>JAFREQ010000003.1:6573750-7800000 GCA_025331565.1 Holacanthus passer | reverse complement strand
AAACACCTCCACAGGCGCCCATCTAGGCATCACACTGTCTCCTGATTGGCTCTTTCTGAGTGTAATCACAGGCACGGAAAGGCCCAGAATAGATGGTCAGAAAATGAAAAGGTGGAGGGAGAGAGTGGCGGAAGTGATTGGTGGGTGAGAAAAGTAAAAACGAAGGGAAAGAAAGTGGGGGCAGCGTGAGGAGGAAAGTTGCCGTATTGTGCGTAGGAGAGAGGAGGCGTACAGTGTGCAGGGAGATCATGCATTGACACAAAGAGATGAATCGAGGTATATGGTGAAAGGCTGAGACTCAATGATGAAAAGAAAGAGTGATGGAGAGATCAAGAGGGTGATGAATGAGTGTTTCCTATGGTTCACTCCTGTCAGAGGTGCTGCTTTAATTCCTTTAGGAGCAGTGGGAATGCACACACACACACGCACACACCCATGTGTAAGGAGGTGAGGTAGGGGCCTGTAGTGCAGAGTTTTAATCCTGTACACCAAATAGAGCAGTGGGTATTTCATTAAAGGTCTGTTTCAGGGTGGCCAGACCTGAGAGAAATCCATATTTCATTACTTGTCATCCATCTCTCTGTCTCTCTTGTGTGCCTGTGTGTGTGTGTGTGTGCGGGTGGGCATGTGCACGTCTTCATGTGTGTATCTTCATTGAAATGCATGTAACAGCGCATGAGAGAGCGTGTAAATACATAAGCCCATTCATGCGCACAGTCTGAATCTCTCTGTCACTCTGTCCCTTTTCTCAGCGTGCGTCACGCCCCCCGTCGCCTCGTACAAACAGACCACCCAACGCTCGGCAAGTGGAGGCTTTAATAATACTCACGTAAACTACATTGACATAGTCGTCATCAGAGAGAGTCTCCAGCATCTCGCTGACGGAGGTCCTGATCAGCTTGAGAGTCAAGCCAGACACACTCCCACTTCTGCAACAACAACAGCAAAAAAAAAGAACACCTGACAGCTTTTCACTGCAATCTGTCAGCTCGTTTCTTGTCCAGTGAGATTTTACTCGGTGTAATTAGAAATGCTTCTGCTTTGGGAAATGCATTACATTATCTGATAAATCTGGGAAGGCATGCATTATAATCAGGGGAAATCAGGACTGATGTAAGGAGGGTGTGGATCAATGAGGTTGTAAAGTTACTCACGCATCCACGAGGATTAGCATATCTTTGGGTGAGGCGGCTCCTTGAATGTACCTAGATGGGGATTATTGAACAAAAGACAAGCTGGTCTGAGGGACACACACTCTGACCATTAATTTAGCTTGTTCACAATATTATTTATACACTTTGAGTCATATTTTTTAGAGTGTTTCATACATATCGGTCTTGACAATGTTAAAACTAATAACAGTAACAATACATAACAATGCTAATAAGAATGCTTGCAAGGATATGCATTACATTACAAAAGAGTCAAAGTCTATTTACTCACTTTTTCAGAGCTTTAAACTCAATTTTACAACTATCATATCATACAATGCTGAAAGTTTATAGACAGTAATATAGAGACAGAATTATCACCCAGTCATACACTTACTCTAACTAAAAGACACATTTATTTCCTGTCATAAACACCTGCATCCAAATGCCCAAACAAGCAATTGCATAAAAGTAAGCAACCATAAAAACACCTAAATAGATAAAATTCCATTTTTGGACTTGAATTCTGACCAACACTGAATAAATGTTATGCTTCCATCAGTCTTCTTACCACGGCCTCCTGCGGACATCATACAGGTCAATTTTACTGGGAGTCTTACGAGCGTCCATCCAGGGAGAGGCTGCAGGAGGAGATACGCGTTTATTATAATTTTTCATAATTAAATGGAATGAAACGCTAATTCATATTTTGGATTGTTTTCTAACACCTCTGACTGTCAGACTGAAGTGTTGATCTGCAAATATCTGGCAATATGCAGTGTCATATTCAGCCCAGCAGTGTCTAGTCGCTGTCAGTCATATTGTGTAGATATGAAAGGACACATTTGGGAGTTTGTTAAAAACAGCCTCTCATATTTGTGACATAATGACAGTGAGCTTGCTGGATGTAATCCAACATTTTAGACACCATCTACATTAAAACATCTTTAAAGCTCACTAAAATTATTCATGAAGAGGTAAACAGAAGGGGAAATGAGATAAAATATTCATCTGAGATGCAAAGCACGGAGGACTGGATTCACTTGCTTTGGCAATAATCGGCTGCATTCTATCTGTATGCTATTAGTGAGGGGCACCATGAAAACAAGTCAGTATGAGAGTGTGTTACTGCCTATCATGCATGCTAAGAGGTAAAAAAAAAAAAAAAAAAAAAAAACAGGAACAAAGAGGAATAAATTCAGGGCCAATGAAAATTCATGAATGTTAGACATAAACTTTTCCCATAAAGCTATACAGAGTCTATGATGACAAGGAATCTCATGAATAGAAATAGCTTGGCAGAGAAAACACTCACGACTGAGGGCAACACTAGACTAATGCAGTTAAAGGTAGTATGACACTATCTATGGCACCACATATAAAATCAGTGGGAGCTGAGCTGGGATTATTTATTGAGCTTATTTGCTCGGTTATGTGTGAATGCAGCAAACTCATGAATATATTCCCTTGGCTGTTTGTAGTTTTTGTACGATTACAAGCTACATGCTATATCTTAGGTCATCCAAATAATAATCGGCTGATGAATACATATCTGATTTGATAAGGAAACTCAAACAGCTTTTGAGAAGATATGCAAACAACTTAGGAGGCCAAATAATCGACCGGGGCTTTTCCTCTGTGATAAATGTCAGGCTAAAACAAATACAGTATTTTTTTTTTTACCTGGGTAGTAGCGAGCCAGGCCTGTAGCGCTACCAAACACCTGCCAGAGAAGGGTCGGGTCATCCTCTCTGTTCTTCTTAAACACTTCCTCCAATGCCTCCGTCCAGTTCAGCTCATTCAGCACAATGGTGGCTGGAAATCCACACAGATCCACACATACTTAAACACACACATGTCAAAAGACAACAAAAATTTGAGCACAAAAAATATAGTATATTATTGTATATTACTGTAATCGGATCTTTTTACAACTCTGCAAATGTGTCTGTGTGTGTATTCTATTCAATAATGTTCAAAGGACACAGTGGTGCAAGTAAGAAAGCCATTATAGACAGTCAAAGACATGTGGACATCCCAGATTAACACATTCATTAAGATTCACACACGCTGGCCTGCTCAGTGTCGGCCCACTCGCCCAGAGGGACGCACGAGCAAATATTAGGCGAGCACACTCTGCCAGAGCCCGTGTTTAGTAAGAAACACTGAGAAATGGTTTTCTGGCAAGTAATAGGCTTGTACCAATAAAAATCAAACTGTGTTTAATTTTACCTGAAACACCCAATGTGTGTGTGTTTGTATGTGTGCATACGTGTGATTGATAGTGTGTGTTGTGAGAGGCAACAGGCATTATGGATGTAATGACACAGGACCCAGACAGCTCAGAGCCACATAACGCTCACTATGATGGATGGAGACACGGCACATGCTGGTCCAACTCTATCTTTGCTTTGTCTCTCTACCACTCACCTTTTTTTTAAACCTTTTTTTTTACTGTATGTATGCTTTTATGCATGCACCTATATGTGTACGTGTGTGAGATAGATTGGTATCCTCTATTGAGTCTGGTGTGGCCCATTGACGTGCAAGGCAAACACTGTTCATCTGCATGCATGTCTCTAGAGGGGCGAGTTAATGAAGCCTCGGTTGCCAGGAGTGCATGTTTTTTTATTATAGAAAGAGGGAGAGAGAGAGAGAGAGCATGCGGTGTGTGTGTGCACAGCAATGTGTTTCCCTCATTAAGTGCAGAATTTTAAAATAAAAGGGAGAGAAAATAACACTGCAGCCTTTGTTAGATAATGAGAAAATTACAAACTGTGTGTGTGATTTTTGACTGAAGTCTGATGGAGGCCGACAAGTAGGTGGATAGCTATCTCCACACAGGCCTGCTCATTGCTATTTAGTTAAACAGCTCGATTGTTAGACACACACGCGCACACACACACACACACACGCTTGAAACACGGCGCTAAACAAGCAAACCAAAAATATCTAACCCAGTTGTAGTATGCTGCTTTTTAATGTTTTCATTGGTTGTGAGTACTCCTGCGTTAGTCATAATATTTAATAAGCTGCTTCATAAGGGATACAGTATCCTCTTGTCGCCCATATTGCCACTGACACTAATGAATTCCCTGGCTGCACTCGGCATGGCTTTGATGCCACACTGAATCTACACCCTGTGATGACTTCATCTCAGTGGAATACCAGGGGTGCAATATAATTCACGAACAAATACAAAATATATTAGCTGTTTTTTGATCATTAAAGAGTACATTATTTTTCACTGCTTTAAATAAGGATAAGCAGTCCATCCCCCATACACTCGAGCACGTACTTTCAAATCCTCTCTTTCCATCTCTCTCTGTTGATGTCTGTCTGAGTGTTACTGTCGTTCTTGTCGGCTGTTTTGTTCTGTTCTTTTGGAAGAAAGTACAAGCTAGCGTGCCATCCTGAAGATGAGAAATATCATATATACACTTCAAAATGATTTATTAGACTGCATCCAGTTCTGGGGTTTCATATATACTGTATACATATCTTCTCAGCTTCTGTATCCTCAGGCAACACCACTGAATTCAACCATTTTCCTTGCTGCCTGTGCATCTCTCCCTCTGTCTCATACGCTCTGTCCTTCACCGGACCAACAGATGCGGCTTTTCTGATCTTCCTGTCATCTCAACGTCTACTTGTCCTCTCCTACACTCGTCTCACACACGTGACATGCTGCTGCCTATAGAGGGTGATTTCATAAACTTGCCTCCCACTTTACCCTGAAAATCCAATTTTCTCCAGCTGAGCAAAGGCTATTCCTGGAACATTTATAGGGTGGAAATCAAATTGGAGAGTTGAAACCTCAATAACATATGAATCCTCTGTCTCTTTTTTTTTCCTCCAGGCATACAAAATACACACGTGACTGCATATATGAGATCATATGACACAGTTATATGAGGGTGTGCACACGCAAAGACACACAAATGTTTGTGGCTGTTCATGTGGAGACTCTTCTTTGAATAACCAATTTTCATCAGGGCTACTAACCTAAATACTAAAACCTCGTCTCAACCTCAGAATAAACTTATGGGGACTGACTTTTCAGTGGTGGTGTGCTACCAGCTTTAGGTCCTCACACACACACACCTATAGGTTCTTTCATCTCACTCAGATCAGGCTTCAGCCCTGGATAGGTCCCAGCAGCTCAGCGTATCCATGCATACTCATTACAGCCTACCAATAAACAGCATCCTTGAGAGAAAGGGAGTGTGAGGAGCTATGGCACCCAGCCCAGATTATGGCCAAAGAGGTGTGTCGGGGAAAAAAATGACAAAGTCGAGTCGAGTTCAAAAGCATGCTAATAAACCAAGCTTGCACTTTTGCAAACAACAGACTGCAATGACAGTGTGTGCCCATCCTCATTCCTCATGTATGCCCCTGTGTTTGGGGTCAGCGGAAAGGTGAAGTGTGTAACCTTGGGGCCAGACGGTTCCCCAGCAGGCCAAGGGCCATGCTGAGGAAGTCACTCCATTCTGCCGTCCCTCCAAGTCACTGCTGACGCACCACATCCCACTGCACGCTAATTAGTGAATATCTAAACACATACACACAGACACACAGATAGGGAGTCTCACACAGCCACAGATAAAAATATGCAGGCGCAAGCCAAGCAGCAACAGTGTGGCCTACTGGTTACAGAAACTATCCTGTAATTGGACTCATGTTCAAACCCATCATGAGCCGTGTGTCCCGGTGAAGTATCTCTGAGCAAGGCACTGAGCACTTTATTGCTCTCTCATTGTAAGTCACACTATGATCAGATGATACGATCACCCAAGAGCCAGAAATGTAAAAATAGACGAAAAGAAAGCCGTTATAATACATAATTCAGACGGCGCAGTTAAGATATTCAACAGACCATCCTTAAGTCATTGACATTCAACTTGAGCTGTGCTAATGTCAGAGGGACTCGAGAGAATCAAATTATTCTGAACCACTCAAGGTAAATGTCACCACATGATGAGGAAATGATCAGAAATGCACTTTTATAACAAACAGGGCAAACACGCTGTGTAACAGATGCACATATGTTTCATCATTATCTTAAATCAATGCCAGACAGCTCAAATGCGACTGACAACGCAAAGCACACACAAGGCCATCAAACAAATACTGGCCCAGTATCTATTTTACAATGAAATGATCCTTACTCGGTTGTAAAAATGCTGGACGGATGGAGCAAGCACATCGATTTATTTCAGCACTGATATCACAGTTTGGTATTCACAAGCAGGGATGTAGTGTAGGTAAAACATTTAGCCACCTCACTGCATAAAATATAAGCAGTGAGTATAACTAAGCACAGGTATAAACATGCTGAAGTAAAATACATTTCCAAATAAAACTTTCAACGACTCTGGAAAGATGTAGAAAGCCTATGCAGAAAATACAGTCATGTGCAGTCCATTAAGTGGGATCACTGGCTAGAATTCACATTAATCAAACTTTTTATTTATGATTATGCTTCAGAGCTTTTAATTAAAGCCTCGGGACGCATGAAAAGGTGGAATCAAAGGACTCATAATCAAAACCTTTCCACAAATTAAAAGAAAAAAAAATGTAATGAATGCCTCATGTTTGGAGCTTTTGCTCAGACAAAAGCGCACATCAGTCCATTTCAGGTAGAGGACCCTCTGTTCATTTACATCCCAAGGACGCTCGGCTTAGCCAAGAGACAGTAGGAGAAGATCCTATTATGCTGTATCACTTTTTTAAACCATCATTTAGCCATGGGCAAATTTGCTAGAGGCGCAATCTGTAAACAACATTTCATAATGGGTTGGTGTGTCAGTTGTAGCCATGGTTACCACTTGGGCTTGTTTGTGTGTACTCACAGCCATCATAGATGTCAGTGGGGATGTGGACAGCCGTGTGGTTGTGATCAGTCAAACGTTTAAATGACGAGTCCTCTTTAAAATCTGGTCGAATCCTGTATTTCCTTCCCTCTGTCTCATTTGCATCCAGCTGGGGGACAAAAAAAAAAAAAAAATCAAGACGCAGACAGAAATGCTGACCGTAGGTTTAACACATCATACGTAGCCTCTTTATTCTATTTGCTGAAGCATCATTGCATGCGTGAAACAGTTGGTGGGTTTATTTTAAAGCACACACCCTCAAAGACGCTCTGACTATACATCCTCGTCATCTCCTGTCGGATAATGTCATCGCTGCACTTTTCACAGCCTCCCAGCTCATTTAGGAAAATATAGCATCATTGACTATATGCTCAATGATATCTTGCCTTTTCTCCTTCCCTTCATCATTTTCACTTGGGAGGAGTAGCAGCATACAGCCAGATTGTCTGTGCCCCTTGTGGAGATTTTGAACTCCTACTGCGCATTCACCAATTTACATCAATGAGAGCAGCGCAGGCAGGGAGAGATATGAAGAAAAGCATTATGAGATATGGAGGGAAGAATGCAGGGTAGAGAGGGAGCGAGGTAGTGAGGTGGAGAGGGAGAGGAAAAAGCAAGAGGGGGGGATGGAAAGAGAGAGAGAGCGAGAGAGAGAGAGTGCGAACAGTTGCTTCCTAATAAAGCAACAGTGTAGCCAGCTCATACATCTCATCTGTCAATTAGAGGAGAAACATGGCAGAAACCTCTTCACCTGAAAAAGGGAGGGAGGAGGGATGACGAAAAGGAAGCTACTCTGGAAGAAAAAGCCTGGAGAAGAAGCAAAACAGGGAGGGATTGCAGTAAAAAGGCTGAGGCGGTGATAGAAAAGCCAGGGTGGGGAAAAAAAATGAATGTGGTGAATAAGAAAAGGAAAATGGAGGAGAGGAAGGGAAGAGGAGGAGGTGAAAGGGAGGACAAGAGAGAGAGAGAGAGAGGGGTGCAAAAGCATATTACCGGCCCGTGTCTGAGAGTGACCTGTGTGTTTACGGGGTCTAAGATGGAAGCAGAGCAAATAGGCGGAAGGGAAAAAAAAAAAAAAAAGCACACTCACATTGTCCTTTGCGTTGTAGTAGGCGATTTCATCATCCTGTAAACAAGTCACATTTGTGGCTGCTTTAGGGTGTTGCACAAGGAAGCGTAACGTTTATGCAATCACAAAATGCTTACTCCATTCCTAAACGGTTCTTTATTTTGTTAGCAGACGACTCCATTAGTAAATTCTCCAGTCTTATGTTAATGAAGACACCGGTTCTCGCTGCCAATCTGTGTCTGTGTGCCTACAGCCATTTGCAATGCTCCAGGGAGGCATTTTCCTGCCATTGAGAAAGCAATATAGTAACTCACTGCTCAGACACATATATAACTGCGTCTGTGACACGTATTTTTTCTTGACCACTGCTTTACTCTTAATTGTCCGCCACTGTGGTTCCGAGTATCTGTCGTCTCAAATGAGGGGCATGATGCGTCATAACACAGTGTATAATGTGCAATAAACCCATTTACTAATGGAGCTGTAATCACTGTTAACGACACACACACGCAAACAGATTAAACCTATTCAGACAATCAAATGAATTTATGGCCAGTAAATCCATTTATGTTTGTGTGCCTGTGTCTCTCCCTCTGTTTTACCCACATACACTATAACATACACACATAAAACCTACACTTATATAATGCATGGGCTTATGCAGGTGTTCCTGTAGGTGTGTGTGTGTGTATTTTTGTGTCTCTCTTTGTGTTACCTCAAACTCATCTTTCCACTGATACTGCATCTGGAAGTTCTCAGCAGCTGTGGCCAGTTTCTGGGGAGTGAAATATGACAGGGATTTAGATTGGAAAGTGCACAAAGTAAGCCTCCTTCACAGCGTCGGTCTAATTATAGAAAACCTGAGCAAAAGAGAGTATGTTAAAAAGCACGATCCTAGAGACAGAGAAATGATTGTGATAGTGCTCGCAGAGCTCAAACCATAGGGCTCTCGTGGTCTTACAGCACTGTCCACTAAAGGCCACACCACAGAGTGTCATACTGTCAGGAAGAAAAGGTTATATTGGAGGAAAGTAGTGTGTGTGTGTGTGTGTGTGAGAGAGAGAGAGAGCGAGAGATGAAGAGAAACAGGGGGTCAGCAGCGTAAGAAATGGCAGATCACTGAATAAAGTCAAGTGCAAATGGATTACAAACCGAGAGGCTGTCAATCAAAGTGGATACCACTAAATAACAGGGGGATCTAAACGTAATTAACCTCACCTTTGCTTCACATGTCTCTCTGACATGCACACACATATACCGAGAGGAGAGAGGAAAAGAGAATAGCGGTAAGAGCAGTTCATTTATCCTGCTGGAACATTTCTTTCACAGCGCAAGCAATAAAAAGGGCAAGCACAAACTAAACAGTGCATATTTTTCACTCTGGGAACAAATTTGTGCCTTAACTGCTCTGTAGCCATCCAGGGAAGAATTTATTTATTACTGAAACATCATGAGCTCGGAATTGCACTTAAAACTGTGTAAGGATACTGTGATATTTAGACATTGCTTTCCCATCGCACAATACATTCAGCGCTTAAGCGGGATTTATTTATGATCTTTCACAGTTGGATTCCATCTTTTTTTTTCTTTCTTTTGCGGGGAAATGAGGTCAAAACTGAAAACAACGCTAACAAGAACATTTTGACACATGGAAAAAAGGGGAGATGAGATCAGGTTTCTACATTTTACAGCTGATGTATGAACTAATTAAACTGTTGCATACATTTTTAGAGATTTCTCGCTTCATGTCTTGAGATGCACTGTGAAAATGTCGCGTACAATTTAGGTGAAAACATTTTTGATATGAGCTTTCTTTTGCTGAAAACCGGCCCATTTTGCTGCCAGTGCAGTAAGTAATTTACAGCATCACTTTTATTTATGACCTCACAGGTCCAGCGACACGGCCATAGACCCTTTGTCCTCATTTATCAACAGTGGACATTGTGAAAATATCATTTTTGATGACACTTTTGACCAATAATGATTGAGTTACTTCCTGTTTCATGGAGTGTCTCCATCATATTGTCCGGGCCTGGTAAATGCAGTGTATGATAAGTTTTATCCTGGTTTATATTATTTTCATCATGAGAGAAGGGCGTTAGGTTTAATGATTATCTTATGACTGACATCATAGGTTGCTATTGTATGTAATGGTATGTAAACCATCTGATGCACTAATGTTATCAATATGGGACAAAATGAACAAATGCAAGTCTAAACCTTGTAATGAGAGATTTTTTTCCCAATGTAAAGTTGAGAATTTACCATCATGCGAGCAAGCCGACTTCAAAGCATTCTAGAGAGTCTGTATGAGATACATCCCTTGTATCTAGCTACATCGGCCCAAAAGAAACTGTTAATTAAGACAAGGTAAGTGTCATTTACTTGAATATAGTGAAACAGTCATGCATAGTTAGCAATAATAATCTAATCCACACTCAAAACAAGTCAAACTAAACCTTCAATTACTTAGAACAAATTTTTGCAGTGTGGAAAAAATAAGGGGTTGGAACAAAAGAGCAGTGAGATCCCAAGGCAGGCAGAGAAACAAACAGACACTGAACACTCTTCCTCAACACTGTGTCTATGTTCATCCTGGTAAATCCACACAGATCAAACCTTGGCCTGGACCTGGCCTGCCCTTCTCCCACTGTACCGGCTAATGGAGGAAAGGATTGCCCTTAAATAAACCCACCTGTCTGACACACCGACTTCCTGCACAACAGCACGGCAACAATAGCATCGGAGCGGCTCCATTCAGGGAGGTATTTTAAAATAATTGAAGCAATTACGACTGATGGAGGTGAAGTGTATTTATAGCTGAATCTCCTTCTGATACCCATCTGTTGGACTTTGCAAGTAGGAAAGTGTAACATCAGGCATGTCAGATCTGTGCATGAGCTGGATGAGCTGTTTATAGTATATGTCATTCTGTGCTTTTACTGAGTGTGGGTATGGGTGTGTATGTGTGTTTGTCTATGTATGTCATGTGTCTGCTGTCGGCAATGGTTCCAGTCTTGATCAACACTCCCATCCCTTTGGCCTCCAGTCCTGGGCTCTGTTCCAGACCTGTCTCCACCTCCTCTGCACTGGCTGTAAGCAGCTAAATATACACCCCATCTGAGCCATAAACACACACATACACATTCACACACACACACACATACGCCAATGAAGTTCACCAGGCACAAAAATGACAAGTTCCATCACCGTATCGAGAACTGAATCGTGTGTTTTCAATGTATACATTGTGTCTAACAAATGATTGACGCTGATGCTTTCACCAGACATTGATGGAATTATTTCACTGATCGTGTGGAGATTGAAATCATTTGATGGTCATGCAAGCCACTCTGCTCCTGCTACCTGTGCACCAACAAGCTCTAACCCTGCAAAAACAAGTATCAGTATGAGAATGCTTTACCAAGGTATAAGAGGTTTAAATAAAATATGTGAGAAAAACTCAGGTGGAATTGAGAAATCCTATTTTTTTTTTTCCTAATTAAATTCACCAACACCTCGGCTGCACATACATCCAAGGTTTGACAATGTTCAAATGCAAAAAAAAAAAAAAAGCACGATCCTGTTTCGTCATAATTTCATTCCGTAAGTGTTTCGGGAAAAAGAAAAGAAAAGATTTAAGACTGTAATAATGTGCCACCCGAGGGAAAGCGGGAGCAGCA
The DNA here is from genome assembly GCA_025331565.1 of Holacanthus passer. Classification (NCBI taxonomy): domain Eukaryota; kingdom Metazoa; phylum Chordata; class Actinopteri; family Pomacanthidae; genus Holacanthus; species Holacanthus passer. The sequence continues at coordinate 7,788,224 of JAFREQ010000003.1, read as the reverse complement.
GTTCATATTCATGTTGAAAAGGCCAAGTGCAGGAGGTCTTGTCATTAGGTTAATGTCAGCTAATGTCACTGTAACATCACATCATGTTAATGTCACATCATTGAGCTAAGTGAGTTTTATCACTTATGCATAAATCCGGACCATCTCTCAAAAATATGTCCAATTTTCTAAATGCACATTTATGGTATGCACGGTACGTGAACATATGGATATTGATTACAGATCTCCCTTTTGGTTCACAATTTCTCTTGTGACGTGATGTTGTCAGTGATATGATACACGAGCATAAGCAACAGCTGCTCAATACTTGATCTGTCATGTATCATACTCTGGCAATTTGTGTGACATTAATGGAGAATATAGGGCTCCAGTATTTTGTGTCAGTATGGCCTTCTCCCTCATGCACTTCCTGTGTATGAACATGCACGCGAACACACACACACATGCGCCTCCTAAGAGAGCAGACCGACAGGGTTGTTAAAAATTCATGACAGGCTTTGACGTGGCTCCTCTCCCCTCTGGGAGATTTGGGTGAGGGGGAGGAGGGGTGTGTGAGGAAAGATACCTAATTACCCTTCTCTTTTTTCCTCTCGTTTCTCTGTATCTCTCTCCATCTCTCTTTGTCAAACACGTACACACACACAGAGGTTATCAGAAAGCAAAGCCACAATCAGCTACTACAGAGCCTTGATTTGATGAGAGCGCTCCCTGAGTGACAGCTAACTTTTCTAAACTGGCATAACCATTCATTATGGAGCTACTGCGAGTTGCTGTTTCTGACAATTGATTAAAAGCCTGTGTTGCTCTGTTGGAACATGCAATTTTTTTAGCACTACAACAATTTAGTTAATGGGAGTGCATAACACACTCCCTGTAGATCCAACTGCTCATTAGTCTCAGTCTCACTCATTGTAGTATAGATACCCCACCTCCACACCATAATGAGTTCACTCTGTCACTGGATGACCACTGGAGACCTGAGGAGAGCCACCTGCAGCCTTAATGGGAAGAAGAATACGTGGATACGAGGGGACTGGGAATTGGATCTATGGACGCAAGGAAGTGGAGTAGTTTAAGGAATGAGGTGCTTTAGTGAGAAAAAGGGATCAGAAAGAAGAAGGAACTTGTAAGATCATGAAATCTAATACTAGGAGGCAAAAATGTCCAATAGGATCTGCAGGCAGCATTGCTGATACATGTTAGTCGGCTGTATCTTAATCCCAGTTGACCAAAAAAAAAAAAAAAAAAAAAGCCTAATGATGACCTGAACAACTGTTGTTCCTATCAATACTGCAACAGCCAAACAGGTCACGTAGTATAATATTTCTCATTTCATGCACCTTGCACTGTTCATGCACATTGATGCATGAGATCATTACGCTGCAGCCACGGAGAGCACAGGAACGTTTGGAGCCGGCCCGAGTGTTGGATGGCAGCGGAGTCCTACCCGCTAGCCCCACAGAGAGATATTTCTGCCCTGCTCTCACCAGTCTTAGTTGTCATTCTGCCAGGGCAGCCCAGCAGCCCGCCATGCATTTAGTGAGAAAGCAGAGTACAGCTTAAAGGATAGACAGGGAAGATGAGACAGGCTCTGCTAAACCTCGCAGAGCCTCCCAGACTCCCTGTGCGCGTGCGTGCGTGTGTGTGTATATGTGTGTGCATGTGATTGTGTGCATTTGTTTCTAAAGGCTCCACACGCTTGAAATCAATGGGCCATTCAGAGCACACTGCCTTCTCTCCCAGACAACAAAGCAATACTCACAAGAGTAGTTATGGTCTAAAAGATCATTAACACCCACATCCAGTCTTATCTTTCCCTTCCTCTTTTCTGACAACGTGTCCACATTCACGAATGCTGGTTAACTACTCGCCATAATGAGTCGTAACTCAAAGGGATGGAAGAAAGTGAGAACAGTCACAGTTCATGCCTTTATCTCTGTTCTGTCTGTCTCTGTTCTGTCGGCCGTGATTCTACATTCAAGTCCCAGTACTTTTCCACTCACCCCGCCTCTGCCTCACCTGCCAGCCACTCCCACCTCATCTACTCACCTGTGCACCCAGCTGTATTGAGTGACCAATCAGGACTTCATATAAGCCAATCCACTTCACTCTCACTTTGCCAGATTGTTCTTGTCATTCATGACAGACTCTCCAGCTAATTCTCCGTTGCTGACCCTGCCTGCTTTTTGATGAACCAGCTTTGTTGTATGCCAGGATTTGCCTCAGCCTTCTAGTCCTTTTTGGCTTATGTGTTCCCAGTGTTTCTGTCTGTCTGTCTCCGTGGCTGTTGCCATTTCCTGTGGCTCAGATACTCAGTTTGCTCTATCATAATCCCACCTGTGCTTCCCGGTGGCTGAGAGACTCTGTCCGTATTGCGAACCAGTCACTCTTTAAACTTGACTGTATCTATCAGTTGGTTCAGAAAATAAAGGTGTTTTGGTGTGTTGCAATTGAGTCCTACCCGACTCCTGGTTACAGAAAATGGAGGAGATGTGAGGGGTCAGTATGTGAAGCAGAAAATAGAAGAGTATTAAAAGGGAAGCGGGAAAGACATAAATTATGAGCAGATGGATTAACGGAAAGGACAGTACAAAGAGAGAAAAAACAATAGTCTGACTCAGCATGATCACACTGTTCAGAGCTCTCATTAAAACTTAGCTTACGAGAATGGACAGTGGGATGATAGAAGAGAGAGGGGGTAGAGAGGGGAGATGGAGGTTTTATCCAGAAATACATTAAGTTTGTTTCCTGGGAAAAGGACAAAGAAATGCACCTGCTGTTGTGCATGTCTAATAATAAAGAAAATGAGATAATGAAAAAAAAAGTAAGAAACAAGACAAGACTTGGGCAAAAGAAGAAATGGAGAATAGTGGAGATGGACAGACGGACAGAGTCAAACCGAACAGAGGGGAGAGAAGAAAGTGTAAAAGAGAAGTAATACAAAAGAGCGAGAAGAGTAAAGAGCTGGAGGGAGAGAGGACAGATACACCTTAGAAAGAAGGAGGGAGCATGATAAGAATGAGACAGAAGAGTCAGAAGATATGAGGTTTAGTTCAAATTCCAGTTTGACAGACAACTGTTGCAAAAGGTCAGGAGCTGGACACACGAGAGATACAGCCGACTGGAGAAGGACGGGCAACCGAGAGAAAAGGATACAAAGATTGAAGGAGGCGAGAGGAGTAGAGCGAGAAAGAGAGCAGGAGACGGAGAGAAAGAGCAGAGGTATCTGCAGCTGTGAGAGCCCAGGGGAGAGCCGTGCTGCTCCACATGGCTTCTCTCAGAGGCCAAACCCTCCGATGGGAACAGTAAATCTACAGCTGCTCCCCGTCTCGTTCGCTCTCTCTGGCCCTTTTGCTCTCATCTCAAATATGTGTGTATCTCTACTGTCTACTTCAGAAAATTTATATTATCACATTTCACATGGAATCTGCTGGATTTTTTACAACACAAACACTGAGGGTCATGAGTGTCTAATTCAATAAATAAAGGGACCACGAAAAAGGCATTCTTTAAAAAGGGTTTATACTTTGTGACTAATGGATTTATCAACTGTTAACAAATCATTTACTAATTCTTTATGGATCAATTATATTAATAGAAAAACCTTTTTGAGTCCAGATTGTGAAACTAGTTGACTAGTGTTTTGGTAATGCAGTTGTAAATGTTGCTAATCCATTAATAAATGCTCATTGGTTTTTCACCTTTTAGTCAGTCGGCAGTCAAAAATTGTAATAAATCTTTAAACCTGCAATCAGTGATATTTTTTGGCCACTTGGGGGCAGTGCAATAAGTTGTGAACACGACAATAATATTAAGTTGATATGGCAAATATGTTGGCAAACAATTGCTTATTTACACATCCAGCAGTTACGGAGCAGCATTATCATTAATTTCATGCTGTATTTGTGGTCACCTGGTGAATGTCTCTTTCTCTTTCAGCTTGGTTTTCGGTCTCTGCTCCACTTCTATATCAGGCTCTTTAGACAGTAAATACTGCACACCAGGTAGCCGTTAACTTTGCCCACCATTTGGTGCAGGAGTGTCAGTTTTTAGAGCTTTTTTCCACTGAACACAGCAGCCGGCTGACACTGTGAAAGCAGTAAGAGTGAAACAAGTTGCAGACAATTAGGAGCTATAAACTCACTGTGAAGCTCCCTAAAGCTGAGCAGAGCTGCAGATTCAGGTGATAATTCTCTGTTCATCACTGTAGGCGACCGATTTCATATCATATTCACATTGTCATTTGATAGACTGTTTTTCTAAAACTATCAATTATAGCCACTTTTTAATCATCATGTCAGCGGTTTTAAATGTTAATTGATTGTTAAATAGATATTTATCCACTTTTATCTTCCTTTTCTTGAAATCCTGACCTGACTTGAAATGTTTTTCACTACCTGGCAGTCCCAAAGATGTGGAACTAGTGTATTTTAACTGATCTGTAAAGGATTAGTAAATTTTTTATTATATATTATTAAAGTTACAACCTCGAACTCATTTACATTGGGCGCCCTTTAAGAAAGTGGTATAAGAAGACAAAAGGTGAAGACAAAAGGTGAAAACAAACACACGTGGAAATGGACAGAAACGTAGCAGCAGCAGTGTCAGAAAGCTTCAGTTGGATTGTGGTTGAGAAACACTGTCTCAAATTGGTGTAAGAGAGAGGCTACTAATTATCTTGTCACATCTAGATTACTGTAATTATAACAAAGTATCATGACATTGATTATGAAAAGTACTACATGAGGCATTTAATGGATGTTTATTGCTAGACATGAAAAGCTGCTTCTCTTGACAGTTGACAGGTCAAAACTGTCTCTAAACTCAAGGTATTCAAATGTATTATTCTGTGAGCATGTTTTGATCCACCAACACAGTGTGGATTTCTCCTCGAAGTCTGTATTAGACACTTGTCCCTGGCCTACCATAAGTCTAGTTAGAATTCCCCATCTGCACTGCTCCCTCCCTCCCACTCTCTCTTCTGTCTATCACATACACACACACACACACACACACACACACACACTTATAAACACGAATGCAGACACACATGCAGACACTTCTTGTCTGCTTAATATGATCAGCGCAGAGCAGAGATGGGAGGTTGAGTAACATCTGCTCCAGAGACTGGAATATCTCTGATCGTATCATAGCCTCTGTTCATTACTGCGTTACGTTGTCACACACACGCATGCACACTGGCACGCGCACACACATATCATTATGTGTAAATCGCATTTTGTGCTCATTATTCTAACATTGTGACAGCAGGCAACAGATTAATAAAAATATGGTCCAACACCTGGGGCACAAAGACTCTATTAAACACATGCACAATCAACACACCAAACACTTAGCACACACCTCTAAATAAGGGAACTGGATAACTGAACTGGAAAGCATTACTTAAGGAGTCTTGAAGGTGATAACATTATACATGTAGGATATAGTTTTATACATAGTTAGTATTTTGTAGAGAAAAAGGGAAGAGGAAGAGGTTCTGAGGCGACACTGAATGATTCAATGTCTGACAATTATTCCAGATATGATTAATCTATGGACATGAAAGAGTGGCAATATGCCACTGTGTGCGCCAACTGGAGATCTGGCCGTGCGTCAATGGTGACAGCAGTCTGGTGATCAAGGAGATCTGGCTGGGTGTCAGTGGAGATGGCTGACTGGTGCTCAGGAAGATCTGGATGGTGGTCGGTTGCAGCGCTGGGAAGTCGAAAGCCAGGACCATGCATTCCTCTGGGGGCTCCACAGGGGTACCCCCTCAAAATGGTGAGGCAAGATTTGACGAAAGATTGATCATCAATGTGGCTCTTCAACTGGTCAACTGAAGGCACATAGGGTTTAGGTAATACAGGATCATGGAGGATAATGATTATGAGGCTTGCTGACAGGGACCCAGGCCTGGGTGCAGGCAGGTGGAGGTTGGAGGCTAGCAGGATGGGAATCAGGTTTGTTGCTCGCCATGAGGGATGCAGAGGAGAGTGGATTGATAGTTAAATGCTCCAGTCCAGGCAGCAACATTAAAAGCCAAGGCTTGAAAGAGAAACTTGCTGGAGTGCCAGTGACAAAACTGTATTCTTCTGCTCTATACTAGCATTTAGGCTCTGGAAATGTCCCCATTGTGGGATGAATAAAGGAATATCTTATCTCTTAGGCGATAGATTAGAAGGCAGTGGATGACATAAGTTTAGTTCATCCACAAAAAAAAATGTTTTTTGTCCAGATGGATGTCATAGTCTGAACAGAAGGAACTGAGAGTCTCTGGGTAAAATGCATGGTGAAGGAAAAAGGGTGCAGGCAGGCAGACACATACGGATTCACAGACAGGTACAAGTTCCATGTTACAGGATTCAGAAAACAAGAAGGAGGATACAGGATACAGGTAGCAGGGTTCAGAGGGTGGAAAGCAATGGCACAAGGCAACATTGACAACCTAGCAGGGAATGGGTTGGTCATATACTGCAGGGCTGATGAGGGAGAGTGGAAACAAGTGAGCAGTTGGATGTGGAGGTCAGGTGACCGGGGCGGGGGGGTTAGAGGGCATTTGGTGGACAGGCAGAAAATCACACTGAAGGAGCCTGGAGTGGAAATGTTGGAGGGAGGGACAGAGAGGCAGAATGTGACAAGAGACAGTTTGCAAAGCAAGATCCTTTAAGCCTGAACTCTTTGCACAAAATGTTTGATGGAGCTGGGAAATCAGCTACTGAAACATTTAAGTAAACAGCTAGAGGAGATACAATATTTCAGAAAATCAAGTGTGATGAAATTGGTAATGTTGTAAGATTGAATGGTGACAGTTATTGAATGTCAACTAAATCCTGCAGTACAATATTATGGCTTTATTTTTTTCTTTACTTTTCTTTTTTTTGGAAAGATGTTGGCAGCATGATTGACCATATCATCTAACATGCATGCATACACTACATATGGTGGAGCCTCAGAGCCTTACGGAGGGCAACATACGTAGATACTGTGTCTGGTCTGTACTGTGCGTGGAGTCTAGGGAACATACTGATTTCATCAAGAGCAGGGAAGTGGATTTTCAACTTCAATGGATATTTTGATCCAAACATATATCCTGCAGCGGATGCAACTTTAACTGACTGAATTCATTGGCAAGGCAAGTTGACCATGTACAAATCTAACAGAAACAACTGCCAAACTATCTAATGCTTAATTCTGGCCTTATTAAAGGACAGTAATCACTTCCAAGAGAAGTGTCCATTTTTATTACACTGATGATTGCATCCAGTAAAATGTTCCTAGTTCATAAGCCAATCATTCCAATTCAATAATGAAGTTAACTTGTAACATGATGCCAGAAGTAGAAAAGGAAGATATGTCACTTTGAAAACACACATTTTACCCACACACACACACACACAGGCACTATATAGTATACAACACAGACACAAGCTCACATACGTACTAATGCACACATTCACACACACAGGACTGGGCCACCTGTGTCCTGTAGAGTTTTAGTGGTGGTGGTTGAGGTATTACTTTAAGTGTTGTAGACTGGCTCATTAGTCACTGGACAGAGCCCTTCACCCCGGGAGAAGAGAAGTGAATTGCACACACACACACACACAATGGAACACACACGCACCTCATGCAGATTGTTCCAACAAAAGCAAACAACTGCAGCCGGCACATGGCTGCTGGTTGTTAGTAAGAGAGAGAGGTGGATCGAGAACAATACCTTGATGTGTGAGCGTGTGTGGATGTCTCGCTCCTGTGTTTCATCAGTTTGCCTTTTGCCTTAACAGTTCTGCCGCATCAATAAATAAGTTTTTAATTACAGTGTACACAGACAGCAAGACAAAGACAGAACAGGCTGGAGATGGGGGAGGCAGAGATAGGTTGAAGTAATTGGATCGAGCCTCGGGCATATCACACACTTTCACTATGTGGTCAACTACTTTTCAGAGTCATCTCTCTCTCTCTCTCTCTCTGTCTCTCTCTCTCTTTCTCTCTCTAGTAGAACTAACTTTTGACTCAGACACCGCACTGTCTCTTGTCAGTTTATACTCACATGGCATGTTTCTTTAATAACAACAGCAAATACATTTTGTCTAATAAAAACTAGACTAAGGGCCTCTGGAAAGTTGCAGAAAGTGGTCTGAGCTGACAGATATAAATGTGATCATAGAGGACACTCAGGTCAATAGACTTCATTGCAGGAAGGTAAGATAGATATGCATTTACTATGTGTGACCTATAATAAAAAACTAATGAATATGCAAATTAAGCTATAGAGCAACTGAACCCTTATACCATTTTGGACCATCCTGCATATCATTATTGTCTCCTTAGCTACACTAACCTTAGCTTACCACATGCAACAGTTAGATGATTATAATGATTATTTGATCCACTATGTGTTTGTGTATGTGTGTAAGCACCCACGCGGGAATGCATGGATTTATGTAAACTCATTTAGAATAAACAGCTGATAGATGTAGTACCTTTCCTATAGTCAAATAGAACTTGTAAATATGGAAATAATAGTACAGCAGGATAAAAAGTTTTTTTTTTTTTTTAAAAAGAGTGTTTAAAACTACAACAACTCGTATTGGCTGAATCCAACCTACTGTGTGGTGTTTTATTCAACTTTAATAATACGCCAATTTTAAGATATTGGAGACGTCCACTAACAGCTGTCATCACATTCTCTGCACACAGCATTGTCTTTATCTCTTTACCTCCACAGGCTGACAGTATGCTGCTGTCTGCTCTGTCCACACCTGAGGACACTGAGATTAAACAAAATAAGAAAAGATTGAATTTGCAGGATGAAAGCTGCCAGGCTGCATAAAAACCTGTGTAAATTCTGCCTAAATGTGCCCGCGGATGTACAGATAAAATGCAGCTCCATTCTCACTGCTGGACGCTATGTCCCTTTTTTATATAGCCTAATATTTAGTTGAACTATGTAAAATGAAGATGTGCTATTTCTTCCGCACCTTTAATTTTCTATGGTCAGTTATAGTCCTGCTGCTTCTCTAAACTTTTAACTGAAATGACGGCACACAATACATCAGGATACTTAATGAGAAAACCAGATTATCCTTCAAATTGACCATATTTTTCATACATGAACACAACAGAACAATGCATCCACAAACACATAAACAGAATTTTCATCAAAGGCTATTTAAAAGGGTCAAATGATATTTCCACTGTGTTTCACTGTGCAAGCGGGGCTGCAGCCCCCTCACCGTCCCCCTTCCTACGCTGATGTGTGAGTGTTTCCTGTTGAGATCAAACCCCAGTATACATTGTAAAACCTTTGATAAAGCCATTTCTCCTAACAGTGTGCAGCCAAATACTCATTAATAATGCATGTTACACTCTGCCACACACTTATTTATGGAAGCATGAGGAGGCACACACACTAGCTCCACACACACCTGTGGCTAGGTAAACTGTGGCCTTTCAAAGGTCATCCATCATGCAGAGTTAGAGATCAGAGACGGAAAGAAAGGGAGGACGAAAGAGAGAGGGAGAGAGACAGAGAGGCAAAGGGAGGATGAAAGTTTGAAAGTAGTTGACAACTAAGTGAAAGAGGCTCAAGTGCCTTGGGCTATCTCCAATTATGTTGACATTGAGAGTAACTCCCAACCTTATATCAAAGGCGCTGAACAAGAAAGGATCTCCCAACTGCAATGAAGATCCTCTTCCTGAAACTTTACAGCCAAATCCCTTCATTTAACTTAGAAGATTGGTCAGCAAAAATCAGCTCAAAGCACAACTATAAAACCCACTGGGACACTGTATGTATAAGTCCTGATTTGAGTTTGCTGGTGTTTATTGTCACTGCTATGTGATGTACCCTCGAAGTCTCAGAAAGACTCCCAAAAAAGGAAACCTCCTACGATCTGGGCCCAAAGCAGTATTTTTTCTCTCACTGTACCATCCTGTGCACCGATCCTCATTTGCTCATCTGTCCATCATGTATCATCATGTATCAATCACATTCATGCATTCGCCCTTCTTTCACATCATCCATTCATCCATTTATCTCCCCGTCCATACATCTCCGGACAGAAAATTCAATATCAGTGTGCCTTGAGGTTACTCGGAGGAGAGGATGAGACACGGAGACGCAATAAAGAGTGCGAAGTGATCGATGTCCGGAGGTTGGATGGACTGTCACCATCAGGCTGGCTGACCCACCACCCACCACCTCCCCTTAACACACAATAAAACACATATACACAAACACACCTGACCCCCGCAACTATCTCTTTCTTTTATCGCTTGGATGATACACTGAGGCCAATTTTCTCCTGCTTACGCATCTTATGGCACCAGTACTCGGAAAAACGATAAGAACACCAGGGTGTTTAGTTAGCATACACAAGACAGACACTTGGCAGGAGACGTGTTTATGAACATTCATAAATACTCCCTCTCCATTACTAATAAGACAACAATGAGGATGCCTTATAAAGGCAGAGTATGGGCTGCTGTGAACTCCTTCTGAATGTATAAAAACAGTTCAAACTCCTGATATAGTTGAGCATCTCTGACCCACTTCTGAGTAAAAAAAGGAAAAAAGGGGGAAGAGAGGGGGATAAGAGAGAACATCCCCAGGGTCAAAGCTCTCATTATCACATTGAATCCTGCAAAAGAAAGATCTCAGCCCTCGCTCAGTCCTCACAATTAAGTGATCTGTTCCAAACACATCACCTCATCACTGAAGTATTAGTGTGCTCTTACAAAATCACCACACATAACAGCTTGTGACAATTTAAAGGCCTCCAGGATTGTGGAGGTTGGTTTCAACTAATTTCTGATATATTTTTTTAATTCCTCACAGGAAGCCCTTTGGAGTGGAAAAGGACCGGGGATCCTTTTGCCAAAAGATCATTAAAATGTTTTGAATTTGACTTTCTCCCATTTGAAGGATCATTTCAACCAAACTCACAGCAATGTTACTTGGAAAATTAGTGTGCAACCTCGGCCAGACGAATGATTAAAATTAATAGCCAGATGGTGGTGTAGCTGCAAAGGGATGCTTTGTGTTTTGAGCAATTACTTGCAAATTCAGTGTTTACATGATTATACTATTATGATTATATAACTACTTTTTTTTTTTTTTGCAACTATGATTCAGTTTGGGCTATAGGGGGATAATGTACAATTCATTCCAAAAAAGTGATTTTGGTAATTCTCATGTTCCCAAGTTTGGTAATGCAGGAGCTTCAGAGATCATTATATATCCACTTAATTTACTGTATATGAATATAGAAATAATTAGTTTCTGGCTTGATACATTTACACAAGTACAGTTGATATAAGAGCTGCACAATAGTGTAAATGACCATGGCACTAGCTATCAGCTATCTAGCATTCAGTGAATGAGTTAGCGGAGATGAAGACTCCATTGAGAGCGTTGTTCATTAAGAATAATTCATTCATGATTTGCACATCACTACTACTGTCAGCTACAGGGAGTGCACACAGAAGGATTGACAAGTGTATTTCAGGATTTATAAATGAATGGCTTTCTCCACATAAACATTTTGTAATGCACACAAAAATAATTGGGTTGTTTATAAATGTAAAAAAAAGTTCATATATTAAAAAAAACGGTTAACAAATGTATAGTATATATGTAGTAAAAATCTAGAAATATGTATTTCTAAAAATACAGCATTTGCAATTCTTATCAAAAACATATCTGGATGTTGTTACATTTACATACAAACTGTTGAACCTGCATTGACTGCTTGTCATTTCTAAACCTCACTGCATTTGTGTGTGGGTTCACACACACAACGCGTCTCGATTCAACTGGGAATTAATTATCTGTAGCCAATTAGACGGCTTCTTCGGCTTCAGCCAATCACGCAAGCGTAGATTTGAGGGCATCCTTTAATGTGATCACGGAGAACATGTAGATTTAAAGCCAATTTAAAATTGCAAAGTGACAGCGGCTTCCTCTAAGCGGGGTGAGTCCTACCTCCAAGGCAGCAGACCTCTTCCGCAGCAGCTGTTCAATTTTTGTGGCCGCTCTGGCCACCAGCTCCTCTGCGTCGTTTTGCTCCACAGTGTACAGGTGTTGGTTTCTCTCAAAAATCTAGACGGGAGCAGAGAGTAGTGAACGTGTAAATTCACACACATAATTCAAGAAATGCTAATGTGTCAGAAGTGTAACTGTTTTATTAAATTAAGAAAAATCAGGTATAATTTTTCAGAAAATGAAAACTACATAATTTCAGAGCCATATAACAGCTGAGAAGACAAGAAATGTAACAAAGAAAATTAACAAAGACACAATTTCTTTGATACACTAATAAATGTAGAGGGTCCACAGCAGCGTTAAATGTGGATTATACTTTCGTTGTGTGTGTGTGTGTGTGTGTGTGTGTTTCTACCTGAGTGAGGCTCTTCCCAGCAGTGGCCGTGTCAGCCAGGGTGACAAGCTCTTTCTGCATCTGATCAACCCATTCTTTAATCCTGTGGGACGAAGCAATGCACAAAACCAATCTTGTAACTCAGGTGCAACCAGTTTAGAAGAGACATCACAGACATTTCACAGTGCAATTAAACTGTCAGTGAAGTTATCTTACATCTATCATCGGACGAGACCATCTGGACACACGGCGTAAAAACAAAGAAGGCCAAAGGGAATCACTCCGATAGGTCAAGCAAAATGTCAACCAATCATCGCCGGAATCAGCGGGAACAAATGCAATGTCGTCCACTCAAACACGCGTCACTGGGTGTCAACCAATACGATTGTTTTCTGAGAGTTCAAACGTGAAGTCAACCAATCAGACAAGTGTCAGGCAGCGTTGTGACTAGTGACGGTGATGTGAGGGAACAGGTGAGAGGTGGGAGGTAGCCAAGACCAACGTGCTTCTCTGTATATCAAAGGGCTCCTGGGACATCAGGTCCAGCCTGCTGGTGCCACACACTGGATTATACCTTCCTCTCATCCTCCTCCAATCATCTTGTCAGAGCACAATAAGCTCACAGCATGCATTATAATATACTGACATAGAATATCACTCTGCGCTTCCTGAACACAGTGGCCATGGATAAAGATAGACGAGGGAAGAATGTCAAAGAGCTGGGACATAATGCATTAAGTTACACGGTGACTTGAATAATCAGATTCATCCTGAGGCGTACCTGTATGAGAGGCTTGTAGGAGCAAAATACTTGCGTGCATGTGCATGCATTAATTCACCATATATGCTGCCACACATGCACACACATACATATGCACACTGAGACAGTGCCATTAATATTGTATGAGTGGGATAACAGATTGGGATGGGATACAGATGCTCTCACTGCATCGCATTCACACTAACACAGAGTCAGCAGTGATCCTCCCCAACGGCAAAGACACATATTAGATGCACAAATACAAGCAACATAGAAAAACAGATAATACCCAGAAAATATTTCTCAAAAAGTGTCATTGCAGCAGCGTAATGAGTGTGATGCAAGTTACAATGTGTGTGCAAGACGTCTCCTCTGATGCTCGATGCGGCTGAGGGAGACGGTGAGATGCAAAGAAGGAAAGAGAGGTACAGAAGATCAAGAAGCCAGAAAATAAATGGGAATGATGCATCAGGGAAACAAAATCCACAATGGATGGGGAGAATTTGGAGAAAGTTCACTTGTGGAGAAAGATGAGACACTTTGCAAGAGCACGAATGCCACAGGGGGAAAGCACAGTGTGAAACTGTTTAGGAAAAGAGAGGGTAGGTGGAGATATTAGAGCAGGGTCAGCCATGAGTCTGCTGCTATCTCTTAATTCCCAAAGCCAGATGGTTTAGGGGTTGTTGACAACACTGCAGACTAAGGCTTGGCAGAGTTTTACGGCTGTGTGAAGGAAAACTAACGTAGATGTCCGGCTACTGCACTTTATGTTACAGTGATATACAGCCACCAAATGGTGTTGGACCAGTGGTGGATGACCAGGTGACCTGCAACCATTAAAACAGCATTAGTTTTTTTTATTCTGTTTATCCAGTTCTAAAACACTGGAGAAACAAGAGTGGAGAATATTGCCTGACATTACCATAGTTTGCAGGCTGATACTAACAGATGAAAAATAAACATGTCAGTGCTCTCTGGAAGACAAACACTGTTTCTTTAGTTACTCAAACATGTCTTTGTCATTTCTGTACTTAAATATTGAGATAGCAGTGATAAGCTGATATCAGCCTATACTCTAAGTGTCACCAGGGTTATCTCAGCATGTCCTGTTACAAACTGAAGCACGGAGTCTGAGAGTATTAACCAAATGGGGAGGGTCAATGAGGAGGCCGTATTGAGTCGGATAATGGAAAGTGTTGGATTGATTGTTTCAGGAGCTTGACCAAAACTAAAAACAACAAGTCAGCATATCTCCATCTGTCTCTTACGAGTCCCAAATTACTTTGTGGAAATGTAATGTTAAATCGATGGCACAGTCTTTCAGTATAATGTACTGTTGACTTTATCGCTACTATAAAACTCGCTAAAACAAATCAATTAATATTAAATAAAACTTTTCATAATGTCACAAAGAAAAGACTGATACACAGGTTTACACACCTGATCTAATATTGAACTTCAAAGTTCATTCTTAACCTTGGATACATATTAACCTTATGTTTAGTGTAACTTTTTGGATTTTCTCTTATTCTGCTGGGGATACAGGTAATTTATATGTAAATGTACATTTGAGAGCAACACAAACAGCAAGATCCCCTCCATGTGAACATACTTCTCTCTTTCACTCTCTTCTTTCCTTGATCCTCTTCTCTCCTCCCCTCTACCCCACCCGTCCTTTATCCCCAAATCTACTAACAGCAAACTGATTGTAAGGCATTTTAGTGGACTTTGGACCCCTAAGCTCTGAAAGCTTGAAGCATTGGCAAGTCAATTGTAAGTTAGACTTTATATGTGTGTGAGTGTGTGTTTGTGCACACGTGTATGTGTGTGTTTGCGCTTCTAGGGACTTGACATTCAGGGAAGCAGAGGGCCGTCTCTCCGGAGTTTAACTTCTGTGCAATCTACTGCTACCAGTGTAAATCTCTATAGCAAAAACTCTCAGGTGCTGACAAATGGATGAGACAGGCTGTGGTGCAGTATGTGGGAGTGTGTTCTTCTGCACGTCCCATATGGATGACTGGTACTTTTATCCTGTTCTTTTTTTTTTATTTTTTCAAAATCTATTTAGAATATTTTGTCAAAGCCTTCATAAAGGTGTCTCATCTGTAGAACAGCTCAGCCCAATTATCATGATACTGCATCCCTTCAATGTGTATTTGCTTTGTGTTTGTGTGTGTGTAAACACTGCAATGTGCAGACAAAGAAGTCGTGACTGTAAAAGTGCACTTGGCTCATTATGTGCAGTAAAGGACCATAAAATAGAAAGTTATGCTACTAGTCGCCAAAGTCGTATGCCTGTTGCTTTATAGGAATATTTGCAGTCAAATCCTCTTGCTAAATTGGCCTTTAACGGTCAGTTATACTATCCATAGGCTTGGAAAATCTCTGCACATTAATTCCTCTTCCTTAAATCATGCATTTCCAACCATCCCTCAAGCTACAAACCTAGTTTAATGCCAATGCTTCAGAAATGCCATTAGGTGAGTCCTGCTCTCAACCCATCATGGCTGATATGTGTATTCAGTTCTTCTGTAAATGAGAGTAATGTGTCAAATTTTAGCCGCTTCCGTATGAATACAAATGAAGTTAAGTACAGTGGCGCTTATTATCTAATCATCATCACACTTCTCTCAAGTATGATGTGAGCTCTTTTCAATGGCTAAAAAAACACGAGATGCCTAAACAGTAATAAAGTCATTGTTGAGCTGATGTGGCAAAAATGTTTCTGCTCTGGTTGCTGGGCTTTGATTACTGCAGCCTCTGGTACAACGCTGGATAATTAAACACACACACACAAACGCACATACAAATGGCAACTGGGTCAGACACTGCCCTACATTGTTTTTCAGACACAGGAAGAGCAAATGAGAGCAAAACAGAAAGAGAGGCGGAGAGAGAATAGAAGAAAGAGAGAGACAGATGTTGTGGTACCAGCACTCTGGCACTAGAGAGAGTAATGAGCTGGCCCATAGTGTGTATCTCCGTTGGCGGCTGTGTTAAACTACAGTCTAATTACACATCATTACAGAGGCAAAGACAGAAGAGGCCTGGTCCAGACAGCAAAGTGGAATGAGGCACGGAAACACTGACAGTAATGCACCAAAACAACCCGCGGTGCTCACACTCTGCAGCCGACACTAATACCCAAGTGGCCAATTGAGTCCTTCTCCAGCCTGGTCCAGATACTAAAAAGTAACTTGATATGAAGGAGAAGGTTTTTGGATCAAGCTCTGACCATCCCTCTGTCTTTCTTACCAACTTAGATTTGCAATTTGGATCAGCATGTTGGTGATCTCATTATGAAATATTCCTGGCACACTTCACATGAGTTCATTGTTACAAACTCAAAAAGTCCCACATGAGATAGTATTTGTCCCACTCTTGTTTTTATGCACTTTGAAATGTTGCTCTAGATATCCAAGGTAGTACAAAATGTTTCTTCCTAGAGTATTTACCCTAACAACAGACCTATTTAGGATCCTGAAGTGGCTTGAAAGCAGCTGGTTACAGTTTACAAAACAACCTTTTAGAGGTGGACCCATAGGGATTTTATAAGGCCAATATAACAGTTCAGAGCAGGAAAAAGCAGATGTCACCTCCCTCCACACACACACGCTGGAAATGAATAATCTTTGACTTTATTAAAAACTGGATAACTGTTGAGCAGTACACCTAAGCCAAAGCAATAAATACCTAAATAATTTAATAGTAATACCAAGATTTGGATAAGGAGCCTCAATGCAAAACGGAAATGTCTCAATTCCAGTAGTTTGTAAAACGTCCTATTGGCACAGATTAATCGTCCAAACTGATTGATCAGCTCACCTCTACTACCTTTACATAATCATGTTTCTCTCTGTCCATTTGATCAGTGTCATTTAGAAGAGCGCTTGATGAATAGACTGTTGTATTCCGTTAACTGCAGTTTCTTTCGGCTCGTTCAAATGCTCACATCTCATTTTGCAAACACTTGCATCTCATCATCATCACGCGCATTCCCAACAAAAACCCCGTTCCTTAGAGACATATTACAGCCATGATTAGATATATTCATGTCATCATAATGATATCTAGTCATGCAGACAGATTGACAGAATTTGGATCATGTATATTTACTGGTTACATTTATATTCACTGCTTTTTATTTTACTTTCTTATGCTCAACAGTACGATTGGGAATATTAGGTTTTTTTTCAGACTGCGACACTGATGTACAAAATGGACTATTTGGTAAATGATCCAAGCTGTACATTTTCCTCCGCAGAGGATTCAAAAGAAAAGTCCTCCGCAACCTATAATAGAAGCTGAATTCAGCAACCATTCAGAGCAGAAGAAAGGAATGGAAACATAGAGGTGGTGATACTAAGTGGTCACCATTACCACAGCAAACCCAAGGCAGACTGTCAGCTTCCAGTGCAATGTGCAGTCCGAATGGATGCTGGGTCCTGCAAAAGTATCTTTTAGGCACTCGAATCCAAAAGAAGAATTTGACATCTTCATGCTCCATAGAGAATATAACACTGTACATTAGCAATGTTCATTAAAGTCATAATGTTTTTTGTTTTGTTTTTTGACCATGTAAACCAATTTTACCTACAAGATGATGGATGCATTTTGTAAATACAAAGCACCTGATTAAATTGATTTGGGAATTTATTCATGCACTACACAAATTCACGCTGAGCATCCAGCTGATTTAGCACAGGGGGATGTCAAGTAGTTCTTTGCTTTCACCATTTGCACAAATACATGTTCTAAACCTAATTGTGCATATATCGAAGAGCAGGGGAAGCAGAGGGATCAGTGATTTGTACCTTCAGAGTTCAAACATCAGCAAGAGTGTTTCTGTACCTTCATTCTGTTAGTGTTGTAGAAATGTCCTGCGTTATACCAAGAGGCATTTCTCATGTTTCTGATTTCTAATTTCTGTGACCTGAGTGATTTAGAAGGGGTGAACAACATATTAGAAAAGCCTGACAGATATCAGCGTCTGGTCTGGTGACCTACCTTTGACTTCAGATAAAAAAAAAATGAAATAAAAATGACTTACAGGTAAAAGTGTTAACATGAGACAGCATGCAGATTTAAACTGAACAAACAGATGTGAGTTTTCTCAGTTTTACTCTTTGCTGCCACTTTGGCTCGGACTCTCTTGTAAAAGAGGTCATGTTGCCAAGAGATGGCTAATTGAATGAAAATATATAAATACTGATTTGTGTTTTTTCTGCATTAGTCAATGATCCAATAGTAAATAAAGCAGCAGCCCAACAGAAATTCTTAACACAGGATCAAAACTGGCTATTAATATAGATTAATATGTCTTTTAAAAAACAACAGTTAAATCTTTTTTGTTAAAGTTGTTGTAAACACAGCATGCTGATTTTCCATCTGTGACTCAAACCATTATTATTTGTGAATAGACCTTATATTTATATGGTCACAGAATGATGATCCTGAGCATCCTGAATGTGAACTGGATTTCAAGTACAGAATTATCTAAAAGACAAATGACACACAAACAAGCCCAATCCCTCTGATTCTGCACATGAATAACAGGTTTGTTTGTCACATCTGTGCAGCACATTATTCTGTTATTACAGGAGAATGATAAACTCCAAACTCTCTCTCTCAGACAGTTGGCAACTTTTGTCATTTTGCATAAAGGAGCAGGAGCCTCTGGAACTCTTCAACAACTTCATGCTTTCCATCCACACATCCAGCTCCAGGTTATAGGAAGCAGCATAAATCACCACCTGGAGGCGAAACTCCAGCATTGTCTCCCCCCCAAAACGTGTCTTCCTCAAGACGACCGGTGGTGCATGAATGAAAGGAGCTACCCAGCCCACCCCCACCCACCTCCACCTCCTCCTCCCCGGTCCTGCCTGCACACCTTGACCGGCTCCTTGAACGCATCCAAACCTCACACATGCACTGCTGCAAATTGGATTACAAGGCTCTATACTTACATGAGCTGTGTGGGGAACTGCGATGCCACAGAGCCTTCCTGCCATATGAGGAGCAGAAGGACCCAGGCTCGTACCCTGCAGGTATCCATTGTAAGTACAAAAAAAAAAAAAAAAAAAAAAAAAGCCACGGGGGGAAATTCCCCGACGCGTCAACACCGACCGCCGCTGCTGCTCCTCTCCGCCTCGGCTGGACGGGACCGTGTGAGTCTGCCTCTCCCTCCCGGATTAACGAGCCCTGACGCCTCTAATCTGATCACCCGGAACATCCAGCAGCTCTAACAGGTACTGAGGCTGGATCTCTCTCTCTCTCTCTCTCTCTCTCTCTCTCTCTCTCTCTCTCTCTCTCTCTCTCTCTCTCACCCTGTTGCCCCCCCCTCCTCCTTTTCAATCTAGAGACAGAAAATCACATATGCTCCTTTTGTCTTGATATTTCATCCTCAATAGTGATTTGACCTGAGGCAATTTATTCTACCAGTCCCCATTTTTAATTATAAGAATCCATACAGTCCCCTATAATAAGATTCAATTGTTATATCAATTATAAGCATAATTTTTTTTTTAAAAGAATCAAAAATCAAAAGAAGCTGTGGTGTGTTTGGGTGCAAAAAGCATCCAAGAGCATATTTCTTCTTCTTCCCTCGATTCTAAATTGGGAGCAACAAATTGTTTTTTTTTACCTCTCTATAAAGAAACACCTGCTCTGAGGAGGGTCTGACTACAGGTACCACACACATGAGCACATGCACGCTGAATACAGATGCAGGCTGGTCTCTTCAACATGCCCCTACAACCTTTCAATTCCTGCAACCTGCGGGGATGGGAGAATTTACTGGCTTTGATAGAACGGTCTGTGCCAGTTGCTATCAGTCTTACTGGGAGCGTGAGCGGCAGCAGGCAGAGAAACTGTCCCACATGGGAATCAGAGCTTCAGCAGTGTGACAGATCTATTGATTTCACACACATAGTGTAAAGTCGTATGAGCAACACACAGTAAAAGCCCAATAAATCTCACTGCCATCAATCATACCTGTTTTATAAGATTGAGTTTGTGGCTGTGTGCTGCGCATCCCAACATGAATGTATGAATTATAGAATATATAGAATATATACGAGCTCCTGCATCACTGCGTGATCTGAAATCACAGTTATTATCAGCATTTTAAATTAAAAGAGCATCATCACTGAATTTATTGAATAATTGAATAACAAAGCGAGAAAATGAACCCACTGTGTGTGTGTGTGTGTGTGCACGTGTGTGTAATTCAGGCCTGGAGGGAGGGCAGGGCAGCACAAGCAGGATGCTTGGGGATTTGGTTATCAATCGTTGCTTGGCAACCACACACCATCTCTCCTGTCCTCTCACCCTCCCCTCCTCCATCCACCCCCCCACCATCTCTCTTTGTCTCTCCCATCCACAACTCTCCTCCTGCTCTGACTCCACTGCACTGTTGCTCTTCCCCCCTCAGTTTCTCCACTGTTCTCGTCCCTCCGCTCCCTCTCACGTCATCCTCTCAGCATTCTCTCTCGCCCTACACCTTTCTCACACTCATTTCCCCCAGCAGAGGAACGGATGCAGCCGCTGATGGGATGGAGAAAAGTCAGTGAATGGCGAGAACTAGAGAGGTCGTGAGGGGTGGGAGAACATAATAGCATAGGAAAGAATGGTGTGGAGAGGATGGAGCGGTGGAGCCCTCCTCTGCAGATGTCCCCATTCAATACTTTTTTTTTTTATTAATTGGGAACATCTCACTACATTTCATATAAGAGGAGGTGTCAGACTAATGCTCTGGCTGCTACACCTCTCTTCACATATAATGGAAAAAAAATGGATATTAGTAAAAGACCAGAAAAAAAACTAATGACATTGGTCAGACAGACCCAGACAGGGTTTGTGAAAAACCCGTGACCCTAAACCTTAACATCAAAATAATCCACATGGTTACATGGCTCAACTATTTTAAGATTTGTTGCATTTCTATAAATAAAGATTCATAATATAAGAGTTTTTCCTTTACATGATCTATAAGACTAATAACCTGGTTTCCATGTTGTCCTGCACTTTTCAACTCTGCACAAAGTGGTTATTCCCAAACAATATACACATAACTATTTTAGGAGTACAGAATAAGTCAGCACATAAAAGCCTGTCCTGTTGAAATGTCAGCCTAAAAGGTTCATCCTGACCTCAGAAGAGAGAACCACCTGTAGACATGAACGTCTTTGGCAGTGATGTTAATGTAATAATGTGTAAAAGCGCTTCTTGAGTATCAGTGACACTGCACAGGGACAGTTCAGTTCATTTGATAGAGGATACTGCCATCTGGAGGTGATTCAGTAAAATCACAAGAATCATTTGCTGCTAAAGAATGACACTTTAAACCAGTACATGGAACATATCAATTTGCAACATGATCTTTGTGCATCATTATCATCAAGATATTTGTTCTGTTCTATTTCTGTATTGACCCAGAAGGAGAGATTATCTATCTCATCTGGCGTTGGAACATCTTGAGATCCCCCAGGAGGAGCTGGAAAATGTTGCAGGGCTGAGGGATGTCTGAACTACCTTGCTTAGCCTGCAAGATTGTAGACCCAATGGACATATGGAAAAAATGTTATTACCCTTCATTATTGCATTTAGTGTTTTTGCAAGCAGGTTTTTAATAATTGTTGAAGCAAAGCATAACGTTGTCTGTAATTATGTGAAGTGTTGTGCTCAGTCAGCAAATAGTACGAAGCCCAAATCAGATATCAGTACAAAATCCATACAATGCAGCAAGTACAACAATAGGTCCCAAGGTTCATTTCTAAATTTTCAGCCTCCCTGCCTTTAATCTGTTCCTCATTCAAAAATTCAAAAAGTTCTTTATTGCAATGTAAATTCAAAGTACCAGCATGCAATTTTATCATATTTAAGTGCATTTAGCTTCAACTCCATAGAGGCATTAATGCTGGAGTTCATTTAAAAATGCTCGCACATATACTTTGTTGGCCTTTGGCTCATCCTTTATTGATTTGTCATATCAGGATGTTGCTTGACCTTTGAACTGCTGGTTGCTGGACATGTTGCTGATTGAACCATCAAAGTGCTTTGTGCTGTTGTATGCAGATGATGAAAATCCCTAAGGTTTATTATTATTATTAGCAGTAGTAGTAATAGTAGTAGAAGTAGTCGTAGTTGTAGTAGTACTAATAGCAGTAGTAGTAGTAGTATGTTATTCGTTTACCATCCACTTCTTTCAGATGCAGAAGGCTCTTCTCCACAACAGTCAACCAGCCCAGTCTGGTCATGACTTCACATTACAGCTAAATAAAGTATGTAAGGCCTGACCAAACATGATGATGTTTTTGTATGAATGAAGTCTGTGACATTTCAGTGTCAGTTCTACTTAACAGGAATAAATGCACTGACTTTAAACTCAGTTTTAAAAAAGGGCATATGTAGTATGTTTTCAACTCCTACAGTGCATATAGTTGTCAACTTGTGCATACCTTATGTGAGTGACTGTTTGAAGGGAGCCAAGGATCAAAAATGAAATGCACTCGCCCTCAATTGGGCC
The DNA here is from genome assembly GCA_025331565.1 of Holacanthus passer. NCBI lineage: Eukaryota > Metazoa > Chordata > Actinopteri > Pomacanthidae > Holacanthus > Holacanthus passer. The sequence goes on along the minus strand of JAFREQ010000003.1, from coordinate 7,765,555 downwards.
TTATTCATAAATCCTGATTAAACTACTTAAAATAAGGTAATGTGTTGTCTTATTGTAATTACATCTTTAATAATTAAAGTCACAGCAGGCATCACTTTAGCACCATCTTGTGGTAATATTAAGAATGAGACTGTGGCAGAGAATGCAGACTGTTGTTTTTCCTACTATGACAAGTCAAAATATCTGCTCGCTTATTGTCCCTGAAAAAGCAATTTAATCTTTCTGTATGAATAAAAAATGTCTGATGCATAATTCAAAACAAAGCCAAGCTCCACTCCGCATGTGTAATATAGCTCTTCTTAATATTTATTCTTTAGACTCAGGGGAAACAGCTGATTTTTTACAGCACAATTTGCATAATATCTCAACACATCCTGTGTACAACCACAAAACCATAACATTAGATTCTTTGTTTTTACACAGAGTGAAAAACAAGACAATTTTACAAGCATATTTCTTTCCAGTCAGCATACAGATAAATCTATACATATTCTGTCTCTTTTTAAACATAATCTGTAGGCAAAATATACTGACAAACCATCAACAAAACATGCAACATCCAAAACATAAAGTCTCAGACAACTATTGAAGTTGAATCGATTTTTTTTTCCCTTTGTGTTGTTTCAGCCGTGTACGGGACGTGGTTGCACAGATAGTCATTGGTTGACAGCACATGTTTTGATTACACAGTCACCTCCCATTATACAACTATAGACACGCATTTGCTGTACAATAAGTCTTTTGTGATTTTTTTTCAACACTCACATGCTCAAACTTCAGACAATATAAACATTCAATCTTTGTAGAAAATAAACACTTTATGTACACATGTCAAAGAACTTGAGTCACATTCACACCCCTCAGAACAACAAACAACAAATGGATGGTTTCACAATTACAGGCAACAGCTGATCTGAACAAACAGTATTTAGCTTGAGGGAAGTCTAATGAAACACGAGGGGTTAAACAGTCATGAGTGAGCATTGAGGGAATATGTCTTATTTACTGTACTTTGTACACAGACTGGTAAGTAGACTATGAGCATGATGTAGTAAGGTAATTTCTCCCCAGATTGTGCATCGTGTTCAGGAACCCCAACGTGTCTGCATGTTTTTCTTTTGCCACATAGATACAAAATGCACACCACGATATTTTCTGCCACCACGTACACCATGATTCAGTTCATCTCAGTGCAGAAACACAAAACACATAACCTTGCATGTCATGACAGTTAAAACGAGACAAGGAAATCAACAATGTCATAATAAAGTGCACAAGCTCCATGTAGATGTCAACAGCCGTTAACATCAATTTATATTAAAATCGGTAAAAAAAAATCAATATAGTTAATATTTTCTTTCAATGATGTACAAATTAAAGTTATATTTCTATATATATAACATTTAGTTCCCAAAAAAACAAAATGCATTCAAACACATCTATGTTGCATAGAATTAAGAACCAATGGGTCTGGAATTAAAAAAAAAAAAAAAAAAAAAAAAAAAAATCAAAGTTGGCACAGCAAAATAATTATCTGAAAACTAAACCGCTTTCCTTTCTTTATTATATTCTCTTTTTGTTATCCTTTGCTATAAGATTTAAGTGACATCTTGTTCTAAGTGTGTTTGTTGTTTCCTCTGTTATATTTCATCCTTACAAAAATTGCATCAGCCCTGTGATATGCCTAAATGCACTGACAGTAATTCTGTGGGTCACCTGATAGTGCTTTTTTTTTATTCTGTAGATGTGGTGGCGAAACATTACTAGACAAACACACGGGTCACCTGCTCCACATTAGTACTGAGACTTGGCCCCTATGTTCTTATATATGACTGAACCTCAGCAGGTCTGAGTGAGTGTTTTGGTCACAGGCAGTGAAAGAGGCTGGTTCACTGTGGAATCACTGACACAGAACAGCATAGTGAGTTTTACTGCACAGCTGGACACACAGAGGAACCTTGACATTGGACCGGTGAGAACATTTTTTTCTTAATTTTGAAATCCATTTTAGGTAAAACTCAGAAAGCAGAGCTGTCATCGTGATGACAGTTGCAGAACTACAGATGATTTTGACACAGCTTGTGTGAATTACATGTCCAAGTGTAATCACATGATGGGCTACACGGAAAGAAATATTAGCATACTCTGAGCAACTACAACAGCCTGCAAGTAAAATGTTGCACACATGACACTGATATGATAAACTTGTCATCCTCTACACTTGTAACATTCAATACAGCTTGTGTTTTGGATTTCAAAACACGACTCGCTGCTCATTTATATTGTAATTCTAACCTGCCCTGCACAACGGCGTGCAGGTTAAATAGCAACGTGTCACCAGAGGTTGACCTTGACCAAATTGTAATCGATCCGTAATCGCAGCCCTGTTGAATATCTAGTGGTGCGTCCGTGTCCGAGGACCGAGCTGTTTTTCATGAACATCCTCGAGCTCGCATAGGTCCACATTCACATAACAGCCATTAACACCACACTAAAGTAGCCTACTGGATTGTCAGTGCGCCACCCACAGCCTCAATGTAACAGAGATCATACGTCTATATTTCATCACATATAGTGATAAGAGAACTCTTATACTGTATATTGTATCTAGATATATTCTGCATCTGATATCTTTGTATATTATATAAACATCACACTGTACAATGTGATTTTCTGATATACTCTGTCATCTGCATGTGCGATATCTACAATCTGAAGTGCTGTACATTTTATCTTCATCTCATAGCAAAAGTCAACTGTCTGACTCTGTTCTACTTTTTTTTTTTTCTTTTTACATGAGAACAAAAAGACTATCGTACAAAAACATTATGCATTCCTTCATCATTAGACATTTCAAGACCACTGATGTCCACACACATCACAATCATCTGGGCATTACAACGACGACTCCCAAATGAAGAAAACAAAAATTCTATTGATGACTCCGTGATTTTTTTTTTCATCTTTCCCTCTGATAGATATGTTAGCTCAGTTGCACAGCACCAAAACAACAAAGTCTTATGTGGATGATGGAACTATGGTAAGAAAGACATCACTGCTCTCAGTGCCATATTGCTGCTAAGTCTGATTCAGAGCCTGCTGTGGGATTTGCATGTTTGCGTCCTACAAGCAAAGTCCACAGGCAGCGGAGACTCGACATGAGAGGAGGTGGATGTGTGCTGGCAGTGTTGGACTGATAACAGTTGTTATGGTATTAGCATAATTCCCTCTTTCTTATAACTTGTGAACTGAGGAAGTAAAGGAAGAATGGAGGAATTAAATGGATCTTTTTATTTCCTCTTCTTGATTTTTTTTTTCTCTTATTCATCTTTTTGTCATATCGCATCTCTGAACTAGTACATTCTGGCTTCGCCTCCCGTTGATCTGTCGCGTCTCCATCTTTTTGGTGTGGTGCTCAGGGGTTGGTCTGAGTGGAGCTGACAAACAGTTTGTGCCAGCTGACCACTCTCTTCCTCATGTCCACCTTATCCAGCCAGATGTAGGCTTCTCCAATCAGGGTCTTCTTCATGAACTTGCCCCCATTGGACACTAAGAAAAGCTGGAAATATATTGGAGAGAGAAACAGATTTGTCATGGCTCATTCTGATTGTTAATGTTTAGCTTTAGTACACAGGTAACGGCATGGTATCCTGAATGAATAATCCATGCACCACTGAACAAAGATGTTGCAAGATGCCAAAGTCTGATCTATTGATCAATATATAGCTATCTATTAATAAATAAACAGGCAAGTTTAACCTTTAAATCAGGATGAAATATGGACATATTGGTATTATCCTAATTTAAAAACAAGACAAAAATAAATGTTTTTGTTGTATGCAGATTTGTTACACATTTCCATTCATTTTTCCTTTAGCTTCAGCTAAAAAGGGAATGAGATTGTAAGATTTCCCAATAATTGTTAAACTACAGCTGTCTGTGTAGAATTAAGCTACTTTTAGATGTTCATGGCTCAGATGCTACATGAGTCAGCAGACCAGTTCATAAAACTTACCCATAATGAGTTTTAAGACTTGTTTTGTCAGACATTACAAGCTTCCAGTTTTAATTAGCTGTAATGAGCCATTATGGAGATTTAAGGGAGTTTCTGTCAACAGTAAAATCTGAACTGGAACAACTGAATGAATGCATCATAAATTGCTGCAAATCTACACATGGGATTTATTTTTTAATGGTTATTAGGCCAATCAGACATGCAAACACAAAATGTTTTAAATGTGATAGAACAGGAGCAGTGTTGTGCAACATGTTTGCCAGAGCCAGAGCCATTTCTGTCAGTCTGTCTCATTTGGGTGTTGTACCTGTATCGAGTGTCCAGTCGGGTTGAGGGGGAATCTGAAGGTCTCATTGAAAGAGGGCTCTCTGTCATGTCGACAAACTCTGGTCTTCTTCTTGATGATCCTCTTCTGAGTGGCTACATTCACCACGTACAACTTCACATACAAGTCTGAAAGCAAAGCAGATGAATGATGAATATGAATTAGTAAATTTAAACACACACCCATACATTTGCTCTCTTGCATGTGTACAAATACAAACTACTTCCAGACCTGGTAGGTGATCCGGACTCTTGAATTTGTAAGTGATGTTTCTGCATTGAAGGATCTCCAAGACCAGTTGGTCTCCTTCTGTCTTCACCTCCTTCTTGAGAGCGACCTTTATCTCCCCCATCACTTGTGTCTTACCAGCTAGAAACAGCAATGACAGAGGGATGTGGATGATCAGTTTTAAGAATAAAGTTAGTGTTTTCTGTATTTCTTTATTTGGATAAAGCCCTGATTGAACCCTGTACCCAAAAGTACTCAAAGTACTTGCAGGCAGATTCCTACAGTTGCACAGAAAAGTGTACCCTCCTCCTGTCACTGAAGATTATTTCAATTATTTAACAATAAAGCATCACTAAACCTGGACTCACGGCAGAATGAAACCAGGTCAGAGAACATCTCTTCAGCTTCGCACAGGTCTTGTCAACTGTCATGTCTTTTATTGAAGTGTGAGGGCTTTACTGAGACAGGCTGAGTTAAATGTGTTAAATGAGTCATCGGGCACCATGGAAATGACCCTCTGACCCTTTTCTGTGTAACAGCTGCCGGGCTACAGCCTAGGACGACCTTGGGCTCTTTGTTACAAATTGAAACTTGAGATGGAAGGGAGGCATCGTGACACCCGAGCTACATGAAACACAGATATAGTTATGACAGCGGGCAGGATAGTGTGACATCCACTTCTCTTATCCTACTGTCCCAAGCCATGCATTAAGTCATTAGGCTGGGAACATAAAGTTAATTGACAATAAGCACTTGCGTTAACATTTGACTCAACAATTGAATAGAGCCATTATGAAAACACAGTTTAGAGGTGGTTAAATGAGTGGCTGGGTAAATAAATAAAGAAAGAAATAGTGTTATTATACAAAATCCCCAGCAGATGGAGACAAACAACCAGACAGGAAAGCATCAGGCTTTTCCTTCCACAGCCTCAGGACAGTTTTTACTGTAAATAGAGGACATTTCTGGAACTTGCCTTCATTTTCTGGGGTCCCTAGTTGGTTTTTGTCTGTGCCGTTAGGAATGGCCTTACCACTGTGAGGAAAAGAGGAAAATGTATCATCATCAGACATATTTAATGACATTGCTTTCAACCTTAAACATGAATGGATGCACACAAATTGGCCACATGTGATCTTACATGCGTGGCACTTGAAATATGGCGCTGTCCACTCCGGTGCCTGCCCCCTCTTCCCCATCCAGACCTCCATAGGCGTCTCCCACGAGACTCGGGGCAGACAGCACCACTGACCCTGAGACATCACCCAGTCGGTGTCCTGGTCCTGAAGGTGGCAAGAGTGAGCATGATGGTGAGGAAACATCTATCTATCTATCTATCTATGTATCTATCTATCTATCTATCTATCTATCTATCTATCTATCTATCTATCTTTTCATTGCAGGAAATTATTTGCACACAGCAACAAACACAGACCATCTTCACTGACTCAGCTTGCACCACACATGCACGCATGCCCAACAGATAAGCTGAAACACTTCACACCCCCAGCTATCAATCACTGACAGTGACGCTGTCTGTCACACATAACTTTGACTGAGCATCACATAACAGCATATCAGGGCAGGAACGGATTAATGCAGATGACTCTCCGTCCTTGCATTTAGCAAGCGCACTGTGTGTAACCTCCGTTAACTCGTAAAGGCCGCAGCAAAACCCTTCACTGCTGCAGAAATAAATGAAGGTCACTAAGTTTAATTCACACATGAAAATGAATTTAGTGAGAGACAATATGGATGTTCTTTCGTGGATTGAATAATGTGTTCTTGGCTCCTGGCTGCTGCTGAGTTATGCTCATACAGTATGAAAGAGCATGATTAGTTCAGGGAATATGTGAAGTGTTTCTGTCTAGACTAAAGGTGAATACATTCTTTGCCTTCATGGTCACGGTGTCCGCTGTCTATAATTGCTTTAAAACAATGACTAAGTGCAGTTAGATTGTGTTTGAAACACAACCTGTGACTGAAAGGCAAGAGCTGGGAATTACATGTATATAGTCACGAAGAAGTCATTATATCAATAATAAAGGTACGAAAAAAAGACGTACATGCACACTCTCAGACATTCACATGAAAGTCATTATTAATTCATTATTCTAAATTATAAATTAATTATTTACACATTTGGTTATGAGGTAGACTTAATTTTGTTTATTAGTTATTTTTTTTTTATTTTGATTACATTATGGTTAATGATACAGTATTTATTTGTACATTTCTCCTATGTTGCCTCACCTTCCCTTGACACTTCTGTTCCTCTCATGGTCAGGCTTTACTCTCATTGCCGGTGAGTGGAGAGTGAGCCTCCTGTTGACTTTTGAACATCTTGGTGTGTCTGTGTTTCCTGGTTTGACTGCTTCAGCCTCAAATTTGTGTCCCCATTGTTTTAGGCGGTGGGTTTGGGGAGAGGATCAGGTAGGGAAGGGAGGCTGTGTGCCATAACTGTGTGTGTCTGCGTGTGCGTTTCGTGACTTTTCTCAGGGTTCATTCATATGGCACACACATGCACACACACAGAGAGAGAGACTGCAGCATGACAAAGTCCTCGGTGGCCAGGGAACGGGAGCCAGGGAAGCTGCAACTGCATGCTTTAATAGCTCTGACAGTGGGCTGACTTATCTCAGAAAGGGACGACAACATAGTTCTTCATTTCCACTAAAGATTATGCACAAACATGAAAGGATGCTGTTTAAATCGTGTTAATATGGTATAAGCCATGTGAGGGATTGCCATCCCAATTTGGTTTCTATACTGGGGTTGGAGATCTCCACACTGGGGTTCTGTAGAAACCATATGCTTGGGATTGGCACATGCACAATTCATGTAGAAGCGGAAGAGTCTATTTTGGAACTAATGAAATATATACATACATAAATACACACATATATTCCTTAATTTTGTTAGAAGTTGTTAAACTGCTCTGCTGTTAAGATCTCACAGTAACGTATAAACTTTATGTCCTACTCAAGATAAATAGGCAGCAAAATGTTAAACACATTGAAAGTGTCAAATGCTGTATTTTGAATATTTAGTGCACTGATTGTGCCAGATTTATAAATATTTAATTTTAGATTTAAAGACTGAAGAAAATAAAATTTTTTACAGCAAGTTGAGGTTTTGATATATCTCAGCTATTTGTCTTTTTCACCTGCTTTGGATTTTGTTTAGTGACTGTATTAGTAAGATTGATCTAACCTCAGAGGAGGCAGAAATTAAACTAGGATTATTGATCAAAAACAAATCACTTTGCCCTTAGAGACAAATGTGAGATGAGGAGAGCAGAAGGTAAAATGTCAAGGAGGTGAACGCACAGCGGTTTGGGTTTTCATCAATCTCAACAATGCTTGCATGCGCAGGAAAAAGGAAGCATGTCACAGGAAGTGTATCACAGGAAGGGGCGGGATTTACTTGGTTGCAGGCGGGACTGTTGCACGGCAGCCTCGGCGGCAGCAATGGCTATCCCAGCGTCCTCAAGGTGGGCCTGAGTGACGCTGCTCTTGCTTTGGCTTCGGGAGGGGCCGTGGGAGCGCAGTTGGCCATCAGAGGAAGACTTGGAGCTGCCTGGGCTGCTGTGTGACTTTTCCAAAGGCATCATCTGCATGTCTGGAGGAAGATGACATGCAAAGTTCAGACTTCACTGTTAACAGTATTTATTATTTTCAGTGGCTCTGATTGTGCCATGTAGCAGTTGACAAGCACATGAAGTGTAATTACAGCTGTCAACAAATGATTAGCATTTCATGTTTCTGTGGTAACAACCTCTATCTCTATGACAACTGAGTGACCAACTTATAAATTACACTTCTTATCACAAAATGGAAACCTGCTAAGAAGGATAATATCAGAGTCATGATTCAGAATAAGCAGTCAGTCACATGTACATATGGAATGAACTGATTCATGGAAATTATGGAAATTGAGGACGTGTGTTTTCTTTTACCTTTGGCTGGATCAGGGAAGATTCCATGGCTTCTGCTCTTAATCACAGAGTTTTTAGGTGAATCATGAATCCCGTCTCCCTGTCCCGGTGCTTGACCCTGTCCCATACCGTGACCAGGCCCCATCCCAGGCACTGACATGTAGCCTTGGCCGTGCCCCTGACCGTGACCTGACCCAGACCCGGGTGGGCCTTGAGCAGCATGGTGGGCTCTGCTGTGCTCGATGCTCTCACTCTGCTCCTTCAGCGGCAGCCAGCGAGGAGTGTTGTCTAGCTGGGCTGTGTTCGACAAGTCAATCAACACCTGAGACGTGATCAACACACACACGCAGACACACACAGAGCGACATTCAGAGAAAGAAAAAAAAGAGTCTAAACCCAAGCCCAACATTTAGAAACAGACTCACTGATACAAACAAATAAGGACAAGAATTTCTATGAAGATTTGCTAAAGAATAACAATAAGAATGTGTCCATTTGCTAAAGAATTGCATACTGCCTTCAGCGCCAAGATAAACAGCACTGTTCACTATTCAGATTTACAGGCGTGAAGCAAAGTTTGACTTCAGAGTTTATGAGAGGAGAGAGATAAAGCTAATATTATTAGGTTGTTTTAAGAAAATCCAATCCATCAAAGAAAAAAAAAAGCAGAAACCTTTTGTGTGAGGTAAATAATAAATGCATTTGACATTTTCAGACGTGGGATTCCAAAAGCACTCACTTCACCGAGGAAGTCATTGGAGGAGGATCTGTCATAGTCCCACACTGTCACCTCCAGCGTCTTCTTCTTTAACTGGATAGAGAGAGTGAAGAAGAGGAGAGAGGGGTAAAGATTATTATGACAGATCTTATGTGCGTATGTACATGTGTCTGTGTGAGAGAGAGAAATGTGTATTTGTGTGCATGTGGCTGGAGGAAGCATGAAAGAAAACAGCTAAAGCACACTGTATGGATGCAAACCTACAGTAGGAGGGTCATTGACTGCAATCAGCGAGGAGGTCAGGAGTTACATTAGTTTTCTTTTCTTCCGTGCATTTACCTGTAAATGTGTGTGTGTATAGGAACATGTGGGAAGAGACGGAAACATATCTCGGGGACGAGTGGGCGAATGAGCAATGCAGCAGCATTTTGAAGGCTGCTCCGTCCAGCAATGAGATGTGATTAACAGGAGGCAGCCCCACAGGAGCCCATGAATCCTCTGCCTCCACAGAGGGCCTCTACTCTCTGACCACTGAAGCTACCGCATCTGCACTCATCCCTCATAGTTGTAATTACTGTCTGGGTAGTGTCTCTGTCACAAACAACACATGCTCTGAGCAAACACAGACACACGCACACCCATATACACAGCAGTACAGTGACAGACGGGCACACAGGCGCATCATTACTAAGTTTCTTTCACTCTTTATGTTAAAATGACATGCAGTTAGTCTGCCTGTGGTCAGACTGTGTGAGAGCAGAAATCACGGTTGTTAACTTGAGTCTTGGGAGTGCTGATAAGAGGTTGGGATACTGAGAACAGCCCCGGGGACAAGACGTGAGGACAGAATCCTAATAAGAGTATAGGACATCCGCTTCACCCAAAGTTGCCCACAGCACAAACAGTAACTGCACAAGCACGACAAAGTGAAAGTTTGTATGTGTGTGTGCATGCTGATGTGTGTGCGCATGTGTGTGTTTTGCACTGTACCTGCTCCAAGTGAATGTTCTTGTAGATGACAGTCTGGTTCCATTCAGGGTTCATGGTCTTCTGAGCATACCTGGTCCTTCTCTTGTTATCAGCACTGATAAGTCATGATATTCAGAATGACTGGTTGTCAGTAATAAAACAAAAATTCTCTTCCCTGCCTGACCCCATGGCAAACATTAACCAAACTGATATACTCAATACATCTGGACTGAATAGATGCTTATAAAATAGCCTCCTGCTGTGGAGACATCAGAAAACACATTCAAATGTAAATGTTTTTGTTTTTTTTAATTGTCTTGTTTTGACTAAGATGCTTTTACAAAATCACAAGTTACTTCAGAGATAGAGGATGGGGAGAGTTAAAAGTGAGAGGCATAGAGAGAAAAAGCAATGATAGGAGTGTTCTTAAACACCATGAAATAGAGCAGATAATTGGACGCACAACAAAGGCCACAACAAAAGGATGGAGAACCACTTTGGAGACATAATTTACACAAAGAAAAAACATAACACCAACTAAAAGCAAAGATCAGCACCACACTACCTTGCATTCTGGACAACCATGACTTGGCTGAGGGAGTCCAGAAGAGGAAGAGGAGGGCAGATATCACAAACAAGAAAAGCAAAAACACAAAAAACAGTCAGAGAAGCCCAGAGAGCTCAAAGAAAAGGCAGTAAAGGATAGAGAGCTGAGGCAATCAATATTCTCTGCAGGGTGTATCACTGTGTTTGTGCCCAAGCAATGTACGTGACGCAAGACCAAAAAACCCTCGCCATGATTACAGCTGGCTCATGGGTGAATGACTAATTCACTATTCTGAGCTGCTGTTGACACACCGTGGCTGTGCACTCTGCGGCTGATGTCAGACAAATGCATTTCAAAATACTCTCCAAATGAAACAGCATGAGAGCAAAAGTGCTCTCCTGCGGAGCTTTCGCTTCTAACCTATACAGCGTGTAGGTGGAGAGGGTTTATAATCTCATAAACAAGTCTGATGGGGTCATTATCTAAGAGCAGATACTGTTACAGAGCAGATAAAGGCTGTATCGATCCTTGCTCTTGCTATTCGCTGGCTCTTGAGAAGACCGTGGAGGAGACAGGATAAGGGGAGGAAGCCAGGGACATAATACTAGGGGACAATATTAAAATCCTCTCTTCAGTCAAATGTGGGCAGACTAAGAAAGAGTTTGTGATTTCAACATACTGAGGAGTATATTTGCACACAGCTAATTTGACACATTATAATGTTGCAGTGTAGAAAAAGATCTCCTCCAGCAAATTTGTGAAAACACCCATCTATTGATTCATAGATTGAGTCGAATTACACTACAAATGACTGCCTCGTGTCATCATGTCCAGTCTCACTCTCTCATACAAACTCAAGTAGTTAGTCAGTTCCATATAGCACAGTCAATACAAAATCAGAAAGAAAGAGGGGGAGAGAAAACAAGACAGACACAGAAGCAGAAAGGGAGACACAGACCAGACATTTATGACTCAAACAAACTCAGAGCTCACCCTCTCCCAGGTAAGAGGTAGACCTTGACAAAAGGGTCAGAGTAGCCGTCGTTGTCCCTCGGGGCCAGGTTTCTAGCCTGCAGGACGTGGACGATCAGGTTTCCCAGGTTCCTGTCATAGTTGATTTGGAGCTGGAGGAGAAATGAGTGGAGAGGTCTCTGTGTGAGAAAGATCAAACAACAGCTGAGAGAAAAATCTACTTTTTTATATTTTTATACCTGAATTTCTCCAGTGATGGGATGAGGTATCTTCATGACCTCTGTTGGCTACAAAAAAATGTGAGGAAGAGAACACAATGGTTGTAAAAATTACTGAAGGACAAGGACAACGCTGACAGACCTGATGTGACCCGCAAAGAAAAGTTCATATCAGACTTCAGCCTGTGATCAGGTTCCAGTAAATGGTGCTCTGACTTCGCTCTTGAAATATATATTGTCAGCTTAGAGATGAATGGGTTGTCCTTGTGGAGAAGATGCCCAGTAAAGATTTCTCACTGGATCTATGAGCCTCAGGAGAGATTTGACTATCTGAGCCACGCAATTGACTGGAAAAGTCCTCTAGTGAAGTTTGAGAAGGTTAATCAATTATTTGAGGTGCTTAGGCATTAATAAAAAAATCTCTTTTTCAGTTAAGACGATTTTTAATGTACGAATACAGTCTGTTTCATATTTTATATTATTTGCACTATTATCATAATGCATCCTCTTTTTTCCATCAGTGTTACATTAAAGAACCAAGCATTAAACATTTGCTTTGAATGAAGCACTTTTGCATACATTGCCCATATCATGAGGAGCCCACACCCAGGGTCATGCACTGTACCAGACAATTTTCTTGTTCCATTATAATTGGCCTGTCACCCTCTGCTGAACACAGTCACACCGTTTGACCTTCACATGCAACCTCCCCCTTTGTAATGCTGTATGACGTAATACTAAAGGAGGTGCACGATAGATCACACAGGGTTTCACAGCCTGCAGCTTAATACTGCAGTTCACTATTTATACTCCTTCTTATCGTCACATTGCGAACTGAACTCATCACAACTGAAGAGTGTGTCTCAGATCCACTACCTTGTGCCGTTGTTTCTTGTTTATGGCGGGGGATGCAGGCTGGCCGGGGCTTGGCACGCCGCTGGAGGCGGCCGATCCAGTTCCCGAGTGGAGGAGGGCAGAGCGTTCCAGTGCAGAGAGTACCCCCAACCCCCCCGGCCCGACCCCTGCTCCAACCAAACCAGGAGCCTGCTGCTGGGACACCTTCTGCAGTTCTGCGGCCAACTGCTTAGGGTCCACCCCGGGGGAGCGCTGCCCACCTACTGAGACAAATATGTATAGTATTGCATATGGTATTCATGAGAAGTAGGTACACAGATACATGCATGCATGCAGACATATCAACAAATCCTTGTACATACCAGCCTTAAGCTGGACATGGTGCTCCAGGGCTTGTGGGTGCTCAGGGTCAGACAGCATATTAAGGTCGCTGTTTGGATCCATACAGGAAATTTATGATGGAATATCAACCAGTGTATCTTAGCAGTAATCAGTCACAGAGTGATATTTGTCAGATGAAGGGGTGTGGAATGAAGAGAAGGGAAAGGAGGGAGGAGAGAAGGTGTACATGGGTGCAGATTTACCATATTGCGACTAAACATGTAGGAGTTTCAGTGGGATAGAGGGCTAAATGACGACAGATGTAACTCACAGTCTCACACAGAGCTCCGCCTCCGCACATGGCTGGCCCATGATGCACTGCACCTCTTCATAAGTCTTTGCCGTCAGAGGGACTCCGTTCCACTCCAACACCTGCATTCCTGTGATGTGATAAAGGCAAACCAGCAAATTCAGAGATAAAAGAGTCTTGTCGATACTCACACAATATGTTATGGCCTGTAGCACACTCTTTTCACCCCATCCGGACATATGAAACATGATTCAGTCTGGATAGTGCAGCCTACATCCTTACATAGCATTCAATTTGTAGGACACACAGTGGAAAAAATTTCATAATCTAATTTTCTATTTGATTTTTGTGTTGATTTTGACATTTACGCATCATTACACACACAGCACAGCAACATGAAACGAGAGATTTGCAAAAAAATCGTATTTGTTTTAGCTCAAAAAAAAAAAAAAATGGCACACCAGAAGAAAAAGAAGTGAGACAAAAGCACATTTCAAAACTTAATATTAAAATGTGCATATTAATTATATAATATACAAAAAAACAGTTCACATCAAGCTTCCAACCCAAGGCCAGAGCTGTATGAGGCCTGACTTACACAACTGAAAACCGGTCCTCAGATTGGACTTCTGCTTACGAAGCAACTCACCAGCTGCTGTGACAATAAAGGCTTGAATTAATATCTCCATATCCTTGTGCACGAGCCAGTGCTCATTTAGATTATTCCCTTTCCTCTCTCTATAATTCACCGTATCCTCCCCCACGTCATTTCTCTCTGCACCTGAAGGCATGTTTTGCTGCCATTCTCTATCAGTGAAACATAAACATCACATTTGCATAGTTACAATTCAGCAAGTAAGCATTACCAGCCTGACCACTATTCTTATTTCTTTATTACTAAATAATAATGCCATGAAAAGGGAACCAGATCTAACCCTTTCTATCATATCATTTCCAAACAAACAACCACAAAAAAATGAAATACATCAGACCAGAAACAGAGGAAGAAACACATTCGATGATCTGTCCTTCAGCCCTCCCTTGTGCAGTAGCAAAGTCATTCAAGTCCCTATGGTGGAGTTCCCATTGAAGAGAGACACTCGATCCAATTTTGTCCTAAAAATATCCTCAAACTGTGGGAATGGCCATTAATATTCCGGCCCTCCTCTGTCCAAACAATAAACATATGAAGATCAATCTTTTGAGAGTTCTAAGCTTAATGTAGAAACTGAGCAGGGAATTTTGAATGTTCATGGAGCTAATTATTGTGTATGTGCGCCAGTCTATGTTTGCCTTTGTGTACTTGTGTGTCTATAATGATGCTAAACATAGCCTCATGACTAACATAGCCCAGTGCTGCTGAGGGTGAGTTGACAGGCTTTTTCTGTGTTTGGATGTGATGTGTCAGGGAATAAGACGTGACAGACCACAACACAGAAGGCTACAGCAGCCTCTCACATCTCCATCTGGAATTCAGTGATTCAGGCAGGGATTTTTACTGGAGGCTTACGTCGCTCTAAAATTAATAATAGTTTAAAGATTTGCATTTGCGCATATCAGTCAGGCCACAGAAATGATATTTCTTAGCATGTGCAGCGTTTTTCCAAGCAAAGTCAAATGAATTTGCCTATAGAATAATTTTAACGACATATGTTTTCTTGTGGATGATGGAAATATGCATCTCTCTTACTATTCCAAGTTTGACATTGTGAATGTTGTATTTCCTGATAAAAATAATAATAATAATACAGAGAAGCCCACTGGGGCATATAAACATAAATTTATACCTTTCTCATTCTCCACTTACCCTCTACAACTTTTCCTGTTTGCTCTGCCGCACCACCAGGGATGACCTTGGCAATGTAGGCTCCGATCTCTCCTCGGCTCCCAGGAATCTCCTTCCCACCCACCACACGGATCCCAAGGCCATTCCCTTTGAGCAAAGTAAATATACAAATCCTAATTAGAGAACTGTGAGCATAATTATTGTATAATGTGTGTGTGTGTGTGTTCCTGTGTTTACCTTACCTGACACACTGGTGTCCTTCAGGTCTCTCTTAAGCTTGATGCGAGTGTGAGGGAAGGCATAAGGGACCAGTTTCATCTGAGAGAGATTTTAAGGAATTTTACAGCATGAAGTAAATAGGTTTCCTTACAGAAAACATTTCAGGTTTACATACTGAAAGTAAGAAAACAGCATAGTGTGAACTTGAATGTTGTTAGCTTGGATCTCACCTGTCTCCTGTCTGACATGCTTCCACTCTGTGGATGTCCTTCTCTTGGCTTATCAAACCAATCTGTGTCCTCCCTCCTCAGGTGGTAGGCTAGGCGGGGAGAGGTAGGGATTAAAAGCCATATATGCACAAACACACAGCTACTGCATCCCTGATAGCTTGATAAATCTCTGCTTTTTACACATGGTAATGACAACTTCTGCAGAGATCGATCATGCAATCAAGCTTTGTAAAAAGTTTCTAGTACACTTCACAAAGTTTGTCACACATCAGTCCCTGTTTGCTTGAATGCAGGAAGATCTCTGATCTGTCCTGACTGGATAGGTGAAAGCAAAGAAGTACAAACTCTGTTCCACCCTATCCATACCGTCTGTGAGATCAAATGATCACTTCAAACACTGACTGAAGGAGCATTTTAGGTTTGGCATGCTTTTGATACCGTGCAATGCTCCCCATCTGTGAGGGCTCCACATTTTCATAGCGTGTTGAAAGAAGCCCTTGGAATTATTTTGATATTTAATAATTTCAGTCAAATCACTGTGAGTTGGAGTTGTCCCATTATGTGCTTTTATTCTACTACTACTACTACAAATAATAATAATATAATTAGCCATTTTCCAAGCAATTGTTATTACTAATAAAAGACTTTGAGGGGTGAAGGGGGAGAAATATCTACCCTTATCTTTCACTGTAGCTTATGGTAGAAGATCAAAAACCATGTAACTGTTAAATTCAATGTTAATGTATTTACAATGTACTGTAAGTGTGGTGTGCTGGGAATCTTGTCAGACATCTAATACCTTTGAAGCATGATATGTAAGATCTGAAAGATATTGGATGTCTTGTGCCACATTTTAGCATAATTATTGCAAAGCTCAGAAAACTTTCAAGTATCTATAAAGTAAAAAAGGAAAAAAATCTAAAGCCATGGTAACGAGGCAGGTTGGTGGCGAATGTTCTACATTAGGAATGTGAGTCATCACTTTGGTGTTCAATGCAACAGATTGTCACTAAGGATAGAATGTGCACAGGTCTGCCAAACGTCTCTTTGTGTTATCAGTGATCTAATTCCACCAAGGAGATGCACCAGTAATGATGAAGAGAAACTGCCTAATGAACAATTATGCTGAAGGTAAATGCTGCCTGTTATCTACATGTCTTGGATTAAAGAGCACTCATCAGTTCTTATCAGTATTAGAGTTTTCTGATCTACAATCAGTGAACAGCGGCAACATCGACCTTCAGAATTCTTTAAAAATTTGGAGAAGCCTTAGCATATGTGCGCTGAATAGCAGTTCAAACATATTTCTGTGGTAAAACACTTATGCATGATCACACAATATACACGTGATTTTTTTTTTGCAGAAGTGCATGAACATGAATACTGGAAATGGGTCTGATATGCTTACAGAACCACTGTGATGTGCAGTCATTCCAGAATGATGTATAACTGAAGTCACTACAGTATAAGACACATAAAAGATATCTGGTGTCATCAAGATGGGGTTCATTCCAAAATGGATCTGACATGTCAACTACTCGAGATCTGCTAAATGACATGTATCATATACTATTGAGATGTGGGTCATTCCAGAATGAGTCTGGTATGTTTACAAAAATCAACCAGAGAAGTGGATCATTCAGAACCATGATGTGCGGCATGGAGGCGTACAGTCTCTATTAAAGCTACATGAAAATTGAGATGCTGTCTCACCTTCTATATTCCAGTTTGGGCCTCCAGCTGGGGTACAAAGTTATATGTTTTTTTCAGAAATGCGTTCAACATATGTTCATTAATCTAACAAACTACAGGAACTAGATTTATGTTGTCAGAATACTTCTACAGCACATGCACTGAAAGCAGCCGTCAGTGTAAGGTTCATGCTTGAAATGACTGCAAGTCTGACGTTACTAGCATGTCAGACAGGTTACAAATTTAAGCAGAAGCATTGTGAAAAACACATAAAATACATTTAAGGGAAAAAAGCCATCTATCAATTAATGTAAGACTGAGCCACAGTATTACCATGAAAGTAAGGATTTTTAACTAGTACTGTGAGATACTCTACCGTGTCTGATACTTTCATGAAAGATTCTGGCATCATCTCTGTTCAAAGCCAGCATGGACTCACTTAGTGCTGTAATCAAGGCAGATGGACACTTTTACATGGGGTCAGGACAAATATCACCTTCTTATCAAGAATTTAACTGTATGAATTCTTTGTAAATGGTCCAGAAACAAAGCTAAAGTTGCTAAACATATTTGTTACTGCAGTGCATTGTGATACTTATCTGATAAAGTGGATGTCATTAAACCCTCTTAAACCTAATCAGGCAAGTGTTTTGCAAAGCCATTGGATTTTCATATTGTATTTGTTGCAGTGTTTAAGTTTACTTGTTTCTAATAAATGCATAAAATACTGTATCTAATTAAATATTAGGAACAATAACTAATAAATAAATAACTTTTCAAATGGCATATTGCATATTGATATTTACAGAAATGGATTCACCTAACTACAGTACCAATGCCACACTTACAGAGATGGGGATTGTACATGTCACTATTTGCTGTCAGTTACTAGGGGACAAAGACATCTCACATTGCAATGAGACATCCACAACAACAACCAACAAGCAGAAAACTTTCACTTTATTAAGATGGAAATGGAAAATGTATGAATTGCACAACATGCAAGGATGCAAAATCAGATACAGATAGAAAATTAAAGATATTTAAAAACAAAGACATTAACACAAATGAGACACAATAAAATGATGACAAACTTAATTTTCAACAGTACACATAACTGCATGGTAGTCCTTGAGAGAAAGTCATAGCATTGCAAGTGGGGGTTGACATAATAACTCCTGCAAATTGGATTACTTTGAAATTGGAAGGTGTGTGTCACTGACTTGCCAGGAGTTTGAGAGAAGTAACTACACAAAGTGAATGTCTGGACTGCACCTGCAGAACACTTAAGTACACCATGATTCAGCAGTATTCCTTTAAGCCTACTGCTGCTAGTTGTTCTCCAAAATAGCTGAAAGGATGGATCAGAAAAGTAAATATACTTCTTTCTGAGGCGGTGGCCTACTTCTTACAAAGACGGTATTTTGCTCTGCAGATCGGTGGGGGAGGACTGGAAAAAAGAGAGAATCCCTCGACACTCCTTGTCATCCCTTCATGTAAAAGTCCTTTACTACAGGTTGCGCACCTAAGACAGTTTCCAGATGGTCTATACAGCATCTCATTTTGAAACATGAATTGTATGTATGATCTATTTATGAGGCACTTTACATATGAGAAGATGATTACATATTACATCGTTCTATTTTAATATATTTTTTGTTATCTAAGAACTAGGACTTAAACATTATACATTTTAGGGTTTTTATTTTGTATGTAACATTTCTTGGTATCTCATTTAAAAGTACTGTTTATTTCTTTCTTTCTTTCTTTCTTTCTTTCTTATTAAGTTTCTGAATAACCACTCATGTGTACCACAACCTCTCTTATACATATGTGGGAGTGAATTCTCAATGACTGTGTTGTAACTGAACTGTGCAGATATCGCAGATACTTTGTTTTGGTTGACTGTAAAATATGTTGCTCAGATTTTCAATAAATTTTGGGCTCTCACAAAAATAAGGCAGCCGTAATACATATGACATGTAAATTTCAAGCTCATAGATTTTGTGCATACCAGTTGTGTTCCCACTGAGTTTTAAAAGTAAGGATGATAATTTAACTAGGAAGAAGTAAAGCTATAGTCAAATAAGAAGACAAAGCATGCTAATGAAATCACAGAACAAACATGGAAAGAACTTATTAGTGACATACATAAACTCAGGCCATGAGAGTGTTATGTATCGGTGAGTAAGATATTAAAAAGAAAAGAAATAGCATGCAAACATCTAATGTGACATTTACCGTGACAGAGGGAAATATAGTAACGAACAACCAACAACAATTATCTGGAGAACTGATGGTTGAGAAAGAACCAGTTAATGCACAAAGTCAGTAAGACCACTCAACATTAGCATGCGTGACAAGCAGGTCCACACAGTCAAGTTGCTGCAACAGTCTCAGGCTCCAATTACCTTCGCTGTCAGACATGGCGCCTTGCAAGTCATCCATGATGAATGCGATGTCTCGATCATAGCCACGTGTCCGAGATTCCTCCCTCATATGCTGCTGTACCTCTGGCAGGGAGTGGCTAGACCCAAATTGGTCCCTGGAGTCAGCAGAGATGGGAGGGAGGGGTCCAGCTGAGGCTCTAGCCATACCCATAGGCTGCCCCACTGGGCTCAGAGGGCTCTCCTCCTCAGAGTTTTGAGCCACAATGGGGATACGGCCCCGGCTTTGGCTGATAGGTAAACTGGTGGGCTTTGCTCTGGCCATGCCAGGGGCAAATGCTGCATCCAGAACCTCTCCTTCTGTTTTAAGTCTAAGTGAGGAGCTGGATAGGTCCCGTTTGATAGATAGATCCAAACCATAGACAGAAGAGGGGCGGGAGGAGGGCCGTGATGAGGGTCGGGAACGGGTGCCACTTGGATAGGTGCCATCATCCTGGGCAGTGGCCCTGATAGTAGATCCCAATCCAAGGGACTGTCCAAGATTGAGAGAACCAGCTAGGTTGGCCCCCAGGGACGAGCCCAAATATTTTTGCTGCTCTGACAAGTTCTTTCTCAGCCCAAACGTAATCTCATCCTGAAGCAACCTAGCTGTGGCAGCCAGATTGGTCACAGAGGAGGCCCCAGATCCCATGTAGCTTGCAAAGTCAGGCTCCAGGTCCCTACTCTCCTGAATTGGGGAAAATTTAGTGATTGCCTTTGGATCTATTAGTGCTTTTTTGTTCTTCATTTGTTTCTGGTAAAGCACAGCTGCTGGGAGTTGCTTTGCAGCCTGTTTTTCAAGGGTGAGTCTGCCGATGCTATATTTTTCTCCTTTTGGGAAGTGGCGAAAATTGGTATCACTGGGGAGATACTGGGGCAGGCCCAGGCCTGTTAAGTGTTCTAGTCCCTCTGTTCCTCGTCTGAACTCTTGCTTGATCTGCTGCTTCAGAAGCTTCAGCTCATATGGCTCCTCCATAGTGTCATCTTCACCTTTGCTGTAACCCTGAAGCCGAGATGAGCCTAAAAAATCTGCCACCTAAAAGGAAAAAATAAAATGCCACACACTCAGGGTTTTTTCAACAGTAATGTGAATTTCACTCACACAATTAGAAATGCATTCATGTGTTTACATATATCTCAAGAATACGTGATCAATAACATATATACAGAAGTGGCCAGACTAATCCATTGTGTCTAGAATTTTTTTCAGTGAGTAGTGTTCGGAATGAGGTTTGTTCCACAGAGCTCCTAATCTTGTCTTCCAAATTTGTTTCTGTTTTGACATATGCAAAGTATACAAAAGATAAACTTTTAGGAAGGAGATGGATCCTTCTCATAGACATTGACGTCTGTTTGGCCATTAATCTCAAACTTTGTTTTGCTGGTATCCATTTTGCTACATTCTGAACAGGCTATAAAAATTGCATCATAGGAATAAAAACAAACAAAAAAAGCAGTAGGGCAAAGCTCTCAAACTTTGAAATTTTGTATGTGACAGACTCAGACATGAGGAGATGAGGAAGGTAAAGTAATGTAACAGTACAGTATTTACCTCTGCAGTGCGCCTGACTTCTGCTGCCCTGAGTAGTCTGTCTGCCTTGGACAACTCCTTATCAGGCAGGTTGAATCCAGAACCCAAGCCGGTGTTGCTCAGCCCTGTTGAGCCCTTGGTGAGCTCTCCTATGTCCTCTATCAGCACATAGTTCCTGGCATTGTGGTGATCAATATCTGCATAAAAGGAATCAGCAGAAATGCTAGACATGGGACTAGAGGCCATGCTCCTCTCTTCTAGCCCCAGCCTTAAGTCCAAATTGGCATACTTGCCCCCCAGGTGAGCAACCCCATAGCCACTGTCTGTGGAGCTTGGCACAATGAGCAGAGGCTGGTTGCGCATCACTTCATAGTTGGTAGTGATCTTAGGCTCTAAATCAGACAGGGTGGTTTGACGCTGCTTTCCCTGCTGCAAGAGCAGAGCATGTTGGTAACTGCTAGGCTGAGCCTGGGCATGGGATAGAGATAGGGTTGGGTAAGGAGACACCTGTTGGTGGTAAAGGGACTGCTGCTGATATAGGTTTTGTTGGGTGTAATGGCTGGTGGTTTGGGTCTGGGGAACATACTGAGCATAATGAGAGTAGGGACTAGTTAGTGTGTTGTATTGGGAATCAGCTTCTGTCTGTGGAGGGATGAATTGGTCAAACTCCGATTGGGGAGCTGTCCGTGGCCTCTCCAGGCCATCGCCCCTGGCCTCTCTGATGTTGCTAACCTCACTGTCTGACATGTAATCTCTTTCCTCTGCCACCCCCTGGAGATAGGCCCTCTCTCTCTTCTCTCTCTCCTTCAGCAAGGCTTCCTTACGCCGGTTGATACCCATCTCCAGGTACCTGCAGTAATAAGAAAAAGGGTACAAAGTGTTTTACAAATTTAGCCCTAACAATTTCTATTTATAACATTAAAACCAAAAGGCAAATAATGTTCCAGGTTCTCACACACTGGTACCTTTTACTATGTGTGAGTGTGGAGAGGTCTCACTGAGTGATGTCAAGGCAGCCTTTTAGCCCATAAGCTATCAAGGTAAGAGGGGGAATCATGCAGATGAATTAGGAATAATGATTGCAAGAGGGGGATGAATGCAATGATAATGATTGTAATCCATTAACAACATAATAATTTGTTATGAACATTATATGATTGAATTAATGTAGCAGGGACATCTGAACAAAAGCACAAGTCTATGTGATGAATTGTGTTAATGTTACATCTGTGGTATCTCACCGTAGCTTGGCGTCAATCTCCTTTTCCTCTTCATCTAGCTCAGCCTGTTTCTTGCGAAGTTTAGAAGATTCTCTCTCCACCAGATCAAGCTCCTTGTCAATGTCCTGCAGGATCTTTGCCCGGGCCATTGTTGTACTGCGGGCAAGACGGCGACGAGCAGAGTTGGTGCTGTAGCCTGACCGTCCTGTCAGAGAGTCATCTTCAGGAGGGGGGTCTGGTAGTGTCCGCTTAACCTTCTTACCTGTACCTGAAGGAGAACCTCGGCCCTAGAATATAAAAACAAACCATACATCTGTCAATCATTGAATGAGGATTAAAAAGACAGAATTATCATTAACAGTAATGATAAGACTTACAGAGTAGCTGTCTGCATAGTATCCACCCATCCTGTCTTCTGTGGTAGGACTAAGGGATTTAGGATCAGATAGAGACTTCTGACCAGCCTTTAATATCCGAGGGCCAGAGGAAAATCTGGTTGGGTCTGCAGTCAACATTCTCTGCCCTCCAAGTGACTTCTCCGGGGACAGGGGAGAGACTGGGTTGTAGAAGACTTTAGACTTAGAGGGGATGTCTGCTGTTAGATGTGTGCTGTAGCCCACCTCAATGGGTGTGTGCCTTCTGTCTGAGTCTGTCTGACAGCTCAGACTGCCACCTCTCTGGGAGTTCTCTGGAGCTGAGATATGCTTAATGATTTCCACCTTAGTGTCCATCTGAACATTGGGTCGTTTGATAGTTCCAGAGTGGTCAGTCTGGACAGATATCTCAGCCACTGTCTGGATAGCAATGCTAGAGACCTTGGAGCCATGTTTCCCATCACTGCTATGTTTTCGAGAGCGTCGTCGAGCTTTTGTGGGAGCATCCCATTCATCTTGATCCTCATCATCGGTCTGAGCTGAGCTATCAACATTTCTCTTATTCTTCTTTCTCCTTCCTACATGCTGCTTTTCTGCTGAGTCTTCATCATCTGTCTGCACTCCACTATCAATTATTTTCTTCCCAGTGTCCTGATCAGCTTGAAGCATCTTCACTAGATTAAGCTGGTCCTGACATTCCTCAAACTGTGTCCCAATAGATGGAATTGTAGACTCGTCTTTGACAGGCCAGTACTGGCCACTGTCTCCTACCCCTGCATATTTAGCATCTAGGAGGTTCCCTGTGGTACCAGTGCTACCGTAGTGCTCATCTAGCTGGCGCTGGAGTTGCAGTTGGAGTTGTTGGATTTGCTGTAACTGCTCTTTCTGCTGGGCATAGGTCTCTTGCTGGGCCACCATGTGGGCATGGTGCTCTTCCTCTTGCTGCAGGAGAAGCTGCTGTTTCAGAGCTTGAAGCTCCTCAAGCTCTCTTTGGACCATAAGCTGCTCCTGTTCACGATAACGCTGGATCTCTTGCCTCTCCCACTCCAGCTCCTCAGCGAGACATAGCTGTTTAAGTTTCTCTAGCTCTAAAAACTCCCTCTCCATCTGATACTGGGCCATCTTGGTGTTGTCTAAGCCAGGGAATATTGGGGAGGAGGCTAAGGCATCCAGAGAGGCAGCAATTGCTTCCAGGGTGGTGTCTGAGTACATGTCCGGGTAGCCTGTTATGATTTCAGCCAAAGCAGTGGGTAGAAGCTCCTTAGGTAGCCCTGTGTCAAAAGGAATTATCTGCCCTGGGTCTGTACTGGGAATGAAACCATATGGATGTGGCAATGATTGGTTCTGGACTGTTGACGTAGGTGTTAAGGTAGTGCTAAAGATGGAGCCTGGTTGAGTTGTGATTGCATACGTGGATGGAACTGGGGCAGCAACAGAGGAGTAAACTATTCCATCTGAGGTTCTTAGAACACTATTTACACCAAACCCAGCTGCCTGGGAGTATGGAGCTGTAGTCATCCCAGGGTAGCCTCCAGTAGCTTTGCTAGTGTAGTCTAGAGCTTTACCTGCCACAATTAAAGATATGGATTTTACTTGATTAGATAAATAATTAATAATTTCACACACAAATATACTGTACTGTAAATGAATTGAAGATCATGCAACTTGGATTTAAAAAGACTCCTATTGCACATGCATATCTGAAGTCATTTTGGCTAGCAAGATGCAAAACCAAAATATTGAGGGAGCACACGCAGGCACACACATGCATCTGTATGAAGACAAAAGAAAAAAACAAAAAACAAGCAGGTGTTAATATTTAATGAAAACATGCAAAGAACAGCAAACAGCAAAGAAATTGAAACAATTAAGAAGGCAAGCATGACTTAATACACTTATAACAGAAAACAACCACATATGTCTTCAACAGGAGTCAAAGTTAAAAAGTAATGTCACTTTGAAAATAAACATCTATTAAATCAATCAAACGTGAGCCCATAAAGCAAGCATAGAGAATGGTAATATAAAAAAACTGCAAACATGCAGAAAAAACTCCAAACTCACCAGCAGAAAGTTTGGCAGCAGTGAGGTCTATAGCACCATCTGAAGATCCATTGAGATACTCATGGTCATTCTTCGGATCATAGGAGAACAGTCCTGCCTCTGTCAGGTTGGTCTCAGACATTGAGGCTTTTATACCATTCATGCCTTTGATACCATACAGTCCAGCATTATCAAATTGGTAGTGGTCATCTCTATAGCCAAAGCGGTTGTCAGGCTGGGTTGTGACTGGGGGCTGTGTTCTGCAGCTTCCTGTAAATGGCAGCTTGTAAATGACATCACAGCATACACTCCTCCTTCCAGCTGTAAGGTCGACTGGAGTCCCGTCATCCTCTACAACAGTGGTCACCACTCCTGGGCTTGAGCCAGACAAAGCTACCATAGCCCTCACTGGTCTGTAGTTTGACAGATCCATTGCCCCTGTGGCTTCAAGAGAAAGGATAGGACCTCCATTACTGACAGCTGCTGGGGCTGCAGTAATTGGCTGTTTGCCTCCTGCAGAAACTCCAAAGGAAAGATTAATGGGCATGTCTTGAGCTGTGGATGCTACCGCACTGACGACAGCCTGTGACTTCACAGGTCTGTATACAATCTGTGCTAGAGGTTCAAATGGTTTGTATGTGGTGAGAGGCAGAGGTAATGATGTGACAGGGCCCTGCAAATCGAGTGGTTTCTCTGCTGGAGTGTTCTTATATGAGGCAATGGTGGCTGTGCATGTGACTATTGTGATGCTGTCAGTGACAACAGACAGTGTGGTTGCAGGGGTGATCTCTGCACTCAGATTTACTATCTCCGGCTGCACTGCTGTGATTTGGCGCCCACTAGAGTCACTTGAAAAGGACTGTCGACATGATTCAGGTGGTGTCAAGTCCATGCCTCGCTCAGTCATCTTTACATCAACCTTCATGGTACGTAAGTCGATAACATCACCAGGGTAGATTATCTTCCCATTTTGTTTTGGCAGAGGTTGAACTTTAGCTACATCTGGTTGTATAGTGATTGCTACACTGGGTGGAGGGACCTGTGGAAGTCTTTCATGGACAACAGAAACAGTGGTCCTCTGGACCTCAGTGGTCACCACCTGAGTGACCAGGCTTGGCAGGCTTACAGGAGGCTGGCCTGAGGTGGAAATTGAAGAAGAATACATATGACTCATACTGGAGACCACTTTTTCTGTTCCTCGAATCTCTTGGCTCTCAATAGACTCTTGCTGAATTTTAGTAATGGTAACTGGAGCCACAGATACACCCTGTGGAATGTCCTGTGCAGTGGGCATTGAGGTTCTCCTGGTGTATGCTTCAGTGGTTATTATCTCAAGAGGGTGATCATATTCTGATGAATAAGTTAATACCTGTGGTCTTTGTTCTGTTGAAGGAATAGATCCTCTCCTGTAGGGGACGTGAATAGCATGACCATCAACAGGAACATCTCTTTCAGCTGGCATGCTTACTACTTGTGCAAATGGTAATGATTGCGGCATGGTTATTGATTCTCTCCTGGTGGCAGCAAAGGCCTCAGCTGTAACCACCTGTGTGGGCGTTTCATACTCTGCAGGATAGGTAAATATCTCACTTGTGGTGTATGGTGGCTGTACTATGGACGATATAGATGTTCTCCTACTGCTGGTTTCTTCAGTTTTAATAACTCCAACTGGCATCCC
The DNA here is from genome assembly GCA_025331565.1 of Holacanthus passer. Taxonomy (NCBI): domain Eukaryota; kingdom Metazoa; phylum Chordata; class Actinopteri; family Pomacanthidae; genus Holacanthus; species Holacanthus passer. The sequence continues at coordinate 7,738,941 of JAFREQ010000003.1, read as the reverse complement.
GGCCACTGCCTGAGGCTGCATCATGGATGATGGTATTGAATCACTTCCTGTTATTACCTCTCTGGGTGTTTCACGTTCAGGCTGCAATGCCATGACCTCCAGTGGTGGTGTTGAATGTGACATGACTGATGATGTAATTCCTCCATATACTTGTGGAATATAAGTAACACAAGGTACTTCTGGCTGCACTGCCATTTGTTGGAAATCCATCACAAGAGGAGATGGTGTTACTTCACCAAATGTAGGAGTTGTCATCTTAGCAACTGGAGGCAGTGGCATTACCATAGCTACTTCAGGTGTTGGACTAACTCCAGCTACTATAGGTAGAGGATGTGGTACTGGAGATACTGTTTCTACTCCTGGTATCCCGGTAACAGCAGAGTCAGTTGTAATAACTTCTGAAGGTAATTCAAATTTTGTTGGGAGGGTCACCACTTCAGCCACAAGAGGTGGATGCTGCATCAATATCTCCTCTGTCATTAAAGGCTGAACTTCTAAAGGCTTAACAGTTTGTGGTTCTGATGGGAGTTCAGCAATGGCATGAGTATTGTTAAAACCTTCAACTACTGCAAATTGCTGTTGAACAGGAATTTGCTGACTCACTCCTGGTACTGGTGTTCTTATCACAACTGCCTCAGTGACAATGACATCAGTAGGTATATCCTGCTCTTTTTGTAGAATTTCTATTTTAGTTGCAACTTGTGGATAAAGAACAGTTGAGGGGACTGCAGCTGGTCTATCTTGGGTAACTAGTGCATCTAAAGGTACCTCAGGCAGTGGTACAGCAACAACATCTGTCAGAGGCTGTGGCTGCACAGGTACAATTGGTATCAGGGCTTGAGCAACAAGTACCTCAGCTGAGACCTCTGGTGAAACCGTTACGACCTCTGTGGCTACGTTTGGATGTTGAGCAACAGATGGTATAGAATGTGCTCTTGGTGTGGGCTGTTGGGCTGTTAGTGGTTGAATAAGAAACTCTGGCTCTGTGGGCATTGTGATGACCTCAGATATTGTTTTAGGTGGTGGCAGCGGCTGAGTAATGGGTTGTTGTTGCTGTACATACGGTTTCTTAATTGGCAGAGGTACAGTCTGTGCCTGAATAGTTGGTTCCTGAACTGATGACATAGTGATGACATCAGCCACAGATGGTGGTGGTTGTATTACAGAAGGCACAGAGTCTCTCCTGGCTTGCACTTTAGCAACTACTACCTCAGAGGGTGTCACTTGCTCCACTGCCACAATTGGAGCTGTGGGAATCGGCGGTGGTTGCCTTACAGTGGGGACAGAGGCTCTCCTAACTGTAGCCTGTGCTGAGAATGCCTCAGTGGGTGTTTTCTGCTCTAAAGGGGTGGTTCGTATCCCTGACACTTTTGTAGATGGGATGGAGCCTCGTCTTACAGGCGCCTGGACTGTTATGCCCTCTGTTGGTGAGCCAGGCTCAGATGGAAGGGTTATCACAACATAGGTTTGCAAACATTTGGCATGTCTAGGAGACAAAGGTGACTTGGGAGATGTCGCACCTAACTTAGACTCCACAGGTCGTGTCAGGCTAAGTGACAAAGCATTTGGAGGTTCTTTGGTCCTGGGCAGTGTTGCAGCTTTGGGAGCCACAGGGTGAGGTGGCTTGACACTCTCTCCTGGCTTGTGGCTGAAAACCAGTCCTGCTGGAATTGATACAGGCTTAGGTGGTATGGGTGGCGGAGGCTTGGTGGTCTGACCAACTGTTGTAGCAAAACCTTGTGCTGCTGTTGCTGTAGCAATTGTCACTGCAGTGGGAACTGATGGCTTTGGATAAACAGTTGGCTTGGGTAAAGTGGTAGGAGGTGGTGGAGGTGTATCTGCTACAGGTATTTCTACTGTGTCTATAACTTTGGTTCCTGCCATAGGTTTAGGTGGAAGTGGTGGAGCTGAAGCCACCGGCACTGTTGACACTTTAGTGGATAATGAAGCGGTATCTGTGCTGGGTATATCTGAAGCAGGCTGTGTGGTTGTTGATGGCAGAGAAGGAGTGGAAGTAATTGGCCCAGTGCTAGCTTTATCTTGTGGGATTTGTCCAAGCACAGACATGTTTTCCACACTGGGCACTATGATGACTATATGCCCTTGTCTGGTTGGGGTCACTACTTGAGGCACAGCCACATTATTTGGTTGTATTTCTTCCATTCTTGGCTGTATATCCACAACTACAGACTGCATTGGCTGGCCAGCCACTGTGGTTCCAATAGCTACAGGGGCAGTCACAGTAGGAGGGACATGCTGAACAGTCCTTACCGGTGGCTGCTCTGTATTAGGCTCAGGTAATGACACTGAAGTAGACCGAGGGGGAGGAGGGGGTGGGACCTTCTTTTTGATTATGGTAGTTGATGCTGGAGTTGGTGCAGTCACCTGAGCTGTTTGAGCTGGAGTTGGGACTACTACCGGGCTCATAGATGGGATGGCTCTTTGTACAGGGACTGAGTGTACCACTTTGGCTTGGGCTTGAGCTGGCGTAGTCACGAGTGGTGAGACGGGTAGTGGGGTTTGTGCACAGATTGGAGATGTAGTAGAAACAAGGTCAGGCATCTGGACTATGACTGGCTCAGAGGCCTGAGTGATAGAAGCAGAAACAGCATGGGCTGAAGCTTGACTGGAGACAGCAACAGGTGTAGCCGCAGCTAGGGCTGTAGATTGAGCTGAAACAACAACAGGTGCTGGACTTGGCGCAGAGACCTGTATAACAGCTGGAGCCTCAACAGGCACCTGAGATGGAGATGAAACCAAGTCTGGCATTTGAACCACAACAGGTACAGGAGTAGACATCTCAACTAGTGCTGGAGTTGGTGCTTGAGCTGTAGGAGCCATAACTTGAACTGTGGAAATTGTTTGAGTTTTGGATGGATCTGACACCACATCTGGTATTGTAACAATGACTGTTGTTGGAGTGGGGGAAAAGACTGAGCCTCTAGACGGTACTGCTGCAGTCGTGGCAGGCGATGGTGGTGAGATTTCTGGAGGTGATTGGGTTACAATTGAAGTTGGAGGTGTTGGTGTAGACAGTGGAGTTGAATCTGGTGAAATAGGTGTTTGAGCCTGGAATGAGGATGAAGATGTAGCATTGGAAGCCAAACTGGAATCTGGAGTGGCTGGTGAAGTTGGAGGTGACACTGGTGATACGGGGGAAGGTGTAGTGGTTAGTTCTGGGGCTGATATTGGAGTTGGAATAGGTTTTGGCTCTGGAATTTCACAGACCACACAGATAGGTTCAATCTCAGCAGTTTCAGACAAAGGAGGGCTTATGGATGGCTCTTCTTTGGGTTCAGAGTCATCACTGGGTGTAATGTCAGAGGAAATACCAACACCATACTCATCTGCAAGACTGTCATCCTCTTCCTCCCCAGATGAACACTGGGTAATCTTAAGGTCTGGTATGGGGAACAGTGACTTTCTGAGTGCAGGATCTTGAGGAACCATAGGCCTAACAAAACCTATAGATCCACTAGGAGTGCTGGGAACAACAGTGATCTCAGAGCGCTTCGGAGGTTCAGAGGGACGCGGTGGAGCAGGACGTTTCTTTTTCTTCACTGGCACATAGCTGGAAGTTTCATTGCCTGTAAGAGGCATATCAGTTTGTCCAGTGAGGGACGGCTCTTCTGTGGGTATGGACACCACACAGGTCTCAGCAACTGAGGGAGTCCCAGTGACTGAAGCCCCTGATGAGGAAGATTCCATGGCTGTCTGGGCCTGTTGAAACTCTTGCTCTATCATCATCAGTTCTCTCTTTTTCTGCATCATCTCCTCATAAACCTCCTCTGGAGACCTGAGTTTTTTAAGAGATTCAGAGCCAATATCCTCCTCTTGAGAGTCAGCCATCTTAATCTCAGGCTCCTCAACTAAGGATTCGTAAAGATAGTCCTCTATTGCCATTCCTCCATAGAGGGGCTCAATATCAGGAGGACTCTCCCCTGGAATAGCTTTTGTCTTCTGAATAAGTTCCTCGTATGCTTCTTCAGCACTCTTTAATGATTTAGTTATGGTGTCCCTTTCTTGAAATGGATCAGAAGGAGTGTATGGCATCACTGTTGGCGAAGGCTTACATCCTCTGTGTAGAGCTCGACTGGCCTCTGGTTCTGATTCTATACTTGCAGAGTACTCAGAGCCAGATGTTTTAGTGGTTTCATCAATTACAGTCACCTGTCTCAGATCTTCTGTCGAGGAAGCATCTTCAGTTGGAGACAGCGGTTGGCCATGGGCCCTAACTTCACCTTTGTCTTTCCTAGACTTCTCCTCCTCCCTCATCTTTTCATCCTCAGAGGAGTCTTCAATGGTAGGCAGAGGCTGGGTTGACTGCCTGTGCTTACCTTTGCGATGCTGTTTGTCCCCACTGATTTTCCTGGGACTGCTATCACTGTCCTCCTCCAGAGATGAGGCTGATGTAGGTGAAGATCCTGGCGTAAAGCTCGATGCCTGAACACTAGACGATCCCTTTGACAGGGATTCTGTGATGCTCTCTACTTCTTCATCAGTGCTTTGTCTCTGCCTCATCACTGGAATAGCTTTCTTGAAAGTAGTTCTGGGCATTGTTTCAGGAACATCTTGTGTAGTTGCTGTGTCAGTTTTTGGGAGGGCTGTTTTCCTGGCTGGGCTGTCTTCTTTATCTGTGCTACTTTTTCTAGACAGTGATTTGTGTGTCACTGACGCATTATCAAGCTCAGCCTCCTTGATAGCTTTCTCATTTGCCAAATTCTTTTCTTTTTCATCTTCTGAAAGAGACATTTCTTCGTCATCACCCATACCCATTATCTGCCTGCGAATGAACTCTTCATCTTCCAAATTGGAGTCAGCACTTTCAGTTTTGATGTCCTCACTGCTGGATGAAATATTGCTCACTTTCAGCCTTCTCCTCTGAACTTTAGGTGAGGGTGAAGGTGTGAGCTCACTTTCACTGCTCTCTTCCATTGCTTGGAAACTTAGGCGCCTTCTCTCAGCTTTAACCTCTTCCTTTATTGGCATGGATGGATAGGTGTCATTTTTACTTGAATCACTAATCACCTGCCCCTCCTCCATTTCTTGCGATACGGGTAAAATCTGAGGTTGATCATCATACTCCTCAGCTTTGGGTTTAGGTTTAGTAGCTGCTGCAGGGACAACGTTTTCCAGTTCAACCTGCATACTGGGCAGGGAGACCTTTCTTTCTTTCAATGACTCTTTTTCGGTTTCATCTTGCTCCTAAAATGTGAAAAAAAACCATGACAACATTGAATAAATTTATCTTTATCTAACAGTCACTGCCAGATATTTTTCCTTGTTTGTACTTGTAACTGCAGCATGTTATTAAGGGTAATTCTGACAATGGTCCAAATCTTGTCAATATAAACAAGCAATGGTGGTTAAAACATTTCAGAAAACACATAAAGGGGCAAAACAAAACATTGGATGTGTCTTTCCACAACAGTCATAAAAATGTATCGCTAGTTTTAGTGTCATCACACTAATCATACTGTCATCATTTGGTTAAAAAGAGGGATGAGGGAAACTAAAACAGGATGGTTGAGCATCTAAGGAAAGTTAACACGAATCTGCAATAAAATGCAGTAAGATAGTCATTACTAAAATACAACACACTGCATATTGAAATGAATGCTTGGTGCATAACCTTTTTTCAATACAAGTCTTGTCAGAGGAATCATAACATAGGCTGCACATTGTTTGTCAGTTTTGTAGCGACATTATTTGCAACAGTTAGGAATTAGATGCCTAAATATTTAAACATTAATGTTGAATCTTCAAATAAATTTTAGTGTGCAGTGATGACAGAATGACTCTTAACTTTCTTAACATTTGTCAATACACTCATTTTATTAAAAGGACCTGTTCTTACTTTTATGATGACGTTCTCTGTAGATACTGGTTGTGTCTCTGGAGTCGAAGTGACATCAGTAATCTTTTCAACCAGCTTATCAGCCATGTCCTTGCTGTCAGCTGCTATGACTGGCTCCAATACCAACTGTGGTTCTTGTGACTTTGGTTGCACCTCAACTTGCTGTAAAGATTTTGTTGTGTCTGTCAGTTTGACATGATCATCAGGCTTTACTTTCTTAATAATCTCCTCTGGAGCAGACAAGTCTGGCTGTGATTCGGTCATAGGAACAACCTCAGTCTTAGCAACCTCTGCAGCAACAGGCGGGGTAGGTACAGCTGTTGCCTCAGTCACTGGGCGACTGGAAGCTACAGCTACACCAGCTTCATCTTTGACTTTTGAAAGGTCAGGTTTAGACTCTTCAGTTTTGGGAATTTCTGTGACACTGGGCTCCATTTTCACTGCCTCCTCTTTATCTTCCACTGCTACAATCTTGGGAACATCTGTGTTTGGCACTTCAACCTTCGATGTTACTTGTGTCTGTTGCACAGGATCTTTTGTGAGTATAACAGGTTCTGCTGTGGGTGCTGCTAAAGGCTGTTGTTCTGTTGTAACAGGCGCTGTTGTCGGTGCGAGTGTGGGCTCAACCTTGATTTGTCCAGAGGCTGCTGTGGCCGTGGTTTCCATCTTGACAGATGCAGGTTCCATCTTTGCTTTTGGGGTTGGAACCGTTGGTACTGCCTTGATGGGAGCAGCTGTGGGCTGTGGTTTTGTAGCTGCAGTGGGCTCTGCTTTTTTGGTTGCAGGTGTGGCCTTTGTCTCTGGTTTGGTAGACACAGGTGAAGGCTGGGGCATTTTTCCTGAGTCTCCCAACTGTCCTGACAAAGCCCTTTGAGTCTGGCAGTTCAGACACAGCCATTCCTTCTGTGACAAACACACACAACATATGATTAGGTCATGTGGTAACTGACCTTTGGTATATCACATTCACAGTTGAAGCCTATCAGTCATATAATGAGTTGATGTTAAATCAGCATCTTGCCGATTGTCTTCAGATGTAAGCTTGTTGTAAGCTCTGAGTGAATTAGAATTTTCCAAAAACTAACAAAAGTAAGGATGTATGCTACACAGTTTGTACTAGTACTATTCATCCACATAGTGCAATTGTTGTATGAAATTTGTTGGCATGTTCTTTTTTTTTAAATGATATACATATCTTAACTGATGCAGTGCATTTTCTCCAGTGCATTTACTGTGTCTGTGCTGTACATTGCATTATCGCAGGGTCTGCACTCTACATTTTAAAATAGCAATAAACAAAAGTAACAAAAGGGAGCAACAAATGCTAATTAAACTCTATTTTTTACTATGTATTTTATTCAAATGTGTGGACATAATAACAGCAACGAGAGAGTGAAAGGACTGAAGCTCAACTTTGAAACACAAGCAGCATTTTAATCTAACTGAAGATTGTTAATCTGGTAAAAACTGAGTTAAGGCAAATCCTTAGCTGAAAACAAGCCTAATATACTGGAGTAAGACGGCTTTAACGCTTTACTTTGTGAAATGCCTCAAAATCTTTCTCTAGTCTGTCTCCAGACTACAAACACAAACAAACATGCAGCAGCAGCAACAACAACAACAGTAGCAAGACGTATAAAAAACTTATACCTTGTTGTCTGGTGTCTAGTCTTAGCATCAAATTCTTGTTATTGAATGTGTAAGTGACAACAGGTTTTCACATTTAGCTCTGCAAGTTTAAAGTTGTAATGATATTGATGTGAAATATTAGTTAACACTAACTGCATAACGTCATATGGGCCACGGGAATGAGGTATGTTGCAGTGCACAATAACTGAACACATTTCCAACTACTAAAGACATCTTTGACTTGTTACAGATAAGAACATGGATACAATACAACGCAGTCTGTCATGCTGAGTAATACCACAGCACTCAAAGTAATAAAAATTCAATCTTCATCCCGCACTATCATTGCTGAACAATTTAAACTACCAAAACATTTACACAGATATATTAACCATAAATAACATTATCAATTGAAGCTTGTGGTCTCTATTGTTAACATGCTCACTGCTATAACACTAGAACTTACGACACTTGTAAGACAGCAATAAAAATGCTTACCTTGCAATAGAGCTAATCACATTTTATAAGCAATGCTATTTTTTAAAATGTAATCCTCTGAAGAAACATTTCTTATCATATCAGAGCTCCACTAGTGGACAGTTAAGGAGGAGAGGAAGGCATAAGCTGTCAATAGATAAAACAGTGTGTCTGGAGCAACCTAGCAGACCAAATCACAGCAATGCGCCTGCCTCTGCAGAGCCAGGGAGAGCAGTTCTCATACACAGGACAGAGGAGGAGATTACATCGCACACATATCCTGTTTATGAAACAATTAAGTTTTAACTGTTTTATCTATAAGATGAAGTATTACAACTTATACATATTTAATACATCTTAATTATGTAACCACAATGGTCACATGTAAACACTAATGTTCATGCACTTTATAAACAGGAGAAGTATCTGAACATGTCTCTAAATACACAAATTCTGTCTTTGAGATCAGCACTAATTCAGGATGCAGTGATGTAAATGAATAACACAGTTCGGGGCTCATGTGCTGAGTTAAGCTTTGGTAAGTGATGTAATCTACCCTCTGTCATACCCTGGCTTAGGCCTGCTTTTATGATCCAGCTGTGCTGGACATTTCATTTTGTTCCCATAAACAAGCCTAAAATATCACACTGATAAGACCTGTTGCAATCAAACCCCTAAACAGAAAGGGAACATTTAAAGGGAACAGGCAAAATGTCATCACTTGAATAATTAGTTGTTTTTTTTGTTCTCCTAAATGTTATTATGATTGTTTCAAACTTCCAATTGTCCAATTTTCTTTACAAAGATTGGCCATTTGGGAATATAACCATGTTAGCATATATCTACTGCAAACAAAGGCTGAAAATATAAACACTCATATTCGACTCTGAGACTGTGGCAGCAGCAAAACTGCAAGTAAAGCATGGTTAGCTGCAGTGCTGTAAAATGTTTTCACTGACTGAGAAATACTCAGCAAAATTCATTACAGCTAACGAGAAGTGATACTGACATATCAGATTTAATTGATGCTGAGATGCTTTTGTTCAATCAGTTGTGGTTCACTCAGGAATATGATAATCCTATTGATCCCCAACAGTGACAAACAAAGCCTCATCAGCATAGTGCATGATGCTGATAATCATGTAAACCAATAAATCATTTAAACCTCAATTTCATGTGATCTGATGCAGGCTTAGTCTCACTGATGTTCACCTTTGAAATTGGACAAACAGTAAGTTACATGACTACATATACAAGCTAAATCTTACTCAGGGTCATTTTCTTTGTACAAACTTAGGACACAACCAGGCATTGTATGGTTCATCTAGAATACAGCATAGCTCAAAGTCATTGTCTCTAAAGGAAATAGAGTTGGTAATTATATAATATAAATAATAATTCCCACACACCCCTCTACTTCTCCTTCTCCTCCATTGTCATGCTTGTGGGATGTAATCACAGCTAAGAAGGAACGTGCTAATCAGCAAAATTAGGTCACTACCAAGGCCATTCAAATGATAAATTAGTAATAACAAACTCCAGCTCTTCCTACTTTTCTGATCATCTTATCAACCCAGCACAGTGACCTTATCAGAGGCAGCTTTATGTATATGATGTTATGTATATGATGTTATCTTTATAGCCATGTAAATAAATTGAATTATGGCTCTATATCATTGCCATTTTGGTGGAAAAGGTTTTTCCTTTCTTTGTTGATTGAATCATGAGCTGCCATAAACATAATTTGAGACAATATACAAAAAGAAAAAAAAGTCAATAACTTATTCTTCCATTTTAGACAGAAGTGAACTTTGAAGTTAAATCAGAGTTCATAAATCCTAAAGACAGACTGATATGTGCAAAAGCATGGTTAAAATAGGTTTTCACATTCTTAACATCATCAATCTTTGCTGTTCCACCAATCAGTTCCATCATAGCAGGGCAACCTAAATTCATTTTCAGTCATAGAGGATAATTGCACTCTGAAATTAACACATTTTAACCATACACAGATGCTAAGAATTTGCATAACTCATTAAAATCTGACATTGTGGCCTATTCCCCATTCAGCTTCAGCTTTCCTCTAACAGGACAAACTTGAAAGGAGCTATGAACTAAGACTGACAGAGAAGGATCAGACAGGAGTGTTTGCAGATGGCTGAGCCAAGGCCTTGTATTCCTGAGTCTTTCTACTGGTCTACTCTCTCCTGCAATCTAAATATGGCCCTGGTCCTCACACCTCTCCAGGTGCGGGTATCATGCAGGTCCAAATCTCAGCATGATAACTGAACCTTTTCAACTCAAGTGAAGAACAGATGGACAGAGCAATTACAGAACTATGCAAATGACTGGTTGCACTTCTGCATTGTGTATTACATCCCACATTAATGCCAGACAAATAAGCAAAGATAAACATTTACACATCACCACTGCACCAACCTTGCATCTGATAACTCATTTAACCTGCTAATTCAAAAGCAGACTGAAAAAAAAAACATCACCGTCAACAAAAAGATCTAATCCCATCACACTCCCCTCCAGCACCAGTCACTGCCTCACAGCCACACAGTCTCAGAGCTATGCATCAGAGCCACGGGGTTTGGAAAGCTGCCATCATCCTTTTGTCTAATTAAATCTGTTTTATGAGTAAAGAGCAGGAGCCCCAAGCAGAGAGCTGTGGGAGAGGCTGCTCCCCACGATTAGCCTGTGAGCTGGATTACCAGACCTTCACAATGACAGCAGTCAGGAAATTATGCTCTTGACACTCAGGCGTGCTGCATTAGGCTGGATCTGCAGAGCTTTAAAAGAATTGCCCAGCTCACTTTATCCACAGTAAAAGACATTATGCAATTTTGCAACACCTTAAAAAAGGTACCCATTTACATTGGGCACAAATTACATTGACTTTTTTAGATATCTAAAAAGTCAACCCTTCATATCCTACATACATGTTTCACACATTCCACCATCCATTATGGGAAACTGACCGAATATTCACTACTATCAATGCTGGGGTACAACAGGTGTGTGGTTCAACAAATACATTGTACATCAAACATAAAATTCAAAAGCACAAACATCTATCAAACTGCTCTTGACAGGAAAGGCCTGCCACTCTTGCATTTCAACACTAATGAATCAATCTAGTAATTTAAGTTTGCATCATTTATACAAACCCACAGCTTCCTATTAGACACCTGTCCTCCTGAAATGTACATTTTATGATAACTAGACTGAGGTGATGACCTTTAGGCTGTGGACGACAGCACTATTTCCCAGCCTCTCATCTGTGCTTTCCTGCTGTTGATACTGGAGCTGGTAAGTTTTTTATTGATTTTCTGGCAGATGCCTTTGGCACAAGCTGTAGCTGGCTAATATACTTGGCTTTCAGCAGCCCCCACAGAGCAGAATTCCTCATAAATCAAGCCCTCTGATAATAGAGAATGTTGACCTACTAATCTGTAATAAGCAGAGTGCTTCATTCTAAAGACAAGGAAAAACATGCTGCGCTTTTTGCAATCTGTCAAATGGTGCATCAGCAAACTTCCCCTTGATGGCAAAAGTCAATGGGGTGAAGATTAGAGCAGGAGAAGTAGTGAGAGGGTGTGGCATAAATAGAAAACAGTAGGAGGTACATTAACAAAGCCTGTGTCCTATTCCTTCTTTTCTGACAGAAAGACACAGCATGTATTGAAACAGCAATAACCTTTTTCTCACATTCAGGGAAGTCATTGCAGGTTGACGGATAAGCATGACAGTCTGAAAATGTCATGAAATGTCAAACAAATTCTGTTCTTTCAAAAGCAAATGAATACAATAATCTCTACTGAAAAACAACTAAGAGAAGTGGCAATAAATGAATACAACAATTATTTTACTGTTCAGAGTTTTAGTCTCTTTCAAGCATGTTCCAATGCAGCATCAAGTCCAAAGCATGAGTCAACTCAATTTTAGCCCTGCTGGCCTCATTGTACCTTTTAAAAGAGGCTGTGAAAAAAAAAGCAAGGATGCAGCAGGTAGGCCGCGCTTGGTCTCTTCTCACAGTGACTATTTTTAACACTGTCACTAGGTGCTCCTGCTTATCATGGGGCCAACAGTCTGTGGTTGTCTGGCTCAGAGCAGAAAACATCCTGCACGCAGACCTGGTGTGTGTAAAGAATATGAAAATACTTTGGGGTTAATAAAAATACTTCAAAAGTGCAGATTGCAGGTTTAAGGCTGCTGACCTGTGTGTCAGAGATAATGCATCTTGTCATGAATCAGTTTCTCATGAAAACTTGGCAAAATGCTTGTTAGCTGCTTTTACCTGACTGCTAGCCACAGTTCCTCCAATGAATGTTATAATAAATATGTCAAGACTAGAAGGTGAAGACTGCTTTGTAACTGGAAAAGGCAAACAAAAAAAAACAGTTTTACTCCTGAGATATAGCCATGTGGTAATTAAAAAACATCCTGGGGAACTATCATTCATAATGTCTCGTCTGTCACACACAAAGCTTTCGCTGGCAAAGCACGACACACGTGTGTCCTACTTATCAGACAACAGTCAGTCCCAGGCTTTTGATGGCATCAGCTGAGGCAGAACAAGCAAAAGGAAAAATGGATAGACTTGCTGCCAGCACTCACTCGCTCACCTCACGAGTCCTTTTCATATTTGAAAAGGAGGTATTTCTGCCTTTCTACTGAAGAGCCACACACATGCATGATGGAGAACTGGCAGTCACAGCCCCTTTGGATAAAGCAGGTCATAGGGCAGCAATAAGTATGGAAGCTCATCCTATTCAGACAGAAGCTATTTCTGTGTTCTTCTGCTACTAAGAGGAATGAATCTATCTTGTACACACAGCAGCAATCATCCACGCTTGTCCCTTCCCCCATCCAACTTCTGCCCTCAGGCTCTTCCCCCTCTCTGGTGTCCATGAAAAACATGAGAAGTGTCAATTACATAAGAGGCACATCTCTTTTGGTGTTATTTCTCCATAATAAAGTGCCATTTGGGCTGAGTGTGTGTTAATCTGTTTCAGGGAAACCAAATTAAAGGCAGAAATAAAGAAATAAAAAATAAAGCTCACATTCATTCAATCACAACAGAGATGGATTTTGTTGTTTACTGAGAGTCAACAAAATGTAATAACATTGTCCCCATTCTCATACAAATAGCTGTCAGCCAGAAATGTCTATTATAGAAAGTAGGAATTTACTTTTGCCTGAAAATTGAATAAAGGTTCACATTATTTCCATAAATGCATCTGTTACATATTCTTCAGATTTAATGTAACCATTTTTTTTTCTCTCATTTCTAAGCCATCATATTATGAAGTATTTGCATCAAAGATGACCATATTCAAAAGCCTCCAGTAAAGTGACTAACACGAATGACAGGGAACATTATTAAATTGTATGCACATTTTAAATACTTGCAGCACAGTGCTGTATGATTTCAACCTCTTTAAACTGACCGATGAAATAACAAGATAATAAGAGAGAAGACTACAGAGCTCACAAAATCACTCCAGATGGGTCCGACAAATTATTTAATGCATTAACTCTTAATACAGTTTTCTGAAAAACAGACCAACACCAGAGGGAAATGTGAGCTGTTCAGAAAAGAAAGTATTACTGCACCGAACATATAGGAGATGAAAAGGCAAGGGTACACAGCCTCACGTTCAAAAATGACCTGCATGTGTGGGTACGTCACAAAGCAGGTACACACATGTACCACTGCCACCCACATGAAATGAGGGGGGAATTGTTGAATTATATGGAGCCACTGATCTGTGAGAGAGCAGATGGCCTGAAAGGAAATGTCTGCTGCTCTAATGTACTGCAGCGTGTTGTGTTGGACTTAATCCGTTTCACCTCTGCTTATTGGCATATCACAGGGCTTTGCCATCTCAGATCTCTCACGGGGGCTGGAGATTCCCTGGTCCCCGGCCTGTTATGGCAGCAGATCCCATCTCGCTAATGCTGTTGCACAACCCTCAATCACTTTAATACATTTTCAGTGCACCGGTCTGCTGAAGCACTCTTCTCATGAGTCGTTATGTAATAACCCGGGCCACTCCGGTGGAGGGACAGCAGCCACCACGTGGTCTGCATTTTATCATGTTTTAACTTTTGTTTGAGAACCACTAGAAGTAGGTCAATAAATCACATAGGTCGCATTAATTATCAGGACACGGGCCTCTGCTCAAAGTCACCGTCTGAAAACCAATTCACGCAAGCTCTCCAAGTACTCTGCTGCGGCACCATCATCTGTTCTTCCACCACACTTGTAATTCATGGTCTTTGTCAAGAAAATCAAATCAACAATGGAGCAAAATTCAGCCTATTGTGTTCAACATTTTCAATAGAAATAAAAGGCTGTATGACAGCCAATCTCCCAGTTTTTCCACCCTTCACACTGCAGAAGAATATTCCACGTGGCAAAAAGACTGAAAAGTGCTAAAAATCAATTGTATAGCTTGCACACTCTAACCCAAACTGTGCTGGACTGTGCAAGAAGAAACAGCAAAGACAATAAGAAGCATATTACTTGATAATATAAGAAATAGTGATTTTCAGTAAATAAGAACTAAACTGTAGTAATATTATGTCACTTATGTGCTCAGATGTTGGTGCAGCACTGCTTACTGAGGGACAAAAATACATCTGACATGTATGTTATGTATCACAGAACGTAAGGCAGCAATTTATAATACAAAGACCAATGCTGTGCTTTCCCTTCAACATGGAAACTACCCATGTACCAGAAACAACATTGTGATTTACTGAGACTGAACACATTCGATTTCTCCATGTGGAGGTGACATTAGTGTTGAACAAAACCATCAAGGATTATTTTAAACATTTGACACTGCGAAATATAAAGGGTTTAATAATGATTTTTCTTCAGTTGCATTTTTAGAAATTTGCCAATTCATTGCTCCTTAAATTATATTAATTATATTTACCATCTCTCAAAATGTGTACTCTATGCTTTCTGCCTTGTACAGTGTCAAGTAAATGTGTTTGTCACATATGATTGATGGAAATACAGTGAAAATTTTGCTATCCTTAAGCTCTGAATGGTGTTGAAACATGCTGACAGAGCAGCAGTATACTTTAATCCATAATTAAAGTTGCAGGGTTTGAGCTGGAACTAATAAGAGGAAATTTTTCAAGGCCAAACTTAAACTAAAAATTGATGTGAAAATGACATGAGAAATTAATTTTTTCACACTTACTGCTGCTGTATGAGGCATGGGGTTAAATCCACAAAGGTTGCAGACAGTGTTCTTGCATTCAGTGCAAGTGTTGTAATTGGGTGGATCCTTCGAGCCGATGTTGAGTTCGACCTTACAGAGTGTACAGGTGGACAGACCTGCTTTAGGAGCAACCTGGGTCACTTCCATAGGTCTTGTAGGCTCTGGTGCAGGCTTGGCCTGTTGCGCTGGCTCTGATTTCTGGACAGAAGGTGGTTTGGTCTCCTTTGCAGGGGATATCTTAGGAGAAACTGGAGGCGTAGGTTTAGGAGAGACATGGGCTGTGGTCGACATCTTACGTGGAGTAGGTGGTGTCGTTTTAGGTTCATCCTGAACAGCTGAGGTTATCAATGTAGATGCAGAGCTGAAGATAGAGGAACCAAAACCAAACATCTTCCCAGTCACTGACTCAGCAGGCTTTGCAGCAGCAGGTTGTGTTTTCGGACCACTGAAGCCAAAGAAGCCTCCTGACTCCTGTTTAGCAGGCTGAGCTGGTGGTGGTGCAGATTTGGCAGTAAGGGTTGGAGATTTTGTGGGCTGTTGTGGTGATTTCCCAGCTTCTTGTTTTGCAAGACCTGCCTTGACTTCTGGCTTTGTAGTTTGCTGGCCAGCAACACCTTGGCCTTGTCCTTGTTCAGTACCTGACAGGACCTGTGTCTTTTGCACAGAAACTCGTCGTGGTGCGTCCGTCTTCTGGACTGCAGTTGGCAAGGGAGCCTCAGCTTTGGGGGGTTCCTTTTTCTGTGGAGGTACTTGAGTGACCTCTTTTTTGACTGCTGAAGGTTCTGTAGACTTCTCCTTCTCAGCTAATGCTGGTATAGCCTTCTGCTCAGAGACAGGAGGTGTAGCAACCTTGCTTGGGGAGGGCTGTGGTTTCACTACAGGATGCCCAGATGGTTCAGATGCTCCGAGGGCTCTCTGCATCTGGCAGTTCAGACAAAGCCATTCCTTTACCTGAAAACAGTACAATGGAAAGTATGAATCACTGTTGAAAAACAAGAAACAACACAGTGTTTTGATAGACAAACCCTGAAGGACACATTTATTTCAAATTTTGAGTGCAGAGGATATTCAATCACTTCAGGCATCCTCAAGTCACATGTATTTATCCATGGATCATTAATTTATAAAAAATTGAATCAGGCCTTTTGCAAAGATAAAATCTGCTGATTCTTAATTCATGTGAGTCTGATATTTATAGTTACTGATAGGATGAATGGAATGAACCTGCTGTATAAACCACAAGGTTAGTGAATCAATGTTTGTCAAGGAGTTATTGTTAGTGTCAGGATGTGTGGTATTAAATTAAAACTCATTCATTCAGCAGTTTAGTGCACTTTGAAAATGATCAACATCTATATTAATGATAGCTATTTAAACCTTTCAACAAATTGATCATTAAACAATATTGAAATGTCTTATCAAATCATGAATATACCAGGTCCATAATTAATGTTAAAGACATTTGTAAAATGTTAAGTTAAATCAATCGATGAATAAATGTTTTCTGTACTTTCTTTTAAAGCATAGTAAGTCAAGTTAAAGCAAAGGAAACACTTGTAGGGACAGTGATTTACCTCTGCCACATTCGGCATTGGATTAAATCCACACTGGTTGCAGACGGTCGTCTTGCATTCAGTGCAGGTATTGTAGTTAGGAGGGTCCTTAGATCCCATGTTGAGGTCAACTTTACAGAGTGGACAGGTGGATACACCTGCTTTTGGAGGACCTTGTGTATCTGTTGGTGCTTTGGAGGGCTCAGGTGCAACTTTGTCCACCTTGGCTTGTACCGTTGGAGGAGTGCTTTGTGGCTGTTTCTCTAGTTTCTTCTCCTCAGTTTTCTGGACAGCAGGCAGCTTAGTGTCCTTAGCAGGTAATGTTTTGGGAGAGGCTGGCGGTGTAGTTTTAGGAGAGGCTTGGGCTGTCATGGACATCTTACGTGGAGTTGGTGGTGTACTTTTAGGTTCATCTTGGACAGCTGAGGTTATCAAAGTGGATGCAGAATTTAAGAAAGATGACCCAAAGCCAAACATCTTCCCAGTCACTGACCCAGCAGACTGTGCTGCAGTTGGCTGTGTTTTCGGACCACCAAAACCAAAGAAGCCTCCTGACTCCTGTTTTGCAGGCTGAGCTGCTGGTGGTACAGACTTGGCTGGAGAGGTACCAGCTTTTGGAGGCTGTTGTGTGGGTGGCTTTCCTGGCACTGGACCTGGTGGAGGAGCAGACTTGGCAGCAGAAGTAACAGTTTTTGGAGGCTCTTGTTGGAGTTTCTTTCCCGCTTCTTGATCTGGTGGAGGAGCAGGCTTAGCTGTAGAAGTCACAGCTTTTGGAGGCTGTTGTGGTGGTGGTTTTCCAGCCTCTGGACCTGGTGGAGGAGCAGACTTAGGAGTAGGAGCCACAGCTTTTGGAGGCTGTTGCTGGGCTGTAACAGGTTGTCCTTTGGGTGTCTTTCCAGAAAGCTTTTGTGAAGCTAGGGAAACCTCTGTCTTTGAGATAGTAGATGGATCAGCTTTGTCAAGCACTGAAGCAGCTGTAGGGCTAACTTTTGCAAGATTTGCAAGTTCATTTTTGGGTGGTTTAGGGATATCTTCTTGAGAAGCTGACATTGGGGTCTCTTGTTTCTGTGTGGTAGCAGGGACATCTTTGCTTGGTGAAGGTTGGGGTTTTATCATAGGAAGGCCTGGAGGCTCAGAAGCTCCTAGTGCTCTCTGCATCTGGCAGTTGAGACAAAGCCATTCCTTCACCTGAAAAACAAACACAAAACAGGGGCAACATTATTTTCATTTGTTAATAATAAATACTCAGCACTTAGATATATTGGTCCAACTTAATGCTTTGTTTAACAGGAAGTGATAACAGAGACTACACTGAACAAATGTCCAATAAATTAAAAGGACATGGGAACAAGAAAAAAAAAAAAACACAGTCCTTTGCTTTTCAAACTCCAACCAAAAACAAAACATTGACTCAGCAAATTTATAGAAATTAAGAAAACCAATGCATTAAGTTGTCTGCTGACCAAAAATGCTGACTGAGAAATTAATTCTACAAGAAGATAAGAATTTAATCATTTAATTACCTCCATAACATTTGGCACAGGACTAAATCCACATTTGTTGCAGACATTGGTTTTGCATTCAGTGCAGGTGTTGTAGTTGGGAAGATCTTTGGAGCCCACGTTAAGTTCCGCCTTACAGAGTGGACAAGTAGACTGGTCCACTCTGAGAGCAGCTTGGGAAGCTTCTGGTTTTGCAGGCTCTGATGGACCCCTGTCAACTTTTTCCTGTTCTGATGGTGGAGCCTTGGCCTGCTGAGGTTGGTCTTGTATCTTTTCCACGTGTGGTTTCTGAGTAGCAGGTAGTTTGGCCTCCTTTGCTGAAGTCATCCTTGGAGAAACCGGAGGGCTGGACTTTGGAGAAATCTGCGAAGCTGGCATCTTGTCAGAGACTTGGGCTGGGGCAGACATTTTGCGTGAAGTTGGTGGTGTTGTGCGGGACTCCTGAACTGCAGATGTTATCAAGGTAGATGCTGAGCTGAAAAGGGATGAACCAAATCCCAACATCTTCCCAGTCACCGCTTCAGGTGTTATTGAGGAAGCACGCTGAGATTTAGGACTACCAAAGATGGGGGAACCTGCTGATTCCTGTTTTGTAGGCTTTGCTGCTGGGGGAGCAGATTTGGCAAGTGATGTTTCACCAGCGTTTAATTCTTTGTTTAGGCTTTGCTGGGGCAAAACTTCATCAGCGGATTTGACTGGTTGATCAGCTGATTTCAGAACTATTCCAGATCTCTCCTCCTTCTTTTCTGATACTTCTTTAGTTGCAGATGAACTTGGTGGAGCGATATCCTTTTTCTTCTGGACAGAAGTTTCAAGATCTTTGATGACAGGAGGAGCTTGATCAGGCAGTGGTTTGGTGAGGTCTGAAACTGCAGCAGTTGTCTCTTTGCTGGGAAGTGCAGTGGAGGTTGGAACCTCCTTGGTAGGTGGTAAACCAGTTTTCTCCTCTTTTGTTGGGGCTGAAACAGTATCTGGAATCTCTTTTGCCGACAGTGAGTCAGTGGCTGATGTTTTGGTAACTACCATTTGAGCTGGGGGTTTAGTTTCTTCTTTCTTTTGTGGTGAACCTGGGGTTGGACTGTCCTTCTGACTTTTGTCTGGCACTTCTGCTTTTTGTGTGGAAATAACGTCTTTCTTTTGATTTGCCGCAGCAGCTGCAGGTGAGGACACTTTGTTGGGTGATGCCTGAGGTTTCATCAGTGGAGGTTCCACTGATTCGGCTGCTGTGAGAGCTCTTTGCATCTGACAAGTCAGACACAACCACTCCTTTGTCTGTGGGAAAAACCATATCATTCTGAGTAAGTTTGTCTGTAAAACATTAAAACATTTGTATACAACATTTCAGTATAGCACAACAAAATCAGTTATGTATTTCTATATTTTGTTTTACGTCATCAATTTTTTGGACTGTCAGTATATATTTTGTGTGTGTGTGTAAAATAAAACATATATAAAATTGCCAATATTATATGGAATACACATCATTAATAAAGTTTTTGAGTTATTTGACTTACTGCTGACATGTTTGGCATGGGGTTAAATCCACACTGGTTGCAGACAGTGTTCTTGCATTCAGTGCAGGTACTATAGTTAGGAGGGTCCTTGGATCCCATAGTGAGTTCAATCTTACAGAGTGGACAGGTTGACTGGCCTGGTTTGACAATGGCTTGGGAGGCTACTGCAGCCTTTGGAGGCTCTGATGGAGCTTTTTCCACTTTGGCCTGGACTGATGGAGGTGTCTTGGTCTGCTGGGGTTGTTCTGGCTTCTTCTCGTGGTCTTTTTTCTGGGCAGCAGGTGATTTAATCTCTTTTGCTGGGGACATCTTAGGAGAAACTGGTGGAGTGGTCTTGGGTTGGGTTATCAAAGTGGATGCAGAACTGAAGATGGAAGAACCAAAGCCAAACATTTTCCCAGTCACTGATTCTGCAGGCTTTGCAGCTTCGGGTTGAGTTTTACCACCACCAAAACCAAAGAAGCCTCCTGACTCTTGCTGTGTTGCTGCAGTGGCATTACTCTGCTTACGTTCAGTATGCCTTGTCTGGTCTGGTGTTTTGTTAGGACCTGATGTTTTCTGGAGCTCCTGTGTCTTTTTCTGAGGAGGACCTGGGCTGGGCTGTTTCTGACCATCTGGCTTGTTAGCAGCCTCGGCTGTAGCTGGCTTTGCTGTTACAGACAGTTTCCTCTGAGGTGAGTGCGGTGCTGATGGTGCTTTCTTCTCAGGTTCAGCTGAGCTGACAATGTCTTTCTTTTGGGGTTTTGCAGGTGTCTGAGAGTTGACAGAAGTGAGTTCTGAGGGCTTTGTCTCTCCGAGAGCCCGCTGCATCTGGCAGGTTAGACACAACCACTCCTTCACCTAAAAGAAAAAAAGTTTGGTAATCTGTATATAATTACTCAATGTTACATATTTATACAAGGCAGTGAGCATTTTTTGTTTCATTCCAGGAGCTGTTACAAATCTAGTAATTTAAATTTTTAATATTGCCAGAAAATAATGAACAAAGGCATGCATAATTTGAATACAATTAAGAGCCAGTGAGACTCATTTTCAAAAAAGTAAATGTGGTGTAACTCTTAGCCAGCTATCAAACATTGAATGAAATTGTAATAAAAAATACAATTGTTTTCTTTAGTCTTACCGCTGTTTCATTTGGCATGGGGTTAAATCCACACTGGTTGCAGACAGTGTTCTTGCATTCAGTGCAGGTACTATAGTTAGGAGGGTCCTTGGATCCCATGTTGAGTTCAACCTTACAGAGTGGACAGGTTGACTGGCCTGGTTTGACAGCTACTTGGGAAACTGCTGCAGCCTTTGGAGGCTCTGATGGAGCTTTGTCCAATTTGGCTTGTCCTGGTGGAGGTGTCTTGGTCTGCTGTGGTGGCTCTGTTTTCTTCTGCTGCTCCAGCTTCTGGGCACCAGGGGACTTGATCTCTTTTGCAGGAGACATCTTGGGAGAAACTGGTGGAGTAGTTTTGGGCTGGTCCTGAACAGCTGAGGTTATCAATGTAGATGCAGAACTCAAGATGGAAGAACCAAAGCCAAACATCTTCCCTGTCACTGCAGGCTTCGCAGCATCAGGTTGAGATTTAGGACCACCAAAGCCAAAGAAGCCTCCTGACTCTTGCTGTGTAGCTGCAGTGGCATCACTCTGCTTACGTCCAGGTTGACTTGCCTGATCTGGTGGTTTCTTTGGATCATTCTTCTGTCTTTCCTGTGGTGTGTTATTATCAGGTGCTGGGCTGGCCTGTTTCAGTGGTGCAGTAGCAGCTTCAGGTTTGCCTGACTGCACTGTTGGTGTAGACTGTTTTCTTTGTGGCAAGACTGGTTCTGAGGTCTCCTTCTTTTGTTCAGCCTGACCTGGACTGTCCATCTTTTGAGGTGCCGTTGGTTTGGACGAATCCTTCAAGCGGACTGTAGCAGGTGAAGGAACTTTACTGGGTGATGTTTGGGACTTCATTGTGGGAGGCCCCGGGGGCTCAGATGCTCCAACTGCTCTTTTCATCTGACAGTTAAGACATAGCCACTCTTTCACCTAAAATAGAGTAGACAACTGGTTATGTGTCGCATTGGAATTGGGAATTGCAGTAATTCACAACAACCTGGGTATTTAAAGAAACAGACTCCTTAAAACTCCATTATGGTCAATGAGGTCGTTGTGAGAGGGTCACAGATGAACAAAATTAATTTTAAATGTGCTGACTGCAAATATAATTTACATATATAACATATAAAGAAATATTTTTGTTGCAGAAGATGGTTTTGTATTCCTTCACTTACCTCTCCTATGGGCATTGGGTTAAATCCACATTGGGTACAGACAGTCGTCTTGCACTCAGTGCAGGTGTTGTAGTTTGGAGGGTCCTTGGAGCCAATGTTAAGCTCAGCTTTACACAGTGGACAGGCGCCCTCACCTGCCCTATGAGATATTGTTGGTGCCTTTGGTTTTTGTGTCAGAGCTTTGTCCTCTTTGTTCTCATGGGATTCCTCTGGTTTCTTCTTCTCCTCTGGTTTCTGAGTGAGAGTTTTGGGCTCTCTTGCTGGCGACATTTTGGGAGAAACGGACAGTGTACTTTTTGGAGAAATCTTGGGCACAGCAGACATCTTGGGAGAGACTTGTGGTGGTGCAGACATCTTACGAGAGCTTGGTGGTGTAGTGCGTGATTCTTCCTGAACAGCGGATGATATCAAGGTGGATGCTGAGCTGAAAATGGAGGAACCGAAGCCAAACATCTTCCCAGTCATGGACTCTGTTGTTTTTGAAGCATCAGGCTTTGTTTTAGGACCACCCAAGCCAAACAGGGTTGCAGGCTCCTGCTGTGTGTCTATGGTGGCCTTAGTCTGTTTTAGGTCAGGTTGTCTTCCTTGCTCAGCTGGTTTCTGAGAACCTGTCTCACTTTGTGGTCCTTTAGCTGCCATAGTTGCCTGTTTCTCTGCTGTAGTCTGTGTCTTTTGAGGAGAACCTGGTGTGGAACTCCCCTTCTTTTGAAGTGTATCAGTCACTGGAGTCTCCATCTTTGGAGGTGCATCAGATTTTGCTAATTCTTTCTTTATAGTTTCAGCTTGATTGGGAGCTGTTATTTTCTGATGCGCTGCCGATGGAGAAATTTTGTTAGCTGTATTTTGAGGTTTCATAGGTGGAGCTGTGAGTTCAGATGCACTAAGAGCTCTCTGCATCTGACAGCTCAGGCATAACCACTCTTTTGCCTGCAAAAAGAAAATATGTCAAATTAAAATATGAAACATTTACATCACCTGCATGCAGTCACTTCACTATATCAAAATATGCAATTTATAGAGTCCATAGTGTATCTTTATTACCTCAGACATATTTGGCATTGGACTGAATCCACATTGGTTACAGACAGTGTTCTTGCATTCAGTGCAGTTGTTGTAGTTGGGGGGATCCTTGGACCCAAAGTTGAGTTCCACCTTACAGAGTGGACAGGTAGATTGGCCTGTCTTGGGAACAGCTGGGGAGGAAGCTGCACCCTTTGGAGGCTCTGATGGAGCTTTGTCTACTTTGGCTGGTAGCAATGGAGAGGCCTTGGGCTGCTGGACCGGTTTCTTCTCCTGCTCTTCTTTATGAGCAATAGGTGATTTGGTTGCTTTTGCAGTTTGCATCTTGGGAGACACTGGCGGTGTTGTTTTGGAATCATCTTGGACAGCTGAGTTCATTAAAGTGGATGCAGAACTGAAGATGGATGAACCAAAGCCAAACATTTTTCCACCCAGTGATTCAGCAGGCTTTGCAGATTCAGGGTGAGGTTTAGGACCACCAAATCCAAAGAACCCTCCGGATTCTGCTTGTGTAGTTGAGGTAGTATTACTCTGCTTACGTACTGGTTGAACTGTCTGGTCTGGTGGTTTCTGAGGACCTGTCTTTCCAGCCCTCCTGTGGAGTTTTCTGACCAGCAGCTGGGCTGACCTGTTTCTGACTTTCTGGTCCTTTAACAACTTCAGCCTTTGCGGATTGCTCTGCTGGTGTAGATGGTTTCCTCTGAGGGGAGCCCGGTGCAGAGGTCTTTGTTTTAGATTCAGCAGTTGTTGGAATGTCTTTCTTTTGACTTTTATCGACTGGGGCAGTTTCCTTACTCAGGGCATTTGCAGGTGCTGTAACTTTATTTGGTGAGGCCTGGAGTTTCATCATGGGAGTTCCTGGAGGCTCAGATGCTCCTAGTGCTCTCTGCATCTGACAGTTCAGACACAACCACTCCGTCACCTATATTAGAGCAAAGAGTTAATGAGTAAAATTTAGATCAGTGTTGTTGTACAATGGAGTGTATTTTATTTTTAACAAAACATCACCAACAATCATAACACTGTTCAAGCAACTTTTCTGTCATCTACAGCATTCTTAATATCTTACCTCCTTAACATTTGGCATGGGATTAAATCCACATTGGTTACAGACAGTGGTTTTGCACACTGTACAGGTGTTGTAGTTTGGAGGATCTTTAGAGCCCATGTTGAGTTCCAGTTTACAGAGAGGACAGGCAGACTGGCCTGCTTTGGTAATGACTGGAGAAGCTGTCGTTTTTTAGGTGACTCTGATGGAGGTTTGTCGGCTTTCGGGTGTGTAGATGGAGGAGCCTTGGTCTGCTGGAATTGTTCTGGTTTCTTCTCCTGTTCTGGTTTCTTGGCAGTGGGGGATTTGGAGTCCTTTGCAGCAGGCAGTTTGGGAGAAACTGGAGGTGTAGTTTTGGCCTCGTCTTGAACAGATGAAGAAATCAAAGTGGATGCAGAACTAAAGATGGAGGAACCAAAACCAAACATCTTCCCAGTCACTGACTCTGCAGGCTTTGCAGCATCTGTCTGACCTTTAGGACCACCAAAACCAAAAAACCCTCCTGACTCCTGCTGTGTAGCTGCAGTGGCATTTCCCTGTTTTTGTGCAGTTTGGCTTGTCTGGTCCGGCTGTTTCTGAGGACCTGTCTTCCGACTCTCCTGTGGTGTCTTCTGACCAGGAGCTGGGCTGGCCTGTTTATTGTCTGGTCCTTTAGCAGCTTCAACCTTGGCGGGTTGTGCTGCTGGTGTAGATGCTTTCCTCTGAGGAGAGCCTGGTGCAGAAGTCTTTTGTAGTGCAGGCTGTGCTGGAGTAGTTTTTTTAAATGATGAAGATGTGTCTTTCTGAGGTTCAATTCCACCAGCTGCTCGTTTCACCTGACAGTTTAGACAAAGCCACTCCTTTCCCTTAAAAACACAACAAATGAACAAATTATTCATGTACATGTTTCAATATTAACAAATCATAATGAAAGCTCAAAAGTGAAAAAAAACAAACAAATACAAAGAATAACTGAACAGTGAACAGACTCTGTAGATGACAACAGCAATTTAGCTAAAGGCAGAGCTGGGTTGTTTCAAATATTGGGACTGATGAGGCATATGTAATCTCGATTACATGTATGATGTGAAAAACTCACCACCCAGCTTAGTCCTAATTTACACTTTTGTTGACATCCACTATTTAATGTATTATTATATTTAATAAAAGTACAGATCAGATGTTTGTATTTGACTTAACATGTTTAAAGTTTAATTTAATCAACTAACTCTATTCTCATAAAAGTAAGCTTATAAAAAAACACAGGTGACAGTACTGGAAATGTTCAGCAGTTTAAAGTATAGATGTAAAAACATCCACTTTCACAGAGTGTTTGCAAAAATGCACAGAAAGATCTCTCCATCCTGAATTTAGTTCAACAGCGTTTTAGCCATTAGTTTAAGCAGTATCACAAGATCAAGTAGCCTTGGACTGTCCTTGGCAAGGTAGCCTACTAACTGTGCATTGAATTACAGAGTCAAGTGTCAAGTCCTTTGTGTTTCAGATAGCCTGGAAGAAGCCATGCCCATTTACGCTGTATGTGGTATTCCCTACAAGACAATCCCCCTGAGGTGTGTGTGTGTGTGTAACATGTATGTGTATGTGTGTTTTTGCATACAACTATTAAAGTCTCTTTGATTAAAGTCCAGCAACAGTATTTAACATAGTATGAACAGTTGATAATAAGCTAATAAATGTTTTTTTTTTAAAGAATGATGGATCAATTATCTTTAAAGTCTATACATAGACATGCAATAATCACAACATTATCACCTCCCAAAAAAAATGTTATTCTGTGCAGTCCTTTTTAACTTCACAGTAAGATTAAGGGAAAGACAGTGGTGTGTAGAGTTGTTTTGGTATGTGAGGGTCTGACATATAGTCTTCTCACTATGTAGAGACTAGAGGCACTCTGAGTAGGATATGGAATAAAAATGAAAATTTTGCAACCTCAGTCAAAGGATTGGACATTGTAACAGGTCTGCACAGAAAAAAACAAAGACATTCAACTCCAATTTGGATGCAGTTTCTATCTGTTTGGTGTACTTTATCTGTTCAGACAATTTCATGAGAGGAATATATTTCTAAAACACGCCTCTGTCTAAGTTGTACTTTAACTCTGTACCCTGAAAACGAGAGCTTCTTTGTCATCCATACATGTAAATGAGTTGTACCATTTGGAAATAGCACTCCACACAATCAAATGAAAGCAACCACTCTAAATATCAAAAGGGAACTTAACAGCTTCAGAGCGCTCAATTCACAAGTATCATGAGCATGTTACAGTATTAAATAATGAATAATAATGATATCTAAATAATGAATTTTTTGGAGACACTGAGGCACTAATGTAACACACTTGACTGAGCAAGCAGCCAGGTTGTGTATGTCTAATCAGATCAGCCAGGAAACAATTTGTCTCAGAAATTATAAAATTATATAGTGATATCAAATCTTAAATTTTCCTTTGTCCCTTTCTTCAATTCATCATTAATTCCTTTAATGCATTTAATCAATATCACATGTGTCTTACCTCTTTAACATTTGGCATGGGGTTAAATCCACATTGGTTGCACACAACGCTCTTGCATTCAGTGCAGGTGCTGTAGTTGGGAGGATCCTTGGAGCCCATGTTGAGCACCATCTTACAGATTGGACAAGCAGATTGGCCTCCTTTAGGGACATTGTGGGAGGCTGCTGCTGACTTTGTTGTCTCTGAGGGAGCTTTGTCCACTTTTTCCTGTCCTGCTGGATGAACCTTTGACTGCTGGGGTTGCTCTTGTTTCTTGTCTTGCACTGGCTTTTGGACAGCAGCTGGTTTGCTATCCTTTGCAGCAGGCATTTTGGGAGAAACTGGTGGTGTGGTTTTAGGCTCATCCTGGACAGCCGAGGCTATCAAAGTAGATGCGGAACTGAAAATTGAGGAACCAAAACCAAACATCTTCCCAGTCACTGACTCTTCAGCCTTTGCAGCTTCAGTTTTAGCACCACCAAAGCCAAATAAACCCCCTGAGTCCTTCTGGGTAGCTGGGGTGGCACTGCTTTGCTTGCGTGCAGTTTGACTAGTCTGGTCTGGTTTTGGAGACCCAGATGTCCTCCGGGTCTCAGGTGTCGTTTTCTGAACAGACGCTGGGCTGGCCTGTTTTTGACTTTCAGGTCCTTTAGCAGCTTCACCCTTGGCTGGCACTTTTGCTGATGTAGACTGCATTTTCTGAGGTGAACCTGGTGCTGACATCTCTTTTTTGACAGGTGCCGCGGGAGACGGTGTCTGGTTTTGAGTAGCAGAAACTTTGTTGGGTGTGGACTTTTTCATGGAAGGTCCCGGTGGTTCAGAAGTGCCCTGAGCTCTCTGTATCTGGCAGGTAAGACAAAGCCACTCTCGCCCCTATACAAAAAAATAAAACACACATACATTTTGACAGTGATGAAATACTAAAACACATGTACAAGGAAGAAACACATCATAAACATACATTTAATAACATAAAAGCAGCTCACAAAAATAGTTAAATGGTATCACAAATACATTTTGTAACTTGCAACAAATTTAGCCATGCTAATGAAGATGAATTCCTTCTTAATTTTATCTTAATTCAATACAGCCTGAGAAAGGTATCGAATATGTTGTATAATAAATAGTATTATAGTCCAATTGTAAATATAAAATCAAATATGCAGTAAAGTTTCATGTTGAATGGACTTTCACCAATTAATATTGCACTACTACGGCTGCACTGAAGAGCAAAGTCAATAAAATAGAACCTATAAAATAGCAAAAACTATGTACTATAACATATATTTTAAAGACATAAAATACTTGCACATAAAAAAATATTTAAAAAATAATACATAAGCAAGGCCACTACTTACATCAGAGTCTGGAGGGCTGAAGCCACACAAGCTGCACACTTCAGTTTTACACTGTGTGCAGGTTTTATAGTTCGGTGGTTCCTTGGTGTGCATATTAAGTTCTGTTGTCTTACACACTGGGCAAAGGGACTTAGCTACTGTTTTTGATTGAGATCCAGCTTTGGTTGGTCCTGGTGATGAAGACCCTGCTTGCGTACCAGGTCCCTTAGTGCCTTGTTGTTGAGGCCCCGGCTTACCAGAGGACTGCTGCTGGGGTGCAGTCCTGACACCTTGTTGCTGTTGTCCCACCTTAGATGAGCCCTGTAGTTGCTGTCCAGTTCTTGGTGACCCCTGTTGTTGCTGTCCTACTTTCGGTGACCCTTGCTGTGAGCCAGGTCTTTGTGACCCCCCAGTCTTTGCGGGTTCTTGTTGCTGTGCACCAGTCTTAGCAGGCCCTTGTTTTTGCATTCCAGTCTTAGGTGGATCCTGTCGTTGCGCTGCTGCCTTTGGAGATTCTGGTTGTGCTCCACTCTTAGTCAGAATCTGTTGTTGAGCTCCAGGCTTAGGTGAACCATTAGGTTGATTTTTTTGTGTCTCTCCTTTAAGCTGACCTTCAGGCTGTGTCCCTGCCTTTGGGCCAGCTTGCTGACCACCAGGCTTGTTTGGGGGTCCAGCCTGTCCGTTCCCATGCAGCTGTGGCGATCCTTGCTTAGGGAGAGGCTGGCTCTTTTGCATAGGGGGGCCTTGGCCTGATTTTTGGGGCCCCTGCTGCTGTTGAGGGCCTTTACCAGGACCTGTTCCCTGCTGCTGCTCTCCAGGTGGCTTAACCGGCTGCTGAGAAGGAGCTGTCTGATTTTTATTCCCCTCCCCATCGTCTCCGAATAAACCAAACTTATTGACAGCAGAGGACACGGCATTGAGGGGGTTGGCCCCACTAAGGAATTTGGAGGAGAACATAGCGGGGTCTTCCTCCTCCCCCTCCTCCTCCTCCTCCTCGCAGGAGCTGGATTCTACAGGACTGTCGGAGTCAGAGCAGGAGCTGTCTCCTCTCTGTCCTGGCTCTCCCGCAGAGGCCTGAGGGGGAGCTGGGGCCGGAGCTGTGGAGAGGGCATCTACAGCCCCGATGCTGCTGCTACTGCTGCTGCTGCTGCTGCTTCCCGGGCTCTCCTCTGGCTCGGCATCTACATCAGACTTCCTAAATGCACGAGAAACAGACAACAGAGAGGAAGTGTGAGATAACAGGGAACAAGACAAGAGGGAGGGATGATGAAAGACAGCGTGAGAATTTGTGAGCCACATTTATAGCACTGTCTGAGCCAATATGTTGTCTGGTAAACAAAACCTGCTACAGTGTAATTATAATGCAGGTGCAAAAACCTAATATCACTCATGCATTGATTCACTGTCTGAGGTGGGGTTTTGATCCTCTTGTTGTATACTGAGACAGATCAAGTTATCCCTAATAACTCCTCTGGAGAGCATCAGCCTGTTACATAATACCATGTGGTTAACTCTCCTGTTCAGAGGGGTGCATCTTCATCTAAATCCAAAAAAATGCACATGCAACACAATAGAGACATTTGCATGCAAATATGAAGAAACTGCATCTGTGACACACCACAGTGCCTGACAAATGAAACACACTTTCACATGCACGCCGATCGTCGCCTCCTCACAGATAAAGCCATTAACGATTCAGCCTCACTTTGATTTACTCCGAGCCGACTGTTGCTTTCAGGACCATGGACAGAGTCACAAACCTCCAACATCCCGATGTGCAACAAAACCCGATTCAAATGACCAGATGACTAATTCCAAAGCATTCTCCTTCATTCATCCCCCTCAAACAGCACCGAGTGAGAAATCTCATGCAGGACAGGTTTTACAGCAGCAAGACGAGTAAACACAGGACATATAGCGCTCTCTCTGGAGAAACTGCAGCCACATCCGGGTAGGGACCCGTCAAATAATGCATGGGAAGTGAATACTGATAGGCATACTTTCTTTTTTTTAAAAAAGCATCATCAAGGGCAGATAATTTGCCTGTGTGCATATATATAGCAGCTGGATTGAAGGTTTACTACAGCCTACAGAGGGGGTTTAAGTGGATGTGATGCATCCATTGTGTTTTATTCTAATGAAAAAGCAGCATGCATTTACTCTAAACTAGATCATATGTAAGCAGAGATTTTTTAAAAATGCACACACAATTTAAAAATCAAAACACATTATCACCTATTTGTGTGCCCTTGACCAGGAGCTTGCTCAAATTTCTAAAGTCTAAAGGTTGTGCAATCCTGATTTATTTGAAACCCAGCCTAAATCAGCGAGGAAACCCAGCAAAAGCCCTGTCATCTCCCGAAATGCCATCTGTTATCCGCTCCGTGTCCCCCTCCTCCTCTCCCTCCCTCCTCCCCGCTCATCTCCTCCCATCCTGCAGCCGAGCATCCTTCACCCTCCACGGTCACAATGTCAAACACCGAAGCGCGCGATGCCGGTGAGACCGCAGTGAAACTGTACCTCCGTGAACGGCAGATCCGCCTCCCTGTATCCTCTCCCCAAACCTGCTCCGATCTCCCCTGTCCGCGTCTGTCTGATCGCCGAGGGATGGAGGGCACAGGGCAGCAGATAGAGAGCGATCAGCATCCACTCCGCCTCCCGCTCCAGTGCGCAGGCGCCGCATCTGACAGGTGATCACAATATATATCACGCACGGAAATTGAAATTAAAGGGGACAAGGCGATTTATTTCCCCCGGACTCACGTGTGATCAGCATCGAGGACCTCAAGATTTACCCTCCTGCGTGATATGTTACACGCTTTCTCTCTGTTTGAAATGTCACTGGAGTGATCATGAGCCGTGCAGAGGGATAATGTGATTTTAGTGTGCTGAGCCATGAGAGCAGCATCAGATGAGTTCGCTTGCATGTCACGTGATCATTTCTATTTTCTATGCAAATGATCTTTTGAAAACACCACAATCTGTTATGATGTTCACTTACTTTTTCTGTTGTATAATGTGGCTACACTGGACATAAATAACAAGGCACTAGTAATGCATCGTTTGTTCCATCTGTCATGTATTTCCTTGCATTTACAATCTATATTCACATAGACCCATGTATAATCATGCATGTGCAGCTGCAGCCCTGAAAATGAGCATGCCATGTCCCAATATTTGTTCATATCTGATAGGAAGAAACAGGGAACATTGCTATCCGCACGCTGATCATCCATCTCCATCATACATATCTTAAACATCCATCCCTCAACCCAGTCTAAGCAGGAGCGCACAGAGTAACAACTCATTCCAGCAGAAATCGATACATCTCAGAAATATTATTAAAATTGCCTTTTCATATTTCTTTCTCGTTGTCAGTTTAGCAAAACTAATTGCTTTGTCCATATGGACTTGCCTCCAGACCTGCCACACCATGCACGGTTTGCTGTATATAATAGCTTCCAGCTTTGGACATCTTTCAATGCATTTGTAAGGCAACACTTCCCATTTTAGTATAAACCAACACATTTTGAAATATACACCTTCCTCCAGTGTGCAGCAATTCTACCCACTGTCTAGACATCTCCTCTTGGGCCCGAATTACAGGTTGTTGCTGTTGTTGCATTTTAGTTTGTAGACTACTTAATGGAGATGTATGTAATAGGAAGTGAACACCCAGAGGCACAAAGCATCTCCTCAGTCTGTGTAAACTCTTCTCTTCTTTCTTGTGCTGGCCCTCTTATTCTGACATTTCTCCCACAAGAGTTTTTCTACACAGCAGATGTGATGCGAAAGGACAATCTGGGCAATCTTATCCTGTGCTGCCGTCAGAGTGGGAAAAAAAAAAAAAAACTTGCTGGCTTTCATTCTTTCTCCTTCTAGCTCAAGCCAGATGAACAGACAGACTGAGACTCGTGTCCAACCATGAGCTGGCCATGATCCCGCAAAAGGAAATCCTTAAAAATTCTGTTAAAAAAAAAACCTCATATAATGTGAAAGAGCACAATATATACCCCTGGAGCTCTGAAGGAAAACATTTGCTTTCTACACTTCCTGTAAATTGGTTACAAAATCTAATCTGGAGGTTTGAAAAAACTTGATTTAAGAGCAAGAGGTAAATGCACCACAAAATAGAATAAAATAAAAATCTCACCTCCAAAGATCACCATTCTGCCACAAGAAAGATAATTCACCAGTAATCTGAAATTCTTGAACAGACTCATGCACCCACACTCACATGCAAATTTACACACGACATACAGTCGATAAATTCCTATTCAGTATGTGGCAAGCGTGAGTGTGGGAAGGATGGAGAGCAAGTGGTGTGTGGGCGTGTGGAAGAGTTACGTCATGTGTGATGTGTGAGCGGCAGAATCGCTATGGTCTCTCTTTGGAAAGCGCCAGATTTGGCTTCATTGCAGACACACGACACACACACACACACACAGGAAACATTCATCAGCACAATCTCCATCTGGGGATATAGGCTGTAGCTTTGCTGTGGGCTCATACATGGGGCGGAAATCCTTTAAGTAATCTTAGACTGCTTATATTTACCTCATCCTCACAATCTGGGACTTTTTTTTTTTTTGGTGGACACAATAAGTGATCTTCATGTTTTTGTAGAGTATCAGGATAGAATCTATTTCAATACACAATGTCATCATAATCTATCTATCTATATCTATCTATCTATCTGTAAATCCTGAGAAGAATGCAGAACTGTGGGTCTTTGGCCTGTTACTTTACAGCATATGACACTAAACAAACAACGGTCTCATAATCTGAATTCATCATTAACATTTGTGATGTTGTTAAACTGTTTTCATCCCACTCCACAAGTGAGTCGTGTTTGTCAGTCAACAACATTATGTAAGACTGTAAGACAGCAGGCAATCACCAGATGCGCTACCATCATGTTCTTTTCTTTTGATCTCTCCCCGCTTGTCAGTTTAAATGCAATAACTACAATCTCCACTGTCACCATCCTTTTTTTTCTCCCACGCACTCTCTGATAACACAAACCGGACTTAAATCTCGCACTCGCACAGCTGAAGCATCACAGACTGTAACAGCATCGCTCATTCGTAAAGAAGGACCCCCAAAATGAATTAGTTGCTCCCGTGTGTATTCAGGAGTGAAAGAATTCAAGCTGCTCGTGGGGAAAGTTTGAGAAGCTTGAGTATTAAAACACATTTTACCTGCGGGTTTCTTTGTCTGGCTTTACCGCATGTGCAGTGAGTAAATTTACGAGGGACTAAGATAAAATTCCTTTCAAAGGCCTTTTCATTATCTATTTCATTTTTTTTTTTTTTCATTCATGCAGATTCCCCGAGAAAACAGACCGAATTCTCAGCAGGAATTGAAACAAAAGATGAACAGCATCAGTCGCTCTGCTTTCCTCTCTGCGGTGTGATTTAGAAATCCTAGTGGAGACACAAGGCCTGCATTAATTTTACCAGAAGCTTGTAGTAAAATATTTCTTTCCACATTCGCCCCTGCAAGTCACATGCTTTTGTTATTTTTTCAGTGAAGATATACAGTCATACATCTAGAAAAGGTAAGACCTGATACGACTGAATATTAATGATGAGGAGTGTTAGGAAAGAGTTCCCTGTTCAGTGACAGGCCTCAAGGCTTCTCTAAACTCTTGTGCACCTCCGCTTTACATTTAAATGAAGAAAAATAAACTCCACACTCTGCTCAGCTGAAAAGGAAAGCTGATCTCCATGAGAAGAAACCTATCCTGTTCAAGGGTCAGGTGTCTGAAGCCAGAGGTGGGCTGCATCCCGGAGAGGTCACCGGTCCATCACAGGCCACATACAGACACATGCATTCACGCCTACAGGCCTTTTAGTTGGGTTTGCAGTGCACCTAATCTGAAAGTCTTTTAGACTGTGGGAGGAAACACGTGCAGCTTTGAACCCAGGACCAGCTAGCAAAGAGGCAACCATCAAGCCACCTAGCCATTAATGTACTTATCCCTGATTTCCATTTTAATATAGACATGAGGGCATGCCCTGTCTGACAGCTGACCAGGTGCCTCTGTGGTTCCCCTTTCTGTGAGCATCGCCTTTCTGCTCACTCAGGCATACACCATTAGAAAGACATCACATTTATCCAACATTTGTATTCTTCTCTGCACAGTGGAGCCCGATCCCAGCACCCACACACCCGTCTCTCTCGCTCTCCCTCTCACTTCCTCTCTGTGTATCTGGCTCTCCCATGCACAAACACACTCAAACAAACAGAGCTCCGAAGCAGTACTTATCTCTCTCTCATTTTAATTAAGCCGACACACTGGAGCATAATGCCGCCTGGCAGTTTCTAACTCCCTCAGCTGTAATTCTCATGGATGAGACTGCAACTTCCACAACACCAACAACAACAACAACAACAACAGCCAAACTGTCACTTACAAGTGCCTTTTTTGAGAGTATTTTCATGCACTAGTCTGCAAAAAAAGACACACCTCTGACGTTGACCCTTGAGGAAGGCAAAGCAGTTTTTCCCTGGCATGGTTTTCTCTGGAGCAGAGCCGGAGCAGTGTGGAGCGGTGACCTGCATGGAGGTGTATTGCCGTCCTCTCTAGGTCTCTAGGTTTCTGTGCCTGTGTGTTCGGCAGGGTCACCATGTAATCTATACAGTAACCTGATCACACACACTTTGCCAGCGTCATTAAATTTACATATCTGCCCCGAGGAGGGGAAAATATGGACTCACTCCCTAGATGGAAGCAAAAGACTGGTGAAATGCACTAAAACAACAAATAGAAGTTGATAAGTTTGGTTTCAATCATGACATTTGAAACTAGCTACAAATGTATGATATGATCTGCTGTATTGTTTGCATCATGTAATTAAGCCAATATATAAAGCAATATATTGATTTATATTATTTGAGTGACTGACTCTTATCTAAAATTAAGCATAGTGGTAAGGAAAAATGAGGTTTGTTCATCTTTTTCTCTCTAACGCCTGATTATTCACAGACAGATTCAAGTGAGTACTTTGTCACACATTATAAACGTTCCAACAATGTAATTGACTGATAACTCGATTGTGTTAGAACGTGCATGATACGCAGGTAGAGTTACAAAGCCTTGGCAGTCCGCTGTGTGTCACCGGGCGGCACGCTTTGTGCTTTCGCCTTTTCCCTTCCTCTCCAGCATCATGCTAGAATGCTGCACAAGTCTCTAAAGCCACCCAGCATTTTTTTTCATGATGAGTGACCACTGCTATCTGCCATACTAAAAATACTCTTAAAGAAACAGCATCCACGAGACTTCGGTGCACCCTTATCGCTACTTCCCCTATTCTTATCTCCCCTTTTCCCACCGGCCCCTCCCTCCGCTGCTGTGTCATGGGAGAATTCTAAGGATAACACAGTTCACGCCCCCAAACCCTGCAAATCAGTGAGCAGGAAATCACTGCTGATCAGAGTCAGACTGGCAAAGGAGAGAAAGATGGGTGAGAATGAAAATGGGGGGGAAAAAAGTCGGTAGGTTAAAAATACATCTAGTCTGATTGGGGAAATGAGGACACTAAATTGATAAATACCATAAAGATGCGAGAATGATCAGCAGATGTGAGAACAGGAAGTCTCAATGATGCTCTAAATAGAAAAGGATGGCAGAGCTGCAGCTGCTTTAATGCTAATGTAAGCCTTTCTCGGATATGGCAAATGCACTGAATTCAAAAGTCCCCAATGTTTTTCTTGCATCAGACACATTGAATATTTGTAGCCACGGGTAGCCTCTCATTTAAAGGCAACGGAAAGTGCACACATCTGCATCAAGCTCTTTTCTTCCTTTTTATGGCAGAGCGGGGGAAGCCTCTGAGAAACTAATTTCAGCCATGTGACAGAAAATCACTGAAGCAGGCCAAATTTATTCGCCCTACGAGTGAATAGACAAAGCTATAATGATTGCTCGCATGCAGGGCGAGGTGTATTGCTGTTTGGTGAACAGAGTTGTTTGCTGTTTGGCATTGAGATGGACAACAGAATGTTTGCAGGTGCTGTGACGAGGTCTAGACAGCAGGCTGTATATAATTGAAGAGGTGTAAAAGAAGATGGGGTTTTAGACTACCTGAGGACTCCTGCCTGGAACAGTGTACAGTGTCAGAGGCAAACTTTGTTCAGTTAACAGGCAAATATTGTACCCGTGGTGCACATTTTCCTTTCAAAGAAACTCAAACTGATTAAATAGCATTGCTACCAAAGGTTTGCAGGGGGGCACCTTTCCAATACTAAAATTCTCATTTCTATTTCAACGTGACAAATTATTTATGAATCAGTTCATTTAGGCTTTCCATCATATCTGAAAGTGTTCAGACCTCTCACGTCTAATTAATATTTACAAACACATATATGTTGCATGACTGCTAAGATTTTTTTATTTCTTAAAAATTTAAACTGTGTTTACCATTTTGGTAAAAAGAGACTTGCTTTAGTCTATTAAAATTAACAGCATGTCTGATTGTTTTGTTGTCAGAGACGTGTTACACTCGCAATGCTAAACTATGCTAATGCACTTATAAGTGCACTTTTATTTGGAAAATCTGCACTGCAGTGCCACACAGAAAAAGTCAATCAAGCTTCTAAAAGGGTTCATGATAAAAGGGATAAAATGTTCAAAAATACAGTTTTCTTCCTCTAAGTGTGGAACGCTACAAATAGTGGCAAAGTTAAATATGAATGAACGGACAAGTGCTGTAGTTATCGTTCAATTTTTAGACATCTTTGTCTTTGACTCTCTCTTAGTATTCCTCTCCTCACCACTCGAAAGCCACTGGTGGAATAGAGAAGATGACCTTGCATGTGTGCGTGAGTATGCGTCTCAATGACTTCCAAGATGGAGAGCGTGGAGAATAAGAGGCATCGCTTTCTGGTGTGCTTTTCATCTTGAGTTATGCAGTATACTCTAATATCGCCTTTACTGGCACCTGCTCGGCGCAAGACTGTGGAGCAGCAGAGAAACTGTGCCACCTGGTGTGTGTGTACATACTGTATGTCTATGCCTGCGTGTGTGTCTGTGCGTGCTCATGTGTGCGATTGAGTATGCACACTGTACTCAACCTGCCCAGGGAGAGGATCCATTCTCTCATCAAATATTCACCAGCAACCGCAGGCTCCCAGCTGCCTGCTGCTATAATGCACACACATTGCCGTGTTATTGGTGCCTGATGTATTCACAGGAAAAAGTGGTCTATAAAAATGGTTGAACAGTCCATTCTGAGGATCATTTTTCAAGTTTATGCAGCTCACTTTCAACTGTAACTGCCATACACCTACACCTGGATACAGCAAGTCTCCCACTTGAGAGCAAGCGGGCTGCGATGCTAAATTGTGAGTAAAAAGTCAATTAGCTGGTGTAGTTCAGCTCAGAAACATGTGGCCTGATCATCGCTTCCAGAGTATCTTGCAGCTGTGTGTATAATACCCTGCCCTATTGTGCATGCCATGTTTGTCTATTGAAATAGTACTACTGACGAACACCATCTAAAAGGCTGATGTAAGGTGTATAAATACATTGATTCACCGACATATATCTCTGGGAGAAATAATTAATGCACACACATGCATTTACTCTGCTGTGCCTTCTTTATTTACAGTGCTGGTCTGTATTCAGCACTGTGGCATGATCCACTTCCATCTAATGCATGTATTCATAAATGACAGTGTCTGACAAGGAGGAAAAAATGTATGTGACTTGAAACTGATATGACTCATGTGAACCTATAAATTATGACTGTACTGAACTCCATAAAATGGAAACCTGTGCTGATGCATAGTGGCAGATACATACACAGGTTCCTTAAAATGCTTGTCGTATAATGAAAAGCAGAAATGCTTTTTATTAACATATGTTCTTTGCATAGTAATGAACAGTTAGTGAAGCAATAATGTAACTTATCATATGTTGCATAATCTTATAAATGAACGGTGCAGAGTTGTATGTCAGTGAACCAAACACACTGTAGATCACACTCTAAATTTGAGTTTGAGTTGAGTTCCAAAATTATAAATACATTATATTAGGGAAAATGTTAGTCAAAAAGTTTAATACTGACAGAAAACACTGATACTGTACCACAATTCATAATTCAGCCCAATTATGGAAAAACAGGCAGCTCCACTGAAAGTCTGTATATTTTCAAAGTCAAGGAATTGTGTAATAGGCCCCAGACAAAGATACACAATATACAGTATCTAGTACCTTTGTAATAACAGCAAAATATTTCATAGGAGGAATTAATTTCATAGCTGACTTGTTCCATGTTATCTTGAAATGCTGTCAGCTCGGCCTGGTGCTGCAAATACAGCTGCTTTGGCTGAGGGACAGTGGGAGAAATTAATTCAAGTAAATCTACAAAGCACTTTAATACATACAGGTATGACAGATTCATAAGGCTATTATTTGCAAATATGGATATTTGATGAAGACTTTTTATGCATTGGTAGTCATCTTTGCAGCAAGAACTGGGAGGCAGAAGCGCGGCTGAGAGTTAATCAGTGATGTATTACATTCGAGACAAATCTACCTTAATCACTTAGAAAGTGTGAGTGTTCTACAAGACGCTTCGAAGAATGTTTCTGAAAATGTCATAAAGGGTGAATAATCTGCTTCATTCTTTTAATTAGATCACTCATATAAATCCGTACTTTTTCTGCGGGTGAAATTCTCTCTTTGCATTTGTAGCATCTCTTCCAGCCTTGAGGAGTGTTTTTGCAGTGCAGCTTTGAGTAAGAGGCTGATTCATTGTTGGGTAAAATATTGTCCCGTGTTTTGTTTTCCTTCTCTTATCTCATCTTTACAGTGGTTTAAAGCGAGAAACTCATCTTCATCACAATATCACAGTTGTTATGCAGTCATGTTTTATTTCCTATGACTAAGTTATTTGTCATTTAAAACAAGGATTGAGGGATTAAATCAGAGAAAAGCAGATGGATAAGTTCCTGTTGTGTAGTAAACTCGTTTCATATAACTCTGACTTTAGGATGGATTTTGGATTTTCTAGATATAAAGATGTCCAAACATCTTTGGTATTATCTTCTACTTTCTAATGCTTAGTTATGTTTATGTGAGAGAAAAAAATGTCAAAAACATTAGGTCCACATATACACACAGATACATATAGACAGGCAGAGAGAGAGAGACAGAGAGAATATCACGTTTGGCGTACTGATGAGACAAGTCGAGCAACTCAATCTATTCTTACTTAATCAAATACAAGACCTTGAATATTCAATGCATGTCTTCAGCTATAAAAAATCTTTTGGGATCTCCAGCAATATATATAAAGGAATTCCTGCTACGCTGCATGATTCATATTTCATATCGCTGTACTTATAGTCAAGCATTTGTAAGTGATCCTCGAGTGAAACCGCAGAATGTGCATTGTGGTGTGGCCTTTTGCGTATAACGCTACACTTTCTGCTCTTCCTGTCTTACCCAACATGTACAGTCAATATGCTGAGTTGATTTACTCCACGTGCTTTTTGTTGTTTAACAGCCTCGGCCAGCTGTTGTGGTTGTCGCGGTGCAAAGGTCGGAGTGATGTAATGAGAAAGACTCAGGGATAAAGAGATGGATTAGAGGAGCGAACAACCCCCACAGAGACACAAATGTAGTGATTACACCCAGATTAATGACACAGCACTCACTGCGTCACACACATGCACACACATTCATGGCTCGGGTATTGCTTCAACTGAGCATGATGTTCTTAAATGCACGCAGACACAGAGAAATCAAAGTTTTTATTGAGGCATTCTGCTGGAAATGCACTCTAAAAATAAAAAACTAATGACGATGAACCATTATTTTTTAGCTGTGCTAAACTGCATTACTAATTTATACCTGTCTGACATATTTGCTTTCACTTTCATTTCAGGGCATCTGCGTTCCTCACTTGCATCAGGCACCTGTCCCACTTCTCTTGGCAGATTTAGAGTTCAGGTTGCCAGATAATGCAGCGATATAATTCAAAGATGTGTTGGTCCCTTGAGAGGCAATGCCCCAAGGTGAGGAGAGCACAGAGCTTATCATCACACACCTCCCCGGGTACAAGTTCCTCTGTTCTTTCCCTTTCCCTCTCCGTTTCCTTTTTGCTGCTTCACTCGCTTTGCACTTTCTCTCTCACTGACTCACTCTGTCTTCTCTGCTTTCCCCTGGCTATCAGCGGTAGGAAAAAGCCAGATGATCTACGCCTCCCATCTTTCTCACTCCCTCGGCCGTCCTCTCTCACCAAGCCTCGTGTGTGTGGAGAGGTATGTGAGCTGTGGGAAACATCACAGGATGTCGGGTGGTAGGCATCTTTTATACATGCCAACTCCTCCCAGGGATCGTGGAGCCCGGTGAATCATGTTGAATGAATGAATTGAATTTTTATTAGGCCGTGTGGGTTTCACGTGTGGACACAAATAGACACGTGGCCAAAATTACTTTGGCAGGGGTCAGTCCCACCTCACTTCGTGCCGGTTATTGAATGTACTGACGGCTGAGGGGAAATACTGTATCTGAGCTACAGCTGTGTCAGCGAGATAACACACAGCACATGTTGACATGCTGCTGGTGTGTACAGTGTGTTGATGTCTATATTATTTGAGATTCCCTGTATGTATTCTGTGTATTCTGTGTGCTTATCTTTGTGTGCATATGCCGTCGTCATGTTTATTGATGACAAATACACATCTTTGAAACTGGAACCCCTTTTGTCCCAACCTGATATGCAGGGCAAGCTACTGCCTGTGCCACTACTGATAGTCGCTCCCCTTTGCTTATCACATCACTTATCGATGTGGAGAATATTTGATGTTCAACCTTCAGTTGTCACCACCTATGTGCCAAGAACATCTAGAGATAAAAACAAAGCCTTGCTCTGTCTGAACACATGCATGAATACTGACAAGATGACAAAATGGTCATAGATTGGTGCAAAACATGGTGAATCTTATGGTAATGTTAAAAGCTTGTTGTGAGCATCTATATGAACATTAAGAAGCTAAAGAATAATTTATTCCTCAGAGGATTTAATCTGTAGCTTACAGGTCATGATGAAAGCAAAAAAAAGGTGTGTTCACAAAGTTCATGAAGTGAATTTTAAGTGAATGGCATGAAAGCAGGAGACATTTTGCCATGGGGTTTCGCTTCAGATGTGTCTATGAGGTTAGCTTTGCATGTCACTGATAACCTTAAATCAAAGGAAGAAGAGAGGGAGAGAGAGAGAGAGCCACATATCTGTTCACGTCTGCCGGGCTTTCATCCTTGTGTACACAGACATACCCGGAAAGACTTGTAATCAAGTGCGTTGCAGAAACATGTACACGTGTGTACACAGTGACAACCTGTGGAGTGTTACGAGCTGGAGCGGCTTGTTTTCTGTTTGTCCTCCTATGTTAATTTTCCACTGCCTCATAACCTCTCTTTCTCTCTTTGACATTTTCTCTTGTGATAAAGCATTCCGGTGCGTTGGCTGCTGTGTGGAGACAACAAAGGCCGGGAGAGAAAAGGGAGAGGGATGCCAATAGAGGATAAGCCCTGTCATCTTCCCACAGCGACACAAACACGTACAGCAGCCTGTTTATTGTAGTGGCCTTTGACCTTTTGATCCCTTTGTGGATCAATGAATGGATTTATAGCATTTCATTACATAAAAGTTGGCCTCTTGAACCTTAAATTACACAATTTCAGGGGGGAAAAAAAAGTGCAGCTTCAGACTTGTGCATGCATCTGTTCCTTCAGATGGCATCTATTACTGGGGTCCATCCAGGAGGCCAATGCCAGCTTCAGAAGTTTTTGAGCTTAACCAAGACGACCGGTCTCATGCATTACAGTGTGATGTATGTGAGGCTGCAGGGCCCATTGGCGAGAGGGGCCCAGGGGCCAGAGTAACACTGTTAAAACTTGACAGAGAGAGGAGAAGGAGCTTTGATGAGGAGGGGAGCTGAACCGGTTCAGAGCCTGTTGCTATGGTAGCCATGTGGAATAAATCAGCTGCATGAATCCCATTCTCAAATGCCTTCAGCACCCCACCGACTCAGGTAGACCTACACAGAATATGAATGAGTATGGTGTCCCATTGCGCAGCTCACTGTGAGAAAAAAAAACCCAAACAAAAATCAAAATCATACATCCATCCTTACTGTGCTCTACTAGATTTTGTGTTTCACCAGTATTTGGCACATTCATGAATATTAGCAAACAAAGCACATTTTTAAATGTCATTTATATTTCCTTGATGAAATAAGAATACAGCGTTAATTATGAAACAAAAAATATCCCTAATTTATTTCTGTCGTAATTTAAGTGAGTACTGCACAAGGCTCTCTCTCTGCTCTCTCTTTCTGCATCATTGGCTTCGTCTCTCAGTGTGTGTGTGTGTGTGTGTGTGTGTGTGTGTGTGTGTGTGCACGTGGACTGAGTATACTTAGTCATTATTGATGACTAAACCACAGAGGTGACACCAGGGAAGGATGGTCCATTTTTTTTTTTTTTTTTTTTTAATGGCAGGCATTTATAAGGGGGTTATAAGCAGGCACAGTATTTTCAATCGAAGTCTTAGTTGAAGAAACGTGATTGTTTTTTTTGTTTTTTTACCACATCATGATAAAGACAATAAGGTCAAAATGATAAAAAGAGCAAATGAAGAGATAAATAAGGCACGCCATGGAAAAAGAAGTGATCCTCCAGACTCTCTTAATATTTTCTACAACGAATACAACTCGTTTCACTGTCACACCGGATTGTTTGATATTCCTGTCATCTCAGAATTCACTGAATATTCATGAGGCTGACTCATCAGTTTTACTAATGACACACTTGGATGGTCACCCTAACATTTATTTGTCTTTTTTTTCCTCTACTGAGCAAATTATGGTTTTCTGCATTGCTGTTTGTGGTGGTAATTATGAATCCCATCTGCAACATCGTAACAGACAAACAAAGGGGGCGGAAGGGGCGATAGAAGAAGGAGTAAGAGAGAGAGAAAGAGAAAGAGGAGGGATTGACTTTTTAAATACACAGTTATAGTTACCAGATGTGCACGCAAAGACCACCCTGAATTTTAGATAAATAAAATATACAATACACACAATACTTTTGTTACATTTGATCACAGTTGTAGATGTAAATGTAGACACTCAATAATAATAATATCCACTGATAGGACCATCTACTGTTACAGTTTTTACAAGTGCTTAAATAGTCATTATTTCCATTGAGGGCATAATTATAACTAAAACATGCCTCAAATATTCATAATAGTGGCATTGCAACGTCTTATTACTGTATGCATTGTGGCCATTGTGACCGCACACCCCACAGTCATGACCACAGTATAATCAAATTATCAGTATTGTAAAGCTCAAAGCGTTTTCCACTGTACAAAAACAGCACCACTATATATTCCAGTTTACGACATCTAAACAACTACAGAACTCAAAGTAGAGACTGAGAAAATAAGTTATCATAGTACCAAAAAAAAGAAGAATAGAAGGCCATTACCTTTAACTTTAGCTTTCTCTCATAATAGATACAGTAAGAGTTTGAGAGGTGGAGCAGAGGTTTCGTGTAGCAGTCTCTATGTGCGTTCGGATTGACAGCCGGGTTGTGCTGGGTCAGTCCACAGGAGCTTGTATATTTTATTCTGTCTCTTTAGATCAGAGGCAACGTCGCTTAATCAGCTGTCCATCTCCTCCCGGCGGCCTCTGTTCTGTACTGACACTGACATTCATAGTACTTACCCAGGGTCTGCACCAGATAATCAGTTTACCCCTCACAAAAGGCAAAACGTTGCTTCTTAAAATAACTTTAAACATCACAGTTAAACTACTGAGTGATGCAGCTACAAAAGCTCGGCAACCTGCTACTGTTGTTTTTTCTGTTACTGCTCTTGTTGAAAGCAAAGTAAAAACCGTTTACATGGTGCAACACTGAGTGAGTCTGACCTTTATACTGTGTGTGTGTGTGTGTGTGTGTGTGTGTGTGTGTGTGTGCAGTCCGTCTCTGTTCTCCTCAGGTGTCCAAGGTGTGCCTGGGCGCTCGGTGGGAGTTCTCCTCTGCTCTCCCTTTCCCTCTCTTCTCGCCACCCGGGGGAACATACTTCCTTTTGGTCTTTTTGCGTTT
This sequence comes from Holacanthus passer, assembly GCA_025331565.1. Lineage (NCBI taxonomy): Eukaryota > Metazoa > Chordata > Actinopteri > Pomacanthidae > Holacanthus > Holacanthus passer. The sequence continues at coordinate 7,694,872 of JAFREQ010000003.1, read as the reverse complement.
TTTATCTGAGCACCACACTCTCTCACAGTACTCTTCTACTCTCTGGGCATCTCCATAGCCAATCAGCTGGAGGAACTCCTTGTACCACAGCCTGGAATGGGGGCCTGGGACCGAGGATGGCACCAGAGCTCTGGGGCTGATGCTGGGGCCTGGTGGGGGGCCTATGGATGAGTGACATGGAGCTTTCTCTCCCTCCCCGTCATTCGCCCTGTGGATCGCCGACTCCACCCTCTCCCCTCTGAGCACGTGGAGAGAGACACGTAATAACGTGTGCACGTATCCATGTTCCACGGTCTGGCACACGTACACACCGGCATCAGAGCTTCTAACTCGTAGAAACAGCAGCCCGTGGGAGGTCACGATAACCCGCTCGTCACCTTGAACCTGGTTGGAGGAAAAAAGCGAAAGAGATTTTTTTTTCCGAGCCATTGATATAGCCATTATCTCAGTCTAGCAATGTTAGATGTCGCACTGCTGCTGCAATTTTTCTTCTCCCAAGTGGAATTTTAATTAAAAAACCTACAGAACTAAAGTAGGTAAAGGATAAATTAAGGGATGGCAGTACTTCAATAGTGCACTCAGTACAGTGACTCTGTACTTAAGGCTCTGTGAGGTATATTATTAGTGCAGGTTTCTGTTTGCTGGGGTGCAGACTGCATGCTTAAATATAATGTCTAAATTTAAATGTTTGAGACATAAACATTTAAATCAATGCTGACGCATTCCCATGTGTTCACCAAGATTTTGACATATATGGCACTGAGACTGAAAATCCAGAGAATGAAATTTTCATTGTGGTCCTCTGCACATTGACATTGAAATATAAATACCCAACATCTCTTCCCGGAAGCAATGTTACTAAGGGCAGTCCACAAACCTCTCTATGTACATGTACATACATTACTGCTTTGAGCGCCGCAAATGAAATTACATTCAGCCCATTTGCAGTGAAGGAGCAGCAGAAATCTCAGTTGAAAGTCAAACTATCTGCATGACTAGGCAAATCTACAGGGGTAAGAAGAAAAATGTACACAGTAGGAGAAAGAGACAGAATATGGTTTAAGTCAAGTGACCCTTAAATTTTCAATACTTCACCTCCTGCCAAATCTGTGTTTGTACTGTAATATGTGTTCAGTAGGTTTACATTTGTATTTTTTTTTTCTCATGCATGGGTCCATTAAACTCACCTCGTGTTTCTCTCCTCCTTTCTGTACGAACCAGAGGACTTTGGCTTGCAGTGATCGAGGGACACACTCGAGTAAAGTGCTGTTGCTCTCCACGCCGTACACCAGCTTCTCCTCCGCTCTGTGCCATTGTTCATCTACACACAAACACACATCAAAAAGATCATACACACACAGAACTGCCATGACTTTTCATTAGCTATAGAGTGGATTGTTCTACCTCAGTCTAGTGCCTCAGTAGAAGCGCACAACCCCCTCTCACCTCTAACTGCAATGGCACATGAAGAGTTCATATTTTTTCATATTCAGTCTAGTGCTTCTGAAGAACTGCATCATTTGCCTGCTTGTACACAGTATTTATCATTTTGCATTTTGCAATACCAGTAAAATAAACACAAGCACGCCGGTGCACACACACATACACAGCACACAGTCATTTTATACACTAACCATCAATTTGCAGCCCATTGCACAGCTGGACGGCGTTGCCATGGCGAACATCCTGCCGCCTGAATCGTCTGCTGCGATGGGAGCGAGGGAAGTAGAGAGAGAGTAATTTTGAACATGTGATAGTGCGAGAGACGGGTGAAAGGACAGATTGAAAGAAAGCAAAAAGGGATAGGAGAGAAGAAACGAGGAAGGGAGGTGATCAAGTGCATACTGATTGGCATTGCATAACACCTGGCCGTCATGTCTCTCAGAGCATGTGATATTTACTTGATAATCCAGCCTCAGAGCATTGTGACATTCAGGGCAAGATGCTATGATGGAACAGAAGTGCACTGGTAAAGGTGTGAAGAGCTGATATCACACAAACACATCTGCAGGGAGAAGGAGATGGGGCCTGTCTTGGCGTATGTGTGTGTGTATGTGCTGTTACCTCTTGGTGTAGACTCCAGCAGGGTAGTATCTGGAGCAGGTGAGACCATCCCAGGCACAGTAAGGGTCTCTGGCCAGACAGCAATCAGCACATTCTGAACCATAGAGGTCACACTGATGTAGTCTGACCTGGGCCACACCCACCTCTGACCCCACATACAGCTGTTGCTGTGGAGTGAACAGCACAGACCATTAATATCAAAGCACAGTTTGACTGGAATTAAAGTTTATCTATGTGTCTGTACCTCATCTATCTGGGTTACACAGCCATAAGTAGGCTACATGACATATAAATTATGTCAATACAAGGTAATAAAGAGTGTAGCAATGTTAACATCTTGTGGCTAAACATTAGTATTGCATGAACGAACAATAGTATGATGGTCTTCTTACTCGTTTAGGTGATATTATGATCTCTCTTATTGATGCTGGCACCTGCAAGTAGGGGACATTTTATTATTATCGTTATTCAGAAAAGCAGTAGAATCAGTGGTTCATCATAAACTCTAAGAATTAGCAAGAGCTGACATAAAGTTCTTTGTCACTGGAGGCCTCCTGTCATGCTTCTATCCATCCCAAATCAGGTCTTAATTAAAATGGCAGCCGCCGCTGTTGCAGACCAGCTAGATCAAACAGATCTGAGTATATTCAAATCAGTCTGAGGCTCTCTCAGCAGGCTGACCACACAATTATACTTGTGGCCCTCTCATGATGAAACGACGTAAATTAGCAATCAGTGACTTCAAAACAATCTTTCTTATTGTAACTGCAGCAATGATGGACTACGATATGTATGAAGTAAAATACAGAACTTTCTTGGTTACAGTCGACTTGGCTTTCACATTTTGTGCCTATGAATAGACTACCTTGAACACTTGCAGCTCTTCCAGCAGCACCTCCTCCATAGTGTCTGTGTCTTTGTTGTAGATGGTGATAACTTTCAACACCACTGAGTCATCTAATGGAAGAAGACATTAATATTACATACACAAAGGTTTTACATAGGTAATGTGGCATAAAATGCTTCTCTTTTGTCTCAACCAGTGCAAAATTCCCGTTTCAAAACTGTTTCAGTGCATGCAATAACTCTTGTATTAGTGTTTTACTAATATACTGTATTGTTTAATATATGACGTTATGCCAAGATGTCATGGCAAGTGTGTTTGTGCACCCAAATGTATGGAGTATCTCCTATTGTCTTTCATTTTGCAAATAGTAACATATATATATTTTGCAAAGAGTCACGCATGGTATTCTGGATTAAGCAACACAGGTATTCGTTCTTTGCAGTTGTACCGGTGCCGATGTAGAGAACATGGTAGTGTCCATCCTGGGCTTGGACTCTGTCCACAGCGATCTGGGTCAGCTTTCTCCTGCCTGGCTCTGTCTGCAGCAGGACAGGTCTACGGTGCTGTGGAAGGACTGGACGATACATCACAGGGTGAGAACGCACAAACCGCAGAACCTCATCGGGAAACTCTTTGGAGCTGGAGAAGCCACCTCCGTTCACTTTGCTGGCGCACTGTTAAACAGATCGTGTGACAGAAACAGAGAGAGAGTAAGGGAAGGAGCAGGGACAGAGACAGAAGAGGGCAATTCATTTCTTTGAGATACTGCATGTTAACTGTAGTTTGATTGTGTGCTGCTATGTCGACTCTTTTTTTCTCGAATGCTCAAGACAAATTTCTCCTCAGGGAGACGATAAAGGCTAATCTAATCCAATCTAATCTAATCTTTGCAGTGTAGAAAAAAAGATGACATGCTGTAGTCTGGCTCACACTGTCCCTGCGTGACCTGCTGAGGTAGCTACTAACAGTGCTGACATTCACCACAGCTGTCCTACATGGTCTGAACACTGTCCCTCTCAAAGGACGTCTGTCGTACACACAGAACAATGCAGAGTGCTTTGAATGCATAATGTTGTGGCACATCAGGGAGTGAAAGCCTGTAAACATTTCTGCATCCAGGCTTTAAGACTCACAGATCCAGGTCGAGGGTAGGGGACTTTGTCCTCATAAGGCGTCCAGTGATGCTCAGGTCTCTCTCGGTAGGCAAACGGACCGTTAAAGGCCGCTCTGATATCCTCCATGCGATAGACACACACTGCATAGCCTTTAAACACCACGCTGCAAAAGAAGGGTTCAAGAGTGATTTGATAGATGATTAAATTGTGACTGTGTAATGAAATGCTGATGTCATCTTCCACTCACCTCGTTGTGCTAAAGAGGCCAAAGATTTCTGGGTTTTTTCCATCCTTGTTCTTGAGCACAAACACATCCTCTGAAACAACAAATGTTGGAGACAATAGGTTGACATATTTGTGTTTTAGTGAAATTAAGACTTGGTTAACATGCACTGTGGTGAATCAAGGTTTTAAAGTTACTCCTTTGGGAAACAACTTAAAATCTACTTTATCCTGCGGCAGACTGAATATGTTTTCCATCCAGATGGTTAGAAGAGTGTTTGTGGTTTTTGGAAATATCTACAGAACAGCAGTAAATGACTTTCTGGGTTTTTCACAAATCACTGTTTATTTATTTTTCAGAAAACTCAATGCTTCATAAATTGCCTCTGTGACTTGAATGTAATGGTAATACATGAGATTGGAGTTTTAGTCAACACTACAGGCTGTGTATCTTATGGAAACAAGTGATGACATGTCTTGTTTTACTAAATATTGGTTGTGCAGGTCAGACACAAAAATCCTCAAAACCACAGTGACTCTCCAGATCTTGAGAGATGCACATGCAGATGTGTGTGTTACTGTCAAACATCTCAAATTTTGGCAATAACTAAATAAAAAAGGTATGTAAACAGTCTCCTTGTAGCCCTACCCAGATCATCAAAGTGTGTATCGATGCCATTCGGTCCGGCCACAGAGCAGATGAGACGGGTTTTCAGGAAGGAGCTCCATCTATTCACCAGCATCCTCTGTCCTCCTTGATCATTCTGAGAAATGGGGGCAGGTATAGAGTGTGAGTGAAGCACTTTGACTTTGGCTGGATCGGGCCCAGAAATCTTTCCACAACATTAGCATTCTCACCGCACAGACTCTCCCAACTCGAGTATACACAGCCTTGTTGGCTCCCTCGGCATCCGTCTCCCGCTCGGTGAAAAAGAAGTAAACTTTATCATCATCCCTGTCATCGTTGTCGGGAATAACTGCTGACCCCACGAATTTAGGTTCTGTGGGAAGAAGAATTTGTAACTAAAGGTTTGGAATGAAATGAAAAACAGTTGACCGGTAATGCAGGTGGCAATGGTGATTAGGTACTGGAGCCGAGAGTATGTCTGTAAATTCATACTTATTTTAGGTGTTTAATCGTAGGAATCTCTTTCAGTAATATTTGCCAATCCAGGTCTGAGAAAAATATGCATGTGTGTGAAGATATTTTTTTTTATTACTGTACAGAGTCTTCAAATAGAGCCAGTTCTGAGTTGTATTGCCATCATGTTGAAGGCATACTAAACCTACAGCACATCTCGGCTAGTCTCACCTTTCCTTTACCAATTAATAAACCAATGATTAAATTTGATTATCAATCATGAAATTTCTAAGTTTGGGAAGGAATAACCATCCAAAACATTTACAATGTAAATCATTACATATCATGTTAAGAGAACCTTATTTGCTGAACTGTCTACACACAATTTTGATATTTTTGCATTTGAAGGGAAATGTCATCATTTTCCTGTAATGTACACCAACCATTGAGTTGCTGCCTGTCGTCTCTTTCAGTGCGGGTGTAGGTCTGGTTGTTAAGTCGACACAGAGCGCCGTCATTCTCCCAGTAATCAGTGTACAAGCCAATATACAGCTCTCCTCCTAATGCACACACACACACACACAACTCAATTAAAAACAATGCCTATGTTATTAAAGGTGCAAAGTCCTTTTGCTTTTGAAATTGAAAACACTGGCATGAAAAAAAAGACCACAAGATGGCAGTATTGACTTGTTAGAGATCAGCAAAGTGAGCAAACTTCTTCAGCGTGAAATTGCAATGGTATGTAGTCATCCAGCTGAAATGAAAACATGCATTGTAGTCTCACAACTGTGCTTTTAGTTCAGCTGATGTGGTGATGAGTGAGTAGTGTCTTACTGGAGAGCGTAGACGTGCAGGGACTGTGAGGGTCGTACGGGCAGCGTCCTCTGCCGCTCATTACAGTGTCTCCTTCAAGAACAAACTGCCTTTCCTGAGAGCAAAAACACACACACATACACAGGCATAGTTTTTCATACACAAATATACATGAATATACCTAAAAGCTGTATCCATCTAAAGGCTTTAGCAGCATCCAGACAAACCCCAGTAGGTGATGTGTGGAGGGACAGACTGAAGTGAATTAGAGAGAGGAGGGATCAGAAAGTGATGGATGAGAAGGAGGAAGAAAGATAGATGAGACAAGGAGTGATGGATGACTAAACAAAGGACTGTTGTCTGCATGTGTACAACCAACTATTCTCTCTTCTATCATGGTGAGTTCACTACTTACACTCTTCTGATCTTGTTGCCCTGCACAGTAGGTGACAGAAACACACACACACACACACACACACCCTGAACTCCCTCTAGAACCACAGCTCATATGTTGTGGGCCACCACAGTGTTTATGACTGTCACTGGCAGATCAGAGGGGGTGTCGTATATTGATTTATGGGCAGCTGAGGAACCCTACTGTGCTGTGGCTACAGCCCTGCATTTGACTGTAACAGAAGTCAGTTTCTGGGTTAAACTCATCCATCATGTAATGTGGTCTATCAAAACCCGACAGAAAATAGGTAAAATAGGCTGAATCAATATTACTCTGCTCTACTTTGAAATGTGGGCTGTTTTTTTTTTCATGTCTGGACCAGTAGTGCATTAATGCTTGATTTAATAGTCAGTGGCTGGTTTGATAAATGGTAATAGTATTTTCTATCATAGTTTATCATTATGAAAATATTATTCAGCTCAAGCCTAATGGTAATTTAGTAATCTCATACAACAAGTATGAAATTTATGTGAGGCAATCTAGAGAGATTAGGTTGCTTATACTGATTGAGCATTCCAGCAATATGAGAGATGGTTGAGATTCGTTCCTGGACTGCTCAAGCTACTGGACCAGTGTTGGAATGTAGGGTGGAAAATTTCTCCTCTCCTTCCTCTCTAAACATACCCCAGACACACACACACACACACACATGCACACACCTAGGGCTGTTCAGTGTTTGACATCTGGGAGATATGTGTCTACTGTAGACAAACATGCTTGCACCGATGTATGCAGACAGTTTTGCACAGACACCTGAATGCATGCAAAACACTCCCATGTGCTCAAATCCCACTCAGGCAGCTGACACACACACATATTTGAAATGACCCCTGAGTGAGATTGAACATCAGTCTTCCTTCCCTGACTTTAAACTTGCTCCCACAGAAAGCAGCACCTGGCCTGTTCTCCCTCTTCAACTGGACAGTAGTGGTGCCAACTTTTTATGTTTTATATATATATATAAATGAAACTTAGTGCCAGTTCTCTCCATCTGAGGAAAACAAAAACACCACCCTCTCTTACACACTGTCTTTTCCATCTCTGCCTCACATCACAAATTCACTTGTTGCTGGGAGGAAAAACTCAACTACAGCAGCATGTGCTAAGAGTTTAACAGCTCAGTGGTCCAAGTTAATGCAACAATCCTAGGAGCTCCGGGCTAAAACATTATCAAAACAGTGTGAAGAAGGTTTTGGCTACGACCTCCTAAAGAGTGTAGAATAGAGGAGCACAATGGGAAGTTTGCCTGATGATGAAATCTGCAACATGTTCATCGAGATAATCATCTGTTTTGCTGCCAAAAAGCAGGCAAAGAACAAAACAACATAACTAGGATTTATCCACCATGGATTAATAGTCAAGTAATGTCAAAGTGCCGTATGAGGATCTCTGGCAGGAGGAACAGTTCTGTCTTCAGCACTCACCTGCCCTGTGTGTCCCACTCTGACCAGGGCACAGACGGGGTTAAAGGCTCCTGTTCCACACACCAGCAAGTGGGTCTGGTTGTACTGTTGCAAGACCTTGATGTAGTTTGCACACTCCGGCTGTGAGAAGAGAGACAGAGATGGAGCGGTGGGTGGGGTTGGAAGGAGGGTGAGTGGGTGAGGGGTCATGGGAGCAGATTGAGGCCAAGCAGAGAAAGTGGTGCGATGGAAAAATGCCAAGCTTTTACTGCATCATCAATAACATCAATAGTTCAGGTTGAACAAAGGTTAATGAGCACAGTGAGATACATAGATTAATCCATACATGCTGACAATATCTCTGTGATCTATCTACCTGTGTAATAAATTGATTATACTCTAATGTGCATTATCAACTGGGCATTTGCACTTTGCCCACATTGATAATCAACCTCAGCCATACTTTCAGCACCCATACAGTATTTTTGTATGCAGTCATGTAGAGGGTGCCCCTTACCTTTTCCCTCCCCTTCATCAAACACTCCTCTATCTGTGATTCTGTACTTGCCCACTGGATCTGAAAGAAAACATAGTTGCACACATATTTACAATAGCATTGTTTCACCTGAAATAAAAAAATTAGTACATGCATAGAACATTCGACTAAACAAGTGTAATAATCTTTCTCCCACCTTGCTCCTAAAACTCATGTTAAACGTATGAAGACACACACATATGCACACTCAGTTTGGCTAACCTGTTGCCCCGTGTGTGTGTGTAAGTTCAATATGTCCACTTCCTGACATGCAGGGAGGGATGAACCCAGGCCTACCTCTCTCTGGTGTGTGTTAACCCGGTCCAGGCTGAGGGAGAACAGGGTATTCTTGGCCCCAACATACAGCCTCTCGTGGCCCTCGTCCAGCAGCATGGTCTGGGGCTGAAGAGACGCTCCGTGTCCCTGGAACACCCAGGTTCTGTTCAGCTGCCAAAGCTCTGCAGACAACAACACGCACACAAAGAGAGAAAAGGCAAAATAATTATAGCAACACAATTGAAGTCTGCAATTTAGGTAGGGATGGCAATCTGGTTAAATAGACCATAGAGTTTTCATTTCAAATGTGCATTCTCATCTTGGTTCTTACTTGTACTAACCAGCAAGATGAAATTTGACCAACCCCCTTCCTTGGGGGATTTGTAACTGCTCCAGTAACCTGCGTCTGAGTCCTGACCGAGCCCATGGCCAAGGGCATATAGCAGCATGTGTTTCTGATTCATAGCTTCCCCAAGAGAGCAGAGAGCAGGGTTATCTTTCCATCTCAACTCTCCCTCATGTGTGGCACCTATGCCTCCTCTCTCTCAATTCAGCTTCCATGTGTCATTGGCTTGGTCATAGATTACATTACAACGCATCTTGTTTTTGTCATCAGTAAAAGTTCATGTGCCATAAAAGAGTACAGGCAACTCAAGGCTGACCTCCCAGGCACCAGGACGTACCAATAAATTGCTTTAAAGGCTTCTGCTGCTAACCCTTGACAAAACTCGACTGAGAGGACACTTTGACAACCAGGAAGCACAGATGAAAGAAGTGGGATATGAGTCCTGGGAGAAATGCTGTGATTAATGGGAGGGACATCTGACGTACACAATATGGCTTATGGTCTCTTGAACCAGGAGGAAGCAGCTTTATCAGACAGGAAACGGAACCGGCCTCTTTATCTGCCATTAGTTTGAGATCAGTAGCCACTCCCTGTCAGTCTCGCTTTAGGTGATTTGAAATCCTTCCTTAAAAAGGAAGCAGCGGACCGGGACAGATATGTCATTACTTATAAACACACACTCATCAGCATAACCACAGAGCGAGTAGACACACCGACAGCTTTCATACACACATGCGACACACCCAGTGGGATCTACCTGATTAGACCTGACAGGCTGCTCCTCTGTACCTGCTCTTGTGAGCTTCTGGAGAGGTTGAAGGTGAAGGATTTAAACTAAGCGAAGGTGTGTGTTTCCTCTGGGTCACACTTGCCTGAGAAACCTTTCATTAACACATGACCGGGTGTCCTTGTAAAAGAAGAAAGGGGGATCTGGTGTGTGTTAACATTAAGCTTTTGAAACTTCAGATTCAAACAGACAAGGCACAGACTCCGTTCTCTCCATTTCTTACACTTTCACGCGCTACTCTTCAAAAAACTTAAATAAAGAGAGGAAAAACCATCAGCTATGCAGACATGACTGCAATAATATGCCAACTAACCACCTCAAATAGTGCTGAGAAGTGTCTACACGCTGGGGTTGCAGGGGGTATTTGTATGATTTGTTTTCCTAGCATCTGTATATTTTGAAGTGATACTTGATCTCCAAGGTAGAAGCAGAGAGTGTTTAACCCATTTTTGTCCATTACTCATAGCAACAGCATACATTCAGTGGAAGGTTTTATTTGTTTAACATGGGATTAGGTATCCACAGAGGAGCGGGTGACTGTGTATATTTTGTTGCTATTAAGATTTCTACGTTGGAGACAAGCGGCTGTTTGTTTTAGTAGCATTAGATCTCTGGTGGTTAGGTGGCAGAGAGTGAGGGGATGTGGCAGTGGTGTTCTGCCAGGGCTCAGACATGCTTCCTGTAATTATCTAATCCACACACACTCGAAGCTCTTTTTCTTTCTCTCTCTGTCTCTATCACACACACACACACACACACACACACGCACACACTGTCTCTATCTCTGTTCCCTCTGAATTAAGCTGAACTTGGACCTCTAACATTCCTCTCCTACTTTTCTACAAGTGTTAGACCTAGAGCTATCAAACAATCGACTCTCTTTTTATGTGAAGTCAAATCTGCTAGCACGTATTCAGATGACAGATTTAGACGGCTATTTAAAGTGATGGAGTAAACAGTGCGTGAGCCAAACCCTTTTTTCCATCTACTTTTCACTTGTCACTCTTAATAATGACGAGCGACAGCTGATTTATATGGACACATATGCACAGTGAGATGTATGCACAAGCTCTCTGTCTCTCTCTCTCTTTCTCTCTCGCGCACACAAACACAACATGAGATACATTTCATTCTATAATTTTGTTTACATGTTCATAAGAGTTGTGAATATGATATTTGAGATGTATGGAGTTGGACTCTAAACTGGAATGCTTCATGCTCTGCTCATGTGATTAAACAAAAGGAGGACACTAACAATAACCAGCTTTAACCTTTTAACCAAGGAAAGAAAGAAAGAAAGAAAGAAATATAAACATCCATTCCTCACAAATAAATTACATTATACTATATACTATATAAGAAACTATAATCACATTTACAATAAAAGAAGGTATTGATTAATCCCAATTACACATGATTACAGATTTACCCTCAACACAATTGATGGATGCGATTACGCTGAGAGATGCTTCAGAGTGCACAATACTGTTTAAAAGGTTTCTCCTCTATCATTATGCACACCAGTCACAGACAGTTGCAGACATTGCTGAGACTGAAAAAGGGAAAGGGGGGATTTCCGCATTTCCTCTCTCTCTCTCTCCTCCAAGTTTTTTTTCGCCATCTGCAGCCAGTGAGGGCTCCTTAGCCGTCAGCTAAGAGGAGGAGGAGGAGGAGGAGGAGGCGGAGGAGGAGGGTGTTTCTCCATCAGCAACTGAGCCAGGGAGACGCATGGCCCTACTGAGATCCCACTTCAAATGGAAAACACAGAGAAAAAGGACTCCCTCAAGACAGACACTTTCATCGGCTGTCTGAGGAGCGCTGAGAGATGCCTGAGAAGATTTGGTGAAGTGAAATCAAAATAAACCTTGTGATCGCCTCTTTATCTGTGTATGGAAACACTGTTTTGCTGCATCGGAGAGAACGATATGTGTTTGTGTTTGCGTGTGTGAAGTAGCAATTGCCTTTTGCTTCAGTCTCTTAACAGTGGGGTTTAGTCAAAGAAACCAAGATAAATGCACACAGGAGTTCATAAAAAAAAAACCTTCCCCAGGAAACCTAAAAACACAAATTAAATTTGATATCATAATTTGATCTATTGCCAATACTAAGCGCACATTTTTATGTCAGAAATGAAACTTGCGGTGGGCAGTCTCATATTTCCAGAGAAATAAGCCCGTGGAGGTTTTACTTATTGAGTAATAGCACTTGTGCTGGAGCAGAATCAAAGAGAATTATTGGAGTGGGCATGAGTTAAAGAGGACAAGCATAAGGAGGGAGACTGTTCTCCTTGTGCTGTCGAGGCCTGAGTGAGGCTTTGGAGCCCCTGGGGGTGGGGTCAGGAGCTGGAGAACTGGGGTGTTATGCCATTATCGGTATACAGCCTCGCGTTCCCGTATCCTCTTGTGTGTGTTGGGGGAATGATGTCACGGAGTGAAATGAAAGCCACATGGAGTGTCTGAGCAGGATGTGAGTTAGAGAAGAGAGCAATGTATGTTTCTCCGTAATGAAGACCGAGTGTAAGTCTGCAGCCTGACTGACGTTATAAATCAGGATAGCACTTTGACAACTGACAGTTCAGATATATACGTCTTGATTTGAACAATGCAGCAGTGTGTGTGTCAACTTTTAATATGCTTTCCAACCAAAGGAATATTTTCTATTTTGACTGATCTTTGATCAAAGTCGAGCCCCATCTGATCCTACTATACCGCCTATATATATACAGAGTACAGTATACAAATGAATACTGATGTGGCTTGCTGTGTGTAAGTGCATACAGAAGTTATATATCACAAACCCCATAAAGTGAAAACTGATTTTCATATGAGCTTCAATTTGCATGCAATATCTAAAGCAATGTCAGCACAGAAAAACATTTGCTCAAATGTTAAATGTTAAACTGGCAAATAGATTTCTTCGCTGTATTTTTTTAGTTCATTACTTATTCCCTTTATACCGCCCTAAATGTTATTGTAAGTTTGACCAACAACTTGCGGAGCCAGATGAAACAGCTCTCTTTGTTTCTTCTCTGCATAGTGAAATAAAGGAAAACAAGCTTTTGCTTTGCTTTTGACCACCACTCTAAAATGAACAATATCCACATGGCATTTTCCATGTCAAGTGCTCACCTCACTTCATCCTTCACCCGCTTTTATTTCCTCTCTTATAGCACTTCAACACACTCTCTGAAGACTCAAACAATCGTGCCTACTTTCCCTTTTCCCATTTCACAAACTTAACTCATCTCCTCTCCCGGCTCCCTTTGCCGGGAAAAGGTCAGAAAGGATATTAGAGTTTCACCAGCTGCCTTCCCCTCTGGACATCTCATTAATGAACTGCAGAGCACACACATGACACAATGGGAGAGAGAAGAAGAGGCTGCGATGTACACAGGCAAAATGAGAAAGCGAGAGGTTGAGAGAGAGAGAACGAGAGAGACGAGAGCAGAGAGGAGGGGGTTGAAAAAATATCATTTTTCCTTTGCTGACCTAAAAGATGTCATTTATCTAATCATCACTATACTCTCCATTTTCCAGCGGTTTGATATAAGGTCTTTGACTGCCCTATGGCCACGATCCAAAGTGCTAAATGTTAATTATAGGTCTCTGCACTTGTAGGCGGAAGAAACTTAATGGGACTCCTCAATTTGCCCATTAGTTTTGCGTAGAAAAAAAAAAACCCTTTCATGTCATTATAGGCAGACACAACTTTAGGCCATCCTGGTATTCCCCATCTCACCCCCAGAAAAGAGTCACCTAGAGTTATGCTATTTCAAGGTCATAAAATACATATAGAGAGAGAGCTTTTTCTTGTCTGGAGAGGAAGGTTTAAAATTACAGCTCAAAAGGGGGGTTTCATACATCAGTAATTGCTACCTGAGTAATCCCTGTGTTCACACATACATGTACATCTGTTCCTTCTGCTTCGGTCTCACTATTTTACACTGACACTCACCCACATTTTTAAACACCTAGTTTTAGATGAGGTGTGTGTCTCTCACAAACATATATGCACATGGTACAGGAGTAAATTCCAAGTCTTTAACCATCATTCAACTTTAACTATGAGGTAAAAGTTGGACTGAAATAGGGGAATGCGTTTATTTATATAAGTGAAAATGTACAGTATGATTTTAACCCTGTCAGAACAGCTTAGTATCAGAATAAGTTAATTCACCATTACAGACCTGTTCAAGAAAAATATTTACACCTTACTAAACCAACTTTTAAGTAAACACATGCTGAAGAAATGTATAGTCAATTTAATTATAGTGAAATGTTTGTTTTATTCAGATTCATGCCATAGCTGCCCTCGTGAACACTTTCACTGAACTCAGACATGTTTTTAGGAGAGAAAAGCTTGTCTGCAATAATAACCTGCCTTCTCATGTTATTTCTCAGGAATGAGGGAAACAATTTTCGGATTTTTTCTCAAAGGTTGTTTTTTTTTGCTGCAAACAGGAACAAGAGCACATCGGCTCTGTGAGATATGAAAACGTTTGCTTTGATGTTTCTCTATTTCCTTTATCAAATAATAGCTTCTGTAAGTGCACATTGGCAGATCAGGTCTGGACAGGTACCTATTATGTGGTTGGGGTGAAATTAACTATACTTATACTTTTATTTACTTTTATACTTTTGACTATAATTAGGCAGCATATTAAAGAAGTGAAGAGTTTTTGGAAGTGACTTTGATCTGATTAGGTCATCATTAAGATGAAAACTGCTGCATCACACTCTGTGCAGCTCAAGCCAAGCGTGATGACAGTGCAGAGGTAGCAACATAAGTCTGAGCTTGATCGTCCACCTGCAAGGACCCTGACACATGCTAGCTGTGTAAAAGCTTCATTAGGAGCAGAATTGATCGTTGTCCTAAAATAAGAGCTCATTTCACTCCACAGGTCACCAGAAGCCTGGAGATTTGAAATTGGTGCCAAGAGCCAAGGGTGATGCAGAACCAAATCTCATGGATCTCTGTCCAAAATAATAGCACAAAACAAACAGTACATTTTTATTTCTGTTTCACAGCAGGCGCATCTCGCAACAGGGTATTCTTAAGTATAATAACTAGGATTTAGGAAGATGGATTGGCCAAAAGTCCAAGCAATTGAGCTGTATTACCATCTTCAGCCTCTGTTTAAGGTCTTTGGAAGCTGTGAAGTTAAAGATTAGGCTCAATTTTTCTAAAGCAGCAGAGAGTCTGATCGTAACTCAATACTCCGTCTGATTATAGGTAACAACCTTTTGGGATTGGAGTTCATAGGGGGGTGTAAGCAAATGAAAGGATGACAGTGATGAAAGTGAAACAACTGTGGAAAATTTGAAAAATCTTCACTGGTCCAGAAGAAGCTGAGGAATAGATGAAAGGGAGCGGGATAATAATTCCACACCGTGTGTAACGTGTGGCTAACATCAAAGCATGCAGACATTCATACTGCATGGTATTTAGGTCGTCCTTGAAACACACGATAATGTGCCCAAAGGAATTCATTCCCAGAAACCAGGAGAAAGTTGATCTGATATTTTATTGAGATTTGTATTGATTCAACACTTGGTAACGGCCCATCTGACCAGAAGCAGGTTAAAAATATTTCACTACTGATATTATTAACTTTTCTTTCCTGTGATCAATCTTTCTTTCAAAGAGAAGAATCTAGTTTTTCCACCTTGTTTTGATACCAGATGTTATCGTAATATTTTCTTAGTCCTGTGGGTGCATACTTAAAACCACATTTCTCTTAATCTCCCTGAAATGAATCCAAGTCATTGGTGTGTGAAGAATTCACACTATTCTGCTTGTGGATGTGTGTGTGTGTATCCGTGTGTCTCTCTGTGTGCGTTTGTGTGCACTTAAGGGTGTGTGCAAAAATCACTGGGAGAGCCCATGAGGCATTTATTAAGGCTTAGATGTTTTTCATTCCATAATGATAGGATCCAACTGCAGCCTTTTCATAGCGCTAGCCACAACATGTATCAGAGGAGAGAGAGAGAGCGAGAAAGAGAGAGAGAGAGGTGGGATGTCAATCACTGTAGCAGCTTTCCACTCAGGTGGTTAATGAACTGGGTGATACGTGAAAGACATGATAACAAATATTGATGTGACATTTATGACTGAGCACATCAGCACTGATCTGTTCACTGTTGTTGATATATGAACTGTAGCCGAAGGGCAAAAAAATCTTATCTTTTTCTCTCACTTTATCTTTTAAATTCATTACATTTTTACTCCCATTGCCAATCACTTTTCACTATTTTACTGTATTTAGTTATTTATTGTCTTGTGCCTGACAAATTCCACTCTGAAAAACAGGTAGAAATAAATCTAGAACATGTCATAAAACAGCAAACCCACCTTACAGCACTTTAACCCATGAACCAGACCTGTCAATTTTCATGACAGACCCACAGCACCGTATTTATGAGTTATTGACCATCCAAATTCCACACCTATATTCAACCATGACTAACAGGCTTATGTGGAATCATCACCTTCTGTTGCTAAAGAGATCAAAGAAACTGGGAGAAAGGGGCCATGTTTATTCAAGAGTTTTATCTAGATAAGATACTAAAAGATTAAAAACCCACATTATTGTAAGAGATACACAACTATCAGTCTGCATTCCAGTGCGTGCCCATCCATATCACACACTCCACACACACGTAAATGGGCACACACAAACATTTTTTCCTCTCTCAGACACATACACCCCTCCACCCCAAAAAAATCCTCCATGCCACTATGGCATAAGAGAAAGCCACATTGTGGATTCTCAGCCACCATGGCCAAGGGATCATAACAAACTACAAGGAGGCTCCTTGAACATCAACAGTGAGTGAAAGAAGTATGTCAGAGCACAACTCAGCCCGCCGGGAGGCAACGTGCAGGGTGACTTTTTCCTCTCAGGCTAAAACATAAATCTTCACTGACCATCTCATGATAATGAGATAATGATTACCTGCGGCTTCTTTTACACACACAGAAGAAGCTGCTTCTCTGGCTTCGCTTTGTTGACAGTACATTTTCTCTTTTGGTGCATTTTATTTATTTATTGCATACAGATACACTTGTGTTTTACACTCTCTTGAGATTGGGTGTCATAACTTGTTAAATCAGTGTAGATAGGTACACATACAACTATGTTTAATTGTATTAGAAGTGATACCAACAAAATGCTGCAATGAATACTGGTATAAATTGAGAGAAGAGGATGTCTTACAGTGTGAGAAATTCTGTTACACCTGTTTTATTTCTGCAGTGTTAGTTTAACACACTATGCAGCATCACGTAAATGCCACCTTTGCCTTTCTAAAACAACAGAGCATTTAGATTTGTGCAACATCACCATATGCTAAATTAAAGGTAATAGAGGAAACACACACTAGGTGTTGCTTACCTTTGTGGGAGAGCCGTATCCTCGGGTAGATGCTGTGGGCTGCGTGAGCCGTGCCCAGCAGAATGAGATACAGCAGCATCAGTGTCAGATACACAGTCCTGGTGCACTCTGCCATCCTCACTGAGACACACACTTCATCTACACAGAAATCCTCAAAGTCCACTCAACATGGGCAGCAGAGTCCATGAAATGAAAGACAATCCTTTGCCTTGCGAGTTCCTGCAAACAATGTTTAATAAGAGTCTCAGACATAACCATCCAAAAAAGATCTACTTGGATGCAACAGTCCTTCCACAGTGTGGATCAACTACATGTATCTCTGCAGTTCTTCTATACAGTCACTGCTTTCTTTCCCCTATAGCAGTCTGCTGAAAGCTGCATCCACCCACTACCTCGGTGGACAGGATAGTGCTCTGGCTATTATCCTTGTTTTGTCTTAGTAACCAGGGAGAAGAAGAGAAGTCCAGTTGCTACATTCACGCCGCAGTGCCCACTGCTCTCTGTCCATATGTCAGTCCGTCTGTTTGTTTGTCTGTCTGTATGCCCAGCTCAGATCCACTCTTTCTGATCTGGTGACAGAAAAAAAAAAATTATAAATCAAGTCTATGAATCCCACAGAAGTAAAGGAACTGCTGATTTGTAAAACCTCAATGCATTTGTCTGTCCCAGCAGGCAAGCAGGCAGGCAGGCAGGCAGGGCTGAAGCTGTATCCTCAGGCTGCGTTCCTCCTCTTGGGTCCACTGGAGCCAGTCATTCTCTGGACAGGAGCCCAGGAAAAGGCAGAGTGAGAGAGGGGAGGAGTGGGGAGCCTCGTGCCTGGCGTGCCGTCTCTCTGCACTGGGGAAGAAAGTGAAGCTCCAGCTCCTAAACTCTGCTCACGCCCGAACGGTCAGGGAAGCTCAAACCTCAGTGAGTCAGTTAAGATGGCTCCTACCACAGCTATTATACGGGCAGAGGCCACCTGCCATGGTGTGGTGTGTCTGTGGTAAAGCCTGTGTGTGTGGTTGGCAACGTGGGGAGTGTTTATCAGCTCGAAGGGCTGAAAATTGCCGGGTCCTTCCTCTAGATTGTCTTGAGATCTCCTTCTCCCTCCCAGGCAGCTGGATTAAGTGTGCTGTGTCTCTGCTCTGTGAGACTCTCCCTGGCTCCTCTCTGAGAAAGGCTGCCTCTCATGTCACTCTACAGACCACCCCTTGCTTCTCCTCTCCCCTTCCCCTCCTCCTTCACCACCTTCTTTTTTGCTCCTACCGCCGCTGCATTAACATGGACCTGAGCCAAGGTTTTCAGCCTCTTAACTCTGGCTTTTTTTTTTCATTTTCAATTATTGTCTTCTTTGTGTTTGTTTCCATGTGGATAGTCATTATCACTGTTACCATGGATTTTCATGCACAAGGTTCCTTTCATGGTAATTTTCTTCTCCCTTCACATTAAATTTCCTCTCCTCTTTGTCTATCTGCCCATCTCTGACACTCTTCACATCTGTAGAATGTAGTTTGTCCTCGTGTCCACAGCTTCCTTCCTAATTGTATCATAACATCATTTTTCACATCTTTTGTCTTTTTCTTCTCTTTCTCTGCCACTGTTTTCTGTCTAAATGAATTAACATCTGGGGTGGGGGAAAAATCAATTCTCTCTTGAAAGATTATGTCTCGATGCAGAAAGGCCAATAATCAGAAATTTGAAACCCAATTCTTAACATTATGATCTGATATGATATGTTCCCAACGGCTGAACCAACAGGATACTAAAACATAAGGGAGGTGAACGTGTACATAGTGTTTACTTTCTCAGCTCGGCTTGGCTGTTCATGAACAACAGCTGAAGGATACAATCGGCACCTCCTGACTTAAAAGCTAGTGGATGGAAGTATTTTGGCTTGTTGGCAAATTGAACTGAAACTAAACTAAAATATTTTGGGTGCACAACAAACATGAGAAACCATATTTCACATTTTTGCCCAGAGTTGGAGTAAAAACAGTCTGTTGTAGTTGCTGCCAACCAGAGAAGTAAGTAAGAAGCAAGTAGTCACAGTGAAAATAAAAAAATATGAATAAATATTCGAAATGTTGATGCATCAAGATGCCTCATAATGAATCACATAGTGAGGTGCAGATATTCCCCCTACTCTGTTCCCAACACTGTTTGTGCATGTGTGCACAATACAGATATTCAGGTGTTGTAGCCTATTGTGTAAAATATTAATGTTGAACATATTGGCATGCAGTCTACTATTGTGTCCTTGTAGTCTTTTTTGTCTCAAGGTCTACAGCTTTCTAAATCTAAAAGCAAACACACACAGGAAAAAAAAGATGTGACTGCCGTCATTATTGAGTTTGAACATATCCCACAGGAAAGTCCCACAGGCGTCCAGTTACTGGAGCTGAGCGTTGTCTGTCTCCCATAAAGCTCTCCGTCATACATCTGTTTCTCTCTGTCTCTTTCTCATGACTGCGTGGCGACACCAACATTAAGTCATGCTGATCCCTAAAATGGAAACATTCCATCAGTTTGCAAAAAAAAAAAGTTTCCTTTTGTTGATCTTGAAATCTGTGTCATACAAAGACAAAAGCAAACATATATAGCTGAATGAATAGGATGAACAGCTAAAAGGGGAGGCAGAAAAAAAAGAAATAGATGAACGGACAGCGTGAATGTGAGTGTGAATGTATACCCATCAACAAATGGCAAATCTATAAATTAACACACATACAGTAATATAGAATTGGAAATGATTGCATTAGGCTGTAGCAGCTGCACCCCCACCTCTTTGCACCACCCTGAGATCTGATAACTCCAACTCCCACGTTGCACCTGTTCCCTGCCAGAACAGAAGGACTTTGTGTGTGTGGAGGTCTCGTAACATACACTATCTCTGTTATTCCACTGCCTGGTGCAATTATAGACTCTCATCTGTTGTTGAGGGTGAGACAACTGTTCAATGTCAGCTTCCCATGGAGCTGACACTATCTGACTGACTGTGACATGCAATTTCATCACTTTGAACCCAAGCATTAATGTGAGAGCATATTTTAGCCCTGCATCCTGATGAAAGATGCTCCGGAAGATTTTCATTTCCGATCTCTTAAGCCGCTACATCAGATTAATAGCCATTTAAAGAGGCTAATACACACAGAGCAGTGGGCCCAGCATCCACTTACTCACATCGGCCCTCTGCAACTGTATGGGTCTCTCCTTCCTTCACCCGGTCTAATAGCAGTAATCAGTCACAAATCTGCCTCAGACCAGAAACAGCAACAGCTCAATCCCCTGCCTCTCCCCTCCTTTAAAAACCATCCCTCCCTCCCTCCCTCTCTCCCTGTTTCCTTCCCCTTTTCTTGATTTGTGTTTTACTTTCAGCCCTTGATGTTTCCATTAGTATGACTCTGACTGAGCTAGTAGCTTGTAGCAAGGTCCCTCCCATGCAGCACTCCCACACAGCTCTCTGTCCACCTCTAATTGAAATTCTGTCCTCTTACATGCGTCCCTGGGATTCCTCCGATACCTAGAATATTTATTTGGCGCGTAGTGCACTGCAGAGATATTCGTTCTGAGTCTGAGTTGTGTGAATGCGTCAAATCTCAAAGACGACAGGATGCGATGCCTGTCACATCACTAAATGCCTCCTTCCTTTAGCTGCTGTTTTAGGAAGCTGGCTTGTGTGAAAAGACTGTTTGATTGAGTGCTGATGTCCAGGCTTTGTTTGAATAGGCCATGTCGAAACGTCTGGCGGTGTTCCTTTCATGCTCCCTGAACACAGAAAATATTTTCATTCATGTTAATGCTGTGTCAATATCCGCCCCTGTTCAACAGAAGCCTCTCTCACCTCCTGTCTGACCCGCAGAGACAGACATATAAACTCCTCCTGCGGCCCAACATTCACACTGTTCATGCCGATGCGAGCGTCTAACAGTTGTGTGCATTGAGCTGTTAAAGTGAAAGAGAGTAAGAAAGGAAAGGAAATAAAGAGATTAAAAGCAAGATAAGTTTAACTCTGTGAGTATGCGTGCCTGCATTTATGCATGAAACTGCGTGTATGTTTGTGTCTGTCTACCACTAACCGCCTGCAGGGCTCCCCTCTGCTGAGGAGAGGTCAGGCCTCTTGTCTCCTGCGGCAAAAGAAGCAGCGCTCTGAGGATCCAGTGTTCCAGAGCCTCGAGATACTCAAACCGTTTACACAGGTGGCTATCATATGGCCACAGAGGTTTGTGTCTGTGGTGCACACTGACTGCAGAGACATCAGTCCCAATCTGAAGGCAGGTAGCGGTAATTGTTTCCTCGCCGTACAGTGTGTGATATGACTTGAGCGGCCAGGTAACAAAGCTCACCAAGCGGCACGAATGTTTATCCTATTTGTGCGGGTTGGAGATCCTATCAGACAGCTCATGTTGCGCTGTGTGTGATACCATGCGGCGAGAGGGAGTCTCTGTTAGCCGCAAATGAACGGACTGGGAGAGAGGCAGGCAGCGGCGGAGGAGGTGTGGGCCTATTCTGACTGAGAAGCCAGGTGTGTTATGGTTGGCTTGGCTGCATCTGCTGAGTGCGAACATTATGGTATAAAACCCACTGTGCACACCGTCATGCATATGAAATCATACTTGTAACCACTTTTAACGTATGTTCAAAAGTGGAAAGAAGTCTTTTACATGTTCTGTTACACTCCATTATTTCCTAACATCTCTCCCACTGGGTGCTGCGAGCCCTCAGGTGAGGCCCTAAGTAGGTGCACGTTACACATGAGTGTCCATGGCACCAAAGTGTGTTCAACACATTCTCTCTTTGCCAAATGTGACGCAAGGAACCAAAATGCGTGATCCGTGCTCGACTGGTTGCAAAACCACTATCGGTGTTTCCTGTGATTCATCTCTGAGGACATATTTCTTAGTTATAGGGTTAGTAATGAGAAACCCAGCCCAAGTCAGCTCTCTGTAGTTATAGATGGTGAAGAAGAGGAATGGGTTACGCCTCTGGAGTGATATGTGGAAGTGACCATCTGGCCTCATCCATCATCATGGTAACCGTCACTTAATCTACAGGTGTGTGTGACAGTGTGGGTGTCTGCCTGTGAATGTGCCTTGCCTATGTTTATGTACTTTCAGGTGTATTTTGACATGTTTTTGCATAAGGAGAAAAAAAAAATCACGGACATGTGGAAGTACCTATTTATCCTCCTGTATACATTGTCATCCATCATGCTCGGCACAGTGACATGAGTGTATTTATGTTGAAAAGTTTAAGATTGAAAAAACAGGCCGCTTGAAAAGCTTTTTAAATGTAGTCCAGTCTCTGTCTTGACAATTTGTCTCAAACACACTCAGCTATGATCAATGTTAGCAGACAGAATAGAGATAGATGGAATAATAATGGTGACAAGTACAGTATAGACTAAACATCTGCCTTCAACATGTACTTATGGCTGCTTTTTTTTCTAGCTCACTGGTTTGTGATTTATTCCCACGCAGAAATGTCTGACACATTTCATTCAGCAACAAAGCTAAAACTGGGTGGGTACATGAAAAAGCAGCTGAGTTTAAATCAATGTGGGGACACTACAGTGTTGTAAATTGCATCAATTCAGACAACATTTTGGGGTTTGCTGAAGGAAAGACTCTCAATCTCTTAAATCAAGTAAACTTGAAAAACAACTTTTCTAAGTGTGACTTTGGATGTAAATGTACATGGTGGCCCTCTGTGCTTGTTAGACGCCATGTATATGCTTATGCATACTGTATGTCTCTGTGTTTATGAAATATGAATAGTGACATGTAAATTGACTCAGAGTGTTCCCATCCTGCTCTCGGGCAGCAGACCACCATGCGCTGCTGCAACGAGGGAGATGCTGTGCCCCTTTTTCTCTGCATCCATTTTCTGACAGTCGGCTTTGAAGTGGCTCAGTAGCTCAAGTACGAGTTCCTTAAAACCCCTATGTAGATAGATTGCTTGTGACCAATAGAGGCCAGCCCTTGTGTTTAAAGCTTGCTATTAATTTCTCAACCAATCTGACAAATAAACACTCAACCATCGGCCTATGAAAAAGAAAACCCCTGTTTGATGTTGTGAAAACACAATGAGTTTAATTGAGACCAAATGCTCGAAAAAGTAGTACATACCGTTTCCACATCCGTGAATTTAGAGTGTGAGTCATACTTTGGTGTATCTATAAGCTGGTATGTCTGTCCTACTAAATTACAGACTGGTGTGTGTTGTTTTCTGCATTTTTTTTTCCTCCTTCAAATGCCAGACATGCTTCACATCCGCACAGTGTCCTTGTCTTGACTCAAGCGTTGCTTATCAAGAGGACAGAGGTGTTTCAAAACCCTTCAAGACGAACTATGTTTCACTTTCATACAGACATGCAGTATGTGTTGAGCATGAGTAAGAATGTGAGTGGGAAGATGGGAATCAGGTGGAAGGTATTGGGGATAATGCGTGTTACAGATGTGTCGCTCCCTCTGGCAGAACTATCAGTTAACCTGTTAACCTACACTATATCATTCTGACTGCTTTAAATGGCACTATCAGTGACCCGTGTCAAAGTCTCCTGTTAATCCATCTGCAGATGTCACTCAGTTTACGTTTCTCCCTAACTTTGATGAATGACCTTTAGGAGTCTTATAGATTACAATGAGACATATACCAGAGAAACACAAGCAAGTCGATACACTGCATATGCACGCACGCACACACACACACACACACACACACAAGAATGTGGCAGGCAGGATCATAACCTCGGAAAAAGAGAGATAGCCATCGCATTTTTCCCCAGCTGAGCTAAATACATTATATGTTAAGGAATCGTTTTAACATTAGTGGAAATATGCTTATTAGCTTTCTTACTGAGTTGGATTGATATCACTCTTATGACTGTGAATTATATATGAAGCTACAACCAGCAGCTAGTTGGCTTAGCTCAGCACAAAGACTGGAAACAGAGGGAAACAGCTAGCCTGGTTCAGTCCAAAGGTAACAAAATCCATCTTCAAAACTTGCTAATACCCTTTTCACACTGGGCAAAAAAAAAGCCACCAACACCCACTAACATCTGGCTTTTGCCTTCTGTGGGAAAAGGTACAATCAGCATTCATTCCCGGGTCAAATGACTCTACAGTAGTCTTCTTTTTTTTTTTTATTATTTATTGGTTTCAGCTCCAAACAGTATTGATGGAAACATGACATTCGAGTGGACACGCTAATTTTCACCCCTTTTCCAGCGTGATGCTATGATGTGTGTTGAACATAATTTATTGGTTTTTTACAGTCTGCCAGCAACGTGCAACAGTGACATCATTCAGATGGTGTTGAGGTGGAAAGAGAGACTGAAGTGAAAGATTTTAAAAGTAACCACAGGGAAACAAGAGATAGGACCCAAATGCAGACTACAAAGGTGGAGCTGGTGTATTTCAAATTAATTTATGAACACAAAAAAGGTACAAAAAAGGTACTGTGAGGCAGACAAAAGTCAAATCTTAAAAAAAAAAAAATCAACAGGGAGCAGGCAAGAATCAAAAACCAATAGCAAGGTGCAGGTAAAGTAAAAAAGAGAGAGGGTGAATACATCCGGGAGGGGAAACTAATGAGGGACAGTGAAACTAACCAGCACTCACAAAGGCAGTAAGCATAAGAGCAGGTAGTAAACTCACTGAAACAATGGGGAAATGTCTTGAAACAAGGGCAGGATATGACATTATTCCTTTACTTCAACATGCGTGTCTCGCCAACTAACAGTTTTTGGCGGTCTTAAACTTCCACGCCAATGAATTCTTACAAATGAAATAACAACTCCATAAACTAAGCTATAAACCCAGTAATAAGTTACAGTTTCAGACTGATGTCCATGTGGCTTTTATCAGAGCGTTGCCAGTAAGACCAGTGTCTGCATCGTCTCATTGTTTCATGCCTCCATGGCCTTTGTTTGTCACTTCGTGTATCCATAATTACTGGACACACAATTCCACAGAAACCTTGGCAAAACCCGCTTTGACTCTGAGGAGAACTGGAGGTAAACACTCGGGTTTTCAAAGTCAGTAAACAGTCAACAGCCACCACATTATGCCAACAGAAAAACACTTTTCCTGGAAGAAAACACACTTCTTCTGGGTTACATATTTTCAGCCACCAGTGTGTGCTCATCAACAGTGTATCGCCCAACCGGCACGAACTGTGAAAAGTAGATTTTTGTGGTGGTTGAGAAAATTTCTTCCCTCGACCACTAATTGTATAATGTGGCAACAGCAAAAAACAGACGTGCTATTTTCATGTGCTCACCACATGAAAAGGTTAGCTAATAGCTAAATTTAGGCATGAAAACACAGTGACTCTAACACCTGTACTTAAGGCTCCTGTTAAACAGCACTTTTGCTGGAAAATGATCCTGACCCTGACAGCTGCCAATAAATCAATATATTCTGTGATAAGAACACCTTTCTGAATATCCATGACCACACAGTTCAGGAACGTATTTGAGACAGCACCTGCATTTTAACAACCAGCCAGATCTGTCTGAATTTACCTGTCTGTTACCCTGTTTATGGGAATAATAATAAAATACTCTGTTTATCTATTAGTCTGTCGATAACATATGTACAAGTGCAGAGAGAAAACAATTATCTTCAAAGAGGTGGCAGAATGAATTTCAAAATACATTCAACATTTTCCTGTCAAACAAGATAGAAAAGCTTTGTAACTTTTAACAAAATAATATTTTTTTCCGGAGGCTGTACTGTATCAGGAACAACTAGACTGAGCAAGCACACGGTTGTTTTGCATAAAATGTTTGGAATTTGTTTTGCTCAACATGTGAAACTTAGTCACTGACAATCTTGTTCAACCCCAATTAGGAATGCTGTGTAAAATATAAATAAAAACAGAGCGCAGTCATCTGCAAACAAGCGTTAATTACTGACAGCGGTTTTATGAAGATATGTAATATCCTTTACACAATCATGTTTTTGACAAAGTGGTGAACCTCGCCTCATCCTAGCTTGTGAACGACTGAGTCTTTCCAGGATGAACCTTTCATACCCAATCATGATACGATCACCTGTTACCAATGAACCTGTTTACCTGTGGAATGATCCAAACAGGTGTTTTTCTATCAATCCACAACTTTTACAATCTTTTGTTGCTTGTGTCCCAACTTGTTTGAAACATCCATCGATGAAGTTGATGAGGTAAAACATTAAGTATTTTGTCTTTGGACTGTTTTCAATCGAGTATATGTCTGCTGTATTTTACATGTTTTACACAGCGTTCCAACTATTTTTGGAATGAGGGTCTTAGGTTCTACTGAATAAATTGAAGGCAGAGGAAACTGTTTAAAAAATTATGAATGAACGTTTCATCATGACACGTTAGTGCTGCTTTGTAAACACATACATTTCTGTGAGCAGCGGATTTAGAAATGCAAATGAATACCGTCAAATATTTGTTTTGTTTGGAAAAGTTTTAATTACATCTGGAGTGAGAGAGCATAACAGTGTTATACGTAAATGGCAAAGCATTTGTTTAGTGCACATTCCAAATGGCTACAATGGCTAATCTATGCTGACAAAGATGAATTTCGGTGGAGGAAGTATAAGTTTTGTTAAGTCTCTAATTTATCATAAATCACAATAACAAACTTTTCACATGGAGCAGGGGGTTACAAAAGGGCGGGAGCAGGAGATGGGGATTTATTTGTGTATACTTCCAAATTCTCCAAAGTCTTGGCAACTGTAAAAATTGGGTTACGTTCAGGAAAGTCTTTGCTCATGGTTATATTAACATACAGAATCAGACCTTCCTGATACATATTTGTTATATCTGTTGCTTTCAAATGTCGAGTCACTGATTCTTCATCTTTATCTAATATTCAGCATGCAGGGCTGAGCCAGAATGACACAGAGCTAAACCCTCCACCGGCTGATGTTTTCCAGAAGTTCCAGCCAAGTCTCTCATGAGCAGACCTCAATCAGTTACAGATTAGAAGTGTGGAAGGGAGCAGCCGAGCACCAAGTCAGACACACAGCAGGCTACCTAGACACATTTCTCTGGATAAATTGACCTCTGCTGTTTGGTGAACAGACCTTTGACCCAGCTCAGGGTCAGCTGAGGTCAAGCCCAAGGCCTCATTCATCCATTGTCTGATCCTATCTCATCAGCTCCTCTCAGCAGCTTTCATGCTTTTGTTTTCATTGCCTCCTCTCACGCCTTTAGTCCAATATCTGCAATAGCCAACAATCTTCTCTTGAATGCTTGGAGGATAATCAGACATCTTTTCTTTTATTCTACCTTCTGTTTGTATTCTTTTTAGTCCAGTAACACATTTTACTGAAAATGAGTAAAATGACAACTGGAAACTGATTTTTTTTTTTTTTTTTCCTGGCAACATCTCAAAGGTAAACTCAAATAAACATTATCCTCCATCCATCTGACAATGATGTGGTGGATAAACACTCACGTTCGCATTCTCATTCAGATCAACTCAGACTCACATTCCTGCCAATGCTAATATTGGACTGTCTAGACAATTATATTGCACAGTACTGTACACATACACTAATTTACTGGGCTCATACATCATTGCCACTGGGTAAACAGTTCAGGGAGCGTACAAACAGACGTAGCATGGCTGACCATTCACACTGAAGTTTACTCCAGTGTAATTGTATGTTTATAAGTGAGTCGAGCGTGAGCTAGTAAAGGTGAAGGAAGAAAAAAGACTTCACTTTTCCTTTGTTTACTTGATCTGTGAGCGGTTCCAAAACTGACTCAAGTGTCTGGTGGGGGGGGGAATGACAGATCATCTGATTATAAAAATGAGTTTTATGTTTGTGAACTGTAATAGTAAATCTTCAGATGACAGCCTGCAAGTTTGTTATAGTTAGGGGAAAACAATAAAACACTAAAATACTTAAGATCATATTTATTGTTATATTGAGTGTGACGTGGAAATTGTTTTTATCTCATCATGTCTGGCTTAGCCGCCGCAATTTATATGAGATTAAAATGTGTGTGTGTTTGTGTGTGTGGATGCTCAGTTTGTGCATCATACTGTTAATACGAATTCCCATATTTTTTACATTACATTTTTTGTAATGCACATTTCAATATTGGCCTGGATTTTAAAATAAATGTCTATATTATCCATACATGCTTGTTTCATGAGAGTAAATAGACGACACAAAAATAACATGAGAGCAGCTCTTTTCCACAGAGGAAATGAGCTAAAGGTCTTGTCATACCACTAGTCCAAACCTCTTGTGCCATGCTGTCACTCAGAGCAGAGAGGCAGTCGAGCTTCCTGCCAACTGTACGGCACGCCACCAGCACTACAGCCGCCAAGCTGCCACAGCTAAATACGCTGTCCTCTGTTTTACCCCAGGCGAGGGATGTGCCCCTGCATGCTAACACGCTACCACAGTCTGATGGGGAGCAGCACACACATGAACCTGACCAGCCTTCAAAGCATTATCCATCCATGATCTGGTAAATCCCCCCCAGGCCTGCAAAATTAAGTTTTCCAGAAAATAACTTTATACCCCCTCAATTGAGACTCACACTCACATACACGCACCTCCACTACTAGTATTGACTCTATGACGCAGACAGGGACGCTGCCAGAAATCTTCAAGCCCTTGATGAGTGACAGCTGGAGGGAAAAGAATAGATCATTACCTCACTCAGAGCGCGGTGCAATAGCATACTCCACTATAAGGCGGCAGATCTGAGTTATGACATATGAATGTTATTTCTCGCCTGGTTAATGGGCTGGATGCTGTCTGGGGTCATTCTTTAGTTGAGTAAATGTCAGACATGTTGTGGCTGAGTGGATCGTGTTTGGCTACACTGGGGCTCGGACGGTGACGGAGCTCTCTCGGCGTCTCCCAGCTGTGTGGCGAGTCCTCCTTTAGGAAAACTGTTGGGAGTATCCATGTCTGTGGTTTGCATTATGATCCAGACATCAACAAATATATAGATGTATATGTAAAAGTAGGTGCTGAATCTTCTGCTTTTGGAGTTTTCCATCAATCTTCCAGATAAAGCGTTGACTCTCGAGGTGACCCAGAACAGACCAGCTGGAACGCCCCAGTGATCTGTGCATGTGTGTGCATGTCTCCAGCAGAACCCTACTGGGCCCAGTGAAGCAGCATCGACCCAGTGTATTGTCACTAGTGTAAAATAAATGACTATATATCTGCTCCATTTAATTTTTTCCAAGCCTCCTGATAGGAGGGAATACACCGATGCCTCTTCCCCATAGCTGCAGTAAAGATGCAGCTGCAGTAAAAGATGATGGGTGAAGGAAAGAGTCTGTGTGCGCCTTACATATTCACTCAGCTGCCTGCCAGATGACTCCTAATCCACACCTTTCCTGTCAGGAGTCTTCGCTGGGGCAAGATGAGTTTCACATGATGAAACAGCCAAGGTGAGTAATCACACTTGAGTTTCTTTGAAACTCTCTCCAGTTGCACAATTTCTACTTCACATGCATTCTTGCTGAATTATCTTTATAAGAGCATATTGTGTTGCCCATTCCCATTGAAAGTACTACATTTTGATATATTATACTCATTAATGTTTTTGGGTGTTTAAGTATGTCAACTCCATTTTTTTTTTCAATTTAAAATGTTTTTGAATTAAATTGAATTGAACTGATCTTAACTGAATTGTGATAATTGAAAATGTGTTAATTGTTAAGATGTTTGTGATGAATGTAACTCCCACCAAAAATTTTGAAACAAAACTGAAACAACTTAAACCTCACAATCGAGCAAGTATCGGAGCAGTTTCAGTGCAGTAAAATCAGCTGCAAGAAGGTTATTAACTTCCCCCTAATCTCTGTATTCTCGTTCACCCATGTGTCAGTTTTTCCATTGGGTGTAGTGATCCTTTGTGTGAGTATCAGGGAGGCCCTTCTCACTCACCCATGGCCTTGGCTGTGAGTCAGGGGGGGAGCTGCTGTTTTCCATAAGGCAGAGTGGGATGTTGGAGCTGAACCGTATTGAAAGCTGTCCCTTCATCCACCGGAGGGCAGTCACGCTCTGTGTTGCAGGTATTACTGCAACGCCAAAGAGCATTTTTGCATCCATAGTGGTTTACAGGGCTAAATGTTGCTGTCAAGAACTAATATAAAGTCACAGTAATCCTAAAATATTGGTATAGTATGGTGTCATTGTCATTGAGTCTAGCTGTGTCGGACCATTATCAACAACATCTCACATCTGAGCAACACACACATACCCACACATACAGTAGGTCAACTAACATATAGCAGTGTTTCTTAAGAACAAAAATGGCTCATTTCATTCATTCAAAAATTAATATTGTCCATATTTAGCTCCTCCTACTCATATATGTATTACACCACGTTTGTGTGTGTGTGTGTGTGTGTGTGTGTTCTCAGAGCTGACACTATCAACACTAGAACCTCTCTATAATGTTCCCTTTGAAGCGTCTGAGGCTGTTTGGACTGAAACTCCCACAGCAGCATTTGGACTGACTGCAGAGGTCAAGGTCAAAGCCCAGGTGAGACATAAGCTGACTGACCTCTGACCTTGGATCAAAGGTGACCAAAGGTGTCAACAGATGCTCTGTTGTGCTAAAATAAGTCTGTTGTGTTTTCAGCTGCAGGTCCAGGACTGAGCGAGCACCTAGTACTAACTATAGTATATGCTATACAAACAGACACAGGAATGTACTGTACCATGTACTGTAATACATTATGTGCTTTTCTATAATAACCACCAGAGGGCAGTAGTAAAACACAGTTCACATTTTTTGTGCAGCACCTATTGAATTAATTTTGTCAAGCCCTTGAGAATTGACATTTGATTGCAAGATGTTGGTTTTCTGTTTTTTTATAGGTGCTTGCAGGCACAAGTTAAACTGTATCTTCAACCATCAGCTCCTGTTGATATGCAAATACAGCAGCTGGGCTTCAATTAGAGGCTGTAGGAGACCTCATGTATTATTCACACCGCATCATATCACACATCAAGGTCTTAATAACAACTTACAGTAATTCCTCTACTGCCTGAGGCGTGTCATAGTACACAGATTCACTTTTCAATATGCATTATAATATAAGAGGCGCTTGAGCTCAATGATATTCTTCTTTTACTACTTTGATTTTTAATATATGTTATGTTATGTTAATTACAGCAATTTAAATCTTTAATTGGCCAATTTATATATATCAGTATGCAGTACTTGTCAGTACATAAGTACAGCATTAAATAAATCCTAATATTAAGTTATACAAGTTTATGAAAGTTTTCTCATTATTATGCAGATATATCCAGCAAGGTGCTCTAAAATCTAATCTGATCTTCTGCGCTACAGGAAACTTTTATTTTCACTAACCGCATACTAAGATAGCAGCAGGACATGGCACATTAAAAATAGATTTAATCAAACCAGCGCTTTATGAAGAGACATTTATTAGATCAGTAGAATACATCACCACCATCACCATCATCATGCCAAAAAGCAGCAGCAGCAGCAGCAGCACTTCATTTCCTCACTTTCATTGTAAGTCTGAGACAGATACAGTGAGGCACCCTTTTCTCTTTATAATGATGATCTTATCATATGCCTCATCTCTACTGAAAGTTTCACAACTCTGGTGTTCAACTCGCCATGCGAAAATCACTTTCTCAAGCTGGCAGGCTCCAGCTGTTTCTCATCTTCCTCCATCACGGCTTCCAGAAGCAGATGAGGTTCGCAGACACTCACTAGACAAGGTCATCTAGCATACTGATGTGTTGCAATGCTCAAGTGACATTGTTCAATGCTGTTGTTCATTGTTGTTTACTGGTCTGTGGACATTTAGATCCACAGTGAGATCCTGTTTATCTTTTGTTTTATGAATACCTACTTCAGGAATTATCAATTACACAGTCAATTATACAGTTTAGAGTCCTAACAGAAGTAGTATGTACATCTTTGAAATAGTTAATATTGTGTACTGCATAAGCAAACAACAGAATAACGGTGACAACACCAGACTAGTATATCATTGTTATAGCAAAAACAGGAACACTACAATAGTATTCACATGCACTAGTACACA
Source organism: Holacanthus passer (assembly GCA_025331565.1). Taxonomy (NCBI): domain Eukaryota; kingdom Metazoa; phylum Chordata; class Actinopteri; family Pomacanthidae; genus Holacanthus; species Holacanthus passer. The sequence goes on along the minus strand of JAFREQ010000003.1, from coordinate 7,662,481 downwards.
GTGTCATATTTTCCAACATAGACCATAGTATTTATATTTACATAATGTTCACAGCTACATTCCAGGTTTGTGTTTGTGAATTGTATTGTTACAATCAGAAAAATTAAGAGTTGGTTTTTTTTTTTTTACATGCAGTGAAATGAGAGTTTTTACACTGCGCTGCCTGTGAAGAATATGGATGTGAGGCAATAAATGTGAAAGGAAATATACAGTATGGATACTGGGTTATTGCTCAGTGCATTTGATATGTAATGCATGTAATATTGACCAATATTGATAAGTAACTTCCAGCCTTACTACAGTAAGCGTGATAATACAGTTATTTTAAGAGATTGGTGATGCAAATCAAATGATAAACTGCATGAAGAAAAAAAAAGCCTGCACATCAAAAAAATATCTTTACAATGTACATAACTGTATATCAATAAATACACATGTAGAGGAAACAAAAGTGTATACAAATTAAATGAACATGGAAGAGCTCAGTATGACATTGTGTGCACTGAGATGATGCAGCTTGGCAGACACGCCTATAAAGTGACAGTCAATTTAATGACTGTTGACTCTGGAAGGAATCCGATCATTCAAAAACAACGAGATTATCAAAACAAATAATAAAACCTGACTTTGTTTGGGACGCACGTCGAGGGCGTAGACACACAGACTGGTACAAAATCTCCCTGCTCGTAACTGCTTTCTTAAATAAATTTCTATCTGGGGAAACAACATAAAGCAACAAGACAACTGCAAGCCATTCCCTTTAGTATGAGGAGACATCATAGAATACAGTATTTACACATCTTAGCTACATAAGTATATTTGTCGACAAATGCTGACTGTTGCTCCCAGTTTCTTGCAGTGCTTGGGCATTTTTCTTTCTCCTGATCTATAATACCAAAAACTACCAAATATCCCATCTTGTGCTTTCCATGAGCTTTACTTATTTTGTGCTTGTAACTCCACTGCAAGTCCAGTTACTCTCCATACTGTTTTTTTAATACAATCTCACCTTCTCTTCTTTCATATTTTTGAAGTAGAAAAGAAATTATCTGTTTTTTTTAGGCATCTACTAAACACACTGATAAAGACACCTAACTAGCATGCCATGGGACAATGCCATTGACGCAGCCATCTCAACATGGAGTCAGTCATGTCTATAGGGTGAGTATATGTATCCAGTTCTTGTGCTGGTTGACACCGTCCCTCTGCAGCGTTCGGGCCACAGAGGCCAGCTGAGATAATATGCTCCAATGGTCTGGCGTGATACAACATCCTGTTTCCTGCAGTCCTCTGTGCTGGTGTACTGTAAACATGGCTGCCCACGCACAGAACACACCTGCCGGCAGATCAGGGTAGTATTAGCTTTTTCCAGTTTGACTTTTCTATCCAGTCTTTGCGGAAGAAGTCTGTATCTCAGTATGAAGGATAAAGTGGGTAAGTTAATCGGGGGTTACAGAATGAAAACTGGGTGTGATTTCTGGTTTGGGTGTTAAAAGTCAAGGTTTATAGGTCAGACGCTGCGGGGGGCCCTCTCCAGTTCATGGGTCCTGCGGTTACGTCCCTTCTGCCTCTCTTGCAGGTGTTTCCACTTGGCTGCCAGCCCTTGAGCATGCATGTGGGTGTGAGGGTTCGCGGCAGCCTTCTGCTGCTGCTGATGTTGCTGCTGGTGTATTTGTACTTGCTGCACCAGGTGAGCTTTCTGCCTCCTGTGCTTCCTCTCCCGTTTCCAAACCTGCTCGCAGAACTCGTCCACGCTGTTCAGAGTCGGGTGATTGACCAAAGACAGGAAGTCTCTGTACCACAGCTTTTGATTGGGAGTTTCTGGAAGGGAGGGACGATCCTGGGCGGGGACGCTGGCTGCGGCCTCTTCGTCACGATGCAGCAGATCGTCCAGGCGTTCGGTGTCAATAACCTCTAAAGTCACCTTCAGCAGCGTCTGCATGAAGCCATGCTCCACCGCCTGGCACAGATAGATCCCAGAATCCTTCTTGGTAAGCGTGCGAATCAGCAGGCCCTGGTCTGTGCGGATGAAACGTTCTTCTGATTTGATCTATTAAATGACAAACAATAGAGACAGATTGAAGGACACAGAGATGAAAGATGGAAAAGATGTGAGACTTTTCCAAAACTCTAATCAGTCTCATGGCTGTTTTGATTACACAAAATTTAGTTCACTTGAATTAATTATGGCATTAAATATTCATAAAATGTGATACTGTGTCATCAAAATAATCTTCATTATTAAGAACCATCTATCACCACTTATCTGCTCTGCAAACAGATTATATCTGAATCTATTAAAAAAAAAAAAAAGATGAAGTGTGTGCTGGCGGAGGAAGTGCCAACCTCTTGTTTGCGGTCATCAGTCGAGCGCTGATACTGCCAGTACGTCATGGCTCTCTGGGACTTGGGACTGCACTCAAGGAAAGTGCTGCTGTTCTCCACACCATACACAGTTTTGTCAAGGAGAGTGTTCTGCCCACTTAGTTCATCTTGATAGAAAAAATCAGAACATATTAGTCATACAAGTTTGTTAAAGTAAATGATTTTTCTAGTTTGTTGTAGTGGTTGTGGTAATAAGTTGAATGTGATTTTATGATTCTCTGTATAAAACTCTCTCTGCTTTTCTTCTCTTCTTTTTCTTCTCCAAGTTCTGCCTGAGTTAGGGACCTGGTTTTAGTTTTTTCAATGACTGCATTTGACATTATTTTGTCACATTAGCCTGTCTCTTTTCTTATCGCACTCAATCATTTGCAGTACAGGCAGCTCCTACCACAGAGGAAGCCATTGGAGGAAATCGGCTGCAACTAAAATCTGGTTTTTATACCCTCGAGTAGGTGCAATGCTGTTCAGCCAGAGAACTTTTGCACTGTAAGGTCAGTGTCCAGTGATTGATCTCACAAATCCTGTTTAAACTTTACAATTCAGGCACAGTTCAGATAGAAGCCTGCTACAGTATATTGTTATTCCCTTTGAATTAATAACACCTTTTTTCTTTTACTCTTCCCTTTATAGAGTGCTGTGTCTGGCGTCTGGGATCTTTGGCTGAAACGTAACCACAGTCAAAAGTGTTACTTCTAACTCAGTGGATAGCAACAGGTAACAGGTTTCTTTTGTTATTTCCAGTTGAATAAAAGAAAAATCAAGAGAACGAGAGCAGTGTGAGTCCTGTTTTTACTAAGACCGCCAACAGGGCAGTAGAGCGGAGGTCTTGGCGACAGAGAGGAGACTTGGAGGAATCCTGACCATGTTAATTATAAGCTTCACATGGACGGACTCTAATCTTCACACCACCAGAAACACATAAAGCACAAAGAAATGACGCCACAAACATTCAGCTGGTTTCTCTGCTGTTTTGATCGGAAAACGAAGGAAAGGCCAGCAGCAGCTTTGAGGCCATTTTTATGTTCAAAGAAGAAATAAATTCTCTGAACAAATTATCATTATTTTTCTTTGATATCTCTTTTTGCCAATTTGCAGAGTAAGAATGTCTCAACTAAAAACATAAAAATGCTGTATTGCACATTGACTTGATTATACACAGTTGTATTGTTATGTACCATGGTGTTGCAGATCTGAGCATTGTGTGAGTGGGTCTCCGTTCCTGATATCTTGTCTCCTTGTTCTCCTGCAGAAACACAAATATAAACACCTTCATGAGTCAGCAGACACACCGGTTTCTTTGTAAGTGTGTGTGAGAGAGAATACAGGGAGTTTGTGTGTGTGTGTAGGTGTGTATTTGAATGTGGTTTGAATGCGCAGCAGCGGAGGCCAACACAAATAGATAAACTAACAGCAGGCGGCCCATAGCATCATAGTAAAGCTTTAATTACAGGGTGTGTGTGTGACAGAGGAATTCAGACCTAATCAATCATTTCAGTCTGTCATCTCTCTGGGTTGCAGATGCAAAGGAGATGGAAGTTTCAAGCACAGTATCAAACATAACCTTGAGGATATTTTCTGTAAACAGCAATTGAAGAAACTATGGAGACACCACAGCAAACTGGTAACTCTCCCCGTCTCTGCTTCCCATTGTTCCGAGCCAGAGTCGGTGCTGTTGGTAGTAATTGGAGGTGAGAGTTTGCTCTGGCAGTCTTATTTTTGAATGTAGGACTCTGGAGTCCAGCTAACAGCAAAAACAGGATACTGTGCAGCAAACATTCAAATCAATAAGCCCCATGGAGCTATGAGTGGGAGGCTGCACATCGAGCACACAAGACATACAAATCAGTCCACTACTACAACCACACTAGCACCGGACCTCTAACACCCACCTCGCCCCTGTTTCACCCAGACAGCCTCCAGACATCACTCACATTGCTTCTAATTTACAGTAAACACATGAATCAGGTTATATTTCAAGCTTTCTGGTAGAAACACGACCCTGATACCTTTAGGGGGTTTTGGCAACTATACAAAGCCTGCACTATAAGCGTGCCCTAGTTCCAGCCCCCGAATCACAGTCTGACTGCATATGTCCTTAATCTGTATGTGAAAACACTTCTTTATAATCAGGTTTTACCTCTGTGAAACACAGCCAGTATTTTAAACAAAAGTCATTTTTTTTAAACAAGCATGATTTAAACATCTTTAAATCCAAAGCAGGTTGCTCTTATGTAAAACACAAATACACCAACATCTCTTCATGCTGTTCTTTTCACAATAAAGTGTTTCAGTGTTTCAGTTCAAGGATGTGTTGATTTATCCGAAGCAGCCGTCAGATGGGTGTACCTAGTAAGATGTGTTCTCTTTTTGTGCCAGGTTGGAAGCATCATGTTGCAATGTAGGCCAACTTCAAAAACACTTGTTCAATATTTTGAAGCTCTGATTAATTGCCGTACACAAGGTGTTGAGCAGCTTGTAAAACACAATGAAAGGTTGATGTCATGACAAGTATGAATGCTGGGTATGTATTCAGTACCTCTTAGCCATGGGAAAGTATCTGGAGCACTCTGTGCCATCCCATGCACAGTACGGGTCCCTTGCCAGGCAGCATTCAGCGCAGGCCTTCCCATAAACCTCACACCGATGTAAAGGCATCTGGGACACACCAATGTCTGAGCCCAGGTACAGTTGTTGCTGTGTGGGTAAAAGAGAGAAAGATTCAATTTTCAATATAAAAGCTACAATTTAGGTTTTAAGGTGGTGTGGGTGGTGTGCTTTGAGCAACGCACCTATGTTTGGCTCAGCTTATGTTTGTCAGTGAAGCAACAATAAAAGGCAGGAATGTGGACGGACCATCGCGCTACAGGTGCTCGGCTCCCTCCTACCTGTCAATTAGCTGACTTGTTTTGTCTCACCCTGCCATTTAAGTTGACGAGCTAACTGTTGCTGAAAAGCCAACAATTGAGATCATTGTGTGATGAAGCGATTTCGTCTTGAAATGTGCAGACAAGTGTGTCTTTGTTTTGTATTTCAGCAGCGCAGCAAAGGTGTGTCACCTGCAGGAAAAGCTTTCACTCTCTAAGAGACAGGTTTTTCAGACACAGCCACGCAAAAACAGTAGTTACTTGTAACATTTTTCATTACGTATCATATCTCCAAGTGTTTCTCCCTAATGCAACCCAAGAGGAGGAGGCTTTTAGAGTTTTCTTGATATAACATTGATGTCTCCTCCATTGCTACAGCGCTTTGTTCTGACACACGTATTGCTATAGTTTCAGTTTACATGCAGTAAGAACTACAATCAATACCTGTTTAGTTGAAAGCTCCATTGCTGTAATGGCTGTTGGCTCCTGTGAGAAATAACAAAATGACAATAGAACAGATTGATTAGAAAATGTGTGCAATACAGCCATTCTTTAACCTGGATAAGTAATGTACTGGAGGGGATAAGAGCATAACCTACTCTGAAGACAGTCATTTCTTCCAACAGGACTTCCTCCAGGTCATGCCAGGAGCCTCTGGGGATGGATACCACTTTCAGTATCGTCCCCATGTCTATTACACAATGGAAGCACACATATCTTGAGTTAATATCTGTTCTATTGTATATGCTATTTATTTATTCTGATCGGTCAATCAATCATTTGCTGTGACAATGTTCCAGTTTAAAGAATACAGTATTAATGTAAATGTATATAAACGTATACCTGTGCCTATGAACATGACATCATACTGGCCATCTTCTGCTTCTACTTTGTCCACCACTATCTGGGTGAACTGGTAGTCCACATCTGTTTTGACTATGATGGGTCGATTGTTAATGGGGTAGACAGGGTTGAACATGGCTGGGTGGCTTCTGGCAAAGGTTACGACCTCATCAGGAAAGTCTTTGGTTGTATCAAATCCTCCAAATGTCTTGCTTGGACACTGTGGAGAAAATATTTTTTTGTAACAACTACATCGTAGGAGATAAATGACACTGACAATCCACTTTAGATGATATTGTACTCACTGTGCCAGGACGTGGATAGGGAACACGTCCCTGGAAGGGCACCCACTGATAGTTAGGTCCATCTCTATGAGCGTAAGGACCCAGGAACACTCTCCTGATGTCTGTCATGCTGTACATACACACAGCTGAACCTTTGAAGATGTTGCTAATGGGCAGAAAGAATGAGTCGGATGAGGAAAGGGCAGGTTCTTGTTGAAAACACGGGTCATGCAATCAGTGATTATGACTGAAAGTATTGTAATATCATCCACAGTACCTGGAAGTAGTAAATACTGCATAGATGATCGGGCTCCTAGGATCCTTTGTGCTCATGATAAAAACATCCTCTGAAAGCCAAAGAGAAGGGTCTATATATTACAGACATATACTCCACTGAAAAGTATTTTCTTTCTCATAAAATAATGTGTGAAACATGTTTCACGGTGCAGGGGAAATGACTTACGCAGCTCATCAAAATGCGTGTCTATTCCATTACTGCCAGGCACGGAGCAAACAAGTCGAGCCTTCAAGAAGGTGGTCCACTTATTTACCAGACTCCTGTGACCTCCTAGATCGTTCTGTTGGATAGATCACATGCAGACGTTTAGCAGGGAAGTTCATTTATGTAAAAAAATTGCAGAAATATTGAGACTGTCATTTTACTGCATTATCCACAGTTACTTTGCTTTTTTTGGCATAAAACAATATATCATAATATTCTTAAACAACTTCCACTAACTTTTTGTATTTGTGCAGCTTTGTGTCTTGCAAAATGAAAAAAAATGCATTAGCTGTAGTATGTGATGTTATTGGAGGACTCGCATTGCCTAATTTCATACTCTACTGCTGGGCTGAGAATATATGCCTCATTACCCTTTGGTTGAATGAGGTGAGGCGTTCTTTTGCTGGTTGGATATAGAGCATGAGAACTGTCAGCCCTGTGCCAGTGATGCTGTCATTTTCCCCCTCTTATGCCTCTTAAAGCACATTATAGACACAATCCTGTCATTATATTACAAAACAGATATGGAAAGAAGAGAAAAAGCCTTTCAAAGTCTGGACAGTAAAACTTTGAACTTGTCGTGTACATAGAGAAATAGTTTATCAAAGAACCTTTAGAGATCTCCAGATTAGAATTTACGTAAGCGTACACATTCCTTACAAACCAACAAGACTGTTTATCGGCTTAGATCATGAGGTAATATCTCCATGGTCATGCACAATTTCTATAAATAGCGATCGCATTTGTTGGTCATGTGATGATGCCTTTACAGAGGAAACTTGTGAACTTGTCATTAATGGCTTTTGCAATGGCAGATTTTTTCCACTGAGGTTACACATCAAAACCAATTTAAAATGTATTAGGCAGTCTTTATAAAGCACAAACTCTTCATTGATGGCGATGTGAAATCTTCAGTGCGGGATATACTTTCTCTTAATTAATTAACAAGCTTGTCATATTTGTCTTCTTAAAATTAATTTCCCATGACGAATAATTAATTCTTAGATGTAGTGAAGAAGACTTAAGAAGTACAGCATGTCCCAGCACACACACTTATAATATGTGTCTGTGTGCCTCACAGTATAGTATTTGTTTTCCAGAACATAGCACACAAATACAGAAGGACAAAGTGCTGGCTCAAAAAAACGTATCCAACTTGCTGTTGATTTATGAATTAGAATGTGTCCAGATATGCATAGGCCCAGATTAACACATATCTTGCATAATGGATGGCTTGTCTTGTGTTGAGCATAGCAAATTCCTGACATTCTGGGTAATCAGGCAGTTATGACAGAGGCACGATATGCAGTTAAATGGGAGGCTGAGGCTGGACATCACTAACTGATCTGCAGTCAGCTGGGTGGATTCCTCCTTAATGAAACAGAATAGGAATTGGAGCTGGAGGGTGTAACAGACTCAATCAGTGCCAAAGCCTGGCATTAGGATAACAGTGCTGCCATTGACAGCGTCTCTGCCTCTCAGGTTCTGGTGACATTTAACATTTCTCTCAGGTTTCTGTCTTCGGGGGCGATTGTACCACACACAACAAAGCCCACTCTTCTCCAGGCTAAAAATAATCACAGATAACAGCCCCTGAAACCTGCCATTATGAAAGCCACTCAGACACCCGTCAAGTGTTTTTCCAGATACAGAAGCTATTTCACATAATGTCTGTGTGAAAGTGCGTGTGTCATTGTCTCGCTCCTTTTATGCGTCTGAATTTTCCTTTGTGAGAGCCAGCCTCCATTTGCATACTGTATATGCGGCTGTGTGTTAATGTGTGCACGCGTACTTTGCAGAGCTGTCCGATTCGAGCGTGCGTGGCCTTCCCAGCATGCTCTCCATCCATAGCGTTCTCTTTAAAGAACAGGTATATTTTGTCATCTTCTGGGTTGTCGCTCTCTGGAATAAGATGCACACCCACGAACCTTGGATCTGCAACACACAGAGAGACATACACATTTGAAGTAAAGGAAATCAAGTTAGAAAGCAATTAATCTCAAAGTGTTTATTCATTTAGCACTTTTTAACAAAACATTGCAAAGTGCTTCACAATAAAAGTGCAAATATCAAACAGGCAAGATAGTAATCCCTTCATTTTAATCTGAGGGCTAGATACTGCTTTGCAAATGTAAGAGATTTTAAGAGACTACACAGTGACAACAATTCATAAATGTTGAGCTTGATAGGTAATAACAAAAGCTTTATATTGAATCCTGAGCTCTGCTGGAAACCAATGGAGAGAAGCCAACCCTTGAGTAATGTGCTCCTTCTGCTTTGTTTTGTTAGAGGACAGGGTTCAAGATTTTGAGCTATCTGCATACAAGCTGCACCTCCTGTGTTGAAGCAGGAGTATAATGAAATACAATAACATAGCTGTGAGGACAAAAAAAGCATGGATTCATTTCTCAGTCCTTTAAAAAGTTAGAATGTGTTTCCTGATATGAAAAGAAAAATGGAGACAAAAAACAAACTACAGAACCTCGAGGCAGTCCTCAGGTCAGAACAACCAAATCAGACATGACATTAGTAAATGTCACTGATCATTTTCAATTAATAAATAGGACATAAACCAACTAATTTCTTCCAAAACCCAAAAAGTATTGCATTTTTTTTAAACTAATCATGAATATGATCTTTAAGAGGTGGCCACTGATTCTCCTCTTCTCTCTCACCATTTAGCCACCGGGAGTCGTGCTGCTCCGTCCTGATTGGGTGATGCTTGCCGAGAGTGCGAAAGATGGCAAAGTCCCGCCCCATGAAGTCAGCTGACGTCCCAGCATACAGTTCTCCGTCTAAGAGTAGGAGGAATGACGTGTGTTAGTGTTGTAACACTGGAGGAGAAAACAGTCTGGGGTGATTTCTCCCCTGTGACGTAGGTGTAAAGTCTCTGAGAGAATGAGGGATTGCTCAGAGGCTTAGCAGTACAGGTAGACCGTGGCGTCCAGAGAGAACACAGACAGTGACGGACGTGATGAACATCAGGAGTGTGAAATTGACATTAACACAGTAGGCAGGGCTGAGAAGGGAGGCAGGGGAGGGATGAACGCATGGAGGGACAGATGAGGAGGGACAGGACAGAGGTGTGAGACAGGGGGAGTACATAATAATGCTGGTGAGAGGGGAGAGAGAAAGGGGAGAGGAGATGAGGGGTGATGGGCTGGAAAATGGCCATCTGCAAGGTTAAACAGTGTGATATAACACAATGTGACTGGCAATAATTGGGGGTAGAGACGGAAGACATGCTCACACAGTCCTGCTTTATTTGCCAAAAATGGAGATTGAGTGCAAAGAAAACTCAATTAAGTGTCATCTGTCATGTACGCCCAGCACTTAAAGGAGGTAAATTCAGATTGAAATAGAGTTTACAGTCCTGCCAATGAGGGGTTCCCAGCGTGTAAACACAAAACTACAGAGCAGATACACTTGTAATGAATGACAGGAATGTCCTGTTCTGTTATTTACATTTACTTTACATCCTATATATCGGCTCAAATGAAAGAGCAAGGCAGAGGGTGTTTTCAGGACTCCCACGTTTTTATATGACCTAACTCCAGAAGAACAGCACATCGCATCCGGTCTTAAACTCACCAATTAGCATGGAGGCAGTGAGCAACTTGGGATCATAGGGACTCTTCCCTCGGCCATTTTCTACGTGAGGCTCCAGCCTGAACACGCTGTCCTGCACATTAAGAGACAGAGAGATACAGGAGTTGTAGTGGATCAACGGCAGGGGCTCACATTATTTTCAGGATGCAAATTATGCAGAGGAAACGAGAGCTGCCTCAGTACGAGTGAATTCTCTCTGGGAAACACATTTTGCTGTCAGCACATCACGACATCCAAGTTGAGAGGAAACTGTAGTATTATATGAAAATGAGCATTGTTTTTACAATTTTACTCCAAAGCATGAGAGGGCCAAATGTTTCATATTGATGACTCGCAGAAAAATGCAAAAGTGCAGCCATCAACAAACTACATGTCAGATTTAAATATATACCTTGATATGCATGATTTTGCTTCAACTAGTTCATGCAATAAGCTGATAAAGAATACATGATGTGACATTGCCACACAATGAGGGGAAAAAGGAGAAATCTGAGGACGCTCGTGAGAACGGTGCAGTTTTTTCCAGTCATTGAGAAAGAAAACAATAAATCTTATCACCCTCTATGACTCAGTGACCTCAACACTCATAGCAAACCCATCAGATGAATTACAATTCGAGGTTATGATCTATATGCAGTAGATGGCTTTTCTCTGAGAAATTTCCTGCCTCTAATTGTCTGTAAATAGCCGTCTAATGAATAGGAAAAGCACATTTATACGTCTGACTCAGTGACATTTGGAGGAGAAGAGAGCAATTTCCTTCGCTCGTACTCAAATGAACACACACATACACACACACAGCAGTTCTATATTAGAGTGATGAATTGGAAATCCCACAGACTATGAAACCCTGTGTTTAATTTTCCACCTCATTTTGCTGAATGAAACCATTTTTATGTACTTAGTAAATCATTTATTAGGAGAATGCACTCACACCCGGCTAGACGTGGTCCTTCACAAGTTTTAATACTCAAACTTTACTATGATATGAAACTACTGTGTTTGGCAGCAAGTGGAAACAGAGAAGGAAATATAATGTACCTCTGGTTTCTTTCCCACCTCCAGGTAAGAACACACAGGGTGGAAGGCTCCTGTCCCACACACATAGAGATGGGTCTGGTTGAACGGCTGCAACACCTTGATGAAATTTGAGCACTCCCGCTGATGGATCAGAGACAGAGAGCAGATGAAGCAGGATGAATAATCAACCTTTGATGGAAAACTCTTTTAAAGCCACAATTTTTCAGTCTTTAGTGCCATGATTGTCTGAATACTACATGGATAAATAAACAGGTCAGACCTCACTAAGAGCACAGGCCACAAAGGAAAACGAGAAGAGAGGGCAAAGCTTAGTGTAATCTACTGTAATTCCTAAGAGAATGACCTATGAACCCCAGCACTGTGCTGAGTAATACTTCTGAAAATAATATCATGACCAGGCTAATGACATTATCCTCCATGACTCTGTGGTTTTTTTTCTCCACTTCTTCTACATACAGTACTCCCCACCCCATCTCCACTCTGACACACTTGACTCTCTGAACTCGCTGACATCTTTCACTAGCCGCTTCAGAGATTTTATGCACATGAGCTGTGTAATTTCCCATGAAATAATTGTGAAATCCATTCAGGGGGGAATTAGACTGAAGAATAACAAAGAGGCAGTCAATAAAAGTCAACTATAATAATCCTGTACCAATCAGAGTAATGCAGGCCAATGTTGGCTTTACTATCATTCAGTCAGGAGAGAATAAAAAAACAAATGTTTTTGATTTTGCATTCTGCTGGACTCTTCCTTACATTTTACGGTTGTTGCAGGAACATAATTATTTTTTGGACTTATTTCTAGACTCAGTGACTTTAAAGCTTAGTCCTTCCTTATTAGTTGTAATGCTACAGATGTAGTTTATTTGCCACACATTACCTTGTGTGTGTGTGTGTCTTTGTGTGTGTGGCACAACAGGCATCTGTATGTGCTGTGTGCATCGCTCCGCTGCCATATGGCATACGTTTTTCCTCGTGTTCTGCCAGCACGTGCCCGAGCAGACCTGACCTCAAATAAAACTGAATGTGTCATCACATATTCAAAGAGGGGAAAAAAGAAAGAAAAAAAAAGAGAATAGCACCACTAATTATGCATGACTAAGTTCATCTGGCTTTACTAGGTCATGAGCAGACAACAGCCTCTGTTTGTGTAAGCTTTTGTTGTCATTGAAGCAGCTGTCCTTACTTGGATTTTTATGGCCTCTGCGGCTGGTTTGATATGAGTAATGAACATGTTGGTATCGGCATGATCTCTTTACACTGTGGTACCTGTCATACTTATCTGGCATGATGATGCAGACAAGATGAGTCAAACCACACAGGTGTGTCCACTATGTCATAAATTATGTTAGTTGGCTTTGGATAGATAATAAAATCATTCCTCCTCTGTCTCAGATGAGAAAAAGCGAGTGTAAGCATCAGATATTTGGAAATAAATGTGCGACAGGAACCTAAAAAGCTGTTCATTTTTTCTCCACACAGCTTTGTCAACCATTTGTTTAGGGATGTCATGTTTGGCATCTACTTTGTGCGCATTTGTTAGGCTATGGAATAGCTGCAGCTTTCCTTTCTCTCCTGTGTGTCCCCTCACACCTTTCACACCCATCTATCTCTTTCATTCCTCTCCATTCGTCTCCAGAAGTGTTTGCGTACGGTACATCAGGGAGCATCAACAGACTCTCTCTCCATCTCTCTCCACCTCCCTTTAATTCTCACTCTCCTCCGATTCTATAACAGAAAGACCACCCCTCGGGGTACCTTATTCATCGCTGCCACAGTGTTTACAGAAAACACACAAAGGACTTCATGGCGCTTCAAATCAGCTATAGAGGAGGGTAGGAGGGCAGGAGAGCTTGCCTTGTTCTGGCCAAAGCCCAGGCAGTGAACTGAGGCACAAGCAGCATTGCCATGATTTTACATTCCAGCCTATTGCCTTAGGCCCTATTGAAGATAGAATTCATAACACAGCTCGTAGGGAGCGGGACAACCTCTCAGCGTGTTTACACAGAGTTTCACCACACCACACAAGCTGCTTTAAAACTGCACTCAGCCAGATACAGGGAGATGTGATGCTTGGCTTGTCATGCCAGGGTTGAGTGAGGTGAGGAGACTGAAAAAAAAAACCTTGGATCTTAATCCCACGAAAGGAAGTTTTTTTTGTTTCTGATCCAGCGTTAAATTGATGTTATCTAATTTGATAAATAGTTTCCTATCCTTATCCTTAGCAAATAAATACCTTGTACAGCTTTAAGAAACGCAGATGATTAGGTTTTTGTGTTTTGTTCTCAAATATAAAACTGGAGAGTAAAGGATAAGAATAATGCTCCTAATCATTTAATTTCAAACGCAGTTTAGGTAAAACTTTATTAATTAAACTGTCTGAGTCTGGAGATTAAAGCCCTAATAGGTATGCCAACCACAACAATGTGTTCTGATTGGGTGACACCAGTTCATCTAATTTAAATGAGGTAAATTACTATTCTGTCTGAGAGGATCAGTTTTGTAGCAAACCAGTCGAGACTGAGTCCAGTTCTGATGTGTTCCCTGAGGTTAGTTTGAAAATACTTGACAAAAGTACACACAGAAATTTGAGAGCACAAAGGGAGAAACATGGAAAATTGCAATTTAATAACATGGGAACACTAATGCCTATGATCCCTGAACATATGACGTCAGTCATTATTCAAGCAGTACTGTTATACCAGTGGCAGAAAGCACAGTGATTTCCCGGACATGACTCTATTAAGTAGAGTGCCCAGAGGCTTCGTAAGTGATTAAGGTCAAATGATGGGCTCAGTCTTGGCCCTGAGATTATGATGAGGCCTATGGTGAGCTAGGTGACGTGTTGTCCATATGACAGATTGTATATGTCAACACACTGGTATAAACAAACTCAAAGATTAAAAAAAAAAAAAAATCTCATATTGTCTATGATTAAAAAGCCATACTGTATATATGAAGCACACAATCCATATAATCCCAGGCCAACTACGAGTGAGGCTTACTTTAAGACCTGCAGAGCTGCACATCTTTCACAGTGCAAAAGAACAAAGACATTTTTCAAAACATCTGTGGGAGTGGAGGGGCAAAATGCTGACACCCACTGCAAGATGGATGGTTTTAGCTCTTACCGAGAGATCTTTTCCTGCCCACTTGCATTCATCTCTTCTGGTGGGAGAAGCTGGCCAGGGGATCTGCAACACAAACACAGTTCCTGTACATGTTAGAAAACAATCACCCCCTCCAAGAATCAATTTTACACAGTGAGTCGATAAAGCTACAGCTTGTGTGCATGCATGTGTATATACAAGGGTTGAAGGGGTCACAATGCGATTTGTTATCCACTTTGTTTCAGTTTACTCCATTATTCATCCAGGTGTGCAGAGAGCAGCTAACATGCCTGGCACAGCGTGTGATCGTGTGCGACAGCCCTGGTCTGAAATATTCATGAGGCACTTTTCTGGAGAAACAGAAAAGAAAGTCCCGAGATACCTGAGCCCCTGACTGGCACTCTGAATGGAGATGCACACTCAAGGCCGATATTAAGTCGGTCAGAAAGACAAACAGACTCACAGCCATGATGAATGGGTAAATGGAGACCACAAGGTAAACTGACAGAAAGTCAAACATTGGTTTTACCTGTGCATAGTCTCTGCTGACATTGAGGAGGTTAAAAGAGAAAATGTGGTCTTTGGCTCCCACCACGAGTCTTCCTTTCTCCTCGTCCAACAGGAAGGTGTGGTAAGCCGAGCTGTTGGCCAGGCCTTCGAATGTCACAAGGTTGTTAGACTCCAACATGTCTGCACAGACAAATGGAAAGAAAAGTGATGATCAGCGTAATATGAGAATCACTTAGTGAAAATCAGTGGGCAGCATGAAAGATGAAGAAAAGATCATCAGGTATAATAAAGTAAAAAAAAAGTCAATATTTGATTCAATTTTTTTTTTTCAATTTCCATGGACTGTTTGACTCAGCCTTTTGAAAGCTTTCAACATTTCCAACCACCTAGAAGTTCTGTGACCAAGGGTTTACCTATATGTACAGTCCAGTTGTAATGTACCACAGGATCACTGCTTTATGCCATAATGATACACTGAATACACGGAAAACACAAAAATCTTAAAATGTCACATTAGGCTGTTTTGGCTATATCTCTAATAGACTGGTCATCTTCCTTTGGTCAAAGCCTCCTTCACTGTTTTCATGTGTTTTTATTTATGTGTAAATATTGTGCTGTTGTTTTAAAAGTGCCTTTCCATTGATGAAATGATCTCAGGACTAGAAACTATACAGCTTTGCCAAGCAAGGCAACTGACAGATAGTGAAGAACCACTGCCAACTCAAACTGGACTGGGCAGGTAATGCCAGAACTGGGAGCCAATGATCAAACTGTCTGCATGGGGAAGTGACCTTGACCAGAGCAGCCAAGCAGAACTTGGTACACTCACAGTGGAAAACTGGGAGGAATATGTAATGTCATATGACTCTGCTAATATTTCATAGTCCAAACTCCAGGATTACTCTAAAACCACATCAGCTATTAGGACACGTTACTATGGGCGACAGCTCACGTTTTGCAGTGTAATGCGACGGTCTGCCAAGTCTGGCAAAGAGGCGACATTTGCTTTCCCAGCAGAAAGCCGGACTTGTCACAAACAGACATTGAGGATCTCATTACCGTAACGACCTCTAAAGGTGGCATTATGGCTATGGCATTATAACACCTTTTGTGTAACATGTGCATACACACACGCATTCATGCTCTGTCCTTCTCACATTTTGTTCTCACCCGCAACGTCTAACCACACTATGACCCCCTCCCATTGACCACCCACACAAAAGGGTGGAGAGTTATGGAGCAGAGGAAAGCTCTCTCTCTCTCTCTCTCTCTCTCTCTCTCTTACTCTTTCTCGGGGAGTAAATAACAAAAATGTTCATGAATGTTTTAGCAAGGAGAATGCCCCCTCTCTGAAGTGTGTCAGAACCCGAGAGAATGAGAGGACACAAGCTGGAGCAAAGCTGGTATACAAGAAAAAAGAAATTGGAGAAGAGAGGGCATCACACTGACGGCTTTTACTCATTCATAAACACTCAAATTTTAATAAGAATTCCCAGGTTATAGCAAGGGTCATGAAAGTTATCCAACAAAACTTTGGCAGCTGTAATCTCAGAAATGTTAAAATTTAAATGTGTTTTTTTATACATTTGATATCCAGCTGCAGGCAACGTTTAAAATGACAAGAGAGCAGAAAAAAAAATAACATCATAATAAAAGCATCATGGGTGAAAAGTGTAAAAGAATAAGTATTGTGGGAATACTTAATACATGCATATCAAAATTATTATTATTGCCTAAAGGAAAATGAAATCAATATTTTGTATTATAACGTAGTTCAGCTGTTTTTTAAAAAGGGGCTTTGGAGAGTTGAGTTTATGAGTATACTTTTTATGGCGCTAATATGCTGGTAACAATAGCCATTAACAGGAAGTGAAAAAAAGAGATAGGTTACTACATAAATTATATAAAAAAATAACGTGGATTTGAGAAAGGAAAAATGTTAAAAGGTGTGGAAATACAGAGAGAGAATGAAAAAATAGAGAAAAGAAGCTCATGGCTCTAGTTACAAACTTATTCATCTTCATGTAAAGTTTTGGCTTTGGCATTCAGTCAAACACAAACCTTTATTTTCTCATAAATGCATGTACACACATTCAGATGCCTTACTCACATGCACTCTACCGTGCACGCAGAATGGTAATATACAGTGGGTTGACACCCTGTCTTTATTGTCATGGTCTTGGTGATTTAGTTGGTTGCACTGATGGGAAGAGATTTAGAGAGTCTCCTAAATATAAACTTGTGGCACTCTGTGACCCAGCCCTCAGGCTCTCTGACTCTCGACTCCAAAGTCTTGTGAGAAGTTGACATCCAAACCTGACTTATTAAGTCCATGAGGATTTGAAAGTATTCCTGACGTCGTAAAGAACAGATCTCGTCTGTAACCACTCAGATACATTATGGGACTGGTTCCAAACCAAAAGCAGCCAAACGCTGGGTAAGACATACAGTCAATTCAAACCTAAGCAGTTTTATGAATACTGTACACAATTTTAATTATGACTCAATAAGTGCTTCCAGATATTTACATCATCATCTCGTATCAAGTGTCTTTGTGTGTCTGTAAATCTCTGAAGTTTTGCATGATTTGAGACAGTTACAGTTGATCACTCTGTTTGTGCTTTAATGGGTGAATTATCTTGTTGTATTAGTAATTTAATTTTATAAAGCGATTATACAAAACACAGCCACTGTCTTAAACACAGAAAGAAGCTCAAGGTCATAAAAAAGTTGCAGTAAAAGTATTACTTAACACAGTCCAAAGCTGCGTCCCAGATTTATGCTCCTCTGTAGCCTGGGTGATCAATCATTAGTAGATCCACTGTAAGCCCTTCACTGACAGCACAATAACACCCGCCTGCTACCTCTGACCCTTTCTCACCTGCACCAGGGCTGCATCTGTGTGTGGGAGGCAACGACGAAGACAGAGAGAAGACATCCTCGACATTTAATATTTTTAGTTTTGCTCCGTAGAAGCACGAAATACTTTTGTTTTTGCATATTGGAGCAAATTCCTTCCTACGACCTCACATCGAGCAAGGTAATTACGCACACGCTCGCACAAAAAATGCACATCGATGAGTCACCTGGAAAAGCAAAAAGGAAAGATCCCCTCTGGTCCTTAAAATAAAACGCCAACAATGCAGCGTCTCTGTGTGATTTGTATATAATCTGTTTATATAAAGGAAATAAGTTATTGCCCACAGAATGACAGCTTTGTTTTATAAACAGCAAGGTGTCAAGGAGTTGTAGGGAAATTGCACAGACATGAAGACTGCACTTCAGTTCCCTTCAAACCACATCCCTCTGTGAGAGAATGGAGAACAGCATCACCACATCCACCCACCACACACAAACACTCTGGTTTGTGGAAATTGTCTATGGGAGTAGTGTCCATGGCAACAGACCATTCAACAGAGACTGCTGCTAAGTAGGGCTGCAACTAACCATCGTTTCCATTATCAATTAATCTGCCGGTTATTTTCACCATAAATTGATTAATATCTTTGTCTATGTAATGTCCAAAAAATGTGAAAAATGCTCAGCACAATTTCCCAAAGCCTAAAGTGACGTCTCTAATACTTGAAATATTTGCTTGAAAGATGACTGAACTATTTATCAAAATAGTTGGCAATTAAGTTTCTTTCAACAGACTTATCAATGAATCGATCAATTGTTGCAACTCTACTGCTAAGTTATTAAAAGCTACTCATCCAGAGGCAGATACTCTACGTGTGTGTTTCTATGTGTGTATGTTTTTTACCATACTGTTATGTACGTTACTGCAAAGAGACAGGATGTTTCGAAGCCACGCCGCAGGTTGTACTCTATACATGTCTGAACTGGTGTCGCCTCTAGTTAAATATGCAATGAGTTGACACCTGGTGCATAGATAAAGCAACACTTTTCTCTTGTTCAACGTGTGACCTTAAACCAAAGTTTTTCCTGCAGGGCTGTATTGATACGCTGCAAGCTGACAATACTGTTTAAGGCTGTGCTACATAGAACAAGCTTGGTTGCATTAAAAGAGACACGACAGACGCTTTCTCACACACAAACAAACAGGCAGACAGGCAGACGGACAGACAGACAGAGACGTAAAGACAGGTGCATCGGCAAATGTGCGGCCTGTAACAGGTGTCAGCTGCTGCATTGCCATATTTCACAATTTTCTCTTTTACCTCTTAACTACAAGAGTCTTGACAGGCCTACTTCAAGCCAGTCAAGATTCCTGCAAATGTCACTTTTAACCAGCTGTTTTTTTCATGTCCCCCTAACTATCCTCCCTTTCTTTCTATTTCAATCCCACTTTCTCTCTCACCACTACTACATCCTGTAACAATGAATTTGTGAGTGAAGGACAGAGAGAGCAGAAGAGCGCGAGTGAAAAATGGAAAGTGAGAGAGAAAGAGCTAGAGAGCGAGAGAGATAAGGGTGCAGATGGAATGGATGCAAAGAATCAACAGTCCCATGTGAGACTGATAAAAATAAACTCTTTTAGCCTACATTTTCTCCATCTTTCTCTCTTTCTCTTTCTTGACTGGAGGGCACGGAGAGTGTTATCTAAGTGCTTCCTAAGAAAAAGCAGAAACACGTCTTAACGATAACCCACGTGTGGCCGCACTGTACATGGGAACACTGATGCTTGGCCCCGGTTCAGTAGCTTCACTGATGTTCGTTGTTCTCATGAGTGTGCGATCACACACTGACAAAACACAAGGCATCCCTGCGTCACTTGAAGTGTATGCAGTCACTGATTCTTCCACGCCTGAGGGGAACGCCACAAAGCTTCAGCAGTCAAGTAATTTGTTCTGTGTCAATCAGGAAGAGTTGCATATATGTGTGATTGGGAAATAATTCAGCTTTGCCATGTGTCATCATCTTTGTTATTGTTTTACAAAATCCTGTGGCTTAAATTAATAATTCCATAGTAATCATAGTTAAAAGTAGTTTGAAGTTTTTGTATTGTCTGACATAATCTGTGATGTGGATTCACAGCATTGTAGTTTGATCATTGATTTGTATTAATGTTGGAAAATGTTCTTACTGATATTCTGATATTGATTTCAATCACATAGCCAAACATGACATTACATGACGTGGCTTGTGTTAGCCAGTAGCCACGGGCACTGGAGTTTATCTAAGCAGACGTATTCAGTGAATTTATTTTCCAGGGTATTTTACTTTGCCGCCAGTTCGTTTGATGATTAAGTCAAATGACTAAAAAAAGTAGTCAGACAAAATCTGAACACTGCTAAACAAGTTTTGAACGTACTTCCAGCTGGAGGGGAACAGACTATTCAGAACCCGAGGAAGCTTCCAGAGCGTATAGGATACTTTCCCATGGCCATTCAGGGCCATTCAGAGTTTATACTGCACACACCACGAGAAACCCAACTCCGCTCCGAAGATTCTTAACATGCTTATGGATTAAAAGTCTTTAAGAAGAACTTCTCCATTCTCCAGCGCTGATTAAAAATCCGCTCACACCACAATGAAAACGAGAATAACACGAAAACAAAAACAGCTGAATGCCAGAAAAAGAATTTTGTGAACAGCGAAACCAAGGAGTTTCTACTGTATTTTCAATTTTCTTGGCTCTTTTCCTACTTGGTATTCAAGAATAAGAAGTGAGTTGGGCTGCTGTGAATGTATTTGCGTGTGTGGATATGTGTGTGCGTCTCTGTGTAGAAGCCCTTGGCTCTGCTCAGGAAAGGGGTGGACAGGTCGAAAAGAAGGAGTACTTTTGGCAGTACACCCACATCCTATAAAACTAAGTACCCTCTCTTCCCTTCCCTGGACAGTAAACAACATGTGCTCTACTTCTTGTGGCCCATAAACTTGTAAACCATATGGATTTCTGTTTACTCCATCGAGGATCCGTTTACCCCCGAGGGTGTGAATCGATCTCGTATCAGTTTATGCCAAAGTGGAGCATTATGTGAAATGACTTCATGTATGGTGCCTCCCACTACCTCATCATCACCCAGTCACTTAGTTGTTGATACAGTTGGACCTTAGCTCGTGTTTAGGTAGCCATGGGGTACCATTGTTATCTTTCCCCCTACTCCACTGCCCTTCTGCCCCACCACCCTTGCTTTCAAAGATCTGTTGGAATCTCCTGGGGTTCAGTGGGGAGGTGTGGGATGTGTGTGTGTGTGTGTGTGTGTGTGTGTGTGTGTGTTTGGTCAAGGAAGTTGGTGTATGTTGTATGTATGCTTCAGAAAGCCTAACTGTGTTCATACCGTGGGGGGACAGGCTGCTGGTCAGGTTCACACTTTCAAGATAAATACTTCCCTGCTGTGTTCATAGGAGTTAAAGGAGTCAAAAATGTGGAAGTGTGTGGATGCCTGCACCCACGCAGACACATTTATTTGGGCACACATGGATTTTCCCAGTATTCCTAGTGACCTGTAGGGGTCACAGTTTTTCACCTCACAGTCCCATGTGTCACTGATCAAACTCCTGGTACACTGGACTGGACAACTTCTCAGGCTGTCCAGGCAGGTATTGTTCTGTAATTCAACACAGCGAATCGTCTGATTTCTTCCTCTCCATGAGTAAATCTGAGTCTGCATCACCTATCGCTGGGGTAATAAATAATTTATATGATGATATAAATGATTCATAATGCAATAATCCCATGTCACTTGCCTAATGGGACCTACAGTGGATAATGTTTGATGAAATTCTACAGTATTACATGAATAATATTTCCACCACATTGCAGGCATGAAAATGATGCCTGCCCATTATCATCTGGCTTGAACCCCGAAGCTAGGGATGGTGCTAAATATTGTGCCCACCAGCCTAAATGTGAATGAGATCTAATGGAATTGTCGAGATGTGGAGATGGCAGCCAAATAACCAAGCTGGCCCGGCTGCTACCTGAAGGCCTGACATCTAATAGAGATATCACTGCATGGGCGTGTTTCACCAAACTGACAGCATGTTGTTTTAAATGACTGATACGCTCACAGGTATCATTAGCTATCTACAGATGGCTGTGTATTTATGTGTGTGTGTGCGCACGACGGCGCGTGTGCATGCGCATGCTTGTGTGTATAATTACGGATCTCCCAGTGCTGAGCGAGAAACATTTCTCTTTGGGAAAGCCATCTGCTGAAACAGACCTGCACCATTCATCCTGAGTATAATTACCATGCAGGAAAAAACGGAGCGGAAAAATGACATCCAGGAAAAAAAGAAAGGGAGAGAGGGATAAATGAGGCTCAACTGCCAGGGAGTCCATGTCTGGCACCACTTTTCATTGCAAAACTGACAACAGCAGTTGATTAAAAGAGGGACAGAGAGACAGGAAGAGGGAGTGCATCAGAGACATGCTTCTGTAATAAATAATTAGACAGGAGCATTTCTTCTGATTTGGAAAATGAAATTACTTTCCTAAATACCACAAAATTGTTTTTCTTCTTGGCATGATAGTATTTGGAGTGAATTGATAATTATCTATTCTTGTTTATTAGTCTTAGCTGTTTGTTTTACTCAACCACTTTATTAATATGCATTTTTTAACAATGCCACAGGGTTTCCACAATCACATTTTTTTTGCTTTATGCCAGCTAAATTAAATGTAATTGAACACATATACTATATATGGAAGAGTTATCTGCATGACTGAGTGAACATTAAATTGAACTTGCTTTAGAGACATGCAGATGATCACACAACCAGAGCACACACCTGATAAGCCACAAAGCTCGACAAGCCCTGTAAAGAATTTGCTTCTTTCAACTATGTTTAGTTTGTATTTTTACAGGTGTCTCACAGGAATATCAAGGATCTAACAGTTACTACAACTTCTATAGAAACTGCTTTTCTACTAATCACTTCATTGGTATAGTAAACCATGTGGTTTGGGGATCTAAATTTACAAGAGGCAAGGCTCTATGACATAAAGAGCTGAATCATTCAGCATTTATGACAAACAATACAAATGCAGGGAACTCACCTTTATAGGAGAGTTTTAGCCGGGGGACGTTGTTCTTGGTCTGTTGGGCTCCGCTGCCCTCCGTTCTGAGCAGAACTGCACCACACAGCAGCATGACGCTGCCCCAGAGAGAGCCCATGGTCCTGGGGCAATAAAGGCCAGAGAGGTCCTTTAAATACACGCCTCCAGTGTCGTCAGCCTCAGATCTGGTGTAGTGGAAGAAATGTTCCTGCTTTCCAGTGATTATTAAATAAATGCTGGTGGGTCAGTCCAGACTGGTTCTCAGCAGGTCTTGTCCCCTGCCAAATCAAAAACTCTTTTCCTTCTCCAGGGGTCAAAAGCCAAATTATAGTCCAACTTCAGGGGAGACAGAACCTGCAAAGCAGAGTTGGGGGTTATGGGTCAATGTCACTGCAAGTGAACCCACCACACTAGTAAGTCCAAGATAAACTTAACCAAACTAAGCAGAAATAAAAGATCTTCACCATACTAAATGCTAAGAAGGAGTGAGACAGTCTCGGTAGGACTGCCATAGTTTTCTGTCCTTGCACCTAACCAGCTCTGTCAAAACAGCCGCGTTATCGCTGAGTCTCTACCTTAAGCTAAAGAGAGGAAAAATAGGTCCAGTTTGTTTCAGCTGTTAATCCAGTCTGCTTGGTAAGCACAATCTGCACTGACTCTCTCTCTCTCTCTCTCTCCCTTTCACTCTGTTTTTCTATCCACCTCTCTCTCTACTTAACGCTGATCTGGACTAGTTCAGCCCCACTCAGCGCAGCTCTGCCCTGTCCCCACAGCACAAGGCACACAGTGCAACTGAGAACAGCTGAGGCAGACAGCACAGTCAGAGTGAGAGAGAGACAGAGTAAGAGAGAGAGAGGGAGGGAGAGGGAGAGAGAGAGAGAGAGAGGGAGGAGGATTAAGAAAAGAAGAAAGTGCAGTGTAGGTGGGAGAGAGGGTGAGAGAGAGCACAGAAAGCACGAGAGAAAAGAAAACAGTGAAAGCAGAAGTAGTAGGAGTAGGGAAGGTAAGGGCACGGCGAGAGGTTAGAAAGAGTATGAAAACAGGAAAACAGGAAACATGAAGGCAGAGCACGCTGAGGAAACTCATTCTCATTTTAGGTTTATATTTCCATTACATATGAGAGGCTAAAATGCAGTACTTTTTTTAGTAGGTTTTAAAACTTACAAACAGATGAACACACAAAAGAAACACAAGAGTCGTAGTCCTTGCTAAATTTTAGTCAAATCAATCAATCAATCTGTTTTCATATTTAATCTTATATTTAACTACTAAGATAAATGTATTTTCTTCCCCTCTATAATTTGCCATTTTTTAAAAGCATTTTTACAGTTTTTATGACTTATGGAAGTATGAGCTGCTGGAAATAAATTTTAAGTCAGCTCTCAGTCTCTGTTGTTTCTTTCTTGCACTGTTCATTTTTCTGCTTGTTTTTTTTTTCTGAAGACTTGCATAATGCTGAAAGGAATCTATTTCATAATGATATATCTACAGACTGTATCATAAATTAAGTTATCCATAAATTATAATCTCACTTGTGCTCAAAAGCACCATGCTCTTTAGTCAGTTCAAATGTGTTATACAGTTTAAAAAAAAAAGAAAGTTCACTACTTTTAGTTCACTGTTATTTAATGTGTGAAGAAATAATATCAAATCAAGAATTTCAAAATTCCATTACAATTTTGATCTAGTTTTTCCTGCTGGGTGAATAAACCAGACAGTGAGACTGCAAAGAGACTATACCACCTGCATACTGTTCAACTGGCTTCTTTGCAGTGTAAAACATCAGAAATCTAGTTTACCTAAGTCTGATGGATTAGCGGTGAAACTGACATAACAGTGATGCAGCTCGTGGTTTATGTGGAACCACCCAGACAATAGACAATCACATCTTGTCAGGTCCATCTGTCTGGTGATGGCGCCACATAAGTTTCAACAATCACATGAGTGAACACAGAAGTTCATAGAGTGAAGTTATTTCCAAGCTAATTTAATTTTCAAGCTAAACAGTCTGTCTTACGGGTTAAAGTGTGACAAACCTCATTCTGTGAAAAAAACAAAAACAAGAAGACTTCTAATACAGAGTAAAGAACATCATTCCCAGGATGAGATACGGAAGTTTAACAAGTTTGGGCACTGACATGAACAAGTAAACTCTTACATCAACAATAAATCTCTCTACTGACAGTTTGAGCAGGTCTCGGTGAAGAACATGTCTTGAACCAAAATAATCCAAAAATAATGCAGTGCTGCCAAAAACATTACAAGACCAGATTAACAATTTGAAATAGTCACTTAAGCATAAAGGCAGATTGATTGGGCATTTATTGGCTACTCCATCATAGTCTGAAGGGGAGTTCCCTCTCTTTTCTCCTAAACCATCCCAAATGAGACGTCAATCTCACTCTAAACAGCAGACCCTCAGTGAGCTGATTCCTCCTCGTGGTGAATGATAATGACTTTAGTGGCAATGGTGTGGTTAAGACCTCTAACAGGCTGCATCCATCTGGATAAAGAGCCATCAGACAGTGGGAGGAGAGCTGAACTAATCCTGTAGTGAGTGGATGGGCCTCACGGTTATGCTAATGTGGGCTGGCGCTTGGAGGTTCAAGGGAGAACACAGGAGACTATGGGGAACAAGTGTCACGCCACAGTCTCTGCTTCCCAAACAGACTGGATTAGGGACTGGAACAGACAGATCCTTTTCTTTGCTATGTGGGATTGGCAGTGTTGATGTACCAGTTCATTATTCCAAGGATCATGTAACACAATCTGCCATAACTAAGGCCAGACGGAGCGATTGTTTGAGGGGAATTAGGAGTGAATGGCCCACTTGAGAATGTTTCTCCACACTTCTACTGGCCATGCTCCTTGCATGTTGATAACGGCAAAGTGTTTTCATTCATTTGATGTTCAATCGTTGAGTTAACAGCAGCTATAGCTCTTTGTGCTATGTGTCACATCGATGACGCCATCTAAGCTCTCGGTTGAAGTGCTGTCACTTATGATTCTGTTGGATTCTTATCAAAAACGTATATGCAGACTTGTTGAATCCTCCTGGCCCCTCCTCAAAGAGAAAAAACATGGTGGTGAATGGTGGAGAATGTCCCAGTTCCTGACATAGGCGAGGTACTCAGAGCTCCCAACTCAAGGGTTCTCCACTGAACTCCACTGAACCCTCTCATTTTCTAACTCATCCATTCTGTGCACGCTCCCTAACTTTTTTCTCTTTTCATTTCTCTACTTCATCAACCATCACAAATTTTCCGACTGCAGATTAAAAAAATTTCTTCACTTTTGCACAAAATTGTTGAATAGTATCCTCTTTTATGTCTTAGCTTAGCTATGGTTCAAACATATTCTGAATAGCATTGGTCCAATAAAAAGAAGGGCACGTCCTTGACTACGTGTGGGTTTTTACAGAACCCAAAGGGAGTTGGGTGTTTCAAGGAGATGCCCCCTTCTCAAGCACCAATTCAGCGTTGTGGTCTCAACTCCTCTATTCACTACGACAGAGCACTCTGACCGTCCCATCAACTCATATGTGCAAGTGCACTAAGGGGCGGGGGCTTCTTTAACTTGTGGAGAGGCACGGTATGTTTGGAAGTGGAGCTGTGGAGGAGGAACAGCAGTGGAGGAGATCTGTCGTTGCCCAGTGAAAGCTGGAGCCCCCCATCCGAGTTCATTCAGCCCTCCTTAAACAATACTCACCACACCTCCTGCCCACACAAGAATACCCCCAACCCTCAGATCTCTCCACAAACAAGCTGCTCTCCTCTTCTGCCTCTGCCTGAGCATCCACCTCCCCCCACTCCACCCCAATACATACATTAACCCCCAACTGCTGCCGCGTCTCTCCATCCCTCTGCACCTATACCCCACATGGAAAAACTCCTTTCCATCACTTTCTCCACTCCTCCTTCTCTCCGTTTCATCCTCTTTAACCCCACCTACTCTCCACAAGCCTGGGAACATAATCCCCTAAATGAGAGGATTCAGCTCAGCAAAATGAACCACAAGCCTAAGACAAGCAAATTAACCACATTTGCCGCCCACCTCGCCTTTACAATACCAGCCTGCATAGTTTACCCCTGCATCCACCCACCCAGCTGCAGTTAAGATTAGCTTCACAACGAGCAGCATTGAGTGACTGGAACAGGCAGCGTGCAAAAAAAAAAAAAAAAAAAGCTCACATTTGGAAAAAGTGCATGAATAAAAACTATTAGGGGTAATATTACAGGTTTAAGAATAGAATAGCCTGTTTCGAATGGTTTCAGAAAATAATTCGTCAAGGCATTCATGTTCCATCTGACTTCAGTTTCTCTGAGTGGAATAAATTACCATAAGAGAATTTAAATACCATTGTATGACATTTCACTCCCGTGCCCCAGACGAGATGAGCTATACGACCGTGGCGGTGACGCAGTTTGCCCCACTGCCATTGATATTGGGTTGCTCCCTATGACAGGACTGATGTATTGGCGTTGTGGTTATTATGGGCATAAAAACACACACACAAACACGCAGTGATGGAAGCCAGCTGTGTGAGCCAGCAGGTCCTGGTATGAAGGAAAATGGGAAGGGCTTTCTTCACCTTGGTAGAATCAGCTCAAGTCCTCGCTAACTTACCCCAGGGGCATCTGGGAGACAATATACAAGAAAAACATATCAGATCTGTCCACTGCTGAACACTAGTAGGACTATTTAGAACATTACTTGGGACGGAGTAAAATCGTACTTGAGTGCATCTGTCATCGCTGTCGTCAAACAAAGTGTGGAAAAACTCTTTTTCCACTCCAACTCTCTCTATGTAAGCAGGCTCATGAGACTATGGCATAAATAGACAGAGCATGCCGTGCACTATTCATGACTGAATAAACCACATGCTGTTGGTGATTTACTCTTTCTCAATGAAAAATTGATGAAAAATACAGCAGAAACCTCGGAGTGATGAATAAATTACCGAGAACAGTGCATCATCTTCAACACCGAAACAACCACACCCTTATTGTGGCGACTGGAGAGTCCACTATGGCAAAACTGAGAATGTTTTATTTTGCCTGTTCGTGTGATGATGCAGGGAAACATACAACCTGTAAGCACATCAAAAATTTGAAGAACAGCTTTCTCACTCCGTATTAATGAGAATGCATGTTTCATTTCATTCACAACACCGCTTCTCTAGAGGACAATATAAGTTTGCCAAGACGCCAAGCCTGGTTGGATGTGCTTCATTCTTTCGCCAGCCACATGAATTTATCATCATCCATCAATATTTCAACCTTCAGGCTACCTACTTCTCACCTCCACAGGGAACAACAAAAACACAGAACCTCTCTCTGACTCACATGTAGCCACCCTGAGATTACACGAACAAGGACAAGGGGCTGTGACAGCACCTTTCTTGCTCATATAGTCTTGAATAAGGTCACGCAGAATGGAAAATAGTCAGCAGAATTTCATAGATAATTGCACAAAATAAGACATCTTTTCATCATGTGATTGTGTTAGATAAGAGATCATGTGGAAAACAGTGCAGACTAGCAGAGAGTAGAGTGGACGTCATGAACAATATGACGTTTGTGAGCAGAACTCTGGCGACTTTGTGAAAAGCCTAAAAGGCACAGTGTTAATGTAATGTGATACTTTTTGTTTGCCTTCCTTGTGGAGGGTTTGAGTGCAGGGTCAGCTGCAGCACACTGGCCTGGAGCTGGGAGCGTTTCAGGGTTTTGCTCAATATTTCAGCAGCTTGGATCATTGCAGGATATCCTCTCTAAGCGCGCTAAGTTTTCTCAGATATATTAATGATATTTGGAGATAGGCAGAGGTGTTGTGCAGCATCGCTTGGCAGACACAATAAATTTCCTTGACATGCTTAGATTTCTGGAGGCGTTCCTCTTATAGTGATCTTCTATCACGGTCAATCAGCTTCTGTTCTAAACTGTATTTGTCCCAACTGAGCTTTTATGGTTGGCAGATACAAACCAGACATACAGTGCAGCTTAAGTCATGCACCATGTCTGTCTTGGCTACCTATTAATGCATTAACTGGAGAATAATATTAGTACTATTGCTTCCTTAGAGAGAAACCATCACACTTGCTCCATGATCCTGTAAGACCTTTCCAAATATCCTTTCATAAACTGAGTTTGGACACTGTAAACTGTTCCTCTTACTGGATGACTTGCTGATGATTATCTGCACTGACGGCGCACAAAAATACTTCCTTTCTTGGAAAAACGCAGACCCGTTTTTGAGATATGCGTGACTTTGTGGCTCTGTCTCAAAATATTCAGAAACTCAAGGTTATCACACCAAAGCAAGTCCTTTATTTTACTGCAAACAGGAAGCAAATATATGAATATTCTGGCGAAGATGCAACGCAACAATAGTGAGACACACACAACCAACCCTGATGCACACTCTGCAATCTCTGGAAAGTCTGTCTTTATAACTTGTGTTGTTTGGGCTCCATCATCTGTCACATAAAATGTATGTTTTGCGAGGTTTGTAAAAGTGCAAAAGTTTCACCGATTTACTGTACAAAAGTAATAAATCACTTGAGAATTAAAACACCTACGTTTGCAAAGCTGATGTGTCAGAGTCTTGCTTTCCAGGGAGGAGGGGGAGAGGATATGATGAAGAAAGCTCAGGAGTGTGTGTGTGTGTGTGTGTGTGTGTGTCTGTGTGTGTGTGTGTGTGCGCAGACAGACAAGCTGAAACTCATCACTGATGCTGTTTATTGACTCAGCTCAGAGTGACAGGGGTCTAGACATCACACAGCTCACTTCCTTCACGCTATAACAAACCGACCTGATGTGACCATACACTTCACTTTCTGTCTCTCTGTCACACTCCTGGTGGTTAACACGGCAGGCCCTATGTAGCTCGAGGTGAGAAGAAGAAAATGTTTGGAAAGAGAGAGAGAGAGAGAAAGAACCGTAAAGCACTAAACCCTAGCCCAGCATGTAATGGTATACCTTGTGGAAGCAGACATAACAATAACTTGTTCAAGGCAAACCTGTGACTGGCTCAGGCCTCTTTTTTCCCCTCGTTGCGGGCAGTGCCAATGGCAAAGTAGTTAGCAAGAACACAGGGGCTACTGTTTCTCCAGCTTCAAAAGGCTTAAACCTGCTGATGCGTCATTCTTAGGACAGAGGCATCTTTCCATGCTTACCCATCTCTGTTAACTCATACAGAGTCTAGAAATAATAATCAACATTTTTTTAATGGTCTTGCTCCTGCTAAAAGGGATCTACTTTCACGCTCTGACTGTACATGGCAGCCAAACTAAGTCGCCACTCAGTGACTATTGTCATGGTATGCTAGGGCTTACTGGGGGTCAAAGGTTAGACTTCATTAAAAACCAATACTGAAGACTTGGGATTATACCTCTGCTGAGTCTTTGATCAGCAGAGAAGGGGGTCAAATAAGAGCCTGTGTCACTCTGGGTTAAGCTTCACCTCTAAGCCTGTAACTCCAGTAGTCTGAAAACAATATCGCTCATCAGTGAAGTCAAGATGAACGGAATTAAAGTTGTTAAAATCAGCAGGAAAAACTCGGACATAATCATGCTGTATCCGACAGCTCCACCCAATCAGCAACATTGTTTGATTGATATGAGTGTTTCTCATCTGCCATATGGTTTAGGTTTGGTCATGTTAAGGCAGCCGTAAACTGCTTGGTCATGGCAAACTAAAACCAATGCTGACGAGGAGACGGGTTGTAAACTGTGGTCTGCCATGTGAAAGTTGGATACTTAAAATATAGTTGTCTAAATGAGCACCAGATAAGTGTTGATGAAAACAACATTAGTACGAAGTCATTATGTCAGCAAGCACTTATGCTTTCATGTTTACTTTGCTTGTTGTTCTTTCCAAAGACTACACGTGTTGAATGTCCTTGTAACGCTCCTTTGTGCATTTTAATCTAACCGCTTGCCATTGCTGACCCCTGAATGTGCACATCAGCGGCATCAGCTGAGCCCATAAACATTGTGTCTTCTGACATTTAACGATGGATTAACTGACCTTGTCAATAGCGGGGGAGTCTGGGGGAAGGAGGGGCTTGATCGATCGATCTGGGGCGACTCTTTTAATGGGGCTTCTGGTGTTAAGCTGAGGTCAAACAGAAGGGATCCATGAGCCTCCATCCTTCCACCTAGATTTATACCTTCAATCAGAACCTTGACTCTGACATAAACCCAATAATTCCCATTCAGCCTTGGACTCTTCTGTCCTCACTGAATACAATCTACCTACTCTAAATCACCGAGGGCCACAAAAGATGAAGGGAGGGAGAGGATTGAAGGGAGGACAAAACATGGATGGAAACAAAAGTGGAAAAAAGAAGAAGCAGAAATGTGACAAAGGAAACACATTGATACAGGACCATTTAGTTTTGTTGATAAAGAGAAGAGAACAGGATCATTCATTACTTGATGCTTTTGAGGAAAGAGAATAATCAGAGCCTACAGGTGAGCATCAATCAACACTAAGTTAACTGTGCAAAAGCATTTTAGAGTTGCAAGCTCAATGGCTTCGTCAGTGTTCTTAACATAACCTGAAGTAAGAAACATCTTTCTCAGGTCATTTGACGTTGCTGCTTTGGAAGCGATGAGACCAAAGAAGCAGCTTGTGTTTCAGCCCCGTATAAAACCAACAGACAACAACCTCTGGCTGATTTCTTCTGTCAGTCCTTCCTTTCCTCTTCACACCTCTCTGCCCCTCTCTTGTCTGTGTCTGTCTATACTCATCCAGACAACTTCCAGCTTTCTGCAACCCCAGAATCTCACTTTTGGTCGAGGCCCCAGGGAGGCTGATAAAACAGCACCAATTCCACACTAATTAGCCAAGAGGAAATTGCACCTCATTTTAGCTTATTGCTGGACACGTAGCAGAAATGTGACACAACATGTCTTTCATCCCGCCCAGTCTGCCCAGGTGTGGACTCTAGATTTACATTCCCATCTGCATTATTTCAAGAATAAAGAAAACCAGGTATATTTTACATGAGAATGAATCTTTTGTCTTTTTTCTCCATGTAAGACGAACAACTCTGTCCTTCATTCCACCTCTGTCCTCCCATATTTTCCCTCATCCACAGGTATGCCTTTGGAAACACATGCTTTGACTTCTGTTGCCGTCTGCCAGGTGCAGCTATATAATTTTAACAAGATTTTTAACATCCGGCTCATAAATAATCATGCAGCAAGTAACATTTACGATTAATGCTCCATTTGTATAATGCATCCCCACAATTGGAGCCTCGCGGTGACCCTAATATTTCATTCATGTACACACTTCAGGCAAACTTGTTTTTAAAGGATCAAATTTCATGTCACGTAAAAATGCATTTATCAAAAAGGAGTACCCTGCAGACAAACACAAGTCATCATGAAAGGATAATGTGTTTAGTTTCACTTCTAAGTAGAAAGCCTGCATTCCTGTAAGTTAATATACGGCACTCGCTGACTACAAAGAGGCTCTGCTCCAAATTAGGTCGAGAGAACCCGTACAACCTGCAGAAAAGGAAGAGGGTATTATTGTACGACCCCCTTAGCCAAAGTATCAATAACTGTCACAGTCGAGTGAGAAAGGCTGTTACCTGGAGGAAAGAGAAAACCAACACATATCTGTCTCTCAATCTCTCATTACAGCACTGATAGCAAGCACTTCACGCTGAAGCAATGTCAATAATGGGCAAGCAATATGGTGCAGAAATCATTAGAGAAGAGAAGAGAAGAGAAGAGAAGAGAAGAGAAGAATCCTCCTTTGTGGAAATATGTGGGGGAAATGGTCCAGCTGTCCAATTAAGCAGAAGCTCCAACCCAGAAACTCATGCCCAGGAAGGAACCCTTGGCCCTGCTTTCAGGACCCGATGTATCACGCCACATTAGTCAGGCACCCATTTCTGCCAAGGCATCAAACACAACAGTCACTGCTCTCCAAGTCTAAAATCCCATTCATCCACCTTTTCTCTCCCTAATCCCTTTATCTCATCCTCATCCAGGCCTCATGTTCTTCTGCTTGGGTGCCTCATCGTCGCGCTCATAGATCTATAGTCTTAAGCGACCCGTGGGTGAACGAGGATGAAGGCGGCCACTGTTACAGTGAGCGGACACATTCTGGTAATGCTGCTGATTGAATTCAAACACAAACAAAGGGACTCAGCAAACCATCCCAGCATGCACAGTCATTCAATTTCTGCCTGTGCCCCCTTGACCTCCATGTTTAATGGATCTGCCCCGCTGCCCGTGATCACACAGTGTTACAGTGCCCAAACTGCCATCTCCAATCATACAACAGCATTCTGCAACTTTCATGTCTCCGCGCAATTGGGAAACACTGTATAAACGCACCAATTTGTTTTCATCATTATGGCGGATCCATTGAATATCGCCACTCTGATTGTTGTAAACATGGGTTTAAATGATTGTTAATGAGCTCTTAGTTTTCTAATCTAGTTCTGCACGGCTTTTACTGTTTCAAGTTTCCGCTACGTACTGCAGCTATAAACCCATCTGGATGTGAATAACCAGTCTGTATAAAACAAGGCGGTCTCTCCAGTGTCAATGATGCGCTTTCTTGTAGAGATGCATTACAAACTATCCGAGTGCCAAACCTCATACCACGACTGAATATTTTGCCTTGTTTGTTTAAAACAATCAAATTGAGTGGAAAAAGGACTCGCTGAACTTCACCACTCTGAATATGCAACAAAGCATAATTGAGAACACAGTGTTAGCTACATTGTTAAATTGAGTAATTAACCAAACCCGCAGCAGTGTGTTATCATGCTTGGCTCCCTCTCTCTCTCTGGTATGTGGTCTGCCATGCTGCTGCATAATATATTGTGTTGTGTTGGAGTTAGCAGTAAATGGGAAAGAAGCAGCTCAGAGTCCAACTTAATATTATCTGGAAAGTATAGCTCATGGGATATATATGACCATATTACACCGCAGAACAATAAAAATGTTATGAACAAACACTCAAGCTTATCTATGATTTATATTTATGATTTGTAATATTTCTTGCCACGGCCTTCACATGAGGTTTCTATTCTTGTTTCTTTTTTCTTTGCCAACACTGACTGGCTTTTACTTGACTGCAAACTGAGGCATTATGGAGCTTTTGAAGAGATAAGTGACCTTTTGACTGCTGTCACCAACACCTGAACAGACAGTCTTACCATAATTCGGACCCACCCCTGCAGCCAGCAGAGGAGGGGGAGTGGGAATTAATGGCACACTTAGAGGGTCTTCTCAAAGCAAAGTGAAACTCGCCTCAGGGCATCAGGGTCATTATAGCACTCTGCTCTACAAAGTCAGTCACCTTCCCTTCCTAAACAAGGCAGAGAGAAAAGAAATAACCCTCAGGCTCTGTTGTCTACAGTGTTTACTTAAAACATCCCAACATTGTCATATGTTGATGAATATTATCATTTGACCATGGCATATTTTCTCAGTAATTGCACTCAACTGGTGTCACTGCTCTTGTTTCAGGTACTGCTGAAAAGATCAAATACAGGTTATGTAGTGATTGTTGGCACATAGAGTATTTCACTGGCCAAGTAGCATTACATTGCATAAAATGAATAAGAAGGCTGTTTTTTTTTTATGCAGAGCTGTTTGGTCTGAACACAGCCATATAATGTAATTGTTGTAACTATTAACACTGGTTGCACGTTGTAAAAAACAGCAGTGAAACAGCGGTGCTTAGTTTGCCAGGTCCTTCAGACACAGCTCAGGAATAATAGTGGAACAACATGGCACCAAATAGAAGCACAGAAAGGATGAATGCAGAGAATGAAATGCACAAAAAGTCAGCTTGAGTAAGGACAGCTGAGTTAACTATCTAACAAGCTACATAACAGCAGCTCAGGATACAATCTGACAGGTAAGTCTTTTCCAGTCACGAACACACAGTAAATGTTTGTTGCTTGTCAAACTTTCTGTCTGAATGCCTATATTAAACTTTCCATTGATGTAGGCCAGTTACAGTGTTCTCTTCTATGACTCTGGTGACATTGGTTCCTTCATCAGCAACAGTTTGCAAACTAGTGCATCGATCACCTCATCACTCGTGCTTGTTCAGGTGCATCCTTCTTGAGTTATAAGAGGTTTGGACCTCTGTCATGTTCTGATAACAGCAGTTCCAGGCATCCACTTCATATCTTTTTATGCAGCTAAAGCAACAAGCTGCACGCTATTTTTTTCTGCAGGCCTGTGAGACATTGCTGCAGAACAAAAATAATAATGATGACGATCTGTAAAAGTCCTGAGGTAAGCTAAAGAAAACTAACTTCCCTCGAAGTCCCCTCTAATGTCAATGTCTGAGATAAACCAGTTGGATGACACTTTAATGTCTCATTTCCAGGCGCTATTCTGCAGTAAAAGCAGATAAGTGTGATAACAGAAGAAGAAGCAGTAGATAACGTGTTAATGGGTGTAACAGACATGACGATTCATCATGTCTTAATTAGTCTTACCTTCATTAACTTTATCTTAATAACGCTCCGCTAAAATTAATGACTCATTTAGCTAATTAGGATATCTGTGTGTGTGTGTGTGTGTGTGTGTGTGTGTGTATAATTCTGTGCCCTGAAGCAACTTTAGCAAATGCCAAATAATCACTTAAGTGAATTTAATAAGGCTTTGTCCTTCAGTGACAAAGGCTGACTTTTTTTTCAGAGGAGCAGTCGAACCACGGAGGGTTTCGCTGGAATGTTTGGTGTGTGTGTGTGCACGCGCAGGCATGTCTGCATGTGTCAGTGAATGTGTGCACCACGGGGTGCGATGGGGGTGTGTAGGTAATATGGAGGAACATGGTGTGATCCCCTGTTCCTCCATGCTGCCTGCACCTACAGAAAAGGCTAAATCTGATACTTTGTCACAGTTTGCAAACACAAGCGTCCGGTGGGGCGGAGGGGTCCACCTCATGGGTCAACTAGCATGAACTAACAGAGCGCCCATCTGTGTCAGCACCAAGAGGGCTTCGGGTGGGGAGGATGGTGGATGGTGGAAAAAGAAATGAAGACAGGATGAGGTGATTTCAAAAAGAGCATCCGGATAGAACCAGAGAGCAAATAACTCTCAAAAGGAGGTGGATAGATGGGGGATTCAAAGGAGAAGCAGATGGAGGTTCATGAAAAAACACATATCAAGAGGTCTAAGCAAACTCCAGTTTAGCAAATACAATAAATAGAACACTGCAAATTACACGAGCACATTTTTGCACTAAATCAAACTTCCATTGTTTTAAAGATGAAAGGCTGCTGCTGAACTTGTTGCTCACAGTTTGAGGCAGATCCATTAGCTGGGGATCGACTTTAAGGAAATCTGAGCTGCTGTGAAGGGGGTTGTTTTTCCAAGATAACCTTCAAGATAATGACTGACAGTGGGTCAGAGATTTAAACACAGTTAAGATGCATTATCACATTGATGTGAGCTAAAATGAGCTTTGTGTTTCAACAATAACAAAACTACCAAATCAGGTAAATCATTACAGGAAATTTGTCGTGTTAAAATTGCAAAAATAAATTAAAATTGCGCTTCAAAAACATCAACATCAATGGTGCAGTGTTTTGCAGAGGATTCTAGACCAAAGAGAAGGATCCAGATGACGTTTTAAATAAGAACAATATTGACTCCTCCTATTTGTTAATTATTGTTTATTATTGTTGTTTGAGTTTAACTAGCATAGTGTGGCTGTTCAAAACCTTTGCTAATAAAGTTTTCTTCCAAAACACAGAGTCACAGTGGAGACTGATTTTGTTGTTTACGCCACACGGTCCCTATTACTGTGTAACAAGCTATTTATTCACACTATTAAGAATAATGTTCATATTTGGGTGAAAAAATGTTTGGACTATTTTTGTCATATTTACAAATCAAGTTAAATTACATTTGGGTCATTGTCCAATCTCTGGAAATTATTAAATGCAGTACTGCTCATGCCACCGAAAAGTTCAGATGCAGTATAGGGCAATAAAAGAAAACCCCAAAGCTTTTTTAAGACTTCCTATGTCTCTTTTTGAATTTGCCCAGCAGATTATTGACAGAGAACTGATTCTGTCTGGACCCTTAACAAAGAGTCTCTGGTGAGAGAAATATTTAACTGCCAGCAAACATTCAAAGGGAATGCCTGTTTCATAATGAAACCATAATAACCGCTCAGGGTTTGCTGCTCATGCCAGTGACAGACTGCGGTGGGAGTAAACTAGTAGCACATTTCTTTGCGCTATCTAAAGGCTCAATTAGCCCTCTGCACACTGACCCTAAAGCTGTGTGTGAAGAGGGTGTAATGAGAGGAAATAGCATAAGTGGCTCCATGCTTTCTGCCACCCTAAGTGATGACAATAGATGGTGGGGGAAGCTGCATTTCCAGTTGTATTCCACAGACATGTTGTTGGAAGGTGCAGCGCCAGTATACAGATATTATTCTAAACTCCGAGAATTTTAAAAAACCACAACATAACTTCCCTGACTGAACTAATTTCTCAGTTCCTTCCAAGCTTGTAAAAGCAAAAGCTGTTTTGCCTTGCTACGCTTGTGTTTTTGCATATTTCATATTCAAACACTTTTTTTTTCTTGGAATTTTTACAGGATCTGGTTGAGCAGCAGCAGAAGAGTTATGCTAACCCCTCTTAACCTCACCTCCATGTGGTAACGGTCAGCTACACTTAATGAGAGGTATTCTGTTGCATCGCGCCCAGAGAAACAAAGCTATGTGCATGGTCCTGGCTGTAAAACAGCTGACCGTGTGAGGGGAAAATCTAGACTCAACGTCGGGAGACAATGCATTTTCAGTTTGAGGTTGGCCCAAATATAATGCCTCGACAGAGATTCAGCACTTTGTGTATCCCAGAAAGCAGGCTGCAACTTGGCAGGAGCTGGGACACTGAAAATGCTCCATGTGTTAAATTCAACCTCATGTATTTAATAATGTAACAGCAAATATGAAAATGTGTCATTCTTGCTCTTAGTATGTAATTAAGTGTAAGGTAGGTCTTGTTGAATAGAGGCGTCTGTTCTCCCTCTCTCTCTCCTGAGACAGGGCAGCTGTGCTCTATCTATTTCTCCCTAATGGTGCGTGCATCTGTGCGTGTGTGTGTGTACGTGTTACAGTATTTGGACCAGCATGAGCCCCTGTCAGCACCTTTAACTAGTCCCCACAGTGCAGCATGGCAGTAAATAAGCTGTCACGCCTTTCAGCCTCTCGCTTAAGAGAACACATCCCCGTACATAGCCTTAAATTAGACACTTAAAAGATCAGTGTAAACACATAGGCAATTTACACAGGTTATTTCCAGCGTCCTGTCGTGCATTTAATGTCTCTTCTAACTTTTGACAGCATACGTTGCACCTCAAGGGCTAATCTTAATCATTTTGTCACTATAGATCATGCATGTGTCCCATGTCATGTTAGGGGTGTTTTAATGCATTATGTACTAAGGCTATACAGCAGGTGGGGGTTCTATGTGCAGGTTTGTGCATGTGTGTGTGGAAGCGTGTGCACGGTGAACATGCTCACCAACTTGCTCAACAAGAACTGAAAGTCTGCAGTAATCTGATCATCAGCGTGACCCGTACCCTCTGTAGTTAATCATTTAACGTCTGCTGGAAATAAGATTTCTTAAGTTCTAAAACAAATACTGAAAAATTGAAATATGGCTCCCTAGAAACCGACAAAACAAATGATACGTGAAATGTAAAACAAGTGTCACATTGAAGAGATTTCCCTCCAGCGTCACACCTAGATGAAACACAAGAGCTGTGGGTGTTTTCCTTCGCTGAGATTCCTGTCTAACTCCAGACCGATATGCTAATTATGAGACTCTACTGACTTCATAAAAGACTTGTGTTTATTACCGAACACTGAACGCTTAATAATTCCAAAAGCTGGGCTGCCATCATAAATCACACTCAAGCACACACACACAGAGCTGCCTAGTTACTATACGGATGTGATGTACACACAGAAAAACAGCAGATTGTGTTATGAGAACACATGGCATGCCCCTCCGTATCTGTGACTCAGCCCAACAACACCAACAAACTGTAACTGAGACTCATTTTATTGCCATGACAAAAGATGCCATCACCGAACTCCTTACCCATATCAGCGATGACAAGACAATAGACGTCTCTATGGATAACGAATAACAATCTCTTACCCAGGATACACGTATCAAATCTCCTATAATAATCCTGGAAGAATTCAGTTTAAATGAACAAAAGGGTGTACACTTACAATCATTCATCCAGACTGATGTTTGAATAGAGTCCTGTGTATCTGACAGAGTGTGTGTGAGAGCGAGCGCCTTTGGGTGCGTGAGAGAGCGAGACTGTGGATGAGTGCGCATTGAGTCCAGCCTCGTAGTAGTGTTGGGGGTTGGAGTAGCAGCAGATGACTTTAAGTTGGCAGTATTATCAATCCTCGCCACATCACTCTACCATCTGCCAACTTCTCATCATTAGCATCTCTATTTTTCTCCCTCTGTCTTTCAAACATAAACACAGTTGTGCTTGTGTGTGTGTTTGCATGT
Source organism: Holacanthus passer (assembly GCA_025331565.1). Taxonomy (NCBI): domain Eukaryota; kingdom Metazoa; phylum Chordata; class Actinopteri; family Pomacanthidae; genus Holacanthus; species Holacanthus passer. The sequence goes on along the minus strand of JAFREQ010000003.1, from coordinate 7,622,816 downwards.
ACACACAGTTCCTTCCTTAGTTACTGGTGTGGTGCGAAAAATCGTATCGGTGTGTGAAAGTGTTGATGCGCCTCACAGAATCACCTGGGAGAAGAAGTGACGTCAGCCGGTCTCGGAGGAAGGCAGGGGCTGGCACTGGGCATGCCCGCCTGCTGCCTGCCTCTGTGGGGAACCTGCGAGGATGGAGTATTTGGCAAGGAGCGAGAGCAAGATCGAGAGAGACAGGTAGGCAGGTATAGAGAGTGAGTGAAGAATGTGGGTGGGGAATCGCAGATGTGAACATCTCCCTGTGGAGAAAGGATGTGCCGGGATACAAACACATCACGCTACAGAGATCCAGTCCACGAAGAAATACTCATCTGTGACTCATTCATGGAGACTGTGTGACTGACTGTGCGTTCCAGATGCCACAGACACATAAAAAGGCTACAGTATGTACAGTCTATGGCTCCCAAATGACAAAGATTTACAACTCTCCAAAGTGCTGTACGCAGTAGAACAGCCGGCCTGGTAACCATTCACAATATTCCAGCAGAGCAGCAAATCTTTCCTTTACAACAGTCCAACACATGACTTCATGTGACCCGTTTTCTGTGTGTCCTCATTCAGAAAACACACTCAAACATATCAATGAGTATTAATTTGGAGACACGTGTCATCGCATCGCATTAATGCAATTCGCTGTCAGAATCTATTAATAAGCTGTCCGCTGAGCCTAGACCACAATCCACTTAGCTTGAGCTTCCATAAAAATACACACACACACAGAAAGTGAACCACGTACTGTCTTGGCATTGCATGTGGTTTTCATCAACACACACTGTCACCACCATGTGGCAATGGAACAGCCACATATGAGGCACCTACAGAGCAAGTACTTTCAAAATTACACACATGTCCCCACAAGGCTACTTCTGAGTAGTATTTCCCTCGTTTTGTGTATTTTCACCTCTATATTCGGAATCATAAAGCAAAACATGTGGACCACCTCACACACAGTATGTCTGTCTGCTCATATGCATTCTCTTATGTGTGTGTGTGTGTGTGTGTGTGTTTAAATGGCTCTATGGCCTGTGTATGATCTCATATCATTAAGCAGTGCAATGTGCAGATGCTAGTAAATGCAAAAACCAAAATTGTAAATCTGACTCAAGATATTCCTGCAGGAATTGACCACTTTCAGGATGACAACAACGCACTTAATCAATTCAATACTGGATAGATATTCATAATACTATGAGACAGCATTTTGTAACTTTGGAAAGTTATCAGCACAGCAGTTATTTTCTTCTGTGTCTCAACAGTTGAAATGTGGTACAATTACTCTGGTAATGCTGCAAGATACAGTATATATCTAATGTAATGTGTACTTGCATATTTGATCTCATTGGATGATTTTTTTTAGTGCATGACCTTTCATTTTTTACAGCTCCCTCCATTACACCACCCCCGCCGCACCAACATTGAAATGAATGCTACATTTACCTGATGCATTGCAAATGTTGGTGTGGACACTTTTACTCCTCACACTACAGTGATGTTTAGCTCACACTACCAAGGTCATATTGTGCACAGCCAAGTGGCACTAAGACACTTGATAGCATGTCAATATTGTCAACTCAGGACAGGGTTTGGCCAATCAGTGGTAACGACACCAACCCACAAGCTTTCACTGAGCAAAGACACTGAGTCAGATCTGTTTTCATCACTCAGCGGCTTGTAATGGAACTATGGTAATCTAAGACAAGAGATGCTTTCTTAACCATAAATTCTTTGCATACATGTCTGCCTTTCACTCGGAAGATGTGAAGTCGAGTGGGCCGATTTCAAATAATACGCAGTCAGCATTACTTAACTGGCAGGCAGCACAATGGTGAAATCCAAATAAATACATACAACCACATACACGCACAATGCACTCGTGTGTGGCTGCTATCGATGTTGTCCAGGAAAGTGGGAATTCAGATCTAAATGAGGCAATTACAGAGACCACAGCGACCGATACAGACTTGGCATACTGTGCATGAGTAAGTGTTTAAATTTTTTATTTTTGACAATATTATTATTATTTTACCGCAGAAATGTTTTCACTACATGATCAATAGCTCCATTATGTCCCCACAATAAGTATGAATCACTCAAAAGCTTGATGAAATGGTGAACATCTGCAGTAATAATTCAGTTCTTTCAGAGAAAATTTTCAATGAAGTGTGTGTGTGTGTGTGTGTGTGTGTGCGTGGAGAGGGGGTTAAAGCTGGAGTGGGTGTCTGTCCTGGTCCCTGTCCCAGGCTGTGCTCACCAGGGTCGTAAAGTTATCCAGTGTCACCACAGGACTATTGGATGACTGTCAGCACGCTAAATTAAAAACCACAAGCACGCAGTGTTTAATTTCTGTGTTTTTACCCCTAACGGAGTGGGACTGCCTGTCGCCGCGGTGCTGGGAGGTGTGTGTGTGTGTGCACGAGGACGCACGCCTCTGCGTGTGTGTGTTCCTGATTACCTTTACAAAGCCCCTCTGTACTGACTTCTACTGTCTCTCCCGCCGCGCTTCCTACAGGGAGAGAGCCAGACAGGCTGGCCCAATCTAATAGCATTACATAAAACAATGTGGATGAATAATTTGTCTGTTATGAAAGTGATTATAATAGAATAAAGTGCATGATGAATGGTTGAACTGAGGCATGACCCATTCCATCAGCAAAATCTCATTTAAATCAAATTAGTCCAAATGACAAGACAATTTAGCCTGACCAAAAAGTTGTGAGTCTAATGAAATTCAAGGAACAGAAGAGCCAAGAGACAGCAAGAAGTCTTAAGAGATAATTATGTGTCTGTACAGATTAGCATACTGTTGGTGAACTTGGTAAACAACAGTTATTCAAGGCTCCAGTGTGCTTAGTGGCCTCACAACAGAAGAGCGGTAGACCAAGTTATACTGTTTACAAGCTTGAAATTAAACTTAATAGCCTAAATTGAACACTGTTGAGCAATCAAAGTTATAAGTACAGTTCTTCATTAAAGGTCAGTGAAGCCCGACAGAAGAAAATAAAACTTTTGTAAATTCAGCAGATCTGATTGAAAGAGTGTTCTGTTAAACATAAGAAGCGAGGATGCAAATGTGAACTTATATGTACTCTGTGAAATCCACATTCACGGACCATAACAGACCTTTCACCAGTAATCAAGCATGTTCGCGTTCAGCCATTTCAAGTACATGACATTTCTTTGACCTCCACTGTAAAGAACACTGAGAGACGCTGCAGATGCCCTTTAACAACCTGGTAATATAGAAGTGAAGAGAGAAAAGGATGTGACCAGACAGTTATTAGAAAAAAGGGGGAATACAATTCTGATGACAGAACTTCTAACCTTGTCGCAGATTTACACAAAGTGGGAGGGTGTGTATAATTTAAGGTCATCCTGTTTAAACAGAGAGAAACCAGCTCCAAAAGGCTTCCGTCAGTTCTGCAATCTGAAAGTCTGAGTCTTGAGTCTTGACTTGACCCACCATTAGATATTTTTATTTATTATGACTCTGTGTCATTTTAGAACATCCACCCACAAAAACTAAAATATGGTTTAAATGATAAGTTGTTATTTTCCATGCTTGCCTTTAAATAATAGTCAACCATCCATACGTGCTTTTGAAACAGGTTTTGGTTTCATTCCATGTGTCCATACTTCTGTTAGAAAGTCCTCTCCTAAAGTGATTTCAATGTAAACACTGGGGGACAAAATTGTCTGTGCAAAAATAAATATCAATATTCAGCTGGAGATAATGTGAGGCGTCAGTCTGAGTTAGATAAATCATATGGGTATCTTCCAAAATAGTCAAAACAGTATTTATAGTAAATTGCCTTATGTTACCACCCCTCCACCGCAGCTCAGCAAGAAAATACTGTCCAGAGAAACAAGAAGTGTGAATGTGGTACTGAAAAGACAGTAACTGCTGAAGCCTCATATCAATTTTAGGCAAACTTTAGAACAACAAGGAAGAAGGACTGTGGATTTTGTGCCCCCATCTCTTCCATTGGTCCATCTCTTAGAGGTATAATATGTAGGTTACCACATTAAAACGTCTAAAAGCTGTGGCAGAAATTACATGCTGTGTGTTTAATGGCCGGTATGAAATGGAGAAAGTGAAACCTGTTTCAGCGTACATATGGACACCTGACTATTATTTTAAGACAGACTTGGAAAAATGTGCAATGGGGCCACAAGATGATTAATGGGATAAATACATTTTTCTGACTTTTCTCTGAAATTCTAGATAGAGCTTGTGGATAGACCATTTTCTCATTATTAAAAAATTCAGTTCTTTTCTTTGGCAGAATTGCTCACAACTGAAAGAAAAAGGCAGTTTATGAAGAGTGGCTGGAAGCAGCTTCATTTTTAAGGGGTCACAAACTAAATCAGTTTGGAACCACTACCTGAAAATATAATTGCTAATGTAAAGGTTTTGCATATATTCAAAGAAAACGGAACTGCTTTTCACTTTTTCACTTTGGCCACTGAAATAGCGTCTGTTCCTAAGAGAAAGGGATCGAGCAAAGTTGAATTAAAACTTGTAAGAAATTACCTTAAAACACATTCTTCTCACTGTCAGAGCGGCAAGAACAACTTTCTGCAACCTAAGTCTCATTATAACCTACATCTACATGTAACTTTCAAAGCTGTGATTAATTTTATTCCAAGCTTGTCAGCAACTTTTTCTAAAAGGTTTCAGTTAGAGTGAAGACTTTTCATAGTGATTTCCTTTTCCCTATACTGTCTTATCATTAGTGTCTTATTGGATAGATGACTGATTGTTGTAGCAAGAATGTTTGGAAAGGTTTTGGACATCCTCTCTTCATCCCCAGTATCAACTAAATTCTGGAGGTCAAATGTTTTTAACCACCAGGATAACTAGCACTACTGTATAAATACAGTAAGATAAGATAAGATAAGATAAGATAAATCTTTATTCGTCCCTCAGTGGGGAAATTTGCAAAACACCACTACATGACAAAAGAAAGTGCTTTTAAAAAAAAACGTATTCAAATGTTTTAGGGTGGATGTTTCCTTTAAGTTGACCTACCGTAGCGAGGTGGGTGGCAATTAAATCAAACATGGTGGTGATTTCATCTTTTCCCAACAGCTTGAGCCAGTGAGGTCCCTTGTGTGCACATTGTAGACTATGACAGGCAGATTATTATCTGACACAGTAAATCCCTGACAAATTGCTGTGTAAATGTATATATGTATGTCCTCCAAGAATGTACACAGACAGACAGAGGCCTGGTCAGGCTACAGGATATAAGATAGATGGTGACAGAGAGAGTATATAATCCCAGGTCATCCTGTTTAAATAAAATAACAGCTGGGCTCAAACGATACTCCACTGCTATCTGCGATCAGGTTATATATCATCCTTTTAGGTTTTTGTTATTGTTACTGTATATATCTATATCTGCATCCTCTGTTTCCATGTATGGTGCTTAACAGTGTTTCCCAACCTCCCTCACCTACTTCTACTGTATTTCTTCTTAATGACTTTCAAAATTTTCAGAAATGCTTTTGCAGACATCCCACAAAAACAACCAGCCCGGACTTGTTGCAGCTGTTACTTCTACAGAAGCAGGAGAGCGCAAGTCATCGTCATGGAATGAGAGGATGTTTATTCTGGATGGATTTCTGTCTCTGTGATTGCTAAATGTCAACAGTCAGTCTGGAAAGAAAATCATTTTCTTGTGGCATTCACTGCTAATAAAAATTGCTTTCTTGTCCTGTCGTTCTTCTGTAAACAGTATTTACTTTGAACCTTTCCTTAAATGTAACCCACCAAGGGTCAAAGGTCAATAATTTCTATAAAATGCTGATTGCCCGCTGTAGACTATGACATGCAGACTATTATCTGACATGGTAAATCTCTGACGAATTCCTGTATAGACTCTCCTCCCACAAAGTCTGTGCAGACATATCAGAGGCTTGGACAGATCAAGTAGCCGGCATGGATCGAGGGTACGTCCTGTAGTCGACTGAAGGGAGTGGAACCATCTGTAGGGCATTAGAGCTTGAGCATGCTGCCCTTGTCTTCAGCTGTATGAAAATACACACCGGTCTCTCTAATCTGACCTGCCCAGCCTTACTATTTATTATTCCTCCCTGAGACGGAAATATTTGGTAACTGGATCTGCACTGGACTGATGACTGCATTGACTGTAGGTGGCTGCAGAAGATGAGGAGCTTTGCATAGGTGTGTGAGCACTGTTAGCAATTACAGATCCCTTGAAGACAGCGCATTTTGGGCCCTGAGCTGGCGTTCAGACCGAAAAAACCCTGCGATGAAAAAAAAAATGCACTTCTTTGCCAGACCATCCTGCATTTTTGAATTTTTTTGAAAACCCCACTTTGTTGAAATAGTTGTCCTATTGAAATGAATGGCTGTTTTGGGTGTTTTTTGCAGGGCTAAAGTCTGAATCTGTCAGTCTGAATCCCCAGAATCTTTAGTGTTTGCAGTATCATAAAGATGTTGTATAGTGACAATAGATGATGTTTGACGTTTGTGATCTCGAATGAGTAAATGTGATTGATCAGGTGAGCGTCTGTGGCTGGTACATAATGGAAAAAGCAGCTGGACCACAGAGAGAGTGTGAGAGCATGTGTGTCTTTGATTTGTCACAGCTCTATGTCCACACTAAACAAGTCAACTTTGACAAAAAAAAATTCCAATCCACATCCACAAAAGTCAGTGTTTTTACTTTATAGCGTTTCAAAACTGCTCTCTGAAAGCACTGGTCTCCCATTGTTTTCCCACCCTTGAGTTTCTCTCAACCTTCTTCACCTTTTGTTTCGAGGGTTGTGGGGCAGCAGCTGTTGGTGACACTGCGGACTGGTGACTGCACGTGTGTGTTTGTCAGTACATCTCAGGGATATGGAAAGAGTGTGAGTGGAAAGTGTCTCCTGGCACTGTTGTTGTTATTCAGTCACTGGTGGGTCACGTGACAAACATCTCTCTCTCTCTCTCTCTCTGTCGCTTTCTCGTTTTTTAATTTTACTCCACCGGTTTCTTTTCTCTGGCGTCGTCACAGGTGGCTCTAAGCTGGTGTGTGCGACAAGGTGTTGATTTACACCCACAGCAGGAGCTCCACATGGTGACCAGGACCCACCAAGAAAGAGCAATAAAAACAACACCTTGTGAGTTAACTCTAGAGAGAGAGCGGGAGGAGGAGAAGGAGGGGAGAGGCATGAACGCAATAAAGACTGAAAGTGAAATAACGTCAACATATTTCTCAGGATTTGGGGGCGGTGGGGGTGGCACTTAATGGGAATCAAGGGCACAGACACACCCATGTATTGTGTAATATTGCCCAGACTGTTACAATAAAGGTGTTGTTTTGTAATAAGAGTATTTAGCACCATTATAGCTAAAGCACTCTATTGCCTGAAACTGAAAACACAAGCACTGAAATTAGAGCTTAATGACATGACCTACAGTGATACCACACACATCTTAAGCTGTAACTGGATATAATTTCTACTGGTATCAACACCTGACCCATTAAAAGTGAAATGTTTATTAATGGTAAAAGCAGCATGTGCACACACACACACACACACACACACACACATACACACACACATATACTCCTTGTAGGTCATCTGTCTGGCCTCAGCACCTGGTCAGTGAGAGGAAATGAGTGCTCAGCCATGTCAGGACAATGGCCACAGTGTCCACCCAGCTCTGACCTCTCACACACTCACAGCCAGCACGGCGAAAACACTCACAGCGCCATGGGAGGCCTCGAGCAGTCGTACACTGCGCCGGCCTCTGTGACACTGTGCATGCATCCTGTTGCTGTCAGCATCACCTCTCCCCCTCTCTCCCTCTCTCTCTCTCTCTCTCTCTTTCTCTCTCACACACACACAGGCTTTCTCTCTCCTTGAACTTGCAGTCATTTAACCCACTATTACAAACAAGTCAGCACAATGAAAAACCTTCTAAGAAAAAACTAGTATAGAAGTAAGTAAGATGATATGAGACACAACAGGCCTATATGAGCACTGTACTGGTAAAAAAAAATTGTTTTATGTTTCCTGAAACTGGTTTTGTCTCCAGTAATAAGTACACAAAAATATATCATGATATCATGTATTTTAGGATATAAACTAAAAGATACGTTACCGGCATAAAAAGTAAACAGAAAAAATATTTTAACAAAATACAGCATTGGCCTTGGATGACAATAGATTCCCATCTTGAATTAATATCCCAATCTGACCCTGCATACAGGAGAACTCCTTGCTCCACATTTTCTCTAAGGTAGAACAAAAGTACAAAGAAAACAGTATATTCATGCATATGTAACTACAAATTGAGGCAACAATCGTGACAGGGAGTGAACTGATATGTTCCGCTAATAGCTGTCCCACCAGACTGCTTTGTGCTTTTTATTTTCTCTTCAACCACATGCCCTACTCCTCTGCCAAACCACTAACTAAAAACAAGGGATGCAGGAGATGTGAAAATGGGAAGAGGAAAGAAACCAAGGAGGTGGGTGCGAAAACAGGTCATGTAAGCTGTAGAATGTGTTTGCGTACAGCCCATTCACCTCCAGAGCAGGGCGGGGGTGAACACGCTCTATATATAACTGCAGTGAGGGCGCTTTGGTGTGGCTGCTCATCTCTCTGCCCTATAACTGACTCCAACTCTATAGACTACAGAGGTAGTAAAGTGTAGCCGCAGCTTCCAGTTAGCTTTCATTAAAGTCCAAGCTAAACAGAGACAGAAAGCTTTGCTCTCTTTTCAGGCTCTTTCAAAAGTCACTTGATCCCTAATATCATTTTTTGCCCTATAAGCAAGTATATGATGATTTAAAATAACTGTTTAAAGGCTTGATATTGATTATATTTTCTGCTCTGCTCGTTCCAGTTCATCATATTAAGTGAAATATTCAAGATACTATATTTCATACCAGTGCATGAAATGGAAAATCCTTGTTCCTTTTGCATAACACATTTAGTCAAACTTTAGAAACTTTGGAAAACCATCTATCTGCACACAAATTTATTACGATGGGCCCACAAAACGGTCCACAGGGCTGAGGAGGTAACGCAGATTTAAAAAACGGGTTCGCTGCTGGCCTGGCTGATCAGCATTCAGAGCGGGCAGTCAGAAGTAGATTTTGAACTTTGACGGGTGAACCACAACCTCGGCTTGCCAGAAAGGCAGAGGAGCTGAGGCAGTCTGGTGCCACATGTGTGATTAATGGGTGTGAATGTGACCCTGAACTTGATGTTGGACCTTTGTGCACTGGAGGCCACGTACAGAAACCAGGAAAACACACACTGCACACATACAGAGAGCGTGTGAAATAAATAGCTCGTGATGTGAGGGTGGTGAGTTGCATTTCTACTTTTCTTCATACATCATAGAAAATTACTTATCACATATTCAGTTTAGGTTTGGTATTTCAAGGTAATTCCTGTTTTTTTCTACATAAGGATATTGTGTGGATAAATGTCAAGTTTGTAGCTCCACTAGTCCGACATCTCCTGTTGAACAGCCCATCCATCAGCAGGAGTCAGACTGGCTACAGGGCTCTGGGTCACGTTACACCATGTCTCACACCACAGTCCCCGTCCCTCTCTACCTTTTTACCCTCGTCGACTTCTTTCTTCCCCATCTCGTATCAATGCGTCATTCCTTTCATCCTGCTAACTCCTATCTTCACTTCTGTTTTCTGTTTCTCTCTCTCTCTGGGCTTTCTTTTTCCCCCCAGGCGCCATCACTCTTTCCCATCCTCCCTCCCACAGGCTGGGCAGTAGAACAGGAGCGGGCTCATGGGAGGCCATTAACCACCAGAAACGCAGCATTAGAGCTCTGCTGCAGAGCAAAACGACTGCAGACTCTTTTACACAACCACTGATTCAAGTGTAGTAGACCAGCACTGTGCAACAAATGGTCCTGCAGCTATACACTGTGATCAGATCAAGTACACATTTTTGCATCCACAGACTAATACAGTTATTTATTTATATGTGTCTCAGCTCTGGCTACCTTGTTGATCTAGAAAACACACAATAAAGACAGATTACAGGACATTGCACATTGAAGTGTTGTATTTAAATTAATGTCTTTTTATAGAATGAGCAGACAGACAAAAAATATCATCACATAAAAAAGAAATCAACAAAAAAAAGAAAATAAAACTCTGCTAAAATAAAACAGTAAATGAACAGTAATAATTGTAATCATCCCATAGTCTCGCTGCTTCTTGAAGCCACCACTGCTAGAGAGCGTTGAGCCAATGAGCCTTTGAATCTGCAGTTGTTGGAAGTACTTCCTGGGGTTTGGGGTTTGATGAAGCGACCAGTCACTGGCAGACACAAAATCACAGCCCCCTAATATTGTGATCCAGGGCATCTTACATTACTCAGCACCCAATGAACTGACCAAGCACGACCTTTTTCGGTGCAGAGACTCAAGCTCTGAATTAAGAGCTTTAAAGAATACCTTTGGATTACTGCAAGTTTGAGCGTGTTGCACAGATTTATTGCCAAAAGCTTTGATGTTTAGCAAATTCGCTATGGCCAGAGAAGATTATTTGATTTATCACTTGGCATTTTAAGAGAAGAGAAAGGTCAGTTAGCTTTGGCAAATCTAATTTCACATACGAACAAAAAACTGTCAAACACATAAATTACATGAAATTTCAACTTAAAGTGTGAAATATTTGGAGAAAATTATTTACAATCTGATCTAATCTTTGTTTTCACAACCACAATGAATTGAGTTACAAAATCTCACAATATCCTTAATCAAGGCCACTAATGTCTTATTTTGATTAACTTGTCTAAGTGAATTGATTTAAAACAACCTTTCACTAGAACCTGTTGCGCAGAGAGTGCAGTATTCGTGGGTGTTAATGTAATGTGTGTGAAGTTGACTGGAGCAGTGCAGAATTGCTTGGCCCTCACCCCGGTCAGGACAGCTGCATTGAGGACTAAACCAGACCTTCCTCTTCACGTCCCTTCCTCTGCCACACACAGAGACACATTGACAGGATTTTCTACCCTCGGCGAGGCTTTAGCCGGGTGCCGATCTTGCGTGTGGTCTGTAAGGCAATGCCCTTGTTATGAAGTGCTACGTGCTCGAGACGCTTACCTCAGGATTTACATGAGAGGGAAGTCTCAACTGTACTCCTCATCCAGACATGTGAACCCGCACACACACACCCTCACAACTGCCACCAAAAGCCATGTGGTGCCGTCTCACTAATGAACACCGGCAGGCGTATTCTCACGTAGTGTGAGATGAGAGTAATACGTTTGTCAAAGTAAGTAGATTAAAGCCACACACATCGAAAAGAGGATTGAGTTACCGCTATCAAGGAGAGGCTTGAGTTACCGGGGTTGAAAAAAGGTGCAGTAGCATCAGTTTTTGCGTTGTCACATGCAGCCGCCCAGCTTTCTATGTCAAGCTCTAGACTAACTTAACCTTTGCTCTGCAACATCACTGAGCTGTTTGCAGGGAGAGCAAAGCTGCACAAGCAAATAGACGCACGCAGGCATTTTCACCTTACGGCATTACATTTAATTGCCTCAACACTAACCTTAAACTTTATCATCAGCACTATTACCCCAACCTAAAAATGTGACCCCATAAGGATATGAGGATGAGCCCCAATGGTTTTAATAGAAGACATACAACATACAGATGCAATTGCTATTTTTAAGTTAGGTTTTTAAGTTAAAACTGCAGAGAAATCAGATCTTTTCTTTTCCAGTTCTATATATGGGGTCTGCATTCCCACCTCAAATGGAAAACACATGCTACAGAAACCTCTGTAATAAAATGAAATTGTACACTGCAACACTTTTACCACTCATATAAGATATAGTACTACAGCTTATTTATGCAAATGCCACGGATACTAATACTAATAAAGTCAGCTTTCCGCATGAAAAATCTTACTTGCAAGGCTTTGGTTCATGCAAAATTACTGTACATAAATATTGCTATCTCTTTGGATTGTATCACAGAGGAGGCCGTCAGCAGTAACATGTGAACCACAGGCAGCCTGCTGAAGCAACCCAATCTGCATACCACTCAATTAATTGAGTTTTCAGTTGTGGTGGAACGTGATCTCATACTTAGAGGGCTGTTCTTCAAATTGGTTTTAGAGCTACACTGCTTAATAAAGATCAAATAGAGATGTCTCAAGACACCTGTGTGCATGTGTGTGCGCACAGTGTAACAGAGACCCCTCGACTGCTCCCCAGAGACAGGATTGACACAGAAGCTAAGAATAGACCTGGCTGTATTACCACCAGTCGGGGGGAGAGAGGGGAGAAGAGGCAAGAAGGGGGGCAAGTGGCACTAGGTCGCATGGGAGATGACTAGTAGACACAGGAGCCTTTCGTCCTTCACTGGACATCTCTTTTACCTGGCATAGATATATACACATGACCAAACCGCTGACCCCTCTAACCTCTCAAGAAGCATACACATACACACACACACCCACACTAAGGCAAGCTGCTGCTGCTGCACCTTACATGTCAAGCATGCACGAGTTATGGCGTTTGGAGCCTAACCTCTTATTTTTAGACTGAGTAAACAGTGGTCTGTGCTTGAGATGTCCATCATCGCCGGGTGTGATGCCATGAATTGTAAGAGGTGGGTGGAGAAGATGAAGGGGAGGAGGAGGGAACAGAGGAGGAGATGGATAATCATCAGGAAGTGGGATTGCCGGAGAGCTTAGGCACATTCTTGACTTTAGATTCATGTAGACCTTAGGCTATTATCACTGATTAAAGGACAGAGATGCAATCTGTATCGCTGTTTGGTTGTTGCTGTCATTTCTAAAGAATTTTTATTTCTCTGCCGGACTAACAGAGGCCTCTTTATTGGGTGTTTATTGGGTTTGAAGACAGATGGATGGACGGAGAGAGGCAGAGGAGCTGCAAAAACAACATATCGCTGGATGTTGAACAGTGTGACCTGTGGCGCTCACATGTTACACACACACACACACACACACACACACACACAGAGAGTCTTCTCAGATGTCAGGTGAGAGGTTGCGACCCTGCACTAACAGCTCTGTTTCCTTTGCCATCGAATACGAGAGCTTCATCCAGACTCCTGGAATGGTTCAGAAAAGGAAATACTGCGCTGAATGACCTGTCAAAATAGGGATATGACAGCTGGCCAAGGACCAAATGCATGTGTGTGTTTGCATATGTGCCCGTGTTGACACTAAGAAAATAGAGACATGAATAGCTATATTCAAGCCAGCAGCTACTCTAGAGGTGGTGCTATAGCAGTATTGGCGATGGTGTCTGATAATCACCTGTCATTTGAGATAATTGGGTAATATGGGTAATGGGTTTCACTGTGGTCCTCTGAGCTCATCGTTACAAACAGGTATGGACTGCTTTATTTACACCATCTACACTAGCTGTCCAGTGGCATAATAGGATGGGCCAGAGGTAATTGGCTTCTGGCTGTATTTTTATTTTTGGGTTTGAATACAAGACAGAGAGAGAGAACACACACAGAGGCAGACAAAGACGAGACCGGGATTTTTAGGACGAGAGCAAAGAGAACAAGAGAATGAGCGAAACACAGGGAGCAGAATGAGAGATATAAAAAAATAACTGTGAGCGGCCGAGAGGCTCTGCCAGGTGGTTAATGGTGGTTCAGGCTTGTTCAATGTACAACAGGGGGAAAGATGGAGTGCATTAAAATAGCAGGCTCACATTAAGGTCCCACCGCCATTATATATTTAATGACATGCTGGGTGGTGTCCAACTACATTTAACACGCTCATCTGCATAATAGTGCTGCCCTTACAACACACACGGGGGAGTAATACCTCTCTGTGATCAATCTCCCTCTCTTTATCTCTCTCTTGCACTCTTTCATATACACACACACACACACAATCACACAAAAAATGAATGACCATTAGCATACACTTTGCATAAACAAAGCCAGCGAGAAATGAGGATATTTGTGTATGTAAAATATGATCACACCAAATTTCCAATTGTTATAAATGATGCCTCCGCCATTAAACAGTTTGTCTTTTATATCACACATTAATATAATTTCCCTGCGGTGTTTTTCCTGAAAAATGCCAAACTCTTTAAGAGAGGATTCACACATGTCGGCAGTGATGTGACAGTACAAACAGTAGTAAATGCTATTCTATTAATGAGGCAAAAAGTACAGCTGAGTGAAGTTCAAGTCCACAGTGTTTTAAACTGTCTAGCACTCCCAAGATAGATATCAGACACCGCTGACAGGAAGAGTTGAGCCTTGAATCCAGCGTACAGACCTGAACAGCTGGAAGGACTGAGACTCATGAATCTTACGAAATGACACTTTCCGCTGAGAATGTTGCACCATTTATCAACTTGATTGTGACGTTTAATGTCATCTCTCCTCTCTTTCTCTCGAGCTAACACACATCCACATACGCATGCACGCACACACACATATATCTCACGAGTAGGAATCTGAACCGCTATAAAATTCATAGCAGGTTGCATGTGACCTCCATGTCTGGTGTGAAATATATTCTCTGCTTATTCTTCCACATATTTCAACTTTAAGCATGGCTGATGGTGCCATAAAATGGGAGTGAGTGCAGTCATCTGTCACTTGCAGAAGGCTACCGAACATCCTCCGTCCTGATGATGGCGGTGCCCTTCATGCTTGTCAAAACTGGTGCCTTAGTTCCTCTCTCTATGCAAACACTTCTAATGCAAACGTATATTTCATTCAATATAGCTGTGAAAAAGAGTTAGTGTTGAAATAAGGGTTAAGGTGGGCATCTGCTGATCATGAAGACTAAAAAACTAATACCTGACACAGTGGGTTTTGCATATTTTTCTTCATTGGAAATAATATAGCATGAGCATTTACATGAGACATATGGGACACAATATTACCTTTTTGATTTAACTGAGTCACTGACCACGTGTGTTTGTGTGATGGGAGGCCCTCTCGCTGGAAGACAGGAATGTGCCTGCCACGAAGCAACATGACAACCAACATGCACGTGGATTTGGGAAAGACATCAAAGGCCGAGCCATATGGGTAAGGTTACTGAAACCGCAGGAAGGAAGGAGGAAGGAAGGTGGAAAGAAAGAAAGAAAGAAACTACATTAAGTATAGAAAAATATGGTCCATTTTAAAGTCTACCATAAATAATAATCATAATAGACGACCATGTGTCTGGTGACGATTAAGGAAAGTAATTAGCTTGCAATGAATGTAGAATGAGCTCATTAAAACAAATGCGAGAAGACGGGGGCTTATCACAGTCGAAGAGGCACAGGCAGCTTCTCCTTTATGAAAGCACTGAATCATCCGTCATACAAATCAGTATAAAATACAAGGAAGCCCTGTGAAGACCTGCTGTGATCACCAGGCTATGACATCGGTTTTATGAATTGATGAGGCAATGTATGGGATGTAGAGCCACGGATGTCGTTTTTCATTTCCAGCTGTACACAATAGGCCTGGCTAACTGGACTGCGAGGCTGCTGATGACTGGCATTCATTACTGGGACATCTGAATGGCCCTGGATGTGAAAAGGAATTTCACTCAATAGGAGCATGGCCCCTCCATTCATCTTTTCAGCTGAAACTGATAAATACTGTGAATTCCAATACTTAATGCCTCCGCGCTGCTACGCTGTCGTCTCTCGCCAGCACCAATTCTTGTTAGCAATCGTAAATAGAAATGTGACACGTCAAAATGCCCTTCTATTTATACCTTCTTAGGGTGGTGATGATATTGCACTTTGCATGCAAGGGGTTAGAAGCGCTTAAGGTCACTACAGAGCTGCCTGCTGGTTTAATAGTCAGATTTCTGTTATTATTCAGCCTGTAACTGTGGTTTCCCCTTTTTATTGCGTCTCCTGGAAGTAAACTTTGTCCAGATCTTAGCTTATGTAATGTTGTTGTGAATTTGGCTAGGCACCTGGGGACTTAAATCAAATACCCCTTGGTCTTAATAAAACAGTTCTGTTTGGAAGTCATCCACGGTAAAACAGAGAGGAACATTGTGTGTGTTATTGCAACAGAACAACAGATTGTTTGCAAACCAGCCAGTGTGAACCTTGTAAAATGGAAGTGACGAACTTTTGTAAACATGTAGAAATGTCTTAATAAGTTGGGCAAATGTTTTGAGTTAAAGGGCAACAAAACTTTCCAGATTCCTATCCATTCAACAGACATAAGAATCGAGGTTCTCGCAGCCTTCGCTCTGCTTCAGAGTGTCAAGTGAAAATCCACAGCTCTGCAGCTGCTATAGTGACAAACATCTCATCTAAGCTTTTGATCTCCCAGTGCTGGCAACTCATCACCATTCACACCTCTGGAAAATACTTAGAACATACCGAGCGTGCACACACATGGTAACACACACACAATCTTAAAAGCACTCGTGAGTCTCTGCGCCACCTTGTTTGTTAATGTGTCCAACGGGGCTGTGATACCTTTCCTGGGTTACACGGCTAAAGTCCCCGTTCTCTGAGCCAGCAACGAGAATTCGAGCTCGATCGCACCTTCTTGTATGATTTGTCGTATTTTTAGAAATGCGAAGATCTGTTTATCTCATTGCCGCTGTCATGACTGGAGTTGATAACTGTAAAAGGTTCCAACAAAATAGATTTAACTGAAGCTGTGAGAAAGCCCATTCAGGCCGACAGCACACATGTGCATTTAAGACCAAGACCATGTGTTTTAACAGTATAGATAGGTATGCATTTCCTTCCTCCTTAAATTCAATAACTCAAATTCACTTTCAAGCACCTGAAATGAGTGTGTGTAATCAGGTTTTTGGCTGTATGGCACTGCAAGGTACTAAAAACTTGAGCCACAGTTTAATTGATAAAAGCATGTAAATCATTTGTAATATTGTTCCTAGGCTCATCTTTAAGATACAAAACCAGGTGACATGCTGCTGCTTCACATCACAGTGTGGTGTAAGTAGTGAAAAGTAGCCAAAATCTGTCAAAAATACAGGAAAACAGCTGCTTAAACGAGAACAGTCCCCCAAACTGCATGATACAAGCCGCCCTGCGTAGCGCTGTCACACACTGTCCCTGAAAGAGCAAGTGAATTAGTGACCCCAACAGGCAAGAGTCTGACCATGACAGGGAAAATGCACCTTCCAAACCTATTGTCATTGCTCATAATGCTTAACAAATGGGCTTTCAAAAGGAGAAGGAATTTTTCTCACCCTGGAGTCAAGCAGAGGGAGTCGAGTCTAAGGGCAGCCTCTGCAGAGGTGTTTGGTTTCAGCTGCCAAATCCTCAGTGGTATGAGGTGATGTGGTACGGCTGAAGAAGGAGGAGATGCCATCGCACGCCATCAGGCTGTAGAGGGGATACTAATCCCATTCAAGTATCCACTTTTCTCGCTCACCTCTCTCTCTCTCCCGCACTGCTGCTTCCTTCCTCTCCCTCTCCTCACCCTAACATCTGATAGCCCTGACCACTTGCCAAGTATCCATCTCGGTGTGTCGGATCAATATGATGAAAACCTCTCGCTCTTTATCTCTAGTATCCTTTTCTGTCCCCCTATCCCGGTGTCCTACTGCCTTGTTATTGGTCCCGACACCTGTCAGACGGGCTTAACTGAAATAACATTATCACATAAATCATTATATATGTGTGAACAAGTGATAGTAGGCACCTAAAACCCAGAATAAACTGGAATCAGAGACTGCTATATCAGAAAAATATAGACTTTATTGATATGTATGAACTTAAACTAGTATGGGTCAGTAAGCCAACAACAATAGGGCAATGAAAATAAACAAGGTGGGGCTAAGCTGCACATCCAGGGAATCTAGTGGGGAGAAACTGGCCTCAAAGCACGTTGTTTGCAAACCAAATCAAAAACTATTTTGCCACACTCAAAAAAATATTCACAGTGATCAAAAGTGACTCAAACCACACACTAAGGCACATATGCAAAATGGCTGCTTTCCCACTCTGTTCCCCTTTAATGCAACAGGAAGCCCCAAAGAAAACAAAATAAAACAAAAGCTGGCCCGTTCATTGATGACCTAAAGACACTAATCTAAGAAAACCAGGTGTGGGAAAAACAGTGGTTGGCTCTTGTCGTGTCTTTGTTTAAACTAAAAAACAGACACATTACTGAGATATACAAAAAGAAAAAGAAACTTACAACCAAGCAATTTACAAAACATGTGCAATGTAAAAATTAATATACCTTGCTAGACTGGAGCACAGCCCATTCCCGGTTGGAGTCATGAAGGTGACTGGAATCTATATTTATAAAAACCATGTTCACATTAGATGATCTTTACAACATTTCGGTGCATACCTTGGCTGATGTGCTATAAGCAATCACTCCAAGCCTTTAGTCCCTCACCAACATGAGGAAATCTAACAAAACACATTTTAACATTTATTCGATAAACTATTTCATTGTTCTACCATTGCAGCTTTAAAATCATGCTTTCACCATTTTTAAGAAGAAAACCTACCAAATCAAGCCCCAAACAAAGGCTGCCCTCAGCTGCTCTCTCAGGTGTGTGTCTCAGTGCAGGAAGAAAGGCCCAGGTGAGCTTCCCGCCCCCTTTTATAGACTCTGCCCCTTGACTTCCTGCTTCCTTCCCTTCCACATATGTTTGAAGGGACAGATGGATGCTCTGAGGGATTAATCTCTTTCCAGTAGCTGAACTGCTTCAAGACTCCTACAGGTTCTAATATTGTCAAAGTGCTGAAGAAATAATAAAAAGTAGTGATGATGTGATGGCACATTTCCAACATGATACTGTATATATAAATAGGTTGGCATGGTGTGGTATTCTTTTCCTTCCAGTTGATATCTGCTGCATGGATTGGTGAGATATTTTCCAAATGAGATTAGCGAAGTCCACGTGGCTGCAAAACAAAGCAAGGATAAAGTAAAGATATGTGACCGATTGGAAAAACAGACTGAAAGGTTAAAGGTCAATGAGGTGTGGCATCAAACTGTACTGAAAGCCGTATCCATTTCACGGATATGCACACTGTGTTCGCCCCTGGGATCTGTGGATGCCAGCAGCAATATGAGACACACACACACACACACTGACATGCAAACACACATACTTATACCGAAACACACACAGTTAGGAATGTGGTCTGTTCTGGTGTTGCATACACCCACATCAACCATGTTACATCAACACACTGAAATCCCTAATGCAATAAGTTGGTCATTCAACATGATATGACAATTCATGAAGTACATTAAGTTAACTGTAAGAAAAGCAGATCTATTCCACACTGTTCTTCTACCTGTGCTCCATTTGACCATGTACCTATAATCTAAAATGTGGAACAACAGTAAAATCCACAGATACAGTCGTCAGTTCCTTTCATTGTCCTCTGTTGTTTAACATAATTTACGACAGAAAATTATTATATTCAAAACTGTGGAGCAATTACTAATGGAAAATGTCAACTCCGTCTACCCTCATCATGTAATTCACAACAGTCTGTAAGAGCTATTATTACTGTTGGTGCTATTTCATTACTGTAATTTAGTGCATGACTGCTGTGGGAGCAAATTGCATGATCCAGGTGAAGAGATTTAGGAAATATGATGTTAATTTGTTTAGTATTAGATAAATGTAACCCTAAATTTGACATTCATATGACTGTTGAATAACATGTGACTCATGTAATGAGCCAAGATACTCACCTTACTTATTAAGCTACTGTAATTACCATGTACTGATTATCACGTGAAAATAAAATTATTAATATGTCAGACACATTTTACTTTGCAGATTGTTAACATTCTTGGATATTTTGCGTTATTTTAATTCTAGTTTTATGTGTTGTTATTCCTTATATTTGTCGGGGTTTTTTTATTTTATGTTGAAATGTTGATATTAGAGAATGCCGATTTTTTTGGCATGTGTTTTTATTATCTACCAAAGTTAGAAAAGAAGTGTAATGTTCATTATTTTGCAGAGGATAATATTTATTTTCGGTTATCAGTCAAACTGCCGATCTTGATTCATATATCTTATCATCTTATCTTATCTTATATTGTATGAATTCCATTATACAAAAACACATAAACTGTGTAAGAAAAGGATACATTTTATACAGACCATTATTCATCTGTGGAAAAAAAAAAATTCACAAGTAAGCACTGAAATAAATAATGAATAATAATGAACTGACTTTCAAATAGCTGCGAGAGTAATAGGATTCAAAAATTTTGTGGTGTGTCTATCGAAGATTTGTTCAGATTTAACAGGATTTTGCGACTTAGCTGCACTAGTATATCTTTGATCAAGTTAAACATGTCCTCTTTCTGACAGGACGTAAAAACAGCTGAAAAGTGATACTTGAAAAAACAGACAAAGCACCTATTCAGACAATAAATTCCTCCATATTTTATACACTCCAAGTTAAATTCCAACTTTGACCAAACATAATCCTTTAGATTATTTTGAGGTGGGTAAAAGATATAAACATTCAGTCATGTTTAACCCTCTATATTTTCACACCTTAGCGTGAACCCTGTGGGTCAACACAGCAATAAAGCAAACTACAACATAATGTGTTAATGTATGTCCAGTAAACCTCCAAGAATCTGATGCAGCATAAAAACATGCTGTCTATATTTTGACAGAGCTGAATTCATTACACCTACAACCAGAGTGGAAATCAAGGTAACCAAAAGCTGTTTGAAGGGGATACTTTGAGAAAATAAGGGAGGTCAGTTTGTATCTACAAAATCAAGCTTGAAAGTTGATTCCTTCCATCACACCCAGGCGTGGAAAATAGCTGAAAATCCTCCCTGGTCCACAATGTTCTGGAAGATTTCCATGTTTACTGAGCTCATTAACCTTCATGGCTCAAGGTGCTCTCTTGTGGGTTTGGGTTTCCACAATACACGACAGGCAAGGGACAGCCGCATAGGTTGTTTCTAATCATGCACAACACTTTGTCCACTCTCTCTCTCTGCCCTCATTAACGATTTCTCGTCTCTCTCATCGCTGGAAAACCAACGCATTTACGACCATGCCTTAGAGATTAACCTATACAGATGCATGAAAAACTCTGAGGTTATAAAAACAAGGAGAGGAGAAGAGAGGAAACGAGACGAGAGGAGAAGGCCGAAAAGGTTTATTAAGTAAAGTTCAAAGTTCACCTGCGGAACAGTGGTAGCCAGCAGACCTTATGTAAACCTCCCCACCTGACCAAAACCATCAGAGTGTTAGAGGAGAGACAGCACTCGCTCCTCCACGCATGACAGTACCTGAAGAGACATCAGCCAAATCTTTGTGTATTGTACAGTCGACTGTTTGTGACGGGGTGTCTTTCATCATGAACCAGGTGTTTTCTTTAAGCATTAAGATTTGTAGAGATACTATTGGACATTTGTGTTTGTTCAACATTCTAGTGAAAAGCTGATCATAAACATACACAAGGAAATATCCCCAGATCATATAACATCAGACTTGATTCTAGAAAGGAGCCAATTTTAATTAACCTCTTTTTTGAAGAGAGTAAAACAAACCTCATATTTATTTAATCTTATGACACATACACCACCACAAACACTGGATTTTCACACTATAATTGCAATGCTGTTATGATTAATTAGTCCTACTGGAAACCCGATCACTGATTATAGAGGTCTGCTCCTCTATAATCCTTTTCACATGTCTGTGGAAGTTGTGTAGGCAACCACCTCCATAGATGAATGGGATTTTGAAGGAATGACCAGACTTTATTTAAAAAATTTTAAAGTTCTGAATAGTTTTCTTTCAAAATAAAAATTACAAAATGCTTTGTATGTAGCCACATTATCTTTCCCTTTGCACATTTGTGGTCTGTAGATGAAAGAAACACTCCCAAGTGATTTCTGTAGCTGTGTGTGATTTTTGCGTGAAAGCATTTATTAGACTGATTTCATGTAACACAATAAAATGATTTACTGAGTGATCCTCAATCCTTAGAGCGAATTAGGACTCACAGCTGTTACCAACACAGTCGTACAAGCAGCAGTCATGGCGTCATCACAATGAGTGCATTTACAGATCCACAGGCACACACACATTCACTGGTTATATAATCAGAAAGTTTTCTCATGTCTGAAAATGTCTCACAAGGTTTGTGTGACTGACATTTCCATGCCACATGAAATGAGAAACTTGTGCCATGTCCCAGTAGGGAAACACTAAATGAATTCTGCAACCACAAGCTGACAAACTACTGTAAGCTGTCACAGACACTGGATTTGGCCAAGTTTAAGTTCATTTACGTGTGTTTTATATCTGATTATGCTCAAGACACGTGAGCACAATCAGTGCGGCTGCTTGGATTTTTGAAGTTGCCAGTATTTTTGATCAAATCTGAAGGCGTACTTTGATACCAGAGATGTCTGAGTCTCTTTTGTGACCCCGGTCCCCTAATGAGAAGAACATGGGCCTGATCAAAACCCCTGTGAAAGCGGATATGCACAGATGCACAACGCCGAACGACATCCGATATTCAATCAGCGAGAGCGACCCCACGGCTGACGGAGGAGCACTTGCATCCTGCTTCGGTCGCATGCCACATCTACAAAGCATTTTCCACAGCACGAGAGAATGACAGGTCAAGGAGGATTTAGAGGAAGACATCTCATTTACATGGAACATTTCAAAGCAACTCTTTCCACGACAAATGAAAACATCTATCACAGGGTGTGGCAGGGATATTTCACTGCATCCTGCCTGTCCTGCCGCAAATCCAGGAGTGAGGAGAGATCGTGGACGTCGGTAAATCAGGTAGAGGGAACACAGGTAGTCATTACTCTGGGGAACAACTGTTTCTAGCTCAAACACACATGCCTCTCGCCTTCCAATACCCCCGGGCGGCCACCAATACCGCCCAGCCAAACACTCGGCTGTCTCCACCCGGACCCAGAGGTTCAGTGTCAACGCCTTACAAACACACACATCTGCACAGCTGTAAATACCCTGTAATATAGAGCCAGAAACACCTCTGCGGTCTGACATCTCAATCCGCTCCCTTCCCCTTTTTCTCTCCCTCTAGTCTTCCTGTCACGGTGTTTGATGTCTTGATTTTGCCACGGTGCTGTGGAAGTTCGTTGTGGGGACAGTGTTTATTGGAAAACACCTTTGCTTTAAATTCTTGCACCTGGGCATAAACCCAACACAAATATGTGCTCAGTGGTGCATCGAGTGGCAACACCTAACAGGCTTGATTATTGTTTTTTAAGGCGTGTTTCGAACTTTGGACCTCTCTTTAACCCATGTAAATCAAAAGAGACACTGGAATATGTTACTCAGTCACAACTAAACTGACCCAGAACAACAAATGGTTTATTTTGGTTGAAAAACTCCACTATGCAAAACCAGATAATGCATTCAAAATAATAGAGGCTCTGCTTATGGACCAGATATATTGTAGCACATAATATTACAGCACAGAATTTCTGACGCAGGAGGAAATGAAAATATCTATAAACCACTTTTTAAAGCAGCCCATGCAGCTGTGCCACCTGCTGGGAAGACCCCAGTCTCGTGCACTGTATCTGATCTCGATGTGCACACGTGGGTCACTGGGCACGAGGAAACCACTTAAGATGGAGACAGTGGAGAAGGACTAAACTGTGTGCATGAGCTTTTGTCTGTGTGTGAGTATCCTGTGAGCCCACCGCAGGGGTCCCGGCCAGACCCGCTCGCTCATTACACCGATCACATCAAATTAAGCACTTCCTTCCGTAAAATCTGGTTTCTTTCCCTGAATTCTGCTTCCTCGCTCGACCCCCCGCTGCCTCTGTCTGCCTGTCTGTTGCATCGAGTCATCTTTACTCATAGGTTCCTCTCCAGCCAAATGTGAAGGTCAAGTGAGCTCTGGGTACAGTAGTGTGCTGAGCAGATGCTTGACGTACAACCATGTTGAAAAGCCCTTATGAGCAAACACAACATCAACAAAGGATCTTTTATGTAGGGAAGTACAGTTACGTAAAAGCATAAGTGCAAATGTGAGATTCCTGAAAAGATAACTTGAAGGAGGAATGATTTGTAGTCATGTGACTTGTTGTTGTGCAGTCAAGATACAACCTTTACATTGCTATTACATATGTGATGTGTGAGATCTCCACAGGACACACACCTCATCAGTGTCCACCAGTCTCAGGCCTTTTGTAAACTCTCTCTTTTTTCCTACTCTTAAAGTTTTCATCAGCTCTCAAACATCTCATTTTGGAATATTTTTTTGCGTTGTTTCTTTACTCTCCACAACCTCTGCAAACAAATTAGCTCATGGCATTTTAGACTCATGAAAGTGGGGGACAGAGGGGGAAATTATTGACATGCATTTATACATATATTTTTTTTTGTATCAGTGTTATAATGTACAAAAGTAGATTTAAGCATTTGTTTTATATTTCTAGAGGAACAGGCTCTTAAATCCTGTTCTAGTCCTTTCTGGTGTCCCTTTACTGTTTCCCTTTTTGGGGAGATGTAGTTTGTTCTTCGCCGCTGACTGATAAATAAACTATAGACAAGGAGGAAGTGCTTGAAATATTTATTGTCTTTGTTACAAGAAATGTGGAGAAATCACTGTGGGAAACACAAAATGGGAGAGTTGAATGCTGTTCGTATGTACATGCGTGTATGGAGGCCAAGTAAAGATAATGAAATGAGAGGTACGGAGGTTTCTGTTAAGGGTAAATCAATAAAACCAGTAAAGAGACCAGTAAAAGAGTTAAAAGGCTATTGAGGAATATTATCTCTATATTTAGTATGGGACATATTTGTACCTTGTGATGCCTGCAGTATTTCAACAGCTCCCACAAAATCTAATTTCAGAGGTCACCACTAAGTCTAACTCCCATGACTCTGATAATGTTTTCCACAGACAGATCCATGTTATGTTGTCAGCATGGTGCTATGTATGTTATTACTTGCTTAGCCTGATCACAAGCTTTCATATTTTGCATGGTTTCTCCTGAAAATGCCCTCTTTCACACACACACACACTAACAACACTAAACAAGAGACCAGCTGGTCCTGAATCATTCTGACATCTGCATACAGTGTACAGGGACTTGTGTTGCTATATCAGGAGAGGCTCAGCTGAACTAACCCTAACCCATCCTCAACCAGTCTGCTGTTTGCCAGAGAGTGCCTGGAACTGCACTTTTACAGTAATAGATTTCCTCTGTATTGATTTTATCTCTTCACAGACTGTAAGCAAGCAAGTCAGGGAACAGAGGCTCCAAGACAAATTTATTTAAATAACTTTCCAAAACAGCAACAAAGAAAAACATCTATTGAACCTACAGTAGATAGGAGTGAAACGTTTGTACAAAAATATGTCATTTTGTCAACCCAAAAATAATACACGATTATCATTGTTAATACAGATCAGTTATGAGACTAAATTGAGCATGCTGTATCTCCTGTACATGATATATAAATATTTACAGTCATTCAACATGAATGCATTGTCATCACCTCAAGCAAAAGTATTTTTCTCCACTCTCAACCATATGTTTCAATATCATCAAATGATGTGTCTATTGACTGTCAGTGTGTATGTTTTGGCAGTGAATACTGTAGGAAAGACCAGTCATGTAGCAATCCTTCATCTGGTCAGCTCATCTCCATTAGCTGCAACAAAAGTCACTGGATGACAAAATTAACTGTTTTACAAATTGCAATAATCAGTATTATTTAGTCTCTGGTGCCTTCTTTGTTATCCGCAAACAGGACAGGATAATAATATCTGTTGTATCCAAAAGCACTAGAACCATTTTCCTTTTGCTCTAAAATTCAGATGGAAGATTCAATGAATTTGAACATGCTTTTCCTCTGAAACAAGAGATTTTCATTCATACTTTAGCTGGTAGATGAATGAAATTACATATTCGCCTCCCATTATGACTTGCTTGTTGAAATCAATGTTTTTATTTTGAACTCTTGAACTCTGAGTTGATCTGTCAATGCATTTTTGCAGCTCTGTATCACATCTGCTTTGTTTTGAATATACACAGTTAACCCTGTTTTTTTAACCACATCCCTCACTGCTTTGCTGTCCTCACCACCCTCCCTTGTTGTCCCCACCCTTCCTCCCTCTCTCTGTGGTGTCTCCGGTTCCTGCTCTTCTTCATTTCCTGGATATGTTTCCATTTGCCGGCTCCTAAGCCTCGTCCTCGCACCCTCGACGGCCTCTTCTCCAGCCACAGTGAATCACAGTACTCCTCCAGAGAGCTGAAAGGAGAGCTCATGACTCTGAGGTAATCTTTGTAACGCTGCCGGGACTCAGCGCCGGGCCGCAGCTCCACCATGGGGTCTTCGCTGGGCCTCGGCCTCCCGTCCAGTTGTCCATGTGTAACAAGTTGGAGCGTGAGACGGAGGAGAGTGTGAGTGAAGTGTGTGTGCTCTTGAGCCACGCAGACATACACGCCGGCATCGGAGGCATGGAGAGAGCGAATCAGGAGGCCTCGATCAGTGTGGACGACGCGATCATCCAGTCGGACCTGGGAAGCAAAAACAAAGATTTTACTTCATTATTGCATCAAAGCTTTATGACAAAACGACAAGAAATTCTGTGTTTCTACCCCTCAACAATCAATCAGAATGACACCTGCTTGATACCTACCACCCTGTACACACACATATATTTTCACACTTGATTTGTTTCCAAGGTGTGTTAAACATGGTAATGACCCCTGAAAAAGGAAACACATTGGGCGCAGTGAGTGTCGCCCACAGCGTGGGGGGCCAGCGGTCATTATGTGGTGTGGAGAGATCCTTAAACGCATGATGAGTGTCAGCAGTAGGCGAAGGCAAAGGAGGGTATTTGGTGTGTGTGTATTTGTGTGTGAGTGCATGTGCTTGTCGTTAAGGTGCAAGGCTAATGTTTACGGTCTGCTCTTTTCATTTAGCATCCACCATGATTCATCAGGTGGCACGGTCGCTGTCAGGTCCTAAAACAACACAGCTGTGTTCAGAGGACAGAGACAAAGCATGAGCGTGTGTGTCTGTGCATGTGAGGGTGCTTCAAAAGGAAACCTCCCACGGGGCCTGCTCTGACCCCACAGAGGTGCAACTGATAAGAAAGCTAGAGAAGGAGGCCCAAGCAAAAACTTGACGTAGAAAACCATGAATGTTTGCCTGTGTGTGTGTGTGTATGTGTTGTAGCTTTGCTTTCCCAAAACCTTCTGCATATGAATCTTTGTGTGTGTGTGTGTGTGTGGTGGTGGTTTCCAGGTCTGACACTGATGATGTGTTGTCCAGCCAGAGGCAGACTCACAGGCCTCAGAGGTTCTTTGGACATTGACCCTTACCCACACTAGACTTTATAGTGTGTGTCATATCACATTCTTATTTCTTCACACACCTGACTGACCTGACAAAACACATGGGAGATAGATTAAAAACATCATACTCTTGCAATGATTCAATGAGTATTTATGAGTTAATTTTGTGCTTTTGTAGCTGTCCCCCCTCTGCTATCCAAAATCAAGGCATCTGTGACTAAATGGCAATGCCAGACATTTAAACTCACCCAGATGGTCTGTCTTTATTTGTGTACCTGTGTGTCTCTGGGCATCTGATTAAGCAAAAAAGGCTATATTATTGGATGCATTTTTGTGTTGCAAGCATATTTGTAGGTGTGAACAATGCAATCCAATGAAACACAGCTTTTAATAGTTAAATGAATCCTAAGGGTGGGTGAGTACTTTCAAAACTTAAGTAACAGGTTAAGAACTTCGCCTGCTTTCAGGAAGGGTTTTTGTTTTAATGAACAAAATTCATCCATGCTTTTCTTATTATAAATTTTCCAATGGGCCTGCATTCCAGGCTCCAGGAGGCGAATACACACACAGACAAGCACACATAAACATGATGTGAGGAAGACAAAGAAATCTCTTCCAGCTCACATCTTTAATAGCTGACCTTTACAAGGGGATAAGAGGAGGAAGCGTGCGTGTGTGATGAGAATAAGTGTTGGGGTCGGCTGCAGGTGCTGTGAGCAGCTGCTCGAGGATAACTTTATCAAAACCCATCAGGAGGCAGAGATCGCGGACAGAGACGCAGAAGGGAAGAGGCTGTGGAAAATTGCGGGGGCAATAGGAGGAGTATGAGGAAACAAAGCAGACAGAGAAAGGGGCACAAAGGCAGGGATTAAGTGAAGAGAGATTAAGGTGGGACTAATGAGGGAGGTTGAGGGACAGGAGAGGAAAAGAGATGACAGACTGGAGGAAACAGAGAGGGAAGGAAAGCACAGGGAGGGAGAGATTGAAAAGAGCCAGACACTTCAGACATCACCTGCTCCGACCACACATGTCCAGCTGTGAGAGCAGGGAGACCACCTTGTCCAGCAAGAGGGAAACCCTATGTCGATGGATGGATGAATTGTGTCTGTGCTGTAAGGGTCACTCATTAAGGGCTGTGTGATAAGTTAATCTTAAAACCAGAATTTTCTTTGTTAACAATGATAATATTCGAGTGTTTCAGTTTAATATGAGTGTGATTTTAACACAGCTGCCAGTGAACGCAACATTAGCGACGGGTGGTAACGACAAAGAAAGAGAGAAAACAATGACTAGTACTGAAAAGAACAAAAGCAACAGTAACAGCGAAGTCATGTCCCCACACAGAAAAAGTCAAATGGCATCAATTACAAGACCGCCATTTGAATAAAAAGTCTGAGACAAAGACAGTCTGAAAAAACATGCCAAAACTCATCTGTTCCTTCACTTCAAAACACAGGTATACAAGGTGAGTTTCTATGACCTCCAGCTAGGTGGGGAACACCTTTACTTTGTGTTGACTGTCAGCAGCATTCCTGAGGTTCAGCCCAGAAAACAATCCATCATGAGCTTAATCATAAATATTAACCCACATGAGAAAGAAGCAAAAACTAAGGACACATGTTGCCCGTGAGCACAATTAAGAAAGGAAACTCCCAGTCAACCCAGGGTTTGGAAGATATTTCTCTCAAATGACTTCCTACTTTTCTGATTCAGTTTGAAAGCCATGTTTGTAGTCTGTCGTGTTAATTAAAATTAAGTTAATTTACAACTCATCTTTCAACCACGCGTAATTACTTGAAAATCCAAGCATTTGTGCTGCAGTTTCCTTTTTTTCTTGGGTATTTAATGTCTACAAACATTTGAGATGTTCACTGGCTGCCATGCCAACGAATTGCATTCATTTATTTATGTAAAGGCTGTTGTACTATAAAGCTGTGTTTACCCATTTAAATATTTCTTTTCTCCCCCAAAAGCATAGTTTGAATCATAATGAGCCATCTGGTTTCTTTAGGTTTCGGTCATTGTTTCTTCAAACAGTAAAGCAGCATTTCAAAGTTATCTATCATGATTAACATTGGAAAAACTTGGAAAAACGTTTTACTGCAAATCTCAGTCTATGTATGATTCATCATTTAGTAATAATTGAATTATAATGAATCAGAAAAATCGTGAACCCTGCAAAAGGTGGAAGACAGTCAGGTAAAATTTCACTCATCTAAAAGTGTTTATGACTCCAACACTCCAACATTTGCCATTATAAATGCCATTGCTGTTGGTCAATCATATTCTGTACATTCTGCTGTATTTGTTTATCTTCGGTGTCTATCCCATAACAATCCCAAGGACTCCTGCATTCACTCCTTCATCACTTTGTCTAGAGTACAATAGGTCACATATCATTGCATGCCTGCACACACAAACACCGAAAACACCCCATTGTGTTCATTACCCCAAAACACATGGCTGTCCCTAGGGAGCGCTGTGTTATGATTCCTGCTGCAGGAGATCATAAAGAAACACACACATACGCACACAGAGGAAAACACAGGGCTTTCTGCTGTGCAGGCCTGTAAAGGACCACATGGGTCTTTAGTGGCCTCTGCACCTGTCAGCACGTATACATTCACCCCCGAGAGAGAGGACGGGGGACCAGTCATGGGAGTGAATAAGTGTAAGTGTAATAGTGTAATAAAGTGTAATAAGTGTAGTGGGGAGGAAAGAGGGGAGTGAGTGGGCTGAGTGGTGAGCAGGCCATTCACAATGGGAGGAGGACGGTTTCGCATGTTTTGATAGGGGAGGGGAGGGCAACGAGGTGCTGAGTAAGCAGGTCTCTGTTGTCGCATTGAGGAGACGAGTGTCATCATCAATGAGTTCCTTTCAACACCTCCAATGCAAACACGTTACCTCTCTGTCCCTGTGTGTCCTTCCCTGTCCACCATCCTGTCTCCCAGGATCTGACTTTTAAATTGACTTTGGCAAGCAAAAATGAAATCATACAAATTCGTTTAATGGTTTTGTGAATAGATGCTGAATTTGAGACTTGCTTCTTTGCAGCTGCTGGAAACGATGCTTCCAGTATGTTGTTTTCTGCGCTCTACCATCAGCTTGCTCATCACTTGTTGAGTTTTCAACCAAAGCAGTTGTTTTGTTTTCATTTATTTTAATTTAAAGTCAGCATTTTAAACAGTGTGCACGCTACTTTGCCGTCCAGAATACAATTGCAATAATGTATAGCCTCCCCTAAATAACCTACATTATCCAACAGGGAACAGTCTATGAGAAGATACAAAAAAAGGTTAAATGCAGGGTAAAAATGCAATTGTAAGTTGTTCTCTCTTTTCCCCATTTTTCATATAAGATAGATAATGTCTCATCCCCATTCCCTCGGGTGGGTCTGGTTTAAGTCAGCCTCACCTTCGTCAAAACCAGAGGAGCTTTACAAAGTCTCAGAAAGCCCTGGACACTCATAAGCATAAAAAATGACTTGATTCAAGGAACTGAGAGGAAGTGAGAACCTGAATTGCTCCCCTATTACCTATAATTTCACAATGCATATGACTTTTGTGTATTTGTACATAAGTTGAACATGTTTCCTCTTGGCCCAAGCATTGTTTATATTTTCACCGAGATAAGCAGGACCTGCAGCAGCAGCTTTGATTTGTGGTGCTAACAGTTCACAGGTTCAAGGCTCAGACCTCATAGCCACTGAGGTTGAAGTGAAGTATGGTGTTTGTAGATGCTTTGAAGTACTTATGTAAAAAATGGATGTTTTTGGCCCTATAAATTCCCTGTGTTGTGACCTGGCATGAAGAAAATGTAACCCCTCAGGTACAGTAAACTGAAGAAAAGCAAAAACAGGGTCCACCTTCATACTTCAGAGAGTGGAGGAAGAAAGAGATGGCAGGAAAGAATGGGAAAGAATGAAGGAGATAATTTATGTTTAGGTGGTGTTTGTAGATGAGCAAACTCTCTGACCTCCTCCCTGCGTTCAGATCCAGCTCTCTGTATGTACCACCGGATCTGGGCCTGCTGAGATTTGGGGATACACTCGAGGAAAGTTGAGTTGCTCTGCACCCCGAAGAGGACCCTCTCTTCCACCTGTCCCCCGACAAGACCTAAAGAAAACACAACTGTTATTGATCTAAGAGTCGAGCGTTCAGATTTCCTCTAGTGACTAGTTAAGTTACTCATTTATCTGTTTTGCTGGAAGCGAAGACAAACAACTTCTTACAAAGAAAGAAACAGTCTGAACGTCTTAAGAGGACAAAGTGTACGTACTGTCTTCTATGTCCCAGCACTGACTGGCAGGGTCTCCATGTTTGATGTCCTGTCTCCTGGCTCGCCTGGAACAAAAGTTCATTAAGATTACAAGTTCATGTCATGTGGTGTGTTTGCGAGTTTTTGATATGTTAAATTTTAATTACATGCCACACACATATTACTGAGCATATGAGGTATATATCATACAATCCTGCCAGCAACCATATTTTCTCATATGAAACATAATTTCAACCTGTACTTTTGCCAGCCAGAATGTTCTGAAAAAAAGCTAATAAAAGGTACACCTCTTACACAACTGAGGTATGTTTGCTCCAAATATCAAATACAGGGAGAAGTAGGAATGCTGTGGTGAATACGTGAAGAAGTTGCCTCCAGCAACAATTTTTCAAAGTCACATGAAACGTGATTTAAGGTGACCTCAGATTACTGGTAACCCTCAGAGTCTTTTTTTTGACCCCTATAAAACCTAAATGCACTAAAAAACCTTAAGTCATTCTGTCTATTTTTGAGTCCAATGATCTACAGTCACATGCCATTTTCTTGAGTAGAAATTAGTCTGACTCTGTCTTCCTTCTGAATGTTGACACTTTCTAAAAAATGCCTGAAACAAAGGAAACTGTTGAGGATGTAAAAGTGACATTACCCCACATCATTTGTTTGATATTCGTTTTCCTACATAAATGTTATAGTAGAAATGGGAAAAAACAAGTTTCTTTGGCCTCTAGCTTCAGTTTGTATTGACTTCACCTCCTCCACCTCCTGTCAGTCCTGTTTGATGGGACATCTGTAGCCTACACTCACTGACACTGCGAGGATCAGCTTTCAAAGAGCCATTGAGAGAAAAAGCAGGGCCTCCACTATTCCACAAACCATAACAGCATCCCCACTGGCCAGTGATCTGACAGTGTGACCTCTAACTGCTGGCTATAGATGTGTAGAGCCTCGATTTCTGCAAGCAAGCACGCGATAAAGAAAAAACACAGACAGTATGCACACACACATTTCTGCACCGCGAGGATT
Organism: Holacanthus passer; assembly: GCA_025331565.1. Taxonomy (NCBI): domain Eukaryota; kingdom Metazoa; phylum Chordata; class Actinopteri; family Pomacanthidae; genus Holacanthus; species Holacanthus passer. The sequence continues at coordinate 7,590,193 of JAFREQ010000003.1, read as the reverse complement.
ACACTCTATGACAGTAGCATTAATCAGCTGAGGAACTGCATCTCTAATCAATGCTTCAAATGGACTAATACCTTCTGGCATGGAAAAATGCTGTGGAGGTGAAGAGAACCAAAAGAGAAAACATATTTAGCAAGAACTATGGACTCCGCCTGACAGTCCCAGAATAAAGAGCCAACCTTGGGAACACACACACTCATACACACATACCAGAGACAAGTAGGGCAACAGCAAAGGGTCAAAGTAGTTTAAAGCAGTTTCTAGATCAACTTTTTTTGCTTTCTTTTTGGATCACACATATTTGCAGTTTTATTGCAGTAAATCATGCTATACCACATTAAAATATATTTTAAATGTCCCGATGGCAGCAAGACCTTAATGCAGAAGTGAAGAAGGAAATTTATAAGTAATTTTAAAGAAGAAAATTTTGAATTTGCATTGTGAGTTTTGCAAGTGTGTGCATGCGTGTCTCATAAATGTTCTGATATGTGATGCAAATTTATTTTCTTTATATTTTATATTTTATATCTATAAATTTTACTTTACATTGTTTTTAGTGCTGCCTGTTTTTAAGTGGTGATACAGTGGATGATGTGAAAATATGTACAACTAAATAATTGTGGATGCAGAGTGGATGAACGTGGGCAATATATGTACCTTTGTCATTTAATTTTGTTTCAGTAATTGAAACATTTGAGTTCAAGTGACCTGACCTGTCATTATTTTCACAACAAAGAAGTGAAACAGATTCACAAATCACCACTAGACACTAGAGACATATCATCTTCCTACTACAGGCTTCAGATTTATCAGTCCTACATTTGTACTGTGAATGTATGCATCTGCTGGCTCCGCTTTAGGTAACGCTATTCAGTGATTCAGTGAAGACTGCAGCATACCTCTTGGATGCAGGGATGTAGCGTGAGCATGTGTGTCCGTCCCAGGCGCAGTAGGGGTCCCGTGCCAGGCAGCATTCAGCACAAGCTTGGCCATACAGGTGACATCTGCTGAGTGAAACCTGGGCGAGTCCTTCACTAGAACCCACGTAGAGCTGTTGCTGTAGTGAAACACACACCACACATGAAACATATGGATCTATTTCAAGATCAAGTTTAATATCCATACAGGAAATTACCTTGGTCAGGGTCAAAAATATACACATAGAGAAAGTGCAATGATGGAAGTCATTCATAAAACTGTGAATTGTGTGGTTTGTTGGATTTGATTTTTGTTGTGACATTTATTTGCTTTTTCCCTTACACATACTCTCTTAAGAATTTCCTCAAGGTTTCTACTGTGAATTAAGTTCAAGAAACAGGGGGTCAGGACGGAATAACAATGAGACCCCTTTAAAAAAAAGCCAAGACCTTTAACAGACATTTAAGTATTTCTCAGTGTGAGGAATTTTTACAAATGTGACTCAGAGGATCTGCTCTGACTCGTCTGAAGTTAAAGAGATTCCTAAATGGAACTTCAAAACAACCACTGAAAACACTGGTGAGCATGCACATACACCACACACACACAGAGGTCAACACTGCTGGAGATTAATGGAAGCTGTGATTGGGGTTGAAGTGTCTACTGACACCCCTGACCCTAAGATAATGAGGCAGAAGGGGGAGAAAGAGCTACAAGGAAGTAAGGGAAGGCTAACAAGAGAGAGGAAAATTAAATAGGTGGATGAATTGGGGATAGAAAACAGTATGTCTGTGCGACATAAGGCATATGCCCATGACTGAATGCATGTGGCACGAATGAGAGCGGAGAAGACATGCAGAAGCAATGTGGGAACAAAGCGGATGAGAATGAGACCAAACCTGTTTTGAAGACATCTCCATACTGAGGATGGGAGTGGGAACCTGCAAGAAGTAAAACAAACATTCACCAGCTTTAACACCTCAATAAACATATGCTGTTGGATCAGTGTTTGAGAAAAAGGAAGAGAAGAGTCTGTTGGTTATTAGCTGAGAAAAGTTTGTATAACAGAGGCATAATGGTGATTTCACTGTTTGATGAGTCAGCTGTCCCACTGAGGACGGCTGGAGAACAACCAGTATCGTCTGTCAAAAACTCGAATGAAAGTGTGTGTGTTTCTGTATTTGTGGATGTGTGTGTGTAGCTGTGCACAAAACCTGGAAAACTTGAAGTTCTTCAAGCACCACTTCCTCTGTTGACCAATTCTCTTGAGTGATGCTCACCACCTTCAGAACTGAGCCGGCGTCTACGACAGAGAGTGAGGCAGGAAGGAAGAGGGGTGATTTGGATAAATCAAGCAAAACCACACAACATGTATTTTTCATTCAGAAGTGAATAATGAAAACCAGCCAGGTATGAGTACTGAGGTCTTCTGCCACACGCACAGTGTCAGAAGAAGCGCTGCCGCAGGTCCTTCATTCAGATGGCAGTCAGGTTATATATCATATTTACTCATATTTATACATATTGTACATTTATATACAGTACATTTTATACATACTATATTATCTTATATACATATCACATTACAAACACATTACACATATTCATATTTGTACTGTCTGACTCTCTAATTTCTCTGCAATTTTATTTATATACAGTATATTTTTTATACTTTTTACTTTTAAATATAATTCTACACATCATGCATGTATTACAGCTATAGGTGTAATTATCCATATCTGTATAAATGAAAAGTGTACATAATCTTTACTTTTATTTTTGTCTTGCTCTTTTCATCTTGTTTCATTTTTACCTATCACTCAGTCACTCTTTCCTCTCTGCTTTTTAACTCTTGAGCTGCTGTAATGAGTGAATTTCCCCAGTGTGCTATCAATAAAGTTTATCTCATCTTATATTCACTAATTCTAATGCACTGACAAAAAACACAGGACCAAGAATTTCTGAGTCAGTGCTGAGACCTGAGATATTGGATCCAAGTGCAGCCTTACATCTATTCATTTTTCCCAACACAAAACCTTAACAGTGTCAGCAAAACCTGCTTAAGTCTTAGGACAACTCATAGTGATCTAGTGCCCTCTGCTGGTCAAACATGGAGTTTCAAGAGACAACTACGACAGAGAGGTGTGTGTCTCTCACCTGTTCCGAGGAACATGACCTCGTATTGTCCATCCTCTGCCAAAACTCTGTCTACCACAATCTGAGTCAGGGTGTAGTCCACTCGGACACGTGTGAACACAGGTCGGCCGGTCAGAGGGTAGACAGAGCGATACATGAGAGGGTGGAATCGGATGAAACTGACCACCTCATCTGGGAAGTCTTTGGTTGTCTTGATCCTTGCATCATACGTCTTGCTGGGACACTGCAAGCAAAACATTGTAAAAAATGGGGCAAATGTTTCACAAACACAAGATGATTTCAATCCTGAATATGTTTAGTGACTATTTGTGCTATATACTTGTATTTTGTCAGTTGACAAAGTGGTTTCTAACGATTTACTGGTGCATGTCTCCCTCTGGTGGTCAAATAAAGAACAGCAGGAAGCAAAGTACATCTGGAACATCTGTGTCTCCTGCGCCCACTTTTTGTGTGTACCATATCTCAAACCCAGAGCTCACTCAGCTGTATACCTGAAGCAAAATTCTTCATCATACCCTTCATACCATAACCTTCCCCTCCCTTGATTAAGTTAACTAAATGAAACTAGAATCTGATTAACATGTCGAGTGACCTCATCGAAGCTGAGGTTATGTCATACATCATGAGGTTGCACGAGCAGATGTGAGCATACATACCCTACAGCATCTTGAACATTTCACCCTTGAATCCAACCAAGGCACAGTTTTAAATTAGCCTATGTTTATTATTTTGTAATTAGGAAGGAAGTTGAGGAGTTTATGCATCAAATTTGTGAATAGGAAATCATGTTTGGCTTGGAGTGATCAAGTTTGCCACTCTGTCCTTTGGACAACTCACCATGCCGGGACGTGGATACGGTATTCTCCCCTCATATTCTACCCATCGGTGGTCGGGCCCCTCCTTGTGGGCGTAAGGTCCGTTAAATGCAGCCCTTATGTCGGCCATGCTGTACACACACACCGCTGAGCCGCGGAAAATTGAGCTGAGAACAAAGTGGAAAAAAGAGGTTAAGGATAAGGAAAAATGAGAGTCCACAGATGTTGTTGATGATGGTGTGATGAATACTGAACTTACCTGGAGGTGGTGAAGACTGCATATACTATAGGGTTTTTGTCATCTCTGGTAGGGAGCAGAAAGATGTCCTCTATAAGAGAGAGGAAGCAACATAAAGGTTATTTGGTTTTATTACCTTTATCTGCACCTCCATCTTATTTATATGAAGCAGCAGCTACAGTCTAAAATTGCCTACCGCCACCATTGTACCACTGCTGACGCAAATTGAAACTCAATCCCTTTCTAGGGTTCACTCTGACGGTGGAAGATAAATCCCACTTTACTGGCCTACATTTTCACTTTTTTATTCTCACAGTTACTCACGGAGCTCATCAAAGTGTGTGTCCACTCCGTCTGGTCCAGGGATGGAACACACAAGTCTGGCTTTGAGGAAGGTGGTCCATTTATTGGTCAGACTCCTCAGCCCACCCACATCATTCTGAAACAAAACCACATTAGCTGTAACAAAATCATAGTCAGCGTAGTGCAGCTGTCCAAAAGACGACCACAATTAATAATACACGCTTTGTATTTAACCACAACCCAACTGTAATCTATCTGACGGGCTCATACACAGAGACAAGTCACGGCATCGCAGCCTGACTCTGATTTCCTGCACTAATTAGGAAAATAAACAGGTGAGCCACATGCCTGTAGTGTGGATCTGCTTGTTTAACCAGCACAAAGGAGACCTTCTTGTTAGTTTAATGACAGTCGGGAGTAATTGAAAAGAGAGGGGAAAGAGAAAGAGAGGAAATAGAGTGAGAAACAAATGAAAGTGCAGCATGTGGGAAGAGAGCACTGAAATCAAGTGAGGCTGCTCACTGATAATGCAGGTTTATCTTAGCATATGAATCGCTGTTTTAAGTAGCAACCTTTGATAGCTCTCTGACGAGAGCACTCAAGTCCACCTCTTTGTAATGTATAGAAAACCTCCCCATTAAAGTTGGCCAGGGCACTAACTAAGCGGTATAGAAAAGATTGTTATGGTTCAGCACACACAAAAACAGACTTGTGTTTAAGAGACGACAAAAACCAAAAAAAAAAACGTAAGCACTTAATGAGGATGTTTCACAATGATGATCATTTTCAAAGAGGATTGAAGTGAAGTGCCCTCATTTCTTATACATGGGGGGGGAAACACACTTACAGATAATGAATGCAAGAAACAGAAGGAGAGAGAGAGAGAGAGAGAGAGAGAGACAGCTGAACGAGGAACAAAAAGAGAGGGCGGTAATCCAGAGGAATCTCCTTCCAGTCTACCTTACAGCTTACTCTCAAGTCATAAAATACGCTGAAAGCTTTTCTCTAAGAATGTAGCAATAGGCCTCTGAATGCTAAAAACAAACTGCTGTGTAGGCTCGTCCCATTTGGAAAGACTAATGACACAGTGTCCCCGATCATGAACATGTCCTGATTCTGTCCTCAGTCAGCTGTGCAGCCATCTGAGTTTACAGCTGTTTTGACATGATTTGCCTCTCAAACGTCTTGCAGCATCTAACATCTTAATAAAAAAGAGAATTTTAATTGTCAGAATGATTCAGTTAGGTCTGACTTCAAAGTCTGACAACGTGTTTGTAACAATAGACCTTTGAGTGATGACTTCGAACTCTCGCTCCAGTCGAGGCCGAATGCTCCCACTGTAAATTGCATTTGACAAAAGAGAAATTAACATAATCTAATGTAATGTAATACCTCATGTGCAAGCTCTATCATGCAAATTAAATCTCCCCAAAGCCAAAATATGTCTCTGTGATTTGAATGGCACTGCTACAAAATATTTTTATCGCTTTTAATAGAGACAATGAGATGCCACAAAGATCTTTCAACTACATCGACCTCTGTGACAATGTAGGCAGCAGCTCTATGAATGTCCTGTCAGCTGAGCACAAAGGAGACTAAAACCATGATTTACTGCCTCTGACAGACTCTTTCAGACGACTACAAAAGAAGAATGTATCAGGAAGGCCTCCTCCTGGGGGACATAAAACACCTCTGTAGTGGCCAACACAAAGATCCTTATCTGATCAGATCATGGTTGCAGCGATGACTCCCACACACTGTAAGGGGTCTTGTACTCATACGGTCTTTCTCCATAGTCCCACTAGGTTGCACCTACTTTAACTCCAACATCGCAGCACCATTTCTCTCATAACCAACTGGCTCTCGTGCCCATGCACAGTTACCTAGTTGGGGTTTTGACATGTCATATCCTCACCTCCCCTCCACGCTTGTGTGTACCCTCCACTTTCCACACCGAGCTCGTGTGTAATATCTCACCTTGCACACACGAGCCACTCGGGACACGATGCTCTTGTCGTTTCCTTCCCACGACACCTCACGGAAGAAAAAGTATATCTTATCATCATCTGGATTGTAGGTGTCGGCAATGGGGTGAGCAGATATAAACCTGGCCTCTGAAGACACAGAGAGGAAAAGAGAGAGAGAGAGGGTGTTAAAATAAGTCAGTTAATGGCTTCGCCAGGCGTTGCAGCCTTGAGGTGGCATTAACACTACACTTAGCATATGTTTATTTACAATCTCGGTCCATTTCTACAGCAATGTCTGATTTACTGCCATCCATTCCATTTACTAAGCTAAAGCTTAGGCCGCACATAAACCTTCAACTTGCTGTACAGTTTGATTCATGGAGTAATACAGGGATTGCCAGAATATTTAGGCCAGTTTAAAAGCAGTTCTGTTTACTCTTCTATGATTTCCAGCCTGTCTGTTATACAGCAGTGTGGCACAGGGATCATCCTTCAGCTGGAACACCCAGGCTCAAATATCGAGCCTCATCATGTTTGAAACAGTATACAGATCCTTTAATTAAAAGTAGCAATACCACAATGTAGATATTTCATTACATGTAAAAGTCAGACATCAAAAGCTTACTTAAAAGTGGATTAATTGATTCTTGGCCAGTAGAACAAGTGTAAACACAACATTTGACATCTTACCAGCTTACAAAGTTGAACAAACAGTTTCCAATTTACACATCAGGCAGACACACAGCGACATTATTATTAATTTGGGGTTGTGTTTCTGGCACAGTGAAAGCAGGACTAATATTTACTTTCCTTCTTGCTCTATTCAGGTCTCCACTGACAAAAAAAAATCTTTTAGCTGCTAAATGTTCCATTATGTTCACCAGCTCGTTGCCAACTTCATCTGTCTGGTGTTTGGTACTGGACAGGTAGAATGCAGTGGGTTTATAGGAGCTTTTTTTCTGAAAACAGCTGCCTGCTGCAGCTGAAAATGAGGCTGATTAAAGCGGTTTAGAATGAACTAAGATAATAAAGTTGCCATAAGACTGAAACAAGGAGCTTAAAGACCCTAAAGCACTTGAGTGATAATTCTCTGTGGGTCACTATGAGTGTTACATGTTGCACTTATACACTTATACATATATGTAGCATAAAATGAATGTAGTGCTGTAAACAGCAGTAAATGTAATAAAGCAGAAATAAGTCTTAGTAATATCAAAGGGTTTCTGGACTGATCTTATGTGAATTAAGACTGAATCAGAAAAACAAATGGTAAGAATTATAAGTAATTACCACTTTATGGCATTGAACAGCAGGACAAGATGGTGTTGGAACGAGGACAGTAAAAACTATATGTGATGCAGGAAACAGTGGGGAGACTATGAGCAGCATGTTGCCATCAGTGTCCTAATTCAGGGGGGAGACTATTGCAAAGGCTTAAGTGTTGCAGTGACATTACATCAACATTAGCTCAACCCCTAGAAGCCGAGCCAACCACCAGAGGGTGATTCCCCGACTGGAACAGCTTAATGTACGACCGCTAACACCCTCGACAGAAGGTCATTGTTAGTCCTGCGGCACTGGAAGGAAAGATGTTCCACAGGCTCGCAGGAACAGAAACACTGCGAGAAATTATGTGCTCTTTCTCTCCGCCTGCCCTGCGCCGACACGTGCTGTATACACACACCGAGAGAGAGGGGGAGACGTAATAACTCCAAACATCTCTGACTGTGTGGTTGTGAAATGTGGAGACCATGTGTAAGGATTTAGATGCTGGTGACAACTGTTGATACACGACAACCCATCAGTGGCTGCACTTGAGACCGGAGATGTATACAGAGAGAGTAGGCTCCCTCCTCGGTGATGACTGGGCATGCCCATGTGTGCATGAGTGTATGTATGTGTGTGTGTGTGTGTGTGTGTGTGTGTGTGTGTGCCTATGTGGTTGTGACTAAGACCGTGAACTTTGTGGCACACTGTAAATTCCCCTGTAGGTGTGGTCCCTGCTTAGCTATGGCATTCATATAAAAGTTGAAGCTAAATGAATAAGTGGACTGTTTCGTCTGCATTGGAATGCCAATAACCATCCTGAGGGCACAGAGAGGCTCTTTGTACAGGCAGAGAGGCTGGAAGTTTGGGGAAAAAGCAATAACAAGTTTTTGAGTGCACTCGGCATGTTAATGCGGATATGTGCGAGCACGTGTGTGTACCGTTGATCCAGTAGTCTTCGGAGATGTCTGTGCGTATATAGTGCTGATCAGGTGGAGGGCCAAGGGAGCGTGTGAATGTTGTGTCTTTGCCCAGGAAGTCTGAAGATGTGCCGGCATACAGGTACTGATCTGGAGCAAATATAGTGACAGGACAAACAGTCAATTATTAGAATATACAGTACATTAATGTATATGAAAAGTCAAACAATCTTTACAATATGACACCATACAAATATCTAAAAACAGATTTATCTTTCACCATTTCATGCACACCTACTCCAGTGAACCCATTTCTAAAAACACAGACTGAGAAAGATTTCAAGAAACAAACACACGAGAGAGAGATAAGGCTTGTTGTTTACGATTCTCTGCCAAGTAACTTTGCGGCTGCCTGAGAAATGTCTGCTTCCCTCTTTCTTGACCAAAATAATGTGCAAGAAAAGTGCTGGGAAAGCAGACACATGAATGCAAATTTACTCAAACAACAGAGTGGAGAGTCGAAGAAAAGCATCCTTTATCCCTGGGTAAATGGTGCTCTGCGGCAATAAAATTCTGGAGCAGGAGAGATAAGGAAGGTAGAGGACTGCCAGAGTATTTCGTGATGGCTCATTTTACCTGTGAGGACTGAGGTAAATGGCTGCAAGGGGTCAAAAGGACATTTCAATCTGCCAGACTCCACTGTGCTAGACAGCAGCTGGAACACACCATCCTGACAAAAAGGAAGATAATGTTACACATATTACATAAATTTAAATCTAACTTGTGTCAAAATTATTCCTGCTTTACCTGTCTGCGGCCAGTGATTTCAATGAAAGCACAGTTGGGGTGGAAGGCTCCTGTCCCGCAGGCATAGACATGTGTTCGGTTATAGTTGTGGAGAACCCTGACAAAGTTAGCACACTCCAACTAGGACATGCAGGGACAGAAAAAGAGCAAGGATGAACTATTATAGTCTGACTGAACAGGTAGACTGTATATTACAACACACAATGGTGCACGGGAGTTTCTTTAGAAGCACTTACATTTGCATTTTTGCCTGCCAGTTTGCACATTTCCACCCGGTCCCTGGGAGCAGGCCAGTAAATCTAATGACGAATGAATGAAAGAAGTCATCGTATAATTAGGATGTGAGTCTTTCACTTCAGATCATAAAACAGTCCTCATACAGTTATTTTCCATTTATATGCTGCTATAAATTAAGTTTTTAAGATTGGAGCTTTATCTACAAAGAACTTGGATACTGTCATTCACACTTTTATTAAAAGTCTGCCACACTGCCAGACTGCATTGCGGCTGTACCTGTTCAAGCCAATAAAATAACAATATAATGCGTTCAAGCTGCAATAGGTTCAGGATGCAGGAGCCAGACTCAATGGACTCACACATAATACTCCTGTTTGAGCATCTCCACACTGGCTACTTGTGCATTTTAGAGTAGAATATAAAATTTTATGGATCACTTTAAAGGGCACTACCGAGTCAGAGCCTGATCTCCTAACCTGATAGGAGCCTAAGTGCAGCCCAAGATCTTACAGAAGGTCATTTTCAGTGGCTCTTTAAAGCCATCAGGGCCCCTCGAGTCTGGAAAAGTTCAGGCAAGCCAGGTCTTTAATATATCAAGTCCCTTTTAAAGGCACAATATTTTGTTTTTAATGCAATTATTCAAAAAATGTTCCTTCTGAATATTTTCATTTTCTGTTGCTTTCATCTGTACTTTTTCCTCTCTTATGTTTTTCAAAAAGACTTTAAATTATATTATTAATGAGCATATGAGCTAACTTTTCACTCTTTGTCTCCCTGTCACGTTTTCATTAATGCTCAAGATGTCGCGAGAGATACCCCCAGGTGTTGGTACTAGAGAACAGTGGATGTATAGCATCCAGTGTCCCTTCGATGTACCCCACCATGTTCACACATGTGTTATAACAGGCTTATGTGCTTAGCGTGTTACCCCCTCTAAATCCTACCAAGGAGAGCTATCGCCAAACTTATTCATGGGTCGACAGACCCTCAATACGCATGCAAACACATCAGCACAAATATTAAAACATCTCATGATTCCAAATCATTGCATGCCGCTGAGGAATTCATACAGAAAACCAGTGTTAGAGCGTGATGTGTTGACTGAGTAGTGTGTGGCCCGTGGCTTAAAGTGGTTTTGAAATGCAGAATATAAAATGACCAGTGGCCTAGTTTTACCGTAGCATGTGGGGATATTTAAAGACGCTGGTAAAAAGTTTACAACATAGCGGCTATCTCCTGAAAATCAAGGTAGAAACAACTGGAATGCTCGCTAGCAGAATAGTGCCAGAGGGTCCCTTTCCAGGTACGCCTCTTCGTTAACTGATAAGCACCAAGTTTGTGTCTCCAGACCATACTGACTGTTGAGAAGTGATCCCAAAAGGCTGAGAGAATTAGACTTTTGATGCATATCTCCCTGGCATCAGTATCAATGACCAGAGAGGCAACAGAAAGGCAACACTTTGAGAGCAAGACTAAGAGTTAAAACAACCAGATAAAAATCAAATAAACACTCTGTCATCCCCCTCGCGGATCAACCTCAGCTGCATAAACACACACTCACATCTACAAACTTTAGCATATGGCGTCCGTCCAAATGCATACGTGTGTTTGTGTATATTTGTGATCCTGAGCGTGCACACAAATGTGTACGTACTTGTGTGTGCGTGTGCCCTCCAACATGATGACCCTGGCCTTACCAGACAGACAGATTCAGACTGCTGTTGACTGAAAGGTGAGCTCTTCTCTAAAACAATATGCGGCTGAGTGCATTTCAGCTTAGCGACACAGTAATGGAAAAAAAAATCAGCCCACTTAATGGCAAGACAGGTATAAGTGTCATGAGCTGAAGCTAAATGACTCTCTCCATAATAATGAGCTGTTCTCAGCAAATAACCCAGGTTATTAGGACGTCTCAAGTGACTCCAAGCATGAGTTTGCATGTCTGGGGATTGGGCTGGTTACTGTGTGCGGGGGACACATACATACATGGTGTACCTTTCTGGGGGCTCGGGCCAGATTGTCAGGGTCGAGCAGGTAGATGTGATCCCTCGCTCCCAACAGAAGACGACCTCTCTCCTCATCCAACAGCAGCGAGTGGGAGTGGAGGCCATCGGAGGGGCCCAGAAACAGAGACACGCTACCGGCGTGAAGCAGCTCTGGCCCAGAGAGAGTGACAGACAGACACAGAGAGACAAAGAGATCAATAAATCCCCACGGTGCAATGCATGCATATAGCTTACATTTAAAAAGGCACCATCACAGCACTTTGGGAAAAAAATATTTCAGCTGGGTTACGCTGTCAAGTTGAACTTATTCCCTAAAAAAAGCATTTGGTTTCCTCCTCTAGTGAAAAAAACATGTCTTGGCTTGACTTGAAACTGCTTAATCCTGCGTGGTTCAACACCTTAGTTGCACATGCTGATAGAGAAGGGACACAGTAGCACAGTTGACAGCACACTACTGTAGTGGATGCATTATAGGATATCTTCATCAGGACTTTTTCATAGCTACTTCATTAATCATGAAGCTTTATCTTAGTTTAAAAGCACCTGTTTAAGAGGGTTTATTTATTCTAAAACTAACCATCTCTCTACCAGTACTTTCCTGACTAGACCTCATTTGCAGATGACTGAACATCTTTACCAACTTGAGCTGTGATTGTAGTTTATGCCTGTCATGGGCAATGAGATTATCATGCAAGCCAGTAGGACAACTTGGATTACTTGCTCACCCATTAGATGATGGTATAATTTGCTGTTAAAGAACATATATACTTATAATATACTGTATATTGGCTGTTTACATTCGTATCAGTCTGTCTTTGAACTCGCAGCGTCTAAGGCCCATGTCTGGGAGCTGAAAACTGACTACATTCTCAGCTCAGTTCTGATCTCTTTGATTTGAGGAAATCTCTTCTATCACCAGGCTCTTTTCAGTGCACCAGTATAGCAACATGCCTTGAATAAACAGCAGCTCAATGCGGGGGAGTCCGGTGGGAGTCACTCTGAAAGGATTGACATTGTGATTACCCTCCTGGTGTGAAGGATTGGAGAGGTTACCAACCCTCAATATTTGAACTTCTAGGACCCCTCCACACCACGCAATCCTGCTTAATACCTCCTGCTATACACGAGCTCACACACACACACACAGCACCCCCACACGCTCATATCTCTCACCCCTACACACACATCATGCCCCAAGCAGACTAAACCTTACAGAGAGATTAGGCCTGCTAGCCCTTGGCTAACGCTAATCTGTTCTGTAAACACACAGCACCATGAGCCCATTCCAACAGGCTGCTTAGCTGTTGCCGCTTGGCATAGTGCTCCACACCTTTCTCCAAAGAAGAGAGCCCTCAACCCCCTGAACAACTCTTGATTGGCCCCTGTGCTGGAGCTCTGAGGCACATCTCATCCTCACGTTTATTTGAGTAAGACATCACCATGCTGGCTTGATGCTGACAGGTTCGGGCTCTGCTGATAGATTCAAAAATCATGCAACAATATCTGTTATTGTAGAAGTGCAGACCACCCAACACGGGATGAGGAAGGTATTGGTTTGGTATTGGATTCGATAGACTGCTGTAATGGTGAATCTGCCATATGTGCTGGGACTAATTTAAGCAGGACTTAGAGCAATATTCATTTGAAGTAACCTACTACTCTGCATTTAAGGCAGCTGGGCTTCATGTTGCAAGATCACAGCTGCGGTCTGCTATCAATATGCAGAGCAGGATGTCCTGTCCATGGTTTCAGAATACACAGAGTAACATCACAGTCAGTATCAAACGTTAAATCAAACCGTAATCTTAAGGAAAAGGAACTACTGAAGATGAGCTCAAGAACAGCCAGATTTAATTGAATTAAATGAGTGTGGATTTACTGTAACTAAGAAAACGTGTTCATTGAAAGGAGGTACGGCACTGAGTGTGTTTACAATTAGATGGAAACGTCCGATAAATTCTACTCAGCATGACTAAGACACTAGTTCTTGAGTAATACAGACCACAAGGCCACAGATAGACTGCATGTGGTGTAATGAATCCTTTTGGTTGCACATCAAGAACAAAGGCTTAAAAACAATATGAATGTGCAGCACATTAAATCTTGACCAGATAATTTGACTTTTTATTTGGCAGAAGGCCACATTGTTGTGTCTCAAGATGAGTTTTTCCGAGGAAAATCAGTAAGTTTGGAGCAGAAGACAGCTGCAGCACTAAATCAGGGATGATTTCACTTTGATCATTTCACCCTTCACCCATTGGAGCCGCACTTTAACAGGAGGGTAATGTGGTGGGATGTTTGAAGAGTGATCAGCACTGGGTGGTGTTGCTTTTGAAGAGATGAGATGATGACAAGTTGCGTGCATGATGTGTGCACTGGGCTGGAGGTGATTTTGCTTTTGATAGATTTTTCTTTGCTTCAGTCATTCGGCCTCAGAGGGCCAAACATGGACATTGTTCTGCTGTTGTTAATCTGAGGTCCAAAGGAAGCCGCTGCACAGTCAGATGATTGTCTTGCAAGAACAGTAAAGTTTAGTCAGCCGTGCTGGTGTTCAAAACCATGAGACACACCCTGATGGAGTATCAAAAAAAGCTGTGTCAGATCTATGGCCTCATTAAATCGCAATCATCTGCGAAATAATGAACTGCTTTATTTTGTCATCTGGCTGGATTGGAACAAACATAAAGTGAGACAAAGTGTAGAGCAAAATACGAGCCTAACTGCTGAGTAAACACTGTCCCTTGCAATCATTATTCCTGCAGCTACTTAGATATATTTATGTTGGACACTGAGGACATACATGTGTATCTATTTCCAGCGATATTGGGTTTTGGAAGCCTTTCACCAGAAGAGAGCTTTTGGAGGTTGACGTCTGAGTGAGTTTACTTTTAGGTCACAGTGGGGATTCATTTTTATGGAGCAGGACTGAACTTCATTTGTGTGGTTTCTTGCAGCCGATACATAGCATGAGGGATGGAGACTTTGAAGTAAAGTTTGCACTGGAGTTTAGAATGGGTTTTAAAGGGAGCAATAATTTAGCTTTCCCCCGGTGGCACAAAGCAAACAGACTCACTTGACGCAAAACTAAACACATGGACAGAGTGCACATTGCCGGGACCGCCTAATATACACATAACGGATTGAACGACAGTCTGCAATGGGCCAAGAGCATCAACATGACATGTATGTTCTGCATGTGAATAAAACATTGTTTCTCGCAATACCAGTGTATTTTATTGAAACAGGTTTATGTAATAAGAATATATGACACGTAACAGAATTACAAAGTGTCTCAAAGGGCATTTACGTTAACAGTGCAATGGAGTCTGCTAATCTCTCTTTTGTCTTTTCCTCTTGGCTGTGTGCACAAAATCACAAGACAAATAAAGACAAGCGGGGACAAAATGTTACAGAGATAGACAAATCTAGACATGGCCTTTGAAGATGCACACTGACTGGCTGAAACACCACCAGACAAAAATGGGTGAAAAAAGCATGTGAGCTTTAACTATAGCTCCAGCTACTGTACGTGCACGGATAATGAAGGTTGGCATGAGATAAAATATCCAAAACTACCTCAAAGTGCCCAAACTTTATTTTGCTCTCAGACTGCCCTGGAACACATACCGCAATAATATGACATTGTCAAAGTAAATGTAAATATGTAACAACAATAAAAATGAACAACATTTCAGTTCTTACCTCTGTGGCTGAGTTTGACCCTGGGGACACTTTGTTTGATGCTTGCTCCAAAAGGGAGGGTGGCCAACAACATCAATCCCACGAATGGGACCCCTGGATGGGATAGTACCTTAATCCTCTTCCCTTTGCCGCCATAATTACTGCCAGACGTGCAGCGCAGCGCCCCAACTTCATTCAGACTCTGATTTACAGAGTCCTCTGTCTTCATGGTGTGTGGAGTGGTCTTCTTTCGTTTTCAGTCCTTTCAGTCCTTTACTGCAACCCTGAAGGGAGACTGGAGAGTCAAGGGAGGAGCAATCATAAGTGTGTGTGTGTGTGTGTGTGTGTATGTGTGTGTATAGTCTCATCTAAGTGCATGCAGGATATGTACACAGGTTTCTGTTGTGGCCATTCAGCTGTTTCACCATGGAGCCCTACAGGCATGTCCCCCTCTCTACATCAGCTGTTGCCTGTCACTGGCTTTCCTTTTGTGTCGCCTTTAAATCTGTTTGCCCACAACAAAGGTCAGGCTAACAAAACAGTCGCATTCTGCTATCTTTCACTCCGCCGAACCTCTTTCAGTTTCCAGCCCTCCTCTATCTTCTTTTGACTTGGATATCTCTCTTAATTCCTTAGCTGAATAATACTTGCCAATAGATTTAGCATTGGCTGATGACCCTGTCAGCTCCTCCTTTATGCCCTGTAAAAAAATGGGCCATGTCCTGTCTGGGACTTCACAGTGCATTAAAGAGGCTGTAGCACAGACATTAGTTCACACTCAATGCAAAGTGAGTGAACAATCATGGGAACACTCAGTGGCTTTTCTGTTACTAATAAGCAAGGAGAGCTTGAGTTATGTGCACTAACTGAACATGGGACGAAGTTTTTGGTTTTGTTTAAGAAAGAGCTTTAACATTTTAACATTGCAAATATGACAACATGTGATGTGCATATAAGTGCAAAAATGCAAATGTGACTCATCAGAGGATGCAGGATGTTTTAAAGAGCATCAAATTGACAGCAGGAGTCTGCAGAGAGGATTTTCTTTCTTTTATTTAGTGACAGTATATTAAGAGACAAGTAAGGATGAAACCAAAAACTAAGCCTTAAGAAACAATTAGTTAACAAGTAGTGATAAATAACTCTTCTTCTCTTCCTAATTTACTGTGAATCAGGGTCTAATCAGCACAATTCATTCACATTAGCATGTCTGTGCCACCTTAAGAGAAGTGGTGCATCATACAGAGTTTGTACTTGAAATGCATCATTACCTCATGATAACCTTTCCCAAGTACTGATTGAGTATTAACAGTGTTTTTAGAGCTGCATTCCTTCACATTCCACCTCCGTCTGGCTACTAATTAACCACACAATTGATGAAGAAATTAATGAACACATCAAAAGAAAGCCTCCCCCCTTAGACTTTATTGCTACATCTCCCTCATTGCTTTCCTTCCACCCCCATGTCAGATAGCACACATCAACCCGTCGTGTGACAACATAAACAATGTCAGCCTAGATTAATAGTTCGAATGTGCCACACACACACTCTCACATATCTCAAATACTGAGACCGAGCATGTTGCTTCCTGATGGAGCAATTTGACTTACAGGCAAGAGAAGATACAAGAGCTTTGACCAAATATTGCCTCTGCAGCAACTAGGAAATTATATTAGGCGACATTCTGGACACATACATTCATTCTTGCCTACACACACACATATTTGCAATGCATGATAAAATGTAAAATTCAATGCCAGCAGACAGATACAAGCTTCACTTCATTTATTTTTCCTGTCCAGTTTTGTCATCTGGTGTTTGAAACTTGAGTTCATTACTGAGGAATCAGGGCAGAGTGGCACCCATCCAAGTCCCCCGCAGCTTTAAACTCGAGAGGATTAGACCCTGATAAACACACTTCTGTTTATCTAAGATGACAAATTGAGGCACCTTCACACCTTCAGGGTTAGAAATACAGATATAGAGCTGTGTTGTGATGGATGGGCAATCAGCAAAGAGAGTGAGAAAGCGAGCAGGTTTAAATCCGTGCAGTCTTTGCACTCTTCCTGAGCGACAGTGATAGCGCTGGCGGTGGGTCTCATCCTCTCAACGGTATCTTCAGGGGAGCAGTGACACGATTTCACCCATGTGAGTAGCGTTCGAGTAATGTATCTCTCTGCGCCGCTTCAGTGCCCGCATCTATCACCACAACGGGCCCGTGCAGCAGAAGAAGAATACGGCACAAACAAAAGGAGTGAGCTCAAGTGTTATGAGACAAGGATGACAACGGGAGATCGTCACGCAATATAGAGGCGAAAGACATAATATGTGTTGCCAGTCAGTCGATGAATCGGAAAGGGTGAATAAGAGAGATAGAGAAGTGTGTGAGAGAGGTGAGAAAGAGAAGAAAGAGACAGCTTGTGCCATGTGGGTTAAGCTAACACCCCTGTTTCCTGGCGGCCACAGTCCCTGTTGTCTTTGGCAGCATGGCCGGCACACAGTGCAGGGGGTGATGGGAAACAATCCTGATGGCGATGGTGACAGATTTAAAGCTTGCAGCCAATATGGTCCTGCTGGCTTCTGATCTCAGCCTAACATATAGCGTCTTATAGAGCCTCAAATATAACAGCATCGGGCTCAATATCCAACAAATACAGCACATATATGTCATAAAACAACCATTCACCACAGCTATTAATTATCTATCAAACTCCAGGAATTGAGATGCTATATAACAAATTTAAAGCAGCTGACCCTTTATGAGACACAATTTTCTCTGTCGAAGTTGTCAGTAACATGAGGAAGGAGCAGATGGTGAAGAAGTGTTCTGGCCATGGGCATTCTCACACAGAGACCACCCCTAATGAGGCATTTAGCAACACCCAGGTGCCCTGTAGAGAACACTATTATCAAACCCCTCCATCTCCACAGGACAGAGTGCATTAGCACGGCTATTTGTCTTTATTCCCTGACCACAGGCACTGACCTGGCAGAACAACATAGGTAATTGTTTCGAGCTCTCGAGACGTTTTTTTTTTGTGTTGTTTTTCTTGGCAACAGTCAATCATCTTTTTTCATCCTTGCATTTAAGAAAGCATGGAACTCCCCTGTGAGTCTGTGTGAGTTCATGTCTCACACAGGACAGCCAGGCCACACTGTTTGTGTTTTCACTAAACACAAACTATAATGCATGTATAAGGGACATTAAACTTTAAAGTTGTTATGCAAGTTATAACTCTGGTTATAGATGGCAGTAAAGAGGAAACACAACACTGTTCAAATACAGACAAGCACCACTATTTTTCTTTATGTCTTGGCACTGTCGTATAGTGTATATTTTAGAGAAAGGGTAATTTATTTCACTTCCCATAACAAGTTCAAAGACTTCTCGAAACAAAGTAAAATAGCACTGTCAGCTCTGTCCAAAGGTTACTAATAAACAATAGTACTATTGATCAGAACGGTGCAACATCTGTATATTCTGACTTCTGTCTAAACAATTTTGCCTTGACAACCTCAAAAATACACATGTTCTTCCTTATCGTCCACATTTTTTCTGTAATTTGTTTACTCGGGTCATAAAGAAAACATCAAGGCAGCAAGCTGAGATTCATTTTTAGATTTTAAACAGAAACATTACTCCACCTTATCTGAGCAAAACACCACATCCATCAGCACAGCATGTGTGCATCTCTTGGGAAATTACATATCACTCCAAAAAATGAATGCAAAATAAATTGCCGAAATATCCCCTTACGCACAACATTAAATCATGCAAAACATGGTGATGCAGACAGAGATGGGCTTTGAAGTTGAAAACGCTGCAGTAAATTAGCACTAAAAATGAATGAATGCAAAAATGTTAGGTAAGGAGATCTAATGCCTCTCCGTGGACTAGAACAGAGATCATTCGAACTCTTGTCATTAGGAAAGTCGGCATTTCATGTACTTAATCCTCTAAATCAAAAACCCACAGGCTGTCTGACTACAGAAAGCCCCTCTCACACAACTAAACAGCAATGAAGTCCTGACAGTTACCTCTTCTGCCCTAGTGAAAGAGTTTATGTGAGGATTTCTCTCTGTTTTGCATCACATAAACACATAAACACAAAATGACAGATGTCTCACGACAACCACACACTTTGCCTCAACCCTCTGTGCATGAAATCAGCGAATGGTAATGCCTAGACGAGAGGACATTCCTGTGGAATTCCTTCCGTTTTGGAAGTGAAGAGTATGTCTGTGGGGAAAAACCAAAGGAGATGGATAAAATTCCAACCCTGAGGTCCTGTCTGTCCACATTTTGTCCCTCCCTAAGCTGTTATCTGAAAACACTGGTAAGAGAATACTGTGGGCAACTGCGGGTACGGTAACCAAATACACCAAAGACAGATTATAGTGCTTGTGCTGCCTTTTGTTAAAGACTTGCTTTATGTTATATGTTGCTGTTTAATCCTCCAATCTTTGTCAGCAGAAGTCGGAGCCCACAGCTCCACGACTCAACTTCATACAACCGAGACCGTCAGGTCTGCCATCACTCCAAGCCTGAATGGAAAGGTGGGAGAGCGGGGCGTGAGAAGTGATACAGGATCTGCGGTTTAGCTCTTTTCAATAGAGAAGATGGAAATGGAAAAACAACAAGTGGAAACAAAGTTGAGTGGCTATCCAAAACAGATAAGCAACCGTGTAACTGAGACAACGCCATTGCTGGGTTTGCTGATAAGGAACAGCAAAACAAGTAACTCTACACAAGCCGAGCAGGGCATGACCCGGGCGTGCAACTCTGAATGTGTATGAGAGTCTGCATGCATGAACATATGCGTGCGTAAGCTAACACCGTCCTGAGGTAGGCAGATGGGAGCGATGGGGCATGAAAACTGACGGTCGTAAGTGTTCTCACTTGTCTACTGATAGCCCAAGGACACAGAGATACACCCATTTATGCTATGCAACAACTCTTCTCAAGAGCATTTAAGTCTTCTACAAATGTGGGAAGCAGCTCCATTGTTCTCTGTGCGTGCTGGGGTGGCTTTTGTTATGTGGTGGCCTCCACACCAGCTCCAGCCCAGTTCAGTACAGACAGAGGAAACACAGGGCAGGCGAACCCACCCGGGCCGTCTGTCTGCGAGCCATTGGCACCTCGCCGTTGTGGACTCTCTAAACACACTAACTGCAGCAAAGGTGCCCGAGCTGTTTTGTCTGTCTGCACTGAAGGTTTCTGGAAACATAACCTTATAAGGTTAGGATAGCGTGCAGCACGGCTACAAGTATGTTTTAATAACACTTTCCACCCAAAACCTGTTGAGTTTTGAGAAAGAACTCTTTCAGTTTTTAGTTTTCATCGCCGTCCAGGAAAAAGCCTCGGCATGACGTTGTCACGCAGAGAGCAGGAATGGAGCTGTAGGCCATTCAAAACACAGCTGAATATCGATGCTGTGATTTTTAGGGTAAAGTTGGATCAGTCCAGACATGCCATGCAGAACAGGAGTGAGTCAAAGCACCCAGGAGGCTCGAGGTTAGCACAGCATGAAGTGAACTGAACCCTGCAACCTGTCTGACATTATAACTTATTACCAAATGCACATTCTCAATCACACCGCAGCACTCACAGAAACAATTAGGATACAGTTGCATCTGCAAAGCTTGTTGCCACTTTTCACAGGTCCCCTCAAAGTCCTCGAAGCTCACAAGCACGGACTTCATCTCCAGGCTGTGATTTCAGCAGCGGTCGTCTGCGTGTCCCATCTCCAGCCGAGTGAACCTGTAACTGCCTGCATATACAGCAGTCTGTATTGAGTATGTCTGGCAGACACCACCTCAGTGATGTAACGATTGGACGGTGTTTAAAGGAGAAAATCAGACACAGTTTTCTGAGTTGTGTTTCTGTGGCCCGAAGCAGAAATCATTTATTTGCCTCAGTCATGCTGATCAAAAGCCCTGAAACACGGCCAGAGAAATCAATATGCACACAACTTCCGTCTCTCCGCCTCCCCTCAACAGTTTCTCTGCTTCTCTCACAACACCCCCTCAACCCAGCGCTCCTTGTAGGGAGTTGGATAAACCTTTAGAGGAGCAGTAAGTGGAGAGCGGGTCCTTGAGACTGTTAGATACACAGGCAGGGGAAGGATGGCTAAATAACTACACTGCTAAAACCACAGGATTGTTTTTTTCCCCTTATGCTCCACAGTAAAGCAAAAGAAATACACACATTGCAGCGAGCTCCATAAGTACAGCAAGCAGGTTCGCTGAAACATATTTAATGTACTGTAGATCTGCAATGTGATTATTTTGGATCAGGGAAAAGGACTTGGCTGCTTAAGTGCACCTAGTCACATTCAATTTGAGCATTTGGAGCCCCCACACTTGCCCCCCTCCTCAAAAAATGTCCAAACACTCTCAAACATCCTAACATTGTGCCAATCAACCAACTTCTAATGTAACTATATATATCTGTACCTCTACAGCTCTATATATCTCTGAGTGGTCTAAAATAAAACATTAATGCATCTTGACACGTTGATTTTTTTTTTTTTTTTGAAGTTTTGTATAGAGCAGAACCACATTAATGTTCTTTTATTCATTGAAACACATCTATCCATTACTTTGCACAGTTCAGAAACAGATCACTGCTGTCTGATGAATAGCATGTATTATAAAAAAGTGCTGGGAGTTTTTTTTTCCCAGTAAATCAAAAGGATTACATTAAAGGATCATACAATCCTTTAATAATCCATTATATTTTAAGTGAATTGTCACCATGCTTTACAAAAAGATGCTCAGTTTTTCTTAAACTTGGACATTTTGTAGATGCATGCAGTTAAAATCCTGGTTTTCATAGCTTGAATTTCGAAAATGTTGTGAGCTGAGCTGCAGAATTGAAAGTTGGAGAAGTTGTCGAAAATATCAAATAGGCCTATCAAAATAGAGACACGGTTTAAAAAACAATAAGGTGTCAATCCGAAAAGTAAATAAACAAAGTCACATGTTCAAATCTACAAACTGCAATATGAAAACATTATGTAAGAAAAACCTGCACTGAAAACACCAGGCAGCCTCGGTTTGGTTACTATAATGCAACAGATTGGAAATGCAACAGCCGAGTCGTGCACTTTTAAAAAGGCACATTAATTTGAATTCAACACACAGAGTTGTAAGTTTGGAATAAACTGCACAGGATGCACATGCTGGTTAGTGTCGGTCTCATCTTACCTGCGCACTCAGCTCCGTCTCCTCTCACACGCAGCTCATGGCCGAGCTGCAGCGTCGCTTTCCTCCAACTGCACAGAAAAGTCAGCCAAAGTATTGACACTCGCCCAAATACGTCCAGAGCAGAGGAACACTGGATGAATAAACTGAACACTTCCCCTAAATATTTCCACTCCCCTTATACGCACACTTGCGCTCTTGAACTCTTGGTGCACTCTGTGTGTGTGTGTGTGTGTGTTGGATGGCTGGTTACTCTGTGGTGCTGCTGCTGCTGGAGGGGA
Organism: Holacanthus passer; assembly: GCA_025331565.1. Classification (NCBI taxonomy): domain Eukaryota; kingdom Metazoa; phylum Chordata; class Actinopteri; family Pomacanthidae; genus Holacanthus; species Holacanthus passer. The sequence goes on along the minus strand of JAFREQ010000003.1, from coordinate 7,567,393 downwards.
GGGGCCCTCAGCATCTGTCCAGCTGCCAGTCTGGACCATAGACTGTATAAAACTCAGTTGGGTCACTACACATGCTCAGATTGTGTCTGTCACTCTATTATTTTTTTTCTATTTTTTTATTTGTTTGTTTTTTGTGACATGTCAAAAGGCAATAATAAGTCATTCTTACAAAAATCCTTCATGTCTGTAGTTGTAAATGTTATTTAAAATTTGTTTACAAATGGACTCTGGGCCAGATGTTCTGAAGCTTTCTTCCAAGAGGGTTGATGAAAAATACAAAGAAAGTGTCATGCTAGAGGAGGATTTTCCACAAGATGGCAACCCGAAAGTTGTTCTGATGTCTTTTAATTTATCTATAAAGCATTAGTAAGTTACTGGTCAAACATTGATAAAGCCATTAATTACAGCACATTAACCTTCATTAAGGAGGTCTTATTAGAAAGTGGTAGGAAGGAAGGGCAGTACTGAGAACCATAGACTGAATAGATTAGAGTATTAGAATATTATAGGGTGGAGAGAGCCATGCATGGTTTATTTCCTAGTAAATGGGAGCGATTCAAATGGATTTAATCATGAAAGTGCGTGTCATGGCACCAGGATAATCCCATAATTGTTAAGTTTGGGTTATGTGAGCGTGCATGTTCAGCCAAGACCGATGCTGATCGTCTTCCTGAACCTGGTATTTGCTCCTCTCCCTCAGGCGCTGCCGGTGAGAGGAAAGTACAGCTGTATTTGGGTCCAGACAGCAGACCCTGCTGGGTGGGATGTCTTGACCACGCGTCTTCCAGCCACGAGTCTGCGGTCCCGGTGACTTGGAAGTAAACATGGATTTCTTTGGCACCGTCCTACATGTACACACAGACGGGAGTCGGTCCAAATCCACGACTCCACTGCTCAGCTCTGGGTGTGTGTCTCCAACAGATGTGACTGGGTCCAAGTTACCAAAGAGGATTAGGTTATAGGTTAACAGGTTAAAACAGTCTCCTCCCTCCCCGGTGGGAGGTTCAGTGTCAATGTGCACTTCCTCAGGACAACTCCCTCTCACACACACACACACATAGTAAAACCATTTGTGATGAGCTGTTGCGTAAAACAGTGCATACTGTCCAGTGTCCATCCCATCCCTGCCCATTCTCCTGAGAGCTGTGCTAAACATTGTGTGTGTGCATGTCTATGTGTGTCTACGTGTGTGTGAGCCTGTACTTTTAGAATTATGAAGAATTTCCAAACAAATAAAAATATAAACCAAAAAAATGACAGTTTTCATTTTGGGAGACAGCTCATAAGGTTTCAGCATGACAAACTGGGATATATTTCACAAGCTCCAGACACATGTCGAACAGTTAAAATAAAAAAAATGCAGTGCATTTGCTGTCCATGTTTTTATTTATTATTTCTGAGGGGTATTATATGCCTTAACTAAACAGTAGTAGAGAGAAAATAGAGAATGAGCAGTAAAGGTCAGTTCATGGTCAGCATCTTAACCCCTGTAAGCAGTTAGCTACTATCTGTAGCTGCTTTGTAGGATTTACAGATTTTCTAAAAATATCTAGTCTCAGAAAAGAGATTGATGCTGACAACCATAACATTGTCTACCTTTTGATGCAAATTGAAGGAGAAACTGTTTTTAGTGGATAGTTTATGAGGATTTTGGCAATGTTCCCAGAACAGCTGCCAATTTATTTAGAAATCAGGTGAAAGACCAGCGAGAGCCCAGCAAGCGGTCCATTCATCCAATTAGAGGCAGGAACAGTTAATCGACATCTGAGTTAAGGACAAAATTGTCCATCATCTATTGTTCAGCCTCCTTGAAGAGACATTTGTCCCAAGCAAATGTCTGCTGAGCCTTTTACTGAGTCATTCAGGGAAGTGAGAGTTGTGGTTAAACTATGGTTACAACTCTGATTATGATTCATTTCAGTGTTTTGGGTTCCAAAAATAGGATTTCATTCTAAAGTGGATTTTCAATACAAAGATAAAAAAGTCTGTGAATGTATATGTGTTGGTGTGCACAACACACACAAATGCAAAAACAGGCGTATGCATTCACACATATTTCTGTTTCTCCCCATGTTGTTTTGTGGGTTTTTTTCTATCCCTGTCCTTTGATACATGGAATGTGAGTGAACGGAGAGGATTTGGCAATACAAGACATGATAAAGCAAACCAAAGAATAGCCCCTTAATCCCCAGTCATTTCTACAATGTTGTTATCCAGTTGATCCTCCATTAAGGAGGATCAACCGTTCACTCTGGATGAGGTGGGAAGCTGCAGAAATGTGAGATCAGCAGTCAGAATATACCATCTAGGTTAGTGCTGATTATACTCTTGTAAACTGTGGTGGTATTGCTAAAGTGTAAACAGTAGGAGATCATGGACATTGGAGGAGGGAGAATATGTTATCTGGAGTCAAAGAGGACCTCAAAAGGATGCGAAATCTCTCATTCAAAGGGATTAACTCTTAACAAATTGGACACACTTTCACTAGTACATTATGTGCTTGGGATATGTAAGTGGCCAATATTTCACTTCACTGTGTTGGGTCCAGATTCCAAGTCTCATCTTCTTAAGGTTTTTGCCAAAGCACTTGGCAGTTGGTAAAAACATTGAAGGTTGAGTTATAGTCTCCAGTAGGCCGACACGCTCTGTGAAATGAAGTGAGAGAGCAGACGTTCTTATAAACTTGGGCATTAATGTTCCATTAGTACAGTCTTCAGCAGTTTAGAGAAAGAAACAGCTTTTTTTTCACTTGCTTGTGGTATTCATGTGAGAAAGGGCCTTGTGCACAATCACACAAATAGTGCATGTTAGGGTGCAGAATGCAGCGCAATCTGTGAGTAATTTCTGACAGTAATCGTGAAGATCTCCAGCAAGAGGGCAGTCAGCCAGGCCGGGTCACCCGGGGAGCTCCTACTCCACTTGGGACACACACACACATACACATGCAGGCCTCCAAGCTTTAGTGCCAATAGACTTGAACTGATTAACTAATCTTGATTACTTGAGCTGCCACCAGGCTCGTGGTGCTCGAAAACAACTGGAGCAGAGCTAATTATCGATGGTTGTTACTTATCGATGATTAGGGATAAGGATCATTAATTAGATCTCAACTAAGACATGTCAACAAGCATGGAAGGACTTTGAGTATCCAGAGAAACACTGAAGATACAGAAGTGCAGCACAATACAAAAACACACACACACAAAAGGAATAAATGGATAAATACTGTATGTTGCGTCTGAGTGATTAACTGAATCAAATGGATCATTGGTTGTGAATATACTGTATATCCACCTTCAGCATACACATACACACACGCTCACACACAGTCTACCTTAAGCTTCTCCTTCCATGAATCCCGGACAGGTGACCGTAAAGCTCTTTAATGTACCGTAAAAGTGATGAATGACAGCGAGCACAATAAAACTATATGGCCAACATTGAAACAGTTGTCAGCACACTGTGAGGTTACGGCCGTGTTGGGATGACATCTTCAGTACTGTATATATCACATGAAGACTGGCTGTTCTTCAAACCGTGGGTGTCACTTTGTAACTTACAGCTCCAACTGTAACTGCCTCTCCACAGCGTGTAGCTGGTAAGATGACATAAATTTAGAGGTGATCCGATGTTAACCGCTCACTGTGTCGTCTCTGCTTGTTTGGAAAACTGCTGATCTCACTGTAAATAGATGCAACTGTAGCAGCAGAATAAAAAAAAACATAGAGTAAGTGAAGTGGTGCTTTTTTTGAGATGTTTGTTCTTTTTTAATATTTACATTGCATGAGGAAAAATGTGTTTCAAATTTAAAAAAAATTATCCGACATCTGTATTTACTTGCCAGATTAAACTTTTACATGCTTAAATAGTTTTATAAATTTTAAGAACACTTTTTAAATAAATAATACAGTCATTTTTACAAGCAAAATATTTAAGTACTTTTTTTCAATCACTGCTCTGAAGGAAAATGTCCTGCAATTAAAACACCTCATCTCAGTTTGTTTTCTTCCTGAAACTTCCCATAAAACCTTTGTTACATCGTAATTGTTGTGTGACTTTTAAACAAACACTGGCTCATCTCAGGCATAAAAAAATAATTTTGTGTTTGTCATTGAGTGTTCTCTCTTCCTCTAATACACAAACAGCGACCCAAACAAAACACCACCAGGCTGCATTTCCCTGACTAAATGGGAGGCAAACAATCACGGCTTCAAACATTAAACTCGCACAGTCTAAACAATAAACCCACAGCCCAATTAAATGCATTCTCCCAAATACACACACGCACACTTTAACGCACATTTCAAAATTCACCAAGCCATACCGCCAAAGGTAAACACTCAACATCTAGTCAACTGCAACGGTAGCAAAAACACACACACACAGAGGTAGGAAGTGATCACACGCTGAGAACATGACTCAGTTTTTCTCGCTCTCTTCATTTTGTTTATTTATGTTCTGAGTTTGTTAGTGATTTTTGAGTGTCTGAGCGTGGGATTATTTATTTATTTCCAGCAGGAGCATGGAGCTTTGCAGCCTACAGAGCCACAAGCTCTACAGTAGGAGTGAGGTGACCTGTGAAAGCAAGTGAAGGAGAAAGCAGGTGGGATGTAAAGCAGCTGGGAGAAGAGAAGGACAGTGTGACACATCAAGAGGTGTGTTAGTGTATGACAAGAAAAAAGCCTGTTTCAAAGGAAAAAGCAGTGGAAGAAATCAAACACTAAAGTTGCTCCATGGTGCCCACACAAGAAGACTAAAATGAAAAGTGGTGTAAAAAGATAACTTCCTGTAGAAGGCAGTTATTTTAAAGGTGAAGTTGTTGGGAAAAAACACACAAAGAAAGACCAACACATGGGAGTTGTACAGTATTTTCTTTATTTCTCTTGTTGCATCTCTTATTTCTGATTGTTTGCAGTCTCAGGTCTGTGCTGGATACCAGCTGGTGAACACGCTATCCCACTGTGACCGGTTAAAGATGTTGAAATTGTTCTGTATCTGAAACTATTCTGCGCAGGAAATAACCAAAGGGAAACCACAAATGTCTCGCTCAGGTAGTCCCAAATGTTTCCAAGTGAAGAGCTGCCAACATCAGCACCACCTTCTCTCAAGCATTTGTCATTTGTGTGGAGGAGAGAGGAGGAAAGTACCGATCATGAAGGAGGGAGTGTCTGTCCTAGGAAATGGATGGCTGTTATCTTGCCATGACCTGTAACAATGAGTGTTATTCTAAGGAAAATCATGTGCAGACGCAGGGTGTAACAGAAATGCAAACTCACGGATCACAGATGTTAATTTGAGCTTCACATTCTAAGCATTACGGGATTTTGTCTGTTCTGGATCTGGATCTCGGGGGTTTTATTTTAACCCTAAAACTGCCTCTATCATCACTCTAAACTGTCAGAAAAAGGTACTTCCCTTCAAGTAAAATCCAGACAAACACTTCAACACTTTTTGGCCTGGTACCCAGACTAAATAGTTGAGCTGACGTCTCTCTGAGATCTTGATAGGCCTCCACGTTCCTCCCTAGTGAAATAAACATCTGTGGATCTCATCGGATAAGCCAATAGCACTTCTTAGAAAGAGAGGAGAGACAGAAGGATGGACTGATTGAAGGACAGAGTGTAAATTATACCTTTAAGGGAGGAGGCTGACATGCGGCCTCAGATGGTCTTTGAACAAAACACATTTAACAACATCCTCCCCTGTGTAGTTTGCGTGTGTGTGTGATGTGGCACAGCTGTGTTATGTGTCATTTTATCAGGGAGGCCTCTCCTCCCTCGATCATCTGATCTCGCTGTGTAAAATAAATCCAAAAACTACAGTAATGGTTCAAACATGGGAGGCTTTCAGTTTGCTCATCCTATTATCTTTCACTGTTAAGTGTTTAAGATCATAGTCAATAAATTTATCCACATCTCATGACTTTGGACTTTTTTCACCTCACCATGTTTGTCATGTATTGCGCATGAATCAGACAAATCAGAACCAGATATACAGAGACCCACACAAAGGCCTCTGTCAATAGTTTGGACGCCACGATGTTATTCACTGGTCACGTAGGGGTTTTTAAATTGTGCTGTCATCAGAGAGGGTCAAACGCTGGCAGCAAGGAAAGGAAGTGGAGACAGGAGGCATGTGCACTCCACTTCCTGTCAGAAGGCTTGGCTTAATTGTTGTGTGCCAGCGGGGACGGTGGAGTTTTATTCTTGGCTCACTCTCTCTCTCTCTCTCTTTTTCACCTTCCCTCTCTCCATCTCCTCTCTTTTTTTTACTGCTACATTGTTGACATGTGATTCATATCTGCACTTTCAGGTCATCAAATTGTGGGGGTAGGATAGATAGAGAAAGCCCAAGGGGGGACAGAGGACTGCAGATAGAAACATTGCAATGCCTGTGGCCCAGCTAGGCTGAAGTTCTCACAGCTTATCAAACATCACAGTTCACTCAGTCATGAGTGGTGGTGGTGGGGGTTGTCCCCTGGGGTGGTCCCACATTCACAAACATTGAGACAGGTCACCTTTAAAGACGGAGTCGCGATTTGACATGCCAGAGTAAACAATGTCAGGTTGTGCATGGTAACCCTGAAAAAAAAATTGTAGAAAGAAGAAAACCACATTTCATATTTAATAAGACCTTAAAGGGCAGCATTTTTAGAGTGTGTCTTTGCAAAGGACTTGTGTGCATTCAATCAATACCTGTTCTGGATATTTACAGTTTTAGTGCAGCTCTACATTTCGTCTTTTTTAGCGTACCTGGGTGGGATGTGGGGCTGCAGTGGGAGTATGTGTGTCAGCTCTCTGCATTCCCTAAATGAATCATTTTAAATCACTGCTGCATCCTGTGCTGGCTTCAGCTTGTAATTGTGGTCACTCAAGCATAAAGAGCAAGAGAGAGAGCAGGAGAGAGAGAGAGGGGCAGACAGAGGAGAAAAGGCACAAAATGGAAAGGGAGATGGACGCTACGATAATCTCACTGCTCTTACTGAGGCGCTGTTAACTTTTCCTCTTTATTCACTGCAGTCCCAGATTTTGTATCCTGTCAATAAACACCAGAAAATATGTGATTTATTTAATGTGAACCAAAGTTTATTGTGCTCCAGCCTGCCATCCCGTCACTGGAAGTTAGAAGAGACATGCCAGCATACCGCAGCCAAAGGTGGCCTATATGATCAAATTACTGATACAGCATCAGCTCTGCTGTTATTCCTAATCTTCTTTACCGCCCCACTGACTCCCCCATTCGGCCAGTTATTATTAGGCTTGCATTTCTGCACCTATTCATTATAACAATGGAATGCATTTACATGACTTTTATTAGGTCTCAGAGGAACGTATTGACGATAGTGTGCGTGCCAGTGAAGCATGACTTCCATATCCCAAAAGTCTACCTTGAGTGTGTTTTTAATCTGCAGCTTCACTTTGGGGAACACTCTGTGTTGATGTCTGGTGCTGGCTGGAAGCTATAAATCACTCTATTACTGTATTTCTAACAATTGAGAACAATTAGGAGCAGTTAAGCACCCAATTACCAACACATTCTGATTATTGAGGAGCCTCGGCATCATTACAGAGAAGTTCGATGCTAATATGGTCACAATCCATGATGAGGTGATTCAGTAAGTCACTTGCTTTCACTATAAACCTACGATTTAACTGACCAATTTAGGCTAATTGGAAACAATTCACAGCAGTTAAGAGTTTCAATAAAAAATAAGGCCACTTATAGAGTGGTTCGGCAGGGGCACATAATGGAGGCACATAACAAAGCCTTGGGTGCAAAATCTGAGGGTCTGGGCAAGGTGGGAGACATGAGTAATTACAGGTATGTGTGCATGTGTATGTATTTGCGTAAGGACATTTGTAATAAGGCCCTCAGAGAGAGTCATGTGTGGCAACTGCCTGGCTGAACGGGCCAGACTGAGCCATAAAAACACCTTCACCTCCATTAGGCCATAATGAGAGCTGTGTCAGGCGGCTGGATACTGCACTCCGGCTGCTACCACACAGCAAAAGCCTTCACTGGAGAGGAAATGAGGAGTGATTGGTACAATGACTCACTGTGAAGTAGAAGTGGCACTGGGACAAACCAGGGATATATATGCTAGAAGTAGTGGCAGGGTTTCCATCCACCGTGCTGCTTATTAACCTGCTGGGTGTTGGTGCTGAAACAGGAAGCAACTTGTAGCCTTCGCGTCTCTGTGTGTGGCTGCGTATGGGACCGATAAAAGTAGCAGCCCGATGCTTTAAATATGGAATTTCACTCTCTGGCACCATTCTCCCCATTGCTCCATTTCAGCACACCTCCCTCTTCAACACTGTCACAGGCTGGTAACACCTAATTGTGTCATGGAACAATAATCTCTAATGGCTGATTACATGAATGGAGCACTGTTTGGAGGCACATAGAAAATATGTGGTGTGAACAAACTTGAACAGCTCAAGCTTCGGGACCGCCAACATGCAACATGAGAAAGAGAATTTCACCCACTCTAATCCAATGTTTATTTACATTGCATGGTAAATCTTCAAAAGTTGCTTATTTTGTAATCATATTATTGTAATCCTAATGTATGAATAAGTTTCTTTGCTGCAAGTGCAGACTGGCTGTGTGTTGGTAGCACTCCGGGGCACTAAGCCACCTGACTTTGACACCAATAACATGAGAAATGGACAATAAAGAGAAGGAGAGAAAGAGGAGAAAAGAGAGAAAGGGGGTAAAGCAGTGATAAAGTTTGGAAAATGAAACCCTTTATCTGCTTTTCATTTGCGGTAATGGTCATTAGCTGAGTTTGTGCCAGCTTGCCATAAATTTTTAACCTTTCAAATCACAGGGTCATTCCTTAGAATCACTAGAAGGAGCCCGTTATAAATCTAAAGGTTTTTATTTCCACATGGGATAGCTCATTAGATTGGAGCGGTGCAACCGAAACCAATACCATATGGTTGTTAACGGAAGAAACTCAATTAGCAAGCTAACAGGGTCATACGAGGGCATTGGGTTTCAAGAGAGAGATGGACAGACAGAAGAGAGGAAGCTACATATGGTGGTGGAACGAAACATAGGCAGACATTGTCAGTGCTTGGTAATGGCTAAGGAGCTTTTTGACATTTGACATTTTAGGAAACGGACATATTCACATTCCTGCTGAGAATTAGTTTGGAGGATCAATACCACTCTAATGACTTTGCAATAAATATGAAGGTAAACAAACAATAACAAATAATCTATAAGGTGTTAATTAAAAACTGTTTCATTCTCTCATCTTAATTTTGAATCTAATAAACTGATGAGTCCTAAATATTTACTATCTCTTGGTCCCCTCAGGAAATAGGATGCCCCCTCAAGCCCAACCAGCCATTTCTCTGGCCTCGAAACAGACCTTAATCATAAAGCCCAACAAACAACCATTGGCGTTCCCCAAGTCCCCTCAGCCCCACCTTTAAGCCCCCTCACCCTTTAAGCCAGAGCAGCTGGGAAACTGTCTCTAGTCTCTGGTCTAACCCTTTACCTGTTTGAAGAGCCCAGCATGAATCATGACCTCATTCTGGTGAGTTAATCACATCACTAAAGCAATGATCCTCGCAGGAAACAAGACTTAAAAACCAGGAAGTTCAGACAGAGGGATAGCCCGAGGCCGGTAATCAATCATGAAGTGTCTGGCGTGAGGTCGCCTGCATGTGTATTTCTCTGAGTGTGTGTTTAAAGCATTTGTTGTTTCCAACATATTGTATCAAGGTCTCACGTAATCTCTGACTGGGAATTGCCACAACATAAGATATGTCCTTATTCAAAGTATGTAAAATAGCAAAGCCGTTGAGACATTTATGCTGCTCCGTTTTTGATTCAATGAAATTTGGACCCATCCTCATTATGACTTATTAGCAGTAACTGGGGAAAAAAGCTTTTATGAGAAGCATGTTTTTCAGTGATATGTACATATGTGATATGTATAGTACGACCTCTTCCCAAGGTTACAATATGGCAGCATCCAATTGAATCAATCCATTGATTCATCAGATTCGTCTGATTGAGGCTAAAATTGTTATGAAGACTTGCTTGTCTTTTTAACATCCTTACTTACCCCTACGCATTTTATCCTGACGAGAGACTGTGTTCGCGTTTGTCATTCACAGTAAAAACTAGAGCAGACTTCTTCAATCCCACAATCCCTCAGGGCAGAACACAAGAACACAGGCTGTCAGCAAAGAGGAAAACAACACATCCTGGGGCCCGTGGCATGTGTCGCGTTAGAATTGAAATAGATTCTTTCCCTCTGCTGACGGTCTGCAATATCAGATTTTGGCTACACAGCAGTAATAAATCACATTAATATGGAATGTATTTCATTTGATTAGCTTCCTGCCTTCATGAGTGCACACACACATACACAACACGCAGATGCATGTTCTCATGCACATCTTACATGCGGGGAAGGATGCTTGCATTTTTCATGGGATAGCTCTGGAAATGATTATAAGGTTCATGTTAAGTCATATGCGGCTTGATGCGCCACACCTGCCCCACTGACACAGTGGCCAAAGAAAAGAACAGGGCAGGCCTGTAAATGTACACTCTGCTGCTGTTTATAACTTTGCTCTTGAGTACCCCAGCCCCTCTGCTTGCCTTCCTCTCCCTCTCTTTAAGCTGTTTTTGTCAGGCCCTTCTAAAGGATATAGCTGGTAGCTGTGGTTAATGTACCGTATCATCGTATGTGACACATCCTCCTTTCATCATACCTCTTTACCGTACTGGAAATGTGTGTATATTATGTGTTTTAGCGTGATAGAATCCAAGTCACGGAACAGATTGTTTTCATAGTGTCTCCATTAACGTCAGCTCTTGTACGGGGCTGAGGAAGTGTAGGGCATGCTGTCAAATTAACTGTCCAAAATACAGCGGCTGTGTAAAATGGTAGTCACTTACCCTTTTCACACACTGATGGGGTGAATGTCCTAAAAGCCATCTTGTCTAAACTTTTCGAACCCTAATGTGGCTCTTGAATTTCTTCAAGCAGGTCAGTAAGGTCAGTAAAACATCATGGTTTCCATGCTGTTCAACAATGTCACATGTTCTGCATAAACACATATTGTATGTGCTATATGAGCTTGTTCCAGCATATAAGCTGCATCTTAGACTCACAGGAACAGTTCAACAATTTAGGAAATAGACTTTTTTGGTTTCTTGGCAAGAGTTGCATGAGAAAATTGATACCATTCACACATAAGGAGATGAAATCAGTTAGCTTACCTTAACAAAAACATTAAAATGTGGAAAACAACTAGTCTGATTTGTCCAAATGTTTGTTTGTTTAATCCATGCAAACTGAAGCAACAACTTGAAGTACAGTGTTAGAGACCACCAGGACTATTTCTCGGGTTCAGTCACTTTCGGATTTAACAATTTCATGAATGGATTTACATTGGAGTTAGCTGAAAGCCTGGGGCGTCTCATACAGACGCATAAGGTACCATTAGCAGATGCAGAGGGGCCTGACAAAACATCAGTGTTTGAGAACCTGGGAATGAGAAAAGTCTGGTATTTCCCAAAATGTCAAAACAATTTCTTTAAATGTAGCAACATATTAAAACCTAGATTATGATATTTTTGGCTGGAATATTATGGATTGACATTTTTAGTAACTTTGCCATGCTTACTATGCATTTGAACTACAATTCCAGAATTTCTTGGAGCGTAGCCTTGCATTATGCATTTAAATGAAGGGCTCACTAATGAGGGAGCCAAAACACTATGAATACACTATATACTGTGCCATTTGCAACAGAAGAGATGTTGATGCAGAGCTATCCATATGGTCAATGTCTGCATATTACATCTGCCTTCTTAAACTTGAGCCATAAAAGTAAAATACTGGTTATGAAAACACAATAATCAATACCAGCGCTTGTAACATCATCTCCCTGTTAAAAGCTGACAACATATCTTTTAAATGAAGCTCTTTTATGAGCCGTCACTGGATGTTGTACAGTACAAAGGAAAATGTAGTGATGGTTGATTACTACCTTTCAAGGACGCTATTGAGAAAGAACGCTCGAACGATTTGGGGGCCCCGGGATGGGCACGCCAAGGATTATAGATCTCTATTGTGTTAGAGCCGTCGTCGTGCTCTTGACAAAATCTCAACACTGCACCCCTGCTGACTTTAGCTGCAGCAATTTTGCAGATTCTATCAATGAATGCCAATGTTGTAAATCTGTTTTCATGGACTCACTACTCTCTTTCGACCAGTGAATTTTATTATTACCTTTAAAAGGAAATGGTCTGTTGACTGCCTGTCCCAAAGAGCTGACGCAGTCCCTCTGGTCCCGGGGAGTGACTGGAAGGAATGAAAGGACAGATGGAGCCAGAAAGATCTGAGACCTTTGATGTGTGGTTAGTAGTAGAGCTTCAGGTTGATGTGTTTGATGTCTGTGAGCTGGGCCGAGCCTGGCAGGTCAAATAGTCAAATTCAGAGCACACACCTGGAACACTGTAAGATGGATATTTTATCAAAAGGAAAGCAAATCTATACTTAAAACCCAAATGTTTTAGTCAGTTTTCTGAAATTCATAATCAAGTCTGGACTCAAGCTGTCTGAAGGGCAGGAGATGAAAAAGTTAAAAATACAACAAAAAGTATATGAGATACGATATGTTGGATTACTGATACTGAATTTACTGGGATATTAGAAACAGGTTGTTCAAACTCAACCTTTTGTGACATACTTCATAAATGCGGATCAAGGATATTAATCCTCTCTCATCCTGAGATGAAACAAAAGCAGAGGACACCTAACGCTTTGCAAACACTTACAAAAGAGTCAAAGATAACAGAAGCAGCAGCACTAAAGTCAACTATCTCTCCCTTTGTTTTCTCTCCCTCTGGAAATCCAGAAGAGGGTTCATTTTCTCTGCACAATATTTTGCTGAAGAATCATCAACAGCAGAGACTTATTAACAATGTATATATCAAATAACATTATTCTTTATAACGCGGGACTCAAAATTGTGCAGAAATCACAGGTGAAATCTTGATGCATTGTTGTTTTCACTTCCAGATGTTTACTTTATTTTAGAGGTTTTCTGTTTTTCATACAGAAAGTCATTGATGTTTTTTTGGTGAGCATGCAAAGTGTGCCCACTGAGGGTAAAGCTCTGTGAAACACCTGCTCTTAATGTTGTTTTAAAAGTGTCTTAGCAAAGCTTCTCTGACAGTAAAACAGTGGGACTCTCTATATAACACACACACACACATACGCATACCTAAATATGCACACACAGAGACATACAGTTTGAAAGACTCCCCTGATGATGCCCCAATTAAGCTCTACCACATGGAAGCCATTGAGTGTGAAAATGAAAACAGGGACAGGAACACCATTATAACATCAGTGCTCTAACTTCACAATGGCAGTTCAGCATAAGATCAGATAGTCCTTGTGCGGGCAACCAGTCTGGAATCATGACACTTGTGATTGGATGAATCAGTGTTTTCTCCAGCTCAGAGTTGAGGCTGATAGATGAGACATTAAGAAATCGTCATCTTGGAGTAAGATATCCAGCAGAAATGTGAACACAACGAAGCTGCTGCCAAACTTATTTCTGGGAACACAATATGTGATACTTGAACGACGAGGCAATTACCCATAAAATGCTGCAAACAGCTTAAGTTTAAGTGGTTGATATAAATAAGCTAAAAAGTAGTTGCTGAGTTGCAGTAGCAATTAACCAAATCACAGTTCCAACTGAAAAATGGGGACCTGAAATTAATTAGACAAATAATTAAAGTCAAGAAAAAGACTGAAGAGCTTTTCCTACTGAGCTCTTTGACAAAATCGGAGAAGGATTACAGACCTGGGCACAGAGGGCAGAGAGAAACAGAAATAAACAGAGCGAAGGAGTGTGTCTCATGGAGCTCAATAGACCTCAAGGGTAGGGTCATACTGTATCTCATAATGTAGCAGACGTCCAGCACCCTGTGGTCAACACACACACAAACAAAACTGCTTTTTCCCCAGTTCAAACTAATAGAGAAACTAAGCCCAGGTATACAAGTTTATTGTCTGTGATCAAATAATAGTATCAACATAATAACCATATACACTAGAGTCATTAATACATAATGGATGAGCTCTTTCATCCGTTATATTTCCTTTTCCTTTTGTTAATCTAAGACTCTTGGCTTTGGAGATGTTATTCCTCAAGTCTCCAAAAACAGAGCAGCGACAAGTTTCCATCCTCTCTCCCAGGTTACAAGTCGGGGTCGGAGGGGTGGTTGAAGCTCCAGGGATCAGACCATCTCCTGGGCTCTGGTCTTCAAAGGATACACAGGAGAACCACAACTTTTTTTCTGTCAACCCTCCTTCCCCTCGTTTGTCACAGAGCCACTCTGCTGACAGCAAACCCGCTGCACCGCTCACACCGTCAGCTGCATGTTCCCCTGCCCCAGAAGATGCTGCCCTGTATGTTCACATCTCCACACCTTGGACCCGCCATTTCCCGCACAATATCTTTTATATCTGACCTGAGTTCACACTGTCATCGCAAAGTCGCTTAGGCTCTAAAACCATTACATCTCCTGTACAGCACCTTTTAGGATTATGCCCAAGAAGGGACGGAGAGAGTCAGCGCTGTCTTCTGGGATTCATAAGACCTCTGAGGCCGAGGCACTGATATACTGATCTGTCATCTCTTTCTGTCTTCTTCTATTCCATCTGTGTGTCTGTTCCCTGTAGGGGTTCTGACGCACCTCCTAATGTGTATTTAACGTCTCGTCTGCCCTGTCACCACGTAGTTAGGATGATGTCTGCCCTGCCGTTCTGCAGGACGCGCTGTGGTTTTGATGACAGTGGAACCACTGCTGTACGCTCCGCTGGGGCCTAAAGGCTCTGTGTCTGTCTGCCTTTTTATCCCTCCATCCATCCTGTTCCTCCATCCCACCATTCCTCCTCTCCTGGGGTTAATGTCTCCTCTGCCCCCCTTTGTCACAGCTTGTCCTGTCATTACTCACACTGACTATCCAATGACAGGAGAGTACAGAAGACAGAAAAATGTTTATGTGCGGGTGTGCGTGTGTGTGCGTGTGTGTGTGTGTGTGTGTGTGTATACAGTCAGCATCTTAATACATCGTAATCAGTAGTGTAGCAGCCAGCAGCAGGAAGCAAATCACATTAAGATAATTGGGAAACACTTCATGTTGGACAGCTGGGGTTGTGCTGGATTGATTAAATAAATTTGATGTCACAGAGGAAAACCAGCCTTCCCAGAGCTAAACACACTGTGTGTGTGCATGCGCATACATGCAATGATAAGAGACACAATAGAGAACAATGTAGAGAAACAAGACACAAGGAAAAAAAACACAAAGCGGAATTAAAACTGAGATGCTGGAGAGAAAGTCGTGCACGCCCTTTGGAGCAAAATTATTAATCAGAGAAATAAGTGGTGCTATTGTTTGTCATCCACTCATGTTGCCGTCCACATACTCAACACACAAGCCTCATAATTCTCCAGAGTGACCACTAGATGTCACTATTATCTGTGTGTTAAATCTCACATTTACTGCCCTTGCTGACATGTTTGACTCATGCTGATAACAGTTGCCAAATTTGCCACAGGGTACGACACTTTTCATTTTTAGCATGCTCCCCTCAGGTAAACTTTCGTCAAATGCTAAATTCTTTTAATGGCTACAAAGCCGCTGATGATTCTGGCCCCTCAAAAAGACGTGAGGAATTTGTTGTGAGGATGAACGTGGAACTTGTGCCTGTGTTGTTCGCATTACTTCTAAGGTCACCTCAGCTCTCCCGCCGTAAGGACATATTGGCTTGAACTAAGAGTATGCAAATGAGCAGCAAGTAATCAAAGTTCAAGCTGAATTGTTTAAGAGCTCATTGAACTGGAATAAAAAGATGTGCAGGAAATTACTTCAGTTTGTCATCGCTGTGGCAAATTAGGCAAGGACTGAATAAATGGATTAGAGGGAATATGTGTGCTTGGTGGGTGTGTGTTGGAGGGATAATAAGTGTATGTGGGTGTGTCGTGTGGTTGCATATGTGCATTTGTGAGAGCACACTTTATTTTATCCATATACACAAATGCATGTTTTTGCATCCATCGGGGGATGAGATAACAGGATACACAACACTGCTTCCATCTTTTTAATGGCGTTCGTCCTACTCCTCCCTGTGTTGTCATGGTGATGTGTCCCTTCCCAACCTTTTTTTAGATAGGTATGCAGGGTTTGTTCCTCCTTTGCAATCTGACACACATACAGCAGAGCTGCCATGAACATATACCGTATTACAGACCCATTGAAAAAGTCGACAGACTGCAGCGTTGTGGACCAAAATTCTAAAACTTACTTATCCTCAATTCACGGGGACAAGCTAAACTTATAAGCAGGCTTATGATAGACCTAATGTTAAACCTAAACAAATCTTGAAGGGATTTGAATTTTAAAATAACATTTCCCTTTGAGTTATTTTGAGTAATGTAGGCTTTCCTCACTCACATTTCTTTTCATTTGAACTGTCCTCTTTTATAAATCCACCTTGCTCCAACCCCCCCTAAGGTGCAACTTAACGGCGCAGAAGTCTTATTGTCAGGCATTAGTAATCGATTAGGAGGAGAAATGAGGACTTGACCGCAGTGGTGGCGCCAAGGAGGGGTCACGGCCACCCTGATACAATTGCCAGCCCCCTCACTGGTCACCCCACGCAAGTATATGCATGAGTAATGAGTATGCATAATGTGCTCTTATCTGGTATTTTATACACAGTGGCCCCATCTGGCCACCCATTTGAAAAATTTCTGGGGGCGCCACTGCTTTGCCGCTGCCAAAACTTTAATCACCCTACTGATCTTATTTAGATTTAGTCAAGGAGAGGAGACGGGAGAAAAGAACAGTGTGGATAGACAGGCTTGACTGTCTTATCTGCAGCCTGTGGTCACATCCGCTTTTCACACCTTCTGTTCTATCTCCTGCCCACACAAACATGCACACACACAGGCACACACAGGTATGTGAGCACACACACACACTTGAAGACACGGTGTGTAATAGAAATGTCGCTGGATGATTAATTATCACATGTACTGGAGATTATTTAGCCCAGCAAATACATTTGCCGGAGCAATGGGTTGTCATCTACATCCCCCCGTGAAACTTGCATGATTGTAACACTGATTTGTTAATTATTGGTGTAGACAAAAGAAAAATGATGAACCAGTGTTAGTATGTGCAAAATTTAACACACCTGTAGCAACACTATTATCCTCATCTGTAGCCTGTTTCCTATTTTCCAATTTCCCGTTGTCTGCACCTTAACAAAGCCTTTGTTCCACACAAATACGCACAGCCACATTCAGCAAAACCCCGTAACACATTATTATCAAGGCAGACAAAACAAACCATTTTCCTGTATGAGTGGTTTCCTATTACATTTGAACAGGAAGCAAATTAGGGTGAGGAGACTGTTGCTGATGAGAAGTGTGTGTCTGGATGCCAGGTGCAGTGGAGAGCTCGTTTTGCATATCAGAGAAGTGCTATTATGAGTAGAGCCATGCATACTCTGCATTAGTGGATGTAATGACCGAGTGAGGGGTGACTAAATGAGCGGTTACTGTTCGCACACACACACATACACACACACGCAGGTACTCATGCAGACAGACCCTGGCATATACACACACGACCAGAAACAAACTCAAACACACTCAGTTGTCTACTGTATGTGCCGAGTGCAGGGTCATCAGTAATGGAGCAGACTATGGGAGCGAGAGCGACAGTGATGGAACCGCATCTCCATAAAACCTGTTCTCTCCTCGCAGCCTCCATACATATTCAGACGGGCCGACTGAAGCCGTGCCACGTCGTTAGCAAATGAAAAGTAGTTTAGCATGAGAATGAGCCCAGGGGTCACAGGAAGAGAGATGCACAGAGATAGAACAAATTCCACTCGGCCTGTAATTGGCCCAAGAGGAGAAAGGAGGCAAGGGAGGACGAGGCAAAGAGGATTTATTTAATTTATTTTATAAGTATTACATTTACAGTGTTGCCTGTATCTGCATCCATTTTTGTAAGGAACATCTGTTTGCATAATAGAGGTATTGTTATTAGACTGAGCCATCTGATATTGAAATCACATTGGCATTGGTTTGTGGGGATTCATATTCAGACAGGGTGATGTATTTGCATGAGCGAGGGTTATGGGCTCTGATTTGACACGATGCCACATGAGGACGGCACCTTCCCATTCAAAAAAATGGACATTTTTTGTGAGGATTGCTGTACTTTGGAAACTTTAGAGGAAACATTCTGACAACAGGAACTTTGAGAGCAGTTGGCATCCTGTTCTTGGCAGAGATTCATTAAGGCTGGTTTGACATCTTCTACTTTGCCCTGAGTCCTCCACATCCGTCCCACTGTGCAGTGCATCCACAACATCTCCATGTTACAACAAGACACTTGTTGACTGTGACCTGCTTCCTGTCAACAAACTTCTGGTGTAGTCTAGCCTTCTGCAGTTTGCAGACTCTATGGATCACACTGGCTGAAGGACGAGGAGGTTCTTACAGTTTGGTGAAGTTTAGACAACTGAAAATCCTTAGATAATGTTTGAGTAAGGTTCACAGTCATTCTGTCTTTCATTCAACTCTTAATAGTAGTTTTTCTCAAATATGTCACACCTTGCTCTACTTGTATTCATTATTGATTTTAGTTTTGTTCATGAAAGCATTGTACATCATGCACTTATTCACTATCTTTCCCAATAGTTAGATGAGAAGGACAAAACTTTCATGTCTGTCCATTAGTTATGCATCAAGAGCCAAGAGGTTATTCATTCATTCTTTCATTCCACAGTTCCTCTCATCTGTTTTGGCTGTCATGTACATAATGATGGTATTTATATATGTTCGACCAAGAAGCACACTTGTCTGCTCTTTTTGAATGTAAAAGAAAAGTATATAGTAATCTTCGAGCAACTGGGACGGGTATAAGAGATTCTTGGCAAACTGAAATTTATGAGCCGCTGCCACAGGAGGCTCAGCCCTCCCCTGTCTTGCTTTAGAAAACTCACCAGTGCAAAATATCGATTTGCTGGCGTGATGAAGTTTAGCCCAGATGTGCAGTTTACTGTTGGCCAAGATAGCGCAGGACAGAACAGGACCAGGGCCGATCAGTAATCAAGATCAACTTGCAGTCTGAACCAATTTACACCACCTAGAGAACCTGGCATGCTTCACTGCTCACCCCCAACCTCTCTCTCTCCCTCTCACTCGCTTTCTTTGTCTTTCTCTGTCTTTCTGTCTCCCTCAGTCTTTTTTATATGTAATCTCTCTGGCCCAAGTTGTCCACGGAGCAGAAAGTCATTAAGTGGTGGAGAGGCGACAGCGCGGTGATGGTTCAGCCTGAGAGAACACAGTCTCCCTGAGCAGGCCCGACCACGGCTGCACACGGATTAGCTCATTACAGGTCGTGCACTTACTCTCTCTGTGCAAAGGCGGAGAGGGAGTCCAAAGGGCAGCCAGGTGATGTTCTCAATGGGACCTTTTTTATTTGCAAATCAGTTTGATTCTTCTTTTCTCTTCTCTTCTCTTCTTTTCTTGTCATTTCTTTTCTTCGAAGCTTGTACTTCTTTGTTGAGGCATCAATGGAGTGATTCATTTTATCACACAGAAGTGAGTCCCAGTGTGCCGCTCTATGTCCCCATCGCTTACGCCTAATGTATCTGCGCACATACATACACGCGATCACGCAGTTTTGAACATTTGCCGCAATTACACAAATTAATAAAACCACAGGGTAAACATACAGCAACATGCAGAAAACCCCCTCAAACTCTGCCCTGTCAAGTTTTATTGATTATACATAAAAGCATTTTTGCATACATCGGCCAAACAGCCATCGCAGTCGACGTCTACAATTTCATGTCGTGAGTGTGCGTGTGTGTCTGTCTGTGTGTGTATACCTCATTAGGCCCACAGCGGAGGATAGTAGTCTGGCCAATTATACCGAATTCTCCTTTTCTTCCCTCTTCTTCCATCCCCTCTCTCTCTCTCTCTCTCTCTCTCTCTCTGCCTGCATCCTTCCCCAACCTCCCCAAACAAACGCAGCCATTTGCATATTGCTTAATGGATTGCGAATCATCCGACCCCCCAAAATGAGCTTAATTGAGGTAATGCATCATATTGTCGGCTGATTTAAGAAGGATAATCATTTTTGATGTCATTCTTAAACATTTTGCTTTTCCTTTCCCGCTTGTTTACGCTGAGCAAAGGGTCTTTGAAGGAGTGGAGCGCCCAGTCCTCACTGCAATGTTACAATGCAGTTTCCAATCGTAAAATACAAAATACACTCTATTAAATATGGATCAAAGACTAACCTGTGAATTGAGTCTTTCCGTAGACTTGAACAATGTCACAGGAGAGAAGGGGCTTCATTTCCTGTTTGCACTGTACATGTGTGTTGATATGTGGCAGCATTACTCTGCCACCTATGGACACAGATATGGAAAGACATGTGTTATAGGTATTTATGTAGCACAGTGTGGGACCTCAGAGTCTTGAAAGCAGGTTAAGGCATGTACTATATAGCTGTAATCCAGTTGGCAAAAACAAGTGGTGTTAATCTGCTCTAGAGGGGAGTGTTGTTACTGTGAGACAGAGCAACTGGGAGATGCACCATGTCACACTACAACCTCTGATGTGTGTGTGTGTGTCGTGGGGGTGTGTGAAGAGATGGCCAATGGAGACCCTGAGAGAGCAGGTTCCCATGACCCGTGTAGTCCAATAGGAGGTCTCTTCAACTTGTAAAGACACCACTCTGCCAATGAGCACACACATAATCACACACTCATTCACACACACAAACACACAATGTGACCACACACAGACCAGTTTCAGTCAATCCAATCTGATCTCAGGCTAATTTGGCAAACACCATCCTCTCTATCTCTGCTCCCTTTTCATGCCGCTCCTGATGATTTCCTGAGAGTTCCTGAGAGAATTCCCAGGCCTACTCATCTGCACTGCTCAGATTTAACCACACACACACACACACACACACAGAGAAAAAAAAATACATAGGTATTTATCAAGTATTAAACAACAAAAGGCAGAAACCCACCAGGATTGCAGTTTGACTCAAATAAAAACAAGTGTCTGACATAATCATCCACCAAATTTTCAACACTCAATGAAATAAAGTTCAAAGAAACTTTTTAAGACATGTCTGGACAGCAGAATCTTTGACAGAGAAGTTCTGTCTAGTCTGAAATCTTCTGAGGTTATCATCTGAAATGATGTGAATATTTATGAGCTGAGAGGAATGAGACACAGTCATATCTAAAATATGAATTTCCTAATCAGAGCTAATAAATATTTGACTTGTGGAGTCTATGGTGCAGATTAATAGATATTCAGGGCTAAATTCTTAATGTGAAGCAGGCCATACAGTATAGTTCCCCATTAGGACCCAAGTCATCTTTGTCACTTACTGATGACGTTGTTGCCTGACCTTATCACTTCAGTCTTTTCCCATTTCTGTCAAAAAAAAATAAAAAATCTTGGACAGATCTTGTTTTACACTCACATGAATTACTGACATATAAAATTAGGCTTTTGAGATTTTTTGCAATGACCTGTTAAGATTACTGAGGCAGATTATTTATCTGTATTCTTACCCATCATTGTCCAGGATGCACACGCTGACGTTCCCTTGACTTCTGACCGCAGCAACCTTCCCTCTTCTCTTCCTGTAGTTTTCCCTGATGAATGATGTGACAGTCCCTTACGTTCATTTGATCGGTCACCTTGTTACTTCACCATGGTCAGAATTTTAACACTCCCCTTTATGTCCTCTTGTCAGCAGAGGAACGGAGAGAAGAGATAACAGAAAACACGAGATAATCAAGATTTTATCCCTCTGTCATTTTAAATTGTGAATCCTTCAAGCTGCTCTAATCAATATTTTTATACTACTGAGAGATCAAATGACTATGAGTAATTTAAAATGTGTTGCTCATGACTCTGCAGTTCCTCTCAGCTCTACAGCACTTTTTTAAGCACCTTTTAGCTCATTGTTTTGACTTTAAGGCATGTCATTTTACTTATTTGATTCACTCATGGACAAAGCTGATGTAGTGTGACTATCAAATCTAAGTTAGTTACTGAGAGGAGAAAGCAGGGCTCTGTCACGCTGACACGCTGAGTCCAAGGAGGAAACATGAAGCCATTGCTGCAGTTTAAGGGTGTTTGTTTGAACCCTCTCGATACAAACATACATTTGGACATTTATGCTGTGATGGACTAGACTATGATGGGAAATAGCTTAGGCGGTCAACAGAAATATGGGCACCCGACCTCTCCCTCTCTCTGTACCAAGCAAACAAATTCACAGGTAGGTACAGGTGATATCTATCAGGCAATCATTCAGCCGCAGTGACACACCCACAGACACACAGCTCTGCCCACACACACATCCAAACACACCCACTACCCCCAGTGACCAGTGAGAAAACGTATCCCTGCCTCTACACCTGATAAACATACTGTATAGTTGTCCACTTTCCAAGCACAAAATGGCAGACAGACAAAGTTAACGACTAACATTGGAGCATTTAAAATGTAAATAGAGACATTTCCCTCAGAAGTTGGTGCAGACCAAAACAGAGCAAAAATTAGATAAAATGTTCGACTTACATTCCCCAGGTAACACTGGTAACGCAACCCCAATTGAATACTAATGTTGCTCCCTGCTCAAAGTTACTATATGTACTTTATAAAGTCAAAGCGACCAAAACTGACCAAACAATCAGGTAATGCAGTTTAAAGTTTCCCATATTAAAAAAAAAAAAAAATGAATGCCTTTCTCTCTGACAATTTCTCTCTTACACCTCTGTATGTGGTTACTATTGGGGTTCACAGTGGACAAATACCAAGATTTCAGACAAGAATAGCAACTGCAAAAGTGAAGACATAAGACAACATTTGTTGTTCTTTCTTGGGTTTTGGGGGATGGTCGGTAGAAGTACTCATGCATAGGAAATGAGCAAGCAAAACTGCAACCTCCACAAATAAAAAAAAGTCATTTAGGAATGCTTACATGCAAAATGACAGTGATCAGAAGTAATGCTAGTCTGTAGCAAAGGTTTTTTGAATGTTAAATGCTATGATTTTTACAGGAACACGTTTGAGGCTGTTCTCTGGCCAAAACAAATGTACTCTAGCTTCTTCATATTCTTAAGACACAGATATTTTAACAGCATTTTATGAGCAGAGTGAGAATAGGAAAGGAGAAACTAGGAATATTAGTGAGGAGAGCGAAGAAGTGAAAAGAAAGGTACCCAGTCTCTAAGGGTCTAACAATAGAAACCCAGAGTCGGAGCCCGAGTGGAGTCGATTTGATTTCCCTCACTGGCTGCCTATAAACAGGACCACATGCTGAGAGTGATAAACCAGTGGATTTATTCATGCACCTCATCCTCACCAGTGTAGCTGTCCACATGTTAGCATCCATCCAAATGAAGCAAGCTACAAAACCAGGAGAGAGAAGCTGATAAAGTAACTCTATTACTTTATAAAAACAGGCTTCTTGTGTGTGTGTGTGTGTGTGTGTGTGTGTGTGTGTGTGTGTGTGTGTGTGTGTGTGTGTGTGCATGTCTCACACCAGCAACACCAATCACAGTATAAACTCAAACAGTGGTAACACAGACTAAAAATAGTGCACGTGTATACATGGCAGTCACAGCAGGGGGCCACACCTCGCGGCACTCATTTCAAAGTGTGTATGAGTGTGTGTAAACCAGGATATTGCAGGTGACACATCAACAATGGACACGGATGAGACCAGTATCGATTGAAACGAGCATTTTCCCTTTGCTGCCCATTTTGTATTCAACACATTAATTAAACATTGGATATAAATGATAAATAATAATAATGTAAAATGGAGAATCCTGCAAAATTTACCATCAGGCCAGACCATCTTTGACAATGAGACTCTGGATTTGCTGTAGTTTTATGTCAAGGAATAGTTCTTAGTGCTTATTGTATTCTGTCGAAGAGTAAGATGAGTAGATCAATACTTCTCTCATATAGTATTTGTATGCTTAATATGAGACCACCAGCAGTAGATGGTTAGCTTAGCTTAGCACAGGCTAGAAACAGCTAACAAAACTACCTGTAAAGCCTGTAACTATAGCCTAAATTACAAACACACAATAATTACTTTAAAAATCAAGACACTCTAATTATAAGATAAATAAGTTAATAGGGTCATATAACAACCTAATTTGTGTTGGAACTTTTTTTTTTTATTAATGCATTGATTGATTCAAATGGAAGTAAAATCTCCCCATAAATCACAAATTAATTGACCTGTTAGTCCTGTGTTGTGTCCTATGCTTACTTTTTAAGTTCAGGATTGCAAACTCAAGGGTGAGAAGATCATGTGGTAAAATTAGATAAAGAAAATGATTGTGCAACACCTTTAGCTCTGAGACAGTGGAGTGAAGTCAGCCCTCAATCATGGATGACGATTAAGCTAAAAGAGCCCCACTGTGCATAAAAGTGCGTGCCACCGTGGGGAAAGTAAATCAGTTGGATATGAGAGTGTCTCCCCCTCACCCGAACTCAAACTATAGAAGATGTATGACTCATGTTTCAGAAACTAAAGCATAAAATGCTGCTGACATTCACCTGGAGCTGGAAACAGGATATCTTTTTTCCTGTATGTGTACATATTTTGATGTGTCTTAATAGATGAGGATTGGACTACGTTTAAAATGTTTATGGTAATGTGAGTTTTGTTGCACATTCTCAGCTGGTGTGTGAAGATGGTGACCTTTTTGCTCGCTGCACCATCGCACTGGAAAGAGCAAGCCTAGTAGCACTATTTAAGGCTTCATGTGGACAAAAAGGTATCCTACACACACGCATTTACGCATTCACACAAACTCACGCACGCTCAGAAACACTGACAACGAAAGCAGCCTCTGTGAAAGAAAGATTATATACTGTTCTTATCATTCAGACACCATACTGCAAATGTGCATTGCTCTATAAGCATAATATTCCAGCCTGGCATACTGACAGTGTTGTTTATCTGAAGCTGTAGAGTTAAAGCACTCAGAAAGTTGTTGTTCCTTCTACCTTGACACAGCTCGAGTGCTCGGCAGAAGCTCAGGCAGTGACAATCAGGAAAGTTAAACTCTTCAGTTAAATTCTTGCTAAATTCAAAGTGTGAGACACTGTAGGAGGGTTACTTAAGTTCAGCTCTGTCTCTGTCTCTCAGCTTTCTCTCTCCCTGTCTTTCTCTCTCTCTCTCTCTCTCGCTCTCTGTTTCATCTGGCAACAAAGCCATCCAACAGTATGCAACACTTGGTTTGGTGCTCTGCACTTCAAACACACATCACCTATTCCCTGAACATGTGCACAGGCACAAGCGCACAAATGCAAAGACACATACAGATGTGCAAGAGACACACACACACACACACACACACACAAGCCCCCAGAAATACTGTCTAAAAGCTACACCTGTTTGGAAGTATGTCTTCGACTGAGGCAGGAGACACATACCTTAATTAACTAATCCCTACCCAAACTGTGTGGGTGAGACAGCTTTAAGAGAGATTTTGTCGTGTGTTTGACAGGATGAAAGGGTGAGTGGTGGACAAATGCTCAGGTCATGGTCCCCTGAAAAGCAGCAGATCTTAAGATAGAAGGAGACATTAGAAAAACAGTGCAGGGATAAAAGAAATACAGAAATGGATGTGCAGACACACAGAGACAGATTTCAGTGAAGCCCTGACATTCCTGCACTGTATTCACAGAGAGGAGGGGACTGAGAGCTCTGTATTATGGACTGCAAAAAGAAATGATTTTTTTTTTTATATAAAAAGACAAAATCAAGGCCAAACACTGGCTTTGATTTATCATGTAATCCACAGAATGAAAAAGTGCCTAGATGTTTGTAGGACGCTTGTATCATTTGATTTATTTAACTTTCCTGCTCATCAATAGGAGCGCAGCATGAAAGACAGTCTTTCAAGAGCAGCAGAACCTATGTTTGCTGGCACTGTCCAATGACGTCCAATTGAGAGTTGGTTCCTGTGTAAATGAAGTAAGTAAGATGTTCTATTTCTTTGTCATTTGTGAGACAAAAGCCTTTACCTTTAGAGTTTAACCGTGATGTGGCTAGGAATAGACCTTCCTATCTATCTGTCTATCTATCCATCTATCCATCTATCTATCTATCTATCTATCTTTGGATTTCATGCCTGTGAGCTGAATAGGTCCATTTACTGTTTTCATCTTAAAAATAACAGAGTAACACACAAGGCCAGGTAGATGTCCATGTGCTGTATGTGTATGTAATGAGGTGATGGTATTCTATAATATGACTCATGACTGTATTTCATGAGGATTATGAAAAGCAAAGCTGGGATTTTACAGCCGAAATTGCAAACTATTCCTGTTGCTTTACGTAGCAGAACTGAGCAGTGTCGGGGGTTAGGCCTTTTATCTTCCTCTGGAATGTAACATAGACACACATGTGGGCGCACATGCACACCCGCACGCGCACACACACACACACACACATACAGATCCCCGTAGCACAGCAAGACATGCTATCTAGATTCCACTTTCTGAAGATCAAACTCCTCACGTCTCAAAGACGAGACAGTTCTGCTACCCTGCCCTGTACCCAGCGAGGAGGAGGAGGAAGAAGGTGGGAGTGAAGAATGAGAGCTGGGGCAGAGGCAGGAAGAGGTGAAGGAGAGGTGGGGAAGAGAGGGAGGAAAAGACAAGGTGGTGCTTTTCTGTGAGCATACAAAATATATATATATATATATTCAAGGCCGAAAAGATTCAAGCGAGCCTTAAAATTCAGTCTAAAAGTACAGCCGGCACAGAGCAAATGTATGTACGTGTGTGGGTTTGTGTGTTTATATATAATAAATAAAACACCTGGAGGACTTCAGAGAAAGAGATGGATAGAAGGAGCTTTATCTATTGATACCCTTAGTTTGTGATTCCTGATATTTTAAGATTTATCAGTGCTTCACACCTTGCGAGCTGCATCTTGCCTCTGCACTGACAAATATTGATGCTTCATGTGTATTCTATCCAGCCTGCACTTGAACGTCAGTTTGCCTGTTTCCCCTCAAGCTATAAAGAAACGCACACACAGACGCACACAGCAACACAGACACACACCCTCACATGAAGGGTGGCCTGACAGCACAATGAGAAACTCGGTGTGTAATACCATGATAGTGAACATTCTCCTGCGGGATTTACTACTGAATGTTATAAAAAGAGACAACAGATCGCGGCCTCTTGCAACATATTGATTAGCAATACATGCCCAGATACACACTGATGCGCATGCATGCACACACTCACAAACACAATTGTAATGTAGCAAAAATACTTCACCCTCTCCCACCTGCATTGTTAAACAACACGAAGTCTACAGCCATGAGCCAGGAGCTCTATGAGGCTGCACAGTGGTGCTTTGAGATAAATGCTAACACACTCACAATGATAATGCTAACATGCTGATGTATCGCAGCTATAATATTTACTATTTATGTTTGTTTGGCATGCATGCATTTGTATGTATTAGTTAATAACGTCTACCAATAAGCAGAAAAGAGACAGTCTGAGGAACATTAGTACTGATCATTGGGAACATTTATGGGTGTGCAAAATTTCATGGCAACTCGTTCCATAGTTGTCAAGACATTTCAGCAAAAGTCAAAAATGTCAACCTGCTGGTGGCGCAACAGGAAGTCAGGGAATCACCAAAGTCAGAGGGCTTCATCCTCGGGGGACGGCATTGCAGAATCCCCAAAGCCATGCAACTAGTGTGTACATAAAATCTAAACATAAAAGTCTGAGAGAGACTAATAAGAGGGACTGTGTGTGTGCTAGGCATGGTCAGGTGGACAGTGAGAGAGAAAAAACAGACAAAGGCAGACAGGCAAACTCAAAGAGTCAGATTCCTTTATGCATTTGTTCCCTCTTTGCCCAGCTAAGCAGCGTCCTTGTTGGTTGCCTTTTTCTCATAAGAAGATTAGCTGTGAGAGGTGACGCAACACCCCCAGATTACAGTGCATATAGTTGTTGTGATGCTCCATTCATCATATCCTTAGCAGCCTTATTAGATTGGCACTCATCCCTCGGATATTTCACAATAGCACTCTATTCATAGATCAGCTCCTTTGAATACAGACACGCAAAATCCACAGATGGGAGAAACCCTTTTTTTTTTTCACACACAGAAACATCAGCATGAGCGTCGTCAGACACAAGCAATTAAAGTTGTCAGACTGACCCGCAGAAGACAAGGTGACTGCTCTGCTACCAACCTTATTTCAGGTTACAGTCCCTGCTCATTGGATTGACTGTCACCGACAAGCTCATGCTCTTCACCGTCTGTTGTACAATTCTTGTCTGACATCATCCATACTTTATGGTACATCATTTGGATTCATACCCTGTTCCACTTGTTTATGTAAATGCTGATATGAGTATCTGTCACTCCACTCAATATCGTTATGATTAATGTATGCTGCCCCACATACTCAGCAAACACATCTCTGAGTCTCCGTGGTAGCTGCTGCCAGCGGTTTGATAAAAATGCAAAAACGAGCATGATTTTTGTTTTCGTATTTAGCAGCATACATGAGGATTTGAGGTGCTTTGCATGGAAGTCCAAAAGGGAGATTTAATATTCAGATGAGTCATGAGAGGATTGCTGCTGCACACACACACACACACACACACACATACACTCTAAAAAGGATGTTCCACTTGAACATGTGTGTATCTTCCTTGGGGTAACGTGTGACGGCATATGGTGTTTTAAGATGCAATGTCATTAACATGAGTTGTGCTGGAAAGTGAGACAAATACGGGTCCCGAAGAAGATAAGGGTGACAGATGAGTTTAAAATGACATGCACACGCTGAAACACACACATGCACCGTCACATACTGATGCATGAAGACACACCGTTAAGGTATAATTCATGTGTTGTCCCTTGTCAACAGTTACCCTCAGAGGGAACTATGTTATTCCTCTTCGCCTTATGTTGGATACACTCTCCTTCAGAGTCTCCCAGTGAACGTAGCAAGCTGTCACACATACACACTTACACACAAATATATATATAGGCCTGGAGCATGCAATTACCTATGTGTATGTGAATGACTGGTGGCAGTGTCATCATGGTGGTTGGAGGATATTAGCCCCAGCAGGAGCGGCTGACATCTCAGCGCTGCCATAGGGCTGTCTAACAGTGCAGAAAATAAAGGCTGGGAAACTCATTAAGACTCATTTACAATGTGTTGCTACTGAGTGCTCTAATTTAGACATGAAACTGACTTCAGATCTGCTCCTGCAAACTGTGCGCCAGCATGCAAAACAGATTTATGACCCAGCCCAGCTTGAGCCACAAATCGTCCACTTGCTACTTTGACTGCAGAGGGTAGAGGACGAGTGAAAAGAAGAAGAAGAAGAATCAGTAAACTAGAAACATAAGGCTTATTGGTTTTATTGTTTTTAAAGAATTTGCACAGGTTTTTATTAGTATGCCACTGTGAATATTAATATATGTATTTCAACCATGAGAGACAAGTAAATGAAGAAAGATAATTTATTACAAGTGACATGATATTGAAACTTGACAGAGAGTCTTTGGTGTTTTGGACTCTGTGGGGAGACGTCTTGATTGAAGAATTACTGTCCGAGCCATCGCTGGATAAACCCCCAAGAGAATGGGGTGCAAACCCCAACCCAACCGAAGAGTCTCCCCCCAAAAGAAAATATGTGCTTACTGAATGGTGAGAACATTGATGTTAAACAAAGATGACATTATCTGCTAAGAACAAAACATAACAGGAGGGATATAATTAGAAGGACAGATAAATTTGTAACCAATGTTATGTTTTTTTTTTTTGTAACCAATGTTATGGCTTGTTTTTTTGTTTTTTTTTATCGTAGCCAATGCTATGGCTTGCTTTTTTTTAAAAATTAGTAACCAAAGTTATGGCTTGCTTTTTTTAAAATTTGTAGCCAAAGTTATGGCTTGCTTTTTTTAAAAATTTGTAACCAATGCTATTTCCTGTTGTTTTTTATTTAAATTCATAGGCAATGGTATTCCCTGCATTTTTTGAATTCGTAGCCAATGCTATGGCTTAGGAACATGGCCCAATGCTGACATGAGAAGCCAATGCTATGGCTTGAATACAAACAAACACTTACAACTGAGCAAATTAAAATGATACGTTTCTGCAGGTATACATAAATATTGCATTTTAAAGATCAATTGAAGAAAAAACTTTTAAAGGATTTTGTTTGTTGTTTGACAATTTCTGTTTGTTGTTCTGTTTGTTTTTTCTTACTCAGAGGAAAATTTGTTTTCTCTTTTTTCCTTTGCATATTTATTTAAAGCTTTTGTGAGCTGTGCTATTCACAAGAGAACCACAAATGTGAACAGTAATAATCTACATCTCCTTGCAGCTAGGAACATAAAAAATGGGGTGCATCAGGACATAAAAGACTGTCAATTCAGCTATTTCAAAAAAACAAATAAATAACAGTAGTTTTTAAGGTCAGGGGTCCAAACGTAACCATCAGTGGTTAGGCCCAATAGCAACGCCTGGCAGCCAATAAATCATGATATCATCTATTCAAAATGGCTCATCTGGTGCACCACAGTAACTGGCCTGTTTAACTTGATCAGGGAGGAGGCCACCTTAAGGCTGCGATTTGAAATTGTTCCCCCAAGGCTACACACATATCCTCTCACCCCTTACGCAAATACACACACACACACACACACACATACACCGGAAATGAAAAAAAAAAATCTCCAATGGTCATGAGCAAAATGTGTGTACGCAGGCACACATACTTTCATGAATAAAATACATTCTGAGCTATATGTATTTTGTCATCTGTGAGATTATGTGAGCAGGAAATGATTTATTACCCACGTAACTTTGGTTCACTTGTGGTATCAATCTGCTCGTGCTTGTATGTATGTGTGTGTCACTTGAAAGGTTTTGTTTGCATCTGTATATTTTTGTGTTGTATGTTTGAAAGTGGATGTGCTTATGTGCATGTAATATCATATCTGTGCCACTTAATGAGATGCATACCAGAGCGCATTGGACTGTCTTTCAGGACAAACTTGGCTCAGCACTCAAATCTTACACCGCTCTTGACTAGATGGCTCGATGCTGAAAACATGAGGGCAGTATAAAATACTAAAAGAAGCTGTGAGGGGCATTCGTAGCGTATTACCATATTACTTGTATGCCCATGCAACCAAAAAATAATGATGCATTTTCTTTCCGTCCCTGGCCAGCTGCTCTCTTTATCACAATGTGAGTCCCAAGATCACTCAGATAAATGTCCACACTTTATTTGGTGGCATTAAAAGCTTTGTGTAGCACAAACCATAGACAATAAAGAATTTTATTGGATGGAGGAGTTATTGTTTTCTGCCTGAAAACAGCTTGGGATGTGTTGTAGAGACCCAGTACCCCCCATGATGTAAAGCTGAGGTGAAAAAAGGTTGGTCCAGTTGGATCTTACCGAACGGCTGAGCCCCTCTCCTCACACAGACAGACAGGGAGACACTGGAGGCAAAGAAAATCACAGCGTTGTCCTGTGAGGTCCGCACAGGATCTGTCTTTTGAGAGACGAGATCAGCAGCCGCTCTTGGCACCGACATTTAGTGCGTTTTGGGAACACCTCCGAGAATCTGTCAAGTGATAAGTTCACTTTTCACCACGCCACCACCATGTTTCCGAGAAGAACGGCGCACATAATTAGACACACATAATTACACGTACGCACACAGGCGCATATGGTCTCATCTGTTGTCTGGCTATGTTTTTACTGATTAGAAGAGGGGAGGTGAAATTAACCGAGGATGGGAAGAGGAAACAAAAAGAGGTGGACTGAGAGAAGAGCTGAAGTCCGGAGAGAAAAATAAACTGTTAAAGCACTTAAGTTTGTTTTGTTGAGTTTTTTTTTTTCACTGTGTTTGAAATGGTACCAGGGGATGGTTTCATGCCAGAGCAATTGTCTTCCACTTTTTTTGTTTAGTCCAACTTGCTATTTTAATATGCGAAGGTACTGAGAGTCTGTATGTGTGTGTGTGTGTGTGTGTGTGTGTGTACTTGAAAGAGTGCACAAACGTGCTTTGTGTATACAGTACTGGTGGGCATGCACAGAAAGCTCTAGACTGAGTTCTCGTGTGTGTGTGTGTGTGTGTGTGTGTGTGTCCGTGTGTGATTTCAGTGTGGATTTGAGTATTATCCATTACACTGCAGGGCAATTTGAGTCCCTGAAGGGCACTCTGTGTTGTGAAAGAGCAGAAAAAGCTTTGCCATTGCCAAGCTCTCACCTGGACAGCTCTTCAAAGCGCCCCTCTCAGAACAGCCATCCTGGAGCGACTGGCATGGGCAGAAATAGCAGCATGACGGCCGCGGATACATAGCCAGCACCAACCAAGGCACCCACTTAAAAAAAAAAGAGAGGGGGTGGTAATCTAATGGCAGAGCTAGAGATTCATCCAGTGTCACTGTCTGCTCAGGACTGAAGATCTCCTGAGTTCTGGGCATGTTCCCAGACATTTTTAATCAATTCGCTATAGCTGAACTTCCTTTTTATTTAAAGTTTCCTGTGCAACCGTCTTGTTGCCATGTGGCGAGAGAGACAACATAGCAAAGAAGAGGGAGCGGGAATGGAGGGGAAAAATAGGGGAAGGAACAGGCAGAGGAGGTCTACTTCAGTTGAGAGGTTTGTAATTAGCAACTGTGATAATTAACCAAATGGGAGATTAATGGACAGGGATGAAATTATTTCTGTGCTATTTAAAGCATACATGCACAAGCAGATAACAAAATCTCACGCTAGATAATACTGATTAAGAGATAAGCTAAAAATACATGTGAAAGAGCCGAAAACAACACGCTGCATCTAAACCAAAGCATAAAGCAGGATGGAGACACGGAGAAGTTTCCATATCACGGTGCTGCGCTGGTTTGGATGACTCTTGATATCCAGGGATGGATCACCTCATTAATGAAACATCATCTTTTATCAAATCGTAAAATTAAATATTAAAACGTGTGATAATGAACTGGTCTGCCTCCTTAACTGCTGAGTGTCAGGAGCCAAGACAGACAAGCCACACTTGCATGAGCACAGGCATACAAACATGCGCGCACACACACACACACACACACACACACACGCCATTAGTTGATTTAAAGGGGCGAGCCTGCCCCCTATTCATCATCGAGCACCTCTGTGACTGGTCCCTGCCAAGTCCTGGTGAGTTTCATCAGCGCTGACAGTGGACATATCTCACTCTATTCTCTCTCTGATGAGCTCGCGCTCTCTCAGCCTGACTCCAGTAAGGAGACATCCAGCTCTTATTTTCGCTGCAAGATGACTGTCATTTTCCTAATTTTCACTCCATGAGCGTCAGCATAACTACTGTGTGTGTGTGTGTGTGTGTGTTTTGTGTTAATATATCCACTGTATCCTGCGTGCAGATCCAGTTTTAACATGGAAAAAGAATGTATTTGTTTTCAGTAGCTGACCACTGAATGACTTTTTCACCAGTCAGCATGAATGTTGTATCGTGTCAACTGTCTATCACACTGTATATTAAATCATTGTCAGTGAAGTTGAAAGTTCATTTGTATTATACTCACACTTTAAACTAGCCTTGACTCTTCTGAATGTCCAATCAGCTTAATGACAGATAACTTTAATGAAACTCCGTCTAACCACTTTCAATGAGAAAGTCCCATCACTGGGGATGCTTGAAGGCTTTTTATGGCCAAAACAATCAGCGAGTTAATGCAATTAAAATTGGCCAATTTGATACCAAGTACTGATTGGTCCTGTCCTTTAACATGCAGGAAGCTCTTAAGAGACAGATGGTGTGTGTACGTTAGTCTTTGCCTTATGCGTGTTTTCAAAGATGGTCCTGACACTATGAAATATAAATGTATAAATCTAAACTCCCAGTTACTCATTTCAAAAGTATTAGGGTGCATCCCTTTGAGCAGTGATTTATTACACTTCCAAGTCCAAGTCCTTCATAAAACAAAAATTTATCTATCTATCTATCTATCTATCTAAATATAATCAATCAAAAGCCAGTTTTCATTTAGAAAGATAATATCTTTGTTGGCTCAGGTCCACTGTTTGTGGCACAGAGCAGATGTCTGTCAGACGTCTTTGTGTAAGAGAGTGTACAGCCTTGAAGGAAGTGGACGCGGTGTACTGAGAGACAACAGCATGTTATTGATGAGCATATAGGATGTATACAGCACATGCTTGGTCTTCCTGTTTCCTATGGAGAGTCTGAATTGTTATGATACTATAGTTCCCTAACCTTAACCTCGAGATTATTATTTAATTGTGACATACAAAGGTCTCCTATAGCCTAAATAAAGTAGTTATTTTAACCACACTTTAACCAAGTCGTTTTTTGTGCCTGAACCTAACCAAACTTTAACCATAGTGGTGGTTTTTGCAGCAGTGATTTTTGGAAGGCACTGACAAATGAAATTGTCCTGCTATGGGGGCATCAGATCAGAAAAAAGCTGTAATCTTGGATTGTGGAGGCTGTGTATTGACCCTCCATCATCCTCCCTTTTTTTCTCTTTTTTTGGCGCAACCCATCCACAGTTTTTCACAAGAACACACACACACAATATGCTGCGAATAGGACTGCGATAGTCGGGCCGCAATAATCACAAAAACACTCCATGAGTACCTGTTGGGACTGACAAACTGCAGAGTGTTTGCTCTAAGAAATTGGGTTAGGCCTCTGTCTAGAATGAGATACAACATCAACCGAGTGAAAAAAAGCTGACACTGGCTCGAAAACCAAGATTGATGGAAAGCTTTAGGAGCACAAAGGTGGTGACATTATTCTTCTAGTCTTCTTGTAGTTCCAAATGAGGTTATAAGTCAATACATCACAGGCTTCAGAGACCAAAGCGGCATTAAAATCATTATGTAGTGCACAGTATGTTTACACTTGCTAAAAAATGTCTGCACTTGACCAGTGAGTGAGCGAGTGAGCGAGTGAGTGAGCAAGCAAGCGAGTGAGTGAATGAATGAGTAAGCGAGCGATCTTGTCTGAGCGTGTGTGTGTGTGTGTGTGTATCTGTGTCATGTGTCAAGCCCTCTCCTTGGTGTTGCATTGATTCGGCCTCTCCTTCCTCTCATCCATGCACCCTTATTGTCAGAATGCTGCTGCAGATCGCCTCATATCATTAATCAATTATTCACCAGTAGCCTGTTAATGTTTAATGAGTGAGGCTGCTGCGGTCAATTACTAATGAATTGTGGTCGTGGTGAGAAAGCTCAGAGGAGAGGCCAAATCAGATACTGTACACAGTCTGTTTGTGTGTGTGCACATGTGTACTTGTGTGAACGTACATACTGTATACATGCAAACACACGTGGAGCATTTCTGGATTTGCATTTCTTAATAAGCATAATCTAATGATAGTATAATTTGATTACTCTACGATTGAGGCTCTTTGGTTTCATTTTTTTTACTGTATTACAACATCCTGATTTTTTTTTTTAAGTACATTGGCGCATGGTGATGATTTGATTGACCCATACACCCATAATTTTCAATCTTTTTTTTTGTCCCCACACATGCAATAGATGTTGTGTTTGCTGTCACAAGTAACACGGTTTCCTTCCCATCTTACACTAAATGTGATACTTGTGCAAGGAAAGCTCAGAAAGCACTTGTCATGAGGAAAGGAAATGCAAAGTCCTGATTGTGCAGCCCTTTAAAGAGAAAACAGTTAAATTAGAGAATGCAGTTAAATTTCAGAATATAATTATAATACATTGCTTTGAATTAAAAGTTCACCTTTTTTTTTAGATTAGATTAGATTTGATTCAGTTTTCTTGTTGAATCTGTTTGATTAGACTCAACTTTACTGCCATTGCACAGAGTACAAGTAGTGAGACTAGTACTCCAAATAAGGGATGAATTTAAGATTTATTTTACAAAATAATGAGCCCTGAAACAGTTTAAGAACAGAAAGAAGCCATTAAACCTTTAGTCATCAGAAACAACAGTTTGTCCAATTGATCTTACACGGCACTAAATAAAATTTGGATGTAAAGCACCCTGGACAGAAGGTGTGTGAGGTGAGTCACTGCTCAGTATTATGTATTCATTTTTTGTGCATATTTATGTATGTGTGTATTTGTGCATGTGTGTGTGTGTGTGTGTGTGTGTTGAACTGGCAAGCAGACGAACATGAGACAGGTCAGTGCACGTCCTGTGAAGTGTGTGTGGCCTGCAGTCTGTTGGCCATGCCTCTGTAACCAGGATAATTAGAGACCAACCCCCTGTTAGGAGCCATAAACAGCCCAAAACAACATTACCAACCATATGATATTCCCACACACACACAAACACACAAGTTTTTCCTCAGCAATCTAAAACACATTTAGGGCAAATTTGTTATGCATCATACTTAATTTCCAAATATAGCCATTGTGTCCAATTGCCAGCAACACACTAGCAGACTTTTGTGGATCATCAAACCACGACGCTGCTATTTTTTAAATTATATTAAAACTACCACAAAGTAGTTGAAAGTCACTTTAACATGCATAAAAACGCAAGATTTATTGATGACATGGTTTCTCTAATAAAAATACACTGTCTTTTAATACTATACATGCAGGCAGTGGATGCATGTGATCCTCTCAGCATTGGTTCCCAAAACAGGCAGTCAGTATATCAGAACGTATAAAGTAGGTATATGCCAAGTGTAGTGTAGCCGATCCCCTCAGACTTCAACTCTTCCATCTGAATGTGTGCACATGGAAAGATCTGAGGAACGCTTCAACCTTAATGTATTTTTATGAAACCAATTTTTTTTTTCTTACGTCAAATATGATGCCTTTTTCCAAAATGTGGCCCTAAATGTGGTCTATGACAGAAACACACACACACTTCACAATAACCAATTTACAGAATACAACGTATTTCTTCATCATGTGTGAAACAGAAATTGCCTGAAGTTGTATTATTGTCATAGTGGTTCAAAGCTCCACATTATAAGAAGTCCTTTTGTCCACTTGACCCATCACAAGTGACCACACTGACCAAAGCAAATGGAAGCTTGTGGTTGTAACTAGCCCCGTTGTCCGACCAACACTGGGCACACTTCGAAGCACACTCACTCCTCTGTGTGAAGCTCCATCCATCACGAGGCCAAGACAGGACAGAAGACCATGGGAAATGAAGCATGGCTAATTCTATTAGCGCTGGGACACAAACAATCTGTGGGGAATCAAAGAAGAAGGAAACATAATCCCAGTGGACCCACTTCCTGCTGCATGAGCTGGAGCAGTTCACCATGATAAGGCAAAACGTTGAATTCCTGCACAGTAGATTTCCAAACACACAAACTCCTGTAGATGGTTTCATAAAGTGAGGTTCAAATTGTCCATGTTTACAATTAATCACATTGGTATCTATCTCTGTCGCTCAATCAGAATTTTCTTTTCTTTCTTTCTTTCTTTCTTTCTTTCTTTTTCTTTCCCTATTTCTTTCTTTCTTTCTGTCTGCCTTTCGGCTGTGCTGCGCCCCGGTCTATGGGGAAAGGCCGGGCACAAAGCTCTCTCGCTGAGGGACCCTTATGGGACAAAGCTGGCTTTCTGGGCTTTCTGCATATATGCATGCCATGCAGACAATGAGGCCTTTATTAGAGTAGCCAGCATCTCTGAGCTGGAGCGGCAGGGATGAGGGATGAAGGCCGGGAAAGCTGTGACTGACACTGGCCGCTAGTGTGTGTGTGTGTGTGTGTGTGTGTGTGTGTGTGTGTGTGTGTGTGTGTGCACTTCCCACCTCATGCCCGTGCATGCATGTGTGTCACAGAGGTGTGAAGTGGATGCTCTTACCCTTACTTCTTCAGTCAACTAATCAATCTCTGCCCATCCGAAGCTTATCCTCAGAGACAGTTTTCTTATGCCATATGGTGTCACACAGCAGAATCACGGCAAACATAAGAGCTAGTCAGAAACTTCAGTCTCCTGTCGTCATGCATCTGCATTTAAAACAGGCAAAAACAACACGCTGTGGCCTGTAGCCGCAATCAAAAACTGCTTTAAGCAAGCCCTCAGACAGTGTATCTCTATGCACTTGACTAACTTTACAATACAGAAATCAGGCCTCTAGACTGAGTGCGGTGTGTGTGTGTGTGTGTGTGTGTGTGTGTGTTTGTACGTGCGTGTGCATGTGCATTTGTGTGTGTGTTGGTGTTGAGTCGAGAGAGAGAGAGAGAGAGAGAGGATGCTCTGTGACTCAATCATGCGTGAAGAGGATTTTCTGTTCAATAGGAGCTGCACACTTGCATACTTGCATTCTAATGACTCCATGTGCATAATCATACAAACAAGTACAGACGCACAGATGTGTGTGTACATGCGCACGCACACACCGAGTACCACTGTTGCTGCTCTGATGATGGAAAAACAGGGACAAGAGAGAGACACCTAACTTGTAGAAAATAGTCTGCATGCGTGTGTGTTTGCCATATATCGTGTTAGTTATGATAAGGGCTTCAGATGTAGACTTCTAGTCACAGCTCTCGAGGTGTTTAGGTTTGGATGTGCTCTATCTGTATCACTGAACCATGCAGACGGTTTTTCAAATATGCTCGAACAAGATGAAGCATGGACAGCATGTTTAGTGCTGCTCTCACTGTTTTTTTTTTTCTTCGCTACTGACATCATGGAGTGAAATACTGTGTTAAAACATTGATGGAGCTTGCATGAAATAAAAAAAGAAGGGGGGGGGTGAAACCCTGTCTAGAAAACTATATGTGTTTTGAGTCAGGTTGCACTGACAGAAGGATGTGGATGAACACTGCACCTCAAACACACATGTAAAACATTGATGTGGGATCCTCTCTCTCCATCATCTCTCTCACTCTCTCTCTCTCTCTCTCTCTCTCTCTTCACTCAGTAAAACCAGAGTTGTTGTTCTGAGTGGTAAACATGTGCTAAGGGGGGTGAATGGCTAAGTTTTCTTTTTATCCAATAAAAATGTCTCCTTGCCAGATCGATTGTTGTTGCTAGGAGACTGAAGCATCCTTTGGCAAGGGGCTCCAGCTCTCCACGTCTGTTGTTTCCCTCCCCATCTCTCTCTCTCTCTCTCTCTCTCTCTCTCACTCTGACATGCACGCGCACACGCACGCGGAGCTGGCGCGCAGAGCAGTGGCTCCCATCCCCTCTCTCTCTCTCTCTCCCTCTCTCTCTCTCTCTCTCTCTCTCTCTCTCTCTCTCTCAGTGCGACTCCTCCGAGGGATCAGGAGTAGACTAAGTCAAACTTCCAGCAGCTGCAGATTTGTGCGCCACCTCTCAATTGATCCAAGTCGTCAAGGTAGGTCAAATATAACACATTCATGTCTGCTGTGCAAAACGTGTTGCAGGCTTAGATTTCTGCTTTGGCGACAGAGTGCAGAGGGGGAAAAAATTGTCAGTCCGGGACCGTTCAGGCGCGCGTCAGCCAATCCAAGGCTGGAGAGCAATTTGCTTTGAACTTTACGCAGGATTTAAACACCCACTTGTGCCGCATGCTTGTGGCTCCTGTGTGTTTCTTTTGATCAGATGATCGAGGGCTGTGACAGAGGCTAGATGGGCAGATGATCTCTGCAGCAGATGCATGATACAGAAGGTGAAACAAAGAGTATCTGCAGCTGCGTATTTTACGCAGCGTGGAGAAGTTATTTGGGTTCAGACACGCCGCACCGAGGCATGTCCCGCGGCTTTAGGCTTCATGATGGGTGGGTAGTGCGTTTCTGGAAACAGGCACACAGGTGGATTTGATAACCGTGTGTGCTCACTGTTCATCAGCTTCTTCCAAACAACAACTCCACACCTTGCGCCAGAGCAAAGGCGCGTGGACCTGGACTCAAGGTGCAGCAGGACCAACATGTCTCCATCAGATTCATCATCACATACACACACTTCATAGACATTTTTCACTGAGAGTCAGGCTTTAAGCTGTGATGGAACTTGGACTTAGTTGATGGAGGAACATATTCCTGCCTCATGTAGTTCCTCCCTAAAATGTTTTTTTTTTACCTTCCCCTCCAACTCAATATCAGGATTCTGAAGACCTGTGAAAAATCAAAGCCAGTGAGCTGTTTTCTGCAGAGCAGGTGTGTCTGTACAACACCTCACAGTGAGCTTAGTATGATATTACCTTGTGTACAAAGTGTTTCGTATTATTTCAAAAAATATTTAGTTATGCTTGTATGTTTAGTTTAAATCTGGGTGATCTGTATTTTGGAGAGCACATGGATTTAATGCAATCTTCATGGTGTTGAGACATATTTCTTACCAAACACCACCCATGATGGAGTGTGTGTTTATGTGCTGACCAGCCTATGAATAACTTTGGCTTGGTGATAATGCATCTCATGTCCTAAATCGAAAGGTAAAACTTTAATGAGATGACAAGCAGCAGACAAGGATGGCGTCATGTTCCTATTATAGTCTAAGTCAAATATTTGCATTGAAAACTATTACTAGATGAATGTGTTACAAGATTTTTTAAACTCACGGTGCTATTTCCCCCTGTGGTAATTATTGTATCTCTAACTGTATTGGAATGGCAATAGCAACATCAGAAGATGATGTTGTAGATCAACAGTCAGAGGACTGTGAATTTAAAATCAGATCTTATTATTATTATTATTATTATTTGATAAATTAGCTGTGCAGCAGTGAGGACTGAAAGCATGTGTGAATCCAGAATTTGTATGATTTTTCTTCCCTTTAGGGGTGGGGTCAACATGTCGCCTCTGTATTTGTGTGTGTGTAAATCCACATGTGTACGTAGATCAGTCATTATTTGCTTTCACGGCATGATATCAGATATTTATGTTTAGTATTATGATGTTGAAATCTCTCTATATTACGCTGGTTTACCTCTGACTTTTTGCTATGCTGCCACAATGAAATGTGTGTGTGTGTGTGTGTATATGCTGATTTCACGCGTTTCTGCCCAAGTGTGTGTGCTACTTGTTGTGCAGTTAAGTGTAATTTTATATATAGGTTGATTCACAGTTGTGCAATGTAGTTTGCTAGTCAGTGAGTCTTTTTGTTTTCAATGGAGGGTCAAACACTGTGTAGGAGGGTGTCACAAGTGTGGGTGGGTATTTGGTGGCCTTGTTAAACCTTAAATACATGCCCGTGTGCTTCTGTTTGGATGTATCTGTGTTCCTGTGTGTGTATGCGTGTTATGAGAATGTGCATCTATGTGCAAGTCAGGGCACAATTGTCTGTCAATGAATAGATTTGGCCTTGAGTTTCAGCATTTTTGTAAATGTGCTTACATGAGCGTGTGTTTGTGCATCATTGCGCGTGCGCATGTGTGTGCACGTGTGTGTGCAAATGGCCTTGTAGCTTCCACACAGTACCGCTCTCTGGACTGCATGCAGTAGAGAATCTCATCGTTAGCAGTGCACTAGCACAGTGCATAGGAAAAGGGAGCCCCTGCAACAGTGATGTCCTCCAGCTTTAATGGATATGTGAACTGAAAGACGAGCTATGTGTGGATCTAAGTGTGTGATGTGACGCCGATTTTTGAGGCAAAAGCAGCGCTGATTGTAGAATATCATGGGCTGATGGTTCTCCTGATAGTTTCCTGTGACTGATTTTTATCTGTTCAGCAGTCTTAGACAACTTTAAATGGAAGATTGTGTCCAACAGAACCAAGAGATCTGTTTCAACATCACCCAGTCAGATAAGCTCAATGATGACGACACACATCCCAAATTTAAATCCTGAGCTTATTTAGTTACAGTTAAGGCAGGAAAAATACAGTCAGTTCTGGTGTAATGCCATAAAAACTGTCTGTACAAAGGCCACATGCTCCTGTGCCAGGTAGCTTTCTGGATACAGCCATTAACACAACACTCTGCCCAAAATCTGTCTTTTCAGCCCCGTCAGCCTGAAAAGTGCCTCTAAAAAGTTTGTTGTTTTATCATTCACGGAGCACAGTTGTGCATATCCGCAGACATTTCTGAACCCACAACTGCAGCACAATCCACTCGTCTGCTCTCCATCCATACACTCTATGAGGCACTCTGACATAAACACACCCGCTCACGCTGTGCATTAGGACTGAGACGGAAGTGTGCTTAACCATTGATTGGTGA
Source organism: Holacanthus passer (assembly GCA_025331565.1). NCBI lineage: Eukaryota > Metazoa > Chordata > Actinopteri > Pomacanthidae > Holacanthus > Holacanthus passer. The sequence goes on along the minus strand of JAFREQ010000003.1, from coordinate 7,525,131 downwards.
AAATACCTCTGTGTCTGGAACATACAGTAAGAATATGAAGCATACAGATATGTGGACATTTTGTTACTATTGGAATTAGTTGTTAGCAGCACAAGTTCCAGCTGAACACAGGACAAAACTTTTCACAGAGCCTACAGAGGGTGGTTGATATTTTGAAAAAAGTTGGGGTTAAGTACTTAATAGAAGATCAGTGTTGTGAGAAGGACCCCACAAAATCTTGATTTCTTTTTTTCTCTCGAATATAATGTTTTGAGTGATGGCATTTTGCTTTTACAAATCTGGCCAGAAGAAGCGATGGGCATTATCATCCAGATAGACACAATGTAATGAATCAATCTGTAAGGACCAACTTAATTACACTCAGCAAATTATGGCCTGGTTGATGAAAAAGAATCACCCATGTGGAAAGATTTGTTTTTGTTTTTTAATACTTAAAGAATATTTCTAGTTTATGAGGTGTGTTACTGTACATTTTCAATATATTTTTTGGTAGTTTTTATGTGCTTTTATGGTGTAGTTTAGTTTTGTTTTAGTTTTCCTTAATACGTTGTCAGTGTAGTCCAAAGTGTAGACAGTAGATTTACATATTTGCCCGACTACTTTACTTTTGTATACTTATTGAAGCATGCTACTTTAGAGTAAACTTGTACAAGTACTTGAGTCTACATACTACTTTTTAATAGATCATTTTTACTTGCCGTATTCTGATTCCTTATCAGTACAACCCTGATTCCAAAAATGTTGGGACACTGTCTCAAACATAAATAACATTAGAATGCAGTCATTTACAAACAATCTGTGTTTTACAAAGCTCAAATAATTCCATCCAGTTTTATTTATGTTTTGCACGGCGTCCCAACTTTTTGGAATCAGGGTTGTAATTCAATTCTGAAAACTAAGCTGTGATGCATGAAGCCACTTGTTTTTGAGGATATTTCCACCATTCTTTCATATGGTTAAAGGAGTGTGATAATATTGTTACTTGTAATATAAGAATTTCTTTTCCAATATTAATTTCACTCTTTGTATTTCATGTAGTGTATACTGTATCATACTGAAAAGTCCTTAAGAGTATAGTGAAACCTCAAAATCACTATGTGGAGAAACAGCATCATTCAAATTACTCTAATGAAAATGACACAATCCCAAATACTGGTGCAGTCTATGTGTTGCCATCAGCCTAGTCGTCACAGCAGTGCTGTTTCCATTCATAGTGGCTTTAATCTGTACTTTTGAATTAGATTACAAAGTATGCATCTAAATATGCTGGGGAACACATGAATATTCATAAGTCCTCAGTAAACAATGAGTGCATGATTAATTAATAATAATTGTGAGATGATGTATTAAAATGTGTTCAGCATTGTAAATGTTTAGCAAGAGCATTTTGTAAGTATTTACTAATGCTTATTAAAGCAACTCCCTGTAAATTCCCCTGTTGTGGGACTAATAAAGAAATATCTTATATCTTATCTTATTTGTCGCCACAGTTGTGACGGAGAAAAGGAAGAAATAGAGAAGCACTTGATTTTTTGTTTGCCCTGGATACTGACACTGAATCCTGTGCCTATTTAACATTAGTAATCCATTTTATAAGTTAACAGTATACGTCTAAGAGTGTTTCTATGAGTACTGTCGAAGCTCTACAGGTGTTTCTGAGAACAGCATGTGACGGCTCCTTAACGCTGCTGTCCATGGTGCTGAACTCATTTTAAAGTAACATGACTGGTTTAACTCTTCGAAAGCTTTAAATGGCATCAACATCACATTAAACACTGGGCTTAGAGTGGTACCACCGAATACAGTGCGGAAAACGAATGATGAATTGTCCTCTTTCAGCCTTTTCTTTCTCTCTCTGTTTTCATGTGTGAAGATGGAAAGGGGATGGAAACATGGGATCGAATCTCAGTAGAGTCAAGAGGAGTCTGTTACACTAATAAAAAAAGGTAGGTACCTCACAATCAGTGTTTTGTTTTGCTCCTTACACAATCAATATTAAATGATTATTTTTAGAGTTTGACTCTGCTGTGACCTTTTTCCAAAATTCATTAATGCTATCATCTTCTTGTCATACGGTCATACTCTTCACAGAGAGGCAAATCTCTTACGTTCAAACATGTGCCCAACCCTAACTTTTCTAACTTTATCCCCAAACATACTGTAATAAACATTTTCACAGCAACATCAGGGGCATCAGCCACATGTTCACACCAGCAAAGTTTAAAGGGGAACTCCACCAGTTTTCAGTTTGGGAATTTGCATTAAGTAGTTGAGTTGCTTTATTGAAATTGTAGGATCCGGCATTTTTTTGAGCTTTACTGGAGACTAAAGATTAAGATATTGACCTTTCTCTTTCTTTAAACTGTCTCGCAGGTTTTTGCTTTTATGCTATAAGCTTCACTTTCATTTGTGTAAAATGGTCCATTAGGTGTTATAATTACAGCATAATTGTTGTGTTGTACATCTTTTCAGTTCATCTCCACAGCATCTCTAGAAAATAATAATCAAATGTTATTGGCGTACTTATTCAGATGTCAGACAGTAACTGGGAAATTATATAGTTGGACGTATTTCTTTTGCTCGCCATTGATGAAATATTGAAGAATGAGGTTCGAAAGAAGAGTTTAGACATAATGTTGTTGGTGCTGGTGCTAATGTGAGAAAGAAGCTACATTACTCAAATTACAAAAACTGATTTTGGAGTCTCCTGGCGTTCTGTGCAGTATCAAAGGATTGACCTCAGACTTAATGAACATTATCATTACCTGCAAGTAATTCTGCCAAATAGTAACGTTACGTACAGCTGAATTTGCCAAGTAGGATATCTCTACATTTTCATTTATTTTTTTGCATTTGCTGCAAGTGTTGAAAATGTTTTTATTGATCTCGTTTCTTTAATATAACTAATGTTTAGATTGAGATTCACTTAAATCTTCAGATGAATGCACACGCCATGTCCTTCATTCTGCTCTCGAAGGCTTCCTGAAGTTTGTGGCTCTTCAAGTTTTTTGTATTACGACTGTTGCTCCGCTCCACATGTTTCATACACTGTTACGCTCTAGTGAGGAAACAGGGGAAGTGTCTAGAAATCGCTGCTGCTTCCCACAGCTCACATCAGCAACAACAGCACACACTGAGTCTCACACAGACACACACACACACAGTGTTAGCGCTACACTGTCTGCTCACTGACGTCCATCCTTTTCCTACATGCAGACATTCACACACACACATACAGTACATACACTCAGGGGATGAGGCAGTGAAAGGGCAGTGGGATGTACAGCTGTGATGGTGTGTCTCAGAGAGAGATCAGACCCTTTAATAAATGATGAGCTTGAGAAGGGAAACGGTGTGTGTGTGTGTGTGTGTGAGAGAGAGAGAGAGTGTGTGTGAGATGAGAAGTGAAAGGTGGCTCACTGGTCATGCAGTGGCTACTATCAATAGAAAGTGCCACCCTGATAGTTACAGCGTGAAGGCAAGTTTGCAGCGACACTCCCAAAAGCTTCCCAAAAAATCATTAAGTTTGCCATTTTATATGTGATGACGGCTGTTTTAACTGACTTGATAAAACTGTTGTGATATCTAATAATTCAAAATCTTGTCTGCTTTGCATGATAATACACAGGAGTTGTGTCAGTGTTTGGGATGAGCAAACTAAAAATAGAAAATACATATCTACTGTGCTGGTGTTATAGATCCCATTTGGTGGTGGTGATGGAGCTTTGTCCACTTATATGAGTGTGTATGTGATATTACACCAAACAAATGGAAGGTAAGGGTGTTCAATTACAGCCTCCATTTGGTGTGTTTGTGATGCTTCAGGCCAAAGGGACATCACTAAAACAGTGAATAGTGCTCATGACAGTAGCATTGAAGTCTACGTCCTTGTCACAGCAATGTCAAAGGCCAGCAGTGTCTGCTACTGAATTATTTTATTCAATGCGATTTAAACACTAGATCGTGTTGTATGAATTAATGAATTAATTTGTTTATTTTTGTGTCACAACCATTGACGTCGTCCACCACACGAGGGATTACATGACTTGCAACAATATCCAATACAAATAAAGCCTTCCGGTTCGCATTCAAAAGAAAAACAAATGATTGCCGCATACCACATATGTTCTTAATCGAGGGGGGAAAACTAAAACATGTGTCACACATAAACAAAATAGATTTTTGCAACAAAAAATGATTTGGTTCCCATGCAGTTCCCAAGTAATGTGACAATTCAAAGCTTTCTGTCACACGGTGTCTTCTAACAATTTACATAACACCTCTCTCAGGTAATGATTATGTGACAGGCACAATAACCTTGTCTTTCTCCCCTATTGCGTCAGGAATAGTAACTACTCTGGAAATTCACTCCTGACGCACAGGTTGAACCGTCTAAATCCGACCACACAGCTTTTCCTCGCTCACTGCTGTGTGGGCATCTGCCACACACCTGGGAACTACATGTCAGCTGTGAACATCACCGTGAAATAATCAATAAACTAGAGTGTATTCAGCATTCTGCAAAAACGTTTGGATGATAGTTTGGACTCATTAAATGTAAACCTTGGACTGTATTATCATATTTAAACTATCATGGGATTTAACATGAGAGACAATAATCAGTCAGTTATCACGTCATCAATTTAAATGCTTAAACATTACAACCATCGATTTAATTTAAGTTTAGTTTTCTGCAAAGCACAAACAGAGACATTAAAAAAATCTCTCTATATATAGACAATAAAAAATGAAAGAACTTATATGCAGTTTTTTGCCTGTTTTCTTTACACATGCATCCAACACATAATGCCTTGAGTCAAAAACACCTTAGCACATATGTATGTCCTTTTTAAAAAAATATGCCACATAACTCAGTTTTGTCACTTTGACAGATGAAACACTGAGGTCCATGTTTCAATAGGTTAAGCTCATTTTGCTGCAGTGGGAACAATTAGTCTCCCAATAATGTTAATGACAAATCCAGAACTAATGAGGGAAAGCAAATCAAAAAGTTAGTATCACTTAAAGTCTCATAATTAGTGAGGAATGACTGCAGTAATTGGTTTTTACACATCACCACCTCACCTGAATCAACCGAAACCTACCAACATTATTTCTACCTAAGAGTCTTACGTCTCTGTCCGAACCAATTATATTTATTCTCCTAACTGTCTGAGGCATAGCGTGGTCAATACTTTCCATTACCCCCACCTGTCCATTGTAACACACTGTACACCTCATGTATCGATCACAGTGACGACGGACTGGCAGGGTGTGAACATGAATTAAGTAGGATGCAGCAGCGCCCGTGCCATGAAGAGGCTGACGGATGCTCCATGATGACTCCCAGGGTCATTACATGACAGTTAAGTTGATAGATGCCATCCACAGAGGGGTAATTCTCCTTCTGACAGGCCCGTCGCCCTCTACAGTGATGAAATGCAGATCTGATGAATCCTTCACACATTTCCAAACCCTGGTCTGTTTTTAGGCTGAACAGCCATTTTTAATCATGCTATGTCAGCTGCTATGAGCTGTGGACCACCAAAACACACTGTGAAGACTATAAAGACAGATCCGACTGACACTTTATCTTTTATAATGTTGTATATTAATCTCTCTCTTATTTTTCAATTTTGGTCTATGCCAGAAAAACAAAGCCTAAGGTGATGTTTTCAAATTGCTGCTTTTGTGCAACCATCCAACAGTCCAAAATCCAAAGATATTCAATTTACAGTAATAAAAACAGAGAAAAGCAGAAACCCCTCATGTTTCAGATACTGGAACCAGCAGCTATTTGGCATTTTTTACTTGATATATAACTTAGATGAATGGTGAAATTGAAAAGTAATTGCAATTACTGATTCATTTTCTGTCCATTATAGCAGTTAATTGATAGTCCTCATGTTCACGTTTGAAGTTCTCGCTGTAGTAAAATCTTCTTTGTGAAACAGTCCACAGTGCTGAGTACTCCCACCGTAGACTTTGTGTGGTGCTCAAAGGTTAAAAGCTCTTTTAGTGGAGAATCCCTTTGGAGTACCCACTGCACATGAGAGCACAGTTTAGTCTGTGTGCCCCTGAAGCGCACCACTTCTTGTATGGGTTAATCCAATTTTCATAATGAATGTACTTTATCCATTACAGCGTGTGAATTACAAAATGTGGAACTGCATTTCTTTTTCTTTTTTCTTAAAGCCAAGATCAATGCTTGTGTGTTTAAATCCTTTCAATTTCAGCTGTCTGTAATGTCCAGGAAATCAATTTCCATGTTTCTAACATGTTACAGCCTTTAACCTTTGAACCTAATGCAGGTCACGATATGGACTTAGTAATCAATACGGGAAAGGCTGGTTTCTATCTGACTGTGTGAACGGAACATCAATAGTCATCTGAGATCAGAGTACCTGATTATGGATTGTGATCGGTGATGGTGATAAAGGTGGTTTAAGCCACCATCACCCAACATATACATATTTAGTCCAGATTTGTTTAAGTCTGTTTTCAGCGAATGGACAGAACCCACACAAGTGTGTTTTTTCTACCATGTGGATTGGTGTGTTTGCTTTAATCAGATCGAGGAATGTGCCTCATGTCTCGCTGGCTGTTGTGTTTTGTGATATGTTTCTGTCCTATTTATGGATCATCAGTCTTTCCTGCCTAAAACGCACTTTGTAAATAATTAATGGTCACAGCCCATTGCACCCGTTAGACTGTCAGAAGTCTGGGACACCATGTCCACACACACACACACGCACGTAATTGTTATGTGAGGGTCAAAATAAAATTAGTAGATTTTTCCCACATTTTTGAAAAAGACTGCACATATTCTTTCTCCCACAATGCATGGGCCCTCAGTTCACATTCCCACAGCATTAATGAGTCGCACTGCACTTATTTGGCCTTAATCGCCAAGAAAGAGAGGATGAATAGAGAGCAAAACACACAAAGCAATTGGATGAATTAACTGATAAATCTCTGATAGTGTGCAGGTGTAATTAGGGGTCTGTTGTCCTGTAATAGCAAAGCTTCTGATATCCCAGCTTCCAAAACACAAAAACAATCACACACATGCACCGACAGTGTATCCCCATACTGTGAGATTGGCGTCATTGGTGCAGCTGTGGGTCCTGTGAGGTGCACTATAGATGGATAAACAAGCACGCAGACACATGAACACACACAGAGTTTTTAAAAAAAAAAAAAAAAACACAGAAAACACACAGAGGGCTGGGTTGTGGGGCTATCTCTCCTCTCAGTGTACTGCGGTCCATCGACCCTGCATGGCTGCTCTCAGCTGGATACGTGTCATCCACAGCAGCCCTGCCTGTTAGGGGGAGAGAGAGGGCTGTGGAGGATGTAAGGGAGGTGGAAATAAATGGGGAGAGTGGAGCATCAGCAAGGAGAGTGTGGGAGAGGAGGAGAGAGGATGCAGGGGCAGTGCCATGGAGGAAACGGGGGATGAAACACGGGAAGCAAAAGAGGAATGTGCAGCCTACTCGCTGACTTCAGATTTGAACAGGGTCAGAGGTGAAATGGGGTTGTCTGTCAGATGTGACTCTGTATCATAGCTCCCAGGGAGAAGGGCCAGCGCTCAGCCTCTTCTTTTATCTGATCCTCTCTCCTCTTCTTCTATTGACAGTCAGGTTGTTTTCCGGCTGTTGTTTACTCACCTCATGTGTTTCCCCATTTCTCTTTAATAGGTGTCTGTGGTGATGTTGCCATGTGCCAGCTGCCATCTGCTCTTGTTCTTCTTTATTCAGGTAAGACATTTAATGCCTATAGGTTGTATGTACATGTAATACGTAAATATATGTAAATATATTCTTCACTGCTGAATTTACTGGTAGAATCTGAAAGTACATAGCCCTCTTAAGGGAGTCAAATAGTATTATTTGCTTTTTTAGGGTTAGAGAAGATCAACAGCACTTTTACATCTGTGCATTTAATGTAAAGCAGCTGGTTAGTTTAGCTTAGCATAATGACTAGAGACAGCTATTCTGGGTCTTTCAAAATGTACCATACCACCAGGACCACTAAAGCTCACACAAACCAAAAAGTGTTAAAACAATTAGCGGTCTTCCATGGGGGTATATTCTATTTATATTTCCATTTATACATTTATTATATTCTATTTTCCAGCCAGCCACAGCCTTCATGTCGTCTCACAACAGGAAGTCACTGCACACAGTGAGACAAGACTCAAGGAAGTCACTGCACCCAGCCAAGAAATAGGCCCGAATATAACCATGTAAATCTATTTTTACATGGTGCTGGCTTTGTTACCTTGGGACAGAGCACATATAGGACTTATTGGTAATCAAGGCATATTGTAATATAGTTATTTCAAGGGCTAGTCTGAGTTGTCAACAGTCTTTTTGAATTGACTTAATGAATGAAATACTGAAGCCACACTGCTACAGACCAGAGACATACAGAATATAAGCTGACCACAGACATCAAGCAGTACAAATAACAGGATCTTAAACACTATGGAGGATAATTCCCCCGTTGTCTTTGAGGTCAGAAGCAAACAATACAAGTTAAATCACCTTGTAACTTAAAATAATGGTGTGGTTACTGATATGGTACCATTTCAGGTGATGAAAAATTTCATTTGTTGTGTTTACTGTCTTTGGTTGGCACCGACTGACGGGATATTTTGCAGACCGCCTTAATCTGTGCTTCCTCGCTTTTGAGATATCCACACCACTTCCATATGATTGATGTTGTGTTGGATTTTTTGTTAATGAGTTGCACGTCGTCAACAATTTCTTCAGCTTTGTAAGTTTCACTTTAAGCACTTGAGCACAACAAGCTCTGTATGACTGAGTAAAATAAACTGGGTGTGGGTTATGAGGGAGCAGGATGTTACTGCAGGCCGACGTCCGTTCTCTGCAAGTTTGTGTTCTGCTTGTTCAACAGGTGTTTGATAAATTGATGATACTGTCTCCCTTTTGTTGCACCTATGGATAATGAGCATTGTCGTTGTTGAGCCTAGTAAAACATACTGTATCCTAAAGTCCGTCTCATTTCCTCTCCTGTGGGCTCTGCTCTGAAGTTTCACTACTGTCCACTCTGTGTGAGGAGGAGCTCAGGCCCGCCCTCATTAAAAGCATCCAGCGACACAGAAAGCAGAGGCAGAGAAGACTGACGACTGACTGGCTGTTGTCATGTTTATTTCTGCTGTGTGATAGACTGTTAAATCTATCGAGTAAAAAATGTTGATCATCATTATCGACATAAATTTTATCACAAGTTCATCAAGATCATTTTATCACCCAGCCCTGGTGCATTGTGTATCGTAAGCAAAGTCTCAGCATGCTGATTTCTAGCTGACATGATGTGTAACCAGTGGCAGCCTGAAAAAAACAGAAAAATGCATTGATCAATCTGATGTGAGCTGTGCCGTACTTTGTAATGTGGACAGTAGTGTCTTTCTAATAAAGGAGCAACACGCAAAAATACTATGATCCAAAAATACAAGCAGTATTTTCATAAGTCAAGTGCACTGTCTCGTGCTTCAGCCTGCCTGGCAATATTTTCAGTAATAAAGAAAGAAGGTGCAAAAAGGGAAACATTTCCTCTTTCACAGCGTGTTTTGCTTGCACAGTTGCTCTTGAGACAGGAAACTGGGTTTGGCACTTTCCAAGGGCTTATAATGAAGCAAACATTCAATTTCAGTGGACACCATGAGAGCGGTGTAAAAATGCTGGGAGATATTATTTGGCACATTTCTGGGAAATTGACTTCAAGAGCTGCCAATTACATTAAAGCATACTGTCAAAGTAAGATGTTGAGTGAAACTGTTGTTAAAGTCTCAGCTCCATAAATATACTATTTTATATGCACACACATCCATGCGTATGCACTTGCGCAAACGCACACACAAACAAAACAAACACACCACCAAACATCTGCAGCCTTGTTCCAGTGTTGTCCTCAAAACTGCACCGCAAAGTTCCCCTTTCCGTTTCAAAGTGGCCTCTAATAATGATGTAAGTTTGTTTAAAGAGTTTCTTTCCAGGAACTCCAGCTATTTCAGTGGAATACTGGAAATCATTCAAAGAGGATCTGCTTTTTTTCCCCAGTGTACAAGCGTAAACACATGCTGCAGACACACACATACGCACACACATTGAAGCTTGGATAATGGATATAAATCTTTCCTAGACGGCATCAATATCCTTCCCAAAATTATCTATCCATCAAATACATGTCAGGGAGTAACACTAAACAATTTCCTAAAGCAAACTCACAGGGACTTGAAGAGCGACCTGAAAAGACAATATCAGGCTTCGTCATACAAACTTACGTTCTATGCGTCTCCTACATGTTTCCTGAACACACTAATTCTGATCTCTGTTGGTTGAGATAGAAAGGAGCTAAGACATAGAAATAGTCTGCTTTTAGGTCAACCCCTCAGAGAAGCAGAGGTGTGTGTTTGTGCATGTGTGTGAGTGTGTATGTCTGAGTGTGCGTGTGTGGGTGGGTGTTTGGGTTTGTGTGTTTGTCTGTACGTGTGTGTCATATTACAGAGCAGAGTGGTAAAGGTATGGCAGCCGCCTGCAGAAAAATCTGAGCTGCCTGCATCTAAGAGAAGCTTTCATCCTCCTACCTGCCCACCAAAGAGGGGAGGCATACACTCTCTCTCTCTTTCACAGACACACACACGCACGCACACACACAAACCAGGGTTTAGGCCGGAGATGCCAGCAATCAACAGAAATTTCACTACAAGCTTGCTCCTTGGTCTAGATTGATTTTCATAGTCAAAACGTCAAGCTCCAGCTTCTGTCTTATCTCTCCTGAGGACCGGGGAGACTGCAAGGGAGACATGAGAGGCAGAATTTAAAAGAAGAAAGTTATTTCCTACTCGGGGCTTTTACTGGCTTTGCATTAGTTAAATAGTTGAAAAGATATAAACACAGAGAAAAAGCGAGAGAGATACTAGAGAAGGAACACGTTATTGATCATATCTTAGCGCTGAATCTTGGAAACCTTGGACATTTAGTATTGCGTTTGCATAAAGTTTGAGGGACTTGCAAGAAAAGAAAGGTCAAAATCAATGCAGCAGGGGCTGAGATACGCTGACTTTAATACCTCAGCATGCTAACGTGCTTGCTCATGGCAATCCATTCCACAGTTGGCTAATTCACTGAGAACCAAACTGTCAACCTCATGGCCGTAGAAGAAAAGGGGATCACCTAAATCATGAGAGTACATCCTCTGGGAACCTTGAACAAAAGACTGCCAATCCATCCAGCTGATGTTGAGATAGTTAACTGAATTAATGAAAACTCTGGCCTGTTGGTGGTGCAGAAGGAAAAGTCAGAGGATCACCAAAGTCATTAGATTTTATCCACTGGGGACCTTGATTATTATTTCATGGAACTAACATGGCTGAATACTTAACCAACATATTGGAAGGTCACTTAACTCCACCTCTTCCCGCTTCCTGCTATCCCAGCATATGCAAACGACCCCTTCCTCTGCAAGTGGAAAATAAGAGTTCATACATGAGCAGCACCATAGATGTAGTGCTGCACTGAAATGGTGCTCCACCACTTTTTTCTCCAAGTGAGGAAATAGAATATTGGTCAAACATAATATTTTTTAAGAGATTGAAGATCCAATCATCACTAAATCGTATGTCATGCAAGAAAGCCAATAAAAACAAATGGAATGGTCAAAGTTGTTGTATTGATATTTAATCATTGATGAAGTCACACATGCACAGGTGTCATAGGTGCAAAAACAAATGGCACTGATCCTCTGAGCATCCATTCCCTTCTCTTAGGACTCAGCGTGGTTTTTGAAAAGTTCACTATAGCTCCACCTTCCTCATTTGCATTTTGTAACTGATGACAACGCTGACAGAATCAAGATAGCAAAGCTTATTAATACCAGTTGTAAATGCAAAGGTTAGCAATTATCCAGACACCCAGATACAGACTGCACAGTAATAATACACTTAGTACCAAGTGTAAATAAGGTCCCATTGATCCAATTCCAAATACCCTGGATTGTACACATGAGCCTTAATGACCCATAATAGCATCTTTTCTCAAACCTTCCTTACCTGGCAAATTCCCACATCTTTTAAACTCTACATCCTCTGGTTTGTGATGCTTTCTGCTAAAACTTTGTGGTCTCCGATCCCAGGCTGAGATAACCCTGATGATGTCTTTAGAGGACAAAGCTCCCTCCAAAGCCACAGAAAACATAAGACAACCTTTTTTTTCCATCACTAGTAAATTGACATGTTAAATTAGTTGAATGCCTCTTTAGATATATGATCAAATGATTTATATTAAAACAGTTCAGGTTATCTCTGAGGAAAGTGAACTTGCAGAGTGTTGGTGAAGAAGACAGTCAAAACACACAGTGAAAGCTTTAATTGAGTTGTAAGCTATGATAAGTAGCATCAGCTGTTGTTGGCCTCATTGTTGTCAGTTAGCTTCTTTCATGGTAAAATGCATTCAGTCCTCGCACTGTAATTATGCAGGGGAGAGGGGGAGCAAAAAATCTGATAATACACACACTCTCTCACACACACACACACATATACTTAGGGGTATAAACTCATGGACGAGCGGAGAATTGTTGGAACAGAGATCAGATTAGACAAGCTTTTCTGATCTGTGGCATGAGAAGGCTGGGCTGTATCAACCAGCAATGTAAGCTGGCTTATCCTGATACAACCAGGGGCAAACACACACACACTTACAAGAAGAAAGTTTACTGGGTGATGTAAGGGAGGGGAGGTTGGAGAACAGTGGGGTACAATCTCCAAACAATTCCATATCCTTTTTAGTCATGGCCTCGCTTTGGCTGTGAAGCGGAAACGACTTTGAGCCCTTGTTAACAGTGTCCCCAAACTCCACTAAATGTCTACTTTGCTGTCTTTATACTTACAAAAGTATTTCATCCTGCAGCTCCTGACAGCTTTGTGATTTGTCCTGTGGCACGTGGACTGACTTGAGTTATATGTCTTCTCTCTCCTCTCCCCTCCTCTTTCAAGCAGGACTGATGTCCAGATGGTGTGCCCTTCCATGTGTGGTCCAATTCACCTCTCCTTGACCATTTCATGGGCCACAGACCGACCCAAGCATCCACGGCCCCTGCTTGACTCGACCCCACCGCGCACTGTACACCTTACCCTTAACCCCTCACCCCTAACCTTCACCCTCAGCCCCCCACCTCCCTCTGTCCCACTCTCTGTCAACTATCTCCTCACATTTTGACAATCCTAGCCCTCCCTGAGCCCAACATGGTGGCCCGCATTCCCGCTCTACTCTTGGTCATGATGTGTCGGGGCGTCTTGCTCTCTGTCGGAGACCCGCCTCTGTCCCGCCGGGAGATCCGCATCGAGGGAGACCTGGTCCTCGGCGGCCTTTTCCCAGTGCACGAGAAAGGTGCCGGGATGGAGGAGTGTGGGCGTGTGAACGAGGACAGGGGGATCCAGAGGCTGGAGGCCATGCTGTTTGCCATAGACAGAATCAATAGGGACAACACTTTGCTGCCTGGGGTCTCCCTCGGGGTCCACATCCTGGACACCTGCTCAAGAGATACCTATGCGCTGGAGCAGGTAGGTGAACGTGATCACTGAACATAAACTCTGCATGTTTTTCAATGGGAGATGACAGTATTTAAATTCACTTTTCTGTCAAAGGAATAGTTTATTATTCCTGTCTGTCATCAACTTAAAATACTGTTGGTCAGATGTAATCATAGATATGTTAATCAGAATCACTTCAGCTTTCATTTGCACAAGATTCTGTTTACAGTAAAACTCCAAAATGGCTTTTGCAAACTTATGTGCCAAAGATGTAGCATTGGAAATTTACCAGATTACAGACTTTCTGACTGTTATTGCATTTGTTTCAGTCTGGCAATAACATACCTATTATTTACTGCATTTCTGTATGTATATGTATGTATATGACAGTGGTGAACATAATCAAATCCTCAAGATGCACATCACTGAAATAAAAGCACAGTTAGAGCATTTATTCTCTAAGAGTGTTCACTCGTAAATGCAGTTACCCGTTAGTGCTGATACAACTTTTTTGATACAGCGTCGTTCAGATACAGTTTGTTTAATTAGCTGTTTGTTCTCTTGTGCTGCCGGGCGACTTGAACTTTTGCTACCTTTTATATTTAAAAAGTTGCTCTGCAAAGTAAGTTGTGTGTCAGAAGTAAAAAGTGCAAGTTTTCTATTTTAAATCAAGTAAAACTATAAGGTCTGACTCAAAGGTAATATTCAGGTAAAGTAAATGTGCCTCAAAAATTCTGTTTTATCCACCACAGGTAAAGGATGGCTGCCTCAAATGATAACAGCAAATCCTTGATGAGAAATAGGAAATTGAAGCAATTTGCAATGAGGGAAATGAGCTGGACATAAAAAAAGACAGCACTTTCCCTCAGGGATTGTTATCTTCAAAAAAATATATATTGCATCTTTGTGCTTAGCTATTTTTGGATGATGCATCTAGCGATCTTATACAACAACTCTTTGACTGATTGCATAAACCCTGGAAACCCTGGTTTGCTTTCCTTAAATGGGTTGCAGGTTAATTGGCACAGACCAGCAATATGTTATAATGTGCTTTGGTCTCGGAGGAGTTAATTTACAATTTGGACCCAGTACTTGAAGCAGTTAAGAGCTCCTAGTGTAATGGGTTTTTATAGTCCCTTCAAAAAGATAGAAATTTTACATGATAAGAAAACTGTCAATCATGTTCCATATTCCTCATAAAGAAGGATTTCAAAGTGTTTCTCAGGCTGATTAAGAACAAACAGATAATATCGACCATATGGTATCCAGTATGTATGTGCTCATGCATTTGATTATGTAATATCTCTTTGGTTTCCTAGGCTCTGGAGTTTGTAAGAGCCTCCCTCACCAAGGTGGATGACACAGAGTTCATCTGTCCAGACGGATCTTATGCTCTACAGGACGACAGCCCGCTCGCGATCGCTGGAGTCATCGGTGGATCCTTCAGCAGCGTCTCCATACAGGTAACACACAGCACGCAGGCATTTATACAATATGTTTTTACCGCCATCATAGAACTCTATCGCCCTTGGTGGCTTCTTCTCTCATTTCAAGTACCATAACCAAGTCTGCCGAAGCTGACTTCCAGTGGCGTGGCAGTGGCATGGAAGTGCGTCCATGTCTTTCTCCCTGCGTGTGTGTGTTTGTGTGTGTATTTATTTCTTGGAGTCATGTTCCATTGGTGTGTTCTTGTGTGTCTCCCCAGCTCTTGTAGCTCTTGTCACAGAGCTGGGTGATTTGCATAGTTTAGCATAAAACCTCCTTCTCCCTTACTCCTCTGTGACTGCACAAAAGCATCCTCCTATCAGTCCTTAAATCCCTAATCTCTGCAACTGTCTCTCTGTCTTCTCTTCCTCACCCTCTCTTTTTCTCTCTCTCTCCCACTTTATGTATTTCTCTTTTTTTTGAGTCCCTTAAATCTTTGCTGTCTTCCCTCTCATCACTGCCTACTTCTCTTTTTTCTCCTTTATATGCATTCAGAGGCACCCCTCGCGGCTATTTGGGGAGAGCTCAGTGTATGCTGACCTCAGCCCCCTTCTTCTCCTCCTCCTCCTTCCTGGGGCAGCCATTGTTAACACATCTGCTCTGTCTCTTGTCCTTCATCACACATAATTATCCCTTGTTTTCTTGCGGCTCATTCTTGTTGCCCTTTGTTGGCGTTGCCGTTGTTTTTACCCGTCTTTTCCGAGGGCAGCGCTGTTTACGAGACCCGAACTGTGCTCTGCTTTCTGATCTCCTGCCAGTGAAGCTAATCCAGCTACTCCTTCATGTCGCTCCACTTGGCCAGTCTGTCTGTTGCTTCTAAATGAAGTCATAGGGAATTATTTTATGTTTAACCATGCACAACTAAACTCAGATGTTTTGCAGGCATTTACATAGCAGGCATCATTCCTCTCCACCGTTCGCACACGTGTGTGTATGTATTTCTGTGTGTGTGTGTGTGTGTGTGTGTGTGTGTGTGACTTGCATTCCAAGCAGAAAACACACAGCAGCCCTCCACTGCACCAATTTTTTCCTCCTTCCCTTTCATTTTTTTTCTACCCGTCCTTCATATTCAACCCATTCCTACAGTACATCTTCCTTCCCTCTCTCTCACAGGAAGGGAGCAGCTTTCACTAACAGAGTCAACTCTCAGTGTCCCTACAGACAGGCCTCTTAGCTAGCTGTAGTCATTGTTCAGTGGCAGGTAATGGAGCAATGCAGTTAGATTTTGCAGCGTGACCTTCCCTGACATTTAAGTCAACTGCCACCTTAAAAACATAAAACCTGCCTGAAGTACTGTACTAGAAGCAGCCATCCACGTGTGTGTGTGTGTGTGTGTGTGTGCGTGTGTGTGTGTGTGTGTGTGTGCGTGCGTGTGTGCGTGTGTGTGACAGTGCAGGTGTTTTTGTGCATGTCCTTATGCACATCTGTATCTGCATACGAGTGTGTTTTCTAATCTTCTACATTATTAGTCTAATGAGATTCTGACATGTTGTCAAAACAGCTCATCAACTGAGCTATGAATGAAATATAGAAAAGCCCAGAGTGATGCGCTCTAAAAGGATTAAACTGAGGCGAAAACAGAATGGCCACGTAGTTTGTGTTCATTTGCATGCGTGTGCATGTTTGATTGTGTATGTTTACGTGTCTTTTGTGCGCATGAGAATGTGTAGCAATTACATTTCCACTGTTTGTGTTGGCGTCTGTGAGTAAAATTGTAATGAAGAGAACATGACCAAACCCCAATCAACAGTTAAAGGGAATATTATATAGACATCAGTAGACCCCAGATGATGTCCATCACTAATGCATGAGTCAGTGATTTATTGAACTTCTGTGTGTGTGTGTGTGTGTGTGTGTGTGTGTGTGTGTGTGTGCGAGCGTGTGTGTAAGTGTGTGCTGTTTTGTGTTCTCTCTGTGTGCATATATGCCTACACTTGCTGCATTGTGTTTTATCTTTGAATAATCACATTATGCATGAAGCAATTCCTATCAGCAGCAGCCCTCCAAATATGTTCTAATTTTTCCTTTGATGAGAAAAAAAATACATTTATTAAAGGATCATTACAATTATTTTTATGGGTCTTATTTACAAGATTTTGTCACTGTGCCAATCACTTTTAATCAAATTTTTAGTACATGGTTAACAGAAGAGCTTAAAAACCCTCTAACACAACAACACTACCCCCTGCAGTTAGACTTTAAATATCTTTGGTGGAGCAGTTTATTGCAGTTAATAATACTGTGTTTGATTTATTTTTGACATTACTCACACTGCTAACTGACGGTCCTTAAGTGGATGTCTTTATTTGCCAGCTACTAAAAAGAAAGAGTATGAGTAACTGAAGTGTTTTATCCAGTGCGTATTGCAAATGTTTCAATTAAGGTGCTTTTGGGTTTCATTCTCTCACCTTCTCCAATTGACCATATCAGAGACCAGAAATCCCTACAAACTGAAACACTTGTCTCTTTGTCTTCCTCTTTGACTTCACTATTTGGAAAACCCACTGCTGATCAGATATTTTTGTTAGTTCAAAAATGTTGATCTCAGCCATGACATCTATCAGATCTGAACTCTGAGTATCTGATAGGAAAATAATTGTGTGTTCACCTGTCAACCAGTCCAAGGGGTGGACACATCCTTCATAGGCAAATAGGCAAATAACAGAGAAAGGGTTCATTTTAGTCATTCCAGTATGACTCTCAGTGAAATCGCCAGTTTTCATCACACTGAGAGGTTTCTCATCCCGTGTAATAGACACAAAAATTGCCGGTTCTTCACCATGTATCCTCCAGTTTCTTTCAAGTCTCCTCAACTTTTTTTCAAGTGCCCCATTAAAGTAACTGTGCAGTAATTGGCTCTGTTGCTGTCACCTCTCAAAACATCTGCATTGTAAAACCTCTCATAGCTGCTTGACTGCATTCAGTCTTGAGTTTAATAGAGCTCCACACACACGTGCTTTCACACTGTGTACCTCACTGCTGTAACTGTAAAAAGACTTTTAATAACACTTTGCATAAATGAATGGGAGGTTAGTGGGGCAAAATACAGTAAAATTCAGGGACATCATTTTGATTCACATATCAATTTACAGTGTTCATTTAAGTCAATAACAAAAGGTGATCAAAATCAGTCAGATCAACCTCAAATTTCACAAAATCAAACTGACTAATTTAGAATGAATTATTGTGTAAGTTCTTATGCAGAGAATGTTGTTAGTCTCTAATTAAAGTTTATCTCCTCAATAATTCCAAATAAGACTGTTTATTCTAAAACAAAAACATCAAATTACCTTATTATTTCATATCTCCATGTGCTGGAGAATCCAAGATAAAAAAGAATTATCATTCAATCAGTTTTGAGTTCTACATTTCATTAAAAAGTGAAGTAGTTTTAATCTTGCAAGCGTGGGTTTGGCACTGATTGATTCATGTCTCATTTTACTGTATCTCTCCCCTCAGGTTGCCAATCTTCTCAGGCTCTTTCAGATTCCTCAGATAAGCTATGCGTCAACCAGCGCCAAGCTCAGCGATAAGACCCGCTACGATTACTTCGCCCGCACGGTGCCCCCTGACTTCTACCAGGCCAAAGCCATGGCCGAGATCCTCCGGTTCTTCAACTGGACGTACGTGTCCACTGTGGCGTCAGAGGGTGATTACGGTGAAACTGGCATAGAGGCCTTCGAACAAGAGGCACGTATGAGGAACATCTGTATCGCTACGTCAGAGAAGGTGAGACGTGGACTAAAATACAATAGAATATCAGTTTATTTCTACATGAATATAAGCAACCAGTGCTCAAAGCCAGATACCAAAAACTTTAATCAGCAGTGTCACACTGATGTATGGCCTGAAGCTGCACCAATAACAATGAATGGGGCACTAAATTTGCGAGCTTATGAAAGTTTGTCTCCATGTCTTATCTTGTCTTACACACAAATGGGGTTTATATTACATTGGTGTTATCAGTTGTGAACCAGAAAATGAAGGCTTATCTCCAAGAACTTATTCTGGGTACTTTCACAGTCACATTTTTCATCTCATTTGCTACGGAGGTGCATGATGGTGTGAGACAAAAGTACAGAATTTTTCTTTTGCTTGTTTCTTCCTATGAATGATGGTGATAAGGTTATAGGGACAGCAAGCCAATTTGGGAACCAAAGGAGCGTTTACAATACATCTGTCATTACAGTAATGTCCTCTTTTTGTCCAGGTGGGGCGTTCTAATGCTAAGAAGTCCTATGAGGCTGTGATCCGTCAGCTCCTCCAGAAGCCGAATGCCCGTGTGGCTGTCCTCTTCCTGCGCAGTGACGATGCCAGGGAGCTGCTGGCAGCTGCTGCCAGGCTTAACACCTCCTTCATCTGGGTGGCCAGTGATGGCTGGGGTGCACAAGAAAGCATTGTCAAGGGAAATGAGGTCACTGCTGAAGGAGCCATCACACTCGAGCTGGCAGCCAATCCCGTGCCAGAATTTAACCGTTACTTCCTCAGCCTGAACCCGGGCAAAAACCATCGTAATCCCTGGTACAGGGAATTCTGGGAGCAGCGGTTTCAGTGCTCCTTGGGCGGTGGAGGAGGGGGAGTTGTTGGACTGGGAGAGACGCCTCTCCCGCCATGTGACCAGGACTTGTCGATGGACAAGAGTAACTTTGAACCAGAGTCCAAGATCATGTTTGTGGTGAACGCGGTGTACGCCATGGCCATTGCACTCCATAATATGCAACGGAGCCTGTGCTTCAACACCACCAAGCTGTGCGACAGCATGAAGGCACTGGACGGGCGCAGACTCTACAGGGATTACATCCTTAATGTCAGCTTCACAGGTAAGAGAGCTGGAGCACGGCAAAGAGAGTGAAGAGTCCTAGATATGGTGTTCAAGGTGGATGAAGAGTGAAAAGAAGTGAATGTTGGAGAGAAGGTTGGCGAGGAAACGGGAGCGATAGCAAGAAATAGACAGGAATGTGAGTGCTGGGCCTAGTTAACAGTCCTCTCATGAACAACACAGGGATGTTGTCCTTCTCCTCAGCCAAAGCAGCCAAACCAGAGAACATAAAAAGTACTGAGACAAATCCGCTTAATTGCTATGTATTGTCAGAGCCAGCCTGCCATTGACACCTATTACCCATGCGTAATTGATACGACACTACAAAGTTGCTTTGAGGAATGAGAGCTGCAGTTAATCCGTCAGCCATATTCTTCTCCCTTGCACTAATGAGATTGTGTGTGTTATAATAGCTCCTATAGCGGGCTGCCTGTCTGTCTGTCAGTCTCTGTAGCGTTGGGAGAGAAGAGACAGAGGATTGGCTTGACTGACAGATGGCGTACAAAGGAAGCGTTATAAATAAACTGCTGTGTCTCGGGGACTGACACAGGTTTAGAGGTGCTTATTCCTCCGCCAACCGTGACCAGGAGCAGACATCAAAACAGCCGAACAAACAGCACTAACACGGCAGCTTTGCCACAGGACGCTGGGGAGAGAGCAAGAGGGATGGATGGAGGACGAAAGAATGGCATCACCTACAGGGGGAGGGGGAGGGGGAAGCTTACAGATAAGACTGACAGGCAGACTAAAATGAGAAAAAAGAGAGTTTGGGGTAAGGTAAAAAGGGAGTAAGACAGAAAAAGAGATAGGGAGAGAAGGAGGGAAGGAACAAGGGAGCACTGAGGCAATGCCGGAGTGGGACAGCGTGCGTCAGCAGAAGACGAGGATTCTCTTTGAAATTCCCCATCTTCATTTCTGCTACAAATCAAAGGACTTGGAGCATTTCTGGCTGAGAGGAGGGAGACAGAAAGAAGGAAAGAGAGAGGAAGAGTGTGAGTAAGATAGGGAGGGAAGGAGCGAGAGAGAGAGAGCGAGAGAGAGGGGGGAAATAGTCAAGGCGATTGCAGTTGCAGCCTCCAGTTGGCACAGATGATAACCACTCCCTTATAGGATGCATACAGAGAGGGACGGAATAGATATGCAGATTCACACATAGAAAGTTTAAAAATGCTGTGGAGTAAGTTGGAGGAGAGGAGAGGAGAGGAGGTGTGAATCTCGCTACGACTCCCCTACATCTCTATGTCTGATCATCTTTCTCTCTTACATTCTCCTCTCCCGCTCTCCCTCCCTTCTTTTCACTACTGATGTATGTCCATGTCTTTACTCTGCAGCAGGGAAAGAGTAACAGCACATACCGGGATCTTGATTTCTTTACAGCTCAGTGTCAGTGCTGACAGTGACAACACGGCAAACAACTGTATCAGTTTTTAAAATAAAATGCATTCAAAGAGTCTGTGTCCATAAGACAGTGAGGGTGTCGAAGGTGGCGGCGCAGTTAAACCGGGAACTGTGGCGGCATTTGTTTTGAGTTAGCTCTCGCGCTGCTGTACGTATGCATCTTTCCATCTACAGTATGTAGGGAAGGAGCTGAGGTGAGTTGAGGTTGAATGTGGGGTATAAATACTGCAGCATCACCATCCGCAGTGCTCTCTGAAGTCTGAACTGTAGCAGACGGAAAACCAACACTGTTCAGCGCTCTCTATCTCGCTCCCATCTCCTTCTCACACACACACACACACACACACACACGCATGTTCATTATACACTCTTTACATTGCATCAAAGTTTGATCTCACTTGTACCTTTGTGTTACACTGTTACATCGCTACCCCATTGTCTTTAACTTTACATTCATAACACAGCCGACTGTGTCTCTAACTACGATCAGGCTGTTTTTGTTGTGTCTTACTGACAAGCGTATGTGGTGCACTGAGGCAGTATGTTGTGTGGCGAGGAGTGTGTTTTCGTATGCCGCTCTCTTCATCTAGTCTCATCTCGCTAGTTGCTATGGTAATGAAGCCGACACTATTGCCAATTGTTGAAGTGATCTGGTAGATCATGGGAACTGCTCCCTACCAACTAGTAATAGACACAGGGGCGCATTTGTGCATTTTTATGAGGCCTTGATTGAACACAAAACGCACACGCACATACGTGCCAGAGACACACACACACACACACACACAAACACGTGCAAACCAGTCAGCTTTTTTTTTCTTTTTTTTTTTACAAAGAGGCAGCTTGAAATGCTTGTTTTTTTTACCAGCATGAAATTGCAGACACCCCCAACCCACACACTTCTCAAAGCCATCATTCAACTCCCACCCACCCACCTCCCCGATCTGCAGCAAACATATCAGTATATACACACATGCGCGCAGTCTTCTGTTCAAATAGTGGTGATAGATGTGATATTCCCCCTTCTCTGCGCTTTTGTGTGTGTGTGTGCGTGCGTGTGTGTGTGATACGTCTGTGTTAGCAGAGGCGGTGTGCCTTCAGGGCCATATTGAGCAGAGAGCTTACTGCAACGTTTAGATGCTAGAGAACAGCCTTCACTCCTTCTCTCCCTTATTTTCTCCTCGCACTCTTCCTCTGTCTCTCCGTCTCTCTGTCACTCTCTGCCTCTCACTCCGTCTTTCTGTCTCTCTTTCTCTCACTCTTCATCCCTCTATCTCTCCACATCTCCCTCTCTGTCTCCATTCTCTTTCTCACCCAGAGAGTGTCCTACTCTCTCTACATTCAAAAACAGCACATCCCACTCAGACTTCACAAGGTTGCTCTCCTGCCTCCACCGCCTCTCTGCGCCGGTCTGTTCCTCCACTCCTTCACTCTGCTCATCCATCCTTCACCTTTTCTCTATTGATTCCTCCGTCTAAAGGCTTTCCTCCGTCCACCTATATCTCTGCTGCCGTCACATCAGTTTCTTGCTTTTCTCTTTAGCTATCGCCTGTATTCTTCTCCCTCTTCTCCCTTGTCACTTCCCTCCTTTCTTTGCCCTTATCTTGTCTCTCGGCTCATCCTCCCTCCCAGCGCCCCCTGCTTTTGGCCTGCCATTTCTCTCTTTTGTCTCCTCTATCTCATCACCTTTCTTTCTGTCAAGCCTCAGCTCTCCGCTGCTGCACCTTTCCTCCTATACATTTCCCTCCCTTGTTCGAGACTTCCTTCTCTCCGCCCTATCTGTCCTCCCCTCCCCCGTGGCGTGTTGGTCCATGGCCCAGGCAGCGCCTCCGTCCCCGGGGACCAAATCCGCCGGGAGAACAAATATAGCTGATGTAATCTGTCTGTGTGTGCGTTTGTGACATGTGAGTGCATCCCTGTGTCCATATCTGTATATACTCAGGGATGTGTGTGCGTGTCTCTGCGGGGCACAGATGTGTAAGGTCATCAACCCTCTGAAGGAAGAAAAAGGGGGACAAGAAAGGTTGGTCGCACCATTAGCATGTAGAGCTGTTGTATTTTCTATTTTACCTGCACAGACATGCACTCGTGCATGGACCTATGCAGTGTTAAACTTAAATCATGATTCAATCAGGGATTCAGGTAAATCTAGCTTTGAAATAAAATTCTCTATTCCCTAGCCAACAACTAATCAACAGCCAGCTTTCGAATTTTTAGTCACACACTCGCACAAAGAAAAGATTTGCCCTCACTTAATGAGTCAGTATACCTCTCTCTCTCTCTCTCTCTCTCTCTCCACTTTTAGATTACTTATTCCTACTTATTCCTCCCAAGCCCCTTTGCCTCCTCTCTCTCTCTCCCTGCCTTTAATACCCACAATCCCCCTTGGGCTTCGCTTTAGCCCAACATGGCCGAGAACATAATTAATTTCACAGCTTCTGAATGAAAAGCCTGTTTTCACCATGCTTCTAATTAAGCTAGAATAATAAGGTGTTTCTCAAGTTAGTGAGAATGCTAAAGTATCTCACAAAAAATTAAGGATCTGGTTAGGCTGCGTTATTGCAGTAGTTTGTCCCACCTAACTTTATTAGCTTTTTCTGCACTGTTATTGGTTTTATATTCTGGGGCCCCAGATGTTTAGAGGCATGCACAAAAAATGAGAAGCACATTTTGGTTGACAATGCAATGAATCCTCTCAGATAAACAGCAGTATGTTCACAGTTGGAGAAGGTCACTGAGAGCTACAGGTAGTGCCGGCGGCCTCAGCTGGACTGGGCCAGTGGGAAGTGTATGAGGATGAGATCACACAGATTTATCGATCATCACAGTTTTAGCTGCGTTAAGTTGCGGTATAGTATGTGTAAGATACCACAGGAAAGCCTACAAGCTGCTGTTAGGAAGCAGTCGCCGCATTCAATTCTTCAAATGATGGAATTGGTTCAGTTCATGGTTCATCAAAGTTACATCACACAGAAACATGCTGCAGAAAGGTAGCTGAGGGACAAACTTCTTTTTAACCACTCTGCCCACACACGTCTATTGTGCAGCTGTTGAAATTCAAATGCATGGCTCTATGAATAGCAATGTCAGTCTTCAGTCTGTTCGACAGTCTGTCCACCGGTTTGGTCCAGACTGAAACACTTCTTGGATGGATTGTCATGGAATTCCGTTGAGACATTCATGAATCCAGAATATGATGACATTGTTGATCCTCTGGCTTTTCCTGCAGTGCCACCAGCAGGTCAAATGTTTCACTCATCCTGTAAAATATCTACCTGATCATCTTACAACTACATAGTTCCCAAAGGATGAAGCCTAACACTCACTTTCCCCTCAGTTAAACTATGATGCCTTTGGTGATCCCTTAACTTTAATGCCACCTGGCACAATCATCATTTTAATTTTAAAATTGCCAATACTTTGGTTTATGACCAAATATCTTCAAAGCTACTGACATTCTTGTGTCACCACTTTGTGTTACCATGCTAACCAGCTAAACTAAGATGGTGAATATTATACCTGCTACATATCAGCTGTCAGCTTTATCACAAGTACAGCCTCACATTGCACGACTCTAAGGGCCTTTCCACACCCGACAGTCCAAACCAAGGTCTGAACCAAGGTTTTCATTTTTTGTTACCTTGTATACGTTCGATCTGGTTGGTTTATTATTACATTGCAAAAACAAGAACTATACAAAACATAGCTATGTCCTGTTGTCATCACCTACATGAGCTGCGTGTCCCTGTACTTGCATTTGATTGGTTTGTAAATGTGGGTGTGTTAAACTCTGTGTGTTCTCAATTCAATTCAATTCCTCTTTCATCCTCTCAGAAAATAAGTGAAAAATGTTGGAATTTTTGGGAGTTTTTTCCAAGGACTCTTTATGAAGTCGTCAAACCAAATGTGAATTACATATTCGGTCTCCTCCTCTCCCCATGTGCTATCATGGCTCTCTTTTTTTTAGCATTGTTTTTCCATTTTCCAGTTCTGATCAGAGCCTGCCAGAACTTCCTCTAAGTGGCTCGAAAGTCTAAAAGTCTAAAAAATGTTTTCACACAAGAAAAAAGCAAACCATGATTCAATTTAATCCAGGCTTAGGCCACCACTTTTTGTCAGACCAAGGTTCAGCTGTCAGGACCTCGGCCCAGCGGATGTTCTCCACCTGTAATTTTATTTCGGATCAAACTGAAAAAAGTCCAAAACTTTGCACCAATAAGGATGGTGTAAAAGGGCCCTTAGTCTTGTTTAGTCAGACCCAAAATCTTTCAGCCGCTGGAGCTCAGTGCTCAGACGGCATTGATGGAAGAGAGTGGCGTCCATCAGTCAAGGACGTGGGCTGCCTGTCTCAGCTCTCTGCAGTCACCAGAGGAGCCTTGGTGGCCTTCATCGGCTCTAACTTGCACCCTCATACACTTTTCTGATAAGCCGCTCTGTCATGTCAGCAAGGTCGCCGGCGTTGGTTATGGGGAAGAATCGCCAGTCCTCTGAGTTTACTGCTCTCTGAATGCGATGCGTTAGAGGGAAGTCAAGGACAAGACAGTGCCCTCAAATGGGTCTGTAGGCTAATGCTGTTATCTCTTTAGTCTGTATTACACGTAATTACCACATACAGCTAATTAGGCTTCAGCACACATCTAAGGTCCTAATAAGGTGCTGTTATGATAATTAGCTAGTGGCAAAGTGTTTCTGTGAGTGTGTATGGGTGTCTAAGAGGAGGAGGCCCAGCTTGTCTTATTGCTCACTGTTATTAGCAGACTTTATTATCTGCCAACTTGCAGTATAATGGATTCATAACTCTTCTTCGTCTGAAGATATTATCAGCACCTTCTTATTGAAATCATTTTCATTTAGCTGTCACCTAAACATTTAGCCCCAAAATCCAAAGTAGACTTGACACTTAAAATTTCCTGTGACAGAGAGAGAGAGGAGAAAGATAGAGGGTTGTGCTGTCTCTGTGATTTATGGATTTCATAAACCCTAACCCCCTCTGCTGCCATCTGACACGCCATTCTTCTCTGTACACACTGAGCTTTCACAACAATAGCGCAGCTTTAGCCCATGTCAGTGTTGCACGCGCGTACACACTCATTCACATGCGCGCGCCAATAACAGCAGGGTCAGAGCTTTGGTTCTGTCAGCACAGCCTCCCACAGCGTTCAGAGCAATACCTTAACCATCACACTGTAAAGTAAAACCTAATGGAGCTTCCACAGGCGTGCACTCGCGCACATCCTCGCACACACACACACACTTTTCAGACGAACAGCTTATTCACAAACTGTGTTTTGATTCATTTCACCAATCCCGAGCTGCGTGTTTGTAGAAAGAATTTGGCCCGTGATTTCTGCAGTTACCCAATGACATAGAGATATGAGAAAGGCGGCGCGGTATCATTAATGCTGCGGCGCACTGAGGACAGAGAGCCTTGTTATACGTTGAAGAGCGATGCTTTATAAGCCCAGTGTACGCTGCACTATCCCCAGCTACATCATCATTTGACAGGGGAGGCAGCAGCGTATAACACTCAGCCCTGTACAGTGTGTCAGCAGCGCAGAGTTGATTGCTCCGCTGTAAGGACAGAAGTGGCACTGTAGGAGTGACATGCACTTTGTCTGTGTCAAAACGACCAAGTGTCAGCACTGTCAGGTCCAACACTGCCTGCAAGAAGCTACTTCTCTCCTCAGTCCATAGCCGCTTTTCTACTTGGGTTGTTTTTAATGGTTTCAGCATCCTGCCAATTTTACAATGTCTTCTGTTCCCACATCCTCGGGGTAGATGGTAATCCTTTCATAACAACTTGTATACAAACCAATTTGGCAGTTTCAGCAGTGTACCTCCCTCACATGAGAGACCCAGAGGCTAATTCTATCAATGTGTGGGTAGATATAGCACTGCCCAGGGATTCAGTCCTCTGCCTTCATGCCTATATGACTTTATGGGCAGTTTGTTAATGACGCATTTGGTAATAATCTTTGTCAGATCGGATTTTAGAGCAGCGTTTTTTGTCCCTATGTGACCTCAGGGAAGGACTGGAGGCCATTGACACACACACAGACATCACTAAGCATGCCAGGCATTTATAGCCTCTTAGCAAATACTTTTGTGACTGGCTGGTCTTCAATAATGAAAACACTATTGTAATGCCCTTCACTGTCTTTTCTGGACTCCTAAGGCTTAACTGACCATGGCTTATTGTCTCTGTCCTCACTGCTGCTTGTAAGAGACATCAATGAGACATCAATGGGATGATTGTTTAGCTTTAATCTCCTTTTTCCACTCGTCTTATTTCCACTCTTTGTTTCCTCTTGCCCCCTCCAGCCCCTTTCGCTCCTCCAGGCAGTGAGACGGTCGTGAAGTTTGATTCCCAGGGGGACGGCATGGGCCGATACAACATCTTCAGCTACCAGCGCTCCGCCGACCGTTACGTTTACGTGCCAGTGGGTGAATGGGCAGAGAGTCTGAGTCTGAGCAGCGATCTGATTCACTGGCCCAGAGAAGTGGTGCCCACCTCGCAGTGCAGCGACCCCTGCGAACGCAACGAGATGAAGAAAATGCAGGCAGGTAGGAGACAGTTTCTTTTTTGTCATAGCAACATATCGCACTGAACAGCAGCGCCTTTTGAAAAATCTCAGACTGTCACATTGTGCTGTTCGTATCCCTGTCTCCCAGGTGAGTACTGCTGCTGGATCTGTACAGCCTGCGAGCCTCATGAATACTTGGCTGACGAGTTCACCTGCTCGCCCTGTGCTCCTGGCCAGTGGCCCACTGATGACCTCACGTCCTGCTATGACCTTCCTGAGGACTATATTATGTGGGAAGATGCCTGGGCCATTGGTCCAATTACTATCGCCTGTGTAGGGTGAGTGACAACGGGCCGTCAACATGATGTTAGTTTTTGACTGGTCCTCAGAGGTCTAAGTGTGTGTGTGTGTGCGTGTGTGTGTGTGTTTGTGTGTGATTGTGTGTGTTTGCATAGATGTTGGGAAGGAGGAAGGGAATTGATTTGCTAAACCCCTCCCCCAAACAGCAATCGTCCAATCATAGCTTAGCAACCATCACAGCACACCTGTTGGATTTTTCCACATGTTGAAGCAGGTGGCATTTTAGTCTAGTTTTCTAGTCTTTCCAAAACCAAAAACACAGGAGCTAAATTGTAAGGAATACCCTAGATCAGCACACATTATTATCTTACTACATTAGTAAGTTCATAAAATTTCATACCTGTCAAGTAACATGACTGAAATCTGTGGTTAGTGATTAAAATCTGTAAGCCAACCCCACACACAAAAAAGACAACACGTGCAAGCATATTGTTACATTTGCTCATCATTTCTCCCCCCATGGAGATAATAACTTGTTCCGTGATGAAGGTCAATGAGGCTCAATACACACACATTTTAATTAGACACCTGTGTGTTTCTTTCATACCTCCAGTAAACATAAATTATGGCATGGATCTTCTGATTATTGTGATATATTTTGTTATATAAGGACCTTGCGTAATACCATAAAAGCACTTATCGAAACTGTAACTTCATGAAAGTATGTCTCTGTTTGGCTACATAACTTCCCCCCGTCCACAGGTTCATGTGCACCGGTTTGGTGATCTGGGTGTTTATCAGACACAACCACACACCACTGGTGAAAGCTTCAGGCAGAGAGCTATGTTACATCCTCCTCTCGGGAGTCTTCATGTCCTACGCCATGACTTTCCTCTTCTTGGCCAAACCCTCTCCCGCCATCTGTGCCCTGCGGCGCCTCGGCCTGGGCACGTCATTCGCTGTCTGCTACTCCGCCCTCCTCACCAAAACCAACAGAATCGCCAGGATTTTCAGCGGCGTGAAAGATGGAGCGGGTGCAGCGAGGCCACGCTTCATTAGCCCGTCCTCTCAGGTGAGTGATTGCGGTATCATGTCCATCCATCTGCATCAGTCAAATGAATGGACAGGGAGATAGTGGATCTTGATGACCTTACCTACCTCTCCTCCCTTCCTCTTCAGGTGTTCATCTGTCTGAGTTTAATCTCCGTCCAGTTAGTGATGGTGTCAGTGTGGCTGCTGCTAGAAGTTCCCGGGACACGGCGTTTCACATTGCCAGAGAGACGACAGACTGTGATCCTGAAGTGCAACGTTCGCGACTCCAGCATGCTGCTGTCGCTGGGATATGACGTGCTCCTGGTCATCCTGTGTACTGTGTAAGTGTGTCATAGCGGGTTCGACTTGCTATCATACTTGTTGCTCCACAATTCTGCTGGACTCTTGGATAGATTTTTTAAAAAATCACAAATTTGTTTTTATGTTTCAATTTCAGAAGTTTCAGTAGAGCATGTATCAGGTGTTTTTTTTTCCAAATGGTGTCTAATTTAGAAATACAATTCTCTCCCTTTAGGTATGCCTTCAAGACCAGGAAGTGCCCTGAGAACTTCAACGAGGCCAAGTTTATCGGATTCACCATGTACACCACCTGTATAATTTGGCTGGCCTTTCTTCCCATTTTCTATGTTACATCCAGTGACTACAGGGTATCTTCTTAAACACACACAAACACACACATACTTTAAAAAAAGACATTGCATTGACCTACATTAATTTCCTCTTGAGTGATTTTAACCATAACTGTGACATGACTAACCCCAACCCATCTGAATGTAACCCAAATCTTAACTGAAAAGTTAATAGGCTTATTCACTTTCTTGCCCAGAGTTAGATGAGAACATTGATGTGATAGATATATGAATGATATATGAATCTACCGCCAGCAGCAGGCTAACTTAGTTTAGCATAAGGACTAGAAACATAAGTTTGAAACATGAGTGGTATCAATCTTCTCATATAACTTTCAGCAAAAAAGTGCATCTCTCAAAATGTTATTATGACCTGTTTTTTTCAGGACAGTCCCCATAAAGTAACTATGTGAGCAGTTTTTTGTGTCCTCAACATGATTAATACAAAAAAAACTGTGTAGTCCAAAAACAGTGACTACACAGGTGTAGTGGCAGCTTAAACAATTTCTGATCCTGCTGGCAAATGTCCCCGCTCTGCAGTATTGGGATGACAAACAGACGGGGCTCTGTCAAACTGCTGACACATGTCCAGATTTAACAGCAAAGGGGAGTGAGTGTTCACCTGATCCATACAAATCTTAAGCATGCACGCAAACTTTAAGCACGCACTTCCACAAACACACACACACACACACACACACAGTGCACTGTATCAAAGGGCATAAGAGAGGAGTGCTGATGCCGGGGCTGCTCATTTGATCCCTGTAAAAACAGCTCACTTTCTCACTATCTCTCTCTCTCTCTCTCTCTCTGGAAATAAGCATCTCTTTGGCCTTGTAATCTGACTTTAAGATTAGTCAGGTAGCGGCATTAC
The DNA here is from genome assembly GCA_025331565.1 of Holacanthus passer. Lineage (NCBI taxonomy): Eukaryota > Metazoa > Chordata > Actinopteri > Pomacanthidae > Holacanthus > Holacanthus passer. The sequence continues at coordinate 7,494,491 of JAFREQ010000003.1, read as the reverse complement.
ATCACCAACATGCACAACCACCCACTCGCACACACATAAGTATATACATACACAGAGGAGATGCTGAAGGTTGATTACTAATGCGCCTCTCTGTACAGTACTGCGAGTTGCTGTTATTCAACCCTGTAACCCTTTCTAACACTTTTCAGCCACACAAAGTTACGCATAGAAATAATATGGCAGCTTGAAAAGGGACATACAGCATCTGCGCTCTCCAGACCTCTTCGAGAGTGTATTCAGCATTGATTTCATACAATGTATCCCAGAGACTGAGGTTAAAGCTGAGATGCCGTGAAGTTTGGTCTCTTGTCTCTTTTGATTAAGTCTTTTATTGATCCATCCTGTAATTGTTATCCTCTGGACTGTTGCAAGGTAACAAAGTCTGCCAATAAAGAGTTATACTCTCACTTTACAGGCCTCATTGGCTCTGTGTACATATAGTGATTGCTTAATTATTTTAGGCATTTTTATGCTCTACATTTATCTACTGTTTATCAAACTGGCTTTAATTTATTATTATTTTATTCTCTGTTAAGCACTTTGTAATAGTCATTCAAAAAATGCCTTTGAAAAATGTTCCTTATTATAGATTATTATCATCAAATTAGCTCTTAACGGCAATTACTTAGTACGACATTAGCATAAGATTTATCCATCAAAGTCTGGCTACTAATTACTATCTCCTCCTCTTTTCTCTGCAGGTTCAGACCACTACTATGTGTATCTCAGTCAGCCTGAGTGGCTTTGTGGTCCTGGGCTGTATGTTTGCTCCCAAGGTCCATATCATCATGTTCCAGCCCCAGAAGAATGTGACCAGCCACCGGCTTAACCTCAATCGCTTCAGTGTCAGTGGGGCTGCCACCACATACGCATCTCACGGTGGGTTACAGGCAGTTACCTCATTTTTAAAGAGACAGGGTTTAGAGCAGCACTCTCTTTTTTTTTATTATGTCTCTGCCGAACGGGCGTTTTCAGCATTCAATATTCAGGACGACAGACAGACCCCATGTTCCACTTTTTGCTGTGAGGAATACAAAATCTTTTCATAGCATCAAGGTGTTTGTTTTCCAAAAAGACTTATAATGCTTATAATGCTATGTCCCAAGCCAGGATGGCCTCCAAGTATAGATCACTGTCACTCCAAAGGTGTTACCTTTCCAATAGTGCATAATTGACATGTTCAATCATGAGCTAGTTAGTCTGTAATGAATGGCATCCTGCTGACAGAGCTGCAGTACAATGAGATGCCCAGACAGAAGTATGTCTAAAAATGACCTGAATTTTTACTTGAACATATTTCAGGTTTTTGTGACAACAGAAAAAATATTAAATTAATCATCTATGCAGCACACATTGCATGCTAGAATAAATATTTAATATCTTAATTGGCTTCAGAAAAAATTGTCAGTGATACCATATTTATTTACGTTAGATTAAGCCTACATTTACACCACCATTCATGTGTTACTGTATCTCTATCTTTGAACATTGAATAGTGTCTTTGCCTCTGTTTTCTAAGTTTTTTCTAACATGACTTCAGATCAAGCTTCCTATACTGTAGTTTCAAATGTAAGGGCATCATGTGATAAATATATTGCTTTATTACCAGTTTTGAGTTTTCTCATCCATGTGGTAGCAAAATTAACTGAGGAATGCTTTTATATGCACAAATCTACTGTCTAAGAATGCTTGATTTCTTTGTAATTAACTTCCTCTACTTCTTTTTCATTCTGTCTTTCTCCAGCTTCTGTCAGCGCCCACCACGTCCCCACTGTGTGCAATGGGAGAGAAATTGTTGACTCCACCACTTCCTCCCTGTGATCACGTCCAGTCCAGTCTCTAAACCTGCCCCTGCGACTGTTAGCCAATCCATGAACGTTATCCCCCTCAACTATCATTCCCCACCTCGTACACACAATGTATGCACACACACACACATATACATGTGAATACACACACACACAAAATACACGCACAAACAAACAAACAAACAAACAAACAACCTTCCTTGTGGACTAGAACTGTATTGTTTCACAAATGTAGAAAGTGTGTAACTATAATTAAATTATTTTCTAGGGATGTACATACATGGAATCGACATTGTTGTAAGTAGAGAAACAAAAGAACAAAAAAAGTTTTTAGGAGGAATTTTTGGAGCCTTTGTTTTTGATAGCTTTGTTATGATGCGGTGTAAATAGACATGCGCTTAATCATGGTAGGAGGGTGTGTATCCCTCAGTCTGGATGCACATTTGTGGCTCTGCTTGCCTCACCTGCAATATCCCACAGACTTTTTATTCTCATGCTTTTTTGTAGGTCTCATTGTAATAACCAATTATGTATGCATTTCTATTGTGTATCTGTACATTTGTATATTATACTACTGATGGTTCAAACAGCACAATGTTGACAGTCTTGTAACCCTAGAATGATTGTGGACAAAAGGATAAACTGGATAGCATAAGACGACTGAATCGGACATGTACAAAAAAAAAAATCCATCAAACTCATCGACTTACAGTTACACTGTGCCAGATCATAATTTTCAGTTCGAGGTTTCATCTATTCACATCTTGATAGATTTGCTTTGCGTCCTAGATCCTTATAAAGAACCCATTTGTGGCTGTTTTTGCAGGAAAAAATATTTTGCTTTTGATACAAATGTTCATTTTTTCTATTTCTAATCATGGAATCCCTTTATCTGAATGGCCATAGTTCCAGACATGTGTTCACCAAAGCAACAGTGTGTTCACTCCCACTCTCGAACTGCTGTTTCTTTAGAGGATTGCTGTAATGGATTGCTAATAATAACTAATAGCGGGGCTGAAAAGATATAGTACATCAAAAGCATTTCTTGTGCCTCAAAACTGTCAATACAGACAGTGCTGTGATATTTCTGTCAACAAAAACAAATTGGTGTCTTACCCGGTAATTACGAATTTGTACTCAAATGACTCAAACACTAATGGAGGGAAACTGCCTGCTTTGCTGAACACATGTTGAATTTTTCCAACTACAGGGGTGTGGTAGCTCATGTTTTCATGCCCCATAGATACAATATGTGGTGGTGTTTTGAATATGGCTATGTGCCTTAATGTATGTTTGATAGTGCTCCAGGTAGAGGTTGTAAGAGATCAGTTTTACGTTACCAGTGAATCTGAGGAATCCTTGAAAACCTGAAATGGATATTTCTGATAGACGCCCATCACACTGATTTACTTTACATTTTTTTTACAGCTTAGTGGCTCCAATAAAAGAAGGAAGAGGGAGAGAAGCTCTTATACCATTAAGATGAAGTCATTGACTCATCGACTTATTGAAGTGTGCAGTTTACATGTCTGTGTTAAATGTGTTGACGTTGAGAGGCACAGTGGAGCAGCTGGCTTCGGCAGTCCCAGAGAGGCTCACGAGAGGAAGCAGAGCACACAATGTCAGCTGCTGGCAGATCCCGACTAACAAAAGGATGTTGAGAGTATAACTCATATGCATAACATGCATAACATCTATAAACACCCACATCCCTCAAACTCTCTGTTTGTGGCTGGGAATATGACAGACTCTTTGCTGGGTGACAGTTATGAGGTGGGGGAATAAATGACAAAAACAAATGAATAAAGTTTTGTAAGAAAATCTAAATTAGTTGACTAATTTAGCGTTACAGCATATTTCATTTTAAAGAGTGGCCTGTCGTGCAAGATTTTATTTCATTTAGAATGTTAGTCAATTATTAATGAACTGATCTTAAATGGTTACATACTATAATATGCTGTCTAAAATAAAGTGTGACTGTTATACTTGATATTTCTGACAAAATATGTGATCTGAATCACTTATTTGCTTCCCCAGACAAGTATTTTCAATCTAGTCCCTCCATGTTAAAATTCATAAAGTAGGTACAAGCAGAGCTGTTGAACATTCATCTCTTGGCCGGTCTACACCTTTGCACAGCCGGTCTTCCAACGGCACCCTGTGATTATCACACTGAATGATAGATTGAAAGAATTTTAGAGGATGCGCCAAGACAAGCCGACCTACATTGGGGCGTGTGTGTTAGGTGCAGAGAGCAGGAGGAGAGAGCGATGTGGCAGAGCAGAGGGGAGCTGCTGCTGGATTATGTAAAGCACTCCCACAGCCCAGAAGTCACAGCGCTTCTATGGAAGCTCAAAGCATCTCAGAGATTCACAGTCTTTGTTAGCAGAAGGCTTAGCCATCCACTCAGTGGTCCTGCTCCCACAAGATACACCCCGCATGGCAGGTTGCTATGGACAACCACCACCACATCCGCTGCCCGAATGTCTATTTGTCTGCACGGAGAGGAGGGTGGGAAGAGGGGTGAGGAGAGGGTAAAAGAAGAGGAATAGAAAGAGGGAAAAACGGGGTGCTGGTTGTGATTCAAATTGGCAGTGACTGATGAGATTTGGCTCAGCGAGGCCCAGTACTCTACTCCCAGCTTTTAATGGCCGCACAAACAGAGCACTTAACCCTGATTCTCCTCTCATTTAGTCCAGGGACTAGTCTCGGACAACAGTCTCACACTCTTCCTCTGACCCCCTCTCTCTTAATCCGCCTCACCCTTCCAACCTTTCCCCCCCGCCGCCACTGTATGCCCCGTCTCCTCTCTATGTGTGAAACTTGCCGCTGAGTCGGTCTCAGCCAAGACCACCTAAGCCAGACCAACAGATTGGTAGCCCACACTTAAACTGAAGCGCTCAGATCTGGGCGCCCGCTGCCGCACATGCCAACGAGGCGGCCTTGAGGAGGCTGGAAAAGGGATAAGGGGAAGGTAGATAAAGGACTTGGCGAGCGTACGGGAAAATGAAAATGGGACTCAGATGCAAAGAAAATGCATCACTTTGAAATACATCACCTTATTTTTGCTCCGCTCAGTTTATCATCTCATGTAACCGCTAACTCTCTGTGGCTTCCTTAATTGGCTTTACTCATGAATATCCCTTTCAAACAGCAAACCATCCACTACGGACATTGTTCCTCTATTCAGCCTCTGCCAACTGCCATGTGCTCTACAAAGGTCTCAGTGCTGTAGCCCCTGCTTTACAACAAAATGTGTCCTTGGCCTCTTGGCTTTGAAAAAAAGACAGGATTTCTGCAGCAAAACAAAGCAGAGGTCAAGCTCTGGAACTGGTCGATCGCAAAAGCAATAGTTCCGTGTTTATGATACGTGCAATAACGAGGCTGTGATGACATCATAATAAATAACAACAAGCAAACAGCTGCTGTTGTCTGCTCGTCCTTCTGTGTCCCGTCTGTCCTGCTCTGAAAAAGTAGTTCAGTGTGTCTGTGTATCAATCTCTGTTAAGATCTAAAAGTTGAACGCGGGCGTAGATGGATTTGTCTCTCCTGCAACATTAACAGCCCCTCACCACCACTTTCACACACACACAGGCTCTATTCATAGTGTGTGTTGGCAAATGTTGAAAGATGTCTCTAACACTCCTGCCTAATCTGTTCCCTAAGTGATGGCACTCCAATTAAACCATCTAGTGGAGTGCTCCCTGCCTTAGGACAATGCACCCCAGTGTGTAGGCTCAGTCTCCTCAAAATACAGAACGCAAAAAATAAACCCAAGCAAGAAATATAAAGGTGAAAAATACAGAAATAAAAACAAAGAAACGCTTAGAGCAGCGTCTGTCAATAGTTGTCTGTCCTCCACCGCCTGCCTGCAGCAACACAGTCTGACACACAGTGTGTCGGTGTGGGTTTTTACAGAAAAAAAGAGAAGGACATGGCAGCTTGTTGATTCACTTGATGACAACATTGCAGATATTGCAGGTACTAAATGTCTGCTCCTGTCTCTTATTTCCAGCTTCATCACTCTGCCTACAGGTCCTACTTTTGCAGAACTGGAGGTTGACTCTTTTCTTGTAGCCAGGCAATGATTGCCCTCTGGTGGTAGGCTTAGGTAATTACATAAATAGCCTTCACATACCACATAGACACCCTACAGCCAGGAATTTCAGTCCCTATTAAACTGCCAGCATGCATGTTTAATTGGTAGTGGTGGAAGAAGAAGTCAGATCCTTGACTTTAGTAACCACATTTATCTAGTTTTTTTTTGGGGGGGTTAGCTGACTGTGACGAAGAGTGGGGATGGACCCAAATGCAACACACCAGAATTGATGATAGATAAAGTCTTTCAAAAAAGACAAACGAAATCTTAACTAACAAAAAAAACTAACTGAACGGTAGTGTCCAGGATTATCCAACAATTACCAAAGCACAGACCAGCATGAATGAAAGACAAACAAATCCAAAAATGACAAGCGCACTGACAGGCATGAGGGAACAAACAATCCAGCAAGGGCTGAAAGAAATGGAGTGGCTTATATAGTGTCCTGATTGCAGATAGAGTGCAGCTGGGTGCAGGGGTGAGTGATGAGGTGGGAGTGGCAGGTAGGTAAGGTGAGGCAGAGTGCGTATGGCAGGTGAGGAGTGACAACTATGACAGACAAACTATGACAGGAAAACTAAGACAGGTAAACTAAGACATAGAACTAAGACAGAAAACTACAACACGGAACTAAGAAACAGAACTAGGACTACGACATGACAGCAGAGACAAGGAACTAAGACCAAGACAATGGACTATGACATGACTGGACTACGACATGACAAGACTACGACATGACAAGACTACGACGAGACCGACAGAACTGAAAGAACTACGACATGAACAGGACCGTAACTGACAGAACAGACTGACAGAATTAAAACAGAGACTGAAACACTGGACAGAACTGTGGCAGGTAAGAAAGTGATATGGCAAAACCTAAAGGCCAAAACAGAGGCCTGGCTGGCAAAACTGTGACACTAAATGCATTAGAGTAAAAAAATAACTGAACTGTTTAAGTACCATATAATGGATATGCTAAAGTAAAGTACCAGTACCTCAAAACTGAATTTCAATGCAGTGCTTAAGTAACTGTACTTAGTTACTTTCCACCACTGTTAGCCAGTGGCAGTTTACTTAACACGTTGATCTTTAATTTCTGTTTGTAAGGAAGCAAAAACTGACAAAAAAAAATCAAAGAAGACATTGAGATTAAAGAATAAAAGACATTTTCTCTCAACATCTGTTTTCCACTGCCCTCTACTGGAGAGTTCGACTTAAATAATCTAAAAAACAAAATGATTTATGGGTTAGATATAAAGTTTTAATATTAGAAAGAAAAAAAAACAAGACCTTTCAAGTCAAATTTAAGATAATCTTATGTCATGGCATGACAATTTACTACAGGTACTCAAGAAATTGTTTCTTTTTTTTCCCAGTGATTTCTTATATATCTTCAAAATATTCACACTTAACGTGCTGCTCACACTTGGAATGAGAACCTGAATTTGAATCACTCACAGTGTCCCACCAAATTAATATTGTTTACTGTCCAAGATTTTTTTTTCTCTCATTTTCCTGTTTAAACATGAAAAGGATTACACACTGGAAACTCATACATCTTCAGCTGTGTGAAGTGATATGACATTCACATGTATCAATAACTCAAATTAGGTTTGCATTTTTGCAGAACAAAAATCTGTTGGTTACATTGTGAACTCAAATACAAGGAAACCCTTAAAAGGAAACTAATTCTGACCCAGAACTGGTGGTGTGACTTGATCATTTTCAAAGTAATACATCATGCTAAAATAATACTGAACTGCTGCGCCCTCAGCTTGTAAGATATCTTATCAGGAGCTTGCTCATATTTGGCTGCTGACATATCACAACTGTTATTTAAAGGTGGGCCACAGCACTATACTTTGATAAAATGGTTTCATGAGCAAAGTGACAGAGGCTTTGGAAGCACTGAATAATGTCGGGCCACACAACACACAAATCTTTGCATAGATGATTGTCTACAAGGAAATAAATTTGACCCCTCGCATAGTGTATTATTCCACTCAGAACTACAAACTCCAAATTCACACTGTTGCTCCCATAGTTGTAAATATGCAACAATGCATCAGGTGTTAAATCATTTCTGACCAACAAAATGACAAATCATGAGCTCGGAATTACAAGCACCATTCAGGCCTCAGGAAAGCAAATTGAGCTTTTCAGCTTCAACTAAGAGTTAGAGGGAAATTTATATCTTTAAATCAACTGTGGCCTCACAGAATAGCTTCACAAACTGGAGTTAAGACTCTGATTTACATATTCTGTGTCAAAATAATGTCATTTTTTTCTACATATCTGTCATGCAAATGTAAGTTTTTAATGGATTACATTAATTTTGATAATTTGCTGTGAGATAAGACGCCACTGTGAGTTGTGATTTTTCTTTGAAGAGAACTCCATTAAAAAATGTCATGATATGGAAACATTATCTCTGCCACTGTAATCTAACATTTCTCATTACAAGAAGAAATCTTGTAATTACAAATCATCTTAGTAAAGGAAAGCCTGTCACTTTATTTATAAATATAATATGGGGTAGAATGTGAAATCAGCTAAAGCTAAATCACAATCATATCATGAACCGAAAAATGCATCTAGTTGCCTGCCTGCATTGTCAGGACTGAATAGTGGACTAAAGCTAAGGTTTAAGTGTTACATTCAAAATTATTCAATAATTAATTGTATTTCTTGGAATTTATTTTTCACCCACAATGCCAGTTGGATTTCTCAAAAGAATTTTTCGAGACAAGGGAATCAATAAACATAAATACATCATAATTTATTTGACGCACATGGATAGTCAACACCACAACCTCATCTCATATGACATCTTCATTTTCAATTGGTCAGCAGAACATTTCTCCTCATTACAATAACTCCAACTAAATAACAGAACAAACAAATGAGAAGATAGAGGCTTTATATGGCCAGAATATAGCAGACTGTGTAGACGTCTATGGGAGATGGACACACATTCCTGATGGCGAATTACACCATAGCTGTCTAAAGAAACATTAGACATCACACAGACTGAAATGAAGAGAAACCAAAAGAGAACATCAATCAGATATGTCCTTGTCTTACCCTGAGCTCTTCTTACAGCCTTTCTGACATCAGTTTGAATCAGAACATTACCAGGAAGTGTCTATCACACACACCTGCTTCACAGTACTATGCTGAGTTGGACGGCTCTGTCGTACCAAGCGTTAAGGCCACCGTGTGCACGTGACTTCTCTGAACCTGGCCCTAGGTACGAGATGTGTGTGTGTATATGTGTGTTTGTACACACAGTTGGTAATCTAGGTACCAAAGCTCATAAAGGGGGTGGTTGGTTAAAGGGGTTGTTCAGTGGAAAGTCTCTTGAGGGTCCCATCTCGCCCCCTCACTCCCACTCGCTTTAGCACCTCTCTAGCTCCACACCAAAGCTTTCGAGTGAGAGGAGTTTAGCTGCACATGTTCATAGTTCTCTCCGTTTCCCTGTAATCAAAAGCAAACATTCATTTTATAATACACTTTTACCACAGTGAGATTTTATTACTGTAAAAGCAAAATCGTGCTGTGACTCCCACCTTGGATGCTATGGCTTTGAGTTTGCCAAGCAGAGAAGGTTTCGTGTACACGACTTCATCCTCCATGTCTCCCTCGTTCTCTCCCTCCATCACGGCACAGCTGTCAGCTCCTGGCATCTCGCACTCCTTATTGGCAGACATCACCAAGCGGGAGTACTTGTACTCCAACCTATCAAAGAGACACGCGAAAGAATCAATACTGTAGGGAAAAAAAACTGAAGAGGAATAATGTCGTCCACATGAATACTGACAAAAACTGATGTGACAAGGAAAGAATGGCAGGAAGGAGAGGAAGAGATACAGTATAAATAAAGGCAAGCTGGTGGGAAAGGAATGAGAAAGAAAGAAAAAAGAAAAGAAAGGTAAGGTAGGCATGAGGGAAGGAAGGAAGGATGTGTAGGAGGAGGTCAGGGAGTAGGGACAGCAAGGAAAAAAGAAAAAAGGAAGGAAGGAAGGAGGCAGATGAAGAGATTGAATAGGGATAGAAGAGAAGTGATGAGTTATGAAGTTTTAATACAAGAAGGAAGCAGAGGAGGAGGAGGAAAAGTGAAAAGGGAAGAGAGAAAGAAGTAAGGAGATGGGAAAAAAGTGAATTGTGCCTTTTGTTCTTCTTCCAGAAGTAGCAGGTTAGGGAGACGAGCAGCACGGCGGTGAAAGCCCCGAGTCCCGCACCGAGCCGGACCCAGAACTCCATACCCTCACATGGCAACGTCTTCTTTTCAGGCAAGGTCACACCTCCCATACACAGCTTCGGCTCAGTCCACACATACAGCAGGTCCTGAGGATGAACATGCACATACAGTATATACTCTATCATTAAACGTAACAGAGCCAGAACACACTGAAAAGTGTATAAACAAATGTTCCTCACAAACAGCAGAGTCTATAAGGATTTGGACAGATGAGTGTTTTAATTGTTTTGGCTTTACTCCAGCACACTGCATTTCAAGTGAGACAAATACTGTTAAAGCACTGACTTTAAGTTTTAACGGTGTTTGCATCCATATTGGCAAAATGGATGGAAACACAACCCAGTTTTACGCTTAAGGACTATAATTTCTCCACAGTCTAGGGGATGTGTGCTTAAACACCCTCGGATTAAAGCTGAAAGTCAGTGCATTGTTCCATTTAAAATCCAATGTGCTTCACTCAAGAACCAAAACAAATCCATCCCAGTACTTATGGAATAAGTACGCACACACCTGCTGTCCTCCTTTGCAAGCTCCCTCTATTTGATGGTAGTCTCTCTCTGTGCATGTAGGACAAGCTCCCGAGCTCTCCCATAAGAAGTGAAAGGTGCAGCCGTCGCATGTTCCTGCAGGGCACTGGCTGTAATAGCCGAGCACAAGCTGTCATTTCTACACCACATCACAGCATCGATAAAAGGTTACAAGTGATATTAGGCGACCGGAGAAACAGTGGCAGAGGCTGTAATACCTGGGAACTGAGAGATCTCCTGTAGTGCTCTTCACTGGGTTACAGCGAAGTGTCACCACTGCGCTCCGACCAGACTCACAAGATGAAGTCGCCTCTAAGGACCTAACCAATTAAAAACAGGGATAACAGACCAGAATCTTTGAGAATTATATTTTTTTGGCATAGAAAATAATATCTGAAATAATAGAGGTACCTGTAGTAGAAGTTGACATCAGGGACTTTCTTGGAGGTCTGAGGGTACAGCTCTGGTCTCGCCCTTATTCCATCAAGTGTATTATCTACTGTCACTCCTGTTAATGAGATACAAAAAAAGACTGATTTAATGTGTCTTTGATTTTCTCTCTTCTGTAACATTAATAGACAAACATGACCAGACCTTTTTCTTGTCGTCATATCTTTCTATATTTCTATATCTTCTTTCCTTTTCATCTTTCAAAGCAATGATAGCAACACACTACATGCAGCTCTTCAGGCTACCACAGTCTGCATATTACTTTCACTAACCCAGGAATGTGTCAGCCAGGTTAATGGACTGCGAGGAGAGTGCCGTGTGGAAGCCTCGTCCACTAGCTGGGATTATTGTTGACTGACAGATGAAGGTCTTGACCGAGTTGGCTCCTTCGCCTTTCTCTCTCTGGGAGTCGGTGATGGATAGGTCTGTTACGTTGTCTGTGCAAACTGCCAACTGACCCTTAAATAAAGAAAAAGAGCACAGAGTGAGGGCATTACATTCATACACACCGACTTAAAAGGGCAGTATTTTCAGCATGTACGTTCTCATCTCTTCACACCTGGCCTCCACACAGGCTGATATTGAACTGGTGGAAGTACTTGGTTCCTTTGGAGGTGAAGCTTGGACCGTTCATCAGTGATCCCACAGACCCAAGGAGGCTGAAGTCAAAAGTCAGAGTGGCGTTGCCCTCCGTGTGGGTAAAGTGACAGTCGCTGTAACATAAACCGTGGTCCTGTAAAAAAAACACAAATACTTACAAAAAACGTTTAAACAGTTTCACAAAAATGAAAGATAAGAACGGCTTAATTCCTTTCCCCAACACCAACAAACCTTGTCACTCTTGCTGGCTGGTCCACAGGGTTTGCAGGCATCAGGGCCCGGCGTGGCGTGAGAGACGAGGTACGTGTTGCGTGGACACTCTGTGCACTGGCTGGTGCGTGCATCTATGTAATGTCCAGGTGGGCACGGCACACACGTGGAGCTGGAGGGTTGGGTGCTGAGGGCACAAGCACGGCACCCAGAGGACACCCCGTCGACAGCGTTACTCACCGTGATGGAGTAGATTCGTGCCACGTCGTTGACTCTCCTACGCACCTGAGAGAGCACCAGAGAGAGACACATGCAGAATGAACTGAAGTGTTGATTCAGTGTCAACTTTTTCCAGAGGCTCCAACACCAACCAACCCCTACACATGAGTGGCTCACAACCTACAGTACTGGTGCTTTATACAAGATGCCCACATTCCTGCAAAACAAATGACTGAACAACAGGACGTTAATAATTCTATCTCTACCTTTTTAATTCAATTCAATTGTATTTATATAGCATCAAATCACAACAGACGTTATGAGGGCATTTTTCATATAGAGCAGGTCTAAACCAAATAATTGATCTGCCAATGATGTTGGAGGCATCTACTTCAACAATACATCTTTTCTCCAATGTTCATGCATTGGGCAAGGCACTAAACGAGCACAGTGATAAAGTAGTTTGTTTGATTTGTGGTAACCACCTCAGAAATGATCTTTAATACCTAACAGAAGGGAGTGTTAGGTGTACCAAGTGTGGAGTGGGTTTCCAAGAGAAAGGCTGTCCCAGTTGTTGTTTGAACTTGCTGATTAGGGAGCTTGGAAAGAGCACCATTAAGTTTTTCAGAGCTGTCTTGTTTCTGAACACAAGACAAGGAATATGATGGTTTAACCAGATCAGGCAGACAGCAGATCAGGTTTCCTGATCTTTTGAAGGACCAAGTGGTCACAACATAAGGAGATAACATAAAGGTGGTTTAAAACTACAGGGATATTAGCTTTACTTCCTTCTGCTGATCATGGTTTTTGACTGCAATTTATGAATTTGGTAACAATGATAATATTGTCACTTACACAGTGACAAACCTGACATTGTAAGATTTTGTCACTGTAAATTACAACTTACAGTTTCGCTCCTCAGTGTCAACAATCAAAAGTTCCCAAAGAAGCCAAAGCTTTCTAAGCTCGCTAAGATGACAAGACAATGTAGATGCTGGTGTTTATTCATCTTAGTCTATATTGTACATAATGTCCATAGACTGGTGGAAAGGAGTCTGGCAGCTGCCACATTTAGAGAATACATCTCTACACTCAGCTGAACCATGTTTTCTCAATATTCTCAGTATATTCACAGTGTCTTTATTTATGATCTAAAATGCTACATGTGACAGTAAGTAACTCATACAGTACTTACATCTGAAGGCTGATTAGTCCTCTGGAAAGCCCATGTGTAGGAAACCGAGGCATTCTTTGTCATGATGTGTGTGTAGGACTGTCTCGTTTTCGTTCTCTCCCATGACTCCACCACCGTAGTGCTCTTCCTGTTTACATCCTAAAAAAAACATTCAATTCATTCACCTCGCCTATATAATAATGCACATGTAGCAGCAAACATTTGTCAGGAGCTGTTCTCACCATCATGAAGTACAGTTCGCAGTCAGCCGTGCACAAAGTTTCAAATTCAAATGTGATGCGACCAAACTCTGTGCCAGAGTGGCCAGACATAGACGTAGGGAGCCTGATGGCAGATGGAAACAGAGAAGAGTGGAATTAGTCACAACACAAAGAAACAGACTGCTCAGTGACAAAAGTGACGGAGACTGAAAAAAAACAAAATGACTGTACATACTTGAATCCAGGAACATGGATGTTGAGGATGAGGTAATCATTATCTGAGCTCCCTGCTCCACTCTGGATATGATCACCTGCCACCTCCCAGCCTGAAGGACAGGACGAATCCATATTACAGTCAGATTTTAAGGAATATATACACTCAGGTAATATTGACTGGATTAACACTGGTGAGTCTAAATTCACAAAGGAATTGTTCAATAATGCGTGAAATTTGCTTATTTTTCTTTGCAGACTATCAGATGAAAGGATCAATATCACCCTCAGAGAAGAGACATTATTTTTACTGTACTGTCTGTATCATAAAAATACAAGCTTTTACAAAGCTCTGGATTATTTCTGGGCCGGGCACAGTAACTTCCCAAAGTGTTGTTGTCACCGTGAGTTTGCCAGGAAACAAGCGGAGACTCCAGAAAGTTACTGGATTCGGCCAAGAAATAGGCCATGATTTAACATGATCATTTGTGAGCTTTAGAGTTCTTGGTTGATGTGAGAGTGGTATCAATCTTCTCATCTTATTTTCAGTAAGAAAGCAAACAAATATCTTTTGACAATGCCGACATATTCCTTTAACAGAAGCATACAGGGAGAGAAAGACCAAGATAAGAAGAGTGAGAGAGAGCACTGCTGGTCATATAGACATAAAAACCCCACCATTCATGCTGTCACATTTGGAGTTGCCCACATTGAAACAGGATGTCTTCATGTTTGAAGGAAGAATATTCCACCATTTATACTCATAACCCAAGGTGGGCTCAGTGCCTGCTGGACACTGCTGACACGCTGTGGGGATTTAAAAAAAAAAAAATAGACACACAGAGCAAAAACAAAAGTGATGGAAGAAAAATGGCAGTAAGGAATACAGTATTTATCAATAGAGTTGGCAATACGTTTCATCCCATCAGAATAGGTCCCCTGTGGGCACGGTGAGCAGGTGGCTGTGTCATTGTTATAGAAACCAGGGTTACAGGGGGGGCAGGGCTCTCGTTCTCCACTTGGAGGCAACGGCTCAGCTCCGGTCACCCCCTCCAGGCAGATCTTAGGTTCAATCCACTTATACATGACCTGCGTCTGAAATGACACAGAGATGGAGGGTGATAGAACAGAAGCTGATTGCAAATGGGTCCTCTTGGGGTGTTACAATCTGGAGGGTGGCCTCTTTTCTCTCACCTTGCCCTCGTGGTCACATGCTGTGTGGATCTGGAAATAGTCCTTCCTGGAACACGGAGGTCTGTCCTTACACACAGCAGATCCCTCAGCTTGGAAAGAAAAAGTTGTGATAAGGCAAAATGAAGCTACAGCAGCCAGAGAAAGCACAACTATTATTTAAAAGAGCAACTGCAGAATATATTTCATAATATACCCCGAATCTCGCAAATACTGTCGTACATTAATAAATAATAGCCTTTCTCAAAGACACTGCAAAGCATTATTCATAAAAGACAAGCTAAATCATTAAAACACAAGAATCCAAACGAAATATAGAACCAGTATGTTGAAATAAAGCCCAGTAAAGCAAACAGTAGGATATGTGATGCAAGATGTGTGTGTAAATGAGAAATAGTAGAAGAATAGAACAATGTGCTCTTAAAAAGATCGTTTTGGCAGGAAACTCAAAAATGCTAAAAACACTGCCACAAAGGGGCCATACAATATACATAAAGAGGTGTACTGGATTAAATATGTAATATGTTCTGAATACTCGAGCTTTTTCACAGTCATGTCTTGGTGATTTTACTAAGCAGGACATTTATTCACAGCATCACAGGAAGTTTAAACTGCAGATATGACAATACCGTATATGAAAAAAGAGGACTTTTTAATCAGATTTTAATTTCACTTAATATGATCAGGTTAAAATATCACAAATGGGAAAAGTCAGCCAGATTTCTGTTATTATAACTAAGAACTTCTACTACCCTGTTAATTTGGAACAGCTGGCCCTGCCTCCCAAACAAGTAAATGCCTGCTGAGAAATATGCTAAAATAGATCAGGAGGCATATTAGTTTCATCCTCAGAAATAGCATATTAAAAGACGAATTTGCAAACGTAAGTAACTCACTTTGTGAAAAATACAACAGCATAATCATTACATCATCCACCAAAATCTGCAATTGTCTTGTAATCACACACGCCCTCCACACTGAACTAACAAGCGTGTTTCTTCTTCAAGAGTTTGACTAATGTGGCTGAAAATAGGACAAGCTCTCTTTCTATCCTTTGGCTGTGTTACAGAATGTGCTTCTGTGACAACAAATAGGCAACACTGCAGTTTCGTTATGTTGTTCCAAAGATTCAGCATGCTGTAGATTTGGATAAACTAAATATGTGCATTATCATTTTCTGTGTGTCGGAGTGTGTTCCTACCTGCATACTGAGTTGTAGTGTTGCAGGGGGTGCAGGAGCTGGCACCGTGGCCTGAGTAGGTGTCCCGAGGACAGGGATCACATGTGGAAGAACCTGGGACGTGGCTGAACGTCCCCGGCTTACATGGGAAGCACTCTGACGTGTAGGCAACTCCTGTTAGATAACAGTTTATAAAAAAAATTAAAAAATATATTTAATTAGTATTGATTTGTCATTGATTACACAGAGAATGGGGGGAAAAGAGAAGGAAATTTGTTACTGACCTTCTATTTGAACATTTTTCAGCAAAACAGGCTTCACCACTTTGGTCCCCATCAGGACTCCACCTGTCCTCCAGTACAGAATGTTGGTGCCAGATTTTAGGTTCACCTAGAATACACATGATTTCATGTAGTAGTTAAGAGAAACTAAGTCTGGGTTTGCTTCATGTAGTTTTAATTAAGGAGATATGATATATATAAATCACTTGAACACATCAGTTTAAATGCTAGAGCTGAGCCTTCACTGCATATTGCCATTTTGGTAGTTCATATTCAGCAATAGTTTCATGCATGCAAGGTGCTTAAAAGCTTAGGAGAACAATGTTATGTAACCAAATTAATGTGTTTTACTTCAAATTTTCATTTATTAATTAAAGGTGTATCAGTGGTGCGATGTCGTAATCAAACTTAATAATTATAATAATAATAATAATGTATGAAGTCTGTGTTAAATTGACATTAAACTCTGTTGCCTTAGAATATGGCTTCCTAATCTTATATGGTTTTCTTAGGGCCATCAAGTTCAATCTGGCTGAAACTGGCAAAAAAAAAAAAAAACCACATTTCAGCCCACATAAACACTTATTCAATTAAACTTGACTGTAAGCTTTAAAAAAAAAACAATGATGTGCTCTTAAAAAGACCCACACACTGCATTAACACTCCTCCCAGCATTACAACTAATTGCCGTTTTTTACTCACAGTGCAGGACCTGAACTGTGTGACTGGAAAAATACCAGAGACAACAATAAGTGATAGCAGCCACTCTCTGTACCAACAGGCTTCCTGCTTGTACACACCCATTTCTTGCTACTCAGCCTGAGATCAACACATTTATTTAGGAGACAAGGCCAGCTCTCCTCCATGGCTATTGTTCATCTTACAACATGAAACACTTACTGTATGTGTTGCCCATTCACCATGATTGGTAAGCTTGAGCCACTTAGTATCAGCAGACTGATCCATCTCCTGACACTGGTCAT
Organism: Holacanthus passer; assembly: GCA_025331565.1. Lineage (NCBI taxonomy): Eukaryota > Metazoa > Chordata > Actinopteri > Pomacanthidae > Holacanthus > Holacanthus passer. The sequence continues at coordinate 7,477,071 of JAFREQ010000003.1, read as the reverse complement.
TCTGGATCTAAAACACACACAAATGATCAGCGTTTTTATTGTTTATTTGTTTTTGTGTGGACCTCAGGAAGAAGAACCACTCTGTGGAAATAAAGAATAAAGTGTCCATCAGCTGAAACCTGCACCTCTTTTAAGGTAGTGTTTTATAACTACAATTGTTATTACATGACTCATGCTACTGATACACACTACAAAATATTGAAGACAATAGGTATACTAAAGGAAACACAGCCATTAATAATGCTATTGCCTTTCCTGCTATGGCAGAATGTCTGCTGTAAAAAAGGCCTATTATCAGATTCTTAAAAACAAAGAGGTCTTTCCTGGAGCACTTTAAGACAACCAACAGTCGTCATGTGATCTGAGATAAATGTCAGCTCATAACAGATAGTAGAAGACCTGTTGTTACACTGAGTTTGTTTTATAGAGAAACCGTGTTTTTGAGTGCTCTTAATAGATATAATGCATCACTTTTAAGTATGTAATATAGAGCATGTGATGTCTGATCCATTCACATAGATAGCATGATCACAGTCTGGGGCTATTTCCAATTAGATCTAGCATTTTTTCCATTATCATTAACATCAGCATTGTGTCTATCATGTGAGTGTACAAAAACATTTTACTGGCTGTGTATGCACAAACACACAATGTATACACACTCAGCATCCACTTAGACAGATGGATCAATAGACGAACAGATAGATAGAAAAAGATAAAAGCTAATGAATGTTTGAAACTCACAAAGAACTCAAACAGCAGGTTGTTGTCTGGATACTGGTACTCAAAGCTGACAGAGCCCTGTTTCTTCAGATGGACAGCATAGATGAGAGAGACCGTGCATTCATCCCTGTTGGACTCCAGATAGTTTCCTTGAGGCACCCAGGAAGAACTGCAAGGGAAAAAGATAGAAAATTAATTTTACACTTAGAATCCTGCTTCTCAGTGTTTTTGCATCCTACTCACACACCTGTTGCAGGTGAGCCTGTCGTCTCCATGGGGACTGTTTTCCAGTGAGGTTGCCAGGCTGCTGAATCCAGCTGGCATGGAATCCCATTGGTCGAAGCGGATACCGCTGCCGAGGGAGTAGCTTCCCGCTGCACACTGGGTACACTCCTGAGCCGACATCTCCAGGAACTCTCCAGCCTCACATGAGAAGGCTGGAAGACACAGAGGGAGGAGGTACAGGGGGAAGAAGAAGAATATTGAACAAGTCATTTCCCAACCTTCTTAGCATTCTGCTGCAAAAATCATACAATATAAAAATCACACAGGCTGAAGATGACAGAGAAATGGCTGTGCAAATCTCTGCTGCATTTAGTATAATGCAAGCCCAGTCATGAGGGAACTTAATCCTTACATCCTGTTACACACTGTGTCTGTCTCTGCATGGTTTTTCCACAGAGTCATTGTGTCTTCTGCACCAGCCAATGTTTTGGCAGTGTCAGCTTTTCCTCATACCTGATCTGGTCAAATGCTATTGTGATGCCTCTTGATGCTTCAAAGCAACAAATGCAAAAAAATGTGTGCTGGTATGCAATCTGTGTCTGCTCTTTCTCAAGGTAAGAAGTGTGTATTAATGTGCACAACACAGTGATTTAAGGATAGTTTGCTGTGGCACTCATTTTCATGGTGGCATAATTAATTGGTGACAGTTAACCTGATTAACTGGGCCTCTTGCATTGTATCATGGAGCAATTGATAGCATCATCACATTCTATGTAAGATCATTTTTCCAATAAATATGAGGAAACAAATGTCTGCTGTTCTTTCTGTGTTTTTTTAGGTATCTCAACAGAAACAAGGAAACAAAAAATGACAACAACAAAGAGGCATTTACCTTTACAGAGTAATGCAACTGAAGATGCAAATGGAAAAGGTTACACAGGACAAGCTATTTCATCTCATAATGATATTATAATGCGAACAGTTTGAATTTTATACAGTTTATACATATGTAACATACCCACATTAGAAAACACGAGCCATTATTAGGCCCCATATTCTGTGAGTGACCTTTCAGGCCACAAAATTATCTCACAGACAGATTTCACCAGTGATAATCTCAACGGAGCCATTAGTGAAGCAGTGTTGTAAGACCACCGGGAAAACCTGTTCCAGGGATATCTAACAAAGAGCAAACTTGTATGGCCACCCTGTAGAACATTATTGTGCTTTTACACAATTGAAGTCCTTCTCTTCCTGGCTCCATCGTGATAAGGTCTGTGAGTGCAGTTGTCCAAACAAAAGGAAGAATTTAACTGTCCCTACTCACCTTTTGCTCACTTACAGATTTGTTTACACGGCAAAACATTAGCAGTGTAATAATTAAATAAATGGGCCCCCATTCAAAAACACCAACTGAATTGTCTTTTCATTCTAATAATTTATAACTAAGAAACTCTATTTGGTCAGATTTCCTCATGGTGACAGATGTTACTGCATCTTATATTGGACAATTCTTATGGGTGACAACGTGGCCAATTAATGATGTGGCTTGAGAAGGAAGCCAGCAAAGAGCAATTATGTGACAGTGTTTTGCTCTGAGATTACTGGCCTGTGGCTGTGCTCTGTGGTTGTTTGGAAGGTGTCCAAACAGGGTCAGTCAGGTTGTAGTGGTGGAAATTCCAGGCTATTGATAAGGGGGTGAGATAAACACATCAACTTTCACTCTATTACACACACTCACACACATACTTACTGCACTCTGTGCCGCGTACTGGCTCTGGTAGTCCAGTGCAGGCCCCAGGGTTCTGCGGGATGGCCACTCTCCACCGAGATCCCGTGCTGTCACACTCTGTGTACTCATAGTAGTAGTCCGTCTGCCAATTACAAACACACACAAAACATCTGCATAAGAAATCAGTCGCCACGACAGTCACACAATGAGCAAATGTAGGCCAGAGGCAGGTCAGTAGACATCACACCACAAGAGGCCTCCACCCAAATCAGAGCCCTGAGTCATCTCATTCTGGGTGAGAATGTTTTGCACATCAGAGCAGAATATATGGATGGAGCTGCTGCATTAGCAACCAGCACTGAAATTAACTTCCACATCCAGCTGCTCAGGCTCACAAAACATGACCGCCTGTTATCTCTCGAGCCACAGCCACTCTTCTGGCCTGGATACACAACATACCATCTCCACGACGATGGGAACAGGGGCGATGGCAGCAGTGGGCCGCTGGTAAAACAGGCAGATGCGTCTCACTGGCAGCTTTTCACATTATCAGGATGAACACTTGAAAAATCACGTTATACTTGTAATTTGTGATCTGGAGTGAAAACCATTAGGTTGGTGTTCTCGCCTCCACAGAGCTTCTCACCATCTATCTGTCTACAGAGGAGGGTGGCCTCATTTCTGACAGTTTACATAATGTTGTTCCTTGAGCCAAACCAGATTTTGACACCACAGCGCATGCAGGCTGTTGTGCGTGGAATCATTTTCTCTTCTGTCTATGGGTCTCATGATGAAGCTCAGTCACACTGATGATTAAGGACGAGATAAAAGAGGCCAAATGGAGCATGATTGTTGACCACGCTGAATGTTTTAAAATCACAGCCGCAGTGATTCAAGGCATGAGAAATCTTATTCTGAACTCTGTTGCACTCATTATCTCTTGTGACTCCTACAAGAGCTGTGGTCATTCACTGACAGATGGTGGACTGTCAATACACATCTCACACCATAATTCAGCATGAGAGCCTCTACTACTGGATGCATTTCATGAGACTGAAACAGAGATATCCAGCTCTGATGTCTTGTGTTGTCACTCCAAACAGGAGCTGAAGCACAGCAGCACAGTCATTTAGCACCATTATAGGCCTTAACTGGGGAGCTGCAGTAATCTCTGCCAGTGTCAAAACAGAGATTTGAGGAATGCTGTTCCTCTATCTAGAGACTGTCTGCCTGTGTGTGTGTGTGTGTGTGTGTGTGTGTGTGTGTGTGTGTGTGTGTGTGTGTGTGTGTGTGTGTGACCCTGCTGCCAGTCAGGACTGAGGAGGTGTTGAGCTGAACCAGACCAGAGGGAAGGAAAAGCCAGTCCATGCAGGAAACTGATAAGAGCACTGAGTGGTGAAGTTCAACATACAGCGAACCTCATCAGAGACACATGCTCCTTCATGCTGTGCAAACTTTGCCGAGAGAGAGCAATGGTTCAGGTGCATTTTTCTCTTCCCACCTGCAGCAAATGATGATTTCAAGCATCATGTCATAAATCTGCCCGGAAATGTGTCATCAATTTTTAATATGATTACTGGATTACCTCCTCGCTGTCAGTGCCTGTTACTGATTGCATTCGCAGGTAGAAACACTAAAGCAGGATGGTGTGTGTGTGTGTGTGTCTCACCTCGCTGCACGGCCGCTGTTCTCTGGCCCCGTCAATCAGCCGGAGCGCGCAGAGGATGAGAGCGCTACTGGCCGCGAACCAAGCAGAGCACCGCATCGTCGATCACCGACAACAACCTCGATTCGGCCCGGTCGGTGGTCTCATAAAACTGGAGCTTGGTTTGGACACAAATGAACACCTGCTTCCTTCTCCTCCGGCTGCCAGATTGTAGCCCTTTACCACCTGCGATTATCCTCAAGACTGTGCGCTCCTGGGCTGCTCATCACGATCAAGCTAGGCAAAGTAAAAAAGGTACTTCTGGTTGAGATTTTCAAAGTAAAAGTCGTGATGCGTTTAAGGTAAATGTGATGGGTCACCAGTTTAACTTAACCTGATAATTTTTCCACAGTTGTGATATAATTTTGTTGATGTGCAAATAAGTGTTTATTTTGTGCAACAACGCCTCCGTTTTTATTAATAGAAACATTAGTTGTTTTATTTTGAAGGCACAATACTAGTACGTCGGGTACTTTCCGCCGACTTGACGCAGCTGACCGGCTCTGACGCTCCAATGACGTCGCTCAGGGAAAAAAAAATCATTCGTTATCTTGTTGCTTTTCGTGACAAAACAATAAAAAAAATGTTAATACAAATATGGCTTTGACAATTAACATTTTAAAATGACCAAGCTGCATTTTGTCCTTATCTTTTAAAAACACCGTTGTAGTGCAGCTCTCTGGCCGCTAGAGGGAAGTCAAGCTCTGCAAAGGTTCGTCGTTACTGCAAAATGGCTCACATGGGGCTGCTTTGTGTCGCTTATCTGCCTATAATGACAATATTCTGTTTTGATTTTTTGTGCCAAAATTTTATAATTTTCATGGACATAAATGTCTGACTGTGAAGTATGAAGGTCTGTCTTAGTGATCAGAATATAGTCAGTCTAGTCCAGGACCTGGTGCTGCAGCCTGTCAGAGAAAAGTGCCAATAAAGCTTAATATAACATACAGTTGGAGTGAAGGTTGCACAAGAATTGTGTTATTGTAAAATACTGTAAAATACAAATGTGACTCTGCCTTTCTATTCCTTGGCATAATTATTTCAACCAAGCTTGCTGCACCAACGTATTGTTTACATTGAGTGATAGTGGATACAGTATGGATCTAAACTGTACATTTCTATTCATTGGTCTCATAGAATTCCTGTTTATGATAGTAATCTATTTTAAAAATGTGTATCCCAACATCTAACACCATGCAAGTGCAATGGTGGTTCCTCATAAATGCAATGACAGTGAGGCACCATTGTTCTATTTCCTAAAGCAAGTTCCATGAAATCCTGCTCAGGTCTGTAAAAATGTGTTATTGTCCAGAATGTGACCATTAGCTTTTAGGACGCTGTCACATAAGGAAAATAGTATCCAGCTTTCTCTTGCCAACAAGGTTATATCCTCATTCTGTTAAGTATTAGTATCAGAATTTACTTGAAAATGTAGATATTATAAAGCATTACAGAATGTCCTCGCATCCCTTTTATTAAATGCTATCTTAGCTGTGTGATCCCTCTAAGTTTCTAAATAGTGAGTGCAAACTTTTTCTCTGTTTACATCCTGAGATAAAAGAGCTCATGCATGTTTTATAATCACACTGTGGTTCAATTTGTCAGGGTGTGTTACACTCACAACACGAGCATGTTGGAGAGATGGACGGAGAGATAGAGAGCTCTGTGTTCATAACAGATTTTTATATATATATTATTATATAACAGAGGAAAACACAAATTGTGACTTTGTCCTTACACAAAGACTTATTATACAACCCCAGTGGACAGAGATTGTGAATGATGTACATTACCTAAGCAATGCTTAGTCTTCAGTAAATAAATATTTATAAGAATATATTTTGTTAATACCTAAGAGACTGCAGACACCCTGCATGTACAGTAGCTCTGCCAGCATATTGTTAACTGCATTTGTTAATGCATATAGATGTTCATCTATAGTTGCTGAGTAACATGAGTAGCATTATCTAAAGTGATTGTTGTGTCTGAGGTGTCTCCTAACAGCTCATCCACAACTACAAGACTGAGTCCTGCACCAATCAGGCCTTGAAAGCATGTGCCACAATTTTCCCAGCCATCAGGAACAGATTAATGTTCAGGAGAGGATGCTTAGTGTGCAAGGTGGTCACATCATCATTGTAAAAACAAAACACGTTGAGTTAAAGATTATGGTGGGCAGTATGAACAAAATATATGGATATCAATCAATAGTTTATAATATTTACCACATTATTCAAAATCACATGTTATTTAAACACATTTTGTCATTTTTGATGTAAATGGTCCAGATGCAGAATTGTTCCAAATTTGGAAGCTTAAAATTGTGAAATTAAGGTTCTCCATTCAGACTTCAAAATTTCAGATATTGAATCGGATGTTCCAGATGTAAATTAGGAAGTTAAAAATGTTGAAATGGAGGTTCCAGGTCTAGATATGAGAGATGGAGTCATTTTACGCTCAGAAAAACATCCTATGTTCAACCATCTACCTGCTTTCCTGTAGAGCGCACATGGATAATGTATGACATTCTGCATTGAAGTGTGTCACAACTGTGCTGATCCTGGGACTACCAGGGTTGCAGAAGCTGTCCATGTGACTTCCTTTTGTTTATAGGCCAACAGGCAGAATTCTTTAAAAGAAATGTTTCAACTGACCTGACAGAATTTGCCCAATCACACTCTGATTTTATTGAAGGAAACTTGCAGTAAAGCAGTAAATTCTACTGATTTCTAAGCACTGATAATATTTTGCTGTCGTCATCTCTGTGCTATCACCAAAGCACTAATCATTTGAACCCGTCACCTGATGTATCAATCGGACCAAAAGTACACCTGTAATTCTTCTTTAAACACAGTTGTACTTTAACTTTCCTATAAGCACAGATTCAAAGACCTTTCAAAGACCTCTTTTATTTTATTGAGTCTCAGGTACTTTATGGCCAAGACATTACTATAGATTTACTTCAATGGTAGGTTATTTAACCCCTGACAAAGCTTCTTTGATGTTTTTTATGAGGTTACTTTACCTCACCTGCTAACACATAGACCATCAGCTACATTTTACTGGTATATATAATTCTGTTTTCAGCCTATTAAGGTTGTCTTGTCCTGTGAATGATCAGTCTAAAATTGCTGTGCATTTTGGTCATAACACTACGTTTGATATTGTCTTATGAAAAATATATATTCAGCAGTCAGACCGGGCTGAATACACTATTAATGCAAGTCTGCTTTATGTGATTGTATGAATATTTAAGTAGTTGTCACCCAAGGGCACTGCAGGGTTTCTCCTGTCTCACTCATTCTGTGAGGAGGGATGCACGGTCTCTCTCTCTCTCTCTCTCTCTCTCTCTCTCTCCACTCCTTTCTCTTTCTCATCTGAGGCCTATCGCTTACGGTGTTTGCCTGTAACTTGAACTCTCATATTCAACCATCTGTAACTCTCTAATAACCTTTACACTCTAGGCCACTGCTCTGTGATCAGATGAATTCATTAATTAATAGTGGTGAAGTATAGGGCAAGTGTGTTAGTAACTGACCCTGAATCAGATGGTAACCAGAGTCCCTGTGGCCCAAGCCCTGCCTCCAAACTCACAACAGACCAGGGACTACCTGGCTGAGTAATGAGACACCCATCACTGACACACTGCAACTCACACACACGCACACACACAAACCCCGAGACTCTCATGCATGCACAGGTTGTCAGGGAGGCAGACAAGGAACCATGAAGGGCTGAAGAAAGAGTGACCCTTGCCTGTAAAGAGTTTTCGAAGCCACTTTGTGAGCAGCCCGGCTGGAAATCTATTTTCTGCTAGAGAAAGAGAGAATGATGTGATGACAGATCGACCTACTGACCGAGAGACGGCCGACACAGTCTGGACTTTTAAGGTTAAGCCTGCGATGAACTGACGATCCATTGATACAGCTGCTGCCGGACAAGAGGACGGCTAATGCGGCTATGACATAAGAAGAAGACATGCTGAAATGAAGGATAGCTATTGAAGATATTTGTTGGCATGGATCAAACTGAATGTCTTAAAGAGAAGTTTTTATTACATACGTCTCTTCGTGTGTGGAAACGGTTGGCTTATTCTTATATAGCATGTTTGCCTTTATTGGAGGAAATTGTGTATATTTCTAACTGATTTTTGTTCATACTTGACTCCTAACTGCCTGATGCTGCCCTACACACAATGGGAAACCTCATATCCACCTAATGTCAGCGCAAATAGGATTTATTTTACTGTCTCTTTGGGTCATTTCTGAATTCCCCAGCATGCACGGACTGCCTTGTTCCTCTCTGGGCCACTGTTTCGGTAATCCATCCGATGTGAACACTGATCCAGCACCTTCTCAGGAGCAAAACAACTCCAGAAGAAGCAGAAATAACGGTGGACTTCCTGCAGACCCAGTTACATCCCAGCCAGAAGCCCTGCCAGGCGGCCTGCAGGAGCAGCAGCACAAACAGGCTCAGAGGACTGTCAGCTGCATCTCCACCCGCTCTACCACAACTAGAAAACTAAACGGTACCAACTCAAACTCGATCTGCCACCTGCAGGACACAGATGACGACCTTTGCTTTGAGTCGCCTCCACCCTGTCGCAGCCTCTCCCAAAGCTCAGAGGATGATGAGCTGGAGTTGGCCTGGAGTCCAGAGCTGGAGCTGAAATATCCTCAAATCCCCAGACCCTCCATTATTATCAGACAGCCTCAGGTAAGATGGTCAGTAGGTTCTGTTTCCAACAGTGGTGGAAACCAACTTAGTACATTTACTCAAGTACTGTATTCAGAGTGAGTACAAATTTGAGGTATTTCTACTTTACTTGAGCATTTCTCATTTATGATGCTTTATGCTTCTACCCCACCGCATTTCAGAAGGAAATATTATACTTTTTACTACAATGCATTTATTTAATAGAACATGTAGGTTATATAATGTATTATTACAGTTTAAACTGCCCAGCAGTATAAGAAGTAATCAAAATTCCACCTTGATCAACTACAACAAAGTATCACTTACATATTGATACATCAATAATACTACTTCTCTACTTTTACTTCTGTCAAATTTTTTGAATGCAGGACTTTTACTTGTAATGGAGTATTTTTATAATGTGCTATAGTATTGTTACATTTACTTCAGCAAATGATTTGAAAGCTTCTGCCACCACTGGTTTTAGTCATTCAATGTGACAGCAGTCATTTTTGAGAGGAATCAAATAATTATGTTAAATTTGAATTATTACATTTCTGAAGTTGCTTGTGGATTTAATGTAATGCAATACATCACCACAAGGGGGGTATACAACCCAAATTAAGATACTCCTGCAGTGAGTGTGGGGTGTAAGTAGATGCTGAGCTCGCTCTGTCAGGATTTAATTCCTTCATTTCTCATCAGGATACAACAAAATCTTCTCATCAATGAGGGCTCTGAAACTCAAAACACACAAAGCACATTCACACGCACACGTTGCGGTCAGAGTGCTCTGTGACTGTGGATAGGATGTCAGTGAAATGTGTCCTGAGCTCCTGTTCAACATGATCTCTGTCTCCTCATGTCACTAAACACACACATGTGCATGTGTTTCAGTGTGTGTGTGTGTGTGTGTGTGCTCGTACCAGCCTATCTGTGTGAGCATTGTTGCTATTTCGTCTTGACAAAACCTGGCCAAACACAGTCTTTGCCCCTTCATTCCAAGAGAAGGATGGCACATTATGTAAGCCATGTCCTCAGGCTGTGATCAATAATGCTGATCAGCAGTGGAAACTCTAGAAGAATGAGAGGGGGAGGGGCGGGGTTTTGATAGGAATCCTGGATTTTACACAGTTGATTACTTGATCCAAGGGGAGACATCTCATCAGCAGATGTTTAGACATCTGTTGGGTTTGATTGTTTTGGGCCAGAGGATTGTCTGTTGTCGTGAAACTGTTAAACACATGGTTGATTTATTGTGGCAGTCGGACACAAGCTCGGTATGAGATTTTTAAATTAATTGACAGACTAAAACGTTGAGCCATTACTCAACAATTTATGTCAAAGCCCTCCTTTAACTACCTTGTACCAGCCTCCTAATAAAACTGCAGCCAAGCTGCTCATTGGCCAACAGTACTAGACATGTTTGCAGTGGACACCTCCCGGGGTTATAAGGGTTGTGAATGTATACAACCATGCCCTCCCCCAACATGGCCGTTATTGTGCTGTGTCAGTTACAGAGAAGTGTTTCTAAGCATACGCTTCTTACATTTAATTATGAAACAGGAACCAGGTTTCATAATGTACTTAGGCAAGGCAAATATGAAATCAGGAAAAACACGTCGGGCTGCTTCTTCATTAAACTGTGATCTTGAAAGCAGGATTTTTTTTTAAAAGCCTGATTGATCCACTCGAGTACAGGCATGATCTGAGCATGTGCATTAACCCTTTTGCGCTCAGCTGACCTCTCACAAGTCACAGCAAAAAAAAAAAAAAATTCCTGTCCTCAAGGCGCAAATTGATGTCCCTTCTGTTGTAGGGCTCAAGGGACTGATTGTGAAAATATTGGTAATTAAATACAGGCATAGTGCTGTTAAAAAGGCTGTACAGTATGTCCAGTAGGAGAAATGAGTGGGAGTGGGAGTGGGAGAGCATGACAAACAGGAGGTGACTCTTGAGTTATTATGTGCCAATCCAGGGTGTCATTCCACACTGTGTAATTCTTCTGGCTTAATCATCAGTGTCTTTGTTAAGAAAGCCAGCGCAACAGATTTAGCTTTGATCTCCTTGGGCCCCGGGGCAATATCTTTGTGTGTGCATGTCTGACTGTGTCTGTGTGTCCATATCATTGTGTGTCATAATGCGGTTGTTGTTTTATCACTGACCCCTCCCTCGAAGGCGGACGTGTTTATGAGATACTTCCTTTATCAAGAGCTGAAACTACTGTCCAACCTGAGTACTCAGCACAGTGCACACATACACACATGCAAGAACAATGATGATATGGCTCATAAAACAATGTTCAACTATTAACAAACAATATAATTTCAGCCAGTATCACTCACTCACACACATACAGAGCCACACACAGAAGATTACTGTTATGAAGCAAATAGGAGGAGTTGGTTTGAATAAGAGGAGCAAAGAATGAACATTCCTCTGTCAGCCACCTGTACTTATACATGTACTAATATCTGACGGTAATTTCTTGTTGTATTGTATAAAGACATTTAGCAGTGAATACAAGGGTGACAAGCCCTGATTTCCAGTCCCTTCATTGTTATCGTCCTTAACAATCTATGGCAATATTAAGACACTATTTGCTTGATTATTAGAATCGGATTTATTGCCAAGTAGTTTTTCACATACAAAGAGTTTGCTTTGGTATTTTGGTGTATAACAAAAAAAAACAAGTACTGCAAATGTCAAGAAACATAAATACAAAATGGAGACACTGACAATGAAGATATCAAAAACGTTTTCAAAATTAAGTTGTACATTTTTGTGAAGGAATGTGTAAGAATGTGCAAAAATGACCTCCTCTTACTTATTGCACTAATGTGTGACAGGATGTGTGATGTGATTTTGTTTCTATATTGTTTTGTAAAAGTAGGTTTTGATATTTCACAGGTGACAAACAAACCAAGCTAGGGGGCTATTATCCTTGTATCCGCGGCTGTCGGCCTTTGTGTTACTCAATATGTGTCTAAATCACAAAGCTATCAAATATTGTCCCTGAAGTTGATTTTATTGTGTTTTTGTCTAAAATTAGCCTTTTGATTGTAACCTTAATAACACCTTATCCAGCTTCATGCAGGCATGTACATCTTGATGTGTGACTGGTCATGTCCATTAGATTAATGTGTTTGTTATTCAGGGATGGCCTTACAGTGACTGACAGTATCCCTTTGTGTTCCCATCCCACACAGTCCCCTCAGGGTTCAGAATTCCAGGAAACAGCGTCTGACAGGTCGGACGGCAGGGAGACAGAGGATGGAGGGTTATCAGGTATGAAAAACAACAGGAGCTTCCTCTTCTTTTCTCTCCACTCCCTTCTCCACCTCTTGAACGCTGGAGTTGTTGGGCACAAATTTGAAAATGGAAAAACAAAAAAAGAAAAGTTCTGGCTGAAGCTCTCTTCTGCTGATGGAAAAACGGCTTTGATTCTGATGTGGAGAGGAACATATTTGTGAGTAGAATTGTGTGAGGGAACGATGGAGCTCCACCGTTGTGCCCTCAATGTGTCATAGTGAAAGAATTTTTGTTCCATAACTTCTGTTTATGAGTGATGAGGGAGACTTTGTCTGTTTCTAGTAACAGTGATCCAGAGGAAAGGACGGACATTCTGTGTGTATTACTTTGTGTGTGTGTGTGTGTGTGTGTGTGTATTCGTTCTCATTGCCAGGATGTCTGGGAGTGCTGGCGGTTACCTTGGCGATGAGTCTTGGGGCAAAGCCCTGAGAGGGGTGGAGGTCTTCAAATGGGTAAAAGGATGGAGTTGAGCAGCTGATTAATAATGTGATTGAGTGTGTGCACCATGTGTCTACATGTGTGACTGAATGTAAGTGTGTATTGTGTGTTGTCAGTAGACCTACAGGAGAGGGTGTAACAAAACCTTGGCATGCACAAACCAAGGCTGCCCCATCTGCAGTCAATCTCTCTCTCTTTTGTTTTCTAACCCCATCTGATAACATTACAAAGAATGGATTTTGGGGGTGGGGGTTGGGAGAAAACATCTCACAAAATAATGCAGTCCAGTGCAAAAACACCATAAACTACGGATTCAAAAATTACAATGAGCGAACACAACAAAAATCTAATCTTGAAAGTTTTACAAAGGTGGAATTTATATAACATCTCTTCCTTTTCATAAGGTATTAAAGATACTAAAAGGAGGCACCTTTTTTGAAACAGCAGACAGAGCAGGATAACAAAACTACACAACCATTAATGCTTCACTAACCCAGTACAACGTTTTAGATGCTTTTAACGGATTAACATCTTTACTTATGCCTCTGTGGCACAAGCACATGCACACGCTGAGAGAGAAAACAAGAGAACATCTGCTTCAGTACATGTGGTCCTCTAAGAGCTGTAATATCAACACAAAGAGCACTGTAAGCCTGACAACTGAGGTCTCTTTATTCCAATGAGAGAAATTTAAACAATGCAAGAGCACAGAGATTATGATGCACCGGGGGGTAACGCACGTACAGAACCTCCTCTGTCTCTCTCTGACACACACTCGCAAACAATTGTCACAGTGACCTTGATTTCCTTCGGTCACGGTGTGTGCGTATTGTTGGAAGGGCCTTCCTGCTCTCTGTGTTGGAAATCCTGCTTATTCAGCTTATTCACACAAACACGCAGACAGACGAGCGAGAGGACGGACAGAGGGACGGACAGATACATGGTCTCTATTATGTTGCCCGTCTCTCCTGTAGTGGCTGACCTGGGCCAGCTCACCCCCCACATCCGAGTTTCATCCTTTGTGCCTGTTTTGTTTCCACACATTTATGATTAACTAGTATTAATGCAATTCAATAATCCACTTAACCTGTTAGTGTTTGTCTGTGCTGCGAAGGAGTGCTTGAGTTTGTTTGTACTGTATGTGTGCACATGCCCGAGTATTAATACAGCTTTGTATGTCTGCATTAGTACAGGCAGTAATAAATCACCTCATTTGTGTATCTAAGAAAACATAGTTTGAATATGTGTGGCGTATCAATTGTGTCCAGCAATGATTTATATTACTGACGTATATAAACATACTTTGCCTGTGGCGTGTGTGATATAATAGACATGGTGAGTAGTGGGCCCTTTTGTCCAACTCTGTGGATATTTCAACCTCACTGTACTGTAACTGAGCCATCTGCTCTCATTCCTGTTGGCAGTCATTAAGCTAAGTGGAAAGACTCTGTACTGTAAAGCTCAATAAATCTAGGTGGCTTGACCAGTAATAACAGCAGCGACAACATCCAAGGACTGCAGTTAAATTACTGTATCTTGATCTTTTTGCATGTGCTCACAGGCGTGTCACTGAAACGCATGCAAACACAGACACACACACGCAGGCATGCAAATGCAGGAAATGCCCTGCAGTCTGTAATTTTCTTATCTGCGGCGCTTGAGTGACTAGTTTTGAATTTGTGGTCAAATTCACCTTATATGGATGGTAGGACATGTGTGGTAACGGACCAATGGAAAATGAACTTTAATGGATGATAAGTAAAAACAAAACTAGTGACACATTTTTTCCAATGCCATCTATGATTAATTTAAAAACTGGAAAACAGAGAGGAAGCCCTGAAAGTGGCATTTATTTCTTCATATGAATCATCGCTTCACAACAATTGTGTCTCTCTGCTATATATTCATGACAAGGGTAATGCTGGGTTGGTTATTAAAGAGATACCTCAAGAAATAGGGAACAGAGAAAATAGTGAATGACAAAGCATGACAGTGCTGATAAAAAACAGAGAAAGGGAGAGTATGAGCGGGTAATGAAGCTGGGGAACAAGAGATCATTTCACAATTGCACTGAGAGGCTGACGCAGCACTGACCTCACAAACCTCATCCAGCCAGGCACCATGGTGCATGTGTTTGGATGTATTTGTGTGTGTGTGTGTGTGTGTGTGTACACTCCTATGCCTGTATGTGTGTGTGTGTGTGCCTGTGCATCTGTGCAGAAAGGGACACTGTGGTGTGAGTCATCCACCAGTGATTGAATTAGCTGAACTTTGGCTGAACACTTCGCAGGGAAAAGAGGGAAAAGCTGAATGCATGACGTTACCCCAAGAACTGGTGAACACATCTCAGAGACAGACAGGCTAACAGAGGGACTCACCCAAATCTTATTAAAAAAATCACAGAGCGTTATTAAAGCTGCACAAACAGTTTGCACACACCCTCGTTTTAATGCACACACATGCATGCGAGCACAGAAATACACAGCTCACAAAATCGCTTCCAGTGACCTAATTGGCAATTTCTTCCAAAACACATGTCATAAATGTGGAATATTACTCCAGCACAGAGTTTTATCTTGTGGTTTCTCCACCAGTGCACTGAGGTTATATGCCCCAAACTATTGCTGGGTCAGACATGAGGGAGAAAGCAGAGTGGAAAGAATGCATTAAGTCTATCTGGGACGAGTGAGAAAGAGAATAAAATTGGTGGCTTGATGTTAAAACAGAAGGACTGAAGATTTCAACAAGTATCTCGAATTTAACCAAGGGCTCTTGAACATACGCTGCTTCAGCATATGGTGGGTGTACTGCTGGTGTCAACCCCCAGTTATTCAGAAGTAGGTCACACACTTGGGGGTTGTGTTTATGTACACTACAATTACATGCAATTATTCGCCATCTACTCTTTTCCTGTAC
Organism: Holacanthus passer; assembly: GCA_025331565.1. NCBI lineage: Eukaryota > Metazoa > Chordata > Actinopteri > Pomacanthidae > Holacanthus > Holacanthus passer. Next base: position 7,461,325 of record JAFREQ010000003.1, on the reverse strand, counting down.
TGGTGTGATGTTAAATGTGGCTTTACATTCTGCACAACAGCAATGAATAAATTGCTTTCTTCTTTCAGACTCTATCATCTTTTATTTTGTGTCAGTCTACTTCACCACTGAACAATAGACACAAACATTGTGCTTTGTGTTTCAGTACACATCCCTGTCTCATACTCACGCCTTGCTCAGAAAAGAATATTCTTCAAATCTTTGCCCAAAGAGATTCATTTATTATCAGTTCTAAGACCTGCCCTCACTTACAGGAAGACCTCTCTGTCACCATGGTTTTGGGATAACTGCCATATCCTGTTTAAAGTGGAGGCCCTTGGAGGCCTGACGAAGAAAAAACAAGGGGCCTCACATGCAAACCTCCATACACACACATGCACACACACAAGAACAGTGGGAAACCCTGGGACAATAACAGAAACATCTGTCCCAGAAATTAGACGTCAGATACAGGCAGTGCGAGATAAAGAGGAAAGCCGTCCAGTTCCAGGTACCGACACTGAGCGAGGAAACCCCCGTTTACACGCAGGAAGAGGTAACAACATGACCTTCAGTGTCCAAAACCATCTACATCACCCAACCAGCCTTTATTGACATTCATGAATATATTCACACTGTGGCTCGAGTCAATATCTTGACATGTGTCCACACAGGTCAGTCATGCTGATGTTTTAAGCTGGCATCACATTGTTTACATGTGTTAGAAAAATTGTAGGTAATCAAGGTAAAGACACCATGTTTTTAAGTGTCTCTTCTAGAGCAGTGAAAAGGGGGTTTTCACTTTTTCAAACCACTTTTCGGGTGTGTCTCTGCAATGTAAATGTCCCGCTGACTCTCTTCATCCCAGTTGCGGTTTAGAAGAAGTGCGAAACATCTCTGAAACCACCTAAAGCGGAAACCACTGACAGCTGCCGTATCTCCGCTGATCACTAGAGAAGTTGTTTGGCTTACACAGGCCCGTTGCCATGTCAGTGAGGAAGTGCTTTCTTCCTATAGCGGTTAAGCTTAATCTAATATGACTTGAGGTTAAATAGTGTTGAAAGTGTTTGTTGTAGTTACAGAAAACTGCCGATCAGAAATAGATCATATCTGTTATTTAATTAAGTTAAGCTAAAGTTTGCAGGATAGTTCCACATTCTTAGAAATAAATCAACTAATTTGCTTAAGAGTGAGATGAGGAGATGGATACCACTCTCATGTACATATAGGACTACTTCTACGCTGGCAGGCAGGTTTGTCATCTTTGGACAGAGCCAGGCTAGCGAATATGCATATTTCCCAAAATTTTAAACTATACCTTTAAGCAATAGAAATACACGTGAAATATCATAGTTGTTGCTCTGACTTTTAGTTTTTCATACAGCTTCTTCTGCCACTACACATCTGTTTCCGGCATGGTGGGAGCTCTGAGCGTGGTGGTCTCTGGAGGGAGTGTCCCTTCTGTCAGAGGTGACCCCTCTCATGACTCATCCTATTGTTCAGATCAACACTCTTAGTCACCCCTTTCCTAAATTATGAGAAGGTCCTCAGGAATGTTTTACTTCTTTGACGCCCCCAACTCTCACATGTTTAGATTTCAAACCCGACCCTTGGGCTGTTTTCCGTTCTTTTCATCATTTCCAGTAATCCTGCTCTGGTTGCTGTACAGCAGCTTAGACCTTTACCCAACAGAGATCGAACCCAATGAGATGTAGTCAAGAAGAGGTGCCCCCTGAAATGAGAATGGCAATGTAAAACGACAGATCACCATGAAACTAAGGGTTTTGGTGAGCCGACTTAACAGAAGGATGGTGGATAAGCAGATCCACTGACCCTTCATCAGTAAGCAGATTACTCTTATCACAAAGAATGCTCAGGATATACAGTCTGTGACAATAACAGACAGCAGACTGATCTGTTGTAATCAAAGTGAAGAATGATAAAAAAAAAAAAAAAAGGAAATAATGAAAACTTCACCATCAAGTTCTTCAAGAAAAGGAAACGAATTTTCAAATGACACTATGGTTACAAGTAATTATAAACGTTCAACAGCCAAACGTGTTCAAACTCACAGAATATATTTGAATAGTAGAGATGACAAACGTAAAGATAAAGATATCAAATAGTCAGAGTGAATTTTGGAGAAATGTGTGTAAAATAATGCACAGCAGATGTTGAATATTTCCATTTGATGGAATAATGCAGCTGTAAAAAAATCAGTCTTTGGCTTGAATATTTCACTAAACATCACATAGTTTCACTGAAGTGTTGAAACAAGATGATACAGAATAGAAGAATAGAATATATATGATAGTGATATCATACCTTAAAGTTACTTCAATTGATTTTTTGACTGTCTGCTGCTTGTTCTTATGCGTATACTGAGTTTATCAGAGCTGTTTGACTGACAACAACTGCAGCTGGAAATGAGGGGTCATGAGGGCAACGAGAGTGAACCTAAACAGTGAAGTTGTGGGAAGTCAAACCAAAACAATGTGTTGAAAGTTGCTGAAACACTCTGAAGAGCTGAGGAAAAGGGCAGCTGGGGGATAATTATCTGCATGTTTGCCACCATGAGAGACCTCTTTCACGTCACACTTGTCATCATTTGATCCATTGTTTATATGAAAATATTGATGGTGTTGCTTTAGGAGAAAAAAATGTATATTAAGTTAGAAAACTAATGTTAAAAAAGGATATATTCTTTTATTTTAGCTTAAACCACATTTTTAAAAATCCTATTGAAACTGCAAAAGACCTGCCAGAACTGTTTGGCTTGTTTTCTATATCAGGATCAGAAATAAATGATATTGTAATATGACTGGAAATATTGGAAAAAAAATAAATAAATAAAAATTTAAAAATTAATATATAAGACTACAAATGGTCCACTAATACATTCTGAATAGAAAAGACAAATAACAAAAGCAAGTTTCTTTACAGTAAAATGCATAAGATATAAATATCATCTGTTATCACAGACTTCTACAATTTTCGGTAAGTGATAAATTAAAACAAACAAATTAAACCCAGTGTTCATTTATGTGCTCTGATAAAGAAAGAGGAGGAGGAGGGGCCGCTGCGTTACGTCACGACACCCCTCCCACTCAGCTCCAATTTACATTTTCTATGGGTCCTGACAGAGTGTGTGTGAGTGTGTGTGTGTGTGTGAGCCAGAGCTACTGAACAGTTTACAAAAGCGTGGACACACCTCAAGCCCAAGAAGTGATCCGGAGAAGCTCTGATGTGGACCTCAACCACTTTGTCTTTATAAATATTGAACAAGTTGAGCAGCAGAAGTCGACTTTGAGGTAGGTGTGTGTGTGTGTGTGTGCGTGTCTGGAGTCTTGTGCCCTTTTTTTTTTCTCGTGAGGTTGTTTCACTAACAAAAGCAGCATGTTTTTTAAACAATCCGTCCTCTCCCGTCGGTATAAACAGCAGGATTTGGGTTGAGGACCTGGAGAGAGGAAGGACAGAAAAAAGCGAGGAGACACAGAATGAGACTGCAAAACACAAACTCTTGTTTCATTGTCTCCTTTTGTTGCAGCGCCTGACTGTAGCCGACGGGACAGTGAGGAGCAAACACTGAGGGTTGTTGCATGTTCAGACTACAGTCACATTTACTTTGGACTGATCCTGGTCATGGCAGCTCACACTTTGTGCTGCGGGAGAAGAATAGTGGAAGAAGAAAAAAAATCAGTTATTGATAATGTGGCGTTTGAAGATGTTATGGCTCACATGTGATTTTACAGTTTGCGATGTATGAGCACAAATCTTACAAAATATAGAATCACTCTTGTTTTTAAATCAAGATTATTCATCTAAAAAACAACAATTATCTGCACGAGACTTGCTCTGTTTTTTTGCTTTTTCTCATTTGTCACCATAGTCTACACATAATAATAATAATAATAATTACTCTTGAAATCTTGATTCCCTTTGTTGAGACAAAGACTATTAAAAGAGACCGTATTTTTTTTTGGATGAGCTGTATCTGAAATCATTGGTGACTAAGACTGTGTGTAATAGCATTGCAATGACTGCTGCTCTGTGTGTCAGAGCACATGGCTTCAGTCAGAGCTGACACGCTCGCCTGTGCTGTCATCAGGCAAATAGACCAACTGTTCTGTGAGGAGGTGTGTGTTTTATTTTTCTATCTGGCAACAGGTCTGAAATCTCATGGCAGTCCTTTTGTAGTGTGACTTACACGTTGCTAAGTCTCAGGAGTCGCTGTCAAACTTTAACAAGAAGTTAAACAAACAGGCTCGAACCCAGCTCCAGCCAGAGGGTTGAGAGTGTGTGTTATCTGGGTGGAGGCTGAAAAGCAGCCTGGCAAACACATCTGAGCCGCTTTAACATGTGAAGCAGTTTAACTCTGGGTCATCAGACGTGTTCTGGTGAGAGAAGTGACAAAAACCGGTGGTATGAATAAGCATGTTATACTGAATAGGTGCAGAGTTTTCAAGAGTGTGGGTGCGTGTGTGTGTGCGCAAGGAGGGGAAAGTTTCTCGCACATGTGTTAGTCATTTGGAGGGGAGTTGCAAAACGATTTACATCTGTTTTCTGATCTTTGAACCCCCTCCTTCCCTCCTCTCTTTCTCCTGTTTCTCTTACTCGTTCTCTCTTGCTGTCTTCTGTTTCCCGTAAGGGCTGATGCTGTCACTATGAGTGTGTGTGTGTGGTGGGTGTTACAACGGGAACGCTCTCTGCTCCATTATTACTGCACTCAAAGGAATTTAAATATGTGAATGAAACGAGTTTCCATTCTATAATAGCATGTGTCCATTAGTGGTTCTGTTGCATTTCTAAAGAATCTGAATCCATGTCAAGGACTCAACCTGACCTCAAGAAAATCAAGGTATTTTGGTCGGGCATGGGTGTGTGTCCAGGAGGGTTAACTGGCAACCACAAGTGTGTTGACAGTATTATCTCCCACAGTCCTGCTGGTCCGTCTGTGGGCACAAAATCTTCATTACTCAGCAGAACACACTGATCCTTAAGCGCCGCACAAGACACAGTGTGTGTTTCACGATCAGGCTCTGTGCGCAGACATGCTGTTTACGGGTGGTAAAAGACTACCTTGTAGCAAATGTTTTTAAGTCTTTTCCCCTGTAATGAGCCATGTAAACAAAGAGTGGAGTTTCAAGAGGGCCTCTGTGCTGAGACTGGAGTCCTCATAGTTTTACCAAACACGTCTCCTCTTTGTCCAGCTCCAGCCTGCAGGGAGACTTTGCTTTCTGTGGTGCTTTTGCTCTCTTTTCCATGATCTAAAATTGTGAGCCTAGGGGCTGGGTATTGTTATAAAATTTAACACATTTGTCAGTGTAAAACTTGTGTGTGCCAGAGCAATACTTTTTTCAATACCCAACTTTGAGGAATACAATCTCTTCTTCTGAGCCATTTTTTTCTTCATTTACCAAAACAAGTAAAACTTCTCAAGCACAGCAGAGTTCAGTGTTGTCTTAACACAAACAGCCGTTCCAGCCAAGGCAGGACTTTGACTGTGCAAAACTGGAAGAATCAGGAAATATCGCATTAAAGAACATGTTGACGAGACCCAGGATTTCACTCAGTGTTTTATAGTTGGAGGTGGGCCTGAAACAAAGACCACCTTCACTAACATCATAATTGAGCCACTTTTATGGCATTACATATTAACCATCGGAGAAAGAGTTTTAGGTGTTGTTTCACACCGCAAGTGTCATATACCCAACGAGTGTGGCTGTTGTTTAACCGTCATCTACTAACTAAACTGATAATGTGATAAGATGTGTAGAAGCTGAGGTGGTTGTGTACCACCTCTGCTAATCCATTTCCTGGAGTGCAACCTGATAAAGCCACCATAGGTTGAAAGGTTGTGCAACAAAGTCATGGATTTTACCCATTTTAGTTACTTTTCCTCAAAATTCATGAGTAAATTTTCATACAATTGAAAATACACATTGTTCCTTTGTGTCCTCATGTAAAAGATCAGTTTTTTGCTCTCCCTCCTGTAACATCATAAGGCATAAGTGCACTTTTATGAAATTCAGTGTTTAAGGGAAAAGGGCAGAGGTGCTATTTCACACAGTAAATGCCATATATTTATTGAGCTGCTGTTTAGACTGTCACCTACAACCTAAATTGATCATGTAAAAATATATTTAAGGATCTGGGTGGTTTGCCACCTCAGCTAAACAATTTCCTGAAAGGAAACTGTAAAGACCTGACAAAGCATTTGATGCTAACTATTGCCATTTGACTTTTTTTTTCAATACCCAGTACTAGAAACACATTTCACTCTGTGCTCCAACTCTGTGTGAGCATGGTTTGTGCAAACACGAGTGATGCAATCACAGACTCCTACAACAGGATAAAGGATCTGTTTACAGTGTGCTGTACTTTCGTTACCATGGTTTTAGTTTATGATGTCACGATTGAGGTATTGGGTTTCCTGATAGAGAGCTGATGTGGGATGGATGGTGGGAGAGTGTGTTCATGTGTGTGTGTGTGACTGTGTTTCAGGGTGGGTGTGGTGGTGGTGGTCAGTTCGTATGAAAGTCAGACATGCAGAGGCTTGATTTACTTTGAACAGGCTCATGACTTAATGTTGATTTACTCAGGAAAGGGAGATAAGATATATATGTGTACCAAAGGCTAACAGAGACACACACGCATGCACCTACAGAGACTCAGCTTCCCAAAGAATCCCATTGATTTTCCTGCTCTTATGCTGGAGCTTCAATCACAATAAAGCACCATTACTGTGCTGACCACTCTGCGTTGTCTTGGAGAAAGGATGACAGGCATGCACGCAGACTTGAAATGCCTTCCTTGTTGCAGCTTGTTAGGTTGAAGTATAGAGAGATCGGGAGTCTGAGCTGCATGAATTGGATTAAACTCTTTGTAAGGCAGCATCAAGATATATGATCCTGTCTTAGTACAAACACAAACAGGAACATACGCCCACTAAAGGACAGAGGCACTTCTTTCTCTTACTGCCTGCAGCCAACAGGGCTCTCACAGTGAATATCCATACAGGCTTTGGAAAGTTTCATCAGACAATGAAACCACAAGATTGCCTACTGTCCCGACTAAATATATGCACGTACATACCTATATTTTGTGTCATGTCAAGCATGAAGTAAAGAATCAGAGAGAACAAAGCCTCCTCATTTGGCCTCCTTTTGGACACCTGGTTACCTCATTATACAAGTGTGCGTGCGTGCACGATCAGCTTGCACCCCTGTGTGTCTGTCTGGATAACTGTAGATTGCCTGGTTGCCCAAGGTAACAGTTGTTCTTGGGGTTTTCTCTACTCGCATGTAAACAAAGGAGAACCTCCCAAACCCTCCCTGGTGTGCCCTCCAGCCAATGAGAACAGAGCTCCCAGCTGGGCTCAGCCAGTAGATGGCGAGGAGGGGAGTGACTCTGCTCCATAAGGAAAAAACAGCAGTAAAGCACAAAGCTTTGAATCTGGAGGTGGAACAGACAGCCGAGCCATAACAAAGACTCTTCCTTTATGACTGAACGGCACTTCACACTGCAGGGCCAGACTAAACGGCTGTGGCTTTTTAACTATACGGCTTTTACACCGCTAAAGAGGCAGACACGGGACCTGCATTTAAAGGGTGACGTGTGTGAGGAATGTGCAGCATATGAGCACATGTTTACATCCCAGTGAGGAGGAGCCACATGAAACATGCATATGTTCCGTCTATAATTTGCCTTTTTAGGGTGTGTCTATATGGAAAAACAGTCTGGATTCTGTGCATGTGTTGTTCATCTGTCTCAGTCCACCTGTTCTCATCAAGTCTATACATATACATACAGGACCATGTGTCAGTGTCAGCTGTGAGAGGGTATAGACCAGCCTTTTGTATTTGACTGACAGGTGTGACCCCCCCTCACCAATTATTCAGCACATGTGTGCAGAATTTGGTGCGAGTAAGCACTTTGGTTTGAACCTTTTTAGAGAAAAGTGCACATAGCATTCATCCAACTGTTTGTGTCACTCAAAGATTGTCAGTGTTTGGAATATAGGTCTGTGGATCTGTGTGTGTGTGTGTGTGTGTGTGTGCCTGCCACTACTTGTATATGCCGTTGTGTGCCCAAAGTAATAATCACTTTGCAGGTTCATCACATTCCTACAGTGTGACTCAAAGTTGTGTCTGTGCCTTTTCAATCCATCCTATTCATCCTGTAATCTGCCTCAGCCCCGGGGTTCAAAACGTGTGGCTGCAGGACTGTGCACGACTACCACTGCATGAAATAACGTCAGTCAGGGCTCAACGCAAACTGTCAATACAGGCGTGTTTAAATTCAAAGGGAGGGATCACAGCTCAACACTTGTGCTTATCGTGTTAACTATAAAATGTGTCAGTTATTCTTGTCGTTTTAAAGACAGCTGGTCTCTCCGAGCACATTGCAACATGTCAACTGACCGATCTGGATACTTGCTCAAATTGCAATCAACTCTTAAAAGCCAGATCTGGAAGCAGTCAAGCCCGCATTATAATCAGACAAGACCAAATGCAGCCACTGTGGTTCTCTAAGAGATGCAAGAGACGAGGAGGAATGTAAAGTAACACAGACACAGATTTGGAGAAATACAGCCTCAGGAGATGACTATTTTCAAGCCCAGGATCACAACACTGTGACTCCAGTCAGACGCCAGAATCACCTTAACATTGTACGTGTAATCATTGCCAAAGTGATGAACGTACTGTTTTGTTTTTCAGTTTCTTAAATGGAGAACAATATCTTGCTTGTGCAGAATCATAGACATGAGAAGTAGAGCTGTAAAGGTTCCTCTATTCCTCTTTCCTCTTTGTGTAATGAGATTGTTTAAACTTCCATTTGAAACTTTCTCAACTTCAGTTGCTGATGTATGGCCTGATTCTAAAGAGCTTAAGAGCTTATCATGATGATCAAGATGAGATCCATCATTGATATTTGAAAAATTCAGTAATAACATATCGGCCATCAGTCCTTGGTCCAGATGATTTATCGGTCCAGGTCTATAAGAAAAGGGTTATTGATGTGACTCAAAGTGCAAGTGAAGACAAAGAAGAAGATGTTTTTACAGAAAGCATTAGGTAACCAGAGAGACGAGAACTAAGTCAGGAGGAGAGAGTCACAGTAGCTCAGATGTTTTTGTTTTGAACTATTACTCTTGGCTGCTGGGCGTAGTAATAAGTTTGGGTGTTTACTTTTCATCATGACAGTCTATAGAGCCGCCTAGTACACCCTTAATGACACCAGGCTTTTTTTAACATCCACACACACACACACACAGAGAGCTACGTAGTTAAATCCTAACAGCTCGTTCCTCCCTCTCATGATGCGCTATGTGTTACATTATCCTTTCATTGTGTGGGTGTTTGTGCACATCTGCGCTTTATGAACCCTAAAACCCTGATTGTAAATTCCCATAGCCCCACGTCTCCCTAGTGACATCATTGTATTGTGCGAGTGGGGTGGGTGCTTTCTGAGGTCAGTACATGATGAGGCCCCCGAATTCCCCAGCTCCTCTCCTTCTCCGCTCCAGACCCCCACTCCAAGGCAGGAAATACAAAACAGATCTCAACCCCCAAACTCCCAAGCATGCATACTTTTGAGGAACCATTTTCATCTGTCTTTTTTTCTTTGTTTCCTTTTCAAATCATCTTGTAAGTCCTCTTTAGCCACATGCTATGAATGTTAGATGTATTAGTAGTTTAAATATACTTGAACAAAGATCTTGCTGCTCACACTATCGTCTTTTCAGGACTGGTAGTAACTATGAATTGAGCCATTTACCCAGTCTAAACTCAAACTATTGATGGCAGTAGCAAGAGTTTAACTTGTGTACTGACAGAAATGTGTTCATGGTTCAGATGACCAGACATCTCTGTTTATCCTGGTGTCAAGCTAGGTGTCCCGAGTCCAAATATCTGTAAAACACTAAAAAAGTGTTTTCAACATTCACTACCAATTGCCTCACCACAGTTAAAATAATAATAATATTATACTTGTTTTCAGCATTTACATTTACGTTTGCATTTGTCATGTTCTTTCCCACTCTTTATCTAACCAAATTTAAAAACATAAACAATGCACCACGTGTCTCAATTCAACACTGATGTATCTTATCCATCTTTCTTATCAATCAGTCAATATGTTGCTAGCAAATGAGTCATCAGCTAGTGTTATAGGCTGTGACCCCTTTCTGACAGAACATTGTCAGTGTGCCAAAGGTCAGCTGTCATGTCAAGAAGAAAGTCTGTCTTTTCTAAAGAGTTCCAGAGCTCATTATGTTGTAAGGTCAGTAGATGTTGAAATAGTTGTCCCTCATCCTGACAAGAAAGTCTATGGTGGTGCATGAACGTATACATGTGCATGTGCAGGAACGTGTACACTTAAGGGTCCTGGTTTGTGGTTTGAAACACCTGTTCCTGGTGTCAATATTTTGTCTAGACTGATAATAAATAATGCGGATATGTGGGCTGTTTTTTTTTCTTTGTTTTTAAGTTGATGCTGACTTTGCATGTGTAGGTGTGAGTGACAGGAAAATGTGTGTTCCTATTCCTTGATTCTGTACTCGCGCATGTACGTCACTGCGCTGCCTGGCATCATTGTGGAGGCTTGTAAATGAGCACGTACACTCACGGGGCCGGTCCGGGAAATTACCTCATCGTCACTAGTAAGACCCCCAACTCTCAGCTTCTCCTTCACTTTTCTCTGTCACTTTCTCTCTCTCGCACTCACACACCCGTGCTCTCCCTCCCCCATCCCCCTCCAGCCGCCAGTTAAAAGCTCATCTATCTGTGTGTTTTAATTAGGGCCTCCCCTATTTATGGCTGAATGGCCGCTTCATTAAGAGAAAGGCAAGGAGACGCACATTCAGATCTGTCCGGTAACACACAGCAAGGGTGTGTGTGTGTCAGAGAGTGCAAGACCGAGCGAGAGAGAGAGAGAACAGGGTGTGGGGGTTGCTGTAGGGGTAGTGATGACGCAATTTCCCCTGAGGGGTGGACCTCCCATCTGTGAGTGGAAGAGAGGATCTGGCAAAAAAGAAAAGATAAATGGAGATTGAACAAGAGGAACTATATGGGACAAGAAGGAGATGGTTAATTATATTTCAAGGAAATGATACTTCTTCTTCAGTTTTCATGAAATTAGACTGAGACTCAATGTGGTACAATCAGGATATGGTCGAGTTATACCTTTGTTGGGCCTCTTTTAGTGTGTTAGCTCTCCAAAACTGCAGCTAATATCAACAAAATATACCAAGGCCAAAGTCATAAAAAAATGAATTGACTTTGGCTCTGCTCTTTCAAAAGTCTAATTCCTTTTTCATGTTAGATGTGTCCATGATCAGCATATATCAAACTGGATGCTAACATGCTGATTAATCCTTCCTTGTGACCCCGACCTTCGCATACGTTTGTGCAGGATGCTGTGAAAAACAAATCCTGGCTCGCTGATGGTGGAGTGGGTGTGGTCAGCCATGTGTTCACGACCAATGACAGTTGACAGCCCAACCCCACCCTGTGCCGAGCGCTGCATGGTGTGGTCTGTGCCTGTGTCTTCCAGGAGGACACGGGGGTCAGATGGTGAAGGAGGCCACCAGCTGCTCTCCTCGCCTTCATTTTCTCTGTCTGTGGAGGCTGCAGCAGGAAGAAGGCCTCTCTTGGCTCATGAGAGCTAAACCATATGATTTTAATGTCCATCTTGATCACAACAGAAAGAATCAATGCTCTCTTTTCTTTCTTCATTGTCGATAACAATCCGCGTTTTGTAACTTTGTCTTTCTCGTATTCACCATATTGTTTGTTTGCTTGCTGGCACTGAAGCGAAAGAGAAGCATTGATAATGGCCAATTTAGATTCTCCTCCCCATCCCTCATCATTAGTGTTTCTGCCCATCTGTGCTCTTCTCTGTTGGGTTGGTCGTGGATGAACGCCTATCATGCATAGATTTTTTTTTTTTGTAGAATTGTAGAAATGGAGAAATACATATTTGCATACAACTGTGAAGAGCTTTTGAACCTGCAGTAACCAGAAACTGCTGTGAACCCAAAAATAACATATATATTATGTTAGCATACATTTACCTATTTACACATCAAGCAGACAGGGAACAGCATTAGCATTCATTTGGAGTTTTGCAAATGGAAGTCCAATATTCACTCTCAATGACTGATTATAGTGGCTTTAAGGTTGTTTTTGAGGAGCTGTTGAAAGTGCCCTCCCATTTGAAGCCTTCAGGTGTCAGTATGAGTGCAGTGTCACCAAAAGAAGTCGGGGCAGGTCGCATGGCAACCCAGAGAAATGACAGTTGAGGGAGAAATTGAGAAATGGGTCCTTATTATGAATGCAAGGCTTTGTGCGCGTTAGCTCATATAGCAGAGTCGACCGCAGTGATGCAATCTCTTGGCACAGTGCAGGCACTATATCCTTCTGAGATAAATCACTCTATCAGCTCAAATGCAACCTGCCACCGTGGGGTACATGCACACAGTCACTAGTGCAAACATGCTTATCAAATACATTCATACAATTTCTTCCTGTTTTTCAACTGAAAAAGCTGCCAAACACGTTTTCTTTCACACTTATATGGTGAAAAGAAAAGTCTGTGCGTGAGTGTGACAGTATGTTATTGAATTGAGTTTCAGCCTCATTCAACTTTCTGCACGACTTTTTTTTTTTATCTTGCTTTTGGTATTTTTCATTCGTGATCGATTGGATATTTCCTGCAGCTGATTCAAAAATGTGACGCTGCACAATATATGAGATCACAGTCATACACGGGTCATGAGGATGACAGGGAGAGACTGAAGTAAACAGAGGAAAGCTGTCTCTGGCCAACTCCCTGTTCTCCTGTCCTAGACGTTCCTGTGACCCACTTTTTCTCATTTCCTTTCCATTGTTTTCACCAAGTTTCTTCTCATTTTATCCACGAATGCTCAGACATTTTGAATCATCTAAATGCTGCGTCATTTAACTTCTCATTTTGGAGATTCAGATCTTTTGGATGCTCATTATCTGCGTGTGTTCATGTGTATTTGTTACCTCACTGGGACCAAAGCCCAATGTTTCTGAGGTCCTGGTTAAGGTTTGGGTTTGAGTTAGGCTGTCTACAGTGAATGGAAGTTACGGCAATGTTCCATCAAGGATAACTGTGCAAACTGTGTGTGTGTGTGTGTGTGTGTGTTTTGCCTTGTGGTCTGTGCTGTAAGGGTGTGTTTCCAACACCAATAAACAAACGGTTTTAATGGGATTCCTGGAACAGCAGGAAGTGTTGTCCCAAAAACGATGCACCGTGATCCACACACTGACCTGCTCGGAGGGTTCCTTGCTTCCATAGCACACGTTTTGTTATACGTTTGTGTTCCAGACATTAACACAAACAATCCACTGTACTGTATGTGTTGAAGTGGCTGTTTGTTGCAGTAATGATATAGTTCTCAAACCCACATCATAGTAAGACGTGCTTTAAACTATGCAGGTCTTTATCTGGCCAACACTTCAACATGTGAGCTTGGTCATCCACTGTACTCTTTAGCTTCTGGTCTTTAACTAATAGTGAAACATGTTATCTACATAGCTTTTAAATGAAACCAGATGGGACATTAAATACAACATGCAAAACTCCCAGTGATAAGGCCAAATTTAAGCAGGTCTCCAATTTGAGGTTCCCTTTGAACTCCCTATGTCACTTCCCCTCTCCCCGGGGGCGCAGGGGAAGTAGGAGCAGATGTGTTAAGCCAACGGACACTTTGACAACACTACTAGTCTGTAAGTTCCTCTACCCCCTACTACCGGCATTAACAGAGACGGCCTTTGATGTACACAGCACGCGGGTGCTCACATGCAGCCCCTGATTGCAGCCACAAGCTGTTCTGCCCACCTCTGCCATCTAACACACACCGTCACCACGTCTCGTCTGTGTCACACGGTGGTCCTAACAATATTACAGCCAGTGATGATGTATGTAGATGAAAGCACTTGTTAACTAAACTAGTAAGATCTTTTCTTTTTAGGAACAGATTCATGAAAATTTCAACTTGTGTTTCTTAAAAATGCATTAATTGGATACATAGATTTTGAGATTTGTGTTGGCCACATGTGTTAGTAAACACAATTTTTCAAAGGTTACTTAATCTGAGATTAGGGAGGGATTACCCACCACCGTGACTATAGATCACAACCAGCTGGAAAAAGCAGTATTTCCATTTGTCAACATATTCCACTCCATCCATCAAGTGTATTTATTATGTGGTATTTCTCTCCCTTTGTTCTACAGGAGCCACAAACCATGTTTATCTTCAGCTTCTTTGTTATGTAACTGACATGGTTTTGTTTCTGGGATACAAGAATGTCGGCCTCTAGTGGCGCCTTTAACTCATCACACCCATCCTCCTTGTGTATGTTTTGATTCTGAGGACACCCACCTTTGTTTCTGGCACGTGCAGTATAATGCATCTGTGGTACAAGTGATGGATGCAGTCGGTCAAGGTGATGTCTTCGGTCTTTATAGGAAGTCTGTCCTAATCATTTGCAGACAGGAGAGACTCACTCACAGGCATTTAAGAACATGATTGTTTATAAATCTGAGTCATTCTTCTCACACAGTCTCTGACTCAGAAGAAACACACGTGACTCTGTTATCTAATATTAAAGTAAACACACTCAGCTATTTTTGTAGTGTACTTTTATACCAATTTACTGCTATTTTAAGACTTTTGTTCCCAGTTTTACAGTATATGGAACTGTTTTACTGGCAATATGTTAAGTTCCAAAATAAGAAATGAGAATATGTGTTTCTTATTTTGCCTAGAGATGATCATTGAAAATGAGTAGGAGGGGAGAAGGTGAGGGAGGGAGCACAGAGAGAGGGAGAGACAGGGTGTGTGAGTGAGAGAGAGAGAGAGAGAGAGAGAGAGGGCATATTATAAAACGGACTTTGAAATCCAACCGGCTCAGTAGCAAACAGCTGCGCAGACCAAAGCACCTCTGCTGTGTGAGGCTCTGTATCACACAGATAAACAGGGCAGCGAGTTTTTTAATAGCTTTTTCCTGGAAAAAATAACGTTGCGAATCAAAACAGCCAAGATGACAACAATGTTCAGATACCCCGTGTTTCCTCATCTGCAGGGTGAGTTAAGCCAAGACTGAATTTTGTGCCTTTTTTGATTTTGAACAGTAGATAAAAGTGAAGTGCTTTGCTCTTTTTGTCTTTAAAGTTGTTAAATATGTTTTAAAAGTCAAATATTATTCTGTTCAGCTGTTCTGATGGCAAATTTTGCATGTTGATATTTCCATTTAAAAATCCCTGATCGTTCATTTCTTCAAATGGAGCATGTGAGCCATCCGTCGGGTGCAAGTGGGGATATTTTCATTGAGCAAAGCCGGCTCAGGGACAGTGGCACTTAGCTGCCATAAAAGTTATTTACTTTGGCGTTGTTGTATTCACCCTGTGATTATCATGAAACGTTGGTCAAACTTTCTGCATCCCAGTTGTTTCCCAGCTTTGTAATGGCCCCAGATAGTAGGTTTCCATACATGAGCTGTTTAAATTCTATAAATGGTAAAATATATACAATACTTGTAAAATACAGAATATCTTTGATTTTTAGCTAATTAAGTAAAATGGCCAAAGGCAGTGAACACACATTTCGGGGTCATGACTTTTTGAGGTCATGGAAAATGATGGGTTAGAAATGTATCAGCAATTTCTGAAATATTTACATAACTATGTTCCTGAATGACATTAAAAGTACTTTCCTGATTCATCTCTTCATCATTTTCCATATGGCTTCTGTTAGGCGTATGAAATGTTCCTCTTCACTCAGCGTGGAACAATTATGTAATTATAGCGCCAGGTCCCTCCATCTCTATGGAGACCATTCAAAAACTCTGAGCTTATGCCAGAGGAGCAGGCAGATGCTTCTATCAGAGTTTGAAAGGAGTGTAATTTCAGAGAAATAATAGGTTCCTGAAAAATGTTTCCCCTTGCAACACAGAAATGAAGATTCCTGTCAACACTGCATTGCATTGCAACCGAACCCGTACCGTTGTTAACGATGGTTAATTTTAGGCTCTTTTTTATTTGTCGATTCAGATCCGTGTGACCCTGGTCTGTCGCTGTCACCAGGGAGGAGTGTCATGGCGGAGCCCGACTACCTGGAGGGAGACTGTGATGAGCTCATCAAACCCAAGAAGCTGATCAACCCAGTCAAGAACTCCCGTAACCACCAGGACCTGCACCGAGAGCTGCTCATGAACCAGAAGAGGTCAGCAGACAGAAAAATGCACATTCAGTATCTTTCTCCTTCCGTCTCTTTTGTCTTATCTGTTCCCTGGTAAACACGTGTGGTAGTTCCCCAGATATTCTTATTTTACAATGAGCAAACCAGAGCTTGATCACGGTTTATGGTACATAAGCAAAATCAAGTCGGTGCTCAACAAATACATCAGGGACTCTAAATAAAAGCAGCCACTGATATTACACGTGCAACAGAAAATTGGACAGATAAAGTTTTATTCTTTTATTGGATGGTGAAACTCTGTTGCTGTCCAACGGTTTCTGGATCATAATCATTTCCTTGTTTGTTTGCAGATTTCCCCACTGAGGGACAAATAAAGGTTTATCTTATCTAATGGCAACAAGATCAAATTTACCTCTATCCAGAACGGGTTAGACAGGGAAAAACAGCACAGTGTCCAGATCCAGGATAATAAAGTTTAATCTCTAACTAATGAAGTTAATACAGTAACTCTGCATGTCTTGTAATTGTTCTGATAGTATCCATGCTGTACTGATGCATCTGCAGTGTGTCACTTAAGTTGACTTCACTGCTCCCCACAACCTCCAGCAGCAGTATTATGTAAAGCCCAGCATATAAAACTTTCATATGAGCTATTATATAAAACCTCAAGTGCATTAGTGTGTCAAAAATTGGTTATGTAAAGGTCACACAGATGTACTGCACAGGATAAACCAGGTCTTGCCGCTGATATCAATACCAGATCATGCAACACAGGATTAAATGCAATCTGCGTGAGCATCCATGCTTCTGTGTGAATGAATGTGCGCCTTAATACACGTGCAAGCTCAGGTCTGTGATCACGCTTTTGACGCTAATGTTTGTATTTTCTCTCACCAAACAGTGCCGGCAGCTTTGTGCCCGAGCTATAAATAGCTGCGTAAATACACATGCTGTTGACAGCTGTTACATCACAGTGGCGATACTCTGTCTTAAACAGGTCAAAAAGACTGAGGTGCTTCTGTAGTGATGGATGCAGGGCATTAATGAATGATGGGAAGGAGGCCGGGGCAGCAGGGTGAAGAGGCCATGGAAGAAATTTGATTAAAAATATTAGGGGGAAAAACATTTTTCCGTTCCAAATGCTGCAGAATATTGTTTATAGTCGTCTAGACGGAGAATCAGTAGAAGTCTGTGAGATAAATCTAGAGGGTTATGGGGGGATGAACTTGTTTTCATTGGGCTCTCTGTCGTGTACTGAAGTATAGAAAGCTTGCCTGCATACTGGATTAGTCACGCTGATGAGAGAAGGGAGGGAGGGGAGGGGTGAGTGGATGGATGCATGGATGGATGGATGGCTGCATGACGAGGAGAAAAAAAAATGTGTTATGTAATCAAGATTACAAAACAGTCTCTTGCTGAGGGCCTTTCTCTGCCTTTGCTACCTTCGCTATGGTGACCCCTCCTACACACACACACACACATATACAGAGGAATTTCAGAAATTCAGCCACCAAGACTGGTGAAGCATTTGAGCAGATGGAGGTATTGATGTGTGGGATTTTGAACACACATTCTTCCCAGTCTGCTAGAGGGCATGCATTCATGGGAGGGGTCGTGGAAAGGAGGGTCAGTGATTATGTAAAGGAAGCCCACGGTGAAAG
Source organism: Holacanthus passer (assembly GCA_025331565.1). Taxonomy (NCBI): domain Eukaryota; kingdom Metazoa; phylum Chordata; class Actinopteri; family Pomacanthidae; genus Holacanthus; species Holacanthus passer. Next base: position 7,443,451 of record JAFREQ010000003.1, on the reverse strand, counting down.
GACGGTGGTGTAAGCATCTTTATAGCCTGCTTTATAGATTTCAGTGACCTTGAACCTCCTCCCTTTCTGCGGCAGGCCCTCAAACAGCCTGACCCTATCACATCTGCTCTGCTCCAGCCGGTAAAGTGCTTTCATAAGACCCTCACTGTCAGGACAGGCAGAACATTAAACTGCAGCACTGACTGCAGGTAAAGTGGCGCCTTGTTGTAAATGAACTCCTACTCCTTCTTGGAACATCGTGGGCTCACTTATGTAATCTTCGAGATTTAACAGCGCATTTAATTAAGGCTTTGTTGTTGCTAAACTGCAGTCTGGTAGGTTTTCTGAAGAAGTGACGCCTGTGCAGGGACAGCCTTTTGTGATGGAAGGAAAATTAGCACGGGAAGAATTAAATAATATGGATAATATGTTTTTTGAATTGAATTTCTGAAGGGTTGACCTCTGTCCTTTTTCTGCTCATGATTTTTTCTGCTCCGATTTTGTGTGTGGCATTTTATTGTGCCTCTGTAATCCTTTGTGGGCTTTGCTGTTTACTGGCTTTTGCCTTTTCTAGCTGACTCCAACCCATCTCTGTTCCCCTCTGTCTTAAGCGCCCCAACTCCCGAGCCTCATCCTCGGCCCCCACCATTCTCTCTCGTAATTTGGAGAGTTTGGAGCATTACATAACATTTGGTATTTTTGCTATTCTTCTCAAGACACACTCACACTTTACTAAGATGTCTGTGTTTTCTTTTTGAGTTTTGCTGCACATACCCAGGCAGTTGTGTAACAATCCCTCTGGTTTCCAAGTAACTTATCAACCCAAGACAGCCTCCATGCGAGGATTATATTAGTAAGATATGGGTTGACAAACTGGACGTTTTTGGTATTTAAAAAAAGGAAAGGAAGAGAAAAAAGGCCAGTGGTTTCGATCCTCTTTTCCTAAGTCTGTTTCAATACTATTGGCTCAAAATCAAATCTTTCCTGAAACACGACTGACGTGTTTAATCCAGAACATCTAATACAGATCTGCATGTCAAACCAGAACGAGGTCATGGTCATCATCTGTTACGCATGATTGTGACTGCTAATCTCCCTGTGAGTGGGGCTCTGCGGTGTCATTAGCATGGGCTGTAGGGGAGGTTGTTCATTAAGCTTTAGTAACATGCTGTTTCACTGATTGATTCTGCACAGGGGTCTGGCTCCTCAGAACAAACCTGAGCTCCAGAAGGTTCTGGAGAAGAGAAAGAGGGAGCAAGTTCTCAAGGCTCAGAAGGAGGAGCAGGAGGCGCACAAGAAGAGGAGCGACCTGGAGATAGAGCTCATGAAAAGACAACAAAAACTAGAGCAGGTAAACGATTGAAAGAATTCATATAAACTGTGACTTTAGCACTTTGGTGGATGCCCATTGTTAGTGTATCTGATCATAGAGATTAAAGGTATTGACACCTGGTTTTGAACAATGTCTGTGTTCTGGCAGCTGGAGCTGGAGCAACAGAAAAATGAGGAGGAACAGGAGAACACCCCCGAGTTTGTGAAGATGAAGAGCAACCTGCGCAGAACCAAGCAGGAGGCTGATGGCGAGGAACGAACCACCTAAAAACCAGCAGGGGTGATTGTGCGCGTGTTTGTGGGCACAGAGACGTCAGGAGTGTGTGTACAAAAGCGAGCGTGTGTGATGGTGACCCAACCGTGGTCCGAGATGAACTTCCTGGCTTTCCCAACCTAGCTGTTCCTACCTGCAGTGAGGAGAGAGACTTTACAGACTAAAGACCCCCCTCTGTCTGCCTGGCACGGACCGCCAGTACACACCTGTGCTCCTCACACCCATCCAGCAGCACACAGCACCCCCCGCAGGAGGGACCTTACACAGACATGTTACACGCCTTTCGACGAGGGCGAGCAAGCTTCCAATGAGCTCTGATGGAGAAGCAAACCAAACACACACACACAGGAGTTTTCATCCCCTCTGTTTTCACTCCTCTCTCCACAGCAAGCTGTCGTTTCTCTTTACTGTTATCGATGTTGTTATCGTTGTTGTATTTTTTATTTTTTTTTGTTCTCATCTTCAGAATCAAATAAGGAAAAGTGGACACTGGATGGACTCTTGAAGCTGTGTAATGTAAAAGCCAAACAAACGTGCTTTTGTTATTTATGTTTGTAGCTTTTAGCCCAGGTATAGGGGAGGACACTTTTAGTCGTTCTGTAATTTAGTTTGTTTTACAGCATAGTTTATGAAGCCAGAACAGAACAAAGGGAGTGTATGGTCGCGTGAAACACTCAAGTCTGATTTTTTTTTTTTTTTTTTTTTTTTTTTTTTTTTTTTTAAACATGCCATTTCCTCAGCTAATGCAATTTTGAGCAATAGTAGAACTCCCAGGCATGAGAGTGACCTTTTCTTTATATATTCTGTGTTTTGTATGAATAAAAGTGTTACTAAATAAATAATTTAAGTTTTTGCTAGGTTGGTCAATAAGAATAAGCCTTGAGCTCTGTCTGATCAGTCTTTGTGTGCTTTTATGAACAAAGGACTTGGCAGAAAGTGAACACATGTCGGCCACCTGTCATAAAAGCTACAATTGATTAGTAGTTCTTTGGATATCTGCACCTCCTGAAACAGCTCTGATAAGCGTCCTGTAAATTTATCACTTCCTTATTTGCCTGTATTTACAATGGAGCCATAGATGTGCAGACAGATAATTTAAAACAGTAAATTTGAATTGAAGTGACCGTCTGCAAAATAGTTTCACTGGTGTATGCAACCACTACCATACACAAATTCCAAAATGGTTGCTCAATGTGAGAAACTGATGACTCTCGATGTTTAAGTGCACATGTGGTGGTTATTTAAATATCACACAATAATATTATGGGTCTAAAGTTCTGGTTTGTGAGTCTCCAAGAGATGACAGGCTATTATTCTTATGGGAAGAAGCAGATTTATAACAACATAACCCTGTGTTCTTCTCCAGAATCTTATTTTAAATAAACATAATTTTAACACGTTCCATTTATTTTTCTTTTTTTTGTGTGGGCTGTGGATCTGTTATCCAATTAATAGCTAATACTAAGAATTATTTTCTGAATGGAACATCATGCAAAGATAACAGCAAAGCATTACCCATATCATACAGAGCTTAGCACTGCGATAAGCTCGGCTAATTTAGTCCGATGTTGATTTTGCTCACAGACTGCCAACATTCCTATGTCTAGACATAGAGCAGAATTAGTATATAGTGGCTAGTTTTCAGTGATGGGATCTGGAAAATGGCAAATCAGAGATTGTGCTACATGTGGCACAACCTAGAATCCAGCAAAGCAATCACACATAATACATAATAAAGTATTAATAGTATTCTTACTGCAATTGTTGGCAGTAGGAGGCTAAAATAGGCAACATTATTTATCTGGATTAAGCATTGCTTTGAAGAGTAGTTCACCAAAAGCTTGCACTATTTCCATCAATGAGATGACATTCATGTTGAAAAGGAAAATGGGACTGTGTAGTGGCACTAATAATATGGATACTGGGTCACTAGGGGCAATAAAAAGCAGCTCAAACTCTATCCTTAAAAATAAAACACAATTTGTGGTTTTGATGGGCAAAGCTTAATACCACAGTTGCCTATAATTAAAAATGAGCTCAGGATGGCAAGATGGTTGAAACGGGCACAAAAAGACAGGATTTATACATTTTTTTAAAAAGAGGCATCAGTTTAAAACCTCATTTTTAATAATGCAGAATTTTAGGCACTGTGATTGATGTCTTCTTTTTTGAGAGTGCGGTTTTGACCAAATAAGAACACAATTAAGATTAAGATTAAATAAGATAAAATAAGATATTCCTTTAATCGTCCCTCAGTGGGGAAATTCACAAAAGAGACTGCGTTGTCAGCAGGATGTATGTATTTTCAATTTCAGTTGGACTTTGAAATTTATTTTTAATCATCTTTGTTTCTATTCAGGCACAATGAAACATCCCAGCATTATAAAATAGCTATTAAAAAAAGAGACCTGTCAGATTCAAAAATTGCCTCTGTAATGAAAAGATCAAATACAGCATTATTTATGTTATGACAGTAATTTTCTTCTTGACCGCTGGGGGGCAACAAAACGCTGTCAATGCCTCTAATATCCACGAAGAAGAACTGGACCCATGCTCTCATCAGTAAGCGACAAACATGGCCGCCTGTGGGCTATTCCGCTCCCTGTCTTCCAACTTTTTCACAGTATTGCCTTTACTTTCCCGCTCGGCGCCTCTGTCTCCGCTGCGGCTGGCGTCTAAACCTTATTTTGGAAGAACAATAGCCTCTTCTAGCCGGTTAACAGCAGGTATTCCCCCGTTAACGTCTTTCCTCGTAGCATGTTAGCTAACGTTTTTGCTAGCTAGTGGGTAACATTAGCTGGAGAAAAGGACACGAGAGCTGACGACGCTGTTACGTATCTGTTTGTTTTTGTCTTGGTCGTGGATTAAAATATACCTCAAAGTCTTCCAGTTGGAGGTCGTTTGTGTTCTGAGTCTGGTGTGTTTTCTTGCAGCACTTAAATTCACAGACAAGCACGAATGGATCCGAGTAGAAGACGACGGAATCGGGACCGTCGGTATCAGCAACTTTGCGCAAGTAAGTTTCCTGACGTGCACTTACGCGCACAAACACACGCTAAAGTTAATGTTTTTGCTACGACCTTTGACCTTTCTGCGTCTTGCAGGAGGCTCTGGGAGACGTAGTTTACTGTGGATTGCCAGAGGTGGGAACACAGCTGGCTCAGCAAGGTATGAAGTTCAGGCTCACATTGTAGTACCCACATGGTGGGTGGTGGTGTGGAGAAAAGTGTAAACTGGTGGTGCTCTATAGCTTATGATATTAATATTACATCAAATTTGTGAGAAATGAGATTTTTTTCCCATTGTCTTGAAGGCTACAATATAACAAAGTAATAACATTTTCTGAACTGAATTCTGAATTTGATGTCTTCAAATTGCTTCTTTTGTCCAACCAACAGTCGGAAATCTTCATTTACTATCATAAATGAGTAAATCCTTACATTTAAGAAGCTGGAACCAGCAAATGTTGACCAATTAACCAGTTATCGAAATAGTTGGTCATTAATTTGCCTTAGATCAACTAATCTATTGAGTTGTTGCAGCTGTATTCAATATACTGATTTTATCAGTATCACCACAGTTGTTACTTTATAGCTACTCTTAGCTTAGTTAAATCAAAAGACATGAAAAAAAGCTGTCAAATTTTGCCTGTTTCAGAATACATTTCAACAATTCTAAATATTTAAATAATAATTCAAATATTTTTGTGTGCAGTTTTGACTTAAGGCATTTGGCTTGTAGCACCTGTGGTTGGGCAAACATTCTGTATAGAGTTGTCATCATGCCATAAAACATCTACCTAAAACTAAGGTCAACATGACTTAACAATATTTGCCTGGGACTTCTGTGTAGTTGCCATAATTCTGAAATGACTTTTTTTCTTTTTGACAGATGAATTTGGAGCTCTGGAAAGTGTAAAGGCAGCCAGTGAGCTCTACTCTCCTTTGACTGGAGAAGTTGTAGAGGTCAATACTCTACTGGCAGACAAGCCTGGCCTGGTGAACAAATCTTGCTACAAAGACGGTAAGCACACACATAAGAATACATAGTCCTGTCCATGTAGATCATTCTAGTGTTTCAATAAGGCTTTGGAAAGTGAAAGAAGCCAAAATACTTGCGAGGAATTTGGGAATTTAAACAGGAGTGAAGTTGTAGGATGATATTTGACTGTAATAACAACCCTCTGGAGTCTAAGTTCATTTATACAGTTTTTATACTTACACCAATCTTTGTTTACCTTCTAAAAACTGTTACTGCAATTATCTTTTGACTGGTGTGTATCCTGCATAACATATCTGTTCAGTGTTTGGAGTCAGTACACCAGGGAACATTTTATGTCAAACAACAAAAAAAAAGTTTTATAAGTTTTATACTTTTTATGCATATATAGTGATATACATTTTTAATGTTTTTGGTTTTACCACCCATAATTCTTCACAGAAATGGACTGTGAGGTTGAAGGAAACTGCTTACTAGCATCATTATTATTTGGACAGTAGATGGCAGTAATGCAACATAACAGAGAAGTCAGCCGCTGGAGCTAAAGCTGGTTTTGTATCATCATAGTGTCTTACACCATCTTTTATTTTGTTTGTAAAAATTAACCTTTATGGCATATTTTGCCATATTCTTTTTGGCATATTCTTTTAAGTGTAAACCATCTTTAGTGATGCTATTGTTATTATTATTATTATTATTATTATATATTATGGCATACCAGTATCGTAACATTTATTCTTGTGTTTTTCTTACCTCCCAAACAGTAGCTTGGTTTCCTTTTATTTAAAAACATGAAAATCCACTTGGTTGCTATGGTAATCCATCATGCTGAACATTGTGAGATTTTTGCTATAGTCAGAAATACATTGTCATTGCATTGTAATGCATACGTGACTTGTGATAAATGGGCTGAATTATGCAAATATATATATATATATATATCATCTTTGACTCATCATTTAACTTGATTTTAACCCATTCAACATAGGTTGGCTGATGAAGATGACCATTGCCAACCCTGCAGAGCTTGATGCTCTTATGGATGAAGCAGCCTATGAGAGATACATCCGCTCCATTGAGGACTAACCCAACACTTCCAAATAAGTGCTATGCTCCCTCTCTCCCTTTCAAACACCACTGGCAGGGAAATCCACAAGTTGTGCCTGTGTCAGTTAAAATGGTATGCTTAGCATCCACCAGTTGAGCTCAAGAGCCCATGACTGCTGACCTGCCAGTGTTGTAGAGCTGTGAACATTAGGAATCCTTTATCTACTGTTAAAGACTGACTTTAGGGGACCTGTCAATTTGCACTGACTAAACATCCAATGTTGAGTTGCTGCAGCCTCAAATCCTGAAAAAGAAAGAGACTGAGTCAACAGAATTTTTCAAGCATTTCAGTCAAAACTTGAATTTCTGTTCTAGGACACTGTTAGACATAAAAAGCACTTTGGTCTTTATGGTATTAATAGTAATGTTGGTCTACACTGCATGTTTGACAGCAACACTGTAGACATGGGACCTGTACATTAGAAAATAAACATTTCCTGAAATATTGTGTGTTTTTGTCAATTTTTATTTCCCAAATCTAAGATGTTACATTATAAATGTGGGCATTACTTAAAAATATTACAGCTTGTCATATAAAATATCAAACATGTGATCTGCTTAACACTTTGTCAGAACATCACATGATATGAATGCGTTTTGCATATTAAGTAATTTGCATCACATAAATAAAAAGAAAACTGCATTTCCACGACATTTCCAGATGAAAGTTAAAACCCCTTATAAAAATGTATGCAAAACGGGAGCCCCACAGACAAAGTTCAAAACACAAGATTAAAACATGATACTTATACTGACTACTCGTTTTTTCTGATGCTGTTAATATCAGATTGTAAACACTGAAAAAATAGGCCTCTATTATGAAAGTGATCAGCGGAGAAACACAGAATCACATTTTTCCCCACTTAGAACTCTACAATGAATGTGAATATTTCTATGAAACCTATCTCAGATTTGTACAGTCAAAAATACTGACTGGACCTTTTGCATATTTTTCCTCTCTCTAGCCACATCTGAGGTTCTGGTTTAAATTTAAAGAAGACACTTTTTGGCCTGTTCTTGCATTTGTGCATTTTACTAGTAACAGTCAGGTCACTTGAAACCTGGGAGCTGTCAGTCTTAATCTCTGGGTCACCTGAATGAGGTGACCGTCCCACCAGGCACTATAGAAAACCTGTCCTTGGCTGTGGGAGTCCGTCTGGCCCTGCCCCGAGGTGCAGGAGGCCGGGGGAGTCCCTCCATTCTGCGATAATCACTCTCCAGCCTCTCCCTCCTCTGGGTTCCCTCATACATCACACTGGCAGTGAAGTCTCTCTCATTAAGGAATGCAATGGTCTCGTCCCTCTTGCGGCTCACGTATCCTTTTAGAACAGCGTTGTAGGGATTTGAGGCGGCATCTGCATCTGGATCTTCGAGCTGGTGTTTGAATTCCATGCGGGTGATAACAGGCAACAGGAACTGCTTCCCTGCTGTCACCACACCCCCACCCCCGTGCGATAAGCCCAGAGCCTCAGAGACCAGGCGTGGGGGCAAAGGTACCAAGTCACAGCCCGAGCGCTTGTCCACGTACTGTCCAAACTCTTTCCGTACCAGAGCTACATCTTGCAGAGACTGACTCCTGCGCTCCTCCAGGTCTGTAACTATTCGCTCGGGATACGTCTGGCCAAACACCACACCTAAAGAGGGAGGACAGCAAGAAAAGGAGATTTGGATGTTAAGATGTGGAACTGTATACTGTAGGTAGCATGTTACAAAATGAAATTGTATTTTTTTAGACTGAACAAATTATTTTAAATAAAAGCTATTAAGACGCCAACAGATGACCACACAGCTTTATGGTCATAAATTCCTCACCAGCACGTCGAAGCATAGATGCAGGACATTTCCAGGGTTTGTGAATAAGCTCATCAGGCAGATCTACAAGTTCAGGACACCATTTCCTAACATAGCTGCCGTTGGGGTCACAGGTCATTGCTGCATCGACAGGGTGCATGACAAAGTTCCAGTGATCCAGACCACACATGCCACCATTCTGCCACATCATAGCATCAATGGCAACATCTGCATCCACTAGGGTGTCCTAAAGGCATGTGGATATATTCAGTAAGAGATTGTTATTAGACTGTGCATTGCTGTACATGATATCTACTGTATGTGAGTGCATTTTGTGCCTCCATGCGTGCACGTCTCACCTGGAACCAGCGATAGCCTTCTTGCCAGGGCAGGTGAAGATACGCTATGAGAAAAGATGCCACCACGTGTCTCATATAGTTGTTCATCCAGCCTGTCAGCCACAGCTGCCTCATGGCTGCGTCCACCAGAGGGTAGCCTGTTCGTCCTCGCTGCCAGGCCTTCAGGTGGCCACGGTCACTGCTCCACCGCAGAGCCTGCAAATAGAAGTGGATGAATAATGCTTGTTCACAGTGTGATATAGGTTTTTAATCACTGATCAAAAAAGTGAAACACGGTTCCCCTTTACATATTTCTTTCTTTGCAATTATGTATAACATTATATTTTAGGTTCATGTGTAAGTAATCTGGAGCCTGGTTTTTACCTTGTATGGAGGTCTGAGGGATTCCCAGGGGAGGTCAGGAAACAGTGTCAGCTGCCAGTAAGCCAAATCTCTCCACGCCAGTTTGCGCTGGAACTTTGGGGGTCGACAGCGTGCCCCTTTGGCGTCCCACAATAGCCAGCGTGGGCTGAGCTGACCAAAGTGGAGGTATGGAGACAGACAGCTGGTATTTGGGGCATCCGCCCTGCCGGACTCTTTTTCATATCTATACACACCTAGGACACATGGGAGTATCATACGATACTGCTGTTATAGATCAATGCCTCTCTTCTAAACATTAATCCAAACACAGTGTGTGATGTGTTTGCAATGTGCACATAAGGCGTCTCACCATCATGAAGAAAGGCCTCAAGCCGTGCATGTGCTCCTTCTTCGCTGAAATCCCAGGATTTACGAATGTTAGCTGCCCAGTCAATCTAAACGCCAAAGTTAACATAAAATATTAAGGACTTCTTCATCTAATCTGAATTGTATATTAAACAGTAGCTTGTGCCTAAAGGACTGCTCTGCTGTGGTTACTGACCGTCGTGCCGTCCTTCCTCCGGGGCATGCGTGCCAGGCCAAGTGTGTCCAAAGAGACACCCTGAGGCCAGTGGGCAGGTTTGGGGAGAGATCCAGCAGGGTCCAGGGGAACCCCTAACACAGACCCTGGGTTCTGTCTGCAGCAACTCATGAAGTGAGACACTGAACCTATTCCTAAATCAAGAAAAGAAAAAGTTAACATGAGATGAATGTATTGCCAGTTGACTTGCATCACCATGCATATTTCAAGCTTTGATACTGACCACAAATATTTAAACAAGCTCTGTACACCAACTTAATTTCATTGTGACTAACCTCTGAGTCCCACACCCTCCGTGCTGACAGAGTAGGGGTCTCTGAGACAATACGAGTGGAATATCCTGCATTCAACACCATCTTTCTTAAGATTCAACACCACCGCATCATCCCTCTCCTTCAGCCAGGGCTCATAGAGGGCATTAGCCAGGACTGTTCTCGCCCCTGTCTCCTTCACTAGCTCCTTAAGGGCACGAAGAGAAGATCCAGCCTCATCGCCCTCTCCGTTTGCCTTGAGGAAGACAAGATGGCTGCCAATGTTCTCCAGAGATGAACAGAAGCAAGACAAAGCTTGGTGAAGCCAGTATTTACCTGTGATAAAATAAAAAGAGGGATGTGATTAGGCAACAGTCAGGAGATGTGCAAATGAATAAGCTTTAGTTCTGCATAAAAAGCCACTGATTTCTCAGTCAACTTACAGGCTCCCCCCATAGCCACCGTAATCCCAGGTCCCTCCTCCTCTTCGGGACTCCAGATGAAGATGGGGATGACAGGCGCACCAACCTCCAACGAGGCAGTAAGAGCAGGGTTGTCACAAAGTCGCAAGTCCCTCCTGAACCACAGCAGTACTGGTGGCGGTGCTGACGGAGAGCAGGGCAAACCTACAACCTGCTGGCCGGCGCCTTTACGCCGCTGTCGCCTGTTCTTAGAGCGTTTTGGTTTCTCTGATTGATTCAAATCTCCCTCGTCCATCAGTTGCTCACCTTCTTCAGCCATGTCTTGTTTGGAGCCAGACAGTCTGGAGGCACACACTGTCAGACCTGTCCCTTGTGTCTCCTTATTGCATTTGTAAACATGTGTGCTTTCTTGAAGCTCAGTCCCTCTGGTTGTCTGTGGTGGGTTCACCTTGACCCAGGGTGCACCTTGTGGTAAACTGATGTTTGGTTTCCTGCCAACTACATCTGCCAGCTGGGTGCTTCCCTGAGGCTGAGATACCAAGGCTAGTTGAACAGAGCTTCTCTGATTCGGTCTGTCTCCAGGTTGCTGAAGTCGGGACTCTTGGCTGAGGGTTGACAGCTGGTGATCTTTCACTTCCAGTAGAGAGAGAGCCAATGCAAGTTCCAGTTCATCATCTTCAGTCTACAATTTGATCAAGACAACCCATTATTATTACTGTTAAAATAACCACTTATGGTTATTGGGGTAGAGATGACAGATTTAATGGACAATATTGGAAACTACATTTACAAATAGTAACATTCAAACAAGTGTAACAAGAGCAAAAGAGCTGCACTGTACCATATATGACCAAACACTGGGGTTTGATGTTTTGTAAAAATAATACTAAAATGTTCTGTCACTTTTTATCATGAACTATCAAGGTTGCTGATGGAAAAAATGATAAGCTCACGGGTGTTAATGCCTCTTCCATTGTTGTTTGATTAAAACACTTTCAAGTTTAGAAAGACAATTTTTACAATCAATATCTGGTCTCAAATGAATTGTTAGAAAGTGTCAGCATTAAATTTCTTGATGCACTTTTGATGGTAAAGACTCTACAAACCCTTCACACATCAATACAGGTGTTTCCATTTATTTAAACTGATTCGACATCTTCTCAGGACTGTGTTTACATCTACAGTCAGGGCTTGATGGACACCTCTTTGTTAGCTTCGTTTCACCTGTAAGAGCAGAACTATATGGACCTTTGCCATTCTTATTAGTATTTGGTTAGTGCTAATAATTTATCTACAAAGAATATGCAGTATGTTTGTTTGTTTGTTTTTGCTTGGGATTAATGACAAGTATTTCTCAGCAGAGCTCTGCTGAGTGGAGGCCTAATTAGCCAGAATAAGTGAAAACATCTGGGTGTGCAGGTGTTAAAGACCTTTGCAGTAATTAGCTCTGTGATCAGTGACACCAAAATAGATTTAACATATTACAATAATTTGTACTAATGAGAAGACACTGAGTATCACAGTATCCGCCTGAGCATCCGAACTACCCCAAAAGGCCAAACCACAAGCTTCCCCTTTGTCCATTACTATTAAATGTTGTTAAGGCATCAGTATTGCTCACTTGCACAAGCATGATAGTATTTACATAGAGGAGTAAATCTTTGTGCAAATGTGAGTGAAAATTATGAAAAAAATCCATAAATGTAAAGGTTGTTTACAAGGATTGGTTCAAGTTTTTTAGCTACTTAAAACTGCAGGTGGCTCAATAACAATTTGAGGTAATACAATCATTTTTTTATTGTTACTTGAAATACTTGATACTTGTGCAATTTTTGATGTATTTCTTACTGTGCATTCTTAACTTTTAACTCATTGAATGGTGTATTTGGTCCAAGAAAGACAAAACATTCCTACTAAAATTCCTGCTCCCAGCACAAGACCTGACATTTACCTTAGTAAAGGAGTGACTGGTGAAGAAGACAGTGGCATATTTAACAAGAGTCTCTATATTTCTTCAGAATATATTATTATTATTATTATACAGTTACTGTGTTTCTTTCATTTGTAACTGTGAAGCACTTTGTAACCCAAGTATTAAAAAGTGCTCCAGCTTTTTAAGTGCATTTCAATAGTGACCATTGAGTGACTGACCTGAGAGAAGTACTCCCTGTAGATGGAGGTGAGGGTGGAGTGCAGGGTCCTGTTGGCCGTAGACAAAGGCTGGATCAGGACAGGAACTGTGAGCGGGTCTCCTGGTGGCCCAGGACGGACACACACATGGCAAAAAAACCCCTCTGGATCCTCTCGACCCACCAGAACTTCCCTTAAGATCTTTCTCACCACGGCTTTACTGTCTGAAGGAGGCATCTTCGAGTGAGAGGTGAAGATAGATTATAGCTATAAAATGCTGTAAATCTGTAATAAGTCTAGTTTAAAGTCAAGCATTTAGACCATGGAGCTCTCTTGAACCTTCTTCCCTCAGTACTCGTTACCAAACAGCTGATTTTCAGTTACACAAGCCATGTGTTTGTGTTTTGTAACCTGCCAAGCTGAAGGTTTGTAATGGGTTAAAATCACCAGTAGGGGGCGTACCAGTATAATAAATAAGAGCTGTGCAGGGACGATAGTGACACCCATGGGTGATGTGAGAAACAGTTGGGATTCCCTGTTTACATTTCATTAATTTGACTTTAATTTGACATTAAAAATGTAAATGCTATAGGAATGTATGTATGTCATCTCTCTCTCTCTCTTTCTCAATCTCAATCTTTCTCTCTCTCTCTTATGGTTTCATAGTCACTCCTCTATCAAATCATACATCTCAACTAAAATTTGTCATGACAGGGGTCCCCACAAGCTAAATCCAATCAAATAAAGATCCTCGCTTCAATTTGAATCAGTTTGAAAAACGCTGGGGGGACGTCTTCCTTAAGATATTCATTCTGTAATTTTGACGTAGCCTTCATCTTGACAGGAATGTGGTCCTTTTTCAAGTGCGCCCTTGTGATGCGAGACTTTAAAACAAAGCCAAGAGACAGTGTACCCAGCAGTGAATTTTTAATTAATCATGGTCTATATTCATACTGTAGAGAGGTTGCTAAGTAATTGATTTTTTTTAATGAGACCATGCATAAGTGTTTGAATGTACGCAGCAGGGAACAATAATTTGTGACACTTGTGGCCCAAACTCTAAAATGCTTTGTGCAGTTGATAAGCTCCATGCCTAATACTGCATGACCGAAATTACTCGTAAGTCTTATTTCGCTCAAGTATTCACAAGTATTTATGTAAAATGCGACTCTGGGCTTCATGTACAAGGACATACAGTCTCAATTATTCAGGCCTTTATCTCAGAAGTAGTCTGAATGTATGAAGGGAAGATGTGTTGAGAGTTGTGGTATGTGGCGAGAGCAAGACAGAAAGAGAGGGAGAGAGAGAAAGAGATTGAGAGAGAGAGAGAATCAATAGTGTTTAGACAGAGAAGTGGAGTCTAAGTGTGTGATCAATAGAGAGCAGAGAGGAGAGATTAGCTGCTTTTCTCTCAAACTAACACTGACAAATTGGTGAATTGGTGTATCGGCCCTTGGGCTAAACGGATTGACCTGCTGTTTCCATGTTCTACCATGTACTGTCAATAAAGATCTGTGTTCATTGTGGCTCTCAATGAAGAGAGTGAATGAAGCACCGGAAGAGAGAAAAAAGGGGAAGGAAGTGGAAATGGAGGTGTAGAAAGGTGGAAAAGCAAAGTGCAGCTCAGGTGCCCGAAAAACCTTGATCCTCACAAAATGTCCACACCTCTGTCTCATTAACACATACAAGCACTCACATGTGCATCCTCGTGCACACCGTTATAAAACCATAATAACGTCTCCAGGAAAATTAATGGAAAGACAGATTAAAAACTAAGTGAGGAGAAACGGGCCACTGGTGTAGCTATTTGCAACTCATAAATCATTCTGACACACCCACGCGCATGCAGACACACGCATAGACACACACACATACACACACACACACACGTACTGTAATTAACCACAGGCTATTTACTCTCTCCTGCTGTAAATTAGACATGCAGACACAGTTATTACATTAGGGGGATCTGCCATGCAGAATACTAACAGGAGGAGGAGGGGGACACTGGTACACACAACAAACCGCTCATACAAACATAAACTCACACACATACACGTACACAAGAAAGAGGGTATGGAAGAATCATAGACTGACGGGAGTGAAAATGAAGCTGCAGCACAGAGAATAGGGGCCCCCAGCTCTTTGTTCCCTGCTGCATTTCATTATCTGAAACGCCAGCCAACACACACGACACACACACACACATAACGCACCTCCCCCTTCCCTAAAGCTGTCTGCCTCCACTCCATGCACACAGCACAAAAAGAGAGGAAAATAGAGATACTGCGTCAGTGCCATTCACTGGCATCTGGACTTGGTCATGACAAGCATGTCTGCACGGTCATCCTGAGCACATCAGTCCGTCCAGAAGCTGCTCTGAGTTGAAACAGTTCCCTTCAACCTGCGCTGGCAGAAAGCGCTTTCACATAAATTCTATTTTAAGCAGAACAATGGGAGATAAGGACTTGATTAAAGCAAGTATTGATACTCTGTCTTGGGTAGCTTGTCTCCATTTAGTTCATCTGAAGTTTTTTTTTTCTGCTGGCAGTCCACCTCCTTCTGTTTGTGTGTGTGTCCTCTGGTTCCCCCTACCTTCCTCACCCCTCTCTGTCCCTCTGTTTTCCCACGGTGATCGATAGCTCATTACAATCATTGACTGCGGCTCATCAGCACCTGTTAAGGTCTGGAGAGACAGAGAGAAGGTGCGTGTGCGTCTGAGAGTGTGTGTTGTGTGATGCAAGCCTATTGATAAATAGAAAAGAGTGGTCTGGAATGAGTCAGAGGTGAAGTTTGACATTTCAATGGCTGTTTTCTGATTCACATTCATTGCTGCAGGTATCTAGTTTGTCGCTGCTTTATGGTCCGCGGTCTTGGGGAACATCTTATTATGCAACTCACGTGGGTACCATGGTTTGTTGCTATGGTGATTGCCAAGGGAGCCAGAGTATTATAGGTGTTTATCCTAGACAGGAGCAAGGCTACTCACCGTCTATCAGGACACGCTTCAATTTACCACACAGTTTGGACCACACATCAAGATCAACACAGTCACAGAGGGACAAAGGGAAAAAGGCAGCATGGAACACAGTCAAGTGTGGATGTGATTTAGTGAATAGATTATTCAGTATTCATATTGCTCTAAGAAAGACCTTGTTCAAACACTCAGCTGTTGGTTTAATGCGTCACTGCAGGGTTTGTTTTTGGAGAGGACAGGCTGCGAGCAGAAAGAAGCAAACAGAGAAAAAGAGAGAGACTCTGAGAGACTGTTAGAAAGTACAAACTGTGGTTGAAGGCAAGGAGAACTGTGTAAAAAAAAAAAAAAAAAAAGACAAAATAAAAGAGACAATGGTGAGACCTCAAGAAGTCCCCCTTGGATTCATTCGCAGGATGTGGTCTAAGAAAAGAGGAGAATTGGCGTAAGAGTGTGAAGTTTTAGGGAAAAGGGGATATAAATAGAGTGAATACAATGGAGGACTGAAAAGAGAACAAGTCTCTCAGCCCATGCATAAATTACACACACCATTTACATATTCATTATGTTTTGTGTACTAATGAGAGTATTTGCTTAATACCTCCACCACCACTGGCTGCTTTTGTTTGACATGAGAGATTTTAAAGAGGGAGGCAAAAAAAAAAACAAAGAAAAACTCGGGAGCAAGGGTCATCTCAGTAAAGTGGGTGAAGTCAATGGTACACAATCGATTTTACTGATAATCGCATCAATTGCATTGCTTTATAGTGCCTGCGTACAACCTGCACAAGGCTGTTAGAGATGTGAGACGAGGCGCACATGATGGGGGGTTGGTAAAAGTTAATTAAAACAACACAAGCTTTCTCCAAACTCAGGGCTCTCTTCGTCTTTCTCCTCTCGTCTCGGAGGAATAAGTAAGTGCTGCGGTAATTACCTAGCGGGCAGTCACTCACAGCATTCCTTCAGGTGCCCAAAAAAAAAAGGTCTCCCAAATGACAACAAAGAGTGACGATTTGCGGCGTGCGTTCAAGAAATGAAAAGTTGTGCATGTATCAATTAAGTCATGTTTTGTATATATACAAACACAGCGTTTAATACACGCGGAGAGGGTAAATGATTCAGAAAGTGGATGAATGAAATGAGGGGAAGAGAGAGCGATGGAAATGTAGAGACAGGGGGAAGGGCAACGGAGGGATGAGCTACAAATGAGAGCGATGGCGGTGGCAGGTTGGCACAGTGCCATCCAGTCAGGACTTGAGCGGGGGCGGGCATGGGCATGGGCAAAGGGGCGAGGAGAATAAGAATGGAAGAGGAAGAGAAACAGACCTCCATACTACTAGCATGGTGCCACCTTGGCACAGGCACAATGGGGCGAAACAAACAGCAGAATGGGCAGAGAAGAGAAAGAGAGAGAAAATACCAGAGAGCAGCAGACCCTGGAAGTGAGCAAGATGCCAGCAGACAGAGGATGACTCAGATGCAGATTAATGAAGAGAGGCGTAGAAGGATGTTGAAGAGGAAAAATGGATGATACTTTGAAACTGTAAGGTGTAACTTGACGATGACCGTCGATCATACGAAGAAAAATGTCGGCAGAAAATCCTGCATTCTGTCCATTTTCCGACTTTTCTTTCTCTCTATGCCAGCCGTTGCGTGCCAGCCAGCGGGCACCATGCCAGCCTGCATTCATGGCATAACCGAAGCGGTCCACAGAGAACTGTCTTAGTAGAAGACAACGAGACTCACCTCTGAGGATTTGCTGCTAATCGTCGCTTGTTTGCTTGGACAAAGCCAAGAAGAGGTGCCCGGGCAACGGTTGCCAACGATTCTGTGATGGCATCTTTTCAGGGGCGGCAAGGGCACAGGGAGAAAGATGGCACGCTGCCAAACCAACATAACACACACATTTGCAAACACAAACCTCCATACGGTGAGCGGAACATGTCGGATGCCTTAAATGTTTTGGCGATGGCATCCCCTCAAGGGAGAGACCAGAAACAGAGATGGCACCATGCCAGACGCAAACTGGGAGGCATTCACGGGCGCCACCAGAAGCCGTGCAGAAGCGTAGTAAATGCGAACGCAAAATAGTAGCAAAGGTTGGAACCACAGCCACAAATGCAACCGTGATGGGAGAATGGGACAAAAACCATTTCCTCAATGCCAACTCTACTCGGTGCCAACTGCTGCACTGGAAGGAAGCTGCTGCCCATTTCAAAGAACTAAGACAAGGATCGTACCATTCCAATATGGAGAGGAAGAGAAGAGCAATAATGAGCAAAATGAATAAAGGATATAAAAGGAAAAAAAACAGGGAATTTTGTGCTTAACGAAGAACAGTGGGAGTGGGTGGACAAGGATGATGAAGAGCCTCTTTCCTGCACATGCACACCTGGGATGTTCTTAAAGGGATATCCCTCCTCAGACTGCTGTGTGTGTCACAGGGAGGGATGTGTTGGCATCATCTCCAGGGTGTCAAGCTGTGTTTCTCTATTGCCAGTCTGGGAGGGTGCTGCAGTCGTCAGGGGCGGGCAACTGTCTGGGCATCTCATCTGCAGCTAATTAACAGCCACACACTAATTCTAACAGCCGATCATAATTAGCGATTTAATCGCTCGTCAACGCTTTTCTCCCCCCTTAAATTGTGCCTCCTATTTGGACACGTGCGGATAAGCTAAGGAACGCTGGATCCCCCCTCCCCTCCTCCTTGTCCTTCTTTCCTTCATCCTTGGCTCCAGACTCCAGTGGGATCTTAATTAAGCCTGGGTTTCATTATGCAAATGGAGTACAATAAACGACAGCAGAGGTGGAACTGGATCCAGACTGAAATGGAACGGTGGGAGGGGAGCGCTGGAAGTGGAAAATGAAGAGATGTGGAAGGTTACCGAAATCGTCTGTGTGATGTTACAGCATTACAATAATCGTATATCGTTGTAACATGTATGTCTTCTGCGTACCACGACCACATGTAATGCGAGAACCAACATTCCGCGCTCTGATGCTCCATCTCTGTTGCCACTGGAAAAACTTCTCTGAAATAACACTGGATACGCAGAATGTCGTCTCTCACAAAGCAAATTCATAAGGGAACGCTGACAATGAACCCCTTAATATCACCAGTTGGCCGTTGTGGTGGATATGAAGAAAGATGCTAGAGATAGGGAGAGAGAAAGGAGGCAGACAGAAACACTGACAGTGGCAGCAGCATGGCAGCTAATGTCATCTCAGTTTAATCATCGCATGGGATCATGGGGTTCATGAAAATTCATTTGCATATCATTAAATGGAGAGAGGTTATTTGGTGCGGGCAGTCAAAATGGGATTGGATGAAGGAAGGGAAAAAAAGGCAAATGGAGGGACTCGTTATTAAACAGCAATGTTTTATAGTCCGCCAGCCGATTCATTTAATTTGGGCGTAATTAAAATGTGTCAGACTCAATCAATCATTCCAACAGGGATACTATCAATGTTTCAGTCTGAAAAAAGACTAATCAGTTGATATGCGGTCGGACGTTTTCCAATAACAGTCTAAGTGCTTTAGTCTACTGTGAGCTTGACCCATCCACTCTTTTTTCTCATTTATCTAAAGGAGTGTATCAAAACATCCATTGTGACTTCCACATATTGTGTCAAGACACGTCTATCTCTGACAGGTGGTGATGCCACCCTGTGTTAGTCAGTAAGAGGAAAGCTCGCACTGTCTTTTTGACCTTAGTAGTAAGCTGTCACTGGTGTGTACGTATGTGTGTGCATACATGCATTCCTCATTTGCATAAGTGATGTAATTAGACCGCCCTTTCACATGCAGATCAGTTTGACAACATGGCAATCACTCCAACACACACATACAGCCATACACACACACACACACTCACACACACCCAAACACACACGACAACACACGCTTACTGCCGTGACCACCCCCATATCATGGGGAGTCTGTTGTCTGTGAGCAGAGAGTGTAAAGATTAACATAATCCAGCTAATAAGTGTGAGTAATATTCACACAGTGACGCGTGGCGTAGACACTGTCCTGCTGATGCGTATTTGTATCTCATTATAGATGTAAAGTACTGAAGGGGGGTCGATGTCGGGGGGGGTGCCGCCAGGGTGGATGGGGGATGGTGCGGGGTCACAAAAAAAAGTGTGGGCCTGAATGTAGAGACACCAACAGCAGTATTTTTATAAAGTTGTACTATCCACTCTTTCTACAGAGGTCTGCAGAGTGCTGATATAACATGAAGACAGATTACACAGGGTACCTCATAACTAGGATGCCGGAGATCGGCACAGGAAGTCCTCATCTAATGTTTCCACAAAATCAGAGAGACAATTTCACTCATATTTCTGTTGGTTTACAGTAGTAAGAAGGCACAGAGTGTCAGCTTTTGCAGCAGAATGTAGGAATTATAAATAGAGTGTATTTGCGCTTGCAGGCTAGCTCTGCCACATGATTGATTAGGATGGTGTGACGACCATTAAAAAGTCATTTAAAAGATGGATAGGGACCACATTTCCAAATAAAAACCACTTTATACCTGATGAAGTGCTGAACAAACTCTCCTTCAAAGACATTTACTGATTACTCTCGGCCTGTGAGTGAGTGTAATGTGGGAAGTACCCGTGTACTCTGTGTAGGTCTGCATCAGCTGGAGAAGATACTGAAGCAATCTTCAGGACCACGATCAGGCAGTGGCTAGCGATGTTTACAATTTTAAAACCAAATTTAGATCACAATTTTAAGATTAAAAGAAGCAGCATGGTATTCACATGGACAGAAGTGTAATCTATCTGTGTGCGCACAATGCCACAAACAGACCTACACACACACACACACACAGAGATTGAAATGTGTCTGATAACACGGCGTTGCTTTCGACTGAAGCTTTATCCAAAGAATCAGAGCTGTGTCTAAATGTGCGAATGTATTTCAGCTCTGTCTCTTTAACTCAGGGCTCCACCACAGCAGCATGCTTTGGGATTCATGCATAAACATGAGCTGGCCTTTCAGCTCTCTCCTCACATAACCAATCTAAATCTAAATGAGCCCCCACTACAGATACACCAGCAGGCAATGACATTACACCCCCACCCCCCCACCCCAGCCCCAGCCCAACCCCAGCCCAACCCCAGCCCAACCCCAACCCCCTACTCTACCCTACTACCCCCAGTGACACATATACACCAGCAGGCAATAATTTCACGCCATCCCTCAAAGCCCCCCCTCCACCTCCTCTGCACACACACTCGTACCCCTTTTTGCCGCAACCTCACCAGCTGCACAGTACTCATTTGATTAAGAGGGGGAGGACAGGGAGAAGGAGAAATGGTGGGGGATCACTTTATCAGGATGACTTTTTAAGATGGCTATCAGCTGCGAAGCTATCTCAAGCCCTCTTCTGTGTTTACTTTGCTATTGTTCTCCACATGTATCTGTTTGTCTGTTCCCTGCAACCCCCATCAGAACTGTTTCACAGATATGTTTCCTCTGTTGTCGCCTTTGTGTGCAATAGCTGAACGAGTGGCTTGCAACTAGAAAACAAGGGGCAGATACTAGTTTGTGCTTGAAACTGTGAATGAACAACATATTCTTGTATTGTAGTTTCTCCTCTCTGGCAAGTTGTCTCCATCAACCACTGGAAAGTTTTACTCAAACAAAAGAAGAAAATAATAAAATCTGCTCCACCAACCTATGCTTTGGTCTTTGAAATGTTGCATATGAAAATCTGCGTGTCCTAAATGTGCTGTAGTGTGCAATTTTCCTCCCCTCTCTCCCAGAGTCGTAAAACACATTATCATCAGGAGCAGCAGCAGAAGCAGCAGTGTAATTCATCCGAGGTCGTTAATATTCATCATATCATTTAGTCACAAAGGAAACTCATCTGGCTGAATGTCACAGATGTAATTAATGAAGTGACCCCAGAGGTCATGGCTCCATTCACCAAACGCCTTCCACACACTGCTGTGTTACACACACACACACACACACACAGTTGCACATCAAAAGCCCTCCTTCCAGACACACACCGCCCTCGAACATACAACCTGGAATATGAAACACATAACAGGCAGACACCCTTGCATACCACAACATTCACAAAATGGCTTCTCTCGGTTAGACCAAAGGGATGAGACCAGAGCATGCACCAAAGCAGACTTTATTTAGCTCAGTGGAGTATGGGAAGGGAAAGGAAGAGAAACACACACCAGTAGGGGAAAACTGGGGGAGGGAGAGTATAGAGACACACTAAACCACTGGAGCAGGACATAAAGACAGGTGCACATCACAGGTATCTTTTTGGTCATCACTATGGCAACAACATATCCAGAAAAAAATGAAAAGAATAATTTTACCTACAGTAAGGATAACAGAGTCCCTTCACCATAGAGGACCCCAATATGTACATCTTACAGTCACTAAGATCAAGAGAATACGAGAGAAATGAAATTTAAAATAATCAGTATACAAAAAACTGCCTTTGTGGTATTTGGAATGCACATTTCTGTACAGAAGAAAGCTCATTGGTATTGTCGTAAACATTGGTTAGTTTAAGAACAAAACATGACAGAGTTAAGTCAGTCCACATCCTTTGGAAAGTTGGCTGTGATGTCAGTCTGAGTTCAGCAAAGCTGTTTTAGCTGGACAAAATGGACTAGAGACATTGCAACACAGAAAGACTGACAACATACCAGTGGAAGGTTTGGGGCTGAACTCCTTCAAATAGCTATGCAGTATCTCCATAAGTATTGAGAAGATAATGCCCCAGGCAGGTTCGTCTGAAACTGGAAGCTTGAAAAAATATTTCTGGTTTTATGAAAGCCATTTTTCCTTTATCATCTGAGTAGGGGTAATTAATAGGATACTGAAAAACAAACCTGATGGACTTGAGCCCCACATATCCATTAGTTTTCAAAAGAATAACAGAGGAGCAGTTTATCAACAGCATCACAGGTATTACAGTTTGTAGTCATTAAAGCCTAGTGGTAAAGCGATCAGAGCATGCATCTTTCTACAGTATCGTTAGAAACTACAGTACATTAGCAGCAAACTGGACATCCTTAAGGGCTGAAGTTCAACACTATGGTAAAAAAAGAAAGAAAAATAAACTGCAACATTTCTCAAGAGAAGTAAAACTCTTTAACCGCTATATTACAGACTGCCATGGCTCTAGTTTGGGGTTTTGGTTACAGTCTCCAGTGTGCTTATGAGAGGCAGAAAACAGTAGCTTAGATATAGGGACTCCTTCCTTCTTTAAAAACAGCAATACATCGTCAAGTAAACAGTAGCGCTTATTTTTGTAGGTCATATGGTTAAAGTATTATCACGTCTTTGGATTTTTGTCTTAAAGCATTAATTATTGTTTAGCTATTATTGTTATATTATCATTATTACAGTTAGAATAAGGACTGGTTGCAAATGAACACAGGGAGGAAGGTAGAGAGACAAAAAGAGGAAAGTAGGCAGGGAGGGAGAATGAGGGAAAATAAATTAAGTGTACAAAAATAACATCAATAACATCCGAAGTTTTTTCTCAGCTTTGCGCAGTAGCTCCCGATCTGTAAGTGGAAAAGGGAGCTATGTCTCAATCATCCAATGAAGTCTTGAGTCAACCATACAAAAGCTAAATACTGTACATTTACCCCTCACACTATTAAACACTTTAGTTTCAATAAGGTTTTTGTAACAATCTATTACTCAGAGGTGAAAAGCTCAGATCTTTGAAATACAGAGATGTTTTTGTAGATATCTTTTAATACTTAGTCCAAGGTTAAACCATGCCTCCTCTGTTTTAAAAGCAGAAGAGTATAGTATCAAGATCACATTTGAAGCAGAGCCATGTTGAGCTGTTGACCTGAGCATAGAAAGCTTTACATTAATCACATAACATTGGTCAGCCATTGGTATATTCAAATAGAACGGAAAGGCAGTAAGTCACCTCGCCTGAACATATCAAAGCTGTCATAATCTTTTCATAATCATGACACTATTATATCGAAGCAAGACAGTTTATCTCAATCCATAAGATTTATATTAAGAAACTATTACTAAACACACACAATGTAAATTTGAGTTTGGTTAAAGTTTTCATATACAGTATAATGGTTGAGTGCTATAAAAAATAGTTTGCCCAGACAGGACAAACTGGCCTTTACGTTCTGTGCTATTTGGGCTGTTATCCACTAAAGGAACATAGAAGGTGTACATGTACAACAGAAGACTCATCATTGGCTTGTGGAGGGTGAAGCTGCGTTCAGGTGCCGGATCAGTCCATTGGTACTCGGCTTACCTGTGCCAGCTCACCCATTCACCGTACAGACGTCAGCTCTGCAGTTTGTTATTGAAAACAAACATGTTGAAACTAAATCCACAGACATGTAAAATTTTGGTTACGAGCTTTGGAATCTGAGTCAGTCTTTACAAAAGCTCTATGCGAATACCTCCATCTATTTCAAGGATATTTTTTTTCCGCTTTTTTTTCCCATCATCTTCTTCTTCCACTGTTAACTGCTTTGTTTTTCTTCAAGTTTATCTTTTGGAGCTCTCTATTTACACTAAAATCTCTTTGACATTTTCTTTTCCAGCCTCTTACAGACTGACACTACATGCTACACAGCTAGTCATCTAGCACTGTCTGGTGGAGGGCCCACTGTGAGTCTGTCATGCAGACTGAGAGGTAGACTGCAGGTCTAGCTGGGCAGTGAGGTCACATACTTGGAGAATGCTCTTTGGCCTCTGTGGCATCTGGTTGTTTTTATCAAGGTGGTGTTTGGTTGTAGTAAGGTGTCGGACGGAATAGGGAGAGGAGCTCTTTTCAAGAAAGTACAGACCAGGAAAGAGAGTTTAAGAACAATATGAAAAGAGAGGAAAGCTGTGGTAAAGAGGACTTGGTTTGGGATCTCTCCAACTTTCAGCTGAGAGAGTTTGTCTTTGGGCCACTGTGGCTCTGCATCTTTGGGGTGTTCAGGTTACAGGTTTGGCAGCAAAGTGGACAGGGTATATGTTTGGAGGTCGATAGCAGGTGCAGGAGGGGAGAATGTAGTAGAAGAAAGCAAAGAGACCGTGGTCTGCCTCTCTAAGCTCGGTCTCTCTCCCCTGCCCCTGCCGACAGCTCGGCCTGCTCCCTCTCTGCAGAGTCAGAGCTCAGGCTCCTGGCCCTCTTCTCCTTGGCTCTGGCATTCTGGAACCACACCTGCAAAACAGATTTGTATGAATAAATGTGAATAATGCTTTTAATCGCTAATAAATGCAGATCAAACTGCATTTTATTATTTTACAATTTTTTAATATTTGAAAAATTTACCTGCACCACACGGTGAGGTAATCCCAGTTCCTGGCCCAGTGCCTCACACTCATGTCGGTTGGGGGTACGGTGGCTCCTGTAGAAGTCTCTGAGCTGGAGTACCTGGTAGTGGCTCATCTGTGTCCTTTGGCGCTGTTGCTGATGGTGGTGCTGCTGCAGAGTTTGTGTCTCACCCCAATCTGAGCTCGGACCCCCAGATCCCTCAGGACTAGGAGAAGCTTGCTCAGCCACACTGGAACCCTCTTCACATGGGTACTCATCATCGTCTTCGTCATAGTCATCATCCTCCTCTGCATTGTTAAGATCAGTGGTCGAAGACAACAAGGTCACAGGTGGCTTCACAGTTAACTCTTTGTTGCTGATGATATAGCCATGGTTTTGAATAGGATTGGAGGAGATAGATGGGCCAGGCCTGTCCATGACAGATGACATAGCCATCCCAATCTGCCCATTCGATCCATTACTCATCGATAAGTTGTAGCCTGCTCTTTCAGCCTCCGCCCAGTGCCGTGACCTCATATGGGCATCCAGAGCACTCTTGACCTTGAAGAGAGCTCTGCAGAATGGGCAGCGTAGGTGGTTGAAACCCAGGCTGAAACTGGATCCTGGTCCCATTGACCGGAACTGTCCTTTTCTCTCTCTGGCTCGTGTATTCTGAAACCAGACCTGTGAAGGAAAGACCCAGTATGTTTTAAAATTCAAAATACACATAAGCACGAAGTTATTTCTATGACTTTCTTTATGCCCCTTTCTCTCAAAAACAATACATTCACACATATTCAAACACAAAAAACATCTATAAAGTACCTGAACCACACGTCTTGTGAGGCCTACATCACGTGCAATGCTTTCCAGGACTCCTCTGGTGGGGTTAGAGTCCAAGCTGTAGCGCTGATACAACACTTCCAGCTGTTCTGGGGTAATAGTGGTTCTCTGTCGTTTATCCCTTCGATGCTCCTCCTCAACCTCTCTACTGCCCCTTTGGACTTCAAAACTGGACTCGGACATAAGCTTTGAGTTCTGCTTCATGGGTGTGAGGGAAGTTTGGGAGAGGCTGGTGAGGGTATTACTTGAGTGATCAGAAAGTGTGTTCTTAATTTGTAAGCTATTTAAGTGTGAAATCATAGGATGTGTGGGATTTGGGTGCATTTGGGACATAGCGCCTGAAAGCATTTGGCTGGCCATCAGGGTGTGGTTGGGGTGGAGCATCATGTAAGGCATGGTTCGGTCTGTGAAGCCAGAGTGGAGAAACTGGACCTGGGTTTGAGCTGCCAGGAGGTGCCTGGTCTGATGCTCCTGCCACAGCTGGAATGACGGCAAAGACACTGGGCAGAGACTGCACTGGAACTGAGCCTGGGTTTGGGGTTGGAGCTGGTTTTTTGGCTGGGTTTCAGTGGATAGGCCAGAGGTGGCATCTGGCAGCCGAGTGTGGCTTGGTTCAAAGTCCAGCGCAGCAGGCAGGGTGGGTGATGTATCAGCAGGCTTTTCAACAGCTTGATCAGAAAGAGAGCTGTACGTGTGCCCCTGGCTGGAGTGAGCCATGGATTGGATGGTGGGTACTGTTTTTTGTGAAGAGTATGAAGAGCGAGGCTGGGCTTTTTCTGGAGTACCTTCTGGTTGCAGATTGGGCTCAGGCTGTGGTGAGGACTCTGTTTCAATGGCCTGAACATTTTCTTTACGCTGGATGTCTGCATCTGAATTTCCATTTTGAGTTTGTACAAGAGCTGGGCTCTTGCTAGCCACAGGGGAAATTGTTTTATCTTCTTGTTTCCTCATAACAGGTGTTGATTCACCTTTGACTGTTGGATGCTCACTTTCTATGCAGTGAGAGGAAGAATCAAGGGCAGGTGAGTCAGGGTTGGTGTAGTACTCATAAGTCAGATCCATGGAGTTTTCATTCTGAGATTCACCTTGTCCTTCATCACCACAGCTGTTATCCTCATTATCGTCATCATTCTTGTAGCAGCCATTTCTCTGTCTGTGAATGTTGTCAAGCTGGTTCTTCCCCTCTAATCCATCATCTGTCCCCCGGTCTTGATTTTTGCGGGCTCTCTGTCTAGCATTTTGGAACCATACAACAATGACTCTGTTAGGAAGAGACAACAGAGCAGACAACCTGTCATATTCTTCCTCTCTGGGGTAAGGAGTTGCCTCAAACACCCCCTGCAGGGTCTCAAGCTGTTGTTCTGTAAAGCGGGTTCTGGAAGAGCGTCTGCCTCTATGGGGCTCTCCTCTCTGGAGGTCTGTTGTCTGAGGTTGTGGGGAGGTGTTGGCTGGAAGGCCCGGGGACAGTGAACATGGGGAAAGTGTCAGAGGCTGGTTTTGTGCTACTTCCTCTCTGCAATCATCCAAGGCTGTGGTTGGAGGATTATTAAAATTGTAAGGGGAATCTTTGTCTCGCTGGCGCTCTTTAAATAGGGTGTTGCGGAACCAATGTTTGATGACTTTATGAGGCAGACCAGACAGCGCAGACATCTTGTTGATCTCTTCATCACTGGGGAGGCTGTTAATGTCGAAGTGTTTCCTCAGAACAGTCAGTTGTTCCTCAGAAATTCGGGTTCGGGTTCTCTTACCCTGTTGTTCAAGTATTGTCGGGCTCATTTGGGGTTGCTGTCCTGTTTGGATGGGACTGGGTTGGGATGGTTGACCCAGCAGTGCAGAATTCAGCTGCAGAGGCTGACCTTGCAGAGCAGGGCTGAGCTGGGGTTGCTGGGCTAGCAAAACTGGACTAAGCTGTGGTTGTTGCCCTAGCAGTGCCGGGTTAAGTTGAGACTGGTAGAGTTTTGCCAGCTCAGGGTTCACACTTGAGTCTAACCAAGGTTGGGGCTGGAGAGCCACAGACTGCATCACAACTGGAGGGAGGAGTGGTAACTCCATTGGAAAAGGAAGGGGGGGTAGGGGAAGCTTAGGTAATGTCAGCGGAGGTAAAGGAAGCTGGGGCAAGGGAAGAGGAAGCATAGGTATTTTAGGTAAGGGAAGAGGTATGGACTTAGCTGGGGATGTGGTTTGAGAAGTAGCTGTAGTAGATGTGGTTGGGATAAGTGCCTCTTGATGTGAAACATCTTGAGGTTGAGATGGAAATGGAGGAGAGGGTGTCGGGGCAGTAGATGTTAGGTCTGTAGCTGGAGAGCCCATTTTGGTTATGGGATCTGAAACTGAAGGTGCAGGTGTGGATGCTAGGGTTTTAACTTGAGGTTTAACTGGTTCCAGTGTTAG
This sequence comes from Holacanthus passer, assembly GCA_025331565.1. Classification (NCBI taxonomy): domain Eukaryota; kingdom Metazoa; phylum Chordata; class Actinopteri; family Pomacanthidae; genus Holacanthus; species Holacanthus passer. The sequence goes on along the minus strand of JAFREQ010000003.1, from coordinate 7,415,372 downwards.
TTCCGATTCCGAGGATGCGGCTGGGGCTGCAGCTTGGGAGCCAGCAGTTGAACTCTCTCCAGATTTAGGCTGTGTTAGGGGGTACATCTGGTCATACTGCAGCCTGTATTCTCTGGAAAACCTCTCCAGTGCAGCAGTGGGAAACAGCATCCTGTGAATGTACTCCTTGTGGCTTTTCAAAATCAAGGCATCTGAAAAAAACTTTCCGCAGTCTCTACACTTTTCTCCTTTTCCACAGCATCGTTTTCCTTTGTTTGCTGATTCCTCATCTTTGTTCTGTTTTTTCCCCTCTATCCCTCCACTGCCGTCTACTCCTTTGTAATCCTTAAAGCATTCCATCTCTCCATCCTGCAGTCCACTAAACCTGTCTCTTTGCTCCTCTGAGCACACCACCATGTTGTTGATATCAGAGAACTCTTGCTTATCTGGTATCATATGAGTTGATATCTGCTGCTGGTGTCTGTGTCTACTTTGGATATACTGCAGTGCCAACTCATAGCCATAACTCTGCAGCAGCGCTCTAAGAGGCTCCCCATTCACAGCAGCATAGGGCACTCTGGGAGGAGGACACTGCAATCCAAGGAGATTAAATGAGGAGGACTCTATTTCCTCCTTCTGACTCTCATTTTTAATAGTAGGAACAAGCATTTCTTCCTTTTCTTCCTCAAGACTAGAGTGGTTGAGTTCTCTTTCTGTCTGGTTAATAGAGGATCCACTGCAGCCCGCTTCAACCTTGGCTTCACACGGCACATGATCCTTTGGTTGGCTGACAGCTGAGTTGGAACTTTGTCTCTGTGTTTGTTTCTCATCTATTTGGGGCTGAGACTCTCTTTTAGCTTCCGTCTTCACTTGTTCTTTTGGGATGGAGTTGGCAGATACTAACTGACTAAGTTCTGGGCTCTTAATCGCTAACTCTGGGTTCAGCTTCATGTCTCCTGACAAGTAAAAAGGCAGAAGGAGTTGCTGCTGCAGAGTGAGCAAGTTGTCTGGTGTCAAGGGGAAGTGTTGTTTAAGGAGATTCTCTGGCCCGATGGGAAGGTGCTGTATCAACTGAGACTGGAGCAGAGCTGTGTGTTGTTGTAACTGAGCTTGGGCCTGTGCCTGAGCCTGGGCCAACTGCTGCTGTTGTATTAGCATTAGTTGATTTCTTGAAGCTAGAAGCTCAGCCACTCTCTTTTTAGTCTGCTGGCTGTCAGTTGGGTTAGGGGGAGTTGGTTGGGCCTCAGCTGCTAAGCTCAATAGCGAAGAGGTTGAAGAGCTTGCTAAATCTGGCCTCTTGGTGAAAGGAAAATTCTTGGATGTTTCTTCTCTGGTTGTAGAAGCCTGAGTAGCAGCAGTGGGGACTGACACTGGAGCAGCTACACTAGATGCGGGGGTCTGTGGAGCCGAGTTCTGGGCAGCACGAGCTCTAGTCTGATGAAGGACAGAGCGAAGATGTATGTCCAGTGTTGAGCTCTGGCTATAGCCCACTCCACACAATCGGCAGCGGTAAGGCCGAGGATCTGGGCCACGGGGAGTCTCGGGGGCAGCAACACTTGTCCCAGAGTCCTGCAGGGCTCGTCTGGCCCGGTGGAGATGGGACACAGAGTTATAGTGGACCAGAAGAATGGTTTTCTGGGTAAAAGACTCAGAGCATATGGTGCATTTATATGGCCTGGTTGGATCCAGATAGCGGTCCATTGTGGGATTAGAGCTCTTTTTGACAAGAGAGCTGGAACTAGGTTCTGATATGATCTCCTCACGTGGCCCTTTGTCTGGCTCAGTTAAATCCTCCTCCCCTCCATCAACTTCACCAACCATATCCTTTTCTTTAAATTGAACTAATTCTTTTTGTTCCTCCTTTCCCTCCATGCCAAGTGCTTCTTCCTCTATCTCTTCATCCTCACCCTCTCCTGCTTCTTGACCGACTTGAGGTGATAAACTGAAATCTTGCTGAACTGAACTCTTGTTATGTTCCATGTATTGCGCAGTATGGGGTGACAATAGTGTATTCTGCCCCTGTGTGTTGTCCAGCTGTGAGTGTGTGTTCTGCATGTGTCTCTGCAGGGCCTCCTGACTGCGGCATTGTCTAGAACAGAGGGGGCACTCTGTCGCCGCCCTCATGGCATGGTACTGCCAGTGCAGCTGGAGCTTCTCCTGAGTGGGGAACGCCAGGCTGCACCTGCTGCAACGGAACCGGTAACCATGGCGATCAGAAAGGGGAGGGGGATCGCTGGTTGGGGAGGTGGGCGGGGAAGAGGGGGGGATTTGAATCGGGGACTGAGGAGCCAGTCTGCCATTGGAAGGGTGAGTGGTGTTGTCTTCTAGGGGTGGGGTGAGTAGAGCTGTGACATCTTTGGGTGCGGCTACATCTTCCTCAGTGTTCTCCACTGAAATGCCTGCAAAATGCATAAAAATAGTGACTGTGAATTTTTAATTATTTTACATAAACATTTTAACATGAACATTAGGTCAATGTGTTCTGAACAACTGACCATGACACGGTTCGATATTTATGATTCTTTAATTAATATCTAAATTGTGGTCACTTTTGTCATGCATTTTGTACCAACCTTTATTTTTCTGTGAATCAACCACGGCAATGGAATCAGCAGTATGGGAACAATTTGCATTGTTATTCTTTGTGTTTTTATTTTTCTGAGTATCATCAGTGTGCAACTCCGTCTGTGGTTCCATCTGCAGTTGAGGCTGCGGTTGTTCCATGGATAGTGTGACCTGGAGGGGGGGGGGGGAAATTGTGACAGTCTGTCAGTTTTAATCTTTTTTTGTTTTTATTGCCAGTTACACACTGTTTTACCAATTCACACTAAAAGAAATATGGGATATTACCATATTTTCTTAATCCAACGTTATGAATAAAACATGTTTAATTGTACAGCATGAAAGCAAGCAAATATCAAGATGTATAAACACAGTGTGCCTGCACACCCTGTCCTAATGTCATAAAACATTAAAGTGTGAATCTGTAAGTGTATGGTTACATCTTGCACCTGCCTGCACAGCAGTATAGACAGCAAGGCACATCAATTTGGTAATAAGTGTACATGGTTGAGATATGTGGGTCTGCCCTTCAGCTCCTACGACACCCTCCAACATGCCCCAAGGGTTTAATAAAACTTTACTGAGCTGAATAATGAATTTATTTAAAATCATTCTTCATATAGAAAACCTCCATCTCCACAGCTTCAAGCACTGAGAGCAAATACTATATCTATGCCAACAGTTAGCTACCCTAAGGAAAGGACGGACAGCCAAAGATGAGATTTACATGACAAGAGTTTTCTCTGCGTAACAGCTTCATAAGAGAGAAAGAGAGGAACAACCACACACGCACACACTCACACACACACTCATGCATACACACTGCAGAGAAAACTGAAGGTCAGGCTTAATCTAGAGAGCGTAATTGGAAAGCAAGGTACATAATGGCCATCATCACCTCAGTCTGAATTAATGAACCTCAATTACTATCAGAGAGAGTGAGGGAGGGGTAGGAGGGGAAGGAGGGAGGACGATGGTTGGGGGGGTGAGGGGTGTCGAATATGAAAAAGAGAGGGAGCAGGAAGAGGGAGGGAGGAAGTATGGGGCAATGAACAAAAAAAACTGCTACGGAGAGAGAGAGAGAGAGTGAGTGAGTACGGGAGGGGTAACGCATAAGAAATTGAGAGAGAGCTTGGGAGAGACAGAAAGGGAGGGGCAGGGACAGAGATTGCTGAATAGGAATGATAGGAGTAGCTGGAGGGGGGAGAAAGGGACAGCAGAGGGGAGAAAGGGTGAAAAGCAGTCAGTCAAGTGGAGGCGAAGAGCGCAAGAGACAAAGGCCACTTAGCATACGGGCCAGGGAGATGGAGGATGGTGATGTGGATAGATGACCAGTCTTTGTTAGTTGGAGAGAGACAGTAAAAAGCATGGGGGCCCCTTTTTAGCTTGACTGCACTTCTGGTAATAGAGGGCTACTTAAACATGCATTATAGAAAGACTGGCTTTTCCCTCACTCACTCAGTCAAACCCTCTCTCTTCCACTCTAAAAGACGCGCATACACATACACACAGAATGCACGGCTGCATCAAAGATGATAGCGGGGAGCTACTTAAACATGCATTAAAAAAAGCGCTGCCTTTCTCTCTGGTGCCTTCTTAATGGAATTGTCTCCCTACATTTCACTCGGCCCCATCCCCCATCGCTTTGCCTTCTCATTTTCTTGTGCTTCCTGACGAACCCAAATACAACAAATACACACTTGCATACACTTACTGTGCTGATGAGCTTGTCTACACAGTCCTGCGCCACACTGTGCACATGCGTGAGATGATGTTGGAGGTGTATGTACGGGAGTTTGACCTGGCACAAAGGGCACTGGACAGTCTGAAAGAGCAGAGAGAAAGGAAGGGAAGAGAGAGAAGTGAGAAAAAAAATGTAATCAAGTGTTGAATTAGAAAGCTGCAACAGAGCGTAGATATGCGTTTGTGGTATTACACAAGCTAGATCTTCAAATCTAGAACTAATCTAGAATTGTGTCCATTGTTGCATTTTATATTCACACGAACATCCTTAAATTATTAAAGTGTGCGTCAGCTGCTCACCTGCTGGTTCTCATTTTGCTGGTGTATTCTGGGGCGTTTGGTTGAGATGGACTTTTCCATTTCCTCACATCCAGAGGACTGACGTTTGACTGGGGGCAATGACTCCCTCTTTTCCCTTTCCTCCCCCCTAGTTTCTCCTTTAAGTAAAAAAATTAAATGAATATGTAAATAGATTGACATTTACTATGTATGTAAAATATTATCACACTATCATTTGAGTTAACTATAATATGTTGTAGAATGTCTTGAATTGTTTTGCATGTAGAAGCAGCCTCACCTGTCTCCTCAGAAATCTGCTTCACCCCCAAGGTACATGTGTCTTTGGTTGTGTCCAAAGGACCAGTGGTGGTCTCACTGGAAGTTTCCATATCCTCACTGAGCTCTCCTGGGAGAGGACAAGACAAATAATTATGTTAAGCAAACATTGAGCTTCATACAACATGTTCTCACAAACTATCAGGCTAATTGTACTTTATTTTATTCTCTAGATAGCATCCTTCAAAAAGACCAATGTCTTTGGACCACACTTCATTCTTCTTCCTTGCCTCCATACGCTATTGATCAAGTATTGATTCTCCATTAGATTCTCCTCAGAGGTGGAGTAGAGGTAATATGGACTTACAACACATCAGTTCACCTCGATAAGTCTTAATCGCACATTGACAAATCACAGAATACACTTAGTTCACAACTGAAGTGGTGAACTACTCATTTTAGGTGTTGTGCCAGCTTTCCAGACAATGTGAAACCAATGTTTTATCTTGAGCAGACTGCAGACTTGTGACGAGCCTCCACCTCCCCCATTCTTGTCCAGGGGATTTGTATTGGTCCATTGATTAGCAGGTGCTAGTTAGCTGTTGTCAGGGGTTATTGGGGATATAACAAGGATGTGTATCGACTAATCAATTTACTTGATCAATATCTCAGCAACAGCCATTACTCATTTTCTCACTCTTTTCATCTTAATCTGCTCTCTGATGTCAGCGAACACATGCAACAAGAAATCAGATACACCCACACACACAATTCATATTTTCACCTGTGTCACCATCAGGGCTTTTCCTGATGGTAAAAATGGCTGCCAGCTCCTCTCCGCCCATTGGCTGCAGCTGTAGTAGCCCTTCCCTCTGCTGATGGGTAGGGGTTTGACTGTGTTTCAGTACTTGGAGTTTAGAAGAGGACGAGTGGTTGCATAGGAGACAATGGAACAGCCATGAACCTCCGTCAACCTCACCATCATACTGCTGCAGAAACTGAAAATAATGAGGTAGAAAGGTGAGGAAGCAAGAAAATTATTATTGTGGGACAACAGTTTATAAATCCAGTCATGAATTGCAAAATACATTATTGCATTGAAGAGATTATTATTGAAAGTGGACTGACTCTGTAAACCCGGACGCTGGCCTCATGGTGGGAACTGAGGGAATGTCCTCGGAGCTTCTCCAAACTGCTGGTCACGTAGTCGCACAGGTTGCACCTCAACTGGACGGGGTTGCCTTTAGCAATAAGGGCAGCCCCCTCCTGACCCCTGTCACCACCTTCCTGGAGGTGAGCAGCAAGCTGGTACCGGGTGCGGTGTCTGTCAGTCTGGCAGTGCAAGGAGAAGTTAGCCCTCAGCGGGGTGGTGTAGCCACACAGCCTGCAGTGGCAGCCACCAGCGACCAGGGAACACCACTCAGACTGGGGCAGAGAGCGAGGGGCGTTCAGGTGCTGCTCCACAGACTCTAAGCTGTCGGACGAAAAGCAGGAGCAGACAAGGCATTGAAACACGCCCTGGGAGAGGGGTCCGGTGGGGGACAGAGACGGGGCTGGAGGGGGGGAGGGAGAGGGGGAGGGAGAAGGAGTCAGCGTAGACCCAAGGGTGACTGGCTGTTCTGCGACTTGTTGAGTGGTGGTCAGTCGCATGTTCAAGGAGAGCTCGGCGCCTAGAAAATAGAGAGAAATCCTGTAAGAATGTACAAATATTTCAGACTTTTATGTAGGATTACAGTGAGGGATGTGATGCATTACTCACCTGTGTTTTGCAGGTGTTTAAGCTGCGGAGCAAGGCTCCTGCAGTGAGACAGATAGTAACCCCTTTGGAGCCGTAGCATGTTATGTGTGTGTTTCTCGCTGGTGGTGTGTATGCGCAGGTTGCGGGCAATGCTGGTCTCGTAGTCGCACACATCACACCGCCACCGCTTACCATGAGAGTGAGAGTGTGCAGGTGATGTGAGCTTGGCGGGCTGGGTAGTAGGCGTGGGAATAGAGAGTGGGAGCTTGTATGCAGGCTCATCCGCTGCGTGACCGTTGGAGGAGCTGCTATTGTTGGTAATGTGAGAAGTGTGCATGTGGCCATTCGAGTGTCCCCCATTTTGAACGTTATTAAGGTGTTTATCCGACTGCATGTGTATGCTGAGGTTGCCTTTCGATGAGGTAGCATAGTCACACACCTCACAGCGGTAGGGCTTATAGCCACAGGCGTAGGTTTCACCGCGGGCCAATCGAGGATGGGGTTTCCCCGAACTGCAATATCCACACACATCTCGTGTTGCACCGCCACAAACACACTTTCCCCCGGAGGCGCCACACACACACTGGCCTCCCGTCTCTGGATGTTTCTCCTTCATATGAACTTGCAGTGTATGTTGAGACTTATAGTGCCAGTTACACTTGGGGCATTTCAGCGTCTTGCAGGAATTGCGTGAGTGCATTATGGTCATGTGACTCGTCAGTGAGTTAGGAGAGAGGTCTTGGTTGAGGTTTTTAAGGACAGCTTCTTTCTGTTCTTCTTTGTCTCTCTCATCATCTACCTCTGTGTCTAGCTGGCTGTCATTTGGTTCTGGAGCTTTGGCACCATCTCCATTAGAAATGGAAGAGTGAGGAACCCCTGCCGGCCCATCATCCTCAGCAGGTGTACTGGCAGGCCCCGTACCTGCCAGTGGAAAAGCCAGAGTAGACTGCTGGGATTTAAAGCTCTGAGGAAACCCAGAAATCCAGCCCTGATCTCCCTTAATGTCTTTTACCTCTGTCTCACTCAGCAGGGCAGAAGAGGAGGACGGACAAGTGAAGTGCTTTGGAGAGGTGGAAAGAAAAGGGGAGGGCTTTGGAGAGGTGGAAGGAGTGGGGGAGGGCTTTGGAGAGGCGGCTGTTTTGCTGTCGAGTGTGCCACTGGCCTTTGCAGTGCTGGAAGAAGAGCTGTGCTGGCTCTGTTGAGGTAATAAAGAACATTTGGATTTGGTTTGGCTTTGGTTTGAGATGGCCTCCTCCTCTTCCTTCTCCTCCTCTCCGCCTCTGCTGCTAAGGGCTGCCGGCAGGCCCCCTGTAACTGACGCCTCTCCCACACCTACATGCACCTCCCCTTCTTCCTTCCTTTGCCTTGACAAATATCCCTCCCCGAAGTCTTCCTTCATCCCCTGCTTTTGACGCGCTGCATTCTCCTGCGAACGTCGGCCTCCTTCTTTCTGCTCACCTCCCCAGGTCTCCTCTCGAGCCTGGGACCCCTCTGCGCCCTCCTCCTCCTGCTGCTGAGGCAGGGTCAGGGGCTCTTTGGCAGGGGCCATGGCTGAGATATGAGAGGATGACCCCTGCTCAGGAATGACCGCCAGGGTCAGGAGAGGAAGAGATAAAGCCTGGGGACTGAGGTCAGCATCTCTCTCCTCTCCTCCCCCTCCATCCCCTCCTCCTCCCTCACCGCTGTCCATACCAGAGGCTACAGCTGCCACGCATTACTACCCCACCTGTGTGTTTCAGATACAGAGAAAGAGGAGAGGAGAGCAGGACAGACAGAGACAGTAGAAAAGCGAAAGGAAAAAAAGAGGAGAAAATGAAATACATGAGTCATGTAAATACTATTGCATAACAGTGGAGGCCATTGATTACAGTCCCTGGATAGCATCTGTTCAATACTGCCTTCACAGTGCGCAATACAGAGGCTGGTTACTGAGGGGTTAGCGTTAGCCCTTAATGGGAAAATCAATAGCATGAGCACTAAACTAGGTAGAGGAATGCGGGTAAAGGCTACGCAGGAGGTCTATAATATTCCTCAGGGGATAGGATTAAATAAAGAACTGAACGCTTCTGAGCTAAAGGGCTTCCACTAAATTGCCACACTTAGATAAAAGCGGATAAAAGAACAGTTTTTAAAGCCAGTGTATCCATCTCTACATCTTTTGTTGTGCATCAGTACAGAGATATTATGTGAGGAAACGGGATCTCTGTTTAGCACGAGCCATTTTATAACACACAGTGCAGACACAGAGGATGGACACGATATAATAAACGCCTGTACAATGTAATTTAGTCCAAAATACAATGAATATCCGCATGATACCTGCGTGCTCATACAATTTTTGTTGAGATTTCAGACAGGTGTTGAATAAAATCTGTCTTGATCTTTGTGGTGTTACAATGCAGTGTATTATATTTTGACCTGTCCTCATTGTATATGTATAATATTGTGTCCACCCCCTATAAGTCTTGAACACTATAAATCACATCCATACACATAAACACTAAAGCAATGATGTGCATTAAAATAATGAATGCCTTTTTGTAATAAACCAACCCTTTATGTTTCATGCATTTGTAATCAATAATGTTTTTGTGTTTATAAAAAAACAAACATTTAAAGTAACATTTTTAAAATTTGAAGATTTTAAAACTGCATTTACTTGGCTTTAGAAAATTAATGAAACCAGGCAAAGGTCTATGGCATTTTATCATACACGAATGCATTTAAGTTAATCATTAAAATTTTCAATCATTACGAAATGATGTTTCCAACGATTCTGAATCACAAGCACAATCATACATCACAACACAGACTTCTTGAAAAATAAATTGGGCCTCTCCTCCTCTTCTGTTTCTGACTGACAGATGGATGCCAGATGAGACAGATACATCTCTCTTAGTCTGTGTGTGTCCCACAATCTCATTACTGACCTTTTTTAATCAAGGAAGGACCTTAATGTACCCTTTCACCTTCTCCTTCAACCAAGCAACCCCCTCCTCCTCCTTACACACCCTCTCTTTCCCTCTCTCCTGTAGCCACCCCCTCTCCGCTCTCTGCACCTTAAAGATATATGGCTCATATCGGCACTCTGATAGTGCTTTAATGTACTGTGTTTATGTCACAGGCCACAGACCCTTGCCCACTGCAGCTGTCCACTGTCCCGCCGGATAGCACTGAGGGGCTGAGCCTGCCTGCCAGCAGCTGAGAACAGTCTCTAATCTGATAAAGATTTTCATTTACACTGCAATCAATAACCTGGGTCTATCGGCAATGTAACTATTTATACAAACATTCCTGGCTCTCTATCGATCACAAGTGCGGGAAACCATCATTTAACAGTGTGTGTGTGTGTCTACATCTGTGTGTGTGTGTGTTAATGTGTATACATCTTGTTGTTCACTGCAAACTGATTCTGACAATGTCAATTAAGCACACACACACACACAAAACACCTGAAATTGAACATGCATATTGGAAGTGTGTGAAAATATGAATGCACAAGACATCTTTGTTTCAGGAGTGAGATTTTGCAACATAAAATTATGTTTGCAAGAAAAAGTGTGTTGCCTCAATGTCTATCTCAGGCTAGTGTGTGTGAGTGTGTGTGTGTTAAGAACAGAGAGAAAAGAGACTCGGGGTGGGAGGGGGGAGAGAGAAGGAGACAGAGAGCAGAGTTGTGAGGCTATACTTTAGGAAAATGCATTTTGTTTGTCATTATAGGAGCTGGACAAATACACTTGGACATGGACAAACACTATTTTGAATGCATGAGGAGCCAGTGGAGCACATGCAGCCTGCAGCAGTCTGAAGGTAATAGCTGTATTTTGCATTATTGTGGGAGCATAGTGGGGCTTGAAGTTCACTCCCAGTCTCTTGTCTGTGTTGACAAGCCACTGACCAACATCCAGCCTGCAGACTAGTTCAGCCTTTGTTTACAGTGGATCACATTCAGCTAAAACCAGGAGTGATCGTCAGTAACAGGTGACTCAATGCACAAGCAGATCAACGACAAAGCTTGATTTGCGCGAATTAATTTCAGGATGCATTGACCAAACACCCCCCCACCTCCAACCACCACCACCACATAGCCGGGTTGCTTCCTCCCAGGATCCCTTTAATATCGTAAACAAATGGCTGACTTACATGTCTGCAGCGGCTCTGGTACAAAGCTCCGTACGCTGAATGTGTAGTAGTCCAGAAAACAATCGTATAGAGAGCCCACTCATTCCTTATGAATGATCCTCTGCGTTTCTTTTTTTAACGGAGCCAGGAGGAAAAACCGGGGAGAGGAAGAGAGAGAGAGAGAGAGAGAGAGAGAGAGCAGCGGGGTCCAAGTTGTTAGCAAACAACAGTGTAATTAAAGCTACATATAGGCTGTAGTAAACAGAAGATGGGGGGACGGAGGGGTTTGTGCGAGCTCCAGAGGTAGAATGAGTTCTGATCACTGTGAGGGGGGAAAAACACTTGGCTCTTTATTCCTGCTAATTAGTTTCCTTCAAAAAATGGCTGAGATTACGCCCAGTGCGCATGTGCGTAATTGCGCAGACACCGCTAATTAGCCCGTTTGGATCAATAGGATTCCGCGAGAGAGAGAAAGAGGGAGGGAGGAGGGACGGGAGGGGGGAGGAGGGGGAGAGGCTAGAGAGGGGACGCAAAGAGAAGACAAGGAGAGGAAGAAAATATATATATATATATATTTTTTTATTTTTTAAGTGCGAGAAATTACAGCTTGAGCGACGGATTTTGATTATAAATGGAATATTATGGTGAATATTTTTAATAATATATTTTAGATGGATGTTAAGCGAAATATGAGCTCAACTGAAAAATGTAAAGAAAAAAACAATATCGGAGAAAAATCTATAATAATAACAAAAAAAATACATAATAAAATACCAGGGAGAATAATAATGTGAAATACTGGCAAAATAAGAGTGAATAGGTTTTTAAGATAAATATTATAACCCCAGAAAAAAAATGCTCCTCTATCACCGTGATTCACTATAGAGGACTACAAGCACACTCCAAGGCCCCAGAGGATTATTTTAGGATTATTATTATACTGTTATATTGACATTTTGTCTGAGATAAAACACGAGTTAGACGTTCAAATGTTTGCATTAAGTCCCAGACTTGCATCGCATTTTATTTCATGATATTTCTGTGTTAGAGCCCACTTGCACTGGAAAAGTTATAATCTGCAATCGCAAAGGTTTTGACTGACTAATCTTCATCTATTAACAAAGAGATCTTAAAAAATGAATGCTTAAAACAAATAGGTTAAAAAAAAAGTCAAATATGCTTGAATATGACATGAGACATTAGACACTGTTTTTCTGGACTGAGGTTGCAGGTCTGAGGTTCGGACATTTGCTTTGCAGGTGAATTTTCTCAGTTTGGGAAACAAAAACAAAAAATATTGAAGCCTAAATTGATGTGTCCATTTCTGTGTTTGTCATCACAGAAGACCTTTAGTTTCTTTCTGCCGGCCCATCCTCGCCACTCGGGTCCATTGTTATGATAATACTATTGTGAATTTCACGCTGGAGGTGCAATCTGTCCATCGTCCATATTTTAGAAGGTGAAAACTGCATTTATTTGTAAGATCAAGTAGCAGCTTTTTACTTTATTAGATTTGGATTGTCAAAGCTGACCTCGTCCTTATTTAAGAATTATATATATATACATATTTAGAAAAGGTATGAAAGGCTACAATATTACAGCAAAAAATAGATATGGACAAAAATATAGGAATATTATTGCATTACCACAGGAGGTAAAATGACTATAGCATTAGCTGGTTACTATCAGCTCAGTGTTGCGTGAAACACCCGCACTACAAGGCCATATCAGAATAGTGCATGAATATTAATGATGTTTCGTTATGTTGGTTTTGAGTGCACTGACATTTTGATTGTGGTTTGTCTCGGTTTGGTTTGATTGTAATCTTGCATTTGTGCAACTATAACTATGGAAAAAAAATCGATCCATTGCCCAGTGAATTAAGTGCAAAATGATTTGGCCTTCATTTGTAGGACATCCAATAATTATTTTATGATTTGAAAACGCTTGTCTTGTAGAGATTGTCTGTACGGCACATGGCACCATGCAAAGATTGCATGTTATCACAAACATAAATCATGGCTGTTTTGTTGTCTTCATGCACACATGGATATTTTCTGTTGTTCCTATGGCTGCAGCTGAGACGGTGACGATTTGATGTATTTTTATGAGAAAAAGACGGTGACAGTGATGGTCATATAATTTTAACGTTAGTCCATGTCACAAGGTGTGTGTTACTGCATTGTGTGTGTGTGTGTGTGTGTGTGTGTGACAGAATCTAAAATTCATCCTCCAGGTGCTTCCATGTTTATGACTTTAAATCAAAAGAAAAATGTTAAAAATTTTAATTGAGGCTAAAGCAATATGTGGATCTACTGTTTGAGAAGCCTTATTTGTTTATCAATACATTTGCATATTTTAAAATTTGAATATATTAATTACATATTAAATTTGTTCTTCTTTTGTACATGTTAAACACCAATCTGTAAACAGATGTGATATTAAGGAAAAGACATTCAAAAAAAATTTGGCTCTGATAATTTTGCTTTCATTTGAAATCATTTATGTAACCTATTTGAATTTCATCATAACCACATGATCTTAAGGTTTACACTATAGTGCAGTGATGCAATAAGAAAATGCTTTCAAATGGTCCTTTATATTATTTGCATCGCTGGCTTTTGAACTAAATTTTCATTTGTATTTGCATTTGCATTTGCCTTTTATTGGCCCCCGTTTAAAACAATTTAAAGGCAGGTGAACACCCATACATTTCACGTCTCCAGTTGTGTCCAAGGAACGAGTAGTATACTGTATGTTTGTGGTTCACAATTAATAAACAGATCTTTGCACAGAAATGCACAGCTCTCACATAAAGTCACATTTTTACAGAATAGAATAGAATAATTCTCCTGATTGGTTTAAATGTGAAAGTTCAGATATGAGAGGAGACGCTCTCTCTGACTGACACTGTGAGTTCATTTCCGTAGAGATAAATATAGGATTCTAATATTTTACCAATATTAAAGCTCTCATGTGACTGTGCATTTACATTTACAATTCACACACACACACACTCTCGCATACACAAACATGCACAGACCACACTGTAAAACGCACCACGCTTTCCATGCCCTCAGGTGTATGCCAGGGGTTGTTGTTTTCACTGTAATATATAGTTAGCCCTTCCACCAATTTACCCTGTCAGTGCTAATGGGGCAATTAACCACTGTGATACCCCCCAGGCAGAAAGACAGCCAAAAGCTCCCCAACTCCAAACTTGTCTTTATGACATTTATATGACAAAATGTCGGGGAAGCTGGGGACCCATCTGACACCTTGGAGGGTCCTTAATGTCACTCCCTCCTTTGCCCCCGCCCCTTTCTGCCCCAGGGTATGGCACTGAGCAGGAAGTGTAATACATCATGTACAGGAGAGGCTCCGGTCCAGGAGGGGGAAAACTTTGTACTTTGCATCCAAAGCTTCAATGGGGCAACTCTGATTTACACGCTGTGTCCAAGCCTGCATGAGTGTGAGTGTAAACTGGCCTTTATAGTAAGCCACACACACACTTCCATGCCAACACACTCCAGCTTGACCTCTCCCTTCATTTAAGGCTTTTTGGTGTCTATAAGTCCCTCTATCTTTGTCTCCGCTCACATTCCCCCCGTCTTTCTTACATCCCAAAGGAGGCAATAACCTCCCTAGCAAGTGCTTCCCCTTGAGCCCGTTGTCATAGTAACTTGTGGGCTGGTCGACATGACAACCCCTCCGTGGTCCAGAGATAGATGATGGGCCAGAAATGGGGAGGGAGACGGCACATGGGGGATTTGCCCCCTCCTTTAATTTGGTTTGCCTGATTCTGATTCAAAATGTTTTTTTTCCCTCCTCTCTCTCTAAGGGTGACGCTCTTTCAGCATCAACCTGCTTTACATTTACAGCAGGTATTTACAGCCTGCGAATGCTGTCTACGAAACTGTTAGCTGCTAGGCTCCAGGGCACCTGGATGGACATTGTTGAGACAGAAAACAGAATTTCTCAAGCTTATTTTATAGTGCCATTAATGTTACAAAAATACATACATTAAATATTGTACTATTTTGCTTTCACATTTCCTTACAATAGACCTGAAAAATACATTTTCTTCAAAAAGCAAATGAATATATACTGTAAATGAGGTGAGGAAACCAGTATGTTTTTATACTTTTTACACTTTGTCCTTTTTGGGCATTGAACACAGAGTCTGCTATTTACTGTTATTACCAAATTCAGGAGGAAATGCCAACATTTGTAAGCCCAGGAGTGTAAAGATATCTGTGTATTAAATCCCCATCTTCCCAAGACTCCATTTCCTAAGACTGAGGATGGCACTGTAACTGTCCCAGCAACATTTTATTGACTTTGTCTTACAAGTTAAACAGGTGGAGTATTACTGCTATTTACTCCATCGGTCTATTAAACTGTGTCTGTGGAAAAGGAATCATGGCTCCTTCTGAAACAAAATGCAAAAATGTCAATTTGCCAGAACAGTATTTGAATAATGCACATGTGTAAAAGGCACTAGCGATAGTTCATAATAGATGATAGCTGACCTTGTAGACTTGCACAAATACATTTCACTTTTTTTATTGCATCTTCTCTTTATTACAACTGTCCTGTTTTTCATAAGGGGCCAGTAGGATGGTCCTTCAAGTGGACGGCTCGGTGAGAAGAGCCACCCTTGCTACTGAAGTCCTGAGCGAGATGATGAATCCCAACCAGCTCTGTTGGTGCTGCCCTTTCAGCTGACCCTGATCTCTGACCCCTGTGTCGAGGGTAGCAAATAAAAAGAGAAGCTTCCTATTAGGATCAATTAATCCTGATTGTTAAATACATACTGTATTATATTTCAAATATATCAAACGTTTATTTATGTTTCACTTATACATATAATATCCAAACAGATCAATATATATTAAGTCCAGTCCAGCACTAAGGCCTAAAATATATAAAACAAAATCAAGATAACTGAATAATAAATTTAAAGCATTTTACCGTTCATCCAAGAGGCCTCGTGATTCTTTTGTTCAAAAATTACATACCTGGCTTCAAGCCTTATTCTCCAGAAACTGCACTATAACATTTGTTTGATTTAAAATAAATCTATTCACCAAAATTCAAGGGTGTAAACAAATTAAATATTGGAGAACTCCCCACCCATCAAAGCCCCCTAAAACTCATAAAACATTTTTGATGAATCGCAAAACATAGCTCATAAATTATATTTATATCAGATTCAGCTTTTAATTATTTTACTTATTACCTCAAGGATAGAAATTATTTTGTAATGACAGACTTTGAGGTGGATTTTTGTATTTGACAAGTGTGTATCAGAAATAGGTTTGCTCAGGTGCTGGTCTACCTCCATGCCGTGTTACAGACCCCTCCAAATTCACTTCTGTATAATACCTGCAATCCTAGCAAAACAGAACTACAAAACTCATCTTCTCCCCCCAGTGACCCCAGACACCAGGCTACATATTTTGGTTTTGTTCTTAATATTTTTTCCTTATCCTGCACTTCGATTATGATTCAGTCGTGTTTCTCATCTGGCCTCCTGTTTGTGTGACTGTTTCTTTTTTTGTTGTTTTGGATGCGTTTGATGTGTACGCTTGTTTTAGTTTTTGTTGCCTCTGCCTCTGACAGATGAATTTCCCCTTGGGGATCAATAAAGTGTATCGTCTCATTTCATCTCATCTCATCTCATCACCTCAGCTATGGCCTCCTGCAGGAGAACATTAATAACATTAATGTTAGATGTAGATGAGGGCGCCTACAGGTAGCCAATATTTAGATCCAATCATACTGGACCATAAGTAGAATGAACAGATAGACAGATAGATGGAGGGAGGGAGAATTGTTATTCACTCCATTTCCACATCACATTAAATGGCTTCAAAACATGCAGGTAAACTGAGCAACAGCGCCTCTCGATGGTCGAGGCCCGTAACTGAATACATGCCATGCAACAAAAACACAAAAGGCTTCTCGGGCACCGTACATTCGCGGAAGTTGTCACAAAAAAAATAGTGGGAGATCATGTAGATAAAAATACAGGAAAAGAGTTTATACGTTCATTTCTATTCCTCTTTATTCTAGGACATTCAACATGGAAGATGAATGGGAAGAGGAGGTAGGAAATAATATGGAATTACTGGCGTTTACACCACCAGTACCAACATTAGCTTCATGTGGCTAGCATGCTAGTTAGCATACCCTGGGAGGTCCTGATAGGAAATATAAATGACTGGTTTAATTAGTTTATTAATTATTGTGCTAACTTTAACCTTTCAAATTGGGATTTCTGGGACAAACTTTCCACCAAATATTGGTCTGAGTTTTAACCTGTAACAATCCTGGTTATTGACGTGAACATGTGTGGGAATCCCTGACCAAAATATTGTGGAAGTAATGTAAATAGTTAACTATATTATAATGCATTTATATTTTCTCTTTCTTGCTCTTCTCTGCTGATAATCAAAAGTTGTTGTGTGCATTTCTATAATTAAAAAATAATCCCCTTCTTGTCTTTTGACCGTGTTTAGGAGCAGCTTGTTGTGGTGGAGCTCTCTGGTATAATAAACAATGACTTTCTGTCCAAGTGTCGGGGCACATGCAAGATACTGGTGAGTTTCAGACATTAGTGCTTTATGGTAAAGAAAGAGATGAAGTCTGGACATCATGCGTGGCATCAACATCAGTGTAGGTCTCTTACTGCAGGATTCACTGAATCAGTTCTGTCCATGTGTTCCAGGATATTGACAGCGACAAGCCTATGATGCAGGTTGGACAATATGTGTTTGCAGGGGAATATGAAGGTAAGAATGAACTGCAAAAACACATACAGACTACCTGTGTCCCTTAACTGACTCGAGTTTGCTCTTTAAAATAAATTGCACGATCCTCCTTTCCTTCTTCTTAAAGTAAGTTGCCATGTTGGAAACATCACTTCACCCCACCTCCTAAAAGTCATTGCCTAACCTAAAAAACACTTTTACCACTGCCAGTGATGGACACTTGTGGTTTCAATAATGACAAACAACCCAAGCTGTACTTTCAAAAATCTGATGATAAAGTAAACAGCATTACTAATATCTTGTTTTGCAATAGAAGGTATTGAAATGGAGGCATAATTTTACTCACACTTATTAGTCATAGAGGTGCTGAACAAAAAGAGCATCCACGAACTCCTATAATGAATTTTAACATGAAAAAGACATGTTAAACTTAAATTTTCTTTGTCATCCTTCCCTCTTCAAAGACGCTTTGGGAACTTGTGTTCTGTTCGAGGAGGAACCACAGAAAGGTAAGGTTCTCCATATATATACACTCAATGTTTGCTGTTGTTTTTCTGTTATTCATAAGGGGTTTTCTTTTGTTCTTTCACTTATCGTCCATTTCGACATATGTCTGCAGGAAAAGCTGACAGTGATCCAGAGCTGAAGTACACATGTCACACCGTGAAGAAACTGATGATGCAACGAATCTTCCTCGCTGAGAAGAAAGAGGGTGAAACCAGCACAGGTCAGTCAGAACCGTTAAACTCACCATTGTGCAAAACCTTTGTGACACAAATCAATATGTTAAAAAACATGAAAATGCCTTTTTGTGTTCCTCCAGAAGGAAGCGGTGACAGTGGTGAACAGAACACAACCTGTCAGTCCAATCAAGAAGAAAATGTCAAAAAACAGGAAGAGTCAGAAGAAATTATGGACAACACAAATTTGGAAGACTCAGCAATGGGCTGAGATATGGAGGCTTCACTGTGTTATGAACTCCCTACACAAGTGCTGAGACATGAGCATTTGTGACAATGAAGGACTCCATGTCTGAAACAGACAGTTGGACTTATACAGTTCAGCAGTAATAAGGAGAAGTTTCAGTGTTACTGTAAGTCTTGCACAATGTGTCACAATCCTCTTCTAGTAATGCCTCTTCTTCACTGAGCAACAGAATCAGTGAATTTAATATTTGATACACAGCATAATCGGATAAATGACACCTAAATTCAAACCAGGCTTTTACAAATCACCATGTAACAGTCCTTTTAGAGTCACAATGGAGGGGTCTTGTGGAGGGCAGTTACAGAAATGTGATGGGCGCCCTCAGTTTGGTGACAGGAAGTCCTGTCATTGTGTTCCTGTATGAAATCTACTTGAGCTGGAAAACTATAAGATGTGCTCACTGGAGAATGAGCCATTTAAACATTTAAAGAAGTGAGAAAAGTAAAATATGCAATCCCCGTATTTCTGATTTGTAATGAATTATTTCTTAATCAGCACTTCTATGACTACTGATTTACAGATTTAAAGGAAAGAAAGCCTTTTTATTTGTATGGACAAATGGACTGAGCTCACAGAAAACATGTTTATTAAAATTATCTTTATTTTGAGTGTGGTGTTTTGTTGTTTGTTTTGGGGGAATTTTTGCCACAGAAGATGTGTGTGGATTTTGCATTTGGTGATGAAGCAAAAGCTTGTCAATCCGGCAAAATTCTTTTTATGTTTTTAAAAGCTGCAAAATAATTAAACAAATAGCATTTCTTCTACAATGTATGGTGTGAATAATAAGCGAAAAGTACTGCGTTTTGGTTTGCTACTGTGCAGCTTATCTGTCCCAGACATTGTGGAGTGGACTTTTATGAATGAACCAAGTTTTGTTGACTTTGAGGACGTGGCGGTTCTTGGCCAATCCAATCATCGATGTTCTCTTGAAGTGGACCAATGAGCGAGCGACATCACACTCTCCTTTTCGCAGCCTGATTGGTCAGTTAGCGTTTTAGCACAGGAAGTGCATGGGTGTGTTTCCGAGGGGAGGGACTTAAACTGCATCGAAGAACTTCCCTGAAGACACCGGTGAGTTCTCTGGATAAATTGTGGATTAAAATACAAAGAATAACTCAGATTTGTTTCTCCTATAGTTAAGGTTTAGAAAGGCGCAATATGGGCGATAAAATAGCTGCTTATTTATCCTCGTTGGAGTGAAATAGCAGGTTAGCCGGTAAAACTAACGGTACGCTAGGTTAGCCAGTCTGCTGTTAGTCGCTAACCTTGGATTTGATGCCAGCGGTAACTAATTGGAAATAACGGTCTCAAACTGTTGCTGCAGACTCGTATTACAACCACAATAGCTGAAGATGAAAATGAAAGCAGAGACGCTTTGATGTGTCACACTAAAGCAGTCAAATTAGCAGTGAGTGTCTTTAAGTAAGATGATAGTAAAATAGTCAGAAATAATCATTTGTGTTTCTCCGAGTACTGCATTATGTTTCCTGCTATTCTAAAGACATTACATTCTCTTTATACAAACTTAGGTTGCTGGCAGGTGATTGCTGAATATTTTCTATTGAGAAGATCTGGAGACAGTATAAACTATGTGTACCTAATAATCCGAAAGCTGAGTGTAGTTTATCATTTGACTTCAGACTTTATAAATTGAATTTAGGAATGATAGTGTTAATATTTTGAGAGTTGTTGAGCTATTAGTAATACAATATACAGGATGTCAACTTTTACTTAGTATTAGAAGTGGGACAAATAGGGGATTGCATCAGCTGAAACAGATGAGCCGATCAGCTCTCATAGTCAGAGTATTTGGTTTCACTGTGAGTCATACACAAGTCTGTGCAGAACTGAGTAGCCCTAAGTTAAAAGCTGTGATCAGTACCGACAGAAAAGTGTACTTTAGATTTTCGATACATATGCAATATACAATTTTTTTCCCAGATTGTACTGTTTGATCAATAACCATAGTTTGGTGTCTTCTTTTTAGCCCTGGTCCAGACAGTGTTTGTACGTAACGCAGGATGGAGCTGCGGCCACTCATCATGTGCTTTGCTCTCTGTGTGGTTTACGCCACCAGCAAACCCACGGAGAAGAAGGACCGTGTTCACCATGATGATCCCCTCAGCAACCGAGAGCACGATGATACAGAGGGCTTTGACTATGACCATGAAGCTTTTCTGGGACAAGAAGAGGCCAAGACCTTTGACCAGCTCACACCAGAGGAGAGCAAGGAGAGGCTCGGGTAAGAATACATGTCAGGGTGATTGTGTGAATTTTTTCTTGAAATACTGGGGATATTCTTACAGCCATAGTGGTAATACGCTTTTGTAGCAGAATATTGTTTTTGTGTTACTGTGTTAATGACCTAGTTTCACCTCAGGGAGGAGTAAAGTCCCTCTGAGTTTAAACACACTAGATAATGTGAGGGGAAAAAACTGAATGTTTGCCAAATTCTGTCATTTCTTTACAGCATGTTGGTTGAACGTATAGATGAGGACAAGGACGGCTATGTGACAGTTGAAGAGATGAAGAGGTGGATCAAGCACGCTCAGAAGAGGTGGATCTACGATGATGTGGATCGTCAGTGGAAGAGTCATGACCTCAATGGAGATGAAGCAGTGTCCTGGGAGGAGTACAAGAACGCCACATATGGATACATTCTTGGTACGGCTGCAGACAGTCTTTATTGTATATGTGATATATCCCTGAAGTATTACTTGCATACTGCATGGACCAGGGCACACATGTACCTTGCTACACTTGCACACACTCTACAAAGTTGTGACCTCTGACTTGCAGATGACCCAGACCCCGATGATGGCTTCAGCTACAGGCAGATGATGGCTCGCGATGAGAGGAGATTCAAAATGGCTGACCAAGACAATGACATGAAAGCCAACAAGGAGGAGTTCACAGCCTTCCTTCACCCCGAGGAGTATGACCACATGAAAGACATTGTAGTGCTGGTGAGTACTCACACAGGTGTTAAATTATGACGCTAACATTCTATCTTTCACATCCCCTCTCACTGCCCTGTGTCCTCTTTTTCTTCCTATAGGAAACTATGGAAGACATAGACAAGAACGGAGATGGTTTAATTGATTTAGATGAGTACATAGGTGAGTTCCTCTTGCACATTGTTATATATGCTTCATTAGTTTGTACTACATGATTTTGGGTTATTATTGGTGACAAACAAAGACAGCTAGATAATACAAAGTTGAAAAAAAAAATAGTGAATATTGGTAAATATTTGAATAACCAGTTTGTGGAACCCTCATGAAATGAGCCTCTTTGGTAACGTGTTAAGCCACAGCAAATACTTAAGTATTTGTACAAAGAAGCATTGCATCATCAACACCCTCACTCTCACTTGGCCTATTCCTATCTGTCTGTGCTCTAGGTGACATGTACAACCAGGAGGGAGATGCCACAGAACCTGAGTGGGTGAAGACAGAGAGGGAACAGTTTACTGAATTCAGAGACAAAAACAAAGATGGGAAGATGGACAAAGAAGAGACCAGAGACTGGATCCTGCCCAGTGACTACGACCACGCTGAAGCTGAGGCCAAACATCTGGTCTATGAGTCGGATGCAGACAAAGTACGAACTGTAAAATTGCAACACATAGGCATTGTTCTCATAATTTTTACTCCATGTCTCATTCACTAAACTTTGGGGGAGCGGGTATGAAAGCACAATTTATATATTCATTTATAAGTGTGCTTATACAGTAAGTCATGAGAATGATTGTACTGTAGTGCTACAGAATGCCAAGATAATTTGTGGTAGATTTGTTTAATGTCATGGCCATATAAGACTCATTATAGCAAAGAAGCACAAAAAGTTATATAAGCCTAGATTTAGACACACATTTTTGAAATACAACAACAGTGACCTGGCCTCACTCCTCAGATGATTTTTTTTTTTTTTTTTTTTGACACTTTTGTTTGCCACCCAGTCCATTCAAGGAGGATCAGACTTAATTACAGGTCTAACAAAGCATGATCAATGCAAGAGATACAGGCTTTCATCTCAGCCTTGCTGGCAATGTAGCCCTTTGGGATGTGTTTATTGTGTAATGGAGATGAGAAAACATATCTTATTTATTGTCTGCACTCAGTGACACAAGTGAAAATCATACAAGACATACCAAATCCCTACAGTAACACTAATAACAGCCTGAAGTACCTCCATATCTTGGCAACAGTCTTTGTGTATTGACACAAATACAAAACTTATCATGTTTGTTATTCTCCCTCTGTCAGGATGGCCGTCTGACCAAGGCAGAAATCGTGGATAAGTACGACCTGTTTGTGGGCAGCCAGGCAACCGACTTCGGAGAGGCTCTGACTCGACATGACGAGTTCTAAACATTCACCTGCCTCCAGAGACTCTGTGTTCATCTTTTGTACCACCTTATTCCTCTGACAGTGGATGGAGTATTTCATACAAGATGAGCTCGTCTAATCCAACACCACGGACAGTAATTTATTTGATTTCTTGAATGTGTCCCATTGTACACACACTAGCATTCTAAGTAATATGTACATGCTTGGCCAGTGTGTCCTCATACTCAGTTGTGCGTAAGATTGGGATATATTGCCAACCTTTGCTCTACTTCCACATACTACACTTTCCAGGTCAGGCAAAGGACAAACATTGCTAGATGACATTTTTTTTCTTTGAAAAGATTATTTCATGAAATAGCCATGTTTTGTTACAAAACCCTGATAGAACAAGTTTAAGCTTGCAGTATACAGAATAATTTATCATAGCATTTCATTTTGCAATGCACTGGACTGTGAAGAGGAAAGCTAATTTCTAGTCAATAGAATTTGCTCTACTCCTCTGTCTAATCATGTGTTCAGGCCCACTTGTATTTTGTTTTCTTGTCTTTATTGATCATAATGTGGTATTGCTGGAGATGGAATGAGGAGTAAATATTAAATTCCAGTGACAATGAAGATCATTTGGACTAGTGCAATACAGTATCATCAGTGGGACCACGCTGTTTTCCATACTGGTCTCCAAAGCATCCATGTTAACACAAGCTGTGGGTCCTACATAAAGGCGGGTTGTGCTATGTGTTAGTTGAAGGAAACAATGAATTTAGAGAGCCATGGATGCTTTGTCCTCGAAGTCGCCTCCTTTCTTCTTTCTCGTCACCTCAATAGTTGTGTGTGTGTGTGTGTGCGTGTGAATTTCTGTGTGTAAATATATTACTTGTATTCTTAATGACTGACTTCCCCTTTTTTGATGTTTTATTTGATTCAGCGGAACTAACTCATTTGTGTGCCAAGCAAAAATCTTTGTCCTATTTTGTAAGCGGTTTGAAAAAAATGCATTTTGCAAACACTTTGCCCTCCTAAATATGTTTGTTATGCTTGTATTATCACTACCACCCTTTATAACCACTGTTGATACTTTTTATGGTATACTATAATGTATATGATAATGTTTTTTTTACGTGCTCACTGCAGCGACCACCCTTTCACTAGTGACTTTACTGTAAATAAGTTGTTGGTCTGCAAAATGAGCACTCTAACAATCAGGTCCAGTTTTTTGTGATTGAGAAGAACGTCTCAATAAAGACAAATAAAATTGGAACTTTTAGTCTGCTGGATTTTTTTTTCATTCAAAGTACTCAAGCAGTAGTTTTAAAATGTTCTCATGTAGTATTATGTGGACACTGAAAATTGCCTGTGTTGTATTAGAACTTCTTCTTATAACTGCCAGTTTTGCCAGTCTCTTCATTTTTAGGAAGTGCTCTGTTTCCTGGTTTCCTTCTGCATGCTGACCCACTGTTCTCTGGATTCTTGTGTCAGACCCTTTTCCTCTCACCATCTCTTTCAGCAGAATCATTTGCCCCCTGATTTCCCCATAGTAAGTCAAATATCTACAGACACTCAAACATCACAACTGAATACATATGTAGTGCTTGTGGTCTATTTTGGTCATGTCCCATCATATATATGTCAAGCAGCTGAAGGTTGGGAAGCTTTCTCTTACCCATTCACATTTCAGCATATAAGTCAAACATTTTTTTTAATTTATCCAAATATTGATTAATGAGCATGAATGATTTTTTTTCAGCAGCTCTTCCTTTTTAATTGGCCATTTAGGAGCTTCAGTGAAAGCACTTTAGGGTCTAACTCATCCTTATTCACCACCAAACTGATCTGCAAAAACTTTTGATCATCTGCACACAAGCCTTCCTATCTCTATTTCAGTTGCCTAACACCATCAAGAATCTTGGCCTCAGAGATTTACAGACAATATACAAACACATTTCTCTGTGTTTATGTGTGCGTGTGCAAAGGTGTTATAAGAAGTGCTTAAATCTACAGGAAGCAAAGAGGTTTGACAATTTTGGCTTTAATAACAACTCTTGGCTCACTGATTCAGTTACACAATAACTTTACTCATGTTCAAAGAAAAAACTGAGGCAGCTTGTAGAGTAGGCAGAACAAAACAATTAATGCTGCAGTACACTATGTGAGAGTTTTGATCATAAAACACTCTGCAGCTATTGAAAGGATAAATCTACACGGAACCACATAGGGTGCAAAACAGCTGCTGCACTTTTCTCTGTGAGGTTAAACAGTCAAGTATTCCTGTGCTGTCAAAGCAGGTGTTTTGCTTTCAACATTATATGATTTCACATGCATTTGCCTTTAGAAAACACACACACACAATCTCATTATTATTCGTAAACATTCGCAGACAGTATATTTGATTCATGACCGATTCGTTCAGGCTGTTCCACTTGTACTAACCTTGCGATGAATGTCGTATCCTTGAAAAATCAATTCATAATTTATACAGATAAGTTTGATCTAAGGGAGTTTTTTAACTGCGTTCAAGGTCACTGTCATTAAGTCAGCTATGTGGTATGAATGGAACAGTATGTATTATGCAACAGTAAGTAGTATGCACAAAACTGTACAACTCTTTCATTTAAATAACATATTGTACATATTTTTACATTTTTTTTATCTAATTGTCAATTTTCTATTTTATTCTATCGGACTTGCAGTACTTGCTTGCTTATCTTTCTTTATCTACTTACTGTTATGCACCAAAACACCAAGGCAAAGTCCTTGTATGTGAAAACCTACTGGGCAATAAACCTATTCCGATTCTGATATTGTGTGTTGTTAAATGTCATGTATAGTATACAGTCTGTGAACATATACATGTCTTCTTTTATGTGACCCATGTGCTGTATATCTTGTGTATGTATTCTGTCCTCTTACTTGTCTCAGCAGTACCTACAAAAGCAGAGCCAGTCTGCAGTCTTTCTTTCTTACGATGATGTGTCCGTGTCATCCGTCTTCACCTTACCTCCTCCATTCTCTGTCGTCCATCCCATCACTCTCAGTGCCTGCCATATCATAGAGACATCACTTACTAAATGTGAGGAAAATGGGATTGCAACGAGCCAACACTCTCAGCAGCTCTTCTTCGTCTGGCTCTAACTCATCCTCACCCTCACCCTCACTGTTCTTGTCTGCATCTTCATCTCCCAGAAAACCATCATCGTCCGCTTCCCCCACCTCACGAAGGTCCTGCGTATTTCCTGAGTTTGTCGAAGGCCTTCTGTCCTGAGATGGACTACCAGCATCTGCAAGCCCACCTGGGTGTTCTGATTGGTCTGTTTGGTCTAGTGATGTGGAAGGTTGGTCTACTTCCGTGCTCACAGTCATAGATGTTTGTTCTGGTGTTCCTGGAGGTGTATCACGGGGAGACGTAGCTATACGTACCAGCTGGGCCTTTAAAGGTGCATGTTCTGGGGTGGGTATGGGTGTGTCCATCTGCTTGGGAAGGGGTGAGGACAGTAAAGGGGAATATGGGGGTGTCTTAACACGAGGTTTGCAGAAGGGTTTGTCTATTTCTGCTGAAGCGATTCGGGTGTGACTGCATGGAATACTGGATTGAGAGGAGGGGCTGGTGACGGGGTCAACAGGGTCATCACTGGTGGTTGTTGGTGTCATTTGTGGATCAGGACAGGTGAACAGTGGGGTCTCATGGGTTGCAGGGCTGGGACTGGTGTTCGGTTGTGCCTCGGTCAAGTCTGGTGATGTATCAGTTGGTGAACCAGGGTTTTCTTCGGGAGGAGCAGAACTTTTGCTTGGTGTAGACACATTATTGTTGAGGATCACAGGGCTGTGCACGGTTTCAGTGGGGATGAAGCTGGTGTCGGGTGCAGCGGTCGTCTTGGGTGGAACGGGTCCTCGGCAGGGGGGGAGGTCTTGGTGGGTGTAGATGCCAGGTTTGTCTGGGAAGCTGAAGGAAGGATTGTAGGTTCCATATTCTTCGTTGTTGTAGGGTACTTCCTCCATGTGCGGCATGGCGTTACGATGACTCATCTGAGGAGCAACCACAGTCCTCAGGTCAACGTTTGGACAAAAAAA
The DNA here is from genome assembly GCA_025331565.1 of Holacanthus passer. Taxonomy (NCBI): domain Eukaryota; kingdom Metazoa; phylum Chordata; class Actinopteri; family Pomacanthidae; genus Holacanthus; species Holacanthus passer. The sequence continues at coordinate 7,388,493 of JAFREQ010000003.1, read as the reverse complement.
CACTATTGTATCAGGAGGTGGAGGAGGTGAGTGAATGATTCTGGTTCAGCGTGATGTGTGGGAGTTACAAGACCTTCTAACAACCAAGAAGTGTAACCTTCAGTGAGTGGGAGTGAGTAAAGTGCAATGTGAGTCATTTACTTTCCAGACTTATGAGGTGCCTCACAGTTTCAAATACTGTCGAAACTTGAGCTTGAAAGTAAAGTGGATCATAGAAAAAGCAGTTTCATCATAAAAAATCTTAAAACACGGCCCGACTTACTTGCTGCTTCCAAAGCTTTCAACCACATCTTGTGGCCTTCGTCAGAGGACGGAGTTGTTCAGCTGTTATGCAGCTTCTTTAGCTGTTATGCGTCTCAGCATAACAATAACTAAATCATCTCAACAGAGAAATTTAATTTGCTGATAAAGGCCATGAGATGTCAAAACCTTCAGAAACAGGAGTAAGTTGGACCTTGTGTTGGGAATGTTTTTGTTTAACTGTGTGAACTGTTTAAGCTTTAGTAGGATTAGGACAGATCATTAAGGAGCTTATTAAGGAAAGGGACAGGACAAGAAGGTGTATTAGCCTCAGTAGTAAATAAAAACACTCACCAGTTGGAACCATCGTAGGCTCTGTGGGAGTATGTACAGTAGAGAATATTTCAGAAACTCAAACTTACTCACCAACCAATCTTGGTAAATATGAATCTAGAATATAGAGATGAAGCATCTCACCACATTGGGGTGTTTGCCCTGGGCCACACAGCCCCTCTCCAGTGGGTCCCTCTTCCCCTTGTGTTTCTTCTTCAGCCACAATGCAATAAACAGGATACATCCAAGTACAGACATGAACACCATGCTCAGAAGCAACGCCTTGCCCACAGTGCAGCCCATCATACGGTCATCCCCCAGTGGACTGTGAGGGACTGTGCAGAGACAGACAGAGAGTTTGTTTCAGTGTGCAGATTCATCTGCAGTCAGTGAAGTGAGTTTGTCAGTGTCCTTACTTGATTGTCCTTCAGATAACACCTCCACCACCACGATGGCAAAGGTGGCATCACCCGACTCTTGGTCTATAGCCATTACCTGCAAAATATTTAGACTTTTTATCACATCTTCCCCATCTTATTAATGTTTTTATTTGTTTTGAGATTTTGATGAAAGACAATGTGGTGAACAGGCTGGTTTTACTGAAAGATGTAACAGTACAGAAATATTCAGTAAGATGAGGTTTTAGTTGAATATTAATTCAGCCTTGTCCTTGGTGAGTATAGGGACATGCTGGTTGATTTGAATATTTTAGCTAATTATATGAAAAGTCACTGGTTTATACTGAGGCTCACCTCCAGAACATGTTTCTGCTTTGCTTTGAGCTGATTGGTCCTGGTGATCAGAAAACCCTCCTGTGTGATTTGGTAGACGTCTGTGTGGTTTGATGTAGGACTAAAGGTGAAGTGGATCTTGGGATTCAAACCCTGTCAATGTGATGGGTAACAACATAAATCATAAACAGAACTGCTTTGAGCATTTTTGCGCTGTGTGTATATGTTGTGTGGGGAGTGTAGCGTGGTGCATACATGATTAAAGTCTTGATCTTTTACATGTAACATCAATGCTTTGCTGCCGTAGGTAATGACCAGGGAGGCAGGGCTCTTTCCTGCAACTACAAAGCCTCGATATTCAGCCATGTCAAACTCTGGACAAAACTGGTTCACTGCCAGAATTTGGACCAACACTGTGGCAACAGAATACTTCCTGGGGTCGTCATCCTGATAAGCCTGGTTGCAAGACACAGAGAGACAGAGAGACAGAAAGACAGAGCGGTGAGATTGATATCTTTCAAGCCTACCTCTAACATTGAGTGTGTGAGTCTTACCATGACCTGTAGATGCAGCGCTGGAGTTTTGAGTCTGTCTCTAACCCCATGAATCAGTTTCACCTCCCCCGTCTCTTTGTCCATCAGGAAATGCCCATCATCGTCTCCTAGCATGAACACAAACACAGTTACAGACATATAGGTGTAAGCACAACACATTTTGAATATTAATTTGCATAAGTGTGTATGGTACCTGAGAGAATGGCATAGCTGACTGGAGAGCTGAGTCCTCTGTCTCCATCCACTGCATGAATGGGACCAGGAGAGAAGTCCAACACAATGTCCTGCAATATGACACACTCTCTACAAATCAGATCTTTATGACATCTAAAACAGATACCGGGAGAATCATTTCAGATATTGCAGCTAAACTGAAACAGGGGGATTGTCAAAGGTCTAGATGGTCTCAAAGTTTCTTTCAGAATCAGACATGAAAGATATGATGGATAAAACCTTACAGTACCTGACCTACAAGGCACAAAAGGTAAATAGGTATAAATTCATAAAAGAAAGGTTTTAGTGTAGCATCCAATTTAGTATCATTGATAAATGATCAGTTATAGGTGTTGAGGGAGGGTTTGGCAACTGACCTCTTCCCCCTCTGTGACATTGACTGTGTACACAGGGCTGGTGCAGATGCGGCTGGTCTCGTCCTGATAAAGCAGGTTGCAGGGCAGGAACTGTGGGTACTGGTCATCTCCATCCAGGACGGTGATCGTGATGTTGGTGCTGGTATTAAAGTGATCAGCAGTGTTCATTTCCTGAGACAATGACAAGTCAAAAGTTCTTTAGAGGTTATTACATTGTTCAAGTGTGTTTGATGAAGAAATTAATAGATGCATGAACTAAAGTTAATCTAATAGTGATCACCAGGAGCTTTAAGGAAATCAAATTGTAACTATTTTCTAGAGAAGGATGATGAATTGAATAATGGTTTTAATTTCCTCAGAAAGTGAGCTCAGTCAAAAATGAAGTGTAGATAGCTTACTGAGGCGTGGATGGTGACAGTAAGCAGGGATTTGGTCTCATAGTCTAGAGGCTTGGACAGAACCACCTCTCCACTGTTAGGCAGATCAACCTTGAAGTACTCTGCATCAGGCTGAAGACAAACACATTAAAAATGTTGTAGGTATTGTGTGTATGAGTTTTTTTGTGCAGAAACCCTGAGTAGAGTAAAAGAGTAGAACTCACAGATGTCTGGTCAATGGAGTAAATGATCTTGTCATTATCTGCATCTGTGGCCTGGACAGTAAAGACCACAGTATTCACTGGAGTCAGCTGGAAAACACACAGACAGAAAAACACATCAGAACTTTAATCTTGTATGTTTTGTGTAGGCACACACACATTTGTGTACATGTGTTTGCGAAAGAGTCATACCTCACTGACAATTAGAGAGAGGACAGTGTCTTCTGCAAATGCAGGGGAATTATCGTTCTCATTGAGAACCTCCACCATGATCCTGTAGACACTCTGCGACAACAGCGAAAAATACACATATAAGTTTGAATGTGTGATGAAGAGTTTTGGGTAAGATGACGGCACAAAGTGTACCTGAAATTTGTCCTCCTCATAACACGACAGCTCAGCCATTAGGACAGGACCCTGAGCCTGAGAGATGGAAAGACGGAGAGACAACCAATATGACAAATTATTTGAACACAAATATCACATTCTGTGAATCATTATCTAAATCATGATAACCAAAAGAGTAACTTTGTGAACAAGCCACTGGAAATATTTACAAGCTATTTCCAGAAAATAAATTCTCCACTTTCTTTTGTATTTGTTCACTCTCACTTTCACATTATTTTTGACCTACTTTTGTCAACCATTATGTCATGTGAGTGTAGAAAAATATAATATTGTAACATACAGTTTCTCATACTTTACATTAATCATACAAGATCACAAGTATCCCTGAAAATCTAAAAATAGTATAAGACACTGTATATGTTCTTGTTCTTTTATCCAGATTTTCATCTTTTCCTTTTATGGTTACAGCACAAGATGTAAAATTAAAGCTTTGTAGCTGTAGTAAATGTATTTAGACTAGAAGTATTTCCTTTTTAAGGACAGGGTGGCAGAAGTTGATAGACTGAGAGACAGAGAGAGACACTCTGCTAATCTGGTTGACCCTTTAACAGCTGCCATGATGTAAGACAGCTGGCTGGGAAGAGGATGACGGTAAGAGAGATTGTGTTTGGTCCAAGGACAAGGCTGTAAGGTTCAATCTCTTATAGTTTGTTCTAAACTTAGATACAACTTCCTCGTTGCGCCTTCACACTATTACATGCATTCTTACAGACTCAGTGAAAATGGATTGCACACAAAAATCCATGATCCTTGCAGAAGAGGAAAGCTCCAACATTCAGATCAGTGTTTAAGAGGAGATAGCCCATCTCATTTAGCCTACCTCTCGGTCGAGGACCTTGTCAGCTGATGAGTTCAGCCGGATGTTTCTTTCATCCAAGAAGAACCAATCAGCATCCTGTCCACCCAGGCTCCAGTGAACCCCCTCCATTGTGGTATCAGCCAGGAGTTCAGCAACAACTTCTCCCGGATGGCTATTTTCTCTGATGGTTGTAAACACGTCCTGACCATCCAAACATCCACCCCACCCTGACATTCCTGTGTCAATCCAAACACAAACACACATGCAGGAGTGTAAGAAAGCCAATTAAGTCTCACAAAGACCTGAACTATAATATGGAGGAATGTGAAGCGGCTGTACCTGTGGCCGTGTGCAGACATAGGAGGACCAGCAGTGAGCATACTGGAGCCTTGGCCTGGAACAAACTCCACTTCACTTCAATGAGGGCCATTCCTGGCCTCTGTCAGGCCTCAGGAACCACTTCTTTCTCAGTGAAGAGACAAAAATATCAAACATGATTAACTAAACACGGTCATCCTTTCCACCGCATGAATGAGTGGGATAGACTTAGCTTTACTCTGTGCCTTGATGGCAGCACATCTTAAGAATCATCATTAGGTTAAGACCCTCTCCTAATGTACAAACACTAATACACATACACCCTGCCCTGTCCTGTAATGCCCTTAAATCCCCTTTAAGTGAGGTTCTGCCCGGCTTTCCCCAGTCTGAGAGAGCAGACCAGCAGAAAAGAAGCCTCATATCCTTGTTCTCTTCATGTTTCTCTGACCTGATGGCTCCTTTTACCTTCCCCTGTCAGGTGCTATTCTGACTGTAGACTCACTTGTTCATGTGTTAATATTGACAAAGCTTAACATAGATCTTCTGATTTATATTCTTCCTGTATCTGTGGCTTAACAGGATCTGGGGTCACATAGTACTAAATCAACATGGTAAATAAACACATAAGCTTTCGACTACACACTCAGCTCATAGATATGAACGCAGACTGTCTAGATTGTTGTTCAGCTGACTGACCTGTTGTTGTCAAATCCTCTGCAGCTTGTCTGTCAGCTTCCATATCCCCCTGACTTGTGATGGAAGCAGCATCTCTGATTCCCAAAATCCTGGAAAGTCACTAAACGCCACGAAGAAGGCAGACAGGCTTTGAGGAAAAATCTAAATGACAACAATAGATAACACTGGCAACACACAAACACACACTAACACACACACTGAACTCCCTCCCCTACATACATTAAAAAGCAGACAGCAGCTTATGGTGTCTATCTAAGGATAAATGTCAGCTCAGAGGCTAAAGCCTGAAGGCGGGGCTTACCTGGTCAGGGACAAAGACTGAGCCAATCAGCTTAGATATAGCAAGAACCTGATGGCGAGATGAGAAACCAGGGTCACAAGTGAATTTAAGAGATTTGTCTGGTACAAAGACACTTGACCTTCATAAACAGTTTGTCATGCAATCGAAGCTCAGCAGTCATGTGTCCACAGCTCTTGTTCAAGATTTCGTTGCTGTATTACAGAGCATAACAGGAAATGGCATTTTCCTTAGTAAATGAGGTTTTGGCAGCTTGTATCATACTTTAAATATACATGTGTAGTTCAGTGTATTGTATAGGTTGAACTTGCTCAAAGAGTCTAAGCATGTGCTTTGGCTACACAGCTTGAGTCTGCAGGATTTGTTCAATTAACTAATGGGGCTTGACAAGGGATTAGCTATCAAACATTGGTTGTTCACCTTCTGAAGATTAACCCATATCCTTTTTCTCACTTGTCCCAGCATGCACAGGCACACAGACAAAGGCACACTGAAAGGAGTGTGTCTGCACGTATCTGTAGGATTCCTGTGATTAAAGTTACCATCTGGCTCCACGAGAAATGTTTTGGTTAGTGCATGCTTGAGAGTGGTTTCCATTGTCAGATAAAAGCAGGGGGTGCAGAAGTGTTTGGAGTCTGAAGTTTGCCTCGGGGAAAAGGTTGAACATTGTGTCCCATCTGCGTCCCTGACAAAGACAGATCATGTAAATATTTGCAGATGGTATTTCAAGCAGTATTAACAGTATGAAATGAGAGAATGACACAGGCCCTTTACTGTTCTTTTCCTGTTATTGTATTGTCATAATAAGCTGACGTTAACAAAAGCTGAACAGATTAACAGACTTTTTGAGTTTGTGCATCTCCTGCTGTGACTGGATATGACCACTGGATGTCAGCAGAGATGTGGTTAAAAAGGATGAATTTGAAACATAGCTGTTCATGCTCACGTGTTGTGAGATATTTAGATGCATATGTGCACTTATCTTAAACTCTCACACTTCATGCATATGAAAACATTTTTCAGTGCATTTTGTTTCCATTGTGTCAAATTATGTGTGTGAATATGTAAACTTTTCATGGGAAAAGCAAAGTTTGCACAACCTCTTAAATAAATCAGTACCAGACTAATACATTAAATAATTAAACACTGCAGTAACAAATGTTGCATTAATGTTATGAGACCTTGTAAATTCAGTATGCAGTGTGATGAGCGGCATGGCTCTAAGGATAGCAATGTTTATCCATCAGTCAATCCAGACTGAAATATCTCAAAACCTATTTGATGGATTAAGGTGAAATTTTGTCCTGACATTCATGGCCCCCAGAGGATGAATCCCACTGACTTTAGTGACCCCTGACTTCTCCTCTAGCACAACCATGAGATTCTCATTTGTGGTTAAGACTGAAATGTCTATTGGATGGATTGCCATGAAATTTGGTACCGACAATTACATCCACCTCAGGGTGAACTGTAATAACTTTAGTGATCCCCTGACTTTTCATCTTGTGCCATCATTGGGTCAACATTAGATTTGTCCAATGATTTGGTTTGTGACTACATACTTAGGCTACTAAACTAATGACATCTGCCCCAGTAGTACTTTGTGTTTAGTGTTAATTAGCAAATGTTAACATGCTGACACACTAAACTGAGATGCTGAACATGGTAAACATTATATCTTCTTACAGCCTCATCGAGCTGCTTGCATGGTTGTTGACTCTTAGTCTTGTTCTAAGCTGCTCAATTTGGCCCTTAAATTGACCCAAAGTAGTCTGGGTGTAACAATAATATACTTCTTCCACACAAGACAAAGGTCCACTGGGTACGAAGTGGGTGTGAGAGCAACATTTTGTTCCTGTCAGTGTTCCTCTGGGAGGCATTTCTGAGTTGTGATTTTTTTTTTTCATTAAATTCATAAAACTTGATACTACTAACTAAATCCCTTCACAAAAATGTGCTGCATTCTGCATAGTTTCTACTGCTTTATCACAGTCTTCAATCAGCCCACTTGGCCTGGAAGTGCTGTGCCATCCAGAGGGACCGAGTGTATGTTGATAACCCACTGAAGTAGAGAGAGTCCTGTGGGAAAACTTTTTAATTGGGATTATCACAGACAAACTGGCATGAGTCATGGATGCGGTTTGGTTTGGTATGTAGACAGATGCTGTGAAAACCAGGGGTTCAAACATGCGTCTCATTCTTCTTTAAGCCTGGATCTCCTTCAACAGATATAATTTCCAACTTGTAGAGAAAACAATCTTGCTCCAGTCTGCTACATTCATTAGGAAACACCTGGGCGTCTTATCATCACAACAAAAATATTTCAGCAAGACAGATCCGTGCAAGTCTCAGAATTGTTGTTTATGAGGGTGTCCTCATAGAAAGGCTCTGAACAAATAAACACAGCAGCGACGAGAAGGACAACAACATGAGGGGAAAAGCCAAGAGTTGAGGAGACAGATGTGAGGGGGGGACTGAGCACAGTGGGATGCACACTGCTGATTCCAAAGCAGTGAAACATGACTACTTGTGTTTACCCCCGCCCTCTCCTCTCTGTCTCTGTACACACACACATACATGTTTGGCTGCCTCAGGATGGCTCCCCTCCAGTCTCCAGACCAGGTTTTAGCTGATTACCAAAACGGGGGTCTTTGGGAATCAACACCACTGAGCTGTGCTGGGTGGAGAGATTTTTTTCCCCCCTTGACTAAATGAGGAAAAGAAAAGAGTCCAGCTATTCTTCTGGGACTGGAAACTGACCTCATGCGCACTGCACACCTGAACTTTTCTCAATGAGTCTCTCTCTCATCAGAAATAACAGTCATCCTGAGCAGGCATAGTAATAATCATGTACTTATTACAACCTTTGTGATCATGGAGTGAAAGTGTGTAGCAGATATGGCCCCAGGGGGGGAATGTAAGTGTGTGACTGCAGAGAAGTGACGCCCTGCCTGCATCCAGATGTTTCATGTTTCCCTTGCTCTTTGGAGAGGTCTGCGCACAGAGGAACAGGGGGATCTGAAAGCCACGGTCCAAGGTCCATGTCTCCAGATCTGGTGAGAAGGACGATGAATGCCATGCTTTTTGTGTAAGGTGTTTTGGATTTGAAGCCAAGGCTGTCCATTGTTTCTTTGCGTCTGGAGAATGGAGAGCTGCAAACTGAGGACGCTCATGCTGCTGGAGATACATTTGCTGTGGGTCTGTGCGCTCTGTGTGCAGGGACACTCCAGTCCAGATCACAAGAATGGTGAGTTCACAAAAGTGCGCTTCAGTCACAAGTCACACTTATGGAGTTTATTTGTTTATTTTACTTTGGAGTAATTTGTGGAGATTGTACTTGTAAACAACAGTCATCAAACTGAGGATCTTTAGCTTTGGTAAAAGTAGTAAAACTATAGTGTGAAAGTATACTTAAGAGGTAAAACTAAAGTGTTTTAAGCAAAGCATTTTTCAAAAGTAGGAAAAAGTACTTGTCATATATTAATATATATTATGGTATTTAATTATTACTGATTAATTGTGTGCAAGTAACTTTTTATTGTTGTGGTCAAGGGGAAGATCATGTTAACTACTTTACATATTGTTGCGTAGTTTATAACAATGCATCAGATTTTATGAGCTGATTGTGTGCAAGTAACTGTAGCTGTCAGAAAACTCATGACAGACTGACTGCCTGCCTGTCGTTGCTGTGTTTGAGGTCAGTGAGGCAGCCGTGTGTGACCGGCTGATGAATGGCTTCATTCTGATTCCTCTCACACTCATCACAACCCACAAACCACAGTGTCGTCCTTCATTAGGCAGAGCACGACCTCGTCCAGTGTGGACGTGTATACATGTGTGTCTCATGTCGGTCTCTCTGTTTTATCTCTTTCCCAGTGATTGACCTCCTGGCAGCTCTAAACATGTCCCACCACATAAGCGGTGTGTCCAGATCGCAGAGTCCCGGCGGTGCAACATATAGAATACGTCCGAGAGCACCGTACCTGAGTCTTCCTCGTGAATATTCCCACTTCTTGTACTCAAACCTTCAGGGTGGCATGGGGGTGCATTTTGTGGGGCATCAGGCATCGGGCTCCAGTGCCACTCTTTTTTCTCTCTCCTCTGCATCCTCGCCCATTCTCCAAATCATCTCCTCCACCCTCAATAACACTCTGCGTTTGGACTACAGGGCTGGAGGTGGAGTTCAAGGCCTCGCCAGCTTTCACTTCCCCAGGAGAAACCCCTTCTCCATGGAGGAGTGGGTGCAGCTGGCTGTGAGCCTGGAGACTGATAGACTGGCATTTTTTGTAGACTGTCAAGAAGCCGTGGTTATACCAATAAAAAGTGAAGAGAGAATAAACCTGCAACTGCCTCAGGATGTAGTTGTCACTCTTGCCAGCACGCCAGGAAAGAAGGGCAGCAAATTTAGTGTGAGTTTCTTGCACATTCTTCAGACCTGTTCACACTCACATACTGAAAGGATCAGCTTAACTGATATTTGCTATTTACAGTATTTTTTTAAGTTAGCAGTAATTCAACTTACAGTATTTGACAAAGATATCATGCTGTATAAACCAGATTGTACATAATAACAAAAAAGAATGAAACACAAAAAACACAACTATATAACAGTATCTGGAACAACAGTACTGCATATCCACAGTGTATGCAATTATTTAACAAGATTGTATGTATTCTACACTTTCTGTCTATAGTCAATGCATGTTGTATATACAGTAACATTTTGGAGCCTATGCGAGTATTTCTGTGTTTCTTTATGAATGCAGGGATATGTGAAGACGGCTGAGATTTCAATGAAAGCATATCTAAGGCGACCATGGCTCTGTGACAACATTACAGGTAAAGAGAGAGCATCTACAGTTAATCATTTTCCTTGTTTGGAGAGTCAAATAAAAGGAAATAATTTATCTAAGAATTCAATTTGAACACATCACAAGGATAAATGTATATGCAGAGACCCTACAAACACACCCTTCAAAGTAAACATTTCAAAGCTCAGAGCAGAGCTGTGATTAATTTCTCTTTTTTTCTAGGTACTCTGTAATGTATATGTATGCATGTCTGTGTGCAAACTCTGTAAATGTGCATCCATATATCAGTTTGTAACAGCCTGCTGTGGGGGTCAGAGGCTGCAGGGACATTCCCTTCTTTTTTCCTTCTGCTCCATTCTTTCTCTTTTTACTGACCCAGATAATTGATTATATTTTGAGTTCTCATGTACTGGGAGACATGACAAGAATATCTGTCAGTGAAAAGTGAACAGCTGTTAAAATAACCATTAAATAACTGAAAAACAGTTTAGAAATCTGAACAGTGAGATACTCCTCACATTCTCACAATGAGTTAAACTGAGTAGTGGGACCACCGTGGTTTATGTGCATTAGATCATATCTTTGGGCCCTCAGGCAGAAAGTCCCCCTAACAGTTTGTTTGTTATTCCTCTGTGTGGGTCCTAATTTTGACAGCATTTTCTCAGGATGTTTGTTTAGGCTCCACATTAGTTCTTCTATTCATTCAAGAATTATTCAGGAATCTCTTCTCCCACCAATGCCTGCTTTCTCCTTCCAGATGCTCTGCCTCCGTCTCAGCACACAGACACTCGTAGCTCAGACTCTCGGTCAGATGGCGGTCGAATGCTTCAGCAGGATGTGTCAACCAGTAAACCTCAAACAAGCCACGGGCCAATGGACCAAACCAGCCATTATCCCCAGGATGTCCAGAATGACCAGATGCAGAGAGGTGTGGTGCTGGGGCCCCCAGGGTCTCCCCAGGGGGTAAAGTCTGTTTCTCAGGCACAAAAGGACGACAGGCTGAAGAAGCTGGAGAAGAGGCTGGAAGAGCTGGCTCGTATGCTGGACATGGTCAAAACTCAGGTGCATATTGCATTTAGAATATATAACTTTCCATGATCAAATAAGAATGTCAAGTGATAAAAAAGTGAGTGTGTGTTTTCAATTTTTGTCTTTCTACAGAATGCAGACCTACAGTCACGCGTGCAGTACCTGGAGGGATGTGAGTGCGTGAGGCAGCGATGTGTGTGGGAGGGACGTGAAGTGGAGGATGGTCAGCGCTGGCAGGTTGACCTCAACACTGTGTGTACATGCACGTCTGGAAAGGTCACATGCCGAGCCAACATCAAAGGTAAAAATGACTCAGCCTCTGACAGTTCTCTTTATCTCCCTCATTCCCTCCCTCGTTTGCTTTCTCTCTTTAACTTTGTTGCACAAATACAAACACTCACAATAAAATCAACCTGTGATTTTGGCAACACTTACAACAACACTAACACTCATTCAACTGGTGTTAAATAGCTAGTTTGCAGATGGCCGTCCCTCTCTCAGATCCTTGTCTGTCTAACCCCTGTCAAAACGGAGGCGTATGTTTCGTCTTGACCTCTGACCCTGCTGGGTTTCACTGCTCCTGTCCCCCCAACACCAAAGGACGAGTGTGTCACAGGCAGCTGAGACAGGTATTTTCGTGCCAGGATTAGTGGAGTAGAGTAGATTTATAAAGTGTAACAAAACAAAAAATGTTCAAAAGTGCTGGTGTCAAACGTTTTTGTCCATGTTGTGAAAATGTATGTGTCAATTTAGCCATGCTAGCTGCAATGTTTTGGGATGTTTTGGGTCCATCACTTCAGTCCAAATATCTCAACAATTATTGAATGAAATGTCATTGAGCCTCACAGAGCAACACTAGCATCATTGTAGTTTCTCAGTCTTGTAATGTTGAACATGTGTCCTTGAGTGCTTTTCCCAGTTTTATCTCCTGTAGGTGATTCGTTGTTTTAGTTTTAGTCAGAAGATTTGCTTATTGTATGTTTGATTACCCGGCAGGTCTCCAGAACTTTTCAAATGCTTGAGGTGGGTCACAATCACAAATGAAAACAAAGGTTTGAAACTCCCTTCTGTTAAGTGTTGTGTTACTGTAGTTTTCTTATAGATTCCTATAGTTTTAGTGTTTTCTTGTCAGTCATTTTGTTTCTTATTGCCTCTGTACTTTGCTACGTTTTGCAAGGCAAAATTCTATCACAGTAGTGAGTTAGACATTTTGGGAAATACACCCATTAAATTCACAAGTTAGAAAAGAAGATCGATACCCACCTCATAGATCCTGGTTACCTTTGGACTCAGTGAAGCTGGACTCTGTTTTGCCCAGTTTCCAGTCTTTGTGCTTAGCTTAGTTTCTCCAGGCTGCAGCTTCATAACAAACGAGAAATATGAGTGTGGTATCTTTTCATCTCACTCTCAACAAAGAAAGCGAATGACTGTATATCTCAAAATGTCAAACTATTCCTTTAATGTGTCCTAACTGATCTAGTTTTTAGATCACTTGTAACTGTCTGTTGTTTGTTCATGGTTTAGCTGTAGAACATTGTTTGGCCTGCTGCATTGGGTGAGCCCAATAGCAGTGCTTTGTTTTACTTTTGTCCTTAAGTCCTGGCTATGGACATTGCAGTGGGGTTTAAGGCTGGGTAAGAGGCCCTGTGTCCCGCTCCCCACTTCTAGGCATGTTGGGTACCCAAACCAGAGAACAACTGTGAAGGTGAGCGGCCATCTCAACGCCGCTGGGCCTTCAATCCTACTTCTGGCCTCTGTGAGGACTTCTTCTACTGCACTGGAAACAGCAGCAACAACTTCCCTTCCTTTAATGCCTGTAGGGACCAGTGCATGTTGGGTGCATGCTGCCTCCGCAAACCAAGACAGGGACACAACATCTCCTCTGTGAACAGGACTCTGTGGGGATATGACCACTATAATAATTTGGAGGATGAAATGTTATACAACAATATAGACTTCAACCATACTGGGCAGGAAGACCTTAAAGGAAACCACACAAAGGTAGACTGCCACATGAATTCAGAGTTCACCTTTACCTGTGATTACCTCACTCGAACACAGTGCCAGACTTTGGTGAAGGACCATGCTGGAGAGGCACAAGTAATGAGCTTCTCTCCTGGAGTGAAGTGCTCCGACATGAGATGTGGTGGAGGTTGTGGATGCTTCTTTCAACACAAGTTCTGGAGATATGGGCAAAGGTTTCAGCAAGGCTGTGAAGAGTGCATATGCGCTCGTAGTGGCAGAGTTGATTGTGTGTGCAGACACCCAACCCAGCGGAAAGAGATCAGAGACCTCACACTGAGAGAGAGGAGGTTGTTCCATCGGGCTATCAGGAAACTCTACACCAAGTCAGGTGAGGCTGTAAATCTAAAAGTTTTGTTCCATAACTAAATTTAAACTATGCCTCATTAATATGGATTAATTTGTGCTGTGTGTGTGTTTACATGTGGATTTAGATGTGTGGAAAGGGTTTGCACTACTGAGAGCTGAGTTCTCCCCTCTAGCCGGTGATCACGCCTTCTTCCTCCCATGGCACCGCTACTTTCTGCGAATAGTGGAGCGTGAGCTGCAGTCAGTGTCATCATGCAAACTGGCACTTCCATATTTTGAGTGGACAGTGGACTCTGGGTCAATGAAGTTCTCAGCTGCCTGGCAGGCTGGATTGTTCGGAGGAGATGGAGAGCTCGATTCTGGCTGCGTCCCACATCACCCTTTCCAGGGCTTGCCACCGCGTTTTCACTGGTCCCCTTGTCTCAGACGGAGCTTCAACTCCTTGGTTTGTCAAACAACTTTTATTCATTTGACAGTCCACCCCATTATACTCTCTATATAGTGCGCAACTGTGAGCTGTATTACTGCTACTAGGTTTGTCTAACTGATTTCCATTGAACCCTTTAGGTGTGGCTGCCAGATGCAGTGACACTGCAGAGGACTGTAAACCAGCCAGATTTCCTACAGTTCTCCCAGTCTCTGCAGACTTATTCTGGCCTCTTTAGACTTTGGGTAGGGGGTCATATGGCTTCACCTCTAGCTTCTTATGACCCTTTATACCTGTCACACATGGCGTTCATGGACAAGCTGTGGGCACAGTGGGAAGAGAAACATCAGCATGGATCAAAAACACAAACTTCTGGAGATGATGATGATAATCATCAGAGCAACACTGATTACCCTGCTGGGCAGAAGCATGTTAAGATGCAGCCTTTTGATGTTACCCCTGATGATGTGATTTCATCCCAGCAGCAGATGTGTATTGTGTATGTGCCCATAACCATAGGTGCACCTTGTAATATTACATCATTACAAACACACCCACAAGGCAGTCAGACACATCAAAAGCGTCGCCTTAACAAACACAGCTCACATGACAATAGTTTTGTCACTGGTGGCTTTGACAGCAGTGGTTTTGACCAACAAGGATATGATCGTGATGGCTATGACCGAAGCGGTTGGGACAGGTGGGGCTACGGCAAAAATGGATTTAACCGGGACTTCATTGACAGGGATGGATATGACATATCTGGTTTCGACCGTTATGGGTTCAACCGCTCTAATGTCACCTGGTTTGGCATGCGTAAGGATGGAGCGTTTGTGAATGAGAAGAAGAATGAGCATAAAGAGACAGATGAAAAGGAGGATACACAGAGAGACAAGATAATGTCCAAGCTCTTCCGCGACAAAGGCTACAGTATCTATGGGTTTGATCCATTTGGTTTGGATCACGGTGGGTTTGATGTATTTGGCTTTCGAACAGATGGTTACGACAAGGACGGGTGCAACTGGTTCTTCAATGGGCCGCACTACCTGCGGTTCTACTTCCACACGCAGCAACAGTTGATGTCATCCAGTGATGAAGCTTTAAACCGCATCGCCCGTACCTGCCCTCCAGTCACCTCCCTGCCCCGACACTGGACCGCCCAGGACTGGATGACTTTTGATCCAGACAAAAGCAGTGTTCTGTATGGTCAACTAGAGCAGGGATGGATGAGACAAATTAAGCCAGAAAGTGATTATACTGTTATGGCAGCTACTCAAAATAGGAGCAACACCTGGCTTCCAATCACACCAGATCACAGGTATCAGAAATACAAGATGAAAGTGACAATTGCATCGCAAAGCTAGCCCACAATTTGTTGTGGGGTATTTGCTTGGGAGAGGCAACATTTGAAGTAGGTTGCACAGTTGACTGATGTCAAGTGCCTTCCTTATACTAGGCTAATTTACAACTTCTATCCATTGATCATTTAATGTAAAAACATGGCTATGCAATTGCAGATCCCACGCTTTATTTTACACCTACCACTGCGAGTTAAACAGGTGTTCTTAAGTTGCAAAGTGTCCAGAGTCAATTGGTCATCTTAGCCTGAAGCTTTAGCACCCAACTACCAAGTTTAGGCAAATCTCAGTAGAATTCAAAACTAAAATCTTTTGGTTGAAATGGAAATTGAGATATATCAGCTGGCTTTACAAGGCCAATGTGGCAATCTTCAATAGTAAGTTCAATCTTTTCTAAGCTGTTTTTTTTAGCATTTCAACCAACGTTGTGATCCCCTTTCCCTCAAAACACTGTAGGTTTTGTTTCAACCTCCACTGGTTCAGCGGCTGTCCCCTCGGTTCTGCACCTATCGCCTGCCCTGACCTTTGCCATCAAGCCCGCTGCCATGTTCACCCCGAGGCTGTCTGCCATGTGCACAATTGTGGTTCCTGTTTCACGGAGTGGCGAGATCCAGCCACAGGAAACCATGTAATATGCCATGGCTGGTAAACTCTGGATTCTGTCCCAGAAAAATGGAGGAATAAAGTACTTTTCACAGCAGTGAGAAGAGATGATGATCATCATTTGGTACTGTACTACATTATCTCTGGGAGTACAGAGAAATAGAAGCCCTTCATGATAAGGATGACTGCTAAAATGTGTTTGAAATGGTTTCACCTCATTCCAAGATTTTCCATTTGTACCACCATGTTTATATTCTGACATGAACTCTGTATGATGTACTTTATCTCTTTATCTTTATATGGTGTTGAAGCAGCTCATTGTTTTGGTCTGTATGGCCCACAACTTTCTTGGCTGACTCTTACCACTCACATCAAAGTTATTTCATGTTTTTGGCAATAAAAGCTCTAAACAAACTGTACATACGCTGCCAAACAACTGACAGAGAGAGTTAGCAACTAGATGGGTGTACATAGTGCAGCATTTAGCCACTAAAGACCTATAGACTAAGGAGATAGTAGAGACCAAAAACAGAGCTAAAAGGAGAGTGAATATTGCTACTTACATTATTCAGGTTGGAGGAAACACGTTTCTAAATGAATGCTAATGTTGCTTGTGATTGGTGGATGTGTAAATAGCCAACTGTTCACCATATCAACTTTAGAACTGTTTATTTTGTTTAGAGCTTGTTGCACTGCCCCCAAGTGTCCAAAAACAATTAATGCAGGTTTAAAGCATTGTGGTAGTTTTACATGTTTTTGCCATTTTATTTTGTATTACTACCATTTGCCAAAGCATACTTTAAGTTAGGTACCTTGTCATGTGATAACATAGCTATGAGCAACTTCCAAGCTGGTGCGTTTGAGGTAATTGTGTACAAGCGCCTGTCACTGTGGAGTGAAACAAACATGTGGAGCTTTAGTTGAGGTCGGACCGGCCTCATTAAGGATTCTCTGTCTCTTTTGGTCTCTCTCTCTTCCTTCCACACTTCCACAGAGTTATGTAAACTTTGTTCTGTCCTGCTTATGGTGCACATTTTCCCCAACAATGTAACACACATGTGCCCAAACACTGTCCGCTCTCTCACCCCCTCTGACTATGCTCTCTGTCACTGTCTCTGCCTTTTCATCCATCTTGCCCTTAATTGTTTCTGCATGTAGGCCTGAAGACTCCGACGGCACCCAGTCGATACACACTCGCAGACTCACACTCCCTCACACACACTTTGATCTCATGCATGCTTGGCTTGCTAGAGGAAATGCCTGTTGGCTGCTGGCACAGTAGGCAGCCTCACTGGCTTCTCTCACACTCTGTGATTATTGCCCTCTCTCACACACAAAGACATTGTCTCTGTCCTTTGGAGAGTTGTCATTAAAATAATTATCTGCTGAAATGTCCAAGCTAAGGGAAAATAGTGTTTGATGAGCTCCCGGAAAGCCTTTGATGAAGAACATTTAGTGGATGATGCTCTTCAATGTTTGGTTTTTGCCATCCTGCAAACAACTTTCTTTTTCATCAAAATAACTTCAACAGTCACAAAACAGGGGAAGTTGTTCAGGTTGGGATCTGTTTTTAAGGGAATCCTCCAAAAAGCTGCACCCTGTCCAGTTTTCTCTCTATTTTTCCAACAGTAAATCTCTCCCAGTGTTAATAGACTTGCCGGTGGTAGTCTTTAACGTCTGGAAGGCTGCAGGCACTTGTGGTTATTGTTACGGCTCATAAAACATAGTGTGTGTGAGAACGAGCACGTGTATATTACATCAGAGCCATGTTGTTCTGTCATTACTGGAGAGAGAGCAGGGCCAGATGTTCCCCAGTGACCTAGAGTGGAGACAAGGTGAAGAAAAACCTGCACTGATTGACAGAGAGCGACCAGCTGTAACATTCAGACTTTTCCACATTCCTTTTTTCTGACTGTCAGTAAAGACTCTAACTATCACTTGGGATATGCATTCACACACACACAAGCTCAACAATGTGTATGCACTTAAACTTGTGTCTCATCTTCAGGGTGTGAGCTGGACGGTACAGTTCATAATGTGTCCTACAGCAATGTAGATGGCTGTCAGACGTGTACTTGTAAGGTGAGTATTAGACTGATGACACAAACACATTCATTGAGCCTGAACCTCTGGTCGTTCTTTGGTTTTCATTTTCCCTCTATTCTTTGCCGACAGGGGGGTAACAGGGAATGCTATCCCCTTCCCTGCCCTTCACTGGACTGCACACAGAGGGAGACTGTACCCGGAGAGTGCTGCCAGCGATGCGCAGGTAAAGACATAGGAAAAATAATCTGTACACAGCAATCTTAGCTAGAGAAGGAAATCTAACACTTACTAATAATACCATTACACAGGATGCATATACTGTCAGGGAGTCTCTCCTCAGTAGGTTTTCCCACACTTTTATGAATTGCACAAAAACAGTTTTTTGTTCAATAGCTTAGTCTTCACTTGACAGCCCTCGAAATGAAAATGACAGAGCCATATGCCACAGACTCTTCTTCATATAAAAAACCCATTTGGAGTACTCCCAAACACTGAGTAGTAAGTAAAAGTTCAGGGTTGTACCAAAATTAAATTTGTCTAACTGTCTCACAAAGTGCAAAAATATTGTCAAAAAAATTATTTCCCAAAATCCTTAGGTAGTCATTCAATTGTCTGAGAAAAACCTTTATCTGGAAAAGGCTCCTCTTGCTGGTTTTGGTCAGATGGAAACTTTATTGATCTTTTCAACGAGACAAGATTATTGTTACTCAGAGTTCTGTATATTCATACAATACATTGAGAGCTTAGTACTAATGGGTAAAGCGGCGTTGAGAGATGATATTTGTCCATTTGTCCAAGCTGACAGATAAGACTGATTTAGGTATGCATGAAGGTTTATGCATGGTATGTGTTTTGAATTTCTATGTAATTACTTAACTAACACTATTAGAGTAAAGCAATCTGATGTAAGATGTGTTTGCAGGCTGTTCCCATTCTGGTGTCCACTATGATCATGGAGCCAAGTGGAGTCCAGCAGAGAATCCCTGTGATGTCTGCTACTGTTTGGTGGGTCTGATACTGATCAATGATTTAACCTCACATCTCTGTCACCTTCATTGATATTTATATTGTTCTCGCCTCTCACCAGGAGGGTCATGTCCGCTGTGAGAGGGAGCAGTGTAACATGCCATGTAAACACCCAGCTGCTCCTCCACCCAATACCTGCTGTCCAGTTTGTCAAGGTTGGTTTCTTTAATTCACTGCAGCAGCAGCGGCATGTGTGGGTTCAGAGAAGTGCAGGAACACAGTGTGTGTTTGTGTGTGTCTTGCAGGCTGTGGTGTGAACGGCCATGAGTTCGCTAATGGAGCTGTGATCCCCACTGGAGACCGCTGTCAGGAGTGTACATGTGTGGTATGTCATTTATCGTCATAATTTTTTTTTGCATGTATAAATAATTTGAAATAGTTTTAATTTAAGGTTGATCTGTTTCCCCTCTAGAATGGAAATGTGGCTTGCTCACCCCTTCCTTGTCCTGCCTTGTCTTGTCGAAACCCTGTGCATCGTGCTGGAGACTGCTGCCCAAGGTAACCAACCTGCCTAACCACATCATATCACTTTCACCTTCCCTACTTTAAATGTGCAGCTGGTTTGGATGTAACATGACAAGTTATAGTTCAGATGAGAGACTCTGAAGGTTTTCAAGACAACTCAAAGATTTGCAAAAGTTGTAAATGTTGTGTGTATGTGACCTGTAGGTGTGAGCAGTGTGAATACGAGTCCAAAGTTTATGTAGATGGACAGAAGTTCCCCTCCAGGAGAGACCCCTGCCTCCGCTGCCGCTGCTCTGTGAGTTCAGTCTGGCAAATGTTTTGGTTTTGTGACGTTCATGTGATTGGGCTGATGGTGTGCTGGCAAGGGTTCAAAGAAAACATGTCAAAAAGTATTGCGCTTTCAGAAGTAGGTTTGATTACATTTGAAAATGGGATTAAGCTTGAAAAAGAAGCTGTCTCCTTTGAGTCTGACAGCAACTGAAATTTAAAATGCTCAATCAGAGTGACACATTTAATCTCTTGTTGTTGTCTACCTGTTAGGCAGGTGAAGTTTCTTGTGAGCGCATGGATTCATCATGTCCCACACCTCGCTGCAGTCATCCAGCCAAGCGTAAAGGAGAGTGTTGTCCCACATGCGATGGTATATCTGTAGATTTGATCCAAAATATACAATTTCCTCATGCCTTTTACAAATTTGTTTTGCCACTTTCTAATTTCATTTTTCCTATTCAGACTCAAACAAATATAATCAGAGTTTGTGTTTGTTTCCACAGAATGTGAGTATGACCGGAGGGTGTACGCTGACGGAAAAGTGTTCACCCCTGCTGGAAGTGGGCCCTGCCTGCAGTGCAGGTGTAAGGCAAGTCTGTGCCGTATGTTCAAGAAGAAAAGTGGTGAAACTTGGAGGCAGACATGTTTCTACTTTTGTCTCGTGTTGACAAAATGTCTAATTGTTTCACTGTCATTTGGGGTGATCCTGTTGGGCAACTGATGGGCATGTACATATTGGCTGTTTTGGTTCTGTATGTGCCTTTATTCTGAAACACACTGTAGTCCTAATGTTTTCATACTGTGTGTCTGTTACAGGGTGGGAATGTTATTTGTCATGAAGAGAAGTGCCCTCCTGTCCAGTGCTCCAACCCTATTATAGACCCACATCTCTGCTGTCCAATCTGCAAAGGTAATAATGCATTCAGGAACACGCAGATGTAGATCATCAATGAATATATAACAACTCCTCTTGTCTCATTGTAGCGTGTGTGTTGGAGGGGGTGGAATATGAGGAAGGCTCCAACTGGCATCCTGAGGGTCCCTGCTCCAGCTGCACCTGTGTGAATGGAGAAACCGTGTGCACACACACACACTGCCCCTCCACCGACTGCCTGCATCCCACCAAGATCACTGGTAAGACTGTGTGTGTCTGAGTTTTGTTTATATGCAGGTCACTGTTTAACCCCACTACGCTGTCTCTTTCCTTTTCTCAGGCTCCTGTTGTGCAACGTGTGAAAGCTGCACCTATAACCATCTTATCTACAGCAACGGCCAGAGGTTTACGACCCCTGACCAGTCATGCCACATCTGCACCTGTCAGGTGAGCATGTCTCCATTTACACATACACAACATAATACCGATCACATTCAAACCATCTGACACAGCCTTCACTTCTCCTCAGTATGGCACCGTAGAGTGTGAGAGAAGACCTTGTCCTCCACTCAACTGTTCCAACTCATACACACCACCTGGAGAGTGCTGCCCTAAATGTCCAGGTACTCAAACTCAGATCAGTTAGAGTCATAAATAAAATAGTACGTGCTTTTTGAAATTACCTTGCTTCTATGTGTTTGCATCATTCCCAGACTGCTCCTTTGAAAACCGTGTATTTGTGGATGGAGAGGCTTTTCCCAACCCTGTGAGTGTGTGTGAGGAGTGTAAGTGTGTGAGCGGCACAGTTGACTGCCACCAAGCACAGTGTCCTCATCCCCACTGTAATGCACCTCTACCTGGAACATGCTGTCAGAACAACTGCAATGGTGAGGACATATGAATTTTATATCAAAAATACAAATACAGAAATTAAATCTCACAATTAAAGAATATACCTCAACATTAGGCTGCAGCTATGCTGGGAAAGAATATCCAAATGGACAGGAGTTTCCTCATCCTACTGACACATGCAGGACATGCAGCTGCATAGTAAGAATAAAGACAAACCCTGATGCATTGATCACCTGCAGTCTTCTTGAAGCAGGTTTTCATTTCTGTGTTATGTTTGTTGTAGAATGGAAACGTCCAGTGTCTGATGAAGAGGTGTCCACCACTGCCATGCTCCAACCCAAATGTGCTGCCTGGAGACTGCTGCCCTCAGTGTCCTGGTAAGGATGTGCAAATGGGAAAAGCTCAGAGGATGGAGAAATGTTGATAGCAGAGGTATTCAAAGTGTGAGGATTGAGGTGTAGTGCATGAGGTGAAAGGGACAGGTACATGCCAGGGCTCAAGTTCAAGAATCATTTCATTAAAAATTGATAATCTGGTTTTGAAGAATTTAGACAATGTAAACTGTTTAGCATTGACATGGGTTTTTACAATTATTGCAATATTTTGTCTTTTTTACAATTGTATATTGTATTTTTCATTATCTCTCTTCTGAATGCTTATATGCCCCCTTTTGGCTCTCATTTTTAATTGGTGTTTTATCTTTATATATAAAACAATGGTTTCATATGGTCTTCATCTGATTCTCATTTGGAAAAGAGAAAGCTTAACAGAGAGCATTCTAAAAATCCTTAAAGCTTCTGTTTCAAATTATTTCCCCATCAAGGATTTAGAGTTTGAAGGTTGTTATTTTTATAATGAAAGGTAACATTAATTTGTGAAATCATCTGCTGTTGGGTTTGTCTCTTGGCTCAGGATGGCACATGGTTGAACACAACATAGATTATAAAGTTGTATAATGAGGTTGACTCTTTAAACTGATATTCCTCTAGCTCCTCCATCGGACTGTGTGTATGAACAACGACACTACAGACACACTGAGCGTTTCTACCACCCGACTGACAGCTGTCGATCATGTGCCTGCACCGATGGGACGGTTCACTGTCAGCGCAAGCCCTGCGCCTTTGCTGCATGTTCTCACCCCATCACACAGGAGTGCTGCCGGACCTGCGAAGGTACAAACTCTTAAATCCTGCTAAGATACTGTAACTTAAGGACAAAGTAGTTTTTTTAATTTGCACAATCACATTATGTCATGTATTGCAACAAAAGACCTCAGCAAGTATAGTGTTTCAGTCACATAAGAGACTACACTTAAGTCTCATTTTCATTGCAGGCTGCCTGTATGAGGGTCGAGAGCGAGCTAACGGAGAGACGTGGGATGACGCATCAGACCCATGTGCAGTGTGTGTTTGCCATGAGGGCTCTGTCCGGTGTGAGAGGAAGCGCTGTCCACCCTCCAGCTGTAAGCACCCAGTCCAGAGACAGTGCTGCATGTCTTGTGATGGTGAGTGATTGGAGGAAAAAAACAGCAACTTTCCAGAAAAAAATATCCACGTTACTGAACATGATCCACAGACTTTTCTGTCAAAAGTATTCATTTGGATTTATTTTACCAAGGTTATCTCAAAAATATCTTAATTTCCAATCTTCTGCTCACAGGCTGCATGTTTCATGGGAAAGAATATCACGATGGCACAGAGTTTGGTGATGACAACGACCCCTGTGCTGTATGTTACTGTTATGGAGGAGACGTCATTTGCACCAAGATACCCTGTTATGGAGATTGCAACCACCCTTATAAACCACCTGGACAGTGCTGTGGAGAATGTGAACGTATGTGAAGTCAAAATCAAACTATGCTCACATTTCTAGTTTATTATTATTGGATATAAACTTTGTTTTGCTCATCACAAAAATGACTAAATGTGAAACTGATGTGAGCAGACTAGCAGGAACAGTAGACCCAAATGCAGACAACAGAGGCAGGGTGTTACAGGGAGTGGGGATGGACTCAAACGCGACACACAGAAATTGGTGGTTGAAAAGATCTTTAATAAAGGCAAACAAAATCTTAATTAACAAAACTCACTGCTGGGTTGTGTCCAGGATAGTCCAGAAAATCTCAGAGCAGATCCAAAAAATGACAAGAGCACAGACAGTCATGAAGGAATCACAAAAGACAAGGAGTCAAAGAAGAGAGAACAAGAACAGAGGAGCGAGAGAGAGAGAAAGAACAATCCAGCAAAGGCTGAGTGGGGTGAAATGGCTTATATAGAGTCCTGATTAGTTGTTGGCTGCAGCTGGGATCACAGGTGACAAAATGAGGTGGGAGTGGCTGACAGGTAAGGTGATGCAGAGGCGGGGTGAGTAGGGAAGTACTGGGACCTGAGGTGAGAAGCTATGGCAGGTGAATAGTGACAGACTGACAGAACTTAGACAGGTAAACTAAGACAGAACTAAGGCAGACTGAACTAAAACATAACAAGGCTGTAACAGACAGAACTAAGAAACAGCTAGGACACACAACATGACAGAAGAGGCGAGGAACAAATACCAAGACAATGGACTAAGACAAGACTGACAGAATTAAACAGAGACTGAAACTAAGGCAGAGGGACTGAAACACTGGACAGAGAGGGACTGAACGCTGGACAAAACTGTGGCAGGTAAAGTGACATGGCAAAAACTAAGGCAAAACAAAAACTAAAGTCTAAACAGAGGCCTGGCAGGCAGAACTATGACACAGGGCTGCAGTACTCCAATGATTTATTAACTATAAAGGTAATGCATACAAGGCTTACAGTATGGTGAAGGTCTGAAGACAGTCTAAACAAGCAAATCAATGGAGAATAGGCAAGAATCAAAGTCCCAAAAAAACAGGCAAGGTCCAGGGAAAAAAAGCTATATGAATAAAAACCGTATGAATAAACACTAGGAACAGGCTGGAACATGGTACAAAGACAAACTGGCAAAGACAGATGGGAACAAACAGACTAGATGTTAACGAGAGACAATCACACAGGCAGGAGAAACACAAGGGCAAAATTACTGAAGCAAGAGGACTGTATCAAATCGAGCAAATATGACACTAAATAAACCTGTCTTTCTTTGATAGGCTGTTTCTATAACGGCGCAGTCCTCACAAATGGACAGTCAATCCCTGACCCAGGAAACCTGTGCTCTGAATGTACCTGCCAGGTAACATCCACACACATACATTCACATACATACTCCACCTGGTTAATCTCTTTAGACATCTCATCTCTTTAGTCATGCTTATTCTCTCACAGAGCGGTTCAGTGCGATGTTTGAAGAAGTCGTGTCCAGCAGTCCTCTGTCCTCACCCGGTCACCAACCCATGTGGCTGCCCTGTCTGTGACGGTAACCAGCTCACAACATCTCACACTTCAACTTGTGTAGAGTAAGTGAATCACCAATATTTCTCTCTGTGTGAAGGTTGTCAGTTCCAAGGTGTGACTTATGTTGACGGACAGATCCTTCCAGGAGGAGATGGAGGCTGCCAGGACTGCACATGCTCAGTGAGAGGGAGAGGGGTTGCATTTAGTTTGGGGGGCCGCTGACTCGCTTCACCCCTCACAGCTTCTGTACATCTTATCTTTTTTATTTCATAGAGAGGTGAAGTGGTGTGTGCACAGCGGAGATGCCCTGCTGTGTCGTGCCCACACCCAGCTCTGGATGGCTGTTCATGTGGAGTGTGTGATGGATGCAACTTTGTCGGACGGGACTGTTTCAATGGAGAACGGTTCCCCCACCCTACAGACCGCTGTCAGCTCTGCTCCTGTCTGGTACTGTTTGAATTTGCATGTGAATTTGTATCCACTGTAGATTTTACTTATAGATTAAATCCTGAAAATGAGGATTACACTTTAACTGGTCTACCTTTGCGGTAATATCACTGGAGTTGGACCTGATGAAGAGAACATGTCAAAATCATTGTGAGATAATAGATTAATCAAAAAGCATTTAGTAAAATATGAAATACCTTAACAACAATAAAAAGATGACCAACACGTTCAAGGCCACAGGGGTATATCAAAGGAATAGTCCAACAAAAATATATCATTTAGTTAGAATATTAGAGTATCAAATACTTGCCCCTTGTAGGCTCTGAAAGGGTTGTGGCTTGCTCCATCACAGAGGGTGGCAGCTGTTATTTACAGCAGTTGTAGCGGGTGATTTCAAAGGAGTTATGGCAAAAATAACTTGTCAAAACACATGAGAACTTCATGTTCTTTCCCAATAAATTGCCAAAAATCATACTTCATAAAGCAAGCTACAAACTGTTTCCACCACCCTGACACTTGAGCACTGGATTTCATTTTGTACACGGAGCATCTTATCTTCAGTTGTACGAGAGCTATGACTGACTATGTAAAGGAAATATTGTCAACCTCAGCGTGTGTTTCTGTGTACAGAACGGTGGTGTGGTGTGTACAGGCGTGTCCTGTCCGAGTGTTACCTGTGCGCGTCCAGTGACCCCTCCTGGAGAGTGTTGTCCTGTCTGCACAGGGATGTGTCACCATCAGGGGAAAGAGTATCAGTCTGGCTCCTCCTTCACTTCACCCTCCGATCCCTGTTCGTCATGTTCCTGTCTGGTCAGTCTGACAGTTCTTACTGAATGAACAATATTTGAATCCAAATTCAAATTCTCTGATTAATTACATCCCTCATCTTTTTCTCTCTTTCCCTCCTCTGATCAGAATGAGGTGGTGAACTGTCAGAAGAGACCTTGTCCGGTCCGGTGCTCCCATCCGGTCCCTTCAGATACCTGCTGCCCTGTCTGTGACTCCTGTCTGTATGAGGCTGTCGTCCACTCCCACGGTCACACATTCACAGCCTCCTCCAACCCCTGCCAGCGCTGCACTTGTGTCAGAGGCACCGTCTCCTGTGTGCCCTTGGTCTGCCCACCAACACCCTGCATCCAACCAGTTACCAAGCCGGGACAGTGCTGTCCTGAGTGCGCAGGTACTTCCTGAATTCTTTTGATTTGTGATGGCCTACCTGTTTTGTAGTGATTCCTGTTGTAGGTTTAACCCAGAAATGAATGTAGCAAATTGGTGGCCTTATTTTCTCTAAATTAACTGAGTCGCTACAACAAGAGCAAGAATTATAATTTTGAAATTGACCATTTTTCAGCACAAGATGGACACATTATTTTTCCTCAAATGCTCTAATCAAAGCATACATCAAATATGTCCATCCATCCATTGTGCATTATTGTGCTGATCTTAAGAGAATGAACTTTTGACTTTTAGTCAATGTCTGTTATGTTCAGAAAAAAACAGAAATCATTTCTTACTATTGTTTATTTTGTTTTAAATTTGTTTTTTACCAATTCCAACTTTAGAAAGTATCTAAAAGTATTTATGAAAAAAAAGAGCCACTGGAAATTCACATACATGGTCACAAACATCATACACGTACAATCTTATGCACAAATAAAAACATGAAAACAAACCATATGTCTCTGTAAAGATCTATTTGAGAATTCTCCTCCTCCTTGTCTTTGTCTTTGTCTTTGTCTTTTGTCTGTCTCTGATCTCAGTGTGTACACTCGATGGACACGAGTTCAGTGATGGGCAGAGATGGACCCTGAGTTCAAACCGCTGCTCCACCTGCACTTGCCAGGTCTGACTCCTTCACCTCTGTCTTTTCCCTTCATATTTGCACCTTTCCTTGTGTTTAAGTACTGATCTATCTGAGTCTCGCAGGCGGGCGAGGTGCACTGTTCGTCCCCTGAGTGTCCCAAGCTGCCGTGCATGCATCAGGTGACAGATCCAGGAGCCTGCTGTCCTCGATGTAGAGGTAAATAGATGGCTGAAAATTAAAATCATGTGAGGAAATAGTTTTACCAATGATTGAATTTTCCTTCTCAGGTTGTGTGTATGGAGGAGAGGAGCATCCTGAGGGCAGCAACTGGTTTGCAGACTCCACTCCCTGTATGACCTGTATGTGTGTGGACGGGGTGACCACCTGCTCTGAAGTACGTTGTCTATCTCCCTGCATCAACTTCATCAGCGTGCCCGGGGAGTGCTGCCCTGTATGTGCTGGTAAGCAGAAAAGGAGAAGCACATTAGCTGCATTTTTCATATTAGGATTTTTTTTTTTTTTTTGGCCTTTTGGTGCTTGATAATCTTCTATGATTGTTTTTGAGTAGACTGTGTATTTGAGGGCAGAGTGTATGGTCCAGGTGACAGCTTCCATCCAGCCGATGACCCCTGTCAGATCTGCACTTGTGAGGTACGACACTTACATGTCTGACAACTGGGAACCTGATTGTGACATCGTACTTTATTTAACTTGATAACTTTGTGTTTTCATTGACATTTTTATCTGAATTGATTCATCAGAAAACATCAGAAATTCAAGGTTTATCAGTGCAAAACCCAAAGATTTCAGATTTCTAATGATATAAAACATAGAAGAGCAGTCACACAATATTTGGCATTTTTGTTTCATAAATGACTTAAACCGATTACTGATTCATTTTCTCTCTCAATCAGTAATGAACTAATTGTTTCAGCTCTACTTAACAATAGAGGTAGAAGCAGTAGTAATAGAAAGAGATAATGAAGACGCAGTAGTTATAACGTGATAGTCGAAATAGACATAGTGGTGATAATCCAACCCGTGTGTATCCCCAGGTGATGCCAGATGGAGAGCAGCACCTGAGGTGTTACCGAAAGCAGTGTCCCAGTCTGGTCGACTGTCCCAAGAGCAACATCTTGTTCTCTGGCCCGGACTCCTGCTGTCCTGTCTGTGCACGTCAGTACTGAACCGCATCCTGTGATACACTGTGTATTATCTCTGCACCGCCACCGAGCTCTGTAACATTTGTGTGTGTGTGTGTGTGTGTGTGTTTAGAGCCTCTCAGTAACTGCACCGCCGCACTGATTGGCAATGAGGTCTTGGCCACAGATGACCCTTGTTTTACCTGCCACTGCAAGGTACCGCAGACTTTGTCTTGTGCCGTGTTATGGATACAGTATGTCAGTAAAAAGGGGTATTAAGTTTTGACTGTGACTTTGTCTGAACTCAGTCTGCAGCTACTGACAATCTCACAGCTTATTATAACCTATAATGGAAATAAGTGTAATAGTAGAACAAATAAGGAATCTAATTAAAATATCATCTTTCATATAATATTGCTTTTTGGCCATTTCATTGGCTTAAAAAATGATGGGAATTCTCAGGGTGACATTTACTTTGACATCTCAGAACCTTGAAGTTACATATCACATGATTCAGTGCAGTACAGTGATACAGTGTCTGTGATTTAGGACCTGACATGGACTTGCCTGCACCAGATCTGCCTCCCGCTCACTTGTCCTCTAAATGAACAGTTTACACCTCCGGACTCCTGCTGCCCTGTTTGTAAAAGTGAGATAACCAGCTTTCTTCCTGTTTGTCTGCTGCTTGTGCCTTTTAGATTGTAAACAAATCTTAATCTAGTATTAAGATGGTCCTCCTATGTTTCATACAGATTGTGTAATTGAGGGCCAGAACAGACGTGTGGCCAACGGCAGCAGCTGGACAGACAGTGATGACGACTGCGTCACCTGTACCTGTAATGTGAGTCTTACACACAATGCTTTGACTAGTGATAATAGCATTTACACAACACAATGTTCGACTACAAGATATATATACAAGATATGGTAGAGTAAACATGAACACTAGTAAAACAGTTATAAAAAACAAAAATAATCACAATGTGAAAAAACTACAAGTAAAAGACAGAATCCAAATTACACCCAAATCACAGCTAATTAAAAGCCTCACACCTAATATTAGACAGTAGAGTTCCTAAATTAGACCCGAGCAGTGATGGAAGAAGTAATCAAATTATTTACTTAAATAAAAGTAGCATTTAAAGTATTTCTTTAAAGTGTAGAAGTATAAGCAGCAACAAAATGTACTTTAAGTATCAAAAGTAAAAGCGCTCATTTTGCAGAATGGCCCCAGTGAATGTTATGTTATTACATCATTTTTATTGATGTGTTAATGTGCAAGTGGTACTAAATGGTATAATTGGTCGAGGTGAAGCTAATTTTGACTATTTTATATACTTATATACTTTAATCAAGGAGGCAACTTATTTTATACGATAATCACTTGTTTTATGTGTAAAATCTCAACCTGAAAAGGAACTAGCAACTATATGTGTCAGATTCATTCAGTAAAAATTTCTCTCTGAATTGGAGTGAAGTAAAAGTATGAAGCAAGTACTCAAGTAAAGTACAAGTACATGAGTAATTGTACTTAGTTACTTTCCACCACTCGACCTGAAATTGTTGATAGGTCTCGTATTTATTTTGACCATCTGTTGCTAAAGTAATTTCCTCTTTCTGTGCTTCATCCTCAGTTGGGCTACGTTGAGTGCAGCATTGAAGAGTGTTTACCTGCTGTTTGTCTGGACGGTCACAAACAAGTGAAGGTTCCAGGGAAATGCTGCTTTGAATGCCAAGGTATGACAGCCAGACAATACAGCCAGCATCTGTGGTTGTGTTTGTTCAAATTTCTTCTTAACATTTATCATGTTTGTGTGTCCTTGTGTGTGTGTGTGTGTGTTGTAGACACGGGGGTGTCGTGTTTGTACCAAGGAACAGTATATCACTCTAACGAACAGTGGGAGGTGGATGAGTGCACCAGCTGTACGTGTGTGTCTGGAGATGTGCACTGTCACAGTGAACGCTGCCCTCCCCTCACCTGTGCAACAGTCAGTATAACACACACTCTTTCCCAGCGTTTCATCATAATCTGAAATGTTCCCATAATGCCTCGCTGTTCTAAACCTTCAGTCTGTAGAGAGACATTAAATACCTGACATTTCTCATCAGTGTTTACACTCTGGCTGGCTCCTCAGAGCTCATCACTGCTGACATTTGTTTGGCTTGCTCCGAGTCTCCCGGGTTCCTCGTAGTTACACAGCCAGTGTAACTGAGTCTGGGTGTGTGTGTGTGTGTGTGTGTGTTTGCTCCCAGGATGAGATGCCAGCCATTGTCCCAGGTTTGTGTTGTCCTCACTGTCTTCCTCGTCCAGCCACCTGCATTGCCTTCGGAGACCCTCATTATCGCACCTTCGACGGCCGCATGCTGCACTTCCAGGGAGCGTGCACATATGTCCTGGCACAGGACTGTGAGGGCGGAGACTTCAGGTGAATGGGTCACCACTGTTACCCAAACAAGTGTTGTATGGCAGTTTTGTCTCTAATGGTTGCCTTGTTCTTGTGAAGTATTGGATACTTTCACTTCTTCCTGTCCACTAAAAATCTTCCAAATGAAACAGTCTTAGAAGGAAGAAACGAGGTTGAAATGCTATACTATACTATAGATATAAATCTATAGCTATACTATAGATTTTTTAAAGGGCTTTTTTAGCTCACAGGCCAAAAAGTTTTGGAGCTACTGTCCTGGACACCCTTTGCCCTTAATGCAACCAGCAATAGCAGCAGCAAAATGGACTGAATGTGTGTGTCAGTTTGAAAAAACATCTACTTTTCAGGATGTGTTGCTCATAACAACTTCAATTCATACCTTCAGAATGGGAAACAGCAACTTCTCAGTACAAGTCCTTTCTGATGTTAAGAAAATACCAGTAAATGAAAAAAAAACAACAACATGAAGCAAAGTTTTATAAAATGTTAATATGTGAATCACTACACTCTTTGAGGACTGCTCTTTGTCTCTGCAGTATTCATGCCACTAACGACGATCGGGGGCGTAAAGGAGTGTCCTGGACTAAAGAGGTGACTGTATTCATAGGAGACGTCACAGTGCAGCTACTCCAGGACTGGGTTGTGAAGGTTTGTGCATACAAATACTGCAAATGGTTTTTTTGCTGTCGTGTTTGTGTTACGCATCCACTCAGCCATTTTTGTTCTCTTCAGGTGAATGATGAGGTCGTGACTTTGCCGTTCCTCAGAGAGCCGTACATCTATGTCGAACGACAAACCAACACCATCTTACTCAACACTAACATCGGGCTGAAGGTACAGTCTCTTTCATTATCTTTGTAAATAACATATGATTGGATATTGGATATACGAAGAGCTTGATCATACGCTGCACCCACTCGTCCACCTTCAGGTGCTGTGGAGTGGGCGTTCACATCTGGAAGTGAGTGTGCCAGGCTCCTATAAGGGTCACACCTGTGGTCTATGTGGAAACTTCAACAACTACTACCAGGATGACCTCCGAATGCCCAGCGGACGAATCAGCCTGTCAGAGTCTGACTTCGGCAACAGCTGGAGGGTAAAATAAATACATGCTACAGAAGATATGGAGAGACAGAGGTGAATAAAAGAGGTGAAATTAATTTGTCAAACTGTCAAATTTAGGTCACAAATGGCAGCCACTCACTCTCGTCCTGTCGTCCCGGTGAGGACGTCAACCCCTGTAAAGACGCAGGCTACCAGGCCAAGAAGGGGGCTAACGCTCGCTGTAAGGTCCTGAGGTCTGCTGTCTTTAAGCCCTGCCATCGTGTGGTGCCTCCTGAACCGTGGTACGGAGCCTGCGTGTACGACCTCTGCGCCTGCGGGGCCAATATTGACGAGTGTCTGTGTGACACACTGGAGGCCTACGTCAGTCAGTGCAGAGAGGCTGGAGTCATCCTGCAGTGGAGGAGCCCATCACTGTGTGGTGAGTACAACACATACGTGAAGGCTCTGATAACATAGTTTCTGAAACTGCTTCTTGCAATGAGCAGCAGACATGTGGGAAATAATTAGCTCAAATCCACATGAGAGATTTCTGTATTGGTGTTTTTCTCTGTGCTCTCCTCACTGATTTGAAGTGGGCTTGGTTAAGTTGGAAAAAGATGATGTCACATACTGCTGTGCACCAATCAGAATTAGGCATCATATTTAGTACGAAATATATAATGTTATCATGAAAAATATAAGATTTGATTTTTCAGGGGTTTTAAACATGTACTGTCAGATTATGAAATAATGAGAAAGATAAGGGGTGATGAGTGAGAATCCTTCTGATCTACATTGCAAAATTACCATATTATACCCGTGAGCAATAACATAATTGTATTGCATAATAATAAATTAGATTTTTTACTTCTTGTTCTCAAAACTCACTTTATGACTCATGTTTTGATCAAAAACTCACCAAAGTCCACCTGCTCCTGTTGTAAACTGCTCAGTGGTGCTTTGCAGTGCTGCAAGCAAGTGAAGTGTCAAATGAAAATGCAGAGACGGTTTTCTCTTTTGAAACAGTGGCATTATTGTTGTCAACCTGCTCATTTCTACTGGTCACAAGTAAAGGTCAACAGAAGTCACATCCTTGAAGCCATGGTACTCACAGTGATCTCAGCCTCTCATTGTTCTCTTCTCTGTCACTGTCTTCCACAGCTGTGGGCTGTCCAGTGGAGAGGGGCTTTGTGTTTGACGAGTGTGGACCCCCGTGTCCCGTAACCTGCTTTAACGTGGACGTACCACTGGGGGAGATAGAGAGCCACTGCTTCAAGCCCTGTGTACCAGGCTGCCAGTGTCCTGCTGGTCTGGTTCTACACGACAACTACTGCATACAGCCGGAGAAGTGCCCCAAGATCATTCATGACAACCCGTCATAATGAGCTGCTGACTTTAAAGTGGACACTTAGTTGTACGCACACACATGCACTGTCACCTCACAAACCTTCTGTTACTGTACACCGAGGTTTGAAATGAACAAATATTCTGACAGATGAACCTCCATGACCTGTGGATTTAACACATTGACTGATGTGAAATACTGCATTTTAGTGTCAGCAATGGTATATTATTATATGTAGCACTGAATATTTATACTGCGCAAGGATGTGTTGTTGTAATTCCACGTGTTCATTGGCATCATCTCTGCCTGTTTTGCTTATGAGATATTGTCCACAGCCTTTAGATTATCGCAACAGTATCATTTACTGCTCTTATTGTGCTCTTGTCAAAAGAACATTTGTTTACTGTACAGGTTTATTTCAGTGATGTTTGACTGTGTATACAGTAAGTAATAATCTCAGGTACTCTTTTTTTTTCATTCTCCATAGTACAAATAAAAGTCTTCACTAATATATATGCAGTGTTTAATTTTCTGTTCAAATTCATTATTTACTTTATTCATTATAGACTTGAATGTGATCTTGGTAACACAATAGTTTCCTTTCATTTCCTTTCAAGGTTTCTGGAGATGTTATATGGTACCAAGTAAGTAAGATCAGTGTTCAATTGGTACTTTCTTTCTAATTTTCTAATTAATTCATTCCAATTATCTCCTTGTGTAACTTAGTATTTTAGTGAGTGCACAGCAGCTGAATATGCAAAAATGTGAAATTACTTTACAACTCAACATATATGGAGAATAGAGTTCCCAATGATAAAAGAATAAGGGATGAAATACATATGGGATTTAATTTAGTACGTCTTTCAAGAAAATTCCCTCAGATAATAACAACTACTTATACATTCAACTAACTTCTGCAAATCATAATTAAGAAATCAGTTGCAGATTTGTAGCACCAATTACATGGTTCTTATTGGGAAATCAGTAGGAAATTACAGACCTCTAAAACAATGTGTTACCATGATCTTAACAAGTGGGTGTTTTATAAGATTCATGATGACATATAATGAATGACACAGGCAACATAATATACAATGATACACAATACATAATAATCAAGCTAGGATCCAGCAACTTTCACTTGTCATTCAGTGTTAGAGAGCACTTTTCACACAGGTGTAATGTGTCACATGATCACGTGTCATGTTTCACTGCTCTCTGTCTCCCTTTGACAGATCCACTGTCACTTTTGTTGTTTGGTAACCTGATCCAGCTGTTGTCCACAGGACTGCTGTATCCATAGTAATAGTCTGGATTATTTATTAGCCCACAGTGGTGGAAACATGGAGCAGGTAAGACGCTTTGATGTTGGGTGAGAATTGCATTTGTTTTCTATGTGTAAACTACTACAACAAATGTCCTCATATCTTCCTTCAGGACTGTATCGCTGCTCTGTACAAATCCCTGGATGTGTGTGTCGGAGCAGAGTTCTCCTCTGAAGATGTGAGTCTCCTCTACCGCAAAGTGTTTCATGTTCCCTCAGACACTGATGAGGCACATGCAGCTATGAAGAAGGTATCTAATACACATTAAAGACAACAAGCATCACTATCAAAGCAGCTATCGTTTGATCAAATCTTCATTCGTCATTATGAAACACTTCTATGCGTGTCAGATTGCAGGAGGCAACAACAGCTGGTCCTGTGTTGGTGACAATGTGTTGGATGTTCTCTTAGAAATGGAAAGGGAGAGGGAAAAGAAGGAAAAGGTAGTGAATGAAAAGCTTTTCTATCCTTTGACTTTCATATGAGAGCGTCTGAGAAACCTCAAATATTTTGTAATTACGACTAAGAGTCAATATTGTTATCTCCAGCTCTACTGGGACCTCCAGCTGCTAAATGCTGGAAACACTCTCTATGTGATGGACAAGCCAGTCATCATCCATCCTCAAGTGCTGAACTGTCTAAACCAAAGCACAGAACCAAATACTTTCAAAAAAGCTCACAACCTATCAGAGCCAGGATCTGTGCAGTCATCCGCCTTTGACCCAGACGGTTTACAGGTATGTGTTTGCAGTGTGGCAGATTTTCTCCTGCATGGAAGCTGTTGCTCTGTTCATCCGTACGTTTACACTCCACACACAGACGGAGAGACTGATGGGGAAGAAAGAGCTGTGTGGGAGCGTGAGGGGCGTGAAGAGGCTCACGAAGTCAGCCAGGCAGAGCTGGGCCACGTGAGTGTTTAAGAAGTTACTCAAATAATTCTTTAAAAAGGCACTTTAATTGAGTTTTTGCTTTTTACAATACAGTACTTGATACTTTCACTCTACCAGACTATAGAATGTATTATTTTTTTACTCCATTACATTTTGTTTACATGAAAGTTTGAGTTTTGAGATACCTTGCAAATTGAAGCTATACTTGCAACATATGCGGTAAGGTACGCTCAAATATAATGCATTGCTATAGATAAAGTATTACCCACTGTAATATTAGTTCTTTTACTTTAAGTAAATAATTTTAATTTTTTTTACCACTAGAAACAATGAACAGCTTTATGAAATGTTACAAGCCACTGCTTATACACTGAAGTACTTGTTTACTGTAATTGTTGATATGTGTTTGCATTCTTCTTCTTAGATTGGCATCAGAGGGTGTGCACAGTATATTATTGCCCTCTCCCTGGCAGGGCCAAATCCTCGGGGTCAGAGGTCAGGCCTGGGGCTGTGTCACCCTGTCAGACATCCTCCTCTTGGTGGAAGTGAAGTATGATGTGGTGACCCACTTGCTTTATACAGAAATGCTCCAGGAGCACTACAGTAAGGACAAGTTCCTCTGAACTGTCATTACAATGTAACACAGAGAACAGTCTCATAACTCTAAGTACAACTTACTCAACATCATAGATCCTGGTCCTTCACGTTCCTGTTGTTTTTGGTGAAAACACAGCTCCAAGTATCTGGGAGAGCATGCTGCCAAAGCGACAACATGAGGACGAAGAGGTGCTGGAGGATCTTGCAGAGGAGGCTTTGGAGTCAGGTGATATCCTCCATTTGGCTGAGTTGCCTGGCGCATTCAGGATATACAGGTAAGACACCTGCACCAAGGTTATTATTGTAAATTTATCATGATATGAAAAATAAATATACCAACCAAACTAAAACAACAATATTTCTTTGTTCTAAAACTAACTCATCAGATGTAAAGATCCAGTGTGCACTGTTGAGAGAGCAGTTAGGTCTGTTATGAATCTAATTAGGAAACTCACTTTCCATTATGTATAAAAACACAGATGGTGTATTCAAACATAACAAAGCCATCTTAAAGGGTGTCAGACAAGAGCACCGTAATAGAAATGATTCTCCTACAGGGCCTGTCTGAGAGCATCCTGTCAAAGCCGTCCTGAGTCCAAGGAACAGTGTTGGTCTGCCGTTTCACTCCTGTGTGATTTACACACATGCCGTCAACGAGAAAGGGACGCACTAACAGTCCTGGGCAAGAGGTAAATACTTTTGAAACCAATCAGGTGCAGATCACACAAATTTTAATCTGATCTGATATGATTAGATTCAATCAACACTACTCCAAATAATTGTTTGCAAATACAACTTTATTTCAGATTTGACACACATGGATTCATATATGACTCTAACCAGGTCTGGAATGAGTTGACTCATTAATCTTTTGCCTTCCAGGCTTGACAGGGAGAGCCTGACACTGTTGTGTCTATACATCAGGTTGGCAACTCTCAGAGCGCAGAGAGAAAAAATGTCCTACAGCGCTCTTCTGGCAGCTCAGCAGTCCTGGGAGACATGGTGAGCCAACACACACTAACAGTGAAAAATAACAGTTCAACACCGCAAATGAAAATTGCTTCTTGGTGTTACTTTAAGCCCTTTGCGCACTCCGTTTCAGCTGTACACTGTGTGTCCCTCATGCATCTGTTTAGGCCACATGTTAAGAGTCCATGCAGCGCAGATCAGGCGGCCCTGTGGCTACATGGTGAGGAGGAAGAAGAAAAGAAAGACTTTATCTCAGTGTCATCGCAGCAGGTATTAGAAATCTGCTTATGAGCCACTGAATCTGAGAGAGTGAATGCTAAAAGGAAAACAAATCAGTAGTTTTATCACCAGCAGCACAAAAACTTTGGCTCTCTCACATCAGGCAGTGCTGCAGTTGCTGGTGCTGACTCAGGAGCAGGAGAGGAAGCACCTGGTCAAGCTGGTACATGGGTTCTCCTTAGAGGATTTGCAAGAGCCAGGTTGCAGAGTGTCTCCAAAAGAGGGTAAATCAATTTTTTTCTTTTTCTGCTACAAGGGGTGTAGAGCTAGTTTTATTTTGTATTATCTTCATCTTTTTTGTTTCCTTTGCAGATAGTCATACGCAAGATGCTTTAAGAAATTTCTGTATTAAAAGGATGAGACAAATTCATGCCAGTATGCAGAAAGTCAACGAGACTCAGACCCCCTTAAATCAAACAAACCCAATGTGGTCCCAACACCAACTGGAGCATTGTTCCCTGCTCCTCTTGAGCCATCTGGTAGAGCTCCAGGAGGTCCAAGCTTCTGCTTTACTGCCAGCACTGATGGACAAGGTGAGTCAAGACAAGCACAACATCCAATCCAAAGAGTCCACAATACAGCATATTCTTTTTTTGTGTCTCTGTTAGAGTGCACAGCGTGTTCAAGCTCTGCGAGATCAGTATGAATCCGAACTACGAGCACAGCGCTACACCAACTCACTCCAACTCCTGATCTCAGATGCCCCTCTTACTTTAGGCTCTGCACTCAGTCCTTATCCAAACTTCACTGAAAATAGCACCAATGAGCAAATTGCAGCTCAGTTGAGCTACAACGGACCAGTGGATACTCACAGCAGCAGCGGTGCGCCAGCTGAAGCTCAGAGGCTCGATTCAGTCAGAAGGGCCAGTGGAGAAGTGAATGGGGTGCAAGCTGCAGATGGGACTAACAAACAGGACGTCTGTACAGGTACTGCAAACACAGGCCATCATCCATTACCATATGCTCACAGCTGTAATTACAATACTTTGCATTACCCCAGGTTGTGGAGCAGCCATGGAGGACCTGCCCTACTTGGAGATCTTGTGTGTATCAGATGCAACAAGTAATACTCAGCAGAGTCTCGCTGCAGAGGGAGGAGCCCAGGTAGAGGAAGAGGGCAGCACGATAAAGGGCCCCCAGAGCTATGAGAAACAGGGCTCGCTCATCGCTCTTGCTTGGAGTAAACCACCAGAGGACGACACCGACTGTGAGGCAGAGGCTGCAGGACACAGCCAGGATGTTGACAGTCTGAAGACCCAAGTCCAGCCAAGTGACATCAGTAGCACAGCTGAACACATGCAGTGTGAGGAGACTTCTGGAGGGAGAGAAGATCTGAAACCCGTTCTCTTTCAGTCTGACGCTGCACAGTCTGCAGAGCAGCAGAGCAGCACAGTCACACAGGTACTCTCTAAGTGTAAAGCACAATAAAATGTTGTATTATGTCATGCATCATTCTCCCCTTCAATATTCTCATTAGTTGACATCGGATGAGAGAGCAATAGCTGATCAACCAGAGAAGACAGAAGTTGTATCTGAGTGTGACCTTCCAACACATGCTTTGGTAGCGGAGGCCCTGCAGGTTGACCCACCTGAGATTAAGCAGCATGCTGATGACCTCTGCTCTGGACTGACCAATGAGACAGCTAATGTGGAGAGAGAAGACGTTGAGATGGAAATGTGTCCCACTGCAACACAGTCAGAGCTGTGGGACCTGAGAGGGCCTGAACTGACTCACGCTGAGGACCAGAAATATAATTCACAAGTAAGTCTGCTGTTACATGTGTGTGCAACCGGTGCTCATGATTTGTGTACATTTACTAATTTTGAAGCGCCACTAATCTGCTGCTTCCTATTGTAAAGGTGGACTGTAACCCTGCAGAAAGGGAGTCTACAATGACGGAGAGAGAGAGAGCCAGAGAACCAGTCTCGGCAATGGAGAGAGAAAGGACAATGCGCAACCTGGTGGACATGCAAAGAAAGGTCGAACAGAGGCAGCAGAGAGACAGAGAGAGACAACTGCTGAGGGTGAGGAAAAATGCAGAGGAGAAGGGATTTATGGCAACTACTACATGAAAGTTGGATAGAGGGGAGAGAGGTTGGATAGTATTCAGGTAATTGTGAGTGAGAGGGAGAGGTGATACATCACTCTGACACTGTTTGTCTTTCAGGTTCAGGAGCGTCTGTCCATCATCCAGAACAGAAAGGCAGAGGAAGACCTGCTTGGCCTGAAACACACTGACAGGTTGAGGCACCTCACACAAGATCTGCCACAGGTAAAATACTGTATATTGAGGGAATCAGTCTGGACACTCTCCTAAGTTTTGTAATTATCAACATTACTGTTATGTTTTAGGAGGATAAGAACCAGCAGAAGACAGTTGTCAGAGAGCGACTGGAGCAGCTCAGAAGAGAGCGATCCAATGTCATGCAGTCTAAACGAGACCGGTGAGGGAGACCCCTTAAAATTAGACAGGATATATATCATAATTCATGTTATCTATCCCCTCTATTCCCTTGGAATTTGTCTATTCTGTGTATTTTATTTCATTTTATCAAGTTTTATCCTATTGCAATTGATTATTAAAGTTTTTATTACTCTTTTATGAACATCATTCTAATGCTCTTCGTTGTGAAGCCTTCACTTCTGTGTTTGAAATGTGCTATAAATAAAGCAGTCTTGTCTTTTTTCATCCTTCAGGAATACTGCAGGATTTAAGGAACTCCTGGGTCCAGTAACTCTCCACAGCAGAGAAACACATGACGGATCAGGCTGAGAAATGACAGCTGCTTTAATTCATGTCTTGCGAAGGAGATTTAAGCTAATCCCATTTTCTTTATGATTATCAACATTGTCCATCAGGCAACTTTCAATCACTACATACCACAACAAATCTATGGTGAGTGAAAGGTTGCAGATGCTGCCTTCCTGTGTTTTTTGTGGTCATATAACCACGCATTATAAAATCTCCTGAGAATGCAGGTTGTGTATATGAAATAAAACAGATCACAAACTTGTACTGACTGTGTATTATACAGTTTAATTATCATCTTGACAAACATAAGCATCAACAGTAATGTCATTTATCAATGACCCCCCTTCAGTTGTGTACACGTTATCCCCCTGTGGCCTAAATTACATACACAATGAGTCACAGAGGTGCATGTTAACAGTCTACAGAGGTTCCATCAACTCCCCTTCATATGAACGCAACATTTATATTGGCACTGTTGGCCATTACTCACTTGGGTAAGAAATAATGTGACTAGACGAAGGACACTGCCGTAGACTTTGAATGCACCTATGGACTGGGGCTGTATTTATTTACAGGTCAATGGGAATGAAAATATTGTAAAATGTCAAATGTTTTGGCTAACAACTCTACGATAGGGAGATATGTATAATACAGAGGGGTGGGTGCGGGCCCAGTGGTTTTCCTGCAAGAGAGGATGATCTCTCAGTCCTGGTGAGAAGAGGGGAAATGTCTACATGGGAGAGATTCTCATCAAATAAACATTCTATTTTTTCCTCTGTAACTGACTCTATATCGTGTCCACTCACACTGCAGTCCAACACAAAGCAGGAATATCTATCATCCTAATAAGCTGGATCAATCCACAGCAGCTCACACGCACACTGAGCCACTGCATTACACACATACATACAAAGTACACAAGTGTGTCCTCATATCAAACGTAGAGTACACAACTTAGGTTCAAGTTCTGTGGCCTCGAACACGTTAACATTCAAACCAACAAGACAAACAAGCTTAAATGCCAAACTAAGAAAACGTGGTGCCTGGCTGACAGGTACTATACTCAGGGCTTTAAGTCTAGTAATGTGATAATTGGGGATTAAACAGAACCTGTCCCCTTTTCAAAATATGACAGTTCACCTTAGAGGATGTGGTGGTTTAAACATGTGTGGCTCTCAGCAGGCTGTGCAGAGGACACACTTTTAGGACTGTAATCAGGTCAGCTGATGGCAGGGCACTTTGATAGCAGTGACACGCTGAAATTTGAACAGGTGTGGTGTCAGATTTCTCTGTAGTGTCCGGACCCTGGATCTATGTGTGCAAGATCTTCAGCAAGAAAGCAGCATGCGCCTGTGTGCGATAGACTAAACTACACCTTATACAAGAGAGTCAACAATATTTGCATTTTATACACTAGACTGGTGTTTCCCACAGTGAAAGGTAAAAGCCTAGGATGAAAACGGGGAGGTCCAAGTCAAGTTCAGTCAGTGAACCTCTGAGACTGAGACCACCTTCTTGCTGGAGGCTTTGATGAGCACTACTGTCCATAAACACAAAATGGTCATCACACATCCAGCATAACTCTGACTTATGGGCACCATGGAACTGAGGAGGGTGGATATACGTGTATATGTATTTTTGTATCTCTCTTTTTCATGGTAGTCATGAAAGGAAGAGAACTGTGCATGTATGCGCGTCAAGTCTTGAATGGTGTTAGCAATGAGACTCAAGGGAGGTTCATGTATTTATGGGTTTGTGTGTGCATGTCTTTCTGTATGAGTCTTTCTATTGGTGTGCACACTGCACCCCTGGGCCATGATGGCCCCCTTCCTCATCAGAACTATCATTGTAGGCCTCTCTCCTGGCTCCACCTCCTGACCCTTGACTCCTGTCAAAATCTGTCAGGTCAACTTCCTCAGCATCTGCTGTGATCACAGGATTCTCAGCACGAGCAGGCAGCAAGCACTCGAGTTCCTGAAAGAAAGTAATTGAATAAAAAAAACAAAAAAACACACAAGATCATGACACCACAATCATTCAAGCTTAATGGAGGTTAACTGCATATCAGAACATTTAATGATTGTTACTCACATTCAGTTTTTCAGCACTAATCCAGTTGTTTTCAGGGAACTGGACGTCAAACTTGATGTAAAGGTCTCCCTTCTCAAAGGGGTTTCTGTATTGAGGCATTCCCTCTCCCTTCACCATTCGAATACATCCTGCCACACAAACACAAGTCAATAAAAAGTGTAAAGGCATGCAGATGCAATGAGAATCTTATGATACAATAAGAATCTCATGATACAGCATGAGCTCTTGGCTTCTGTATGTGATTTGACCTTTCAATTTACTAGCTGCATACAACACAGTATTATGCAAAATCAGCTGTGCTGTGAATAGCCAAGCGAGTAATAGACGACCAATTAAGATGAAAGATTTTTTTTTTATTACTGTCTTTTGCATTTTCAAAATAACAAAAAGGAAAGGGGTCCAAAGCAAAAGTTTGGGTGCCCTGCATGGTAGTAGTACGTAAGACCTCTTTTGGAAAATATCAGAGTTTTTAATCGCTTTTTGTAGTCACCTAAGAATCTTTCAGTTCTTGTTTGGGGTGTTTTAACCTATTCTTCCTTGCAAAAGGCTTCTAGTTCTGTCAGATTCTTGTGCTGGCTTGTGTGCAGCACAAGGTCTATCCACAGATTTTCAATGATGTTCGGAACTGCAAGGGCCATGGCAAAACCTTCAGCTTGCAGCGCTTGAGGCAGTCCATTGTGGATTTTGAGTTGTGATTAGAATTATTGTCCTGTTGTAGAAGCCATCGGCTTTTCATCTTCAGCTTTTTTACAGATAGTGTGATGTTTGCTTGCAGAATTTGTTGGTATTTAATTGAATCCATTCTTCCCTCTAGCAGTAAAATGTCCCCTGTGCCACTGTCTGCAACACAAGCCGAGTATGATCAAACAAGGCCTGTGCGTAAGAGTTCATTAAATTCTGCACCCTTCTTTCTCCAAGCATACTTTTAATGATCGTGGTCAAAAAGTTCTATGTTAAGCTAATCAGTTCACAGGATGTGTTTCCAAAATGCATCAGGCTTGTTTAGATGTTCCTTTGCAAATACTGATCAATATGGAAAAAATTTATCGCGATCATATCATTTTTTTTTACTATATCGCCCAGCCTGAGCACCACCACTTGACAATCTGCTAAATCTTTGTGAAGGTCTTGTGCAGCCATTTGGCTTTCTAGCAAGCCTATTATTATTATTATTTTAATTTTCAGAGTGCTAGGTCGCTGGTGAGAGGAGCCCATGGCTAGTGATTGACACGGTTTTAGCAGTCTGTATTTATAACAATGATTATTAACAAGCCATAGCCCTGACAAGCTAATATAAGTCTGAGTCAAATCACTTTTGGTTCCCACACTTTCACATGGTGCTCCCTTCCTTTTTTGCTCTAAAATTGTACAAAACAAAAATAACACACTAATCTTGCTTAGAATGTTGAGAAGAATGTTTCATCTTTAATTTTATGACTTTTGGAAATCACATGATCTTTTACTGACTTCAGTATTCACTGTAAGAGAACTTTTGATCAAGGGTGCCCAAGCTTTTGCATACTACTGTATATTGTGATATAAGCTAACAGAACCATCAGGCAATTAAAAACTATGCTTTAAATATGTACACCACTTTCATTCGGGCATGTTATGATGTGCTACAAAGACAATGGAAAACCTAGTATTTGGGATTTGTT
Organism: Holacanthus passer; assembly: GCA_025331565.1. Taxonomy (NCBI): domain Eukaryota; kingdom Metazoa; phylum Chordata; class Actinopteri; family Pomacanthidae; genus Holacanthus; species Holacanthus passer. The sequence continues at coordinate 7,344,707 of JAFREQ010000003.1, read as the reverse complement.
TTATATTTAGACCAGATAAGAAAACTAGTCCAACATTCCACTTTCTCAAGTTTTTACCTTCATTAAAATGTATGTGTATGCCTAAAATCTGGGGTTGAAAAATGATGTTTTTCTGAACAAACCACAGTTAGTGGTTATTAGAGGCACCTTTAGTATTTGCCAGGATATTACAGATTTTTTTTATAAACGATAAGATGGCTTATTAGCTGCAGGGAAAGTAAACCTAGATACTACTTTGGAAATATACCAGCAATTTGGCTCATGACTAATGTTTACTTCTCACTATGATTAGTTCTGCAAGCAACATCACCATTATTCCATGTTTAAGTGGATCAGCCTGTACTCCATTAGTGTCACTGATAATTGCTTTTCCAAAACATCAGTGTTTTTTTTACACTTTTAATCTGTTGTCCCTAAAATGAAGGTTTGGTAACCACCCCCTTAATAGCTGCAGTAAACAGTAAATGTAAGAGCAATCCTATTTTTTTTCACTAGAATATCCACCAGAACAAAAAAAAAACAGTAATGTCATGAAGGAACATGTGCTTACCTGGCTCAATGATCTTGCCAGGTGGGTATTTGACAAGCAACTGACGTCCATCAAGGTGTGTGACAGTCATCTGAAAGCCACACAGAGCCTCAACCAGGCCGATACGTTGAACCATGTGAAGGTCACTGCCTTCACGACGGAATTCCTAATTTAGATTTAAATACCAAATTTATTGCTTAGGTACATTATAACATGTTATAACACCCCCTAAATAACGATTATTAGCCATGATAATAAAGTAACTACAGCTAAATAAGATCAGAAGCCAATTTTTTTTTTACCTCATGTTCTTTCTCTTGCAGCACCAGGACAATATCTCCTGGTTCGACGCCAGGAGCTTGGTCAGCTTCCCCAGAGAACGTGATCTTCTGTCCATGTCTCATACCTTTGTCCACATGCACCTCCAGAAGCTTAGTCTCCTTACACACCTTATGACCCTCGCACTTTCTGCAGCGGTCCTTTTCATTTATCACTTCACCTGCATAAGCACACATAAAGAGATCAGACAATTACAAAGTGCTGTTGTGCTCATTATTGTATATTAACCTGATATTTTAAAAGTACAGTCAGTGTGTGGGCATTTATGGATATATTACCCTCTCCATTGCAGTCCGTGCAGACTGACTGCATCTGTTGGACCATCCCAGGGGCCAGCTGTCTAATCATGATTCTCATACCTCGTCCTCTGCATGCCACACACTTCTGAACGGCTCCAGCCTTACCCCCCTGACTAAAAGGCAAATAGTAAAGCATTAGCATTGTAAACAGAAATATCTAACAAAATTACTGTGATTACATAGTATGCACTGTCATGGCTTTGAAACCATAGAACAACATGCTGTTTTGGGTTTTTTTTAATATTGAAACACTGAAAGCAAACTCACCCATTACAGGCACCACATAGGACATTCTTACTGAGCTGCAGTTTGGTGGTTTTGCCATTGTAGAGGTCTTCAAGAGAAACTCTGCGCAACAAAAGAGTTATGAGATATGAGCAACAACACTGAATATTTGAAGCACCCACTGAAGAACACAAACTGCATTTAAGCAGTATACTTACTTCAGGGGGTGCACCATGTCATCTCCTCTCCTCTTGCCTCCATTGCGTCCTCTGCCCTGCCCCCCCATGAACCCAAACAGTCCTCCACCAAAAATGTGAGAGAAGATATCATCCATGCCAGGCCCTCCGCCTCCTCCCTCCCGTAGTCCCTGTTCTCCATAGCGATCATAAAGCTCCTTCTTTTCTGGGTTTGTCAGTACCTCATATGCAAAACTGATCTCTTTAAACTGGAAAATGAAAAAAAGAACAATCAGAAAGCTTGACACAGAACATGCAAAAAACAGAGCATGCTTGTTACCTATCTTTTTTCCTATTTTTCTACATACTATGTTGATTGTAAGACACCAAAACACTCAGGCAAATTCCTCATATATGAAAACCTACTTGCCAATGAACCTATTCCGATTCTGACAGCAACAAGGGCCAACTAGTTTTGTTTTTGATGAGCACCCCTTACAAAGAAAAAAGAAATGAAAAAAAGACAGTCTTGTCTCTTGTGTCCCATTCTTGCAGAATCAGAGAAATGAGGTCATAGAGCAGTATATATCAAAAACTGATACACTTTTCTCTGGAGAAAAGCTGTTTCATGTTCTGCACTCTGATCTGTACCTTGTGTTAATCCTCAAAGAGTTGGGCTGTGTGATCATGACAAACTAAGTTGACATCATTTCTTGGTCCCAATTGTTGAGCAGTCGAGCTGTCGCTGTCAACTCTTTTGCTAACAATGGTGTTGCTGATTTTACAATGACATGTTTTTGTGTATCATACCTTGTCTCCAGCATCAGGGTTCTTGTCAGGGTGGTACTCTTTGGCCAATTTGCGGTAGGCCTGAAATAAATCAAATATCAAGGTGAACAAAGCTGTGTGAGTGCTCTGAGATCAGGTGCCAACTGTGTTAAATAGCTCTGCTAGCAAATGTCTAAGTCTATTAACTGTCCTTACCAGCCTGACTTGCCAAGGGCTTGACTGTCAAAAACATGAGCACACCAGCAAGAGCATCGCTGCATTTGACATCTCAAAACACTCAGTCATGATCTTCTGGTAAATCCAGAATCCATTAATTTAACACTAAAAGCAATTCCTTCGACATAAAAGGCCTTGAAAGGGAATTATACTGTAACACAGAGCATGTTAAATCTTTATAGGAAAAAAGCTGGGATGAAAGGCGATTGTCTTATAATAATTCAAAATCAGATTAAATATATTGAGTTGTTTGCGTTACAGAACATAAAACGAACACAAAAGAGATCACAAACGTGGTAAAAGGTCTCAAGTCGTGTTTAGCAATGGCTGTAGGTTTGTGGATTATAATCATTTTGTAACTGCCTGATGTTTGAATGGAGTTTGAAGTACACGGCGACCTGCATGTTGGCTAACTACGCTAAGTATACAGCAGCTAACGACGGGTGAAATTAACATTAGCTAGTAGCCACCACACAAGCTTATTGATTAACTCAAGATAAATTTCACGTTACCAAACCAAGCCACACGTATATTTCATTTCTTGGTATTTTAGCTAACATAGGTGAGCTGTTTAGCGAACATTACTTGACTCGTTGCTGCTCGACTCGGCGGCGGCTATTTACTGGAATGCAGTTATCTAGTAGCCGGCAAGCTAACACACTCGTGGTCACCAGTGTATTTCTTGGTTTTCGGGCAGGCTAATCCAATCGTTATTATTTATATAGAAACGATGAAAACGATAATCATTACCGGTATCTCACCTGCATAAAAGAGTAGCTTTAATTGTCTCCAAAAACGCCACGAAGCACTGAACAATTATCTATGTTAGCTAGCTTAGCAAACAGGCTAGGCTAGCTGCCGCTGAGCATCTTTAGCTAACGTTCAGCAAACTAGTTCACGTTGATTAGGCCACATTTCACAAGTGACCTCTCTTCCTTTTTTAATCTCTTCTTACTCTAACAAATTCCCTTTTCGATTCGGGTGGCACTCACCTTTTTTAGTTCATTTTCAGAGGCAGATGGTGAAACTCCGAGGATGTCGTATAGCTTCGTATCCACAACGTTCGCCATGATGCTAACCGGCTATACAGAGAGACCTGCGGAGGTTCAGCTGAGAGAGGAGCCGACGCAGGATCCACCGGCTGGCTCTGTCCGGGGTTGCCAGATACTACGACAGACACAAACACCCACTCGGAAACAGATGCCAAAAAGCAGCAACCATGTTATTCTAAAAACAGATACATGACTGATCTCTTTACATTGACTTCATTTGTTAAGTATTAAACAAAACGGTACGTTAGTTTTATTATTACTGATATTAACGCTGTGTGTTAAAATACCCATAAGCGTGAAAGTGTCTATATGAGGTTGAAATGGTTGTGATTTTACTGTAAGATTTTTCCAATGAATGCAGAAAAACACCTGCTACTAACATTTATCCAATTTTATCCACTGGCCATCAGAAATTACATAAATAGATAAGGATAGTATGAGGGGGAGTTAGGGACCGTCTTAAAAGTACGTTGTACTGTCTGAAGTTCCATTTCATATGAAGAAGACCTGCATTTATCTTCAGCAGGTAAAACTGGAAAGCCAAGCCATAGAAATTGGGTGTTTTCCTTTAGAAAATTGTGGCCTCAATTTGGTTATATCTAGTGCCTATGTGCCTTTTCTCAAATATACTTTTGAGGTACTTTATTTTCATTTCATTGCGATTTTATACCTCTATTTCACTACATTTCAGGAAGAAATATCATGCTTTTTACTACCCAACATATATTTCACAGCTATAATTAGTAGGCTAGTTTCTTTCAGATTTTACGTACAAAACGTGTGATAAGTTTCTAATATATTGTGACTCATTTTAGATTAAATTATAGCATTCAAAGCAGTTAAAATTAGATCCACTTCAACCAACAACAATATTGCTTAAATGTTAATGCATCAATGAAAATGATCAATTATTATAACAATAACAGGAGACATTCTGTATAATGAGTACTTGTGTGCATTAAGTGCATTTTGTTGCCAATACAATAGTTGTTTTATTTATTTATAACAGTTTCAATGCAGGACTTCTCACAGACAAGAGTACCTGAACTCTGCTTTGGTTTTTGCCTGGCAGGGATTATTATTATTATCATCAATGCAGATAATATATTCTGTATTTTTCAGCAGTTGTATTTGCCAGGTGACACAGCACCACAGTGCAGCTGCAAATGCGCATATGGTCAGATAATGAGTGTGTAACCTGAGTCCTGTTCAGGTGCAGCAAGGCAGCAAAGGGGGACCTGAGTCAGTGACAGAGGGGTCCCCTGTGAACCAGGTGAACCAGTTATTCTTTTTCTAGGGTTAATTTAAGCTTGCTTGAGTTGCAAATTTGTCTGATCTGCCTGCTTTTGTTCATGTCAAATTAATATCAATATTCACATGCTCCCTGCGTTTTTCGGCAAAAATCTTAAGCAAGAGAACGACAGTCCCTAAAGACTTGTCGCACTGTTCAAAACCAGGGACCAAAGCAAATTCTTGTAATAGTGACATGATTTGCTTTAAATTAATTTAGTATTTTATTGCATCTTCTTAACCACAATTTCAACATTAAAGGCAGTTTTTCCATATAGAAACAGGTTTTAGTTGCAGAGTTATGAATCTGAATATGATTTTACTGCAGTATCATCCAGCCTCAAACAGCAAATTTAACAGCGAATAAATATTGATTTGCTCTCATGTTTACACAGTTGATGGACAGCCGAACTTTTTTGATTACGTTCTGAGGTATCCGCCATTTTGATTTCCAAAATCTGACAGATTTTTGTGTGTGTGTGTGTGTGTATGTGTTGCCTGCCTGCTTAAGTATAATTTGGACGGTGTCAACAGAGGCGCTCCGGCAGGCCGACCGACCACCGTGTAAATGACATTGCAGCCGGGGAAGCTAACAACGCAGCCATGAACAGGCAGCGATGATGGGCCTCTGGGTGACCTGACGGATAAAGTCGCCGAGTTGCCGTTCAGCTTGTGGATGACGACTGATGAAATGATGGATGAAAGGTAACAGTCGCTTGTGTGTTTGGGATTAAAAACGTGTAACGTAAACCCTTGTGTGAGCTGCTTAGCTGTCAAGTGGTCGGAAGACGGTAGGACATCGTCCCAGCTAGCTTGATAAACAACGGAGCGCTGTTAGCTTTTCATCTAATTTAACATCGTTTGCTAACGTTTTGAAATAGTTTGTTAGCGTTAGAAACGTGGCTGAGACATTGCTAGCGGGCTGGTTTATGATCTGAATGCAAGGTACGTGAAAGGTTATTCACTGATAAAGGTTAGAAACAGGAGATGCGCTAACTTAACGTGAAGTTACCGTATATGTCTGGATTAGCTAATTAGCCTTAATTCACGCTGATAAGACTGTTACCTTGTTATAACTCATATCCGTTAACAGCTAACAGTAATCAGCTGATCTCAGGACGCCACAAAGGCCTGAATTAAAGCTGGCCATGCTTGTGTTGTGTGTTATTTAAAATCCATATCTAACTATGAAAGGATGATTTCCTGAAGTTCACAGTCCGAGCTCTAAAAACACCTGTTTGTTTAGCCTCAACATGTTTATTGAAGGGATGAGTACACAAGGGCAGTGCTCTCCCTGATCGCTAATATTATGCAATCAATTTTAATGGTGCTTAGAGATGAGCAAGTTGTGTTCAAGCCCAGTTTTACAGCATAAAAACCAAGTATTAGCCACGCGTTTTTAGTGTGTGGCTGCTGACTTTGCGCTATCAGAGATAACATATTCATTTCCATGCGGGGCCTTAAGCACAATTTAGACACACACACACATGCTGGATCAGCAGCATGTTCACCGTGGGAATCAGCTGTTTCATCTAAATGTTAATGGACTCAATCACAGGCCTTTTTTTTTATTGATATAGACTCTTCTTTAGTGTATCTGTGGTCTGATTTGGCTCAGGGAGGATGCAAGGTGAAGACAGACAGATAGATAGATAGATAGATAGACAGGCTTTATTCACCCCAAACTGGGAAATTGTTGTGTTACAGCAGCTACAAAATGAAGTGGACAGATCCCTCCTTTAAAACCATTGGCAAGCTCCTACCTGCCTCATACTATGTTCACCTGCCACCATCACCACACCTAGTCTCAAGTTTGGACCTCATGGTAACACAGATGTCAGCAAATGCAAGATTCAGTTGTCCTCCCCCCAAATCACTGGCTTACCCATTTGTTTTCTTTCAACACAAGTTTTCATATCACTCACTAAAGCTAAGTGCCTTCTTGCAGGGGATTTGTTTTGTTCATCATTCTTACTCCAATCATTATTTGATGATGTAACTGTATGTGTGAGGCTGTTCTCAAAGCAAGCTGGGTAATGTCAATACACAGATGTTCAGCACTAACTCAGTTACAGATGCATTGCTTCCTGCTCTTTCCAGAGAAGTGCAAGCCTGGTCTCTGCACTTACTTTACCTCTTCTTCTGGCTCTAAGGAAGACAGCAAATCTTCCTGGAAACAATTCTGTAACATTTATTGTTTCTTCTCATTTCCAGGTTGAAGCCAATCTCTCCTGAGTTTGTGTGTCTGGTGTTAGTATGAGTGTGTTTGTGTCTTCATTGTGTGAATTTGCTGATGCCGATTGATGTCCAGGCCTTGCAATGTCAATTAGGCAAATGGCTGTTTAGCAAGATCTGACTGAGGCTACTGGTCCTTGTCCAAACGTAAGAGCACACATACACACAGTATATTGTATCACTAAATGAATTGTTCAGCCCACAGTTAGAAATGGTGTCATTAACTTGTACATGAATGCTCCACGGTCATGATACTGATCACCATGCCACATCCTCTTTTAGTCAACAGCTAAGTGTATGTGCCTGTGACGTCAGCCATGTTTTGGAAGTTTGACTTGCACACGTCCTCTCACCTGGAGGCTTTACTGGACAAAGAGGATGTCACTCTCACTGAGCTCATGGACGAGGAGGATGTGCTGCAGGAGTGCAAGGCCCAGAACAGGAGGTCTGTTATTGTTAGCGTCAGCATATCAGAAGCACATTAATATTATTACATTTCAGTCTCCACTAATTCCTTCTAGTGCTAACTGATGTTTCTTTTCTCATCATTATGGATTTGTAGACTTCTCCTGTTCTTGTGCCAAGACCAGTGCATGCAGGAGCTGGTCCGTATGATTACTACAGAGCCCCCTGCTGGTGTAGAGGAGATCAAGCGCTTCAAGTAGGTGGTTGTGTTGAATGTGCTGATGAAATGTACTGTACCCAGGGAAAAAAATGTTTTGCTGGTGCTGCAGTACATCATATCTCTTACCTGCCATTTTGTAGAAAAGATGAGAGCTTGAGTGGGCTCGGATCTGTGGTTCTTGATCCAAACCATTGATAATGCATTCAGAATCCTTGCCGATTGGGTAATCAACGTGTGAAAATCAGCACAGTCCTGTTCCAGAGAATTTTTCCAGTTTACTTTGGCAAGGTCGAAAATAATACTCAATTTTGCTTTTGCTTTGTTTTACAGCCAGGTGTGTTCTCTTCATTTATTACAGGTATCCAAATATAGCATGTGAGCTGTTGACATGTGATGTGGGAGTGATCAATGATAAGCTGGGTAATGAGGAGCCTCTGCTGGAAACTCTGTATACCTTCCTAGAGCAGCCATCCCCACTTAACCCGCTCCTGGCATCTTTCTTTAGTAAGACAATTGGGAACCTCATCACACGGAAGACTGAGCAGGTAACACACATACACACTCACACAGCTAAATCAAAGGACATACTCGGAGAAGATGACAGCTGTGTTTTTGTGTTGTCATGATTTAATTCACAAAGTCTGAGGGGTGCTTACAGCAAGATAATGGAAAACGCTCACTCTGGGAATTACTCTTAACCAAGATCGCTGTAAAGTTTTATTTCTCTTGCTAAATGCCCACATGTAGATGCTCCAACACACAAAGCAACACACATAGTTCAGGTTTTACCCCCTTAGTGGAGGATGTCAAGGTCAATAGGCCTGTCCATCTGCCAACCAGCTTGTTGCTCTAGCACAATATAGCTTGGAAATTGTCCTGGAGGCTGTGACCTTTTGAACGGATATTTTTATTCCAGAGAGGATGATTTGAAACTATTCTGGTGACCCTGTGACCTTAACCTTAATCACTTTGGTCCGTGATGCTTAAGTCAAAAACTAATCAAAGGACTTAATAAAAGTTGCTGTGGATATCGTTTCTACTTGTACTCAGTTCACCAAAATCTCCCAAAAAACACTTTTACTACTGTTATTTTGTAATAAGATATGTGTGTTAATGTGTGTTAATATGTATGCTTGTATGTGGATAGGAGATGTTGTTGTTTGTGACTATAAGTGCACAATTGGGCTTAGTTAATGCACTTCTCATATTTAATGTTGCCAAGTGGCCCTATGAGACTTTTAGTGAGGCACCTCTTAGGACACCTACCTTACCAGAGGCAGCAATGTGATACACCTGCTGGTAATGAATTAGTTAACATTTATTGTTGGTAACAGGTTTAAAAGGCTCAACCCTGGAGCGATATGACTATTGCACACTGAGGAAGGTGTAGCCCAAACGTCTGTGCAGTGCATGGAAACTGACAGGATTAAAAGTGCATTTGCAGATGTTTTTAGAAATATCTACTTCTTTGAAATGTCTGTTGGAGGTGAATAGAATTTAATTTGAGCTGCTTAAATCACAGAAATATGACCTTTTAAAAAATGCGTGGCTCCAGAAACAATATCCCACATAGCGATAAAAATCCCAGCTTTTGACAGGTTGTACGTCCTTTCCTTGATTTGAGTCTGGACTATAATTTTCAGCTTTGTCATCATGGGGTTTCCTCTGTTGTCTGTTTTGTTCAGGTGCTTAGTTTCCTACGACGGAAGGAGGGATTCCTGTCTTTGGTCCTGAAGCATATCGATACATCAGCCATGATGGATGTGCTCCTAAGGCTTATCAGCTGTGTGGAGCCACCTCCCCTTCGGCTGGAGACACTTACTGTATGAGACAAATAGACCTACATTCATACTTCTATACATTACACACTGATATGGTTCGTGGTCATTATGTTATATTTTTCTCAACAGTGGCTGAATGAAGAGAAGCTGGCCCAGAGACTCATAGAGCTTATTCACCCCGAGAGAGATGAAGAGGTAGAAGGACATTTCAATATTTTTATTTTGATAAGTAAATCATTTCTGTGATAAAACATTACTATCACCAGCACTCACAGACTGTTCAATAGACAATTTGCAGGACAGAATGTTCATGTGCGTGTTTTTTCTCTCACAGAGGCAGTCTAATGCATCTCAGACTTTGTGCGACATCATTCGTCTGAGTAGAGACCAGGCCAATCAGCTCCAAGAAATTTCACAGCCTGACCCTTTGCTGACTGTGCTAGAGTCGTAAGTCAGGCACATACACCCACACACCCCCACACACACTCAAGCACACACACACACACACACACACACACACACACACACACTCTCTTCACAGGATGTAGAGACATACTCCATTGTGTTTCCGCAGGCAGGAGTGTGTGGAGCAGTTGTTGCAGAATATGTTCTCGGGAGAAAGCACTGAGAGCTGTATCGTTAATGGGATTCAAGTCCTTCTCACATTACTGGAAATCAGGAGGCCTGTGTGAGTGTGAGATTTTAAATCAATTATAAACTCAATAATACTGTTATACTTTATAAGGATCGCTAAAGGATTTATAAGGATGCTCTATTATTTTCTAAAATTGTCTCCAGGTGAAGTTAGCCACGTCCCACTTATAAGACCATTTATTAAATGTTCTATCCATCTGTTTCCTGTTTTTGATATGTATTTCCTCTGTGGTTATGACAGGGTGGATGGTGTAATGGATGCTCAGGGATTTGAGAGGAGTTACACTGTTAACAGCAGCATTTTGTTGGCCATCCAGCCACACCTGATACACTTCCACCAGCTACTTCTGGAGCCACCCAAGGTACATAAACAAAGATCTAAAGCTGTAGGTCTGTAATATTAGCTGAGGTAGCATGATATAATATGCTAGACATGGTAAATACATGTAATGATAGTTATAAATGGGAAAATCAGATGTCCCTACACAGCACACAGCGCAGCATTGTAATTCATCCAGATCTTAGTCGCAGGCAATATAAAAAGCATCAAAAAATGAGAAAGGCCTTGTCCCACAGCAGAACTCACAAGGTCAATCGCTTTCACTTGCATAGAGGAAGAGCATGCTATAAATATCAAGCATATTCTCATTTTTCAGTGTGCAGCAACCCTTTCTTCAATAGTTATGTTTGATTCTCTGCCATTTAGATAACCATTAGTTGCACCTGTGTAAAAACAAGCTCTGCTAAATGGTCAGGCTGTTCTTGCCTAAATGTCTGTATGCCCTCGGTACATTTTTAGCGGAATCCCATGCTGACTACTCTGGGTGTGTTAGAGGAACCATTAGGGAACACACGTCTGCACGTAGCCAGACTGGTGGCCTCTCTGCTGTATACCAGCTCTGCTAGTCACGCTGTCGTAGCACAGGAACTCTGCCGACTCAATACAATGGACCTGCTTCTGGTGAGATGAGCAAACATGCTACATTTTCAGAGTGCAATGTTGAAAAAGTGGCACATGTTAAATGTCCCATTGGAAAATGTATGTCTTTTTTTTTTTGTAGAACTTGTTCTTCAAATATACATGGAACAACTTCCTGCACCTCCAAGTGGAGCTTTGTGTTGCTGCCATCCTCCGGCCCTGTGCCCATGAAATGAGACTTCAGCCTGGCTTGGGAGCCCAGGAGAAATTCAAGCCTCCTCAGGATGCTTCACAAGAGCAGACTATGACTGAAACCCCTTCTGAGCCTCCGGTCACACCTGAAAACTCTGCTTATAATCTCATGGTGACTCATGTAAGTCTCTCTGCTTGTGTTTGAAGCAAGAGGCTTAAGTGACATTTGATCTATTGGACTGGCAACTGTGGTGGCTCTTCATGAATTAAAACAATTGAATGACTGTATCTTTATCTCTCTCAAGTTGTTTCAGCACTGCCACCTTGTCCAGAGGATTCTAGAGGCTTGGGAAGAAAATGATAAAATGCAGTAAGAAACTTTGAAATAATGGCATGATGTTGTTTTTGCTAACAGGCTATTTCATATGGGGTTCTTCAAGTGTGGTACCTCTATGTTCAGGTCAGAAGGTGGTATGAGAAGAGGGTATATGGGACATCTAACCAGGATTGCCAACACAGTAGTCCACAACCTGGAGAAGGGCCCAGTTCACACACAGATCAGTAGCCTCATCACAGGTGTGTGTGTGTGTATGAAGATGTGCATTCACATTCCTATATGAAAGAAAATGATTATAATACTCTACTTCAATATTGTTTTCATGATGCTGTTCTTGTGTTTTTGCATGTAGAACTGCCAGAGGACTACAAAGGGCGCTGGGAAACCTTTGTGGACCAGACCCTGTCAGAGACCAATAGGAAGAACACCATAGACCTGGTAAACACACAAGTACATGCTCAATTACAGTTTTTTTTTATTGCATTTACACACACTCAAACTTCAAAACTGTCATTTGTGGTGGTTTTTCTGTCCAGATTGGCACTGGAAACCCACGCCCGTCCTCAGAAGATGATATGGAGAGCCCCTTCCCCAAAGAACTGACACTACAGCAGGTACAAAGGCATAAGTAGACACGCAAAGATATTAAGGGCTTCTATTGTCAGAGAAAGCAATAGTTCAAGTTGTGATGTGTTTTTCAGGCCTTTTCAGACTACCAGATCCAGCAGATGACGGCCAACTTTGTGGACCAGTTTGGCTTCAATGATGAGGAGTTTACTGATCATGATGACAGCATTGGGTAAATTAATGGATACTCCCTTTATGATAATGGACCATTGTTATTTATACTTTGTGTCAATTGAGTGACTTCTGCTGTGTTATTGCAGGGCAACATTTGACCGAATTGCTGAGATCAATATCAACATTGACGCAGGCCAGGACAGTGTGAGTTTATTGATTTATTCATTTGTTCTATGAAATTGTATTTCTGTAATGTTTTGGGGTTGTAAATGTCTTTGTTAATTCTTAAAGATGTGTTAATAAATTTTATGTCCACTAGGGGCAAAACAACCTGATAAACACACAGCCACCACATAACACCACCTCGCAACTGCTTACACCTGGTCTACCCTCATTACATTACAGTCATTTGATTCAAGGCTAACTTCAAAAAATATTGATTAACTCATCCTAGCATTTGTTATGCAGCATTATGAATAGCGATGTTCCCTGTACTTTGCAGGCTAATACAGCTGTGTTTGAGGCCTGTTCCAAGGAGAGGATCCAGCCCTTTGATGATGATGAAGAGGACATTTGGGAGGAGAAAGAGATCAACTTTGCAACACAAACCAAGTCCCGTAACAGGTCAGGAACATAACAGATGATTTTCAACATTATTTTTCAGAATTATTATGCTTGAAGCTTGAAGTTGCGTAATTAATGTGAATTAACTGTCCTTGGTCTGTCAGACACAGTAAAGTGCTTTGTGTGATTCAAGGTTTGGTGGGTCACGATCATCCCAGAGCCAAACAGCCTGTAAAGCTGGTGAACGGACAGCAGCTTCTGGCACTGAGGCCTCTGACAGAGCAGCTGATTCAGACTCTGAGGAGGGAGAGGATCCTAAAGATGACCTGGATCCTTTCTCAAGCCAGGGCCAAACTGAGGCAACAAAGAGTGCGAGATATTATTTTGTATAGCAGTGTATACTTGTGTTTGTAATTAGGACTGAAGTGTCTCATGTAGAGTGTGTGTCTTGCTTTTCATACTCAGGCACTGGCTGGATCGCAGACTTTGGGGAGGTAAACTCAAAGGCTCCTGCAGCTGGAGTGGGTTTTTCCGCCTGGGACACTCCAGACTCCCAACCAGCTGCCACAGAGGCAGAGGAGAAAGGATGGGCCAAGTTCACCGACTTCCAGCCTTTCTGTTGGTGAGTCTGGGTGTGGTCTAAACATGAGGAGCTTTTTTGAGAAATGGCCTTAAAGCTGCAGTAGGTAATTTGAATATACACAATGCAAAGCCTCTCTGCTGCCTTGTCTCACCCTGATAAGCCACTCCCACAAAATGACACAACAAACATGCACACACATTTCCAGAGTTTTTTTGTTTTTTTGTTTTAAATAATTCAAACGAATATTTTTTCATACACCTTAATGGAAAAACATTCACCTTTAAATTTCAGTGGTGGTGTGTATGTCGTTCATTGGCTGTACTGTATTTTCTGCAGCTTTTCTTATTTGTGTGACTTATGTTCCAGCTCTGAAACAGGCCCCAGATGCAGCTCTCCTGTGGACTCAGAGCTCAGTGGATCAGACAGCACCAAACCAAACCAGAACCGTAAGCTGCTGCAGCATGACTATTTGAATGATAATATAAAATGTATATGTTCATAATATAATATTTTTTAAAAATGACCCAATGATAAAAAATTGTAAATACAAAACATGTCATTTTAAAGCCCTCAAACTCCACCATGGATCTACAATGCCTGTGAAACAAGCTTTCGTCCATGTTAAAGTCAGATGATTTCTTCTCTGTCACTTTCTGCAGCGTGTGTGTGGAGTGTGTGCGTGGCGAGAAAAGCTCCACTGGTGGCATCAGACAGCTCTTCCTCCAGCAGCTCAGACAGCGATGAGGAAGAAGGCAAGACAGAGTCTGCGTCCAGTGAGACCGTCACCACAGAGACCATCACCACGGGGGCTGGCAAGGAGACCATACGGCTCACAGTGGACGCCAAAAATGAGAGGGCAGTCTTCAGCAGGTACACAGGCTCACACTCACATGATGTGCAGCTGCTCTGTCTTGACTGGTCGAGTGTTTCCCCCCTCTTCTATTGTACTTTTTGTGTGTTTTTATAGAACCCTTCTTTCCCTTTCCCCTCCAGACTTTTTCCCGCACATTTTTACTTCCACCTTCTCTGTTTTTCTTCTGATATTGCCCTCCTCCTGTCTGTTCCCTCCTTTCTCATCTCCCCTTGACTCCAGAGTATTCAGACCAGCAGTCAGACGGTATGTTGTGCTTGAGGTCCTCTGCTCTGGAGTGTGGAATGTTTTCCTGAATTTGTATGAAGGATTTTTAAAGGCCATCATGAGAACAGATGTGCCACATATTTTCCTTTTGCTTGTTGCATTTAACAGGATGTGATATAACAATTCCTTGTGTCATAATTCAGGACAAGCCTAATTCATCACAAAAATATACTAACCCACAACTGGGGACTTGTAGAGAACCAACAGGACCTCTGTCTATATGCTAGGCTTCTCTCATATTCTCAACATGAGCCTGTAATTCCCATAACCACTGGTGTCAGCGATGATTTAGAAATCAAATGGTGGTCAGTTTTCTTACTTATAAAATAACACCAAAAGATGAGAGAAGTGTATGACTCTACTCGTCTGTGCTTATATGATACAGATAAATCTTGTGTTAGTCGTAATATTAAGTTGATATGATTTGTTTTCTTTCAGAGCACCCACACTACTAACAGTATGTCAGATAGCATGCTATGAACAGAAGTTGCTACCAGTCCAACATCCTAACAAATCAATACATTAGCAAGTTACTAACAAACAGTGCACCTATGAGCATGCTACAATCAAAGAGATCTACTACCTCAGCACAAACCTTAGCAACTGTGTGCCCAGCTCACTTTGAGTTCGGTCAGTCAGACCCAGCTGTACGTTGGCAGTAACAGGAGAGTGGTTGCACGGGTTGCTGTACGCACTGGGCATGGTAATGTAGCCAGTGTGGACAGCTGAAAGCAGATCACTGTGGTGAAATTAATCCAATAACAGAAACTAGCGTCTGCGGTTTGTTCTTTACGATATGAGTTCAGGTGACAGTCCCTGGCTTTCCATCTAGTTTGTTACAGCTACATTTGTTTTTTTGCAGCGAAGCAGATAAGGTGCCAGTGGAAGGACTCGCCATCAAAGATAAAGGGAAAGGCAATGAGAAAGAAAGTGAAAAGGGAAAGAAACATGGAGACGGTCCCAGCCCAACTACCGCCAGTCCAACCACCCAGTCGGCTGCTGTCACACAGTAAGTGTGTGTGTATGTTTGTTTATATATAGCTGAATAAAATAGGGGTGGTGAGAACACCTGGCATTTATGACCTTAAGTGTTTCCTGCAATACTAGAGTTGGCTGCGTTTAACTTAGATGTGCCAGTATGGTCTACTGGCATACCTGAATAAAAAAGAGAGAAGCAATGCTTAATGTCATTAGTTACACCTGTTCTTTTCCTCTTATGACAAAGTGTATCAGTGATATAAACACAGAGTGGTCTTGAAACTTGGGTAACAACTTTTGCCAAATGCTGTATATTCATGCGTATGACAAGATGGTGTATGGCCATCTTCCTGTTTGTTATAATAACATTTTACTTTCCAAATGTAATTGATCTTAGGATGCGGCAACATTGCACGTGCAAAAAAAATCTATTTTCAAATAAAACCAAAATGAGTGCACCCAAATTCTGTTCACATCCGTTGTATTTGGCTATAAAACCAAACTTGTCTGAATTTTCCTTTTTCTATATTTTTATCATTTGTTTTTACCTTACAGAGAGATGCAGCCCTCTGCGAATGGACCAGCCTAACGATGCAGCACAGGCACACACACACACACAAACACACACACATGCTTCATACCTGTCCATTCAACACACAGCCATACCACCTTTGCTTCCTGTTAGCAACCCTCCAATGTCCTTTTTTGGTGTCTGAAGTATTGGAGTGTTGAGGTCAAACGGCCCTTAACAGTGTGTGTGCTGGATAACACAAATCTACGCATGGGTACTATTGATCTCTCCTGCACCTTCACAACATAATTACAACTGAACCAATTCCAAGAGGAATGTGTGTTTTTAAAGAACATTTTCATCATGCAACACCCCCAAAGCCAAATTGCGTTATGTACAAACTACCCCCCATTGAACTTGGGAACGCGAAAACACTCTTGACCTGTTGTGATGAGCAGAGGTTACACTGAATGTGCCAACTGAGGCACTTTAATCCTAAGAAAACAAATGCATAAGTCTGAAATTTGACCTTTTATTTAATTCAGCAAGAGAATTTCTGATTGTTCAAGCATGTCTGCTCTCCGGGCATTAAATCACAGCCGAGAGAGTTTTTCTATCAGAGCATTTGACTGTTTACACTTTAGTAAAGAAAACTGTATTCACATAATCAGCCAAGATTACAAAAGCCAAGATGCTTGCAAAGCTAGCTGCCATTTTCTCTTCAGCATTTAAATGTACAATGCCAGGCAGACATTTTTTTAGTGCTAATGTGTGAGTGCTAATAATTTGGCTTTTTTCATACATGCTAGCTAAATCATTTCTCAATCCAAGTAAGATTCCTTTGCTTTGGTCATGTGGAACATTAAGGGTTAATTTGGAGCATCAGATTTGGGAGCATCAGATTTGGGAGCATCATGTGCCACTTCCTCCTCAAACCACAGATTCATGTAGTTTAGAGGTGTGTGTGCTGTTGTATCCATGTGTGTAAACATGCATGTGTGTGTGTGTTAGTGTGTTTGAGCTCTGTCTGAGGTACAGAGTGCATTCTCAGGTCCAAGGAGAGGTATGCAGATACAAAGAAAGCACACCTGTGTAACACGCACACACACATACACATTGCCATACACACATGTATACACAAACAAATGTGTACACACATGCAAAAAAAAAACCCACAAGACACAGTGATGTGCACACACCAATTCATATCACCCTCAGAGCTGTTTAAATGTAATATTGTGAAATTTGAACCTGTATTAGGTTGTGGCTATTCTTGGTAACATGTAAACGTAATATAAATGTAAACAGTATATATAAACATTATATCTATTTTTGGAATAAATCCAATGTATGGAAAGGCGGTTGTTTCGCAGGTTGCAACGTGTGTATTGTATGTGTGTGTTGTACTGAGGCAATAATGATGTCTGTGTTTCGGTTAATACCCCAGCATCAGTTCCTGTTCCTCTGCTCCACGAGGTTTGGGAGTGTGCATGTGCGTGAATGTGAGTCAGTCTGTAGTATGTCCAATGTGTTATTTACTTAAAGGACAATTCTGGTTTATTAGAATTTGGGTCTCATTTTCATTCATCTGTTTTAAACAAAATAACCAGTTAACCAGTTTTATTGGTAAGAGAAAAGGTTAGGAATATTAAAATGATAAGAAAACTGTCCAGTGTAGACTGATATACTGCTTCAACTTTTATCTTTTATAATCATATCATTTGTGTGCACAGTTTTCCGATGTAATGAGGGATCATTATTCAATCAATTAGTCGTTAAAGTCATTTTCCAGGCAAAAATACCAAACTTTACCTAATTTCTTAATATTGAGGATTTGCAGCTTTTCTTTTTATAATATTATAATTTGATGACATCAATTTGGGCTTTAAGAAAATGTGAGGGGCATTTTTCACTATGTCTCTACAGTTTATAGACTGAATGACGAATTAGTAAAGTACTCGTCATAATAAATCAGTAATGAAAATAATCGTCAGTGGCAGCCCTACTATTAAAACTTTATGCACACTTTTACATTTGCCTTCAAATAAAGCAAACCTGACTAAACTGTTGGTTTGTTTAAAACCTGTTCGATTGCTGCTCTTCTTTTTTGACTTCACGTTACAAGCTTCGAGTACAAGCTAATCATAACAGATAGAAATGATTGTGGAAAATACAAAAACAAGACCCAAATTGTAGTAAACCACAATTATCTTTTAAAGTTTGCGCGTGTGCCAGATAGTCATGCTTTATCTTTCTCCTCGTCTCTCTCTTTCTCAGGGCAGGAGTTGACTTTAATTGCATATATGCCTATGGAACGATTTACATAGATTGTTGTATTTATTTTGAAAGCACTTTTTCAAGAAGCACTTTTGGTTTGTATTTGGTGGTGCAAAGTGTTCACCACATTATTTCCCACTCAAAGATGTGGGAATGTTCGACTTGAATGAGTGAATCATGTAGATACTTTAGAATACTTTTTTCTTCAATGCTTTCTGCCAAAGTGTGTCTTCCCACCAGTGAACAACTGGGTTTCATATCTGTGAAGTAGCCTCCTTTCTTGCAATGGTCTTACAGGTCTAGATTTCTCTAAAGCAGTCTTTGTTAGATCCCTCGTGGGGTTTTTTTTTCTGTAAGTCATGTGATGGAGTTATCAGCGGCGGGAGAGGATGCCACACGTCAAAGAAAGGCTTTGAAGATTCATCTTAGATCACGGCGATTTTGCTTTTATCCGTTCAGAGCTTTGAGCTGTTTGAAGTGGAACTGCACACAGAGCGAGCATTGGTTTAAGTCAGATTTAGAGGAGAAAAACAGGGCTGTTTTTTGTCAGGGTGTGTACAGGGTCAGAATATGTCATCCCGTCTTTTGCAAACCTACTGTAAGCACTGCGTCTGACCCTTTGTGTTTTTGGTGTGTGTATGTGTGTGTGTGTTCTTCACCTTGGTAGTGTGTGTGCGTGTGCAGTGTAGCTACGGGTATGGTGTGACGTTATGCACAATGGCATGAGGTACAATACAGTCATATTTAAGTGCCATTAAGTTTGCACATTAGCCTCATTCACCTCATTGGGTATGTGCTGTATTGTACAGTGTACAGTGCCCAAAACTTTGAGATACAATGGGTGTTAAATTGTCACTTCATCCCATTGGTTGGTACTTACACTGAGGCCATTTCAAAGTTTAAACCTTTCTCACGTTATAGCTCATTACATTTGTGTGTGTGTGTGTGTGTGTGGAGAAGAAGTGGTGTGAAAGACAGCCGTGTTGTAAAATGCCTTTTTTGTAAAGTGGACTGATGCTGGTGTTTTTTGTTTTTTTTTTTTCATTTAGAGAGTAATGTGTCTGTTACCTGTTGTCAATTTAGCTTGTACATTCAGATATGAACCTAATAAATATGTCAGACCAAGAAGAATCACGAGCCTGTGTTTTATCTCACATTTACAGCTGGCTGTAATTCACACACACACACACACACACACACACACACACAGTACAAACAGAGAGGGAGAGAGAACAGGACTTGGTCTTTGGAAACATGTGTACCTTAGGGGCAGGTGATCTAGTGGATTATGTTGCTTCCTGGTCCTTACTGTATGTCTTCTTCACATGTGAGCTGCACCAACAATTAATGCTTAACCCTCACACCATCTCCCCCCCTGTGCAAACATAAACCTGCCTGTCACATAGATCTCACTGTGCTGCAGGCCGAGGTGGAGGGAGTTCATGTAACAGTAGGGGGAGGAGCAGAAGACCCTCCATGCACTCTTTGTAAGACTTTTCAGCTTGGAGTTTGTTTATTGTTGCCATTTCATTCAGGGTGTGTGTTTTCATTCCTTGGCTCAAATGCATGCATATCGCATTCCTTAATAGTTTACAAGCGTAGCACAAATACTGAACACACCTGCTGCTGCTCCAGACTCTCCTTCCACTCTTCTCCCTGCCTCTTCCTCCTTCTTTTCCTCTCTCTCCTTCCACTTCTAGAGGTAAATACCACCTTTACTTTGTCACACACACCTGCCCTGCTCTGTCTGCACAGAGAGGGCATCCATGTGGAGAGGAGAGTGTGTATGCAGTGGGTGGAAAGGGGAAGAAGGCGGAGTTGTGTTTTGTACTTAAATGGGTTGTGGAGAAACCTGCCTGTCCGCTTGGAGCTGAGAGGAGGAGCCTGTGGGGTGTGGGACTCCAGACAAAGGAGGCATATACACACTGACACTGGATCACTGGAGCGAAAGGAGAGGCAGACAGCTGGAGAGCTGTCATTTTTCTGCACAGGAGACGACCCTCAACTCCTGGACTACTTTTTTTTAGTGTTTTGGGAAACTTCAGAAAGGGATCTTATGTGTTTGCCAGCTGTATGGATTCTTCTGTGAGCTGTGAGATGTTTGTGTTGGAGCAGCGGCTGCCATATGCTGCCTGGAGTGTGTGGAAGTGGGTGGGTTAGTATGTTTGGGATGGAAAAGTGGGGCTGGTACGACCAACAGCTCTGCTCTTAGGTTGACGCCATGGGGGGCTGCCAGAGTTACCCCTCAGCAGACAGCAAGACTCTTCAACCTTCTGACATCAGCAGTGAAAAACTGTAAGTTGTATTTCTCTTCATCAGCCTTATACTCATGTTTCCTTCTTATGTGCAAGTTCAATGTTTTTCATTTGCTGTTCCATTTTTCTAACTTGCCTTTGTTTACTCTTGTATAAACATAAACTAATGTACAGAAAAGGAAGATGGATTAGAGCAATGGATCAAACATGGATAGAAAGTTGTCTGCACATGGTTTACTGAGGAATGTTCTCCAGATAACAGTATGAGTGTGTGTGTGTGAATGTTACATATTTGTCTGATGGCATCAGTAAAGGTGGATTCCTCTCACAGCGGGAACACATGTTGAGAAGTAGTTTGAACCAAGTGGTTTCTATTCAAATATTTGCTCCAGGATGAATCTTTTGCACAAGGCTTGCTGCGCTGAAGAGGACTGTTTATTTCACCCACACGGTGGAGGTAAAGGTAAACAGATGGCTGAGAGCAGGGTCATAGAGGAGCATGTTTACACACAAATACAACATCACAAGTAGCTCCTGGTTCACTGTGTGTGTGTGTGTGTGTGTGTGTGTTTTTGTGTGCTGACAACTGGTAGCCAAGAGGCGGTAATTGAGTTAATGCCATGGAGCTGGAACAGAGCAGGATGTTAACAAAAGAAGTTCCTGTGGACACAGTTTGTCATGGTTGGGATTTACACCACTGTCCGTTTGTACAGCTAATGTTTACATTCTTCCCTGTTACTCTTCCTCCCTCTCTACCTCTCATGACCTTTACTGTGGACAAAGACCTGCTGTTTGAACCATTAAACTAACTCTACCCGCCCAGCCCTCTCTCTCACACACACACACATACACACATTTACACCAGGGGAAGTGAATCCCCATAGAGAGCACTGTGTTTCCCTTATCGCAGTAGGCAAGGTCACACTGAGTAAACTCTCAGCTACTGTCTAAAAACCGATCACGGCAGCTGCCTGATTCCACGGCGCTTTGAAATATTCACTTAAATCCAAAGCATCATCTTTTCAAAAAGCAACAACATTATAGCTATCCAAGAGACAGGAGCAGAGCATTCGTCATCATCGCAGCACACACTACCTGCATGAACGTGGCCTCCCTGTTTCGACTTTGCATAAAGTCAAACCATGCTACCAAGTTTGACTTTCCAGGACACACTGGCATTCACAAACATCGTTTCATTTCCTGCACTCAAACTCTATAGTTATCACAAGTTCCCAGGCTCCCAGTCCTGTGTTACTGATTACATGGTGCACACTGTAGCTTATCAGTAGGTATACCGTGAACAGGTGTAGAGGTTTGGTAAAGCCAGCACTCACCTCTCTACATTATCTTGCAAAGCATTAGTCCCTTCAGTTATTTGCTTTGTAGCACTGACATCACTGCAGCAGTGAGCTTCATTAACAGTAATTACTCCGGCTCTGAATTGACTTCCTTCATTACATTAAAGGTGCACTACGCAGGATTTGTTGGTCACTGTTTGTAAACACAACATTCATGGCCCCCAGAAAATGATTCAAAGTTCAAACTCATCACTACAGACCTTGAGTTTTTTTTCAAAATGTATAGTTAATTGCATTGGTTGATAGCAGGACTTGGTGCGTACGTACACTGCAAGCTGCTATTGTAGGAATGTTACATTTGTTGTATCCCCATCCTCTCCTTCAGTGCTCGACAGTAGGCTTAACTCTTGTTTTTTTTTTTTTTTTTTTTTGCCCCCACCTCACCTGTGTGTTATTGGCTACACATCCACTGCCCAAAAGTTGCAGCCCAGAAAAGTGCCAACCACAGCAAAATGGGCAGAGGGCAGGGTCTCGGCTCATAAATACACAGCCGCACACTAATAGTGGGGCCTAAGTGATGATTGAGAGGGATTACTTTTGTATGAGCCTATAAATTGTTTTTTAGCAACCTCCTGCATAGTACACCTTCAACTGGTAGATTGGACGTTCAGGTGTTCAGTTACAGCAGCGTTTGCATGCGTGTGTGTCACAGACAGATGAGAGAGCATCACAGAGCGTAAAATGTCTTATCATCCGGCTGCAGCAGGAGTAATTAATCCACTGACCTATCGATTGTTTTACACAGTCATATTTTCTGTCTCTCTAGTCTTTTCTGTTTCTGTCTCTGCTTCATTAACTCTGCACTGTCTTCCCAAGGGGAATTAATAACAATAATCTGGAGGAGCGTCCATATCTGCAGCAGCAGTATGTGTGCCAGCGGATCACACACACAGACGTGTCTGCCCTCACGGTGCTGCCGCCTGGCGTCGACAAGGCAGAGTGGCTCGCCAGCAACAGTGAGTTAAACATTAAACACAGCAAATTTCTGACTGTAGCCCTCATCCTCCAGACAGACACAGGACCAGATGTAATTTTCTTCTTGTTGATTTCTTTCAGCGGTGGCTTTTTTCAAGCATATAAACTTGTTCTCGAGTGCACTGTCTGAGTTCTGCACTCCCAGCACCTGCCCAACTGCCTGTGGACCAGGCAACACGTAAGTTATTGAGTGTTATACTGCATCTACTTAAAGCAGGGGTGCCCAAACCTTTTCCCTTGGAGGGCCAAAACTGAAACTTAAAGGTGGGCCACCAGTCAAACACTTACTGTGCTAAATTATTAAAATGCCAAAATGGCACTAGAATCCCAAATTTCCCTTAATTTACTGATTTCCTGTGCAAAGTGCAAGAGCAAAGGAGACTCTCAAGTGATATTATAATATTTAGCCTTTGAACAACAGTAAAATTATTTGTGTTATTTGCTTTATAAAGCTGAACACACAGCAAGTTGTGTCTTAATGACTGTGTTGGTGTGTTGGTCAGGGTTTATGTTTGGACCGACGACCACGGCAGGAAGCTGAAGTGTTCGGCCCCTCTTTACTTCGACTATGCCATGTCGTATATTCAGGAGCTACTGACTGATGAAGATGTGTTCCCCACAAAAGCAGGTAAAAGGCATTTTAATAACGTTGCATTGCTCTACATCATATTCCAGTTTTGGTGTTAAGACGTTCCCTCTTTTCCAGGCTCAGTGTTTCCGACAGGCTTCGTCTTTCTCGTCCAGAAGGTGTTTTTGCTGTATTTCAGGACTCTGGCTCACATTTACTGGTCTCACTACAGAGAGACGCTGGCACTGGGCCTGCACCCACACCTCAACACACTCTTCACACACCTCACACTCTTCTGCCGGCAGCACGCCCTGTTGGAGCCGGAGGACACTGAGCCGCTGCAGGACCTCATCACAGCTCTGGGACAGCAAGGCTGGGTCTGAAGAGCAAACACTCATATTGTACACTCACATTTTCATCACACTTATTTACTACAATGTAATTATTAATGTAATATCTGGTTTTCTCAGCAGTTTGGGCCAAACTTAAACCTACTTCACAGTATGGATTTGTTTGAAGGTCTGGAAGTTGTAAAATACAAAAGAAAATACTGTTTCTGAACAGTATGTGGGAGAATGAATGAGTCTGTTGTGCTTTTAAAAGCAGGTAATCAGACCAGACCAGGAGTATCTGGCTTCTGTTATATAGTTGTCATCACTTATTGCGATTCTGTGTCTGATGTAATATTGCATGTTAGTGTATTTTAACATAATGTTGTATTGTTATTTTTTTTGATAAGGTCAAGATCTTCAAGGTCATTTATGTCTTCCTCAAAGACTTAAGACATTAATAAAAAATCATTGTCCTCTGGTGTCTTTTCCCTGTTAAGACACCAACTGACTCAGACAGTTCACAGTGAGGCTTTCATAACCAAAATGTGCCATCAAGGTTTGAGTGTTGATGCAAATGTGATTACTCTGTCGTGACTGCATGTGCATGGAACAGCACAGCTTATCTCTGCATCTTTATGTATGATCCTGTACTCTGTAATAAACATTTATGACAGACAATTTTGTGCATATGGTAGATTTAAAACACGAGTCAATGTTTTCTCAATTATCTGGAAACTATCAAATAAGAGGTGACATTTTATTTCATTCATTTTTATCAGTCTCAGTAACTGTTTGTGTTTTTGTCTTGAACTACCTGCTGGTGCTGCCAACATGACTCCAGGTGTTTGCTTTGAGAACAGCACCACCTGCAGGCCCAACCCTGCATATGCCTCATTTTAAATTCAGCTGCTTGTGTTCGCAAAATATTGGATTTGAAATAAGACAATGAGTTTCATCTTTCATGTGATGTTCATCTTCACAGGAATAAATATGTGATCTATTTATCATCACTATCAGCAGTTTGAGCTGCAGCACTTGTGACAAACAGTTTATGGAGGCGAATAAGGCGAATTCACTTTACTGCAATTTGCGTCAAAGTCGTACTAATATTTGGAGTTATAACTTATTCAAACCTTAACGCACAGATATAATGCTCATAGTTTTGGATTCAATGCGACTTACACTTTTACCAAGTTACCATTATCTCCGCCGTTCATCGCGAGTAAATGCCCCTAAACTCGCAAAGAAATAATAAAAAAAAGACGCTCATGTAACTCCAGAACTTGCCTGAGAATCATCGTGTTTTTATGTTTTCTTCATAATCAAAGCGATCTAGTGACGGTTGTCTGTACATGCTGTACGGGATTACAAACAGGAACTGCTAGTAAGTAATTCGGCATGTTTTTCATTGAGCTAATCTGCCCAAATGTAAACAAAGTTAAGCCAAGGATCTAGCCCACAGCTAAGTCACTGACAACATGGCAACACACTTCCTGTTTACATCCCGCAAAGCCTCCAAATTATGGGAACTGTAGTTCTCCAAATACACGCAAGACAAAAAACAATAATAGGAGTGACAAATGCAAGTAAAATTTAAAGTGTTGGGTCATGCATTTTGTCATAGTGAAAAACTTCTTAACCCCCTGATCTATCATCACAAAACTATCCAAAACAAAAAAAATAGAATTCAGTGCAATGTCACTAATAACAGACCCCAGATAAAGTGTATTTCCGAAGGGGGGAATTTGGGGGCAAAGTTCTTTTGCTGATGAAATCAAGAGACTAACCTTGGAGCTTGTACCTCTATATGCACAGACAGCACTGTGGGTGATTTGACAGAAGACACAAGCTGCTTTTGTCTGTGTTTTGGTGTCAATCACAAAAATGAAGAAAATCCAGGGATGTAAGCAAACTGTACAGACATTAGTGGCCCATGTGCAGATACAGATTTATGAATGAAAACTTTGCAGCAACAAAAGTGAATCATATTTTGAAAAATGTTTTTGTTCCCCACCCATTCACCCAAAATCCTGAATGGGATAAACTGGAAAGATATGATCAAGGACAAAAGATTGCAGCATTGTGTGGTAATTCTTCTTGTAGTCCCACGTTTCACCACATAGAGGCATCAAAATACCGCCACTTTGTAATGGAAAGATATCTGACTATACTGGTGTGTAAAAAATTTGCATGAAGATTTAAAAAAAAACAACCATTATTGTATTATTAGAATTGCAATTTAAAAAAATAATTCCATTAAAATGGCAATATTCTAATAGGGCTAAACTGTCCATACCTGTAGATTTGAGTAGAAGAATAATTAAAAATTGCCATGAGTAATGTAACAGCATCCTATCTAACAGGATGTCTTTGTCAATAACTATTTTTAGCAAGATCTTAAGCAACATTTTAGGAACTGACACTTGTCACAGAAACTCATACTGCAGTTTTGTACTTATCTGATTTAGTGCTGAAATGACTGATCCACTGAAAATACAAAAAGCAGCTTGTCTGGCCAAATGTTTCTTCAGTGAAGTGGCAAATGCCCTGGAAAGCAATGCTCCATGAAAGCATCTCTTTCGTCTCTGCACCTCGCCGCCACCTCTCTCCACCCGTCTGCTGCACTCGCTGAACCTGACAGTGAATAAGTCTCCTGCTTTTAACACAACTACGGCCACTTTTTACTTGTGAAACATCAAGTCCACATCATAAAGTTGGACTCTTCTTTTATTCCTATATTCACCCATTGACAGATAAACCTGGAAGCTGCTTAGAATAGATTTACAGGTTGTGACTGCACCCTGGCATCTAATTTCTTCTCTTATTTCAGCCTGAGGTATCCTGCAGGCTCGTCAAAGTTAAGACTAAGTCTGAAACTCGGCCTTTCCATTGAGAGATTCCACACATGCACACACGTATGCATGCGCACACACACACTGGCTTGTTCTTAGGACAGATAGAAGAAGTGTTAATGCACATGTTGGACTGAGTTGAGGCTCACAGCATTGGAAACTGAGCTTAGAAGGTAATACTGCAAACTGCTTAGTCACAGACAAAGAGGCACACACACTCATCCCTTTAATTAAGGCCTGAAGCCACCTACAGAGCGTTCTTTTAATCAGGTTCAGACTCTGAGCTTCTCATCTGTGTCCTCCTGTACAAAAAAAGAATAGTTGTTGTTATACAAGGAATATGAGGAGAACAGGATCACTGCAATGTGGAATCAGAACCCCTCTCTTTTTCTTTACTTCTGTGGACATTTGTAAATCAAGTGACACCATAACGATAGTAGTCGGCTGCCTGACCTGAAACTAGTTACACAACAATATCAATGTCTCTGCACACACACTTTTGATATGTCTTATATAATGTCTTGCTCAATATCAAAAAGTGTGCAACAGGTTCCAGTGGTCTGTTTAAAAGCTTCGGTTCCAAATCTTTTTGCCCTGTGACCCTCACAAATGAAGAAAAGTCAAATCACGATCCTAGGTTACAAAGCATTTCAAGTAATAACCTTCTGAGACTGTTTAATTAGAGTATTAAAAGGTCTCAAGAAGTGAAAAATGTTGAAATGAAATGAGATAGGAAATGTTATTTATTGCCTTACTCATAAATCATGTCATGACTCTTTTTATTCATTAAAGTATTTTAGTAACTTCTCAACCCCAGGTGGGGAACCTGGGGGTTACAACTTGTACATCCCTGTAATCTACATCTCAAAAAAAACAGCTGGAAGGAGGGTAGACTTGTACAAACTTCTGGATCGTTGCATCAGTTCATACACTGCTGGTGCACTAAGATCACTCAAATGAAGAAAGCTGGTTAAATGCTCTAAATACTCTGTATTGTACTGTAAATACTCTGTACTGTACGAGATGATTTTCTGTGTGTGGATCCTCGTGAGTCACAAGACTTCCTGGAAACGATCCCTCATATTTGCTTTTTTTATTGAGATTGAATCTTGTGCTCGCTTGAAAATATAAATGTCAGTTTTTGCAATTAAATTTACAAATGTCATGAGGACCTTCATTGCACCAGAGGCGTAGCTTTTAAAAAGGGCAAGTGTGCGTAAACCTAGACTGACAAAGCTTTTACTGTACATACAGTTCAGTGACAGCATGTGATTGCTCTGTTGGGTAATAATCTTTGATGCCAGAGGCAGGAGCTGCATTGTAAGCCTCTTCTTTCATCTCTTATCAGCAAAGATTTACTGTGAGCTAATTATTGATGGATAATTTTAATCATCAGTTTCCAATCGATCATCCAACAATCACATTCACACTTCAAAGTCTCACTAACACCTACTGACTTTCATTGTAAAACTATATTACTACTCTTACAATGGCTTTGCTGTTAGAGTCCAAGTTGATTTGGTTCATTTCTTGTCTTTTTTAGCACTTTATACTGTCCTTGCCCCACATACAAACTTAGGTATAATTTTTAGTCAATTTAGCAAAGAATAAAGCTGCTGGAAATCAAGAAAAAGAAAAAAAAATGCCTTCAAATATTTACAAATCTTTGGTCATAATCCCCCAAAAACACTTTTATAGAGCAGTGTTAGTCTGTAAATAAAATATCTAGTTAATATAATAAAATATCTATTTATGTATTTAAATATATACTGTGTAAAAGCCCCACATCAATTGGTTTTCTGTTTCATTCCCTACATGATATTTAAATAAAGTGATGTTACAGTAAATGAAACACGCTGAAGGTCGTCACTAATGAATAGATGGACTTTAATATGGCCTCACTGTGTTAATGATGTGATCAGCAGTTCACCTCTAAGTGGGTCAAGCTCATTGTGGCCACAAATAAAAGTTCAGCGTGCAAAAAGAAACTAAATCCAATAATGAAATCCATGAGGGCACCTCCAAGGTCAAAATCACCCCACATTAAAAAAACCCCACTAACAAATATGGCAGATGAACTTTACTTCTATAACCATGACTATATGAAGACTGGAGGGTTTCATTTGGTTTTGAGGTTCATTTAAGGTTGTTGAGCAGGACTGACAATAAGCCTTCTTCCTCCTCCCTCCTCCTCCTCCTCCTCTTCCTCTTGCCCCAATCAGGCTTTATAAATAAGGGAGCTCAGGGCTCCAGTTGCTCCCGGTGTGAGCCTCAATGAGCTCCTGAGTTTGCTTCACGTCTTGTTGTGAGTCTAATTAAAGAGAGAAGCTCAGTGCAGAGAGGATGCAGCAGATCAGACAGGTGATGCTGCAAAGCTCGCTCATCTGCACAAGTTAGATCTTAGAAATAACTCTCAACTTGGACAGAGTTTCCACTGGATTTAACTGCATTTAAATATATTTTTATATATTGATAATATTTTGGCCGTCTGAGATCCGCCTCCCCCTCCCCCGGGCGGTGCGCCTCCACTGCGCCGCCATGTGCGCGCTGCTGCCGGCGTGGCTGTGCCTGCTGCTCGGCCTCCTGCCTCTGGAGATCCAGTCCCGGGCTTTGACTCTGCAGAGCCTCACTCACAGACACAGGTAACACTGCCTCTCTGCACATCCACATTTTTAGTCATGTTTTTATGTTGCTCACTGTGGAAAAGTGTCATTCATGGAGTCATTACTACATTAAGTTTTAAGGTCAATTTCTGCATTCAAACAGAAAATAAAGTGAAATGTTTTTTATCTTCAGTCAGTATTTTTTCCTTATAATGAATGAGTCAAATAAAACAAAATATTAAGATACTGATATTTTAACACATTAGGCACTTCCCATGAACCTGTGTCACCCAATAGTAATTTTATCATCTTGTAATATTACTTTACTGTGCTTTATTGTTCCTCAGTGGTATCCATTCACATCCAAACAATATGTAAATAAACTGTGTAGCATTTTTAAAAGTTTAGATAATAGATAATCAAATCAATTTATTTCTATATCATTTCTGCCAAAATCGCATAAATGTGTGACTATGTTGATAGTTGATTAATCTTTTAAGTGATTTATCAATTAAAAACACCAAACATGTTTTGGTTCCAGCTTCTCTGATGTGATGATTTGCTGCTTTTCTCTGTTTTATGTTCCTGTAAATTGAATAGTAATAATTTGGGTTTTGGACTCCAACAAACAAGATATGTGAAGATGTCCCCTTTGCAACTATCAATCAACCAATCAATCAACCAACCAATCAAAAACCTAATGAAGAGATTCATTAATGATGAATCATTAGTTGCAGCCCTGACAGTGGTGAAGGGTAGGGGTTGGAGAACGTTAAATGTCTGGCAGTCATTAATGTGAGAAAAGGGTCCAGCAGCAGAATGAGGTAATTCCTCTCAGCAGCAGGAGGCAAGACGGAGGTGAGGCTGATTTGGTGGGATTTGAGACAAGGATACATGAACAGACCGAGAGGCCGAGCAGCGAACCAGCCACACTCAGAGTAAGGTCGGATTCATTGACACAGACAACGGTTTGCAGGTTGTGATAGTTGTGGACGTGAGGGCATCTTGTGACCCAGAGCTGCAGACACAGCATCACACTTCTATCACCGTCACATGCTTCATCAGTGGCCTCTGTTCTTTCATAAGAAAAATGAGCTCTGTGAAGGTTTTAGTAGGTTGTACCGCAGTAGGTGTCAACAAAAAATCCCCGGCTGAGGCAAAAGAGGGGAGAGGATCTCAGTGTGATTCAACACTGATGGATGTAACATAATACTGCTGCTGGCACCGAACAAAATGCCTCCAAAGACATAAAAGAAGAGACAAAGAAAGGATCCTGTTGTAATTTTAAAAAGACAGGAGAAAATAATGAATAGAGCTGGTAACAATAACTTGTAGTGAAAAAGTGGGGATCTGATAGGGACAAAAAGTTGCTTTGCGCAAAGTAGTTTTGAGGAGTTACAACAGGAAAGTGTGTGTGTGTGTGTGTGTGTGTGTGTGTGTGTGTGTTCCTCTGAAGAACCTCATGCTGCGCTGTAACTTGGGAAGAATGTTGGAGAAGCTCCTTTTGCTCTCAGGCTCTCCACAGATTCACAACCTGGACTACCATACAACACACACACACACACACACAAGAGAAAATGTGAGAACGAGATCCCAATTAAAAGGGCAGAAAAGTACAGAAACTCATGTGTGAGTGTTCACCTCCACTCATACTGCTGTAATGTAGTGTTCATGAAAATGGCTCGATCGATGGCAGCATCTGTCGGTCAGCCCACCAATATCTCAACAACTATTGGATGGATTGACACAAATTTGTACAGACATTCATGGTGCATGGTCCCAGAGGATGAAACCTAGTTACTTTGGTGATCCTCTGACGTCTCATCATTAGGTCAAAATTCGTCCAATATTTTGGCTTATTGTCAAATACGACTGTACCTGCAAAATGAATGACATTCAAATCAGCCTCAGCTGTTGTGCTAATTAGCAAATATTAGCAAGACAACTCACTGAGCTGAGATTTTGGACATTGTGAACATTGCACCTGCTAAATATCAGCACGTTGGCATGCTGACATCAGCATTTAGCTCAAGCACAGCTGTGCACTCGTGTTGCATAAATGCCGGGCCTTTGACACAGATATACACTTTTATTAGTTCATTGCTGTTTGCTGTTGCAGATATATCTACCTGGACTTGTTGTGTTTCACTGGCAGGCTTTTCGGTGGCCTACATTTGCTTGTACTGGGAGGCCCCTCTGCGCCAAGTGCCTTTCCCTCCAGAGACCACTGTGTTTTAGACCTCACCACAGGTGTCCTTTTAACAGTGTGTGCATGTGTGTGTTTTTGTGTAGGAGGGAGATAAAGACAGTGGAACAGTGCACCTGAGTATGCACATGTAGAGCATGCATTGTTGGCTGCTGTTGGCATATATACGTGTGCATGTGTTTTTGTGATGGTAAATCTTGTTTGTTGCCAGGCAGTCACATGTCACTTGCACGTGTGTGCCCACTAAAACCCAACCAACCAACTAACATTATGACTCTGTGTGTGTGTGTGTGTGTGTTGGCAGTGAGAGCCCAAAGCGTCTGGCCAGAAGAGTGATCAGAATACCAGTCAGGATTACTTGCAGGATAAAGATCATATGGTATTCTGGCCCACTTTTCACACCAAACAAACACAAACATTATCTGGCTCCATCCGTCTCTCTCCCATTATTCTTTGTTTCTCACCTCGTAAAAAGCCAACACTTATGAATAGGTGTGCTGCACACATACACATACACACATATGGGGGTGGGGGGGCGCCTGTAATGTGTCTGCATACCCCTCAGAAAGTAGGTAGTTGCGCTCCTGACACTAGGTGAAAGCACCAGGTGCTCCATGTCTCCTGGTGCTTTACGTGGTCTATACTCAGCGTTGCATAATTTCTGACTGGTCACATGGCCAAACAGACCGACCTCTTGAACGTCTGAGAAAGTGGGGATGAATGAAAAAGAAAAACAGCATTGTGAGAAAAGAAGTAAGGCTAAACAGCAGGGAGGTGAGAAAGGAAAGTACTTCAAACACACTCGAGAGGAGTGCTGCTGTAGGAGCCTCTTACTGCCGTCTACATTGCGCTCTGTGGTTTTCACTGTCTCGCTCTCCTCCTCTGTTTCTCCCTCTTCTGTTGTGATTTGTCAGCTCTGATACTGTTGTTGATTAACTGGAAATATTATTTTTTAGCTGTGTTGGTGATGGAGTGGATGCCAGTGTCAGTTGGTTGTTGACTCAGTCGGTTTGAACCACTTTGGTCCGGACAGGTGCAGGAAGCAGAGCAACCTTTAGGGGTCACTAGAGAGCATTTTAGAGTATTGGTCTAAAATTTAAATTATTGACTAAAAGACATCTGAAGCAGCTTGTCACTCTTTAACTGTGTTTTGCAGGTCCACGTGAAGATGAGTAAGCAGGACTCGGTTCAGGGTTTTAAAAGAGCAATATGCTTGTTTGCTTTGGATGTGTTTTGCTCAGTTTAGCACAATTCTGAGGCTAATACATGAAATAATGTTCCATGATGTTTGTTAAGAATCAGGTGAACCTACAAAGCGAACTAATTTTGCTGGATTCAAATAATATCATCAGATGTTTGTGAAAATGTGTCTCAAATGGTAAATAGACATAAAGAGTAAGATCATGAGTGAAATGCAAGCTGACGAACTATAATGAATGACACACACATACATACACAGTATGAGATACAGAGATAGTGCAGGTGGATAAAACAAGCTACAGAAGCAGACTCCCACTTGTTCATCGCCCTCTGTCTATCTATCCTTCTATCTTTCCTTCTCACTTTCTCTCTCAATCCACTCTTTCTCTGTTTTGTTTCCTGAAAAAAAAAAAGAAACCAGTGAGTACAGTGGTCATTCCTGCCGGACAAGCCTGACTTCCTGTGAGGCATTTCATCTCATTGTAGTGATTCGGTTTCACTCAGGAACCCAAGCAGGCGACGTGTGCATGACTGCATATGTGAACAAGCTCTGTGTGTGTGTGTGTGTGTTTAGGTGCCTTTGCATTGCATCTAAAGATCTCTCTCCTTCTCTCTGTTTCTCAATATCTCAGGTTGAATTTGCCCAGAACCTCTAAATACCAAAAGTCATCTTACACCGCTACTATGCCCACTGTGACTGATCTCTCCGTTGACAATCACACCACCCACGGAGACAGACATATCATCTGGAGGGTCCGGCTCCACAAAGAGCCCCCGCCGAGGTTGGCCGAACCGTTGCTTGACCACAGCGACAGTGTGCTACTGGAGCCGCCGACCAGGCGGCATGGGTCACGGGGTCGTCGTCACATCAGTAATGGCGGCGGGAGGGGCCACGGACATCTGATGAGGGTGGGCTGTGTCCTGGGCACCTGTCAGGTTCAGAACCTCAGCCACCGTCTCTACCAGCTGATTGGACAGAGTGGGAGGGAAGACTCCTCCCCCATTAACCCTCGCAGTCCTCACAGTTACGGCTAAGGCCGCACCTCGAGTCCAGCCAGACGTCTTTATCGACAAATGATGACGAGTTACCCAGGTCCTTTGTTGCATCAGTGACACAAGATACAACCCTGTCTCATAGAAATTCTGTTTATATAGTACTAAATTGTTTTCCCAATTTGCATTGTGATGAAAAATATAATCACTGGCTGGATTATGTTCAGAGGCAACATGTTTTGTTGTCAGTGAACATTTTATTTAAACAAACAGTATCAATTTTCTAATTATTAATTGTTAATAGAAAACATAATCTGTACACCATTCTCTCGAAACATATTTGCTGAAATTAGAAGTATATACAGGTAATTTCTAGGAGACAAGGTTGATAATGCTTGATAGTAAAAGTATAATTATGGTTTACAGTTTGGATCTTAATTTTGTAGTTTTGATTATCATTCTCATTGGTTACAATAACATTGTACTCATCACATAAATTGCTGAGTTCTTAGAATGTGGTGACATTGCTAAAAAGAAGTCCGACAAGATGAGACAAGCAGTCAGACAGGCTTTAACCAAACCGCCACGTTACTCAAACTGAAGGAACGCAGGGGAATAGCAGAATTATTATCCAAACTGTCTGTCGTAAATGTCAATCACGTCAGTATGTGATGCTCATCGTGTTTTCATGGGTGTGTGTGGCTGGTGGGCGATGGCTCAAGGATTTCGATCACTGATTTCAGTCATTTTAACTTGACGGGTGGTCTTTTGTCTAATTTAATGAATTTGTCTGGTGTTACTTTGGGTTAAAGTTATGGCCTCCAGTTTCACTATGGTGTGTTTTGGCATTTGTACATTAACCACTATGTATGTGAATGAGGAAAACTGTGAACCAGAGAAGCCTCCGTCATACTGGCCTACCCGACTTTCTACTATCGTCATCAATGGTGATCCTGCTGATCTGAACTTAACTGAGCTCAGAGCTAATCCACCCTGTCTCTTAAAAGCACCTTCATGTCCCTCTGTGAACAAGTAGCTTTACTCCAGCGCCGACAGGAACCAAGAATAACCTCCAATGAAACCCAGTTAACCCTTCACCCAAAACCCCACAGTGCGCACAATAAGCCAAAATAACCATTAACCCTAATCCATGAACTGTCTGCACGCTTCTTAACAGACAGCTTGGCTCCTGACAAGAGAACAGGAAGAGGTACTGTAAATACTGCGTAGTACTTTTTACCTGCAAACTGTAAATCTATGATGCATTAAATATTGTCACTATAAAATCTGCTTCTTAGCCTTAATTGGTTTAATCATTTCTAAGGCCTTATAACTATTTTGCCTTTCACCTGTTGGTAACCTCATGGTAAATGTTGACTATTAAAGTGTTATATGAAGCTTTCTAGTCTTCTGCTTTTCTGTGTGTGTCGATACAGCATAACTCCATCTTCAGTAGTTGCTCTTACAGGTCAAATGTTAATACGAATGCATGAAAGCACTTTACTGTTCTTTACATTCAAGTACAACTTGAATTTTAAAAATGTGTTATTTAACTTAAACGAGACCGTTTTGCTGTAAACTAAATCTTCATGTTCATGTTCCCTTCAAGTGTCCTTTTGTAAACCATCTGTGTTGCTTTCATCTTATACTGTGTTTTTACAATAGCAGCGTTGTGCAATAAAAGTCCAGACAAACCTTCACCTTTTGTATTTTATGTGTCTTACAGCAGTCTGAGTTGCGAGTGTGACCTTTTAATGTCAATGCTCACACAGTTTGATTGGAAAAGTTGTCTCTCACACACAAACACACACATATTAGAAGGCACATAGGAGTAAAGGATCAGGAACCAATGCCACAGAAGTTGTCAAGCTCAGTTGAGCAGCAACACAAAAAACAAGTGAAAGAGGAGTTTCCATCCCAACCAATGTGCAACCCGAAAAAAATTGCATCCAGCAGCCATCAGGTGTCTGATGGGTCCTGCAGCTCGAGGTCAGCAGGACAACAACAAAAGTTTCATACAATTATTTTCACATATGCAGTAGGACTCTCCCAGACCTGTAAACAGAATACAGGAGCAACAAAAGACTGTGAAAGTTGTGAACTGATCCAAAAACACCTGTTTGGATCATTCCACAGGTAAACAGGTTCATTGGTAACAGGTGATAGTATCATGATTGGGTATGAAAGGTTCATCCTGGAAAGACTCAGTCGCTCACAATCGAGGATGGAGCGAGGTTCAACACTTTGTCAAACACATGATTGTATAAAGAAGATTATTATATGGGCTCAGGAACACTTCATAAAACCGTTGTCAGTAAACACAGTTTGTTTGCAAAGTATCACATTCTGTTTTTATTCATGTTTCACACAGCGGATGAACTTTTTTGGAATGAGGTTGCCACATCAAAAGCTAATATGCATCTTTTACTATGCTTTAAATCAGACATCATGAAGAATTTCGTCTCGTTCGTACATTCAGTCCAGTGTGTGTGACAGAGACACCCGGTGGCCTGTCGTGACTCATGACAAACAGGTCATCTGGTGGCTTTGACAGGAGTCGATAAAGTACTGGATACTGTATTGACTGAGGCTTGTTTGAGCTTCGGTCAACTTAACCGCCGGTCCAACAAACAGAACAGATTTCCTCCTAATCACACAAATAACCTGTGGAAGCCTGTGTGTGTATGTTCCAACACACACAATAATTTAGGACATTTGATTCCAGGAAATCACCTGTCAGATTCATGTTATATAATCGGGTCAGTACCCAGAAATAAAAATCTATCGATGAAAGCATGTTTGGTTTTGTTTTAGTTGTGTGTGATTTTTTGGGGGGGGTGTTTGCTGTGTGCAAGTTTTGAAAAAAAAATAGACCTGTGATCACTGTAAATGTGCACATAAATATATGATAAAAGTAATCTGCTAAATTGTGGAAGAAAGATGTACTGAGTCATACTACATCAGTCCAAACAGGTAACTTGCTGATTATTGAAAAACTCTTCCTGGGATGGATGGACACACACACAAACACACACTCGTACTCAAGGCCAAGGTTCAACACGGGGTACCCCATTAGGTGAGGTTTGGTTAAAGTGTGACTGGACACTGTTGTACATCGTAGGCCTACAGGGCAGGTCAAAAGCACTACGGTTCAAACGGGCAGGATATATAGAGGCAGGGAAGCGTTTAGTGAGCACCAGAGGACAAACACATCACAACACAGAAATCATCTGTCAGCCATGAGGGTCATCAGCATCGTATGTGTGGCTTCAATACATACCGAGGCTATGCTTTCAATGTTACCATTTTCGACTCACCTCTTTTGAATACAAAACCTAAAAATTTATTCTGTTCTGTCTGTTATTTCTAATGCAGGGTCCAGATCCATCTCTGGCATATCGGCCAAATCTGGAGAAGAATGAAGCTAAAGAGAAGGAAGACTACAGAAACTTTGAGGTAAGCATTCAAAGTTCAAAGTAAACAAAATTACAAAGGTGCATTAAATTATTGGTGTGCCAGTGCAAATGCTACCCAAATGAAAAATTGACTTTTGTTGCTATGTAGTACCGAGGTAATTGCATTTCCCAAAACATTTCTGCTAGAAAAGATTTCATGTGGAGTTACTTGATAGCATTTCACAAACCTGAGATGCTGTAATTCTATTGCTCTGTTGCATGTGTTTCAGAGTGGAACTCTAATCGACCGTGTATTCAACACATACAAGCTGATGCACACCAACCAGACGCTGGACTTTGTAAAACAAAAGGTGAGCAAATCAGGAATGTGTGCACAGAAATTCAGCAAAGTGTCACCAAAAACCTCTTTACTGAAACACTGCGGTAATAAACACATCCAGTATAAAATAAAATGCAATGGTGCATCCATTTTTTTCTACATGTCAAACATCAGTGATGCCCATTTATGTAACTCATCTTGCACTGAATCTTACTGATTTTGTATTTTCTTTCTATTTCGCGAATGTCTGTTTTGCTCTGACCCACTGATCCTGTTATACTGAGCAAACAAATGGTCATCCAGTCCTCTGACGTGAACGCCAAAGGCGATGAGCCAATAGACGTTCTGTCTGGTCAAAATGTTGTATGACTAACCTCATTTTCACATCTCCCAAAGGTTATAGAGGGACATTTGTTTCCAGTACGTGACCCATGGTCACCTGGTTTGTTGGGTATTGGAGAATGCTGTTAATATTAAAAGAGGTGCAGCCCTTTTATTTTAATTCGACATGCAGAATGTGGGTGGTGGCTGGTAAATCGTGCCACTGCTGTTTCTGTTCACTGCATTTGATGACTTGCACAAAAACATACAGCAGATGGGCCTAAAGCAAAAGTTTTACATAACACATGAACTGATTTTCAAATGAAGTGCAGATAAACCTGATAGCTTTATCCCTGAAAATTCACCTCCCCACTAATGCTGTGACTCTCACCTTCCTGCAGCAATCTGAATGGAGCAGCTGCAAACACACGCAGATGGGGATGATGGATGCCATCATGTCTCTAGACCAGTTGGTGGATGAGTCCGATCCTGATGTGGACTTCCCCAACTCCTTCCACGCTTTCCAGACGGCTGAGGGCGTCCGCCAAGCACACCCAGATAAAGGTACCATAACAGGGAGAGAGACAAAAATACACACAAGAGACAGTACACAAACACAAGTCTGATAGATATCTATATAACACTGTTCCTCCCCAGATTGGTTCCAGCTGGTGGGTCTGATCCATGATGTTGGGAAGACAATGGCTCTTTGGAATGAACCCCAGGTAGGAGACAGGCTCAGTATAGAAGAAGTTGGTATAACAGTTCCAGTCTGCTCTCATTCCCAAGGCGTCAAATGATGCTAAAATAAAAAATAAGGCAGCTTGTTCAGTGGGTTATGGCGAGCCAAGCAATTCAATATATATATATATATATATATATATATATGTGTGTGTGTGTGTTGTGCGCTCTGCAGTGGGCTGTAGTAGGCGACACATTCCCAGTGGGCTGCAAGTTTCAGAACTCCATTGTGTTCAGAGACAGCACCTTCCTGGAAAACCAAGATGAGAAAAATCCCAGCTACAAGTTGGTATTTTCATGATATTTTCATGATATGTTATCAAAGTCTGTGAATGAAGGTCTGGCTGGGTTGGTTACTTTAAATACGAAACCTTATAACAGCCAACTAGTCACATACCTTAATTTAAGGATTTACACTGAAAAACAGAATTTATTACTTTAGTTTCACTTAAATTACAGATAAGAGAGAAAATATAAAAACGTATTTAAAGTTTTCTATGCTTTTGTAACATGTCCATGGAATAAACAGAGTTCTGAAGTTTTCTGCTATATTTTAAAAACATTCAGTTAAGTTATAACACCAATAGGCCAGTTATTTAAGGTTCTGGGATTTTGTCCTGATACATAATGATTTTTTTCTCTTTTTAGTACTGAATACGGGATCTATGAACCGAACTGTGGGCTCGACAGTGTCCACATGTCCTGGGGCCATGATGGTAAGAGACCACACACAAACTTGCTGTAACACATCACATGCACAAACGTCCACTGCAACTTTTAAAATAAAGAAATGTGCACTGCAGTTGAAGTGTCTGTTTATCTATGATACTGTACCTGAACTCCCCCATTGTTGTCTTTAGAGTATCTCTACAGAGTTCTCAAGTTCAACAACTGCTCCATCCCAGAGGAGGTGAGTAAATTATGAGATGGTGATGAAGTTTTGTTTTGGCCAATTAATCTTGACACAAAATGGAGAGAATGTTGCCTTGACTGGTCGGAATGGAGCAGAAAATGTGCAGTGATTTTCTTTCCTCACCTGCAGCACTTACAGGCCCAGTTATAGATCTACTCTTCTCTCGTCTCTCTTCAGGGCTTGTACATGATTCGCTTCCATTCATTCTACCCCTGGCACGCCCACGGAGACTATATGCATCTGTGCAATGACAAAGACCTGAGCATGCTCCCCTGGGTCCAAGAGTTCAAGTGAGTATCTTCCCCTCTCTCATATGCACATCATCGTACTCATTGCTGTGACCTGAAGCTATATTTTTCATTTTCCACAGCAAATTTGACCTGTACACAAAAACCACCGATCTGCCTGATGTCGACAAGCTGAAGCCGTACTACCAGTCTCTGATCGACAAGTACTGCCCTGGAATACTGAAGTGGTGAAACAGACAACATATAATTCAGTAACAGACAGTAATTCAGACAGTAACAACATGTGGCCAGAAGTCAGCTGATTCAGGAAATTATTCCATATGTTGGGTCATAATGATTTGACGTGTTGTTGCTTTATAGTAACACTAAAGCTTGATTTAGTACCTCCTGTACACACATATTACATATCACTGACTTTCTATTGTTACTTCCCTCAATTACTTAATATATAATTAGTTACTAGTTACTTTTGCATTACTTTTAAATGTCCACTTTAATTCTCTTATTACTGCAAACATATGTAGCTAGCTAGTATTATTTTTGTGTTGCTGTGGCAGCGTAGGAGAAAACATCAATAATTACCCATTATCACTGTAGTAATAGGAGTTATTAATACCTCAGACCATCACTATTTCACAGTTGCATGTCATTTTACTAACATCATTTAGTTTGAAAAAGTAATTTGTTACATTTCTAGTTACTACCGAAAGTAGAGGAGTTATTATATATATTATTTTGTAATGCACTACTCCGAACACTGTTCACAATATAACATGAGTAACTGTATATTTCATTTATATATATATCATGATTGTTACACATTTTCAAATTCAAAAAAATCCAAAGAAGCACTTATATTTTACTGTATTTTAATATGTTATAAAAAAAAAACATTATAAAAGTATCTATTTGTGTGATGTTTCATTTCTAATACAAACAGAAACAAAAGACACATTTGTGGAAAAAGGAAAAAGTGCAGAGTTGTTTTAGTTCTGTACATACAGCAAGAGACAAAAGACCACAGTGACAAATACAAAAGTGTAACAACACACCACAAACAGGAGTCAAAGAGCAGCACATACAACATACATTTAAGCTCTTGTTAAGCAGAACCCATCTTATATTATAAATTCCATATTTCTCTCTGCTGTCAACATGATTTGATCTGATGACTAGATTTCATTTTGAATGCTCAACAAAAAGTCAGAACCAACAAGGGAGATTTTAAAATCTGTCAAGACACCTTGCAAGA
This sequence comes from Holacanthus passer, assembly GCA_025331565.1. Classification (NCBI taxonomy): domain Eukaryota; kingdom Metazoa; phylum Chordata; class Actinopteri; family Pomacanthidae; genus Holacanthus; species Holacanthus passer. The sequence goes on along the minus strand of JAFREQ010000003.1, from coordinate 7,303,705 downwards.
TCTGCTGAATTAAGTGATCGATTTGTGATGTAGGCAACTGATATATGAACAATGTACGGCAGTAAGGTGAAGGTATGAGAAGGCAAATGAAGGTATCTTTCCATAATTGGCAGATCAGGAAAAACAAATACACACATATGAACAACTTCTTTGGTCATATAGTCAACATTTTATGAAGGCAGGTGGTGATAACAGTCTCCTAGGGCATTACTGGCATCTTTTTCAAAACTTTCCCTTTCGGATGGGCTCATCTCGGTCATTCCCATCTTCCTCCCCTTCGTCATCATCAATAGCGTCTTTCTCCTCTCCTTCGCCCTCCTCCACCTCATCTTCACTCTCCTCTCCATCTTCCTCCTCCTCTTCTGCTGCCTGCGGTTCACTTGACTTCCCACAATGGTCCGAAGAGCCACCAGGTACATTTTCTGTGCGATCACTCACAGTCATGTGTTTGTTCTTGTTTCGCAATCCCAGGAGCAGACAGAGGGTGGCGCTGCAGGCAATTAGAGTCCAGATTAGTATGGGGACAGGAACACCTCTGACCTGAGAGCGCACCCACCTGACCACCTGGGCTATGGTGGTGTTGGACATTCGGCGTAGAGGCGATTTGTCCTACAAGCAAATAAAGATGAATATTAATCAATAAAGGACTCAAGTAGATGAAAGGTCTTAATAGCTTCTATTGAAACTTTACGGCAAAGGGACGATACAGGAAAAATGCTAATTTCTATTTAACTTTTAAGATAAATGTACCTTGAGGCCATACTGGTTGAGCATGCTCTCCAGGAAGGTGCTGCCCAGGTGCACTGTGGGATAGAACTCCTCATCGTAGACCCTCCTCCACCAACGCTGAGGGTAAGAACTGCCAACAAAAACCAGACAGTAAATATCCTGCTGTTTATGTGTGCGTGAGGTTACTTATAAAAGCAACTAAGATTAAAAAACATGTTAGTTTGAACTTTGAAATTGGTTTCTATTGTGTTGAATGACATTTTTCAGTGCACACAGGTTACCTTAAAGCCTAAATTAATCAGATTTATTTCTGTGCTGAGACAGAGAGAGAAAAGAGAGCACTGACCCGTCAGCCTTTGGTTCAGTAAACCAGTATCTGTAGCGGTGGGCTCGGAGGTAGGCAGGAGGCTCCTGGTGGAATGGATACTGAGATACATCTGTCTGGATCAACTCTATCACTGCAGAGTATAAAAAAAAGCTTTCTTTCACACAAAACAAAAAACGAAAAAAGAAAACACTGCCTTCTTTTCAATAATTTAAAACTGAATTATTTAGATTAGAGAACATTTTCTGCACTGCCCTCTATGGGTCAAAACTTTTACAGTACCTGTAGCCCTGGTCACAAGGTGTAAACAAGGTTGTGTCACAAACTAACACCCTATCAGAGATCCTGTGAACTGTTCTTAATTTTTTTTTTTAAATTAAATAAATTTTATAACAATAATTAATGTGATTTCATCAAAGTGGGTGCATTGGTGTTTTAAATTCTACACATACTGGCAGCTATTAAAACTGTTCATCAGCAGGCGTTAGTGTGAGCACCGCTGTGCTGAGGCAGTTATCCAGGGCTAGATTCACTTCACTCATCACCAACCAGTTACTGATGTCACAGGCGACCTTGTCAATAAGCTGACAATAGCAAAATGTCTCTTCTGCCATCACTGTGGTAGTTTTCTTCCGCATTTGATTCTGTGTTGAATTGCCCTTTAAGGGACAGAGTGACAGGACATACAGCAACAAAAAAACGTACCATCTTGTTTGCCCTGCAGCAGTCTGTACATGAGGCTGGTGAACCATGGAGCCTGCGTATGAGTCCCGAGGGCTGCAAACCACATTTGCCAGTCCAACCTGGGCTGGTGAGGTGTCACCACAGGAGGAGGTGCACTAAGGTTACCTGGCTTATACATAAACTCAATCTCCTACAGGAAAAAAAGAAATACTTATATGAATAACTTCCTACAGTGAGGCAGGACATGAAACTGTTCAATGCTGTCTCCATGGTATTATTGTACAATTATAGAATGAACAAAGTAGGACCATCTTGTGTAGCATAGTTAAATAAAATTAGAAACAGTATTAAAAACAGTTGTGCCTGGCGTCATGAACAGTCATTAACAGGTATATTTAGATCATGTTTAAACCATGGAAACGTTTTTCTCTCACCGTCCACGACACTCCATCGTGGCTTCCCTCAATGACTACCTCTGGCCGCCCGCTGACCCCTGTCATCCTTCTGAACAGGCCATACGAGTTGACCAGCTGGAAGCGATCCACCACCTCGTAGACCTGACGCACTCCTGGCCATAACCTGGCATTAGAGTCAAATTCTATATAGGTGAATGGTACCTGGAACAGAAGAACATAGTCAGAAAGTAAAGAAGATTTTAGCAACAAGAATTGAGAAATGATTAAAATAGACAAAGGGATGGTAAACACTGATATTACTGACACCTACACCAACATAAAGAGTGTATGGTGTTCAACTGCATGACACATTAGCTATATGGTATAAAGTTCACTCATTACTGTATGTCCAACAGCACCCACCAGACTTATAGTGAACATAGCAGCAGTGGCAGCAGCAAACACAGTCCACTGGACAGTACTGCAAAACCTCTTCAGGAAACCAGAGACACACGCACACCTAAAATAACAGATGTGTGTTATTTTTGGAATTCTGCAGCATGCTAACACATTTTTTATAAAAAAAAAAAACATAACATGCAATACAGAAAATGTAACAAACCACATAACCAAGCACCACTACCCCCCAACACACACACACACACACACACACACACACACACACACACACACACACACACACACACACACACACACACACACACACACACACACAATTTAATGACCTTAGAAATCCCGTTTTGCCACATCAGACAGCATGAGGACTACTGGTCCCTTCAAGGTCGGTATTTCTACTGACAAAGGTTCCTATAAGGTAACAAAAATATGCACGCACACACACCTACCTGAACATGGATGTGATCATCTCCCAGGTAAGAGAGAGGACACCAATCCAGACACAGGGGATAGTGACGGTCTTCAGAAACTGGTTAAACTGGTGGTATGTGAAAGCTGTAATGACAAAAATGTTAAAAAAAAACTGCAAAATGCAATTTTTTCTATTCACGTACAGTATATGTACACAAACACACCTATTCTGGAGGTGATGACTTTCTTTGTTGTATCCAGCTGCAGGTCAAAGAACACAATTGTTCCGAAGATCAGGAGAGACCAGACTGCCAGCTCCAGCAAGTAACACAGCCACGACCACAGCTTGGAGTCTGACCAGAGCAGAGACAGAGTGTGATGATACTATGCAAATTAAAGCTTTAAACTGTGTCTCTCAGTAGGCAGGATTCAGATGTTTTGTCAGTTTAAAAATGGAAAACTTATCCTAATCACAGTGTTCACTAATTTTGTAAGGTATGGTGGGTGTTTAATATGCCAACGTACACTGATGACAAAAATATTGTCAGTGAACCAATACTGAGCCTATAGCTATGTTTATCATACCATTGTTGCTGATCCTGTCTGCCTTGCGTAGCCAGAAGTGAACGTGCTGATCGTCCAGAAGAGACACGCAGAGGGCCAAAGTCAGCAGGTTGAAGAAATTGTAGTTGCCAGTCAAAATGATGAGCACTTGAAGCATCACCTACACAAGAAATAAACCCAAATTTAACCAATCATTTCTTCTGCTGCACACAACCAGGCAGCTATTTGAGAGGGGTGAATGATTTCTTATATTAACCACAATGCTAATATGCAAACCCTTGCTAATTGTAGATTTCAGAGCTAGTTTGTAAAGGAATTTAGTACAACTCTAACAATTAACAACTGCACTGAAGTTAACCTTGTATTAAGAAACATAACCTGAAGTTGATTGCTTAAAATTCAAAGTTAACACAAAACACGACCCAGTCACTGAGCAAACTAAAGACAGAAAACATTTCAAAAGAAAATTATAACATTAAAAAAGGAGCACTTGAATTTCTACCCACCTGCAAGTAAAAAGCCCCTAGCCGGAGTCTGCGGAGTGGGCTGAAGAAAAGCAGCGGTGCAGCGATCTCTATAGCAAAGGCCCCCATCACACTCAGCTTCTGCCACCACACTGGCAACTGGTGGGCAAACCAGGCCAGTGGGGTCGGGATACACTGAGTCTCATAGTGATAAGTCAGAGCTGTTCAAGAATATTAATCAAATGAAAAAAGAAAAACAGACAGGACCTCGATAGTTTACTAACAATAGGAAATTCCAAACAGCAGACATTTGAATGCACTGATGTGAGATGTCAATTGAGAAGTCAAAAGAGTCAGATTGCAGTTATCAAATTGTAGTAATTTCCCCTCTTCAGAGATACACAGCGCCAACACACGCTTTGCAATTAATGTGCATCCTTACTTACAAATTGGTGCAATCTCTTGTCGTGCACATACCCAATAAATGGACACAAAAGCACACATACACACCTGTAAGGCCCCACCATGTGGGACAACGTGACGTGAGTTTCACCACACCAGAGGCAAACATGAGCCTGAAGAGCAACCAGCGGATCAGCCAGAAGGTCACGCGATCGTGCTCTCTGACGCCTCGTGACTCTCTGATTAATGTTAGTGGAGCAACAAGGATGCAGAGGAACCCTGTCTCCAGAAGCAAGTTGTCCCTGGATAATAATAAGTAGAAAAGGAACAGGAAACAATGAAATAGATGGAAAGAGAGGCAAGAGACAGAGAGGACAAGGACACCAGGGTTGTAGTTGTAGTTCAGTGATGTCTGCAGTGTTGTTGCACAGCAGCAGAGACAAACACTACTACCATGTATCAAACAGTGGACTGAGGATGACATACACCTACCAGCAAACCACCAAAACTATCTTGGGATCCTTTAACCAGCTGTAATTTACAGCACTATTGTGTTAATTATGGAAAAAAAAATAAAAAGATCCACAAATCTACAAATGATCACTCACCACTGGAAGTAGAGAAATACCTGGCCCACCTGAAACAAGAAACAAAAATGGCCAGTGAGAGAAAGGACACCACAGCAGCAACCTGTGAAAGAAAACTAGTACTAGACACAAGTAAAATTGATCATGTTATATGCAGTGACAGTGGTGGTTAAAGGGTAGCTATGGTATTTTGAATGTGAATGTTTGTGTGTCTCAGTGATTTATAGGGACAACAATTTTTTAAATTAGTCCTATATTGAGCGAGACCACTGCAACTGACAGCTGACATCGTTTTTTATACTAGCACTGTATTGTAAGTTTAAAAATTTGGTATTGTGACATTACCTGGTACATGGACAGGTACAAGACCCACAGGCAGAAAAACACCACGCTGTCTCTGAGAGCCTCCACCAGCGTGGCGGCGAGGCTGAGCGCAGCCCCGATGAGGCACAGCAGCTCCATGGCGGTGTGAGTATCCAAGCCGAGCCGAGGTCCCAGCCACAGCAGGGTGGGAGAGGACAGCAGCTGCTCCCAGAGAGGCTTACCGCTGTATCTCAGCTGCCAACGGGCGGGCAACAGCCCCTCATTACCATAGAGACCTGGAAACAGACACAAACATCAGCATAAAGTGTCTTAGTAAGGTGTGAGAAGAAAGTCATGCATGAAGTCTCCAAATAACTCTACAGGAGAGACTATTCAGAGACTATTCTGTGTTGGTGGTGAGTGCTATGGGTGTTCAACTTATATGAGTCACATAATCTTTATACACATAAAACCAGAAGTGATTGTGCACCATGCACCATGCACAAGCATCTGCATTTGTTTTGTCATGTTTCTCCACTCAGTCATTCAGGTTTTTGTTTAATTCTTCCCCAGTCTGAATCTATCAGTACTACAGACCAAGATCAGGATCAACGCTTGCCTTACACAGACCAGCTAGAAGATAAGCGCCTGTAGTATGAGCCTGTAGTTGAGCGGCCTAATACAAAATATAAAATAATGGACATTTCAAAGTGTATGCAACACATGGGAAGTATGCTACATAGTTTGATGTAATCTAGATTCTTTAATTGACTATATTCTAAAGTGAATCTATTCATTGGCAGTTGCAGATTTCACATTTAAAAAGCTGTTTAAACATGTTGAAATGTGTTTTTGGAAAGGCTTTAAATAAATAGAGAACACATTGTGGAAAACCATGCACTGGAAAATGAAGCTGTCCCTGTGGCTAAATACATATTTCCTTAAGCCTGGGCGTCTTCTGGATTTCTGCTGGGCTACTAAAATAGAGCAGATACAAACAGAGGTTTATGGGTACTGTAGTACAAAACACTGATATCGTGTGTTTATTTACAACAGGCTGGGTCTCTATCTGCAGCTCGTAAAGTTAATCAGGTCCATACAAAGCTTTGTGAAACTTCCCGGCGGGATTTTCACCACATGACAGCAGGAAAATCACAGGAAGACAGAGCGCCCAGCTGCAAACAAGCTAACAAGCTAACACATGTAGCAGCAGCAGTTCGGTGAGCTGGCTTCTCCACACAGGTAGCACAGTTATCTCACCTGGTATCTGCACGTAGAGAGAAACAAAAGCACTCAGGTAAATGACCGACATGCACCAGAGGAACAGCCGCCGGGGCAGGGTGACCTCCCCCATGTCTGAGCCGGACAGCACCGCCGCTGAGGAGCCTGGTTCAGCGGCAGGACGGGAAGCAGGAGCCGGAGAACGTAGCCGAGGGACACGTTGGTCACGTAGCGGCGGTAAGTTCACCGTGCGGCCGCTAGATGTCGCTGGATGGCACGTAGAGTGTTTAGTCATGGAGATTTTCCTGAAAGTTTTCCACATGATTTAAGTTGTTATTCTACATCAATGTGAGTCAGCTTTAAAAAAAAAGTTTGTCGACTTCTACAAATGCAACACATTCACACTTGCCGTGTAGACCGGACGTTATGATACAAAATAAGGAAGTATTTTCTTATTGCTGAAACGCATAAATTCATAATCGATTTTTTTTTTTTAAAAGAACGACAGATTAAATAATAATGAAAAGCACTGTTTGTGTATCCCTACTGTCAAACACGTGGAGTTGATTGGTATAAGAATTTCATTGCAGTTTGTTGTGGTTTCTGTATAGTTTGACAATAAATAGCAGTGGTTGAAAGCAAAAAAGTAAATACATTTACTCAAGTACAAATTTGAGGTACCTGCACTTGAGTCTTTTCTTTTCATGCCACTTTCTGCTTTTACTGTCCTCAGCTCAGATCAATCTCAATATTAATGAATGCACACAGAAGGATGCACAAATGTATTTCAGGATTTCTATATAAAGCATTCTTTCCACATAATTATTTTCCAGTGCACACAAAAAATTTAGAAATGTACATCTGCATTTTCAAATCTGCAAATATATTTCTGATGCTCACACAAGTATCTCGTTTGAAATAAATGTAGTAGAAATCCACAAATATATGTATATAAATGTATTTCCACTTTAATCAATAACATTTTGGATGATGTTACATTTATAAACAAACTGCTTGTCATGTGTAAACTCATTTGTGTGTGGGTGTTTTTGAGACTCCTTACTGCGGCTTGATTCACAACCATATATACAATAATAACTAGAGTAATTTATCTATAAATCCCTCAATACATTTGTGAAACCTTCTGTGTGCATTAATGAATATTGAGACTGATTCAACTCCTTACTACTCTACATTTCAGAGGGAAATATTGTACTTTTTAAAAAAATATTTAATATTTTGATGTCATTTTTCATGCAAAAACATTTCCTAAGAAAGTATCACATCAATTTCTACTTTATTCCTGTCTATAAAAAGAGTGTGTTCACAGCTTTTATCAAAGATGATGATCAAACAGATGCATATTTGTTTGAGTTTATTGTGCAAGACTTACCAGGCAAGCATACACATTCATGGCAATAAAAATAGGGTCTGCATGCTGCTAGTCCGAAAGCAAAAGCATCTAAGTATGTACATTCAAGTTTTAGACACAAACATAGGAAACTGATCACAAACTGCTGATCACACAAACAGATTAGAGTACCACTAATTCTCTGACATGGTGAGTCAAAACATCAGGTATTGATTGCACAGGCAACATGAGCAATAGTTTTCATAAATTTTACATTACAAAAATACTAAAATCTGATTTTAGAGAACATTTACACAGTTTATTTTCACGTGGCACCTACACCAGAAGATGCTTTTTCCAGCATTCGACATGAATGTGAGATGGAAAGATCAGTAGCAGGACCATTATTCAGAAGTGTGCCAAAGCAACAGTGATGAAGCTTGACAAAAGGTATGTGAAATTTGACAATGACAGCAAGAAACATAAAGAAAAACTGATCCAAGAGATGCAAGTGAAGCAAGAGTTGTTTCAGTACAAACTGATAAAGGTTTAATTCAGTCAAAACAATCTCAAACACTTCATCCTATGAAATATCCTTGATGCTAAACCCCAAAGGGCCACGTCTGTTTCATTTATATCCATCTGACATTATACCCATCACCATTTGCCCACTCACTCCAGATGTTAGTGAAAAAAAGGCATACACATTATGCAATTTGAGGCTATTTTAAGATAAAGCAATACAAATCCTAATAGTAATAGTAATAATGTCTGTTATCTTAAAGGAAAATTATTGCCCTATAAAAATATGTTCTTACGCCTGTAATCCTGGCCTGTTTTTTGCCGATACATGTTAAAACAAGACTGTAATCTGTGACCTCGTTATATGACACTTACTGAAGAAATTAGATTATCTTTAGGATACTGCCTGTGATCAATACTGTGATAGTAATTAGGAAAATTATCCATCAACAAAATCAATACAAAATCTAATTTAGACATTAAAACTGGGCACAAATTAACTAGTGTATTATTATAACAAAATGGCATCACAGGTTTGTCTAGGTTGTTTGGATTCCAGCTTCAAAATTCCCATTCTAGGGTGAACTTTCTATTTTGAGAAAGAGCACCAGCATTGTTGAAGTTTAAATACTTGCTTTGCCTGACAGTCATAATGTGGAAATGAACAGATGTGAAACAGTGTAACACTGCATCGAAATTATTTGATGGTATACAACTGTGTCCCTTTTGGCATGGCCATTTAATGGCTCCTCCTGGGAGCTGTGGATGGACAAATTAGTCATAGCTGCCTCAAGCGTCACTTGTGCCCACACACAACAGGATGGCCAACATACTGTAGCTTTGAGTGACCCCAATGTGGACGGTTGTAATACATAGGCAAAAGTTAGATGCAGAGGGGTCTTTTGGCTGTTGTTTTAAGTCTTGACACGCTCTCTGATGACCTAATTCCCGAAGTTCGGTATCTCCTCCACAAATGCCCTCTTAAAACAATGAAGAGAGAACACAGAGATTCATCCTGCACTATATTAACACAGACTGAGTACTTGTACTTTATTACTTGTGTCCAAACCTTTGGATCTTAAACAAAGTTTTAAGGCAGACATGAATGACTTGTATTTGGACGGCTAGACTCAGAGACGGTCAGTCAGATTGTGTCCTGCAGACAAAGTGAGGCTCTGTGTTTCACTGTCACGTCGCCCTATCTGTTCCACTAGTGCAGGTCTGTCCGATATTTGAGGGAACGGGCTCCTGGTCCGTTTCCCTGACACAGATGACAGCATCACCACTTACATTAATGAGACACTGAGCCTGGAGGAGGAACAGAGACAGGATGATTAAACAATAAGAACACTAATAAATGAGAGGTCTGAGGATGCCAAGAGTAGTTAATTGTATTTGTATGCATGTATAGATGGACTGTACCAGGTTATACAGGCAATAAAACTGAGTGGTAATGATGGGTGTGTGTGTGTGTGTGGGTGTGTGTGTGAGAGAGAGAGAGAGAGAGAGAGAGAGAGAGAGAGAGAGAGAGAGAGAGAGAGAGAGAGAGAGAGAGAGAGACCGTACCTGGTTCTTGTTTGGATTTTCCATAAACACACACTCTTTCATGCTGTAGGACACTACTGCATTGCCACCCAAGGCTGCTACATGGGCTCGAACCATCGCAAACACCTCTGCTATGAATGAATGGAGGAAGCCACTGACACCGCCTTCCTGCAGAGGACACACACACACACACATTTCATGTGTACAGGTAAATCTACACTTTGCACAAGATGATCCTGGGGCCTATGCATATGTAGCGCTTCCTTGCAGTCATACCTCCCGCAACGATGTTGTCTCTCTGATAAAGAACATGTTGATGATCCCAAGGTATTTAATGATGCGTGTCCCAGGGAGGAAGGAGAGTGGCGTCATCTTCACCACGGTGACTGAAGTTCCCCCAAATGAGCGGTTGGAACGCAGCGAGCGGGAACGACCCTCAGGCAGTGGACTGGAGCGCTCCAATGATGAGACTGCAAGTTCAGATAGAGCATGCAGAGGTCCGAAAGAGGGAGAAGTAAAAGGAAAAAAAAGAGAAGGGGAAGGAGAAAAGACAAAAAGGGAATGGAGATACCAGAAAACGCTCAAAAATATTGGAAAAATTAAAAGCAGACATGAAGTTTAAAGCAGAAAGAAATGTGAATGTGGAATGTGCGTGCAAAAATGCAATCCTGTTAGCTTTTGCACAGCAGAAGTGACATGTGTGTACACTTATATGAGAGTAAATCAGTTGTCTGTGTGTGTCAGGTACATGTGTGACTTGACATGCAGTGGTGTGGATGTGTGGTGCCAAGACAATCACGTGAAAAGCGTGCGCTGCCATGCATGTCATGCAGTTGAGGCAAACAGACAAGACAGTTACACAGTGTCTGCAGACAGACAGACAGACCTGGGCACAGCTGTGTATGCTTACATGTGTGATTACAGTATTTGCAGTACAGTGAAGTACATGAGTGAATATTTATATCTGTTTGCATTTGTGAAAGAGGTTTGAGAAATGGAGACGAACAGAGACAGCTATGAGCTGAGCTTGGCACATGTAGACGAGCCAGAGTGTGAAAGATGCTCCATCGTCTTACTGCAAATTTACCTGACGTGGCTTACATCCATCAAACCAGGAACCTTCAGAGCCACACATTAGATTGTAGTTCACTTAAAGTGCACAGGACTGAAAAATCATACCAGATCTTGCAGAAAAGCATTGCCACCCCCCCTCACCCCACTGTGAGCTCTACCACATTCAGATTTGTATGTGTACAGTATATCCTCAAATCATGTAAGGTCTTCTCAGCTTCAGTGGATTCACGAATGCAAAGGCAGAGAAAAATCAAAGAAATTCTTCCAGTAATTGTAATCAAGTTGCTGCAAGTTAAGTTCAAGCACGCTGAATGAAACAATACAGCTTCCTATTAATTTGTCGTACCACGGCTGCAGGCATTTCAAAGCCAAGCTGCTGATTGTGGATCCCTCTGAGGGGCGGGGCTTCAACTTTCACACTCCAGCTAAAAAGCCAGTGCTTGATTTACGATGCTCCGCCCCCCAGCGGCATGCATGGAGGGATGTATGAGTGTATGCGAGCATGTGTGTGTGTGTGTGTGTGAAACGGTGTTCTGTATTTGTGGGTAATGATCACCAGAGTGTGCTAGAGACTGTGTCCTCCTACTTGTCTTAACTGATCCTCGTCTTATGGTGTGAGCTTTCAGCCTAAGCAGCTCTAGCCAGGTGCTGCATCTGTCTGCAAAGGAACCGTAATCAACGGAGGCAGCTGGAGAGAACACACACACAAACACACACACACACGCACACGGCCCACACCCAAACATACACAAACACAACGACAACAAGAGATTTAAAAAAAAAAAAAAAAAAAAAAAAAAAAAAAAAAAAAAAAAGAATCAAGACACAAAAAACAAACAAACAAAAAGAAAAGAACAAAAGTGGATGAGGTTTGGGAGCGGTGCAGGATAATTCTGTCCGAGACAGAAGGATGAAAAGTCAAAACAGGGCAGTGTAGTAGTTTTGGTAGCAAGGAGGTGGGTCAGGGGAGATGGGGGCTTACCTCTAGATGAGACGTTGGTAGTCTCTGGGACACCTGCCACACACACACACACACAAACACATCACAGTCTACCTTTGTCCTTGACAGCGAGCGATGAGAGGTCGGGGTCAAACCCTTGCCACAAGGTCAATTAGCTTTCACCTCCAAATCTAATATGTCTGTACATCAAAATTCTCAAGCTACAGTCAGTACTTACTAGGGTGCTTGTGTTACTGAGTTCATTTCATGTGGATGGAAACTAAGCCGTGCTGCTTTAAGAGCACAACGTCTCTTCTAGACAACCTTACACTGCCATCTATGTCCACATCAAAACAGAACACACTGGGCTACAACACACCGTTTATTTACCTGAACGAACCATAACCAGCTGATTTTGGCAGAGTTTTGCAGCTGGGGTGAGCAAAGAGACTGTACCTAAAGTGTTAGTGGAGGAGATGGGCAATGCCTGTTAGTGAGGCAGGGCAGTGGAGGAGGGTCCAGGAGCAAATTAAGGAAAATGATTAAAGTCTACCTGAGATTTTGGATGATGGCTGAGTGTTGGTGGATGACGAATCTGTGCACAACTCCAAGGGAAACTGCAGCTGCTCTTCTGTCTCGCTGCATCCTGAAAAGATGCACACAGAATCCCCCAGGTACTTCAGCCAGATTCCAAACACAACTGATGTTTCTTAAATGGGTTTAAAATGTTTGGACTAGCGTGGTCTTAAAACAATTGTTCTGTTTTCTTACTTCAACTCTAAAAAGCCTTTCCATGTTTCTGCAGGCAGATTCAATGTTTGTTAAATATTGATATTAGCCTATCTTAGCTCAGTTACTGCATAACTATGGGATGATAATATATTTATCTATCTACTCTATGGTACAATGGAAAGGAGCTGCAAATGGTTCCAGAGGTCCAGAAAAAAAGAAATATATTAAAAACTTTGTCAAAACTGAAAATAATCTGCTTTGACCAGACAGACCTTTGATGATGGGCTTGTCTGTTGGCTTCTCCTGAGTCTGGTCTTTGTCAAACGTCATGGCAACTGCGGTCACTGCGACCTGGCAGACAGACAGAGGTTCAGTTGTCGATAAAAGAAAAAAATTAGCTTTACCATCAATTCTGTTAGGTTTAAGCTTAGGCGTGCAATTTCACAAATCAGAGATGACCTGAAACTGGAATCTCACCTGTATGAGTTCTTCTTCTGGCACTGCTACAGCGAAGTTGAGATGACAGAGACAGCAGGGGATCATCGAGCGCAGCTTGAAGTAAAAACTCTGAAACAAACCCAATGAACTGGCTTGTAACTCCTCATTCGAAACACAGTCACTCCAAGTACCTTCATAAACAGTGTGACAGTGTGTAAGAAAGGCTAAGCATGGCACAATTACAAAATGGTCAATTAGGGTTTCTTACCTTTAGCAGATTCTCACATAAGTCAGTGAAGATCTTGTTCAAGCCTTGGTTAGTAAGATTGACATTACTCAACCTAAATACCCTCACTGATGAAAACATCTGGAAGACAGGAACAGAAACAAACAAACAAAAAAGACAAATGGGTCTAATTTCTTAAATTGCAGCACAGTAATTTGTATTCTGTCTTCTTGGCAGACTCGCTATAACTATGTTCAAATAGTAGTTCTGCTGGAAATGTAGATGTGTCTACTGGTTGAAAAATGCCAACTGTATAATGTAAATCATCAAAGAAGGCTCCCAAAATATAATAATTCTTTCAAATTACAGTTTGGTGAAGATAACAGGAGGTTAATCTGTGAAGGAAGTAACACTGTATTATGAAGAGTGACCTGAACTCCAGTTGTCCAGTTGTAAATCCCAGGCATGACCTCAGTGTTGCAGCTGTAGAAACCTGAAGATAGAAGAAAGGAAATGGAAACGGGGATGGTGAAGCAGATAAATAATGACATTTGTCAGAGCCCCGCCCCACTGTGGAGATAACTGGCTGAGAACATACCTGTGGGGGTAGGGGCATCAGTGAGGAGGGAATGGATGTCCTCCACGGCATCAGTGTCATCAATCTATGAAAATTATTACAAAGGGTTACACTTGTCCTTGGAAATATTTGCATATAAATGTATTTATTTTATAGATACACACCTCCAGGACGAAGGCATCCTTCTTGCCATGGGAGAGGTCCAGTTCTGACACTTCGTCTGAGCTTTCTGAATGGGAGCGGAAAAGTCTGGATCGTTGCCGTGGCTCAGGAATCGGAGAGCCCACCACTTCCTCCGTCAGCTCCTGCAAGCAAAAGTGGACACGAGCCCTGAGCAGATGGGGTGACAAAGTGAACACTAGAACACCGCAGCAGCCCACAGCTGCATCTCACATCTGTCCAGACTGTACAGCTAGTAGAAAGACTATGTTAATAACACACCACATGCTCACACTCAATCAAGTAACCAACCAGCTGCACTTTACACACACACACACACAGCTGGTGTTAAGTTGAATATGGCTCTGGAAGAGTAAAGAGTGATGCAAACACACATACACATACACACACACAAACATACGAAAGTGAGAGTGTGAATGGCCAGGGTAGATCAGTGTTTCCCACACATAGACTTTACTTGGGCAGTCTGCCCAAGTATATTAACAGCCACCAAATTACATTTGGTGACCCATTTTATCATTTTTAATTTTTACTTTTTCATCCATCCAAGAGAAAGATGCCACCCATGATCAATTAACTAGTGGACGAGTCCCTTGCTCTACAAGGGAGGAAGAGGGAGAGGGAGAGAGAGAAAGAGAGAGAGAGAGAGAGAGATTCTCTGATGTTTCCTGTCTGCCACCACAGTTACAATGTCATTCTGTGGGAAACACTGTAGATGATCATAATACAAATACATGAACTCAGATACAATGAGTCTACAGTGGGTTGCCCTCGAGAGGTGACTCTGGAGTGGGTTACATATCCTGCTCCCAAACGTCCCCAGTTAAGAGCTGTTATAGAGTTATAGTAAAAGTGGTGTAGTATTGTGATTAATATAGTGAAATATTTGTCATGCTTTGCTGTGTCTCACAGCTAAAGGTTGCCGTGCTCAGTACCATGTTTATGCCGCAGAACACCTCAGGGTCCAGGGCAAATAATTTCTTTAATGACCAGAGAGAGACAACAGGGGTAAGTTTATCATGATTCACAAAGAACAGACTACATATAATGTATGATCACATACATGATTTTAACACACTAGAGCAGAGAGAATTAGACCCAAAATAATGGAAACAGTTTACCGCAAAATGTATGTTTGTGTAAAAGAATCACTTTACCTTTTGTGTAAAATAAAAACTGATTAACCTGATATAACACTATATGTAAGACTTAGTATCTGTAAGTATTTAATGGCCAATAACGGTAGATATTATTCTTAGAATTTAAATTTAATTTAATTTGACCTAAGATACAGGTAAGTTAATATTATTACAAGATTCATCAGAGTAATTGCAGAGTTTCCAACACATCTGGACACAATTTGAATCCTTTTGGTTGAAACAGGTTCCTACAGCTACTGCCTACTGTAGCGTTGAAATGCATCTCTGTAGAAACCTACTTGGTAGTAGCCGTTACTGTTCATGCATGTGTTGTGTGTCTCACCGGAGGGTTTATTTGATAGATCTCCTTGTTCTTGGCTATGGTGTCATTGATCCTTTTCTGGATGGTCAGGATGTGGTGCTCATTGCTCAGGTCACCAGGAGTCTTCCCTGCAATCTGGATGCCCCCTGGTGCCGGCAGGGCTGTCAGGTACACTCCTGTAGCAGACTGAACACACACACTTTTTAATGACAGCGCTGTAGCAAATACATGCATGACTGATTAAGCTGTTAACCTAAAAGGTCAACCTACAGCCAGACCCAGGAGCATGTTCTCTCCGACACTGATCTGAATGTGTAAGCCAAACAGAGCATTCATGCTCCGCAACTTCAGTTTGTTCATCAGCTGAGTGTGCAGCTCATATTCCATGAAAGGAAGCAGGTTGGAGATGGCCGTCGCATTCACTTCACCCTGGGCCTTCTTTTTTAGGCGACATAGTCTAGAAGACAGTAAACATTGGCATTAACTCATGTTGATCAATGTCTTTGATGTGAGGTTCAATTTTGGGACGCATGCTGTTCAGCCTACATGCTGCCACTAGGAAAATTATTTCAGACAGCAGGGGTGTGATTGCTGTATGAGAGTGGTTTAACACTGCACTAAATCTTACTTGTATTATTGTATGCATCATGTTATTGTTGCTATTGAACTTATTCTTTAGTGCTGATCTTTTCTATCATTGTGATTTACCTGGCCTGGATAAGGCACCCCTTCCCTGTGACAGCTGCTTCAGGTGGCACATCGATTGTTGTGAACAGCACATCAGGAACCTTGAAAAAAAAAGAAAAAAGTCACCCATGCAAACATTTCTTAGAATTAATTCATACTTTTTTCACCAAACTGCATTTATACACTGGACAAACAAAGATATCTTTAACTTGCAGGAGTCTTTGATTTAGGCAAACAAGAAAACATATTTGAGACCTTTTGTCGTCTGCAGTGGTAACAGTAGGTGAGCTGAGCAGGAAAGGGCATGTTGAGCTCATCATATGGGATGTGACAAAAGCCACAGCTCGGGGGAGATGGCTCCTCAAACCTGGCAAACAACACACACCATCTGGTATCAGCCTCCATAATGAAATTCAAGCTGTACTGACATAAACTACGCACATCATAGGGATTTACAATCACTGTGCTCATTCTCTGAATCATAACAACCTGTGGTCAGCGATTCCAATGTCTAGGCAGCCTTCACGCATATACCGAGGATTCAGGATGGCTGCTGTGCCTGATGCTGACAGGATGCACACCTCCTCACTGTGTTGAATGGAGATGGACAGATTAGCAGAGCAAGAAATGGAGAGGGATGAGAACAGGGCAGGAAACCTTGTGTGTTTAAGACAAATCTCAAACTGGTTTATAACATAGTGATTAAACAATACATAAAGCAGGCAAAAAAGGGTTGTATTTTTCCACGTATGCATGTACTACTACGTACCAGATGCTCGTGCTCTCGCTGTACCCCACAACAGCATGGCAACCAAGAGCTCTGGCATGGGATTTGATCTCCTGGCGAATCTCCTCCCACCAGGCATCGCGAGTCTCTGGCTCATCTGCAAAACACAAAATTCTGAATCAAACAGCTTTCACAAAAATTTGGGAGTGCAAGAGTTATCTATCAAAACCTGACTGAACACTGAAGTCTAGCTAATGATGAGTTAAGGCTACACTAACACTAACAGTTGTCAACAGATAGATTAAAAAAAACTGCAATGACAAGTACAAATAGGAAATCTGACAAGTCTGTATCTAATCTGATTATCTAATCTGACTGCTTTGACTTACCAGAAAATAAACAGACAGCAAACAGAACAGTTTGTATTTTCTGATGATTCACAGGTTGTATGGTGTATCAAAGCAAGCCAAAACCAACTATCAGTTCGTGAAACAAAGTGACAATGAGAATGATTTCATGAAAGTTTGAGGATGATGATGAAGGCAAAGTCAATGGTTAGGTTAGTCCTGTCTCTCTGTCATTTCTTAAGTGCACATTATCTAAAAATGTATCATCTCCCTCTTGCCTATGTCTCCTTTCAGTCAGCCGCACTAACGGAAAGGACACAGGGGAGAAATACAGCCACCAACTATTTGGCATGTTTTGGCTGCGGTGGTCTGACTGTAGAAAGAAAATCTTGCTGTCTTACATAAAGGACACTGTGCCTGATGTGTAACAAGTGCTTCCTAACCTGGCAACAATGGTTTTAAATTCAAAAGGATTGAGCCTTCATCATACTTAGGCTAAACCATGGGTGTGTTTCAATAGTCTCATGAGGCTTTGCTCCAATATCACCTCAGTTTTACTGACATTGTTCAGAAGAGCCTAATCGTTGCATGTTGTGAGTTTAATCTCACTCATTTGGTAGTTCTGGATCACTGAACAAGGAAACACATGAAGGAAGCAACATTAGAGTATTGAGCTGCACCCCATGACTCCTTGAGAGGGCCACATGCTGATAGAGCCCCAGAAAGAGAGAGAAACTCAGCTGCTGGGAGAGACAAGGGGAGAGGAATGAATGAGGGGAAAGAATGGGATATCAACTGAGGAGATGAAGAATAATGGATGATGGCCAGGCATCAGGCCCACGAGGTGGGTTCCTTTAAACCAGAAGCAGCATGTCACACAGGCACAGGCTCACCAACGTGCACGCTCATGACCATGTGCACGCTCATGGGCAGAGAAGGGCCATATTCATTCACCAGAGTCCATCAAATCTAGTCGAGTTTTTAGAAAGTACTGAGTGATAACACACTTCCTCCACATCTTTCCTTCCATCCCAATCATACATCCCATATCCTTTTTTGAATTTCCCTCAACTGCCACCCATCCAATCAACCTGCCTTCTCTCGCTCTCTCTCATTCTCTCTGTCTCTCTCTCATTCTCTCACTCTCTCACTCTCAGTATGAATACGGCCCAGTGAGTTAGGGATGCACATGCCCAGTCAGTGGCTCTTAGTCACAGAGTAAACCTCCTAAACCTCCTCTGGTCTAGACAGGTTTGACCACAATGCTGATTCAGGAAGCGTTACAACAGCGCTGGGATAACGTTAGGGAAGAGCTGCAGCTCTTCTGTGCAGCAGGATGAAGCTGGGTGGGGGGGCGGGGGAGCCAGGCCAGGCTGGATGGGGTGGGGTGGGGACACAGCGCATGCTCAACTCAGCTCAGCACACACTCACACAGATTAGAGAAAGAAGAATGGCAGCTCAGTGAATTCATCAAATTTCAGCGATACACTATCCAGCCAATGTTGGATATTCATGCTGGCTGGTCTACGGTGGTTAAATGTCAGCGATGGGTGCACGCTAAGAGTTATAACTTCACTGAGCTGCCATTGCTCCTTTGGGTGAGAGCAGTAAAAGGGGGGAAATACCTGCAGTGACACTATTCCAGTCTAGCAGTTTGTATGAGCGCGTGTTACCCAAGGCTGGGCCAGAACACACCGTTAGTACAGAAAAGAGAGAAAAAGAAAAGAGATAGTCTAACAAACAAGCACAGCACAACAGCAGCACTCCACAGTCACTATGCAAAGACAGACAGCACTTCACAGTCACTATGCAAAGACAAACTATATTCAGGCCTACAAAAATAATGTTGAGGAAAAGAGAAGAAGAGAGACGAGTAAAAGCTACAGGCCTAGCCAAAATCTTGACAAGACTTAAGGAGAAGAGAAGCTATAGAATACAAAAAAGAAGCATGCAGTAGCAGTCTAACTCTAGTATGCTTTCTGAACTTAAAAGGTGACCTGTGGAGTTTTCTTGTAAAGCGAGTGTCTAAAAAATGCATTGTGTGAATCTTAAATCATTTGCAAAGCCGATGTCTTAATATGTTATTACACTACACTGCCACCAATTATCAATTAGCTGAATGGCATGAAACAATCAGCAGAGTATGGATGGCATCACCTGCATGTTCATACATGCACGTGTGCACAATACAAAGACATGGGGACCCACTGGTAGAAACATTGTTCCATTGTGCTACATGTGGTCCAAAACTCCACAGGGTACCTTTAATGTTACTCTGTAGTTGATAACAGTCAAGGCATAGCAACAGTGAACAGGGCTCTTTTCAAAATGGGTTGCAAGTTGATAAGGGATCAGGGAAAAAAATGTGAAAACTATGCCATTTATACTAGTTTAGAATGCAATGATTTGTAAATCCTTTTCGACCAATATTCAATTGAATACAGTACAAAGACAAGATACATAATGTTCAAACTCATAAACTTTACTGTTTTTTGTAAATATGCACTCATGAATTTGATGAATGAGTGCACATTTACTAAATCAATTTTGGTTCCCCTGTCCACCTCTGAAAAGAACCCTGCTTATCCTAACCCAGCCAACATTCATCAGCACACCCCTTTGCCTAAATTCTCAGACCTCCCTGATTCAGAGTCACCATTAAACCGAGCAAAGAGCAAAATTACTGAGATGTGCACCAAGTCCATCACCTTCAACTGGCAGCTACTGGCCTAATGAGAATAAATCTCATTTTAAAAGTTTATATAATACATAAAATAATAAAGTTTTCACAGAGATAAGAAGCATATTTGAAAACTCAAAGCGGCAGAGCATATAAAAGACATCACAGTACCTCACCACAGCGCCACCTGCAGCCAACAACACCACACAACAGAAGCAGCAGGCAACAGACTGGAGCCATGCACCACTAATGCACCTCACCTCCAGGGAACAGCACACAACAACCAGAGCACTGACACACACACACGCTCACGCACACGCACACCCACACACACACGCGCGCGACTGGGACAGACTAGACGTAACACAATGCCAGTCAATAAACCACAAGGTGAAAGTTGCCCCTATACTAAAACATCACGCAAGTGATGATAGCCTATTCAAACTTTATTTCCATCAAATTGCTACCAAGCTGCAGTGCGACCAGGAACAGCTTTCACCTGCTGCAGGACTCGTACAGAACTAAAGACTTTCAACATCATTTCTCGAAACAATCAAACAGATTGGGATTTTTGACCATACACAGGAAAACTGTTCACCACAAAAGGATAATGTGCAGCATTAACGAACAGCCAGCTGCAACCAGACACTCATACGGTACTATAGGTCAATGGAGGAGCTCACTCATATCGTTTCACAGGACAGTGGACGAGTTACATTAGGACATCGTGTGTTTGTGTGCGCTGAACTCACCAGGGTTGTGTATACGGTCCAGTAGTTTAACAGAGCGAGCGCTGACCACTCCACCAACATGAACCAGAAAACCAGGCGGGAAAGATGTCAAGGTGAAGAAGGGGAACTCCTGCAGATGGAAAACAGCCTCATCACTTACAGTATGGGAAAACACACTGCACATTTCCAATGTAATTTTGCTAATCATATTTAGTGCCTGTGCCATGATTGTAAAATTTTATTAGATTTTATAGTACTTTTCATGACTTAAGGTGTATAATATCACTATCACCTTTGTACACCAAAGATTTAGATTTAGTTGTCTCAAACAATACTGCATCTTTAATTGCTGCGTGTAGACTTGATAGACTTGGTGAGAACAGTGAAAAGTGCCAACATGCAGCAAGGACTGAGTGTGACGGTGTCACCCATGCAAAGTTCTTACTCCAAGGAGTCCCCACTCTGTCCATTCCAACCTACACTCATAGACACAAACTCGTGAGCATTTCAAATAGATCTGGAAGTGATTGAGCCTCTTTATTTTGTATCACAGATTTAGTGATTCATTCAATCCTTTCAAATCTATATAAATGCATTAATTAGGCTTGGAGTTGAAAGTGAAGAACAAACACACACACACTGACAAGGTCTTGGCCGAGGATCAGGACTGTTTTTTTACATGCTTCTCTCTGTCCACTAACATGACAGCTGGTCCTCTGCCTCCAGTCAAATGATGTGTTTCGAATCCATGCAGTCACTTACAAGAGGAGCTGGAAATACTTGGACTGCCTGTTAGGATTGTGGTATTTACTCTGTTAAGTTGAAGTGATGACCACCTTCACAGAAAATCTGAGGGTCACATTGTGATTTCCAACCATGCAGGTATATGTGATGAGAAGAAGTCAGATGAGACTACCATTAGTTTCTTTCTTGTCCAGTACTCCAGGAAGGAAGACAGCTACAAATTTGACTGACAGCTCCTCCCATTCAGAGCAAGAGGGCAAGAATGAGGTGATGAGGTGAGCGTGCTCATTCCCGTTACTGACACAGGAAAACCAAATCAGACTCAAGGAAAAGAAGTCAGAAAGGAGGGAGGTGTTGGAGTATCCAGAAGGCACACAAACACAGTCACACACCCCTTCAAACCTGAAGGGAAAACAACTCCTAGCCTTCAACATCCGCCTAACATGTCTGTGAATCTGTTAGAGTGCGGCTGGTGCCAAGCAAACACACAAACAGGGTCACACAAGGACCCACTGCCATGTTGCCCGACCCAGCCTGCCCCTCTGAGATCTACAAACAGCAGAGGAGGGGCGGGTTAGGAGTTGATTCAGACTTGGTGGTGGTGGCCATCAGTTGGTCAGGGTGTTAGGGGAAAGGTGGACAGAGAGAGAGAAAGAGAGAGAGAGAGTGTCACACTGATGCGACATACCCTGGCGTTTAACAATAACCCAGAGGAGGACGCTCCCTGAGTAGCACAAGTGGTCAAGAGGACAAAGAAAGGGAACATTACTTGCTCTTACAAAGACCCACTCCCCATTAAACACTCAACACCTCACCAGTGAAAATTAGTGATCTTTTAAAAACAATGCAGCTGTGTGTAAAGTGTGCACTGATTAACAACCCGATCCTATGTCCAGACATCTGAGGCTGATATGCAAACTGCACATCACCGCAAGCTGGCTGCTTTGACTTGTGTTGCTGCTTGTGGCTAGACAATAAAACCATAATGCAGTTAGTCAATCAAGACCCATCCTGGAACAGGATGCCATGTATGTGAACGCAAAATTAAGTGAGACTGATCACTTTGACTTAGGCGTCTCAAATGTCTGCACATAGAGTAAGAGAAAAAATACATGTATGCATGTGTGAGTGTTGTGTGTCATCATACCCTCTGCTCGAGAGCTGTCTGGGTCTGTTGTCTGAGTAGAGTCTTCAGAGGCCCTGCCTCCTTCCCAGCGCTGCCCCCGCTGCCCATTCCTGATCAGAGAGGAGAGTCTGGCTTCAGTTTTGTCACTTTCAAAACACAGGTCAACAGACTAGAAAGCCAGTCAAACTGTCAGTAGATAATTGCTTCGCAGTATTAATGTTACTGTGGCAAATCAAGGGAAAGCAACTGCTGGAGCTCACACAACACCTTAGATTGAGAACAGTTGATAAACCTACCTCATCCTTATCCTAAAACTACCCTACTCTTAACATTTTCTCTTATTCAGGCAAAAACACTGGACCTAGAGTAATGTTTGTGTACACCTGAGAAACACATCAAAACACATGCTGAGGTAGGAGAATCCTTAGTAGGACTCAGGACTATCAGTCAGTAGTGTTGTTTCACACTGAGCTCTGGGCAGCTACGGCATGCATGTTAAGTTGCTACTTCTGATAACACCAGTCAGTTGATCTGGGAATGAACAGTCCTGCTGTTGACCCAATATACAAGAGGAGCCAACACTACACTGTCGTGAGGTTCTGTTACTTGATAACACACAGCGCTCCTACTATACCGGAGGCCGCCAGCAGCAGGTCCTCGGTGAAGGACACGCTCTTTCTCAGCAAGGCAGAATCTGAGCGGGTGGAGGAGGGAGGGGGCGGGGTGGTGGCTCTGGGGGCAGAGCCGTGACCACAGCCCACTGAGCCAGAACCAGGAAGGGACAGAGTGTCTGTGGAGAGGGTGGGGGAGCTGGGGCAGAGGAAGATCCCAGGCCTGCGTCTCACTGGCTGGGGGCCCTCTATCCAGCAGAAAAACAGATGGAGGGTGCACAGAGAAAAACGATATATTGAGAATGGACAGGCAAAGCAATGAGGAGAGTGGTCAGAAGCACAACAACCGAGGAGGGGGAGAAGGATGTGACGGGGAGAAAGTGGACACTGGCACAGAGAAAGAATCGCCTGGATAGCCTGATAATCAGACATTGTGTTCATGTTAGTCATTTTGCTCTAACCATTCACTCATCTAATCTTCTTTAATCACTCTGTAGTGAGTGTCGTATTTATTTTCAGTCAACATGCAAGGTGTAGAAGAGGGTGCTAAGAGCAACTAATTTTTTCAGGATAAATGAAGAAATTTTAGAGTTAAGACTTGTTGTTTCTCTAAATCAACTTACAACAACCTGCACAGCTGCTTCAATCTCATCCTCACTTGTCGCCATTTATCATGGATCAAGTTAGCAAGCTATATGCCTACAAAGTTCTGATTGGTTGACTGTTTCTCCAACTAGTGGAAACAGCCATCAGTGGGTACAATACTAGACCTATTTGACTTGCAGAACAAACTGGAGCCAAGCTACAGAAAAAGGTGTGCAAAGAATAAGTTTGGGGAAGTTAACGCAAATGACTGAAAAAAGTAATGGGAGGATATGGGAGAGAAATAGAGGGACAGAATATGGCAAATAAATGAGAGAGAAGATATATGAAAAAGAAAAACAGAAGAGTGGGAACAAGGAGAAGGTAGGTGGGCTTGGGGGGCCGCTGGTCTCCTCCGGACAGGTCAGGGGTGCTGCTCTGGTGGGAAGTTCCTCAGGCTATAAAAGGCGTTTATTGCTGAACTGAGTTAAAATGTGCTCAAGTTGTCCTGGGGGCAGAGTTTGACTACACTTACCGTTTCCTCAATGATTAACCACAATGGCTGCTAATGAAGAAGTGACCTTAGATCAACAACAGTCCCTCATGAGACACAGTGCTTCCATTAAAGACCACAACAACAGGATGACAAAATTAATACAGAGATCTGGTGTGTCTTCACACAATTGACCAGGTGTTTTATAGAAACTAAAGGTTTTTTCAATAGTTTGAAAAAAGAAGACACACCAGGCCACTGAAGACAAGGGGGAGGATGGGACCCAGCTAAACAAATATTTACAATACCATTTACAATAAAATAATGTTAAACTCAACCATGATCAAATGTTAAAAAATAATAATAAATAAACAAAAATTCAAAAACCACCACCTGAGTAGCACCACAATGAGGTGAAGGAGAAGGGAGGGATGAGAATGGGACAGGGGGCGGGGCCAAGTGTTCTTACCCGTCTTGGGCGTCAAACTGAGGTCTGTGTCTGATGATGAGGACTGGCGGCTGCATGGCTTGGAGGGAGAGAAGGGGGGAGGAGAGGAGGAGGAGGTGGGAAGGACTCTGAAAGGGGTGGGCGGGCCGGAGGACGAGAGCAGGTCCTCACCAAATACCGGCCTGCCAGGAGAACATGACACATACACACGCCCACGTCAGTCACCACCTCACCCTCTTAGAGTGTGTGTGTGAGTATATATGGGAGTGGGTCAGTGTTGCCTTTAAGTGGGAAGGTGGCTGTTATAATGTGTGGCTTGTTTGCTCTGGGTGAGGTGTGTTTGAGGTGCTACGGATGGCTGGAGAACAAAAAAGCAAGCGTTGAAAGCAAAATTAAATAAACACAAAGAAACGCACACACATTAAACTAAAGAAAGCAACATGGCAAAACACAAGAAGGTCAGATTCAACAGAGGATGACAAGCTGAAGCATGTGTCCCAGTAGAGTGAAACAAAGGTCAGGTGACTGTAGAGACGTCACATGCCCATCCTGAGGGCTAAAACCACACCGTAAACACTTTTATGCGGCAAACAGCCAATAAAAATGCAGAATGGTGCAACTGGGAACCTGGCTGATACGGGCACCCATATCATTGGAAAAAGACATGACAGGTGGAGAATTTGTGCCTACCATCAACTTTGGGTCTTTCTTTGCCTTCCATCTATAGCTTGATGCCTCTGTCTACACCATGGTTTTAATGCTACTATGTGGCTGTCAACCTACCAGACTCCAGCAAAAATATATTCACTTTTCTCCTTCCATATAAACATCAACATCTACTTCTCTTTGTATTTTAAACTTCTTCTCCTGTATCTACAGTATTTCCTTCCTTTCCTCTGCGTACCAGTGAAGATGAGTGTGGGAACAGAGACAGAGAAGTTCTGGGACAGTCTCTGGGAGCTGCAGGCCGAATGCACTGGGCTGTTGTGGGTGGAGCGGCATCCATGGGCAAGGGGAGACCTGGGCCAATCAGCACGCAGAGAGAGGAAGACAGGGGGCCGATTTGGACACAAGCAGTGGGAAACGTCCCAATCCCAATGTAGCCAGAGAGCCAGAGAGGAAAAAAGAGACGCACACAAGAACCAACACCACAACATTGCAATAGAGTGAAAAAGGAGAAAAAGGAAAAGAAGTTTTTACTCCCTGTCTTTGCCTCAGCAGGAAACTCATGCATCGCTCTCCGTTGAAGATTCTCAATCTCACACAAACATACATTGCAGGGATGCAAACACAACAGAAAAAGGTGACAAAGGCCCAAACAGGCACAGAGACAAGCTAACCTGTAGAGAAATCTTTACGCCAATGAAAGGTCCCTGTTACGGATAAAACAACCATCCACAGAAAATTAAAAGGCAACAAAATTTGATGACTTCAAATGTTAGAATCTCCTGCTTTTCTTTGTTTTGGATGGGTTGAGTGGGATTGGTAAAAATAAAATAAAATAGATAAAAATTGGGCATTCATTTTGTCTTATTGTATTGCAATTAGTCTTTATACCTAACAGTGCTGAATGCAAACAAATAATAAATATAATGATAAAAGTGAACTCATTCAATTTGATGTATAGTGTATAGAAAAATATATATGATTATATATTATGTGCATCATTTCTTGACCACTTTCTTTGAGCCCCACAGTCACCCTGGCAAATATCCCCATAATCGCATGACAGGACAAGAATCATAGTCATCACCAAAGTGTTTACATCCCCGATAGACACAATCTCATACACACTGACACACAGTATAAATGCAAATAAGAGGCACACATGCACTCAACTGTAGTTATGCTTACAGTAATTAGATTAAATCACAAGTCAACTACTCAATAGCCAGGGTGAGGACAACAGAACAAAGTGAAGGGGCACACTGTTAGAGGCTGAGCAGAACACATGTGTGCTAGATACTCACTAAAAGACGCGGCACTAGCACATGCAGAGGCAGAGCAGAAAGCCATGCAAGAGTGGTCTAAAAGAGCAGACAAGGGAGGAGGGGGTTTGAGGATGGCGGTGTGTGTATTGTACATGTGTGTGTCTCAGGATATGTTGTGTGCTGTTAGTTTCATGATGCAATACACGTGACACAATAGACGCACAAACTACAGAGGGGAATCAAAGATACTGAGACACACACAGGACTTAACTGCTCGACTATAAACAGACATAACATACAGTATATTTCATTCACACGTTCTCCCTCTCATGCACACACCGATCATCTTTCCACATTCTCACAAACTAGATTTGCTGTGAAACTTGCACATAAAAAGAGGCAGGGTCCATGCTTGTGTTGTTGGCTCATACTCACTCCTTTCCATCCTTTGAAGGGGAATTGCAGGCATTGGAAGCAGGGGCTGTGTTAGGATGCATATGTGTGGTGGTGTTGGGGGCACTTCCAGAGCTGAGTTTGTCCAGTGTGCAGGCAGTACCTATGGCCCGGACCACCAGGCCAGACTCTCCCTCCAGGTCAAAACACTGCAAGTAGCCCACCACTGCATTCCCACCCATCTCCAGTACTTTAAGCCCTATTTTCCTCTGCAGCTCTCCTAAACAGGGAGTAACACACAGACACATTAACAAGAGAGGCAGAGAATGGTGAGGACTACACAAAAACGAAAGGAGGATCACTGTGAGTTTCCTTACCAGACATGAGAGAGATGAGCCTCTGACGGGCCTCATTGGAGGCCCGAGGAGTTCTAATACGGTCGATCCATTGGTACTCTGGATCTTCATTCACCACAAGTTCCTCCACAAACCCGTGCACCATTGCTGCCCGGTAACACCGTGGAATGGATGTGGCTACAATTAGACAATTAGCACACAAAGAAAGAGGACTTTAGCACTTAGCACATTCTTAGCACACATTCTTAATTCCTTGTTTACAGTGTATCTGTAAACAACGAATTAAGGAATTAATTACACTCTAATTTTGTTGATCTCAAAAATGATACCTTTTCTGTTGGTGCACACATAAGACTGACTAAGAGCATCAACATCATGCGTAAGACATCAAAATTAGAATGTCCTCAAACGAAACATCTTTCATGAATTGTGAACCAAAATTGAAGTCAGACATACTGCAGAAGAACTTGACACCACAGGAGGATTGTCTGAAGCGGTTCAAATCGTTAAAAAGCTCCACTTTGACGAGAACATTGATCTCCCCTCGGATACCTATTAACAAATAACAGAGAAAAACATAAATACATATCTTAAAATAAGGGAAAAAAACATGTCATTATCATGGTCAGATTAGTTTATTCTTGTACCGTGGATGGTATCATAGATGGGGAACCAGCCAGAGATGACAGAGGCAGCCTCACTGCACAGCAGCGGGTCAATGTCAATGTAAACTTTTCCTATGGCATCATTAGCACTGTAAGTGTCATGGTCCAACACTGTGACCTGCAATGGCTCATCCTGCAAGTCCTCATCATCAACCTGGACAGCAAGAGAAAGAGAGTAAAAGAGTAAAAGATGTTAGAAAAAGAAAGCAATTTATCTAAACTGAGTGATGCAGTAATATACCACTACCATTGCCCTTACCTCAAATTTGAACCACTCTGAGTTCCACTGTGGATTGAGGGATTTGGGACAGACATCGGTTTTGAAAGTTGTGTTTCCAAACTTAACCTGAGAAATAAAAAGCACAAGACACATCTTTTAAATGCCTCATTTAGTATTTTGAGTATGAACATACTGAACCCAAATATACAGTAAATTAATTGTACATGTTATTACAGATGTGAAATGTTTCATTAAAGAAAACTTGCCCTTGCAGCTTTACTCACCTCTACAAAAGCATCAGTAAGGTCGCTGGCTCTGTCCATCACAGGCAAGTGGCGCCCTGCCACTATTTTGGCTTTCAGTTTCCCAGGCATGTTTTAATTTTGAGTTGATCTGTGAACAAGTAATATCAATAACATTAATAAATGTACTAGTAGCTTTTCAGCTGCTGTTATCACTAACATCAGTGCGGACTGAAGAGGGGCCTCTTGATTACATGGGCATATGTTGTTGACAGTGAGGAGAGCCCCTTCCTCTATTTACATGCTCACTAGCTAATGAGCTAGCTTCCCATAGCTGAACAGGAATTTAACGCTTCTAGCTTAGCTCTAAGTAGCTTATCGACTCGGTGCAAAGTTGTCTATTGAACTACCCTTTATGAACAAGACAGCAACTATCAGTTAGCTAGACTGTGTTAGCAAAGCAAAGCTAGCAAGAAAAGCCAGTTAGGTTAACTGCATTGCAGTGACAATCTCCTTAGCTCTACCTGATCGGCCATGTTTTTGCCATCACACAGCAAAGCCACCACCCTTGTAACAACGTTATCTCTTGCAACACCCAGTGTAAACAGCATCATCATTACCGGTGCTATAATATCAAAAGAGGGCTGTCAAAGCGGCGGCGGGCTCGTTGAACTCGGACATTACTGTTGACAGGCGACCACTCGTCTGACCTCCGTGTCTCTCCCATAACACGAGACGTTAGCTCCCAGTACAGCAGCCAGGAAAGAGTCCTTCAAGATAGAAATATTCATCAGAGGATATTAAACAGATACAGCTGAACGGGTGAGGTTACGACCGACGTACTGAGTCATTCCTCATGTCGCTGGTGAGCGTGTGAATCCAACCGTTAGCTTGATAACGACACAGCCCGTGATGAATGAGCTTTAGGGGGTTAGCATGTGCTGCCTTCAGGACACCCCGTAAGCTCGTAATTCCAGATGAAACGCTACACTGCTGTTCCTCCTTTAAGAAATAAAGAAGTAAACCTTTAACTAGTTTAAATGAAAACATTAACTGTATATATTTAATAAACGCTGACATTTTTTGGTCCGTTTTACTGCATTTTACATAGCTACAAAATCCGATGATAACAGTATTCCGAGGCTACGGGAAGGCAACGTTGGGTTTGTCTTAGACATGCGCATTTTCAACAACTGGGTCCATTTATTTCCATGTGTTATAATAAAAGCCTCTATGTGGTGTTATGAATGAAATTATTGTTTAACTTTTTTGTTTCTTTATTTACTTTATTTTAATTCACACTGGTGCAGAAATGGATACATGTGCGGATTTTCTGTATTTTCTATTGTGAAGAAAGACCACAATGTTGCTTGCTATAGCCATAGACTCTATAAAACTATATATATATACTTATATTGTTCCAGTGCTTTCTGAAGAAGTGCTGACTGTGTCACCAAAGCCTTGTGCAAGGTGTATTTGTCTGAATTAAATCACAGAGCCTACAGCTTGTCACCTCTGTCCCACGGGGAAAGTCAGACCATAGGCTGGTATTTATGCTGTGTATGTATGTATGAAGCCAGATATGTATGCCATCCATGGAGCTATGAAGAGGGAGTCATCACTCAAGATTAGATTACACATATATGACCATCCATATGTGTTAATATAATGACATTTTCTCACCTGGACCCATTGTAAAAGATGTTTTTTCTTACATATCTCTTTGACATTAATAGCCCCATGTTCATTACAATATGTGAATTAATTACAAAGGAGCAGGAAGATGATGAGGGAGTTGTTGATCCCAAAATAGATGTAACGCAAAAGTTGTGTTCCATGTTGCCCCGTGCAGTTGGGAACTACGCCGAACCTGCCTCTATAAAAAACACAACATGCTTTTGTTTGTGTAGGCCCAC
Organism: Holacanthus passer; assembly: GCA_025331565.1. NCBI lineage: Eukaryota > Metazoa > Chordata > Actinopteri > Pomacanthidae > Holacanthus > Holacanthus passer. The sequence goes on along the minus strand of JAFREQ010000003.1, from coordinate 7,273,258 downwards.
AAAACATATCATCACTGTCACATAAATGAAGCATGTCAGAGCAGGGTGACACCATCAAGGTCACAACTTTCCAAACTTTAAAGGATGGTAACAGCCATACAGAAGATAAAATAAACACTGAACCAATATGTACTTTCTGCATCATATTATATGAAATCTAATCATGTCACAAAGCACACACACGATATGATGATTTAGTCAGATGCATATGTTTTCAATTGAAACAGAAGAGAGAAGGGTACAAAAACATGGCTCTTAAACTCATCCATCATGAAAGTGATGACAGAGCAGACAATCACAGCTTTCCTGCTTTCCTGGTAATCCCACATAAACCTGTAAACATCCTGTTACAAATAAGAGAAATATTAGTTTTGTGGTTAGCACTGTCACCTCCGCCGGGACTCTGGCCTGACTGTGACCCTGAAAAACAATATACAAGTATGAAGAATGGGTGAATGGTGCAGGTTGAACCTTTGATGTTCAAGTCTGTGCAGTGATCATATTACACACAGAGGGTGCACATGTCCCACTAGTAATGCATTTAGACAAAACTGAAACAGGACAAGAATCATTTGTTGTCTCTTTTTATTCTTGGCCTGAATTTCAACTTATTCTATGTCAGATACACATACTTTGATGCTTTAATTTAGGTTCATGCTTTATTTCTGGGTGATACAAACTTTGACACTTGGGAAGGTCATATCTATTAATTATTCATCATTATTCAATATGTTCAACATATTGAGCAGATAGGACACCAGCAGGTTAATCTTTTCACTGATCCTAAAATATCTCAACACTGGCTGGAATGGCACAACATTTTGGACAGACATTCATGGTTCATGGCTGTAGACTCATAGTCGTGTTTATAAGAAAATAAACTGAAAGCTAAAATGACTCCCATATTATTATCTAATATTTCAAAATATAGTTTTAGACCTTGATTGTGTCATTATGTCCTCATGTGCTTAATATTGACCGAGTGGGTTCACCATATTGTGTGAATGACAAACACAGCACCAGAAAGGTTATTGAATAGATCAATGTGACATCTGTTGTGGAGCAACATTAACAGAAAGAACAGTCATGTCTGTTGTTCTTGTCTTTCACTGCAGACATGAAATATGCACAAAGATATCTGTATATTAAAATGTAGGGCTATATGGACCCTGTGTACCCTGAAGCATACAAGCATGACCCCAAGGTCATAAATGTGTTGCATACACTGTATAATATGTTTACTGTTATTCCTCTCAGATGACAGTCCAGGATTTGAATGACCATTAGGCAAATGCTTTATTTTAGTTTCAGAATGGGATCCATTTTGATTGTTATTAGGACACCATTTTGTCCAAAAGAGGTGATAATCTTGTCAGTCAGTGAAGATTTGTTGAGTTAACAAGAGGAGCTTTCCTGTAAATCCCAGTGACCGACCAGCAATTTCTGACTGAGAGGTGGGAGGTGTCACAAGGCCTGCTTTAGAAGAGCTGGAGAAAGAGAAGACAGCTCACTATGTCCTTATTTCCAGGTACCACAGATGCCATCCTGACAGGATAACCACTGCTGACTCAAGCCTCTGCTTGTTGAAATATTTAAGATTTGTCTGAATCAAATTAGGTGCAACAAATATTAACATTCAGAGATACAAGTTGCATTTTTGTGATGAAGAGGAACTGGTGATCCTTTTTTCAAAAACAGATTTTTCTTAAGCAGAATGTGACTGCGCTGTTACTTTCACTGTGTCAGTGAAGTGGCTAATAAGTCGAGTCAAATTGTTATTTATATAAATCAATATCACGAATCACAAATTTGTATTTGGAGCATACAACTCCCTCTTTCCTAGGACCCTCAATTTAGATAAGAGAAAACTCAAAAAAAAACCCTTTAACAGGGAAAAAATGGAAGAAACCTCAGGAAGAGCAACAGAGGAGGGATCCCTCTTCCAAGACAGACAGACATGCAAAAGATGCTGTGTCTGCAGAATAGATCAACATAGTAGTAAAATTATAGAGTGGACATTCAGGATGTCAAAATTGTAGATAGATAATAGACATAGTGTATATGTTGACTTGTTGGATGAAAGTTGGATGGAGATCTTAAAATCAATTTTAAGTTCACAAAAGCTGTTGCAGAGACACAGGAAGCAGCCAGATGTCTGTCATTTTCCATAGTAACCTGTGACACAAAGAGTTTTTTTTTTAAAACAGGAGATTTAGTGATTCATCTTCCCAATAGAGGATCTTTGGTGCACAAGTCCTACATATAAATGCCCACTGCTGTTAAATACCATTCTGATTTCTTACTCTTGTACATTGATGCATGTTCTGATATTGTAGGTGTCATTTTCTGTTTATCACTGGACTATTTATTTTTCAAATCCAACAGCATCGTAACAATTTCTTTCCCAAAGGTTCAACAATGTCTGATGAGTAAGTTTTTTTTTCATCACACAGTTTAAAAACTCAATTTTCCAAAGTGATTATTGGCCTATGAAACAATTTGTTTCAGAATGATAACAGTGTCTCTTGTTTGCTTGTGTGTCTCTGATTTCTCTGATCCAACAAATTCCACATGGCCATCACAGTGATGTAAGTAACAGCCTGCATGTCTTACAATGCTATTTAATCTAAATAATTAGGGACAATTTGAGTTTGATGTTTGATGTAGCTTAAATTCCTTGTCTTTGTTGCTTCTTCCTCCTCAGTACGCACCATCACCCATGGCCCCCAAGGCAGAGGCAAAGGTAATCCATGCTTGAACTGACTGACTGAGTGTGTTTATGTCCTATTGTGTTAACCTGTCAAGTATTTGTGTGTTTGCATGGTTAAATGACTGAATCTTTTCACTTAGCTAAACAGCTTCCTTGGAAGGAAACAATTTTACAAAGCAAATGGGTCATATCATGGTAAGACAGGATGCAAAGTTTAAAAACGCAAGTTGGATTGTATATTATTATGGAAACTGTATACTGTGCTTTATCATATCGACACTGTCTCATCAATTACAACTGATGAGACTAATCTTTACAAAGATTAGTATAAGAAATACAAAGGCACAATGATACTAATCATTAAACGTCTGCTGTTGTTTTCATTTTGATCTTACCAGGTTTTGAGGTATATGAAATACTGTATATGTAAACGGATTATTGTGCTGTTTTGATCAGAGTCATAGGGGCAAATGTATTTCTGCATTGTAATATGCATGTAATATGTCATATTTTGTTATTGTTGTTTTTTCCAGCCCAAATGCAAGATTTCAGCCTCCCGCAAGCTCTCATTGAAGGTAAAGACTACATGTGAAATATGTACGTGTTAAAATTACCTTACAAACTGTATCTAGTAGTAGGATGCACCAAAATTTCACATACTTCTCTCCATGTTAACTTTGATTTATCAAGATCCTCTTGCTGGCTCGTGCAACGGAAGAGCTGGAGGCAGAGAAGGCGGCAAGAGAGGAAGAGAAGGTTCGCTACCTGGGAGAGAAGCTTCCACCGCTGCAGTTCACTGGTTTAAACATGGATGACCTACAGGTGAGAGTCACAAAAAAACTGTCAGAGGAGGTGAAGCATAGTATTGTACTTAAACATAGTGTGGATATTTGTGTTTGCTGTTGTTTTGTAGGAACTCTGTAAGGAGATTCATGCAAAGATCAACATGGTGGATGAGGAGCGGTACGACTGTGAGGCCAAAGTCATCAAGAACCACAGAGATGTATGTAATGACACACCAGATTTAAATGAAAAACACTGGAATATACTGTTGAGTATACTGTTCTTTATTGACAGAAAGTCACCAACTAAGCTTTCCTCCATCTCTAGATCCATGAATTGAATCTAAAGGTGCAGGACCTCGGAGGGAAGTTCAAGAAGCCAGCTCTGAGGAAGGTGAGAGTGTCGGCAGATGAGATGATGAGAGCTCTCTTTGGATCCAAAAACAAGGGCTCCATGGATCTGAGGGCCAACCTCAAGTCTGTAAAGAAAGAGGACATCAAACAAGAGAAGGTATGGCTCCTCAAGCCAAGACATATAGGAATCCTAAAATCTTTGAAAGCACTGTAAAAATGGTCTAATGCTCTGTATATGTGTTTTGATAACTAGGAGCTGAATCTGGAGGTGGGTGACTGGCGTAAGAATGTGGAGGCCATGTCTGGTATGGAGGGCAGGAAGAAGATGTTTGATGCTTGAAGTATGCCCAGGAGGCTCATGCTTGATGAACTTAGTCTTTGCTAGTAATTTCTTTCTGTTTAGAAGCTGTAGTTTTTTCTGTTCTCAAGTTGACCATTTGTAAAGAAGCATTGCAAACAGACAGTATATTACTGCCTGATAATCCTGTTATGTAAAAGAATACAATAAATTTGTACATATTGCCTCTCCTTTTGTTTCACTTACACATATTCACAAAGGATTTGAAGCAAATATGTAAAATGCAGTAACTAAATGTAACCTCTAATAATGCAGCACAGAATATTTTTTTTTTAATATTTTTTTTAAGAATCCTTCAGGTACAATATTGAATTTCATTTGTATTTACAACGGCCTTGACATTGTCCTTTTACACAGTTATGAAGAGGGTATTGTAGCTGTTATTCATGTGTATTTTCTCTGCTAAGCTATGCCATTGACTTGCAATGACAAAGCCCCAGAGATATATTCTATCAGACTCAGGATATACTTAGCCTTCCCTCATGACTGGAATGAATTCCTCTCCAATAATAAACAGTAAACACAGTCACACACGCCAGGAGCTGTCCTTGGACGGATACTGTCAGTAAGATGACGGTTGAATGATGGAGGGATGGAGTCTGCAGCCTCCAAGGAATTTATGAGTGCTCATCTGAGCAAATACAGTGTGTGCCTGTGTGAATGCCTGTGTACAATCAGACTGTTATTCTTAGTGTGCAGAGCACTTTCATCACCATTTCAAAAGCCTAAAATGGTCCTCGTGTGCCACAGATGTACAGTCTCTTTCCTCAGACTTTTGTGTCTCTTAAATTGTCTCGAGGAGATAGAATGCTGGATAGATCATTAGCAGTCTGGATTTCCATCATCTAGTTGCCCTTCAGGTGGGATGAAATTAGCCAAGATCCACTAGCAAAGGACCCACACACAGAGAGCTTATTTGTCCTGTGGACCTGTATGTGGGTGTCTGTTTTTCTGCCATCAGCTGTGTGTGTGCTGATCTGATACTGCTGAATAGAGTATGTATGCTGAAGATATGTAGGTGATTAGTAGGACTGGGAAGGAGATAAGCCTCCCACATGTCAAATTATGTGAAATACCACACATTTCTTTAACATTGAGGACCTTTGTATCCACAAGTATGACTTTGTTCCAGGTCACTGGCCTCGTGACTGCACCATCAGCTGTGAACGCTACAGCAGAAAGAAAAACTGAAAAACAGTTATCTCTAGTAGTTTTTGTTAGTTAAAGTCTTTAGACATTTAGACAATTATGAGACAGAATACCTTAGTTTTGTAACATTAATTGGCAGTTTAAAGTTTGTCTCAGTCCACTATTTGTGCAGCATATGACAACTATTAAAAAGTACACATAATGCAATGAAAATGAACAAAAGTAATTTATTCCTCAGATTTGTCAAGGCAGTGTAAAATGGAAACTGTCCCTGAGAGAAGAGACGCACAATAAGGCAGAAGTTAACGCCCAGTACAAAGAGAGGGATGAGGTATATCTAAAAACAACAAAGTAAGAGATGAAGGAGTAGCAAAGGATGACAGGAAAACATCTGGTAAAAACCAGACGCCAAATTTCAAAACCATCAGACACAACACACAATTCTCAGCAGTGTTACAAACCAAAGCCATCAGCCAGGCCTGGCATCAGGACAGAATTGCGTTGTGTTTTTGTCACCCTACATCACAAGTGAAACTGTTCAATGTGTGTCGTTTTCGAACAGATTAAGAAAGGCACACGTTTGTTAAACCGGAATGTGAATAGAACAAATCAGAAACTGCTGCCATTAGTCCTGTCTTAAATAACAATAAAACAGTATGATAAATAGATGAGATAATTTTTCATCCACTGTCTGTCTTTACTGCACTGACAGTGGAAATGATATTTCCCACTGTTAAAACGAGAAGCTTCATAGACTGAGGCAAAAAAATATATAGCTTGAAATTCATCAAAACAATTATTCTTTAGAGAAACAATTATTAAATTCAGCAGGTAGATCAATAAAAATAACATGAGCTGGCTGTATGGAAATAAATTACAGTAAAACTAGTTGTTGACTAAAATTGCCCTTAATGCAATACTTATATTTAGAATATATTTTCAAAAGCCTGTCATGTTGAAAAACAAACTCTTCTTTTGGACTTTTCTGCACATGAAACTCAACTTTCAACTATCTTTGGTAATTGGCAGTGTAGGCAGAAATGGTATGAACATATTCAAAATTGTTTCAGTTTTCTGATAAATTACTGTTCATATGTCTGTGATGCATTGAGCAACACAATCGTATGAAGTGGTCTAAATCCAAGTCACTTTTTTAGTTGACTGTCCTTGACTGTCTCTGATAAAACGAAATGCTACAATCATGAAAATCACTTAAATATTAAACTATCATTCCTGTTTAAGGCTTTTTCCGACCTGTCTGTAAAAACAGCCCAAAGTGGCCCCAGTACCTGAATAACAGTCACAACAGAAGGCCCAATTGATATTAATGAGGACAAATAGGGAGGGAGGACAAAAAACTGAGGTACACTGCAATGTCATTGTCCATTTCTAGACATAACATTAATCTCAAATGAAAAAAAAAATCCTACAAACGTTCATAAAATAAATATAAGGTTTTCCATAACTTATGACATGAAAAATAAGGCTGTGTTTACCATATACACAATCTGCAGTTAAATGTTGTCACAAACTAACAATTTTTTTCCCCTCCACTTAAGACTCATGTGCAAGACTTGTGATCTTTATGATACAGGACACTTGTGTGTACACATCCTTGGAGTGTGAACTGTCATTTCATTTACGTTTCCTCTTTGGATCCGGTCAGTTCCTTGCAGCCAGTCAGATCATCGTGGTGCACACAGCAGTATCTTCATATGTAATATCGCACAGTCAGCAGCAGCACTCATTGACCAGTACCCTCTGAGTAGTCAACAGTACATCCAGTGAAATAAACTCTGAGCATATCAGTAGTATCTCCTCAGCAATGACCTTCACTGCTGCCACTTGTAAGCTGCTGTTTCACAGAACTTATGTAACTGAGGACAGTATCCAGTCAGCATCCTCTCTGTCGGTCAGCAGGTATTGCCATTATGTAGCAGGATGCACACTTTGGCCTTAAAGTGCTCTGGCTGTCGTGTAACCACAACGACTGCGGTCACGGTGCAGCGGCAGGTGGCGAGGTCACCCGTGGCTGGGGGATACCCGCCGGTTCCACATGCCACGCTTGGAGTGATAGTGGTGGAGGAAGTTCCTCAAGTAGATCCTCTCCACTTCAAGTCCTCCCTGGAGGATCCTAGAGGAGAGAACACAGGAGAGTTTGTTTACTTACATTTAGCCTTTAAGGCAGCGGCTCCCTTTTTAAGCCACAATATGGATATTAAGTGAAATATTAGCCCTTTTAATGTTGCTGCCCATTTGAATATCGAACTAATTAATGAATAAAAAATAAGCATGTTATTGGTTACATGTATTTCTTTTGTTTCTTTTCAAACTTAAACATCAGCTAAAACCTGCAACTTTGGTCACTTGCATGCACACAGCGTAACAAGTTCATGCATGTTCCTTTAGAGAGTTGTTCAAAATAATTCAGGGAAGAGAGGGTTAACATGGACTTTAGCAGAAATAAAGTAGGAGAGACATTACACAATACAGTAACTGCTGGAAGGCATTGAACATGAAAGACTGATGATACATGAGAGTGTGAGAGTATACTTGTTTTTCATTTCTGGGTGACAGGTGAATGATGATACGATTGATGATACAATTTATTTTACAGTACATTTAGTCAGTGGTTCACCACATGAAAAAACAAGGTGCCATTTACATCTCCCGCATTTTTATACTGTACTTTCAAACATATCAAAAATGAAAAATAAGAAAAAGTAAACAGTTAAGTTTAAGGAAATCCACTGTTAAGAAGACAAGTTTTTTAAAAGTTCCATTAATGCATGATGTTTCCAAAGTCAAACAGTAATCAATTTAAATAATTGTGATCTCAATATTGACCAAAATAATCAGGATTTTGATTTTTGCCATCATTGAGCAGCCTTATATATTATCTAGTTCTTCTGTCAAAAATGAGTCAAGTCTCTCATTCGAAATGTATCTATTACTGTTGGTGTATTAATTTGTATCATCTTCTTTTATGGTAGAAGCAAAAACAGATATTTTCCAACAGCATTCAAATGTTTCTAAAACTTTTCTTTATGATGTCAAATGAAAACAAAAATACAAATAGAGGAGTCTAAAAAAGCTATGAGTAACAAACAAGTCTATCCATTAAGTGACATTTAGAAAGAGAGGAACATACCTGTCGAGGAGCTCCCAGTCTTCTCCTCCCCAGCGGTCTGTGAATTCCTTGGTGTTCATTCCTCCCACTGCGTCCAGGTCTGATTTATAGATCCCCAGCAGGCCAAAGCCATTGACCTCCCAGTAGCCTGCAACATAGATGGTCACATTGTCACTTACAGCTACACTTCTCCCGCAAATACAAAAAAGGTTTTAATTTCAGTGGCTACATTCTTTTTTAATTGTCTCTTTATTTTTCTTCTTTGTGCGTTACAAACACAACTGTTACCACAACCACAAGCTCTTATTTGAAGCTCTCAAATCAATGTAAGGAAAACATAATCTTTATTAACCGACACCTGCCACATGTCACAAAATGAGGTGACTGGATGCCACAATTTACTAAATCAGGTGTAGCCAATGGAGCTTATTTGTCAGAGTATGTGTGCCTGTAGGCAAGACGCTATTAATCCAACATGTTGATACAAGATTATCAGTTGCAAACAAAGCTTGACGGTTGCTGTGTAAATTCCACTCAATCTCTGGAGTCACACATCTGCTTCTCTAAGAATCCCTGAATCGACTATGAAGCAAATGTCAACATGCAAAAAAGAACAGAAAAGGCTTGAAACGGCAGCTGATCTGCTTAAGTAGTGCTCAAGGAGTAAATCATTACATTGTTCTAAATAAAACATGATGGGTGCTTTTTTCATTTCTCCTCATCATCTGTTCAGCTTAAAACTATTGCAATGTGATCACTCAACTAAAACTCAAGCTGACTCAAGCATTAACGTTTTAGTGCAACAACAAATTTGTTAGTATTATATTTGGACTAAAAGGTAGAACTTTCAAATTCACAAGCTTCGAAGGAATTATGGTCACATGAAAATAAAACGAAAGAGAAGTGTATCTGCGTCTACCTTTGGGCTCTAATGGTGTAGCCCCGCAGTCCAGTCTCATGACTATAGGAGCAAAGGCCATGTATCCCTCCACACAGTGCTTCCTGATGGTATCGATGATGGAGGGAGGGAAGTGGATGTGGAGGTCACATAGAAACACAATGCTGTGGTCATCCTAGGGGAGAATTAAGAGGGAAAGACATAAAAGAGATGTATTATTACGGTCTATTAATCTTTCAATTTATCTTAACGCCTCATTGTTGAAGAATGTTGGGATACTCACATTGATAAGGTCAATACCTGCTTGCAGACCAGCAGAGCGCTCAAAGTTTCCACTCAGCTTCACATACTCGTACCTGATCAATTGCACAGTTATAGTTATAGTACATGCATATCCTGTGTAAGGAGCTTCACGTGTGTATTCAGTCTAAAAGTGAAAAGGAAACACATACCTGGGGAGTGAGGATTTCTGTAGAGCCTTTCTCACGTCCATGTCAGTGCTGTTGTAGTCAGTGATGATGAGATTGAAGTTGGTGTCTCGAGTGTCTCTAAATAGTTGATCCATGTCGGCAATCAACTGCAGCACCCACCGAGCCTGGTTTTTCACTGTAAGAGATGCACAACACAATGATAGGTAATGCATAAAGAGACAAAAGATATAATGAGGCCTGTGTGCTTAAAATAATTACAGCCACTGTCCATCCTCTATTTTGTATTAGACTGAATTCAGTAGTGCCATTGGACATCTTCCTTTTTAACATTTTACGATCTCATCCCAGGGAGGAATGGCGATCAAAAGGTTGGTGAATGTAATGGTTGTTATGAACACAGGCAAAGGTGGGTGTACCCGGTACTATGAAGTGGACGGTGGCAACTGGATTCCAGCGGAAGCCCACCGGGTTACACAGCACCAGCTGAGGCTGAGGCTGTGGGAAGTCGAAGTCCTTGCTGTGTTGCCTGCTGTGGCGAATCAGGGTGTAGATGTAGTGTGACAGGCGTAGGTGCTGGCCGTTCACATCTTTCAGCTCCAGCTCCAGGAGGTAGCGGCTGCCCCGGATGCCGTCCACACGCTTCACCACGTTAACCACACGCAGCAATATGAACCGCCTGCAAGAACAGAGAATATTAAAGTAAGGTTGAAATGTGCTGCAAAACAATTATGCGATAATTGCACATATTTGTTCCGGCCTTTTTGTTATATTGGAGGGGTGGTTGAATCCAAGATGTGACATGCTCAGAAAAAGGTTAATCTGTATTTTCCAAGGTTTTTCCGCTAATCTTTGTGTCTTTTCTAGTGGAATACTGGATGGTTTTATCTCTTTAAGACTCTAAAATGATTCAAACTAAACAATTTGAGAAGGCCAGATCACAACTCACAGACATACTTACATGTACAGCTGCAACTAACAATAAACTTAATTTAGATCCCATGATGATGTTTTCAAATGTCTTGTTTTGTCTGATCAACACTCAGGTTATTATCAGAGAAGCGTAAGAATATCTGAAAATATTCACATTTGTAAAGCTGAATTTATTTTCAAAAGTTGCCTATTACTTTTCTGTTATCATCAGCTAATTGGTTAATTGACTAATCGTTGCAGCTCTAAATATATGCAACCTGTGAGAGGGGTTGCAGAATTAAGTTGGATTTTTTTTTTTCAAATTAAAATCTCTTACAATGCAATGAGGTCAATTCCTGCCATAAATGCATGTCATGATTCAGGTGAAGCACAGGTATGGGTGCATATACAAATACAGTACTTACCCGCCGTGCTTTTCATTGAGCTGGTCCATGAAAGCCTTGACCACTGGCAAAATGTCACTGGAGTGAAGCAGCAGGTTGCCGGAGATGTTGCAGTGCAGGTCGATCCAATCTAATCGCCGTGCCTGAAGGTCCAGGGGATTGACCTGAAAGGTCTGGCTCCAGTTGACCTCAGTGTCGAACACCGGCGCAGGGGTAAGGTCCTCGTCATCTGTACCTTCAAAGTCTTCTTCTGGTCCCCATAGAGAGTCTCTCTCACCCTCTCCGGTGTCTCTCTTGCTCAAATCCCCGTTGTGATCGTTGTCTTCCTGCCCTGCTTGGTCCTCCTCTCCTTCCATATTCAACTGCTTTGTGTTCATTTTTCCTCTTGTGGTCATCTTCACACTGGGGATGCTATTTCCTTGATCCAGTGCTAGAGGCATATTTATCTCTATCTCTTTATCCCTGAACTGTTTTCTGGCATCTGTGTCCCTCTGATTTAGAGTGAATGAAGGGCGGGCTCTTTTGGGAGTGGTAAAATGCTTGTCTCTGGTTACAAAGCTCTGCTTCTTGGCCACTGAGGGGTTTTCAGGCAGAGAAGCATCCCTCTCTAATCGATGAAGCTTTGAGTCTTTGAGTCTCTGGATGTGTGTATGGTTCATTTTACGGGGCCTCTGGATGTGATGCTGTTTAGATTTGAGCTGCTCTGATGGGATGACTGCTTGTTCCTTCGCTTTAAGCTGCTCTCTGTCCACTGGTGGATTTGTCTGTCTTGTTCTCACAGCTTTTTCTGCTGATTTGAGCCTGTGCTTCTTTGCTGGTCTTACCCTTCCCTTTGGTTTTATCTGTTCTACTTTTTTTACCCGGCCCTCTAGGTTTAACTCTGTCCGGTTCTGTTGCAGGTGCAGGCGAGGTTTTGAGGCTTGTGTTGACACTGACTGCAGAGGCTCAACTGGTCTTTTTGACTCCGACTGAGGCTGCAGGTCTTTCTCTTGGCCCCGCTGCAACTCATCTATGCGCAGTCTTGTGTCAGAGGTGTTCTTCGGTGTGTTGTTAGGTTCTTGCGTGACTAAGGAAAAGAGTTTACGCCTGCGATTCTGAACATAATCATCATAGTCATCACCATAGTCTGGAAAAAGGGCGTTGTCTATCTGGTCCGGCTTGCTTTCCTTCTCTCTTTGGTTGGCTTCATTGTCAAACTCTTCCTCCTCATCTGGCACTGACTTCCTCCTCCGGAAACCAAAATCTAACATTCCCCAGAAGAAGAGACAGAAAAGGAGAGTGTAATGGATTGACAATATAAGTAGTATCAATTTCTTAAAGGAAAGGGAAGTACAAAATACCTCTGCCTTCGTTTCCTTGTTCAGGCACATTAGGATGGTCTAGTCTCATGTATCTAGAGAAACCAAACCTGAAGACAAAGGGACACAACAAAGATGATACAAATATTTAGAAGTTAATTTGCTTGATGTTACTTAAAGATCACAAATTAGATGTGACTAGCAGATGGGACTCTCTCAAAAAATGAACACTTTCTTCTTCTGCTGTATAAAAGAGTCACAATAGACTAAAGGATACAGCACCCTCTGTTGGAGATACTGTAAACCTACTTCTAATCCTGCTCTGTCCTACTGTATGTCTTTTCATTTAGTACAGAATGTGAGGTCTCACATCTTCATGTAGTAGGGGCTCTCGGGGTAGAAGCAGCTGTTCTGTGTCTCCATGTGTGTGAGTCGGGTGTAGTCATTGGGGTAGATATAGGACATGTGGACCTGGGGAGATGAGATGAAATGACATGTTGTTAAAGCTATGAGGGCTGACTGATGAATCATTAGATCTTAAGATAGATCTTATAAAAGGCTATCCAACCAAACAGGTGAGTGCAGAGTTGAGATGGTTTTTTTTGATGGAAAGCAGTTTTCAGAATTAATGTGATTTTAAGGTTCATATTTGAATAATTTTTAAGTTCAATCTTCACATTTGAGAAGCTGGAACCATGAAATGACAATTAATGTATGTCAACCAACTAATCAGTTAGTCAACTAATCATTTCAGCCGTACTTGTATGTGCCATTTGGTACGTTGATTAAAAAAAAAAATCTGCCTATAAGCTCACTAACTAACATTTTATATCTTGCTTGTTTCATTTGTTTTATCTGTACAAAAAAAGAAGCAGTAAAAATTACATGTTGTGGTCTTATGGGCTTTATGTGCAGGACTATTTCTTGGCCTCAAAGGGACCTCAAAGTGACTGATAATGAGGATTTTGTATCCTTGGTTATAGAATCAACTGAGAGAAATCTGAAGAAGTGCAAACAAAATTTTTCTAATGGGTGCGGTATGACCCTTCCCTTCAGTTCTTCCTTAGAAGGCATTATGTATGTTGGCATAATTTAGATTCTTCAAATAGACAACACTGTTTGGCACAACAGGAACAAATTTAAAAACGAAATCAGAGAGAGCCATGAAAGATGGAAGCTTCCTATATCTGGGGCAACAGAAACAAAAGAAAATGCTTTCTCGGTACTATCCACAACATGATTTGTAAATTCCAACACTGTATTCAGGACCTTTTTTGTGTGAATAATGAGCTCTGAAGATTAATGTGATCTGGAGCTCATCCAGTCGAAATCTAAGTGAAATAAATAAAGTGTATAAATGCATACAAACTGCAGTCCTTGGTAGCGCATCAGAGGAAAGTCTTTGATTGTGTAGCTGGGGTTGTAAGAGCAATCGGGCAGAACACCTTGGAGGAACTTGCTGTTTATCAAAGGCACTGCAAACAACCACAGAGATTCGAGACGAGATTACTTTGTGCATTCACAAGGAGGAAAGAGGTTGCACAATAGTTGCATCTGGGATGGTAGGAAATGAGTGATTTATCTGCTGTGTGGCAGAGAAATAGAGCAACAGAGCGACTTCTCTCACCTTGGTAGAGAGTGTCGCGAGGATCTTCCCTCAGCATGTCTGCCGTGGCCCCGTGCTGCTTTGTGGGGTTGTGTTGGTGGCTTGCAGCCGTCTGTGGTATGTGGGCAACGTCACTCGGTAACAAGGCCGACTCATCTGTGGGGTAAAGCCACAAGACATAGAAGAATAAGAGACGCGCTCTGTCTTTATTGTGCAACAAAACCACTGACTTCATTTGCAGTTTTGAGCATCTTTGCAGAATAATAAAAGCAAACAGTATTATGAGACACCGTGTGATGGAAAAGACTAATAATGACTCACTGAGGCGGCAGGAATGATGTGTGGGCTTTTGTGTACTTACTAACGTAAAGGGAGATGTGACTGGATTCAATAACCATGAACCTAAAGTCTTGGCCCAGGTGCTGCCACTGTGTGAAAACAAACACAAAAAAACTGCATGTCTCTTCTGCTTTATTACTCTCATTGCACATGTAAGTGAACACAGATCTGGCCTGAGAGTTGGCACTGATGAAATGAGACAAAGAAAGAAGGAGGGAAGCAGCTACTTACTGCCACCTCCACATGGTCAGTCCCTCTGTCGTTCTGCTTGTGGATAACTTCAAAAAAGTACCTCCTCTGTGCAGACAGCCTGTGAGAGAGTAAATCACTTCTGCATTATACTCATATCAGACACAACCACTAAACTAATTTCCAAAGAAGTACAATCATGCAGCTGTGCATGGCTTCACTGCTCTACTAAACATAAAAGCTGCAGCAGCTCCCACAGTCAGATCACTGTCTCTTAAGGCCAATCAAGCTGATACACATTTGTGGTTATTTAATCAGATTAATTTTGGGTACTGCATACATTTAAAAACAATCTACTGCACTTTTTATTGTCTCTGATTATAATCATCAAGGCTCATCTAAGTGTTGAAACTGAAGCTACATGCAACATAGGTTTGTGACCTCAAAACAGTGTTGCCTAATGTCAATTCTTCTGGGTTCCTTTTCTTGACTTTTGCTAAATCATTTGTCTGTATGTGTCTGTATGTGTGTCCCTTTACTCGTTTCAGGGAATAACAGAAAAAATATTAAATCAATTATAACTTCTAGATGTAGTCCTCTCCCTCTTGCAGGTTGGGAATCCTAAAACAGATACTTTTAATAAACATTTATTCTCTTGTTCTCTTTAATCCAATTCAATTTTATTTACATAGCTCAAAATCACAGCAAAAGTTATCTGAGGGCACTTTTTATATAGAGCAGTTCTAGACCATACTCTTCATAATATAATTTAATATATAATATGATGAATCTGATTTAATTACATTTACTTTACTATAGTTTAATGTAAAACTTTATTCAAACACACTTTTTAAAATCCAAATCATCAGTATGAACAAGGCCCCTGGGCATGCACATAAACTCAGATCATCTTTGCATTTTCCACTGTCAGCAGTAACTCACCAAACTTATCTACATTGTTCAGCATACTTAGTTTCCTGCTCAGCTACGGTAAACCACACCCACACAGTGTGACAAAGCTTTCCATCATGTTAGCAGTAACGCTACGAAATAGTTTAACTGGGGTCTAATTTTTTTTTCAAGCGTCTATGTTGTAACAGTTGTTGAGTTTTTACTGTGTCAACAAGTCTAGGTTGGATTCCCAGAAGGGCATATGCATTTTTACATTTACACATGCTTGTAATCCATTATGAGATTAAAGGTACTCATGTTTAAGCACCAGTCTGATGACTTCTATATAAGGTAAGGCACTTGCAAGAGACAGCTTAAAAAAAAGATCACCGTTGGCGCAACAGAGGCTGTGTATGGATCAAACTCTTAAAAATGCTGGATCCTACAAGTCCCACAATGCAATTCTACAGCTTCTTTTTGTTTATATATTATACAAACAGGAATAGTATTCCAGATGATGAGTGTACAATTTGTGGACTGCCCCTTAAAGTTGGGATATTGATATGATATTTGAGGACAGTTAAGGGAAGTGAAAACCTATTTTCTGTCTGTGTTGTTTTATGTATGCTCTTCCTGTGGGTTTGAAGTGGAGAACTCACCTGGAAAAACATGACATGAAATATATCTGTGCACCAACCGGAATTTCAACAATACTTGAATGAGAATCTGTCGATTGTTGAAAGAGGGAGATGGCACTGATGGCAAATTTGATCTTATGAAGCCACACCCTCACAGTCCTGATGAGGCAGATTACTGAAGATACTGTATGTACTTACTACTATTCCAGTCAGGCAGAGAGAGCTGGATTAATTACTGCACACTACACTACACTACTACACTGTACAGCACTGTATGGTCATCTAGTCACGTTGTAGACACGAGCTATTCCTTTGTCAATAAAATATAATGTGATGCCAACTCACCAAACTGGTCTGGAAGTTTGACTGGCATACTTGTCAAACTCGCCCGGGGCTGTCCACTCAGTGCCAGACTAGAAAAAGAAAATATGCAAATAAGCATCACAGAGATGAGATGATTACATGCTGATGAACATTACTTGTATAACACATGATTTAACTAACAAGAGGACATGGATGATGACGAACGTGCGTACCTTTCCAACCCATGCCAATAATTGCACGTTGAGGGGAGAGTCATCTGTGCTGAGCCAAAATTCAGAGTTGTCGTCAGAGCTCAAAGCAAACACAAACTCTCCTGAGAGACAGGGAGAAAAAGACAGATTGAGGGGGAGATAAAGAGAGATGTACAGCATGCATGTACACAGGGTGGTAACAAACAGGAACTAGATGACTCTCTGTTGTACCCTCAGCATATGGATGTAAATAACCGAATATCCTGAGCCCGTAGTTGGTCCACTGAGGAGAGATGGCCAGCTTCTGCACTGTAGTCCTGGACTAAAAGAGAGAGTAAAGGGAAACACAGAGAAACAGCCATGATGTTTACTCAAAGTGAGTCTACATTTTGAGTCTAGGGATCTAGCACATGGATGTAGAATGCACCTCTGAGTGAAAACCAAGTGTGTGTCTGCGTGTGTGTTCGTCTACACTTGTGTCAGAGTGTGTGCAGGAATGACTTTGCCACATAAAAAAACTCATTTACATTTCAGTTAGCTGAACAAACACAGCCTTATCCTTTAAAAACTACACATGAGAAGGTAATAATCGATAACTGTGATAATCATGATAATGTTGGCCTCTGGTGTAAAATTAGACAAGAAAAAGTTGGAGCTCTAAATTAGATAAATATCACCTAAATCCTCATCTTAGTATGTTGAAAGTATAAAAGGCATCATTGATTTTTGCAATTCTAACATGCATTACACAAAATACAGCTAAGGCGGAGGGAAAGTTGGTTTTGCAGTATTTGATCGAATAAACGAAGTATTGAACACATGGAAATTTTGACTTGATGATTGCACTGAATGGAGACTGTATCATCAATGTTATTATAATTCATATTAAGGGGAGCTTGAATGTGTGTTACAAATTTCATAGCAATCCATTCAACAGTTGTGGAGCCTTTTCAATCAAAAATACAAATATCAACCACATGGTGGCACTGGAGGGAAAAGCCAAAAGATCACTAAAGTCAGTAGGATTATCCTCTGGGGGCCATGACTGTTTGTACACAATTTCATGACAATCCATGCTTTAATTGCTGAGGTAAACATAATTGATGAAGAATGACTGAACTCAGAAGATAAGGGTTTGACTCACATGAGGATACAGCGGGTAGTGCATGTTCTTGCAGAGGTCAGCCGTAGAGCTGCCACACCAGTCCTCAAAGGCGTGCAGATTGGCCTGTCCCTTATACTGCAGGAAGAAAAGAGAGAGGGTGGTTGATGTTGGGAGCACACTGGTGTTTGTGCTGCAATCAGTCAGCAGGGGGACAATTACCCATCTGGCCTCAGTACTTAACAATCTAAAACCAAGAAATACACACTTCCTTACAACTGGATAACACTTAACAATACAATGACAGGACCACGGGTTTCTGTCACCTGATTCCTGTTATCCACCCCTCTTTCTGTGTACAGAAATGTTTTACATAAAGAGCTGGTTCACCCAAAATATAAAACATCACATTTCTCCCTTACCATTAGTGGTAGGTAGCCATACAGACAGCTTATAATTGCTCAGGTTTTAATATATCCACCCCTATGATTTCAGCCTCCACCTGAAATTCAGTGGACGTGAATAGAATTTTGTTTCTGGTGTTCACCGAAAAATTACATATTCAACTTTTCTTTTACGGGGGCTCATGATGACACAGACTTGATTGACTTTCTTTGGAACTACTTTCTACCAAAGAAATGAACCTTATAAAAACTGCTTTTTGTGGATGAGTGAGTGTAACTAGGCCACTTTTTCTGAAAAATGTGTTCCTGTATTTTGAACACCACAAACAAAACTCTATTCATCTCCACTGAATTAGGGTGGAGGCACAGTTCAGCTATCTCAAAATCCATGCAAATGTAAACTACCTGTACAGCTGGATAACACTAGCTATGGGAATAAATATGTTTTATTTGTTTTATAAACTGATCCGGCGTTGTGTATTTGTACACAGGTAGAGGATCCTAGGAATTGTGAGACAATGGAAACAGAAGTCTAATTTCTCTTCACTACCTCTCATTGTTTCAATGAAAGTCTGTAGGAAACACTGGAACATACACACACCCACAAGTAAATGAGGAAGCTGTCGGGTTTCAGTAAAGGCCCAGATGTCCTGTAAACAAACACTTGCTTGACATCTGCCAAACAGGCAGTGTTATCTGATCTGTGCGTGCTGATTGCAGCACAAGGGCAGAATAACCAGGTAAGAGAGAAAACCAGTCCAGCCACGCATCAGATTTCATTGGTGGTGAAGCCAAACTGCTGTCATAGTTAGTTAAATGTTAGCATGACCTGGGCTCTGAGGTTCAGAAAAAAAGCAAGAAAATAAGTACTCAAAGTGCTTCATGGGGATTGTTTTGCTTGTAATCATTTAACAAGCATATTTCCATCTGCTTTCCAAGTCTGTGATCAAAGGCCATTTGACTGGGAATCTCTTCCGGGAGCTCGGTCTTATTTTTATTTCAACCATGACTGTGCTGAACTTCTTTCTCTTTCTTTTCCTTTCCAATCAGCAGAGTGCCAAATTGATGTAAGTTGTGCCATTTAATGGATTTGTACAGTATAATATCGACGTGTTCTGACATGTCTAAACATGTATAAATTTACAAGTTTTCAACAGATCATAAACTTTTAAGAACCTTCTTAATTTATTGCATCTCATAATATGACTGTGACTGACTGCAGCATATTTATAATCATTACTTATTAAAACATGTTTATTTACAGGAGTGGGAGATACTGATAAAATCTTCTATAATGGTGTTAGTAATTTTATATTGTAATATTGACAGTCACAGAGTCACAGAGAGCGGTTTTTGATGTAGATAAACAATTGTTTAATTAATTTTTCATGCAAAGGTGTGAAACGTCCCCATGTTACAGCTTCACAATTGTGAGCAATTTCTGCTTTTCTATGACTTGGTTTGGGTTTTGGAATATGACAAAACAAGACATTTGATGACGTCACCTTGGAGTTTAGGAAACTGTGATGGGTATTTTTCATTAGTTTTTTACATGTTATAGACCAAAAAAATGATCAATTAATTGAGAATCAATAATGAAATTAATGCAGCCCTAAAACTTAAACTGGATTTAACTTTTGTGGAAGTTAAAGTGAAAAAAACACTTGGTATCAATTGCTTTTGGCTGATTCAATGAAAGAAATACCTGAAATAATTAGAAGTTACTTCATCTCTTTGGTGCAAAAATGAAGAACATTCAACATTGCCATAAAATAGAAATTTTGGGAGAAATTACATGGATCCCTACACTGGCATAAACAGTATTTTAAAAAATCACTTACAGCACTTTGACAAAATCAGCAGGTTAGAATATTCATTTTAGAGTGTAAACATCATCCAGTCAATACTAAGAGGGCACCCACACAAACATGATCATTGCTACTGTTACTATGCTTATGTAAAGTTTGTTTACACTGGTCTGTAGAGCCAGACACAGCAATAGCTTCCTCCAAACATGAAATACGAGGAGCAAGCAACTGGTCAAAGCGCAACGCTGCTTAATATAGTGGAAATACGATGACCCTAATACAGGGCAATGGCAGCTGCCGAAGCAGACTGTGCTGCAGGAAATATACTGTACACACAGGCAAATGCACTGAGGTGGGAGGGAATTGGGCAGGTCTGAGCAGGTTATTCAGAGTTCAGAGGAGGTGAGATAGAGTGTTGAAGCACACGTGCACTGTGGACACACACACACATACACACACACAGACCTCTGGTTTCCAGGTTTGTGGAACGAAGCTGGATCTCCAAGCAGCTGAATCCTGCACAGACTCTGGTTGATGGTCCCTTCTGACCTGGAAAACACACACGCAAAACCACTAACTTCAGCTTGTTTTCTTCCACCCCTTCCTGTGCAAACACACACCCTTTCATAACCATATTTAGTGTGATTTCTGAAAGCTGATTGTTAGTGTGAAGATAACAATAGTGTGCGAGCTGGCACATCACTGACATTATCTACACTCTTTATACTTTATTATTATTTTGCTGTTTTCTGCATTATATATTTCTGTGCTGTTATTTTCTTCAGGAGATGTGTACTGCTACTTTTACGTATTCGAACAGGTCTCAGTGGTTTTCAGCAATCACACTGCAATTGCACATTCTAGTTTCTATTACCACTTCTTTTTCCATGCACCAGTCTTACCTTTTCATCAAGCATGGCTCTCCTCCAGCTGCTGGCGTCAGGATTCATACCTGAGGAAGCACGTGAAAACAATCAGAGCAGTGCATGACTGACAGACAAATATGCAGCGACTGTAAACACACGGGCAACATTGTCATACAGTCTCTTTTATTTATTTGAAAGAGACTTGCGATTTCCCGCAGAAGGCAGAGCAGGGTGGTATTTTTAAACTGGCTTCCTATAGCAATAGTAAAACTGGATATGACTTGATCCGCTTCTTATGGTTGGTGGCAAAAGAACAGCTAACTTACAGGTTGAGCTGTGAGGGTGTGTGAAGACAGAGAAGCACATATGTACATGCACTCTTGTAAGAGATAAGCAGAATCTCACATAGTGCAGCTGAAAACACGGCACAATGTTCTGCTGCAACCACAGAAAAACAACCACTCCTGCAAATGACTTAAACTATGCAGGCTATAAATTAAACTAGCTTGGTGCCTGATAGTAGGTCAGGTAATACAGATGTTACCAGATTAGCAGTCTTCCATATACAAGATGCTTTTCATCCTTTTCTTATGGGCTTATGTTGCATGAACAATGAGGCCCAGTGTCCCATCGGAGTCCCACCCACTCACTGTTCCAATTCAATGCTGATGACCACTGAATGTAACTCATCTCAGTCACAGCCCTCAATTACCTCTTTTCCACCAGCATGGAAGCGGCTCATGCACCTAATTTTGAAACACTGGGAACATTTTCACCAAAAATAAACTGATCCCGAATGTGAAAAGTGTCAAAACATAGCAGGTTTCCCTTGACCTGAAGTGTGAACTGAGGTCGGCGTGTCCTAATTCAAACCCCCTTTGATGACGGTTCAAGATCCAGAGCTAATTTGGTGGAAAAGGAGGAAATGAGCTGCTATAGCAGGTAAAAAAAGACCAGGATTATTATTCCTTCTAACCTCTTCCGTCATCTTTAAAATAATAGGACAGTGCGTATTTTAAAAGAAGACCTCACTGTTTGTTTTTTTATGAGCTTGTGGTGTCAGTGAATGAACTGAGGTTACAGTGCTCGTGAACTCGGAGTCTGTCATTATCACAAGGGTGGAGATCTCCAAACACACACCCTTGAGACATGGAGGCCAATTTTGGCAACACGAGTAATTCTAGAGTAGTGGTTAAGAAAAGAAAGCAAGGAATATTTTTATCTCCATCTGCACTCATTCAGTCTTCCTTCTTAGCTTTCTTCTGTGGCCTTTTCATCACTTTATTTACTCCGGCACTGATAATGTATTTGTTTCCAATCATTTCAAAATGACTGTGCTTTGTTTGGTGAAATTCAATGACTCAAAATTGAAATGGTTCAGTTGATAAAAAAAATGCTGCAGGGCTTTACAGGCTTTCAGCCTTCATATATGGGACAAGAATGACATCTAAACAACAAAGAGACTGGAGGTCTTTCATGTGGTTATTGTATTACTCTATTCCAGGTTTGGCACAGCTACTCTCCCAAAAGAAAAAAAAAGTTTCTACTGGACAATTGATTAGAGTAAAAAGAGGATTTTAGACAAATGCTGCTGCACTTGCATGCAGATTTTAAGGCAGAGGCTTAGTAAAATACAGTACAAACAAGTCAGATTAGTCAAATGTACTGTTTACATAGTCAAACATAAAAACAGTTATACAAAAGTAGCATAATGCCAGAGGGTTTTTCAAGATAAGATAAGATAAACCTTTATTCGTCCCACAGTGGGGGAAATTCACAATTCACAGGATTAATTATCGGCTTATCATTAACTCAACTTCTTCTTCTAAATGATTATCGAAAAATACAGGAGACGTGTCCAGTAGATCACCCACCCACGCAGGCATTTCTCCATCGGGACATTTATTAACCATGGCAATTCATACGTTATCTGTGTTCTTAAGTGCCTGCGTGACCTACATGTGGGAAAAACAAGCCACCCCTTAAAGACCCATACGTGCAGATCTGAGCCGAAGAGTGCGCCTGTGATAACGACGTCGACAGTCTTAGTCACTCGTCACTTAGTTTCTTTTTTACAGTTTATAGGTGATGAGCATGTTCCTGTTCTGCAGCACAGAGGAAACCACAAAATGTTTCAGGGGTTTTAGCTTGGGTGAACTAAAGTCCAAGAGGTTTATGGACAATTCATAGTTTTATGATGACATGGACTGTTCCTCTCATTCTCTCTGATGCTCCTTTTTAGTTGCAAGTTTTTATTGTATTTTTATGTAAAAGGTTCCCACAGAGCAATTGTAGGATATTGGTGTTTGTAGTAGAACAATGAGCTAAACCACTCAGTAGTTAGACCAGTTGTGAAGTTAAAGAGATGATGTAGTTATGAACAGTAATGCTTGATGCCATGTGAATGTTTCTTCAGAGAAATCTAAACATTTTTCAAACAGGTGCAAATATATAGAGCTTAATGAAAGTCAATATTTGATCATAGCTTGTGTGTAAAGATGTCATTATACTTTGTAATGTGTTGAAAAATATCTGCAGGCATCCGTTCAGCCATCCGTTTCTTGCTTGTTTCTTATGTGTTAGGGTGAGAACTATTTTAAAACTGCTGCTATATCAACAAAAAGATCCATCAAGAATTATATGATTGTGCTAAGGGGCAGTGGTCCATGCAATGCACTTGTCCCTGTAAAAATAAACCTTAAATATCTCGTAAGTGATGTGAAAGAGTTCTTTCAGCTGTTGTTGAGCCGTGGAAAATCACCAAAAACGCGTATCGCTGTCTGCAAGAGGAGCCACAGGAACCAAATATTGGTCACAACTTCCTCGCATCGAGTTAGAGCCGTTTTAATTACACTCTATATTTCAAAGCTTTAAAATCGTCTGCTGTTTTATCGTCATCTCCTCCTGTGATTAGTTTATAATTTAATGAGAGAAATAACTGCTGTTACCTGGAACCACTCGAATAACATGTCTGACATGTTTATGTCTCCCACATTTTTCACAAAACTGTCATTGACAATAAAAGCAGTTTAAGAGTGGCTCAACAAGTTATGTAGCACATTATGATTTAACGTCACTTGAAAAAGGCTTGTGTTCTGCTTAAGTGTAATTAAACAAAATTACTGTGGCACCAAACTAGATTTCACACTTAATGTGGAGTTCTTCCCTTGAGAGAAGTCCCACTGAGATGAGGGGTCTACAGCCGAGGAATGTGTAGATAGGCGAGCCCTTTAATGTAGGTCTCAGGCGTGTGTTGACACGTCAGGCTTTGTTCAAATTGCCTATGTCACATTTTGTTATTCCTCTCTTGTGGGCAGACACCAACCTGACTATTTTCACTGTTTTCATCTCCAACCATGCCGGCGTGGTGACACCCCGGTGTTATACTTGGGTGTGAGAGTGCAAAGCAACAGATGCTCAGCTGAGGTGTAAATACGGTAAAGGGCAGGAAGTTTGGTTACCCACTGTGAGACAAGACTTCCTTTTGAGTGTAAATCTGCAGTCTGACCTCCCCATCCCCCCTCTGACTCTTTTTTTTTTTCTTGCTCTAAAACACACGCACACTGCTCCATCTCTTCAAGTCGACCTGTTGCTTCACCTGCTGTTGGCTCATGTTTCCTGTGCAAATGCATCCACCATCATTCATGAAAAGTAGATGTAAAATATATTCCTCATATTGCTCACATATAGACTGAAAGAAAATATCTGTGGTACATCATATTGCACTCGCAGTTGTCTAAGATAAGATAAGATAAGATAAGATAGCTATTCAAAATAAATACAAATAAAGTGGTTAAGTTAAAAATAAGGCAGCCATGACAAAAAATAAAGTGGCAATAGAAATAATTAGAAAAAGTATGCCTAACATATTCTATTTTACGGAATTCAAATACAATGAGTGACCAGAAATATAGAAAACACTTGTAAATTTCAATCCAATACTACATTCCTGCTATAAATCAAATCTTATCTTAGTTGGCTTAGTTTGAACTTCCACATCATGGCTTCACCACACAGCATTAGGCTGTTGCAGATACTGGGTCATAGAGGTGGAGATTCAGCTTTCTGATTTTTAATTGATTATAGATTATGGTGAATGAAGCTGCATTTTGTTGTGCTGCAGAAAAAAAAACTGTATTTTATTGCAAGATGCTTGTTTTATTTTATATATAAATGTTTAGAAAAGTGGACAAAACAACTTTGAAAAGAATGCACAGCTTCAGTACACTCAACAAACAGAGAAGATTTTACTAAGGACGTTACCTTGTTACATCATTTCTGCTTTTGTGGTCACTCTGTGTGTGTGTATGCGTGCGTGTTTTGGGATGTTGCAAACTTTTGACCTCTTGCTGCTTGTCACCTTTAAAGTTACTGCAGCCTGCTCCTTCTGAAAGTGTATGCATTTGCTGTTTCTACGTGCACCCTTTCATTATCAGCTGTTTATGAGATCAAAGCACAGTCTAGGTGATGCATGCAAAAGTGTAAAAGACAAACATTTGTTGAGTAATACTTACTGGTGTCACTGCTCAATGCTTTTGTACCAACTATCTCATGATAGACGGCCACGACTCCGACCAGCAGAATCGTCCCGAACAGAAGATATTTGCTGTTGCGCCGCAGTTTCTTCAAGGGGAAAAACGCCGAGATCATCTTGACTCTCGGAATCATTCATGGGTCATCAGGAGGGGACAGACCCCACCGTGAGCCCGTCCGTCCGCCCGCCCGCCCGGCCAGCCTCCGCTGCTCCCGGCGGGTGCGCACCGCTCCACCGGCGCCCTGCTTATTCCCAGTGTGCGCGGCCCCTGGTGGCTCTCATCCCGCGGAAAATCCCACCACGACCCCGGGGAAGCCGGTCCTCAACACCGATCGCTCTGAATCATCGAAAAGTTTCCCGTTGCTCCGGATCTCTGCTCC
The DNA here is from genome assembly GCA_025331565.1 of Holacanthus passer. Lineage (NCBI taxonomy): Eukaryota > Metazoa > Chordata > Actinopteri > Pomacanthidae > Holacanthus > Holacanthus passer. The sequence continues at coordinate 7,247,563 of JAFREQ010000003.1, read as the reverse complement.
GGATAATCCAGCACTCATGCGGCAGAAATAACGGAGTGAAGAGTGAACTGTGCCACCAGCTGAACACAACTTCATGAAGACAGACAGAAGACGGCAGAAAGATACCGGAACAGAGACGGTATGGCTTTCAAAATAAGGGCATGTGTGTCACTGTGAAGACGAATAATAACTCTCCCATAGCCGTGATAACATTTATTCAATTTAATACACATTACTAATAAAGTTTTAATTTGTATTCATAGATTCTTACACTGCAGTCGACATGTTTGTCACCGTGTATTTTATTTTGAAATCTACTAGCGGAAACGCTTCATGTTTACCGCCATCTTGACACTGAGATTGGAAGGAGGAGTAAACATGGGCAGCACCCACCAACCTTCACCTGGGGATTTACCTGTAACAGGTACTCGACACATTCACAAATCCTTCCTTTGGTCATTTTTATTCCTTTTACGGACTTTACTTTAAACGTGTTTCATAACTAAACATGTCTTTACATTAGATGAATAGATTTCCTGCTTTTCTGGGCTGCTGCTCGGAAGCTAAATTTATTGGCAACAAAGGTAAATAACATGGACAAAACAGGTTTATGCTTCACTACATTTGTGATAACTAAATATTTATATGACATTAAACACGAGCTCATGCACGTCTGAACAAAGTGTTACAGGAAACCATTATAGGATTATTAAGAAATAGTGGTTGAAGAAATACAGGTTAATTAAATATACTTAGATGATTTAGATAATAACAGAGCAATCAGCCCACAAATAAACTGCAAGCAACGTAATAGTGATTTGTTGGGATTGAATTGTTTAAACTTTAAAAGTCTCCAAAATGTCTAAAAAATGTTCCTATTTTGAAGCTAAGCATTAGAAATATTATAATTTCAGGCTGAGATTGTGTTAAAATTAAAGGTTCTGAACACAGGTGTTACTGTTTCTTGGACATTAAACAGCAGTACAAAGTCTAACTTATTATCTATAGATTTGAAAGTTTGAGTCATTTTATTGTGCAATAATAACATGCTAGTCCATACATAGTCACCTATATCCAAGATTATAGGATTGTTAAGTAATAGTGGATGAAGAAGAACAGGCTAATTAAATTATATTAAATAATTTAAATAATTACAGAGCAATTATCCCACAAATAACTGCAAAAGGAATATAATGGTAATTTGTTAGGAATTAATTGTTTAAATATGTAGGATACCTCAATAGAAATGTTAATGCTTTATTTTTCTATAATCGTGAAACACACAGAATACAAAAAGGCATTGCTGATGCACCTCATATGGATTATGTGTCCATTGTGAATCTACTCTCTTGTGGTTTATTTGTCTATTGTCAAGCAAGCAAACAATGAACAAAGAGATCCTCCTGCTGCTCTGGGAAAAAAAATTGCAGTCCCTCCCAGGTGAGTACTGTTCTTCCACCTCTCTTCCTATAGAAATCTGCCTTTTTAGTGTCAGTGTCACAAATCAAAACAATGAACCACCAAAATAGTCTCAAAACAAAGCAAGCATCCAGCCTGGAATAAATAAAATACTGTAAATAAATAATAGGTCCTTCACGTTGTTTTACCATGCACCTGGAGAGAACAAGCAGTGCTGGGTAATCACACCAGAGACAGATCACACATCCGTAAACTGACACCGATGTCCCTGCGAGAGAGCTGGAGGATCAGATCAGATCCTGTTCGTCCTCGGGGAAAGAAGACTTTGACCTCCTGACTACTGCAGGTACACACTGGCTGTGCTTAAGCTCAGAAATTAAATTTTGTACTAGGGTAATGTTCAAAATACACAAAAGCCCCAAATATATGAATGCTAGAAATTTCTCCTGTGCAGATGGAAAGCAAACTGTTTTGGGGCTCTACGATTATTTTATCAATCAATCTGCCTATTTTCAGTTTTATCAACTGTGTGTTCAATAAAATGTCAGAAAATAATGAAAAATGGCCTTTACAATTTCCCAAAGTTGACTGCCATATTGTAATTGCTTACTTTGTCCAATCGACAGTGCAAAACCCAAAGATATTCAATTTACAATTCAGAAAAACCAGAAAGATACTCTTCCCCTTGGCTGTCTTGCTTAAATTATCAAAAGTGTTACTGATTAATCTGATGTAAACCAATTCATGAAATTATCATTTCATCTTTAAAACTTATCAAAATGTCTTAAAATCTGTTTCCATTTTAAAGCCAAGTATGTGAAACAAAATTAACAAATTAACAAAAACAAATTAATGTCGAGTGAAAACTGGGTTTCAAATACACATTTAAATATGAATTGATGTGAAAAATGTAGCTGTATATGTATGAAGTTCCATGCATAGCGTTTCGGTTTGACAGCATTAATTCCTATAGTGAAATACTAACTGCCTGCACATTCCTTATTTTATGCTCAAGTACTTCATGTCAACACATGTTTGACAAGTTCTCACTGTTCTTCTTCATATTGGTGATTTAACAGCAGAAGACGAGGAAGGGGGAAAATTGCTGCATGGTAACTGGAAACAGTGAGGAACAGACGTAACGGTCAAGAATATCACACACAATCGAGCTGAAGCTTTTGTTTATTATATCTTTCTGTCAGGGCAGACCAAACAGTGACCCTTCCAACAGACAGATAAACTCAACGCACACCCCACAGCCCTGTTTTAAATTAGCCCCCTATTTCAGTTTCTGCCCCACTCTACAGGTGCTGGTTGCTAAAATGAACAAACAGGGCTCACATCTTCCTCTGGCGTACCATCTTTAACAGCCTGAATCTCATGAGCCATATATGCACATGTTCATACATGTACTTTTTACAGTAAATTAAGACTAAGACTTAACTGTTTATTACACGAGTGTGTCCAGGAGAAGCTGATTAATGTCCTTTCTAGCTGGTTTAAAACGCACATATTCCAGTTAAGTAATGGGTTGTATTCAACATTTTGAGAACAATACAGAAATCACAAGCACAACACTGGAAAAAAAAAAAAAGTAGAAAGTCAGTATTTCCAAAGAAAAGGTGAACAGTCCTGTACCCTGGGGGCTATGGGTGAGCTCCATGTTTAGATAGAGAGAGAAGCTCGAAGTTTGACAGCTATTCCAGGTTTCCGTCTTATTACTCCACCTATCCACAGTGCTGCTACATACGTACTTTGGGACATGAGCATTCTAACATTCAGACACATCATATCTATGCACACAACCATCACAACTCCAGGAATTGATCAGTAGGCCCATGAGAGGAGGGTTGGATGGATAGCATAAAACATGAGGGGGGTGTAGGACAGAGGGGGTAGTGCAAGGTGAATGGTCTAGCCCTTGGCAGGTGAGGGTTTGAAATTTTGCACTTAACACTTGGATGCACTTTTCTCCTACCCAAAACGCTGTGAAAACACATGCACAGTTCAAAGCTGTGGGTTGAAAGGGTTCAGGGGCGAGGTGGTGGCACACAGTTCATTTATTAAAACCATGTCCCACAGTGCCATCAGCTGGGGAAGCCCCTCCCACTCTGCTAGCAGCCACAGCAAAAAGCCCGGACACAGAGAAAGCCAGAGAAGACGTGCCCAAAATCAGTGCTCTCGTTGACACGCTCGTTCTCATACACACACACTTCATATACACTCACATACACACAATCACACCTTAAACACAAATGGCTGAAGTTACAAAAGTCTGAAGAACAGATGAACCATAATAGTCGCATCTTCATCTACGCCTTTGCTTCGCTCGCAACGCCCTTTTCGCCGTTCTCAATCTCCATCTCGTCATCGCCATTCTCCTTGCTTCCACTCTTCACCTTCTCTGCTTCTTTCTGTTCATGAGGACAGAAAACACACAAACCAAGTCATCATTTCCCCCCCACACTTTTTAGTCAGTCTCTCTGAGAATTTAAAAACATGCTTATCCCACCCTCTGGTGGCTGTTATAGAAATCACAATCCTGCACCTTTGAATCCCTCTCTGCAAATTTCTGGAACATGTTGGCGTAGATGCGTTTGTCCTTCTCATGCTGCTCCTTGATACGTTTCTGACAAAGAACCACCTGGCAGGATATAACGAAGGAGCGGTCAGACAACCATATGTTTTAGATATGACACACGTACAGCAACAGGCAAAAACATATAGCCCAACAAAATACAATTTATGCCTGCAGATTTTTACTGCACTTCAATCAAATGTCATTGTTTGAAAACCAATTTGATATGAGCTTAAGTTAGGGATGAAGAAGAGTTCGGAATGGTTTCAACTTGGGCTTTTTCAGGGAGTGCAAAAACGTTCCCACCTACTCAGTAATTACAACTGCTGTGTGGTTTCCACAACCAGCAAATGAATGCAAGCAGCAACAGTTTATTTTCCAAATGAGTTCATGCCAAATATAAAAATACACCCGAGAGAGCAGCACGTGCCTGTTTGATTTTGGATGATAGCACAATAAATATAGCCAGACCTCACAGCAAAATGAGTCTTGACTGTAGAAAAAAAAAGGGACACATGAATTTACCTCTAACCACCATTTTTTGGACTCAGTTCAACTCAATTGTTGTGATGGCAAAATCTAGGAAAATAAGACTCAGGTTGAACGTTGTTGGAATTATCCTTTAAGACAAGTGGCGTTATACCTGGCTCTTGGCAGCTTTGTTGGCAGGATACAGTCGAACAACTTGTTGGAAGTCATCTCTTGCCTGGTTAAACTCCTTCATACCAAACAGGGCCTCTCCTCTTCGGAACAAAGCCTTCTCATTGGATGCATCGAACTCCAGAGCCTGTAATTACGAACAGAGTATGATGAAATGTTCAGTACTTGAAGGTATAATATGAAATATTTTCGCATTAAAATGTCTGAAAACAACCAGACCTACAGTATGTTATACATTTTGTTGAGTTGTGTATTTACATGATCCCAAATGTTTCTAACATAGTTCAGAGAAATCCATAATTTTGCCCAGAGAAATCCATAATTTTGGTCGCCTGTCAATGTCGTCATGTTGAAGACAACAATTCCCATGATCTCATGCTACTTCACGCTGCCATCAACCTCCATTTTTTGTTACTGATTTGAAAGGCCACAAGTGGTAGAAATTACATACTGGGCATTTAACAACACATTTGTCTGAACTATACTTGACGTAACAAAAATTAAAGCACTTCTCAGTCTAACAAGTCTCTAACTTGCTTAATACTGAATGAATCATTGTCAAATCATTGTCAAGTGTGTGTCCACCTTGAAGACAAACTATACCTTGTCACAGCTTTCTAGGGCGTGATTTGGCTCATGTAGTTTCAGGAAGCACATGGCTAAGTTCAGATGTGCAGCCAGCCTCAATGCTTTGGCTTTCTTCTCGTCCTCCTCTGACAAACCAGATTCATGTTCCAGCCATGACACAATCCTTTTGTACTGCACTGACGCCTGCCTGTATTTTCCCTCCTAGAGCATATGGAATCAGTGAATTAAAAAACATGGAAAAGCATAAACATGTGTTAAAAATGATCTTTATAGCTGTGTGCTTTGTAAATACCTTAAAATACTGTGTTCCTTTCTCTTTGATGATGCTGCTCTGTTCCAGCTTCTCTAAGGTGTTCATCTCCCATGATTCCTTAGCCTAAAGAAAACAAAACAAACATCAAATCACTTCTCGGAGAGGAAAATGTCACTGTACACAACCGACATGTAATTAGCCGACTAAAGTCAAGATCTGTTTACCTTCTCAAAAGCCGTCAGCTTGATTTTGTAATGCAGTGTTGCTCCGCCAGGGATGTTATACTTTGCATTTCCTGCATTCCCAAAGCCATATCTACAAATCAAAAACACTTAAAATTAGTCATCTCAAATGTGGTGTATAAATGTTGCATTCCTACTGCAGTTTAATTTAAACCATTATTGCAGTGTAGTGTAGTATTTTATAGAGTAGACCTGATAATTTTGTAGCTGCAGTCTTTCATTTTTTTTTATCATGTCACAGCTTCGAACTCTTGTAGTTGATTGCATCAGCCAAATTTCAGTCTAGTTATCTATTGATCTAAATACTAGAATTGCTTTATAGCCCAATTAAATTAAACACACTTTACTCTGTGTGGGGTATTCAATACATATTTACATTTACCAGTACAAGCTAATTAAAGTGAGAGAATGATTTGTAAATTACTGTTCAGCTTGAGGGATGTAGATAAACACATTCATGATTGTATGAAACAAAAAACCACAAAGAAACACGTACTATTCCAGCACATCACTACAGCAAAACAGTAAGTACTTGTATGAGTACATGTGATCATACTTAGGTTTCATAATGAAGAGTGCCTCCTCTCCCTGCTCCATAGCCATGATAGCTTTCTCCACTCCAGCTGGAAAGCCGAGATTCTCTCCATCTCCAATCTCAAACTTCAGTTCTCGCTCGTCAAATACGCGTTCCTCACAGGAACCCTCCACAGTTACTGAAAGGAGTTGAAAAACGTTGGGGTTAGCTTGTGCTGCAAATCAGACCCTACATGTAGCCACAAACTTGTTACCATGCTGCAGATTCACAGTGGCAGCTGAGGACAAGTGAAGCCATTTTCAGACTGTCAATCAAAATCTTTGCTTTGTAAATGATGCCACAAAGTTAATTTACAATAGAGTATACACTGTAAATAAAATGACAATAACTTCCACAAAAGTTGGGATGCTGTGTAAAATGTGAATAAAAACTGAATGCAAAAATTTGCAAGTCCTTTGACCTATCATCGATTTAATACAGTACAAAGACAAGATATTTAATGTATAAACTGAAAACACTGTTTTAAAAGTGAAATTCTTTCCCATTCTTGCTTGATACACCACTTGAGTTGCTCAACGGTCTGGGGTCTTTGTTTTTGTATTATGCACTTCATAAAGTGCCACACATTTTCAATGGGAGACAGGTCTGGACTGCAGGCAGGCCAGTCCAGGACCTGCAGTCCTTTACTATGAGGCCACGCTGTTGTAACAGAATGCGGCTTGGCTTTGTCTTGCTTGAACGAAGAGGGACATCCTTGAAACAGATGTTGTCTGGATGGCAGCATAAGTTGCTCCAAAACCTGTATTTACCTTTCATCAGTAACGATGCCTTCACAGATGTGCAAATTAGCCATGCGATGGACACTAAGACACCCCTATTCCATCACAGATGCTGGCTTTTGAACTTTGTGCTTATAACAGTCTGGTTTGTTCTTTTCCTCTTTAGCCTAAAGGACACAACATCACGCATTCTATTTTTATTTAAGTTTTACAAATATACCTTTACACAATACCACAATCTGACACAGGAGGTGTAAACTATTTGTGATTAACTAATCTGTTAAATGATGCCAGTAAATATCAATGAGACTAGTTGTAAAAGTAGACTGAGACTTCCTTAGGTTTTACTCGAGATGATCCAAATGGAATCTGTCTTTACAGTAGAAGGGAGTCCATCATTTGTTTTTAACTTCAGGAGACTTTAGAATTCACCAGAAGAGCATTTTTATGACATGGATGTATGCATTTAAGTATCAACCTCACCCTTACTAAAAGTGAAAGGTGGCAGTTATCGGCAGCTTTGATTGACAATAGTTACAAGAAACTCCAGTAGGTGTCAGCTGTCCTGGCAAGAAAAAAAAAGGCACCAATAGAAATCCTTTTGTTGGTTTGGGCATGTTGTTACAAGTACTGCTGAGATGGTTGAAGATGAAATGCGAATCAGGAAGTCCAGTTTGGAGGCACACTTTGTGTTTGAGGATGGATTTTAACTCCTGAAAGGTAATGTCTGCATTGAAAAATTGCTCTTCTGTCTAAATGCATGCAAGGTGAACTGCAGAGGTGGCACAATCCTACACAGTGCATGCTACAAGGTGTTAATTCATGCAGTTTCTGGAATCCACTGTAACCAAAATAAATTCAAATTGACTCCAACCTCTGCTCTTCATGAAGGATGAAACTAAAAACATTATACAGCCACCTATCCAGTCTACCGTGGGTGAGTGTTTACTAGTGAAAAGAGTGGAGTGTATCACTTGAATATCAAATGTCAGGTGCAGTTTAAGTTATGCACCTGGCTTTAAGCAACATTGGGTAACTATTTTACCTTAGAACAACTTTTGATGGGACACTGAATTGTAATAGGGAGAATGGTTCCTCTTTCATTCCCAATCTGCACACTGAGTGGCTGTTCTTGCACTTTGTAACTTGGGTGGGGGGAGGACTGAACGCTTTATGGCACTAAGTCATATACCACCAACTATGTCGGTGAAACTGGATCATATTTCATGGAGAAAATGTTTTCTGGTTTCCCTCTCCTGCCTCAACTCTCGGTGATTTGCAAAATTTCCTGGTGGACAAATAGCTTTACTTGCCGCTAAAGTAATCACTAACTGCTGCTACCTATAGCTGCTAGTTAGCTCTGTCTGCTGTGCAGCTAGCTGACTCTGCCCAGTCCAGAGAGGGAGCACGGAGCACCAGGTAGTGTTGGTCTTTACATTGCTAGCACAGAAGCTTTGGACTGCCAGGAGAAGGAGGAGGAGGTTTTCAGGTCCGGGGCGGTGGGGACCCAGCAGGGAATGCTGGTGGGGAGTGGAGCTGGGATGGGCACCGGAGCCAGGTGAGTGGGCAACGGAACGGGGCGCAGCAGCCTTACGGACATCGTGGCAGAGGTGAAGTGACTGAAGAGGATGTTGACGGAGAAAGCTAAGAAGAGAAAACGAGAGAGTGACCGAGCAAGAGGCCGGACAAGACTAAATGTCGGACTGGCTTTTGGTCGTTGGCGAGAGCATCGCGAAAGTGAATTGCAATCCGAAGCGGTAGGGGCGCCTAATCACAACAAATACCAATTCTTGCTTTAATCTTCCAATCAGTGTCAAATCCAACCAGTGATTTGAAGAAATAAAATCCTCAACGCAAATATGTCCTCAGATATTTAAAGAGTTACGGTCTGACATGTTGGCTGAAGGTTAATAAAGAAAGCAGGTTACCATAACTATTGTTATAGCATTGTCACTCGTTACCCTTGTTACATTATTACATAGGGACCCTGTAAAGTGTCCTTGGATGTAAAGCACAAACACCTAGGAGAAACTTACAATTAAATGAACTAATCATAATTACATTTAATGATTTCTGGTGATTGTTGATATTGCTACATTTTTACTCTTTAGAGGACTGTAAATAAAAAATTGCATCCCCTCATAAGCAGGTCAATTTTTTTCAACATTAGCAAAGTAAAAGCTGTGTCTTGATGTGTTACCTTCAACAGCAGCTCCTTCATTAGGCTTGGAATATCCCTGCCCTTTAGTGATAATGCGACGGATGATTCCTTCATCCTCATCCTCAGTTATGTCCTCGCCTCGAAAATCAAACAGTTCCACCTACAAGTGTGCAGAAATATAAATTAATATCTTAATTTCTTTTCAAGCTAATAAAGCAACAAGTTAAGCAATGGATAATCAAAATAGCCTGACATCACCAAAGCTTACCTCAAAAACAAGAATGGCATTGGGTGGTATCTTGGGTGGGCTGCCTGCAGATCCATAAGCATACTCTGGCTTACAGATAAATTGGCACAACTCTCCCACTTTCATTGTGGCTACGCCGATGTCCCATGCTTTTATTACTTGACCTAAACACAGAGAAGACTGATTACCAACACTGGCTGTGCAACCACAGCAGGTGAATGTTCATGTGTCTGCTAGATATGAAACCAACCTTTGCCCAACTCGAAAGAAAACTTCTCCCCTCTGTCTCTGCTGGAATCGAAATGAGTACCATCCAGGAGCGTGCCCACATAATGTACGAACACTTTGTCACCAGTCATAGGCAGCTCTGTGCCTGTGCCTTCCCTTTTCACCAGCTGGAAAAACAACAAGAAGAGAGTTTATCAAAAATCAGTAGAGCTTTATTTTAAAAAAAAAAAAATCCTCTCTACATGCAACAAACATGTAAAGTAACCCCCACACTGTCCTGTACATTCACCCTGCAGCCTGGTACTTTGCATCATAGGAGGTAAAGCTGCCAATCCATCATTGTGAATGAGCTGTAAGGTCTGTAAGCTGTAACGTCTCATTCAAATCCGTGTGTGTGGGTTTATGTGTGTGTGCTTGAATATTAAATGCCCCCATCAGCATTAATAGCTTTTGCATTTGCTCTTTCTCCAGGACTCCAGATCCTTCTAGAAATGTGGACGGTAATGGCTAATTAGATATGTTGTTGACATCCCAGTAATAAGTTAGCTATGAAACCAGTGATAAGAAACTACATAAATACTTCGTAATGTTGTCAACATTATAGTTAGCTTGCATCAGCTGTTTTTATTGACAGTGCAGGATATTGCCTTGCTAACAGCAGCTAACGTTAGCCTAGTCGAACGAGTAAACAAGCAGCTAGCTTACCACTCAGCTAGCTGGATTAATACACAGCACCAAAACATAGATTACCTTTAAAACACCACCGTCTTTCTTTGGTGTGATGTCCTCTCCCTCCATTGGGATGGTGTGTTGTCCTTCACTGGTCTGCTCCTCTGCAGTCATTGTCATAGAGTAGCTTTCCCCCCCTCCTACTCTGACCTGCTACACAATTGTTGGCTAACAGAAGTGGTGGCTAAATGCTAACTACTTCTCAAACCACGCCAAGTGCAGCGAGCAACAGCCTGATTTAAGGTCAGTGCTAGCTAGCTAGCTAACTAACGCTAGCCTTCCTTACTTGTGAATGCTACTGTGAATAAAACACACACTACAGCTCGGAGCTAGCTGCGTGGACACCGTGCTGTCGTTGTGCACCAGTCACACTTGTGTTAAGCAGGATACGAGCTTCTGATCAGGTTGCTTCGACTCCACGTTGTCTCGCAGCCAAAGCGTCTGACAAGCGCTTAAAGAAGGGCAGAGAATTTTCCAGACAGTCTACGAAGAACCAGGGGGTTGAGCCCTCGTTCTGGCGTTACTAACACTTCACACGCATCTTCCGGAAAGGCGGTGCGCACACACAAAAAGCAGAGCAAATACGTACTTTTCATCTATATTGTGCTGTTATATAAATAAATAATAGCGCAATAAGTTTTATATATTCTGTAATACCCACAGAGCCCCGTATTAAAAAACAAAAATAGGACATGGCGTACTTTGCCCCGTCCACGCAGGCGTCACAGTACAATAAAACACGCACTCCTTGTCGTGTCTCGCACCAGATTGGTCAGATTCTGTGTCCACTTCTGTCTGTTGGCGCGTTTGTTGAATAACCGGTAGACGAAAATATTAACACCAAGTTAAAAAGTCCTGTTTTTGATTATATTTGCGGGTAAGTATAGCAATGATCTCTGTAATGATTAGCAGTTACTTAGATATAAGTCTTAAGCTTCTAAGGATACGTGGATTGGTTTTATAAGTTAGCTAACATTATAGCTATGGATTGAAGACAGCGTTGAAGTTTTCGTTTCAAAACAACTCACAGTGACGGTCTGTAAAGTGAAATGTTAGCTACTTGACATAACATGTAAACGAATCGAAAAGCTCTATAGTTAAATCATGATTTATGTCGTGGCGGTACATGGTTGTATTGTAGTAAAATGAGGCAGGATTTTTAAAAAGATTGATCTGAACAGAATTTGGCGTCTGCCTGATGCTACATATTAGACACAACATCACTTTATCAAGTTATGGCCTGTACCTAATACAAGCCGGTCTAACAATATGTGTGTTGTTTAGTTGATTAAGTAGCCAGGTGCTTATGTCATGTTGACCACATCTGAGCTGAAATGTTTTATCTATTTAACCCTTTTGTCATCCTCAGGTTGAGGTTCATGAGCATGGAGAATGGCAGGACCCAGTTTCCGTTTCCTTACCAGCCCTATGACATCCAGGAGCAGTTCATGCAAGCCCTGTACAGTGCACTCGACCAGGGCAAAGTTGGCATCTTTGAAAGTCCAACTGGGACGGTGTGTATCTGTGCACGTATGTAAGAGGGATTACAGCAGAAGCCATTCAATTTTATGAGCTGATTTGTGTTTTCGTGTGTGTCCTTTAACCCAGGGCAAGTCGCTGAGTCTGATATGTGGAGCGCTGAGCTGGCTCACAGACTATGAGGAGAAGAGGAAACAGGAGGCAGCCGCTCTGCTGCAGGAAGGAGAAGCAGCTCTTTCCACCTGTACTGCTCAGTCCTCCACTGCCAGCTCCTCAGCAGAGCCTGACTGGATCACTGATTTTGTTCAAAAAAAGGCAGAACGTGATTTGGTGTCAAAGCTGAAGGTAAGAATGCCATTGTGTTTCACATTTGACCTTGGCAAGGATCTCTTTGGACTTTTTGCTTTTGAATATTATTGGATGTTTTTGTGTATCAGGAGGAAGAAATTAAAAGAAAGAAGAGGGAAGAACGCTTAGAAATGATAAGAAACAATGTTCAACTAAAGTATACAATGAAGAGGAAAGTAAGTGAGCCTACACATTGGCATCAGAAATTTACCCAAAAATTCAGTCACTCTAAGTCAAGTCACCAATGAATTGTATGTGTCTGTAGACCTGTGAAGACGATGAGGCATTCAAGTTGCTCCAGCTCAGTAAAGAGGAACAACCAGAAACACAAGGAGATCAAGAGGATGAGGAGCTTATCGTCGCAGAATATGAGAGTGATGACGAGTCAAAGACCAGGAGCAGGTGAGGGCAGCCATTAATTGGTTGCCAATCATATCATATGTTAGATCACAGTGAGAAATTAAAGTGAACAGACAATGACAGTAGGGTGGGTTTGCTCTCATGCTCAGATTTAGCACTGCTGAGGATGACACAGATGACGAACTGGTTGAAGAACATGTTGCTAAGGTGTGTGAGAGAGATATTTCACATTGTAACTGTATAAAATATAACGTCACACATCACCCTGAAGTGAGACTATATACAAATGCATGTTCACAGATTTACTACTGCAGTCGCACTCACTCCCAGCTGGCCCAGTTTGTCCATGAGGTTCAAAAGAGCCCCTTCAGCAAGGACATCAGTCTGGTCACACTGGGCTCACGGCAGGTATGTGCACACATGCACACGTAGAATACTCGAGAGCTTTCTGACTATTTCCCTATAAGACAGTCTTTTAATCATCAGAGTAGTTAATAGCTCTACACTTGTCACTGACTGATGTTAACATCATCTCAATGAGGTGCAACACTGAAAAATCTTTTTTAGTACATAGTATCATGCAATTAATTATACTTGTACTCACATCAAGACATATCCAGAATATATCCAAATCCATATTAGTTGCACTTGCAGATTTGCATATGTTAGAAGAGTGGTCTATTGGCAGAGGTCTGTGCTCTCTGAGTACCCTTCTAGTCTCTCAAATTAGTTATATCTTTCTTACTCGTATTTTCTAATTGAAGGATAATTACAACAGCATATAAAAAAAAGTATAATCCATCTTCATTTCTATTCATCCCACACAAAGAAGCATGCTTGGCATTCCTCAGGGACTAATAATAATAATAATAATAATGATAATACTTGTATTCAGTCAGTAAAAGATGATTGTTAACCATGACATCTGACAATATTTGCCCAGTAAACACAAAATTGTGCACTTTCCAGAATCTGTGCATCAACGAGGAGGTGCGTCGTCTGGGCAGCATCCAGCGAATTAATGACCGCTGCATGGAGATGCAGAAAAACAAACATGGTGAGAGTCCATCACACACTAGCTCCAGAACTCCTGAACCAGGAAAGCTTTGTTGAAGATAAAAATCTCTTTTTAGAGTATCCTGGCCAAGATACATAGACAGCAATAACAATGAGTTACAGACAGATTATAAAAATTATAAATAATATTTCTAATGCAGTCAAATAATTCTTAAAACAACCCACTACCTGTTCTTTCATTTATAGAGAAGCAGCATCAGGAAGAGGGTGTGAAACGTAAGCGTGGCCCAGCAAAGAGTGTGTGTCCCTTTTATAAAGCTTCAGCAATGCAGAAGATGAGGGATGACATTCTGGGGGCTGTCCATGATATAGAGCAGCTGCTGAAGCTGGGCAGAGAAACGCATTCATGTCCTTACTACTCCACGCGCCTTGCTATTCCCCCCGCACAGGTAATACTGTCGTCTTTAGTTCATCCATTTCTGTGTCTCATTACTTTTGAGATTGCTTGCTTGCTGTGCTGCTAACATCACGCTAGGTTTTTCCTAAATTTCTAAAGGTTAACCTTAGGAGCGATAGGCAATTAGCTCAAAGTATTTTTAATTATTCATCACTTTTGTAATGCAAGTTTCCACATTTATCTGTCTGGTCTATGTTTATTGTGTCTGCGTAGTTGGTGGTGTTGCCCTATCAGATGCTGCTTCATGAAGCTACAAGAAGGGCAGCAGGAGTCCAGCTGAAGGGACAGGTAGTGACTTTTGTCAGTTTTATATGATGGCCCTGAAAGCTCAACACACTGCTGCTTAAGGAAACATGTGCAAATAAACAAAACACAATCAAACTCAGAAAACCTCTTCACTAAGTTAATAGCACATTTGCAGCGTTGAGAAAAACGGCTTTAAAAACAGAAAATACAGCCAAATAAATCCAGAAAACAAAACTAAATAAATGCAAGTAGCACAGACGACTCAAACTGTTTCCAGAGGACACTAAAAAGTGATGAAGCTGGGACATGCTTGTTGCTGCTGTTGTGTGTAATTTTTTTTTTCTTATTCAGGTGGTGATCATAGATGAAGCTCACAATCTTAGTGACACACTCTCCTGTATACACAGTGCAGAGCTCACTGGAGCACAGGTGAGCACATTCATACAAGTCATGTACAACATTTAGGTTTAAATGACGCATGTTTCCTGTAAAATGTTAAAATATGAATCTTCTACAGCTTTGCCGTGCCCACTCTCAGCTCACCCAGTATGCTGACCGCTATAAGTGAGCACATACACACAGACACACACTGCACTCATTCACATATTAAACATTGGTTTACTCTCCTGACTCCTTATCCTTTTGTTTCTACAACATCAGGAGCAGACTGAAGGCAAAGAACCTGATGTACATCAAACAGATTCTCTTTGTGATTGAGGGGCTTGTCAGGGGGCTGGGAGGTGAGTGTGTTTGGGCTAAGTTAGTTTTTGATGATTGATTTTTGCCAGTCTGTAATGTGGGGAGGAGGGGAAATTGCTGCATAGGGCATATGTGACATTTCCATTTATGATGCAAATATTATCCTTGCAGGTAAGGTGGGCCAGAATCCACAAAGCCAGACTACACAAACAGGTCTGTAAATAATACACACACATAAACACACACTAATACACAGCTAAGCAGACATTGCTCATCAGTGATGTTTCTTTTATCTTTTAGGAACTGAAATGCTCACCATTAACAACTTCCTCTTCAAGGCTCAGATTGACAATATCAACTTGTTTAAGGTAATTAACAAAAATATCATAATTCTTTTCAAAATTGCAATCATAGCTTCTTAAATAGCAAAACTGCAAACTCTGATTTTTTCAATGTCCCCATCATTCTGACTTTAGTTACAGAGATACTTTGAGAAGAGCATGATCAGCAGAAAAGTAAGTGTTTATTATGTGCATATGTATTGATTTGTGCCTCAATATGGACACTATCTAGTTCAGAGATCGATCTGCTGTCACATCCAATCAATACCACACACGTATTCTCCCTGCAGCTGGGTGGCTTTGTGGAGAAGTACGCAGGAACAGGCGTGAGTCTGCAGACTCAGAGCAACTCCAACAAGGAGAACAGACGCACCGAGGGCTTAAACCGCTACCTTCAAGCGCTACAGAGCAACCAGAGCACTGTGCCAGGTCCGAGAGCTGCTGTCACTCACATTGGAGATGCACATCCTCATTGCTGACATGTGACATCATTTATTGAAATAAACAGGATCCAATTGAGTGATGAGAAACGTAATTTCAGAAGAAACATAACGGGCACGAAAATATATTGTAAGATGTGCTGAAATTCACTTTACAACAACCTTACACTGACTATGCCCCTACAATTGAAATACTGTCAAAAATAGATTAAAAAAAATCATCTAATAATAAAATAAAATATCATTTTCATGTATGTTAAAAAAAAAAAGAAGACATTTAGTGCATGTCAAGCTGCAATGAGAACCTGAGTTACATGTGCAGGTATTACTGTTCTCTTCACATCATATCCATCACATCCAGCCAATTCTCACACTGTGGCATTTAACAACTGCTGAAAAGACACTGAACAAGATAAGATAAACCTTTATTCGTCCCACAATGGGGAAATTCACAATGCAGCATTCCTCTGGCTGTTCATGCTGATTCATCTGTTCTGTCTGTTCCCATTTGTGCAGTTTCTCCAGCAGACCAGCAGGGGTCTGCAGAGGCCGAGAAAGTGCTGTCTGCATCTCCCATGATGCAGGTGGAGGGTTTCTTCATGGCTCTCACCAATAGCAACACTGACGGCAGAGTGGTGGTGCACAGACAAGGTACCACTTTAAAAACACAATGCCAAATAAAGGACAGTGATGAAATCAAAGGGTTATAAAGTATGAATCATTTGGTTTATGTCTAGGCACTTTGTCAGAGAGCAGCGTCAAGTTCCTGCTGTTGAATCCAGCGGTCCACTTTGCCCAGGTGCTGAAGGAGTGCAGAGCGGTCATCATCGCAGGAGGAACCATGCAGCCTGTAAGTTATTTTACATCACAAATAAAGGAAGCCTTTGAGGTGTAAGTTTTATAATTCTAAAAGATGTTATATGTAGGTTTCAGACTTCAAACAAGAGCTGCTGTTTTCTGCCGGAGTGGGAGAGGAACGCATCACTGAGTTTTCCTGTGGTGAGTGGCCCATTTTATAACACCGCAGTACTTTGTGGAGTTTCTCTTTTTGTGTTTTTATACTGCAGTCTCTCTCTCTTAGTGATGTGTTTATCAATATTTCTGTTTGTGGGATTTTTTTATGAATAATATAATGCTTGACAGAAACTCAAAAAATGAAAATTTTTAGTTTCAGTACTGATTTTTTGTTGGGTTATATGCTCAGTTTGCATTATTACAGCAGAACTGACCAGGAAGAGAAGATAAAAATAGTACAAACAATCATCTAATAAAATAATTGTCCATCCCCTCCATACAAACAATAGAACCTCATCATTTGAAAATTACACTTGCTGCTCATCATCACACTGACAGAACTGTATTGTTTGGGCCCATGTTTTCATTTGATCATGTTAAAGTTTGTTATATATTATATACAAAATCACAAACAACTTTTTGCCTGGTAACTTTGCAGGTCATGTTATTCCTCCTGAGAACATTCTTCCCCTCGTGTTGTGCAGCGGTCCATCTGGTCAGGAGCTGGATTTCACCTTCCAAAACAGAGAATCTCCTCGCATGGTGACACACACATACATATACTGTTTTATTGCTGTAATATCATTGATACTGCTGCATTATTTACACAAACATTACTGCAAATGTGTGCCTGTTTGTTGGCAGATGGACGAGACGGGGCGCATTCTCTCCAATATTTGTAACGTGGTTCCAGGCGGTGTCGTGTGCTTCTTTCCATCTTATGAGTACTCGAGGAGGATCATTTCTCACTGGGAGGCCAGCGGGGTGCTGACTCGTCTGGCTAACAAGAAGAAGGTGCATCACCTAGATGATTTTTCTTCAATGAGCTGCAAGAAGAAACCCCTTCTTTATTACAGCTTAACTCAAGAGTGGCATAGTATTTTTTTAGAAAATCATTCTTAGAGTGAAAAGAGAATTATCCTGACAGTCTCTAAGCTGACACAATTACTGTCTCAGATCTTCCAGGAGCCAAAGAAAGCCAACCAGGTTGAGCAGGTGCTCAGTGAGTTCTCCCGCTGTATCCAGGTGAAACAGTCACTGCTAAAACTTCAGCCCTCATCATCGAGCACTGATAATACGTTCATTATGATTGAAATATGTTACTGTTTGCGTGTCAATTTTACTTTTGTTAGAGGTGTGCTCTGGACAGCGGTGGGCTCACAGGAGCGCTGCTGTTCTCTGTGGTAGGAGGAAAGATGAGTGAGGGCATCAATTTCTCCGATGACCTTGGCAGGTGTGTGTGTAATGCAAGACCTCATCAACAACCAGCAGCTGTTTACTGTATAAAGTATATAATAAACCCAGTGATATATACTTTATAACCCTGCCCTGTTCTGTGTGCTGACAGGTGTGTGGTAATGGTGGGAATGCCATACCCCAACATCAAATCCCCAGAGCTGCAGGAAAAGATGTCCTACATGGACAAACACTTGGTGAGACTCTTTATTGTCCTGATAGTCGTCACTGTATCCACAAAGATCATTGTCAGCCTCATCACAGTTTTGGTTTTTTTCAGCCTCACAGTGGAGGAAGGAGCCCTGGCCAAGCACTAATAGAAAACCTCTGCATGAAGGCTGTCAATCAATCCATAGGTAATGATGCTATTGTCATAACAATAGATACGAATAGTAATTTATTCCATAGGTGGTAGGATTGTATAATCAGTATTCATATGTGTTTGACTTCATCTGCTCAAAGGAAGAGCTATCCGTCACAGAGGAGACTATTCCTCCATGGTGCTGTGTGACAGACGTTACTCCCGACCTGCGACGCTCTCTAAACTTCCCACATGGATCAAAGATCGCACCACCACACACACTACTTTTGGCCCTGCTTTTGCTGCCTTACGGAAGGTGAGAAGCAAGTACACTTACAGTATGTATCCATACTCGAACCACTGAATTAAGATGAAAACTTGTTCACATGCTGTCTGTATATTCTTCTTTCCCAGTTCTTCCAAGAGAAGAAGCAGAAGCAGGTGTAGTTTCAACTGACATTTCCCAAGTATTCAACTTTACAAGACCGGGGTTTGGAAGAACTTGGGGGAAACCCAGTGAAAGTCACTCAAATTTAGCAACCCCAGAAATTGAATGTGTCCTAATAAAAAATACTGTTGGATATTTAGAGGGCTGTGTAATAAATTCCTTATCACAAGATTGCCAGTTCTTTTATGCTGCTTTATGTTTACATGCCTGAACATTCTGAAGCCATCAGACGTGTGAATGCTCCTGGCTGGAGTTCAAGGGTCAACCAGGGAGGCGGTGTTTCTGCTTTCAGTACATCATATTTCAGCTTTCACATCTTGTCTATTACATGTGTTCTGCTTTGGTTTGCTAACATCTCTGGTTTAGAGAAGTCAAGATGAATTGGAGAATAATGAATACTATTTGATGGCACACTGCAGACAAAGGCCAAAGGGGGCATTTATCAGATTGACTCAGTTGTATCAGCCCTGCAGTGCCTTCTAATTCAGTCTGGAACATGTTAGAGGCAAAAATGAATAATAAATACTGAATAAATTGTGAGGCAGCTCTGGCTTAGGCATCCATGTGACTGATTTACACTTGAAGATATTAAATATTAAAGCACTCAATGTAAAGTGTTATGTAATGCAAAAAAAAATACTTTTTATTTAATAGAGAGATGTTAGTGAAATGATTTCAGTGAGTGTTCTCTTATCTGCTAGTTTTATGAAAATATGTTTTACAATGAATGTTTATTAATAAATTGTTTTATTATTTGACTTTTAGTGATGTTTTGTTTTACCAATGCAATGACAAACCAATGCACTTATCATGAAGCCAATTATTGCCCATTTTACACTGAACATTTGTTAGTGGGAGAGTTTTCATAATGTTGAGTGATTGGAGGAAAATGAAAGTCCTTTGTACACAAAATTATCCAACACTATTGAATACTTTCATTATCAGTGCTTTAAATGTTCATTGTCTGTCACATTATGCTTCCCAGTCATCATCGTCTGTTGTTGAATGTGGGGCAGGAAGTGGTGGGATGACATCTGACATCCTGGCAAATGCACCGCCGGTGCCAGCGGGAGCGTCACTGGACTCCCCACCTGCTGGACCCTTACCAGATATACCTGCAAGAGGAGATGGGAAACATGATTTACGGTCTGCAGTTCCAACTACCTGCATCAGTATTTTTAAATCTCATTTGACAGAAAAGGGATCTTACCTTTCCTTCTCATGGCAAGTTTATTGAAGAGATCAGACATAAAGTCTCCACCACTGGATGCCACTCCCACTGCTGAGAGACAAATACAACCAGTTACTAAATAATCATGCGATCAGTATTTTTTGTTTTTAATTAGTAAATGGAGCAGTGAAATGATTTCACTCATTCCCCAGTGCTGCGCTTCAAAGTGGAGCACATCATTACAACAACTTTTTATCCAGTTAGTCAGTATAAGCAGCTCCCTCTGAAAATGAAGTGCTAGGTCATGACCTGGCCAGTGAACCAGACATGAAGGCAAAGATATGCTATCTGATATTAGGTCAGACAACTGAAAATAGAACTGTAACCAAGTCAACCTTTTAATGAGGTTCATAAAACAAAGGTCACAAAACCATGGACTGTGATGATAAACATATGGTATATGTACATATACACAAATGCTGACATGCTGACATGCACTGTGACACGTATGCACTCATGGGTGAATGCTAACCAGAGATTGGTCACGCGCTGCATGACTTTCTCATCGTTGTTCAAGCTGCATCGTGTAGCAGTTAATAAAACATGAGCAGAAGTGCATTCACACACTCAAACAATCTTGACACCTTGCTCTTGCTCCTTCTGTTTCTTCTTCTCCATCTTGCGCTCTTTAACGTTGCGTAACTTGGCTTTGCCGATGCCTCCAGCGTTACGGATAGATTCCAGGAGACTGGCGCGGCCGTCTGAAGGCTGAACCACCTCGCTGGGAGCACCAGACACGGGGCCTGTAGTCAGAAGAGACAGTCGGGGGGGCAGTGTGATTTGGGTTTGGGTGGTGTAAAAGGGAGGGGCAGCTTCTCACACTGTAATACACTGTCAAGCTCGATCATATTCCTCCAAGTCTGTAGTGTGTAGCCAGTGCAAAATTTCTGAGTTGCATGAACGTGACAAACCTGAACTTGGAGCTCGAGAGACTTCTGTGGGGCCGTCCACAGGAGGAGGAGGTGGAGGAGGAGGGGGAGGAGGGGGAGCTCCTGCAGGAGTGGCGGGGGCAAGGGCAGGCTCAGGAGGAGGAGGGGGAGGTGGAGGTGGTGGAGGAGGTGGAACATTAAGTTGGAGCTGAGGTCCTGGAACAAAGAAGTGGAAAAGTCTACATCAGCTCACAAAGATAGCATTAACATAGCATCAACATAAAGAACAATAAGATAGTGGAAAGTGTGTGGGTGTGTACCAGGTGCGTTGCTCTCCTCTGAGAAGGAGGGCAGCTCAGGGATGTTGTGCGTGGGTCCTGACGGGGCAAAGCCAGGCCCCAGGTCCGCGCTGTAGGACAGGTCATCTGCGATGCCAGGCAGGTCGGGCAAGTAGGAGGGCACATCGATCTCGGGGACCTGGCCCAGGTCTGGCACATAGAAGTAAGACTCTGCTGTCTGTTAGAGAGAAAGATTATCAAGTTAATCATTAAATGCACCATTACCAATCCCACATATAAAGTAAGTGTGTTTTGGTTGGAAAAGGGTGTTTCAAGGCACCTGTCTCTCCAGCTGCTCTCTCTTCGTAATGGACAATGGCGCGTCAAACGGCTTCTCTTCTTTTTCCGTCTCTAGTGTTGTGTGCGTTTTTGTCACTGCTCCCGCCAGAGGATCAAGGAACACATACTTCTTGTACCTTTAAAAGCACGCCAATCCAAAGATATGAAGAGAAGACTTAAATCAAATCTGTGTTTACAGTCAGCATCTGTGTCTATTTGTGTGTGTGTGTGTGGACTCACAGGTTCTCTGTAGTATTGAAGAGCAACAGGGAGCTGACAGATGAGATGTTGCGTGGCAGGCTGCCCAGCCCCTCCTCTGTCTCATCCTCAGACTTCTTCTTCTTGCTCACCCGCACTGGGAAATACATCAATTTCTCCTGAAAGGAAGACACGCAGATGTAGAGTGAGAGGGAGATCCAGAAAATTGTAAACTAAATCTTGAATAACACAAATCACACACGCCACCAAAGTGCTCCTGCACACAGATGCACGTGCACACACAAACACTGCAATAGCAAATTATATGGTTGGGGACATTGCTTCTGGGGGATATTGAATAATGCATTTCTGCACCAGAGAAAATTGCCAGCAGTGTTTTCATTTCATTTTTTTTCTCCCTCACTAACAAACACAGAGATACATGCACACACACACACAAAAAAAAATACACTTGCAACACCAAGCACACGCAGCAGAAAATATGCTGGTTTTTGTAAAGTTTCCTAAGATGGTAACAGAAAATCTGTGGTGTTCTCTATAAATAATGCAGGAGCTTGTGCTGAGCCGCACACACACAAAACCACTTAGGCAAAAAAAAAAAAATCCATCACTATCACACACTATGTTGTTTTTATCTCCTCATCTCCTATTCAATCATCAACTCTGCTCTCCTCTGTTGTATCTTTAAACCTGTAAAAAAAAAACCTGCCCAGTCTGATTAATATTTTATGCAAAAAAGCCAAAAATTTTTAAATGCCATGGTTCCCATTATAGCCAGTGTAACGTTTCATTAAATGGTTGCCAGTTGGTGTCTCAGAGGTGTGAAAAATTGAGACGGACGTGGATGACAGCTTATCAGTGCCGGTTGAGTAGTAAATGTTTTTAACATGCATGGTGCTAATCATGAGAAAACAGCTGTTCATGTATGAAAATGATTAGTTTGCATAACACACACAGAAAATCTGCCAGCACAATGCAGACAGTGACACAAACACATAAAGCATACAGTACTTCATAACAGACTTGTGTCATTTTTTCCCACGCAAAAAATGTTTATTGGTATTCCTATGTACTGTATCCAGATCAGGTCAAATAATTATTTGAAAAACGTATGAAAGTTTTAGTTTTTGTCAACCTGAAGTTCCAATGGGGAGGCTGCACCTGGAGGAAGTGTTCTTTTTAATATTCAGACATTATCAGATCAGAAGACCGTGGTCTGATGATAATTATCATGACATGTGACCAAATCTACTTGGCTCCCAAAACGTGTGTGAATTCTATGCAGTTTGAAAAACTAGGATAAAAAAGAAAAAAGAAAAGAGCCACCTGTGTTTCGCAACTGATCCAGGTCTGGGTCATGTTAGGCTAAGCAAAGCAGCCCACATGTTCTTCTCTGTGCCATGTTATCCCACTCTTCCAGAAGGACCCTGAAGCGATTCCAGGATATGTAATACCTCTTCAGGGAGACATGAGATGCTCCCGTCACCTCAAGTGGCTCCTTTCCAACGTGAAGGAGAAAGCACTTCTTGCTCCTTCCAGACATCTGAGCTTTTCACCCTGGCCCTAAGGGTGAGCCCAGGAACCTGCCGGTCATTTAGGCTGCTTCTACCAAGGATTTCATTCTTTCAACTATTACTTAGAGCTCAGGGATCAGAGGTAAGGGATTGGACATAGATTGTGTTTTGCCTTCAGGCTCAACTAATGCCTCACACCTGCATCACTGTAGATGCCGCAGTGACAGTGGACATCGGAAACAGTGGCTTTGTACTAGCAGAAAAAGGTGATGGTTCCTATTTATATAAAAAAAGGGAACTGGAGAGCATATTCCAATTATCAAGGTGTCACACTGTTCATCCTCTGCGGGAATCACATGTCAGGGTGGCGGAAAGAAGACCTTGGATTCTGGAGGAGCAAGGTGGACTCTGTCCTAGCCATGGGACATTGGGACATAACTGCTGCATAAATTCTGGTGAGGTCATGGGAGTTTGCCCCTACAGTCTACATAAATATGAGGAGACACGACTTCAGCTCCAAGCCCTGCGCGTCCTCTAATGACTGGAGTGAGAGCTGTGTCATAATTCTCAGCGGTAATATAAAAACCATGTAAATGGAAAATTAATCATGTCTCTTTTTATCCCTGTTTTGTACCCAGAGTTTTAGCAGTGTCAGCTGTATAAAAAGACCCCAACATCACCAGGCTAGCACACACTTTCTTTTATTTTATCTTAGTTACAGCACTATGGCTTGTGGGCTTCAAGACATTAGTTGTGGAACACTTTGTGAAACCATGGCTCTTAACAAGTTCTATTTTTATTGTTGCATAATTGGAGGCACTGTGTGTCAAAAATCCCTCTGTAAACAGCATTTTAATGTATTCATCTTACCTGCAAGAACTTCTCATCAAAGGGTCGAAGTTTATTCTGTATCCTGTGTCGGGGGCGAGTTTGTGAGAGGGGGTCTGTGGCCTCATTAAAGATAGATGAGTAATCCTGAAGTCGATCTGGGGCTGGGTACTTGGCACTGGAGAAGACCTGTACACATACATACAGAAACAAGCTGATGTAACTGACAGACACAGGTCTTATTATTGCTTTCAATGATCTCGTCACCCTGTGCTTGTGTATTGTGTACAATGGGTGCAATATGTAAAGCTGCCTTTCAAAGTGAAGGTGCCACGTTACCTTGGTGGCCTTCTTACTGCCTTTGATCTTGTCGACACGGGCCTGAGCTAGTCTGATCCGGTCAGTGATGCTCTGCAGCTGGCGGCGGTTCTTCTCTACACTGTCAGACACCCTGGAAGCAACACAAACAGACACAAACCAACATGAATAAGGACATCCACGCATTCTGCAGGGAGCTGAATCCCAAGCATGAATTAATGAAGTAATTATAGGCTTTTTGCATTTAATAAAGATAAATTACAAATATTAAATAGCTATTTTGGCATTGATATCAATTCACTAATTATTAATGCATCATCTTGCAAAAGGTTATATTGACAAAACAATTATGTTAATAAATGTCACTCTTATCATAGGAGACACGTCTTCGATTTTAGGGTGATAGACAGGACCATTTGTTCTAAAACAAGTGTCTTAAAATATGGATTCCACATGTAACAGACTGTGCAATCCATTAAATATGACAAAACATCTTTTTTATGTCTAGAAATACTTGTAACAGGGGCTGTGATATCAACAGCCTTTTTGAAAAAAAAAAAAGTTTTGATCATTTATGTCGTGTGAGTCATAAGTTACCTTAAGCCAAAACAAATCTTATTATACTTTAAAACATTTGGCATTTTTTTATTTAACAAAAAAGAATTAATTAACAGAGTGAATCCACAACACAAAGAAATTTAAGCAAATCGTATTATTTGTGAAGATGTAGTGATGTTAACATAATATCATACATGCCATAAGATCCTCTGAATCAAATCCTGTAGTGTTATTTGCATACAAATGGAAAACAATGACACACTCGTGCTACTGATAATTGCAACAAATTGTTGGTTTTTGTTGTGGTTTTAAGTCCCAACCTCTAGCTCTTGTGTGTGTGTGTGTGTGTGTGTGTGGTTGGTTGTGGGTTAAGGTCAGGTAGTCCTTCAGGTTGGTCTCCAGGAAATGAATGTAAGTCTGTGTAAATTCCCCAAAAGTGACATAAGTAAAGACTGTGTGTGTGTGTGTGTGTGTGTGTGTGTGTCATGCTGGGCTTGCCTTCTGAAAATATCAGTAGAGATGGTCTCCAAGTGGAGTAATGCATCTGCTATCTGGTGGACAGCCTCCTCTCTCCTCAGGTCTGGCTGGATGAGAGGCACTGAGTACACCTGGCCCTCCAGGCAGTGCTTCTGTGTCATCCTGAAGGCAGCAGCACAGAACACATTTATAACCGAGAACCAGGATGTGTGTTACATAGTCAAACTCTGATCTTGAAGTATGGTAGCTCATTCATTGATCTCGGGCTCAGTATGACATTATTACAATAAATCAAACTTTGAAAAAAAGTGTATGACTTTGATCAAATAATCAGTCGACTCTTTCAATGTTGTGACATCCAACACGACAAAACTGTCACGACGCTATCCATAATCAGTATCATTACTAGACTCTTATGTCTTCATCAAACCACACTTCTCGACCTCATCTGACTCTCACATGACAGTGCTGGATCATACAAACGCTCCAGCTCTGAACTATGATGTTATGTGGACTTTGTTCTCTTTCAATGCGCAAATTGGGCCACGTTGATCCCTGTAGGTGTAACTCATGGTATAATATTAACAGCTAATGAACCCACAATGCGGATTTTTACTATTCAAAAGAAAGAATCTAACGTTTTATAATGTAACGTTAACTTATAAACTGCCAGCCTGTCCATGCTAAAGACAGCATCGCCATAAGCCTTAAATCGAACAATATCCGTTTAATGATATGACAACTGCGATATCTAGTCGCTTGTAAAGATTAGTCCTACCTGACCATGAATGTTGTTTACTTGTTTACGGTTGCAAGAGATATAGAGCACGAGAAGTATCGAGGCTATCGGTGCTAACATCCGAGCTACTGACTAGCAAAACAACGGTTCCGTACTTCCGCATCCCAGTGTCACGTGACCATGGTGAAGTTCTAATGTTGCCTTCAAGGTCTGTCAGAAATGTCTTCGGCGTGAACTCAACGCAACGACTTGAATGAACTGAAGAATTGTAAAAATTAGTCTATAAGACTTACAACACACTTTATCTTAAGATAGAGAACTCCAAAGCAGTAAGTCTCATAATAATGGTATGATTGTTACTATCATTTTTTTTAATTCATTTGTCAGTTATCATCGATGCCAACTTGGTAACTCCATCTGCTGAGGAAGAACATACAATTCGATCGAAAGGTCCTGAACAGCGACTAAATCCGGACCTTGGTGTGACATTGTGTTGTCAACCATTGTTTCCAAATCCACTCTCAATTTAGCCTATATGCTAATTGCTTTTGAAAATGTATTATAAAAATGACGGACATTTTAACTATATAAAAAAAGTTTATTTTTATCAGTTTTATCTAAAACACTTTTAGCTGCATCTTTCGGAGGTGACAGGTGTTATAAATGGTTTCTTGTTGTTGTTGTTATTATTATTATTCTTGTTGTTGCACATGTATACTAAATATACAAAATAATCCTATCCTAATAAGCTATTCTGACAGCCTGTAATAAGCTATAAAAGAGCTTTGTGGGTTTAGATGATAGAGGCAGTAAACCAGGCTCAGCAGTTACTCAGATGCTGAACCTCCTTGAACAGACTATAGGGTGCGTGCTTGCTCCGTATTTTCTCCTGCATGTGCGTAATGACGCATCCGTCCTCCGGCGCTTCCCCCCCTCTTGTCACATCTGGATGTGGAGCCTCTCATCAGCACCAGTCAGCGCAGTGGGAGAGAGAGAGAGACAGAGGGCGGGAGGGAAACGACCGGAGGAGTGGAGGCTGAGCTCGGTCGGTGCAGCCTCGTTCACAACCGAGCCGAACCCAGGAGAGGAGAGACGGAGGACATCACCTCCTCGCCGCGCTCACGGATCTCTCTGCACCTCCTCCATCCCTCACTCCAGCGTCCTGTTCCCTCTCGAGTATGATGAGTTCCAGCCTGCTGGAGAACCCGGTGCAGGCGATCCTGTACCTGCGGGAGCTCACCACCATCGTCCAGAACCAGCAGAGCCTCATCCAGACGCAGCGCTCCCGGATCGAGGAGCTGGACCGGCGGGTGGACGAGCTCATCGGCGAGAACAGGCACCTGCGGGACGTCAGGTTACAGCAGCACCATCCGTACCATCACCACCACCACCATCACCCCGACCCCGGCTGCCTCCATCACCACCTCCCCCCTCAGGACCCCCAGCTCAAGACGAGCGCCGGGTCCCTGCCGGACCATGCGGCCGCTCCGGCGCAGGTCGAGGCGGCTCCGGCGGTCCAAGCGTCGCCTTCACAAACTATGGACCCGGGGGACATGCAGCTGGTCCCGGCCGACCCGTCCACGGTGTCCCCGGTTGAAAGTGACCCAGAAAACGGCGGAAGTTGCCAAAGCTGCCGCTCTTTGGTTCCGATGACCCCCACAACCCTGTGTCGCTCCCTGGCTGTGGCGAGGAAATCCGAGTGAGTAGAGGAGACATGGTTGTTTGCATGTGAGTGTGTGTGTGTCTTCAATAGTCCTTATAACAGATATTTATACATTATTTATATACTTCATTTGCTTTGATTTTCTGCAGCAGGCCTATAATCTAGATACATTTCCTACCTTACTTATAGTAGCCTGTTTTCAAATCCTACACAATATTTCTGCAGCATCCGTCTAAAACTGCAGGTATCCTATAATTAGGAGCGTGCGTGCGCGCGCGCGCGTCCTGCAGATTGAGGGGCGTTTAATTAAGCAAGAAGGCGCTTGCAAATTTTCCAATTTTCAGCTGTGCGAGTGTGTGTCTGCTAAAGACTGAGTGCCAGAGGAGGAAAGAGGTGGATTATTTAAATGAGAAACTGGATCACGATCGCTGGAATCATTACATAACAAACAGCTGTAGGCCTGTGTGTGTGTGTGTGTGCTGGAAGCATCACAACAAACAGCACAGCGGTCAATGTCATATGGAGACAGGAGCAGCTTCACGTGTGTGTGTTGATGATGAGACACTGAAAGTCGCTGTCCATGGTGCTGCTGCTGCTTTCTCTATTAATTACTGCACGGGATCTGGGAACTCTCACGGGACCTCTGGGTCTCTGATGTTGCTGTGTTAGAGGAGACACACGTGCACACAGTCTCACACACACACACACACACACACCACCACCACCCCCTGCTTGGCACCAGAGCCTCACAGCGCATCAGCACTTCACCTACAGTAATGAGAGAAAAGAAATGCCATCTTTCTCTCTTTTCTCTTTCTGTGTATGTGCACTTGTACTTGTTCCAGAGGAAGGACTGGAACAAGCTTTTAACCAACAGAGTGAGGACATTTTTTGGCCGGGCATCACAATTTCAAAGAGCCATTCAAAGGTTAAGACTTGGTTCTGAGGGTTAGGTTAGAATCAGGTTTAGAATTTTAGTCATGATGGTTAAGGTTAGGGTCAGGATGTAGGGGATGTATTATGTCAATCAGGGTTCTCACTAGTATAGAAGTACAAGTGTGTGTGTGTGTGTGTGTGTGTGCTCTGCTCATAAGTTGTATCCCAGCAGGAGGCCTGATTGGTCTCTCTGGGACTCCTCCCCCACTGAGGCGAGCATCACAGAACAGAGGAGCCAAGAGGAGCAGAGGAGTGCAGAAGGGGATACATGTATATAAAAAAAAAAATGTTGGTATTAATCGTACAGCAAATGATTCACCTGCCTCATACATTTCCTGCTCTAGAGCTGTGTGTGTCTGCATGAGGGTGTGTGTGTGTGTGTGTGTGTGTGTGAGTACAGTGCCTGTTGCTCTCTTCTGCAGCCTTGCCCGAAACTTGAGTTGTACCCTGCAGCAACCATTTGTTATTATTTGACGGGAATCAGCGTCACACCACTGGTTTTTAATTTAAATTAGTTTTACTGGTGAGGAAGGAATTACAAAAAAATTAATTGTTATTTTGAAAGCTGGAGGCCATCCACCAGTTGATCAGACACTATAGTGGGTCGGTGGTTTATTACACGGCCTTCCTGTTCCTGAAGTTTCTGATGATGTGTCCTTTAATGCAATCCTACACCACCAACCTGCTCATTGATTTTAAGTCATTCTGGATAAGGCTAGTAGCTTAACACCTAATTTGTAGTTTTGCCTCTGGCGGTCCAGGCAGGTCGGGCTTTCACTTGCATTTTTAGTTGATTCACCTTCCTGTCATTGCCCTGCTGCATCCTGTCTGCAGCTGACTGGAGATCAGATCTGCCCTCTGCTTTTCCTGTTGTCACTGACTTGTGTGTGTCAGCATGTTTTTGTGCTAAACACTGTGTGTGGATGTGGGTGTTTTTGGGCACACAGTATGTATGTGTGTGTATGCATGTATTAGCATACCCACTTTCTTTCATCTCACATGTTACAACATGCATTTATCTGAATGTTTATCTAACCACATTGAGCCCTGTTTTCTCTGCCCTACAGATAAACGGCATGTGGGCTGTGTGGGGTTGGCTGCGAGTGTGTCTGTGTGCTTTGCATTGTTGTCAGCGTTGCCGATGCACGTGGATGGGCCTATGGGAGGAGAGACAGGATCCTCTCCTCCGCTCACTCTCTGTCTCTCTCTCCAGCTGAGCCTCCTATCTGCCCCACTTAGCCCATGGAGCGAACGGTAATCAGCCATTCTCAGGAGAGAAAAAGGCAGAGAGATAGAAAGAGGAAAAAGAGAGATGCACGCTCAGCCGTTGTCTTTGATGGAGCCCTTAGAGGTGTCTAGAGGAAGGAGCTGGAGGCTGACATTGGAGTGGACCAGTGAAAAGGATGGAGGATGAGAGAGATGGGGGAAAGTGCGGGGAAAGTGGCGATGAGAGAAAAGGAGGGGGGGGCTTCAGTACACAGAGAGAGAGACAGGTACAGGGAGAGACCAAAACAGAGAAGAGAGGTTTTTAAAAAGGGTTGGATTTAGGGTAGCTGTCTCCTCAGTTTATCTGTCTTCCTGGCAGACAAATAGAAAGGTTGGACAACAGAGGGACAGGCTGTGGCATCCTTCCTGCGCACTGGAAGGCACACACAATGTACTGGCAATGTTTTGAATCCAAATGGAGCTGCTCTTGTTGCATGTCAACACTCTCTACTGGATGCTGATGAAAAGCATTGCATTTAAAGTACTCTTACAAAACAGGACAGAGCAGAGGGGTGTTGTGAGGGAGGACGGGGCACAGAGAGACACAGAACACGGGCCGACAGCAGGAGAAATGTACTGTTAAAATATTCACCTGTTCTCTTTGTAAGCGTTGTTGGAGGCGGATGGTCGTTGTGTGTGTGTCTTGTACAGACAGATGGATGGACCTGCTGAGAGTGCGTGTGTTCGAGGATGTGTGTGTGTGTGTGTGTGTGTGTGTGTGTTCAGGGACCCTAGCAGTCTGCCTGTTCCTCAGGGCTGAACTGTTTTCTATCAGCCTGGCACAATAATTTAGTTCTTATACTGACACTGAACAGAAATTGGATTTGCAAGTTCAGAGCTTCATTTTGACCTAAAGTTTATTATCTGATCTCCCTCTCCTAACCCCTATTCAAACTTTAATTTGTCAGAGTTTGTTCATATATATATTTATTTATATACAGTATATTTTTTGCCTGCATGGGAACTTGTGGATGCATGGTGGATATTTGAATGAGCTCTGTTTTCAACTTCGAAATGCAGAGTTTGTCATGCCCATCTAATCTTTTAGAACATTTTTTTCCACCTCCATTTTTCAGATTTTCATTTCTATTCTAAGGATTTTGACATATATTGTTTGTCTTATTTTAAAGCAATAGTTTTGGGAAATGTATTAGTTTGCTTTGTTGAGTTAGATAAGAAGATGGATACCACTCTCACATCTGTCTGTTATAGATGGAGTTCCAGCCAGTCCCCTGTTATATTAGCTGAGACTGGAAAAGCTGTTGTTTGTCTGACAAAGGTTCATGACTGGAATATTGTGTCTGTCATAAACTGATGACAGTGTGCAGGAATTCAACCTTTTCCTCTGCATGATTTCATTGTCACATCTCTCAACCGGATATGATGTTAGATTAGTTTCACCCTGTGACCCTCAAACCTACAACACATAGAAGGTGAACTCCTGCACACGTACAGCACAGATTTATGGGTGTTCAATTAGTTTGTATATTAAAAAGAGGAGATGAGATTAAAGAGAAGCATTAACTCTGAAAGATCCTGTTTTTTTAATCTAAATGGATATTCCCTAATGCAAAATAGTTTAAATTAAGAATTAAGAAAAACTTTCATGTATAGGTGAAGGGACTAAAAGGTGACATTGAAAAGTATTTAAATGAAATAGAATTATATTAACCTGCAGGTAACCTGGAGGGAAAAAAAATCCATCAGGCAGTGGGATGCATTAGAGTCTGACTGATTGATGTAGATTAACATGATTAATTACAGGTGGTGTATTTAGGTTTATTTGTTATCTGGCTCTCTGGTCCCGGTGTTTGAGACATGTGGGAGGAAAGCACAACAAAGAAAATCTGCGTGCTGAAAAATGATTTATTGAGATTTTACGTAATTGTTTTAGAGATTTTTGAAACAGCTGGGAGCTTTTAAAAGCAGGCAATTGCTTGTCTACGGAGAGAATTACTGCCAAAAAAAAAGAGAAAAATAAACCAATCCAAATATATGAATAAATGAAGCACCTAAATGCAGCGTGGGTACTGGGGCTCCAAATTTCTAACACCATGCTGCTAAATGGAGAACAGAGCATCACGCATGTACAGTATGTTTGCCTATTTGTCTGCATGAGAGGTGTCAGTGGTGACGTAGGTGTTACAACAGATGGACGGGTATTATTCATAGAAACCAACTGCGAGGAGTGTTGATCAGAGATGTTAAAAAAAAAAAAAAACGAAAAACAAAATTGTCCCTTTAAGTCTGTGGAAGTTGCTGTGAAAAGGTAGCTTTTTATAGCTCGGACTGTCACAGCGAGTCTTGCGCTGACTCTGACTGCCTGTCACTGTGGGTCTGTGTCACAAGCAATATGCTGAGCCCAGGTCAGAAGACTTGCTGTAGCGTAGCCAAGAAATTCACTGGCAGCTGAATGCTTTCTGCTCATTGTTGAAGGACCTAGCGTGACCTACAGTCACACTCACTCCTCCTTAAAAAATGGACCTCGAAGATATTTTTTAAAGTCACGATCACGGTGCCCCTTTTTTATGTGATGGTTGGAGTCCTGCCTCCAAAGGTCAAAGGGTCGATCTATGCAACAGCTTAAACACGATGTCTTGTTCTTTTTTTTTGTTGTTGTTCTTTTCGCTCTAACTCCAGATAAGAGCACCAGCGAAATCCCTAAAATATGAATGTAAATGTAAAATGCATGAGAGAGAAATGAGAGAGGCAAACTTAAGAAGAGACAGAGCAGGAAACAGAGCTTGAGTAACCATCTGTCCAGATTGGGTTTTGGGAATTCTGCTAAATCACCGCAGATCTGATGAATTGGAGGGGAGGAAGCGTAAACAAGCACATCCGGACACACAAACATAGAAATGCTCACGCTCACTCTGAGCGTTCTCGGCCTTGAATTGACCTACATAGGGTATTTACCTCAGGATCAGTGCCAAATTGTAAAGATGGAAATAATCCAGAAGAGTCCAATGAGAGCTTCTCTGGAATCCTTTTGGATGTTGGACTAAGAATGAACATAAGGACCCCGAAGAGTCTAAAGAGAGCCTCTTTGGGATCCTCTGGGATGTTGGACTAAGAATGAACATAAGGAGGAATATGGAAACAAGGCAAACAAGCAGCAACAGCCAATAATAACTGAACAGCATGCCGTCCTTCCAAATTCTGTCTCTCCTCCTTCCTTTCCCCCTTGCTTACCCCTTCTTCTCTCTCATCCGCCCCTCTACAGGAGCGAGACCGTGCTGCATCAGTTTTGCTGCCCCGCCCCTGAACATCCAGAGGCCGACACCACCGGCTCCTCCGGGTAAGAGCCACTCACACACACCGATCAGACATTTTTATTTGCATGTTTTTTCTCTGCAGTTTCTTTCAACCACTGAAAACTCTCTGTCTCTATCTCTACATGTGTGTCATCTAACTGAATCACATCCACACCCAGGCTTTTACTCACGCCTGTTATTGTGTGCACAGACTGTACGTGAGTGTGAATTGGTGTATTTATGGACACAGGGAGCCTGGAGTGCAGTGACAGAGTTAATGCTCCATAACAAACCTATAGCTCTGACAGCCTTGAGGGTTACTCACATATAGAGAGATAGAGATAGAGAGAGGGGGCGGAGGGGTGGGGGGTATAAACCGATATTACCACAATAAAAGTGCCCATGGCAACCCAGTAATGATGATATGGACGGTTACCACTACCATAGTAACTGGAGAATATAACTTTGAGGATCCACTGGAGCCACTTTTGTCATCTGTTTCTGTGTGGGCAGCTTGTCTATTTGTTGTAAGAGTTTGTTCATTTTGTGTGTGTGTGTGTGTGTGTGTGTGTGCGTGGGGGCGTGTGAATGCATGACGTTTCACTCGGGGTGAATGAGCCGAGCTCCGTTGTAAAACTTTGAAAAGCTGATTTTGTCATGTTTCTCAATGATTACTGTTTGCCCTCCCTCCTCCAGAATTTCTCCCATCTTTGTAATCCTC
Organism: Holacanthus passer; assembly: GCA_025331565.1. NCBI lineage: Eukaryota > Metazoa > Chordata > Actinopteri > Pomacanthidae > Holacanthus > Holacanthus passer. The sequence continues at coordinate 7,213,569 of JAFREQ010000003.1, read as the reverse complement.
TGTGTCAAAATCCAGTCTTCCCCAGCCATGTCGACTTTTTCTGACTCCTCATCTGATGTCTCTCCTCCTCGTGTTGTTTATTTCTGCACGCATCTCTACTCATTATTTAATCTGTCTGTTGGAAGACCTTGTCTTTTCTAATCATCCTCTCCACAATTATTTCTATCACATCCCTCCCTGTCAAGTCTCTCTCTCTCATTCTGTTTTTATTAATATCACCATCTGCCTGTCTGGAATCCTTTTCATTTCTCCGATCTGATGACTTAACATTTACACCGACATAGGCCTGATTGGATGAGCTAATGGCACAGCAGCAGTGGGCAGACACCTGAGATGATGAGATGTAGAGGAGCCGTGTAACAACGTAGCTCATTATTATCATCACATGAAGTTGTGTGTGCCTGGTGGCTGCAAACCTGCACCACCTCTGCTCACTGACTGTCATCCGTCGGAGCACAAAAAAAAACCTCCCGAGAGAAGTTATGAGATCTGCCTCTGGCCTAACCTGCCGTGCCTCTTCTCTCCTCTACTCAGCCTTTGTGTGTGTGTTTTTTCTCCCCTGGCTGTATAGTACTGTAGGTCTCTAAGGGACCTTGAGAGATGCCATTTGACAGATGCTCATTCCTCTTCCTTCATGATATCACACAAGCAGGCGGAGCAGGAGCGTGTGCCTGGTGTGTTTGTTGCCATTACATATGTGAGCATGTGTGGGGATGTGTGAGATAGATAGAGAGAGATAACATCCATATCATTACGGAGGCTTTCGTTGTCCAGATGCATTAATAGCTCAACTCCTGCTTTTAAATCCTCTAATGTATTCTAATGTACTCTAATGTATTCTGATGCAGCGCAGGGGCATGGCAGTGTTTTAATAGAGGTTTTGATAGAGACAGCCTCCAGCATGCGCACACCAACACAGACTCTTTATATCTTCCTGTTTCCTCTCTCCGTTTCTATCTCAGTCTTTCCTCTGGTCTCATTTAAAGATATGACCGAGCTTCTCTGGCCCTATCTCGGACTTTTAGCTGGGGACGCAGAATATTTGCTTTCACAGCAATCAAAGAAAACAAAGAGGAACTTTAGTGATGCGCTCATTATTTAACCATGAGCAGGCTTTTTAGTCTCCCCAGTCCTGTTTTGCACCAGTCCCCCTCGTGTAGAAATTATTAGAGTAAGCATTATCTGGGTGGAAGAAAGACTGCACAAGCACACAACATCATGCACGCACACACTCATAATTGCACACCATTATAAAACCTCTTAGTGTGCCATCATACCTCTATCCTTACATCAGTCCAGGTTGGCCATATAAAAGGTGCTGAATGTCAGTGTTTTGCATCTTGGAGAGTTGCTGCAATGCCAGAGACGTTGGCCACTGCACTTTTTTCTTCTAAATTTTACCAAAATTGAGAGAGAGTTGTTGGCAAGAGAACTCAGGTAAAAAGGACACTTTGTGCTGTGTCATGGCAGTAATTTGCTTCGATAAGCCTTACATGGCTTTCACAGAATTTTGATAATGCTGTCATGCAAAAGAACATTGTTCCATCTGTGGACAGGACCTGGGATTATGTGAGGAGGATGGGACACTACCAGGAGCGGAGAGCACTGGGAGACAGCCCCCACAGTGACTTTGCTGAGTCAGATTGAGGCCAGATTCAAACATATTTCTATTTAGTTTTTGGTTTCGGCTGCTGATATATTACAGAAATGAATCTTTATTAAATATCCCAGGAGGCAGATTTGATTATTCCCCTGCTTTCTCTCCAAGTCATGTTTGACTTTGAGGATATGATAGTCTGTCTAGTATTGTCTTGCATTGCTGCCAGTATTTTTTGATGCTTATAGGACCTCACTGACTTATTTCCTTTGTATACTGTAATACTTCTTAGCAGCACAGCATAAAAAAAATCTGCCACTGAAATGTTCATCAAAATGATGTTATTGCCATGGATAGAGATGAGCTTGCAGAGCCTCATGCACAAAATCAGCACAAAATGTACAATGTAAAATGTAGCTGATGCACAGAATGACCATTCATGCAGATCCAAATGTGAATGACCATTCTTTCAACTCCATAGCTGTGTTGAAAATGACTCCCTAATTTCTATCTAGTGCATTGTATATACTTACATATACTACTAGTTCAATTCAAATCATCAAAGTATCAGTGTTAACCAGCAATGCTTTGGTTGGTCCATTCAGAGAGGAAATAGATTCTTTAATATGCAGATCACAACCACAGTCATTATGATGACTGTGTTTGTGTGTATATACAGTGTTTTTCTTGTTGTGCATCGGCAGTGCGAAGTTGAAGAATAGAGAGTGTAAAATGTGTTCACTCTAAAGTGCCCACGATGGAGGGAACACTGCAGTATCCATAGGGTGTAACACTGCTCTTTGCTTTAAAACTCATAAAGCTTCACCTTTGAGTTTTGTTTAAATTACATTTCAGTCAGGATGCTCAAGATATTCAGGACAAAATTGGTTCACATACTGCAACAATATGCGTTTCAGTTTTTGACTCTGCTCATGTGATGCTCTGTAACAAATCTGAGTACAATTAAAACAGACTGTGACCTATGCTCACAAACTTTCCTGCCAGATTCTGAGATACACAAGATTTATTGAACATCAACACATCAAAAGAAAATTTTCAAAAACAGCTAAATGCTATTACAGCCAGCAGTGTAGCAGCAAGGATGCAGAGCTCAGCGTTGTTAAATGCAGACTAAATGAGCACTGAATGTTTAAATGGACCATGAGAGATGGATGGTGGACATCCATGATCGAGGGTGGATGGAAAATGACTGTAAAAGGACTTTTCTGAATGACTGCAAGGCTGAATTTATGCAACACTACACCTCAGTCAGCGAGGCACAAAATGGTAATCGATTATAAGTGTCTGAAATCTTAATTTACTGCTCACGATAAAATGGAGCTGAAACGAGTAGTTGATAAATAGATTAGTTCACTGGTTGCTCATCTGGGGGTCTGGACTCCCATAAGATAAATCTCAGTGCTGCAAGTTGATCATCACTTTTTTCCAGTCTTTGTTTCTTTTTTGTGAAATACAATACAGTTTTACCTCCTCTAAAAGAAATTAAAATTAAACAACATGAAATGGCAAATTCACTCTTTGACTGAACTGCTCACAACTCACAGACATGCAACCTGTGACGAGGGGCCACAAGAAGCTTTGTGTGCTTTGTATTAAGGGCCCACAAGCACAAAATAGATAGAATAAAAATAGAAAATTAACCATCAACAATTGTGATTAATTGTTTATGTAAATTATTAATGGAAAAGTGCTAAATATTCACTGCTTTCTGCTTCTCAAAATGTGAGGATTTCCTGCTTTTCTCTGTTTTATATCAGTGAATATCTTTTAAGTTATGGACTGTTGGTTGGTTTAAAACAGGTTATTGACAGACAGACATTTTTGGATTAATTATTAATAAAAAACACTGATGCTTGCAGCCCTACTACATGGTAAAATAGTGTGTTTTAATATGACGGAAAGAGTAAATGTGTCAGAGAGGGAATGAAAAAAGGTGCTTTCATGCTGGTCACATGTTCAGAGTTTCACTCCTGCAACCTGCAGTGGAGCCGCAGATCTGACCAAATGGGACCGGACAGATAAATTCAGTCATCCTTGCCCCCAGCCACCACAGCCACACATCTCTCACACACTCACCTGCTGCTTCCCTCATGAACCCGCTCACACTCCACATAGTTGATGACCTGCCACTGATAACGGAGCCCAGCTCTGAAGGTCAGCAGGGAGGACTGATAGCTTTCTGTCCTTTCATTACCGTGGCAGCGGACAGATGCTGAGCCTGGAGGATGGAACGTCCTCTGGTGGTGGGCAGGAAGTGGAGGGAACCAAGAGAGAGGGACCCAGCGAGTATGAGATCACCCTGGAGAATAAAAACAAGCAGGTATGTTCTTTTTTTTTTTTTTTTTTTTTGCAAGTTTGTGTTTGTGTGTATGCGTGGGCCCCGTAAGCACATGGTGGGATGTAGTGAATGCTGACTCCCCCACCTGTTTCAGTACGAGGAGGTGTGTGAAGGATGATCATTTGACATTGCGCCTTGCGTGACAAAAAAGATTCCCATTGAGATCTATTTCTGTCTGCTTTGACATGAAAAAGAACACCAGTGATTCGGCTGCCACAGCGACGGGAACACGAAAGATGCTAGGTTGTCATGGTAACAGCTAATAACTGCTTCTGGCGGCTGGAGATGTCTTTATTTCTCATACCGAACTGCTGAAGGGTCTGCTGTTGCTACTGCTTTTGCTGCTGCAGTGCGAGTGTGTGCATAAGCGTGTGTGTGTGTGTGTGTGTGTGTGTGTGTATGGACACTTTTTGTGGGCGTGCTTGCAGACACACACCCAGGCACATGTGTGGCTGTCCTCCTTTTTCTCCCTCTCTGTCTCTTCTTCCCTCGACTCCCCCTCCTTCGTCTCCCTCTCGCTGAAATTATAGGAGGGCAAAGAATTCTGGAGGAAGCTGAGATTTTGGGCTGAGCTGCTCTGCCAGCGAGCAGCACAGAAATAGGCTTGTGCGGGTGTTTACTTTTCTGTTCATTTTCTTAACAGCACCTTTGTCACAGCCCATCCGTCCTCCTTCCCGTGGCCCTTCACACGACATTAGTAATCAAATGATGATAGATGCTGTTTACTACTTGCTCTGATACCATAAACCCTCACTAGTTTTAAAAGAGTGGACAGATGAGTAAGAAGGATAAGAAGGAGGGTGTGAGTGTGAACTTTGTGACTCATGCAATCTTTTGATCTTTTGCAGACCTGGGCACAATATGGCAACATGATGTTTGCCTGGTTTGCTCTGTGCTTTGCAATATAATAACTCCTGCAGTGGCATCAGTGAGTGAAGTTTATGTGCCTTGTAAACATGTTTGATATTTAAACTCACTCCCCCTCTCTTCCCATTCCCAGATAGAAGAGTTGGAGCAGAAGTATGGGGGCCATCTCATAGCGAGGCGGGCAGCCCGTCGTATCCAGACAGCCTTCCGTCAGTACCAGCTCAGCAAAAACTTCCAGAAGATCCGTAACTCTCTGTCGGAGAGCAAGCTGCCACGCCGGATCTCCCTGCGCCATCCCAGCCCTTCAGGCCGAAACCGGAACGCAACCCAGAGACACAGTTACAGCCTGCACCCGGGAGGAGGACAGATACCCTTACGCTCCAAAACCCCTCCTCCGCCTCCATGTCGCTCCACCTCTCTGCCCCCTTCTCCTGCGTCTGCCCCTGCAGCTGCTCCCTCTCCTGCCCCAGGCCCAGGCCCGGCCCCTCCTCAAACCCCTGGACAAACTCTCACACAGCTGGAGGACTGCTTCTCTGAACAAGTGAGTGTTTTCATTTCATGTTACAGCGCCCACAGGCTTAATATAATTAGGGATGCAAAATGGTTCAGAAAAAATGAAACAAGCTTTCATTAACTTTAGGCAGTAACTAGCAGCATGGTTTTAAGGATGTTGATGTCGGTCAGTTGGCCCATCATTTTGGTCCAGACTGAAATAACTCAACAACTTCCAAAGGAAAAAAGAATTGTTTGAACCCTGTTTCAGCAACTTTTGGATGGATTGCCATTAAATTTTTTCAGTCATTAATGGTGTCCAGAGGATTAATCTCAGTGAATGTGGTGATCCCTTGATTGTCCTCAAGTGCCACCAGCAGATCAAAGTTTTCACATCATCACAACATCACCGTGATAGATTGGTATAAGGTTTTGTACAGATATACATGATTCTCACATATGATGAATCCTAATGACTTTGTGATCACCTGACTTTTCATCTAATGCCATTAGGTCAAAATTTACAAATTTACTGTCTGCTTAGACTACTTTGGCTGACCCCACTGGCTTGATAGGCTGTTTCATCTGAATGCCATGATCTGCCCAGTCACCAACCACCATCACTGTTTATCAAGTGCCACTAGTCTTACAAATAGCCATCAATTAGCAGCCCCACTGGTATCAGACATGTTCTTGACCTGATTAACTTGTTGGTTTTGAAGTGGATTTTTTCATCATCTTATTTGCAGCTTCACTCCTTGGCGCAGTCAATTGATGAGGCCCTTCGCGGTTGGAGCTTGTCAGAGGGCGGAGAGGGGAAGGGGCTGCTGATGGACCCCGGGGCCCTTCGTGCAGCTGCTGAGAGCGCTTGTCTGCCCCGCAGTGCCAGCTCGCTGCTCATGGCCTTCAGAGATGTCACTGTTCACATCGACAGCAATAGCTCCTACACCATCTCCTCCGCCACCACCACGACCACCACCTCTCTGGGCAACGCAGGCGGGGGAGAGCCAGGCAGCAGGAAGACTTCTGTGAGCGGGATGGCCGGGGGAGGAGACAGCCTGTCAGCAGAGGAACCAGAGTTTCCTGCACCTCCTCCCAGTGAGGAGCTGGAAATGGCTGATTTTGGATCCAGGAGGGGTTCAGCAGTGCCAGCTCCGGGAGGAGGAGGGCCGGAGGGGGAGAGCAGCTCAGACAGACTGGGGTCCACCTCCACTTCTACCTCTACTTCCACCTCTATCTCCACCTCAGCCCAGTCCAACCAGCAGCCTGCTCAGATTTACACCCAGTACCAGCAGTACCACTACACTCATCCTCAGCAGATCCCCGGGGGGCCGAGCCCGGAGGCCCTGCAGGCCCTGGTCGTCTCACTGCCCAGGGACCGCTGCCAGGATCCAGCCTCCTGCCGCTCACCCACTCTGTCCACAGACACACACCGCAAACGCCTCTACCGTATAGGACTCAACCTCTTCAATGTGTGAGTGGGGTTGGCAACACACGCATGACACACAGAAAATCCCAAAGTATTTCTGCGCCCTGTGGCCCAAGGTTCAAAGTACACTTATTACTGTTTGTGTTGAACAAATCTCCAACAGCCCAGGAAAACTGCTCTAAGCAGCTGCTCATTAGTGTTTGTAATAGTTGGGAGGAGCTGCCTGTTCACTGCCATCTTGTGATGTTGCAATGTCAATGAAAAAAGAGATAGAGAGGGGGGCAGGGGACAAAGGGAGGAAGAGCGAGAGAGATAGGAAACAGGGAAAATGCAGTTGAAGAGGAGAGGCAGGCAAGGAGGTCATGAACAATGTGAGAGCCTCTCAGTTTCTATAAATAGAGTCCACGGTTGGCCTGCACTTATTATTAGTTAGTACAAATTAAAGTAAATTAACTCATATGCATCAGTGACAGCGGGTCTGATCCAGAAGTCCAGAGCTAACAGCTTTTGCGCATGAATGCCTTCTTTCCTTTCCTTCTTTCTCTTTGTCCTTCCTCTCTTTCTCACACACACACACACACGCTCACTTTCCCTCATTCACTTGCACATTAAGCGCCCTTTCTCTTAAATACAGTGTTACGCATTTTCTTTCTCACTCAGGCCCACACACCTATCCGCTTGAACGCACAAAAACATCACACATGCGCTGTTTTACTCTTAACACTGTTTGCTTTTCTGCTGTCGGCTATCTGCGCGCAGGAACCCAGAGAGAGGCATCCACTTCCTGATCACGCGTGGCTTCGTCCCGGACACGGCCATTGGAGTGGCTCACTTTCTGCTGCAGAGGAAGGGCCTGAGTAGACAGATGATCGGAGAGTTCTTGGGGAACAGCAAGCTGCAATTCAACAGAGATGTCCTTGAGTGAGTCCTCATTGTTTGTACATGGCAACATAAAAGTATCACACATAAACATACGGTTGGGTTTGACAGCATTTTGTCAAATCCGAGTTTCCACTGCATTGCATGGTCTTTATCAGTGGGTGGAGTTTGCTCAGTTCTCATGGATTATTTTAACAAATGTCTTTATTTATGTCAATAAATTATTTACTAATACTTTACTCTAGTGATTGCACTTCCATAAAGTTAGGGCCCTTAATGATCAAATCGTAGCAGCAGCAGAGAGAATTCCTATCTCTTTGTTAAACTGGTAAATGCCCACGTCTCTACACTTCATCAGGGTTATTTTCTCAGACTTTACAAGACTCCTCCAGATCATCGAAGACATTGTAACGGGCTGAGTGGTAGACTTCTATTCAATTCAATTCGATTCAATTCTATGACAAGTAAACCGACCTTAATGTGTACAATTGCTGGAGTGCCCCTTTATTAACGTCAACTTTTAAGCTGCTAGGTTGTGGAGAAATTCCTCCTCCTGCATGACACATCTTTTATCAAACCCTATAGTTCGTCATGAAGACCCTTCTAATGGACTTATCGTGTGGAAAAGGGCTACAGAGCATCTGGACCAAAATCTATTTATTTACATCTTATTAACAGCAGACTTGATTTGATTATTTGCTACTTAACCTAAATGATTCACTGAATTTGACATAATGATTTAACCTCCAGGTCCATTTAGTAGCTGCTCTAGAGGTTTCCTCCATATCACACAGTCCTCATCAGCAGATTGAATTTACTTAATTGCCACTAAACTGCAGCTGCTCAAACTTTCATTTATTGTGAGCGCCTCTGGGACTTCTAATCCATGCTGACTTTATAGTTAATGAATAATAATCAAAGTACCTTCATGACCTTGGAAACAATCCTACGCCCTGGTCTATTTAGTAGCAGCTCTGGAGCTTTCAATCGTACCTCTGTGCCGTGTCTCCACGTGTCTAAGTTGCTCTTTACTACTAAAAAAAGAGAGGAGATAAAAGATGAAATACAACATAAGAGATCTGCCAGACTCTGACTTTAATGAATTCAGGTATGTTATAACATCTAAAATAGAACAAGCTGCTGAAACCTTACCTGACATATACACATGATAACCCACACACACACACAAAGTCACTTGACATGCAGCACTTGAATGCATAAATGAAACACATCTGTGAAAACATGCATTTACTTAATGCTTTCACACGCACCCTTTTTGCATCCAACCAGTGTAGACAGAGATCCAGGATAGAGAGGCTTTTTGCTGAGGTTGTTGCAGAGACTGTAGAAATAGGTCACTGCACTGAACACACACACACACACAAGCGCACACCCTCACTTTCTTTCATTCGCACGCATAGACACATAAGCACGGACACAAAACGCGCACACGCACATAAACGTATACGCACCATCTTGTGTATGTACTTCTTCCATTGCAACAGCCTGTCCTCAGCCTTTCATGTACCTCTCTCTTGCCCCCTCGCTCTCAAGATATCATTATTTCAGCCTCTCATCCCTCTCTTCCCTTCCCTCTTATCTCCCACTGTCGTCAGAGCCTGTCTTCTCCATTGATGTTTGCACAAAGTGTGTGTGTGTGTGTGTGCGCGCATGTGCAAACATGTTGCCTCTATGTGCGTCTTCCAGGTCAGTGGTTCTTTAATGGAGGCATGACTGTAAGTGGAAGATTTGCCGTCAGCACTTGTACTTGTAATTTTGATGCACAAACACGCGCGCCAACACACACACAGGCTCGCCAGCTCACCTTCTCATTACAGTGACACACCACAACTAAACCCAATCTCACTTCTCTTTTGCTGTCTTGTTCTCTCTGTCTGTCTGTCCCTTCTCAGTTGTGTTGTGGATGAGATGGATTTCTCAGGCATGGAGCTCGACGAAGCCCTGCGAAAGTTCCAGGCTCATGTTCGCGTTCAGGGAGAAGCACAGAAAGTGGAGAGACTCATCGAAGCCTTTAGGTGAGACTGTCAACTTGCTCACAACCAGGCCTCGCTGACTCACGGGCTCTGGCTTCACTTTTTAACACAGTTCAACACAACAACAGTCCATCACATGACTGAGCAGGGCTTGTAAGGGCACTCTGAGCATTTTAAAATGAAAAGACCTTTTTTGCCTGCAGCCACCTATGCAAAACAAAAAAACAACGACACGTAACCAAGCTCATATATTCGGCAATAAACAGAAACAACAAAAAGCATTTTCTGATCTCATCTTGCAGCCTTGGGGTTGTAGACGTATCCAGAATGGCATACTAATAGGCCGACCTTATAGACAAAGTGTTTAACCGGTTGTGCTCGCTCGCTGCGGCAGGCTGTGATGAAACCAACGCCTTGTATCATTAACAAATTACACTGATTGCCTGTAACCTTTGACTAAACTCAGCAGTGTTTGATTATCAGCCAATCATAGCGGAGATCTGAGCTGCAGGCAATCAGTCTGCGTTCCGTCAGGCCAAAAATAGATGCTCTACTTCACAACTTTCTCGCCTGTATGACACATAATCGCACAAATCTTCGGGCTTTGTAGGTTGTTTGTATGTGCCTGACAGTTACGTGTCCATTTCCATCCAAAATTACACATGAATATGTAAAAGCGCATGTTCGGTGCTCATGAGGTTTTAGCCTGAGTTGGTTTTCTGTTCGTTTTGTCAGCGCTGACTCCTGCCCTCCAGTCACTAAAATTCATGAGCATATCTGCTGAAGAAGACTCATTTAAATACCAAGAGGGCCTTAAGAGACCTACTGTAGCTTGAACAGTCCCTTTGTGCCTTTGAGTGGACTGTCTAGCTTTGCCTCTAACAAACTCCTGGACAGAAACAGTTTTTTTTTAACCATTTTACCTTCTGACTGAAAATACTTTGAGGCAAAAAACAGACTGCAACTAGTGTCTCATCCCCTGGCAGGCGCTGCCCTTGAAATGTCCTGGTAATATCCATAGATTGCTCCTGAGACTAAAAGTGCAATAAAAATGGCCATCATTGTTTTCCATTTCTGAGTAATTGGTTGCATTGCCGTGTACATTTAATCTCCCCGCGCTGATGCGCCGCTCTTTCCCTCAGGATTACCAACAATGTCACCACCAGCACGAGTTGAGCCACTGCCCCTTTCAAGTCATTAACCAAGATGTCCTTCTGAATTACACTAAATTGCTAGTATAATTCAATGTTAGGGGAGTGTAATCACCAGAGAAAATGTGCTGCATGTTAATTGTCTGCCAACCCCTTTCTGTATCTACGATGTGTGATCCTTGTTTCCCTGAGCTGCCGTCTTTTTGTGGTCTTAAAGTTGATAACGTCTGATCAACAATCGTATGAAAAAACAAAATACGTGAGTCAACAGTCATGCTAGTGGCCTCTAGTAATTAATTAAAGTACAGCTGAGGCTGATATGAATGTTATGAGTTTTGCAGGTATTTAGTCACGAAACACTTTATTGGAAAAATTTTAATTTTCATGATGGCATTGGATGAAATGTCAGATGATCACCAAAGTTATTACAATTCATTTATGGCAATCCATCCAGTAGTTGATGAGATATTTAAACCTGGACCAAAGTGATGCACCAGCCCTCAGACCAACATTGCAATCACCAGCTACTGTGACTGACAAATATGTAGTTTCATTTTTTAAAATGCCCTTCAACAGCTGGGCACTCGTACTGTATATTTTGGACTATTTTCAGCTGTGGATTCATACACATTTGCTCTACAGCAGCAGAACATCATATGTAGGATTGATTCAAATAAACTCAACGTTCATCATAATAAAGGAACATGTCACTCAGAGCAGAGGTGCAGCTCATTGATGTGTTTTAACAGCGAGAGCAGGCTGTGGATACACGAGCTTGTTAGAGGCATCAATTCACTGTTGGTTTTGGTTCTTTGAGAATAGTACGAAGAAAATATAGACTCGATCCCCAGTCCTATCCATTAAGGAAAGGGAGTTCTTACTCCAAGCACTAAGTGGTGAGGGAAGCGAAAAGAAGGAGCAGTCATAACACTTCCCCTCTCTGCTTCTGATTTGAGGGCCAATCAGAACACCCACTGCGGTCATCAGTTAATCGCATCACACTCAATCATACGTGCTGAGCCCCCGGGTGCAGATTACAAATTCATCAGTGATCTGAGACCACACTGTCTGTAGCTGGAGCTGTGAGTATAGGTCAGAAATGAGCAGGCTTTATCGGGACAGCCAGACATCCGATGCCATGTCTGTTACGTAACAGTTGTTATGTCATCTGTTCGAAGCGTGTTGCACTCTTGTCGTGAGTAGTTCCTTTCATACGAAGCGGTATTTGTGCCAGCTGGCATGCAACTTTCATATGCAGATATGAAGATAAGAGATCGGGAGCTAGTGTTTAAATAAACTGGTTACATAAGGCGGAGATCCGCGCTTGTAAATGTGTGAATGAAGCACAAACACACACACACACACACACACGCTTTATTTATTCACTGATGTGTTTGCTCCTTCAGTGCAACATGTATGCACTTACACGTCCATGCACATTTGCATTTGCATGCCTACACACTCACACATGTGGCAGATCTGCGCCTTGCATTCGGTCTTTGATGAATTTGCCGCAGAGTTGCATCAAGTTGGCAAATCAGGGGCCTCGTTTTGTGCCTCTGTGTGTCTACGTATGTGCATGTGCATATTATATCTGCAGCGGCGGTTGTCGAGCCGAGCAGGATCTATTCTCCCTCAAACAAAGGCATTGCCACTGAACTGGGCTATTGTCGATTGATACCCTGTGAGTTCTCCGGCCTTAGATCTTGTGTGGGGGTCTGGGAAAAGGCTTTCTGGTTGTGCAGGTCTCAGATGTGGCCTCTCGCTTGCATACACTCTGACAAGTACACAGTCCTCTGGAGCAGAGCAGCCCTCTCCATGTCTGCATCCTGCCTGGCTGCAGAGATAAAAGCCTCCCACCACTGAAATGGCCCACTGTGTAAGTGTAAGTGACAGTAAGAAAGGGAGATGTGGGGGAAGGAGGGGTAGAAGTGAGAGTTTGTGAAGCCTGTGGGCAGCCAAGGAGCAAAGCAAGTCCAAATCCAGCATCTCTGGTTCCAAAGCAGACTGGGCAGCGTTACCTAAGGCAGAACCATTTTGGACTGTCAAACGTCTCCTGTGTCCTGTCAGTCTCATTTACGGTAGAGTGACTGCTCCTCACATCTGAGTAGAATACAATCAGCCAGTCTTTGAGCCAAATAGTCAGACTGTAAACTGGTGCAGCTTGCATGGTGACGTATGAGCCTTAAAATCAGTCTGAAAGCCTCCATCTCACAGCAGGAGCGAGCTACTTTTTAAAAGCCAGTCTCTATGCAGCCATTAAAATTTTACAATTTGTAGTCGTGTCTTGTAACGATGCACTGCCTGAAGTTATCGTGCCCAAATCGCACACACAAATCCCGAGATTTGCTCCCAGCTCACTGTTCCTCCCAGACTGTCAGGGTGCAATTGGGCACAATAACGAGATCATTGAGAACGTCGTTAAGATTTGGAGGTGTTTCTAATTCTCAGCCATTCTCAGTCTTTCCTCATTGATTATAAATGGGCGGGCAAAATATTAGAAACACCTCTTAGTATAAAGCAATACAGTTTAACAGCAGCACAAACCACATCCTCCGAAATGACCACAAAGTGGAATCAGCACATCTTTAAAAGATAAGATATTCCTTTATTAGTCCCACAACGGGGAAATTTCAACATTAAGACCTTCAATGAAATCAAATTCTTAAATCATCTCAGCTGATTTTTTAATGTGTTTCTGTGTTGCTGGATAGATGTCCTACACATGTCTGCATGTACTGAATAATTGATAACATGGATTGGTTGTTGTCATGATTTGCTAACATTACAATAAATGTTGTTATATGCAGTACTGCGTGCAGATAAAGCCAAACTATATGATTTGTCCAGAATGCATGAAATTAGCAAAGCTTGTTTTTTGGTATTACACACCAAACTCTTACTTTTGCACTTATTTTGTTTGTGCTGTATTTTATTTCTTTCTGCTTATGGCACATAGGGCATCTCTTTTTTTTTCTATCTATAATTGTGGTATAATGGCCAAGAATCCAAACCAGAGTAACGTTTGACCAGACACATGATAATGATGTTGTCCTGTTTCTCCTCCGCAGCCAGAGGTACTGCATGTGCAATCCTGATGTGGTGCAGCAATTTCACAACCCAGACACCATCTTCATCCTGGCCTTCGCAGTCGTCCTCCTCAACACTGACATGTACTCACCCAACATCAAACCCCAGCGCAAAATGGGCCTCGATGACTTCATACGCAACCTAAGAGGTTAGTGTGTCCAAATACAGGGCAGCATGTGCATGTATGGGAGAGACAGATGCTGTGGACAGAGCTGGTGTAATGAGTTGCAGACATGTTTCAACATTTATGGCAAGTGGTTTTATGAGCAGAGGGTCTGAACATTGGTTATATATAGTAATCCCACGCAGGCACACATGCCCATTTCAAACCTTTTACTGCAGATCACGGCGAGGAGATCCATTGGAGAGATGCGCTAGGAGGGATGATAAGGAAGAGGAAAAAGAGAGCAGAGGGCAGGGAAAGTTTTATAACAAACCCTCTCTTATCAACCTCACTATCAGTAATTTGAGTGACAGCTTCTTGAAGTGAAATAAATTACTCAAAGAGGCAGCGGATGCTTGCCTCTGCTCGCTGCCATCAAGGAAACCATCAGCTGTGCAGGGTGAGATTTCTGATATCCTTGAGTCAGAGCTCTGCCCCAGAGACCGTGGCGTCGACCCATTTAATTGAAGCTCACTTAGTGTTAGATTTAACGATACCGGCTCCGCTTTTCCGGAAGTATCTCATCACCTGCGCGCTCCGAGGCTCTCAGTACGTTCTCCATCCAGCGGCCGCACAGATACCGACATTTACTGCAACCAGAGCTTCAAGAGGAGCAGCTTGACTCTTATTTGTATCTTCAGTTATTGGTAAAATCCACCACATAATAAATCTCAACATCTTTTTCATATAATATTGCACAGCTCAGGTTTAATTTGTGAACTGAACAGGTTTCTCCAACAGCGGTGACAGACTGCGGCGAGGATGTCATTGTGCTGCTCCACAGTGATAATGGAGCAACCACCAGGACACAATGACAGCACGCACACTGGGATAAAAGCACATTTTCTGATTCACAGCTGCCAACGCCACAATGAAGTAAAACTAATTTGGCTCTAATATCTCAGACAAAAAATGGTATCAGCCCACACAGCCAGTCTCAAATTTAGTGTGTTCAATACTAAGTGTGTACTTTGGATCCCCATTAACTTCTACTGTGGCTGCAGCTAATCTTCTCAAGGATCCATAAAAGGATTTCATTCACAGTCAACATCTGGGAATAATAAAAACATTCATAAAGTAAATGTTAATTAAATGTTTTAATATTTTTAGCATTGATTTGGAGTCACTGGGTCACCGACATGGAAGCTAATGAAAAAAACAACTGTCATTATTTTCTAGTAAGTGTGCCCTTATGAAAATTTAATGATTTACACATTAGTAGCCAAATTAAATGTGCCACATGAGAGCAATTTAGTACAATTTTTTAAATCAAAATTTTAGCTAATATGGGCAAAACAGTATGAAGGTATTGATAAAAACATTGGTACTGTGGTGCCGTCCTCCTGCTGCCAACACGGGGTGAAAAGGAGTGAGAAGACGGCACCATCCACAGTGAATGTCTGATGTATATCCCACTTAAAACTAACTTTAAACTGTTTTAAAAAGTAAACTGGAAATCAACTGTCATATCAGATTGTTAATACTGTTAATGTGTAAGCAGCATTTTACTGTTGTAGCTGCTTGAGGTGGAGACAGTTTTAACTACTTTATATACAGTTAGGTGGTCACTCAGGGTTTTGCCCCTACAAGACAAGTTTGAGGGGTCATGAGATGATTAATGGGAGAGGAAAGGAATTGTAACAAAGTTCTTCTAAACAAATTTGCATTTGGACAGAATTTTTGCTTTGTTTTGTGATATGAAATATGAGATGATTTTACCTCTTTGGGCCTCAAATGTTTAAAAGGAAACTACCTGACATGTTTAAAGGGAAATGTCTCTGTGGTAAAACTGCTAACAATTCACAAACATCTGAAATGCGACAAATAGACTAGAAACTAGATGCTGTTTTAATCTTTAACAATGTGTTGTATTTTATAAGCTTATCATATTTTTCATGTAAAATCTTAATATGAACTTTAACTAGTTGCTACAGACGTCAAATAAATGTGACCGGAAAAGTACAAAGTGGCATGGATTAGAAATACTCAAGTGAAGTGCATGTCAATGTATGTCAAAATCGTAGTACAGCACTTGAGTAAATGTACTTACTTTCCACCACTGAACTAAAGGGGGCAGGACTTTGCAAATGGTTCGACATTCAGCGTTTTAGGGCTCTTGCCGCCTCTTGGTTCTATAGACTACTTCATACCTTCACAGTAACCACGCATGCTTTCAATCGACCATTGTGCCCCCAGGTGTGGATGACGGAGCAGACATCCCCAGAGACATGGTCGCAGGCATCTATGAAAGGATCCAACAAAGAGAGCTCCGCTCCAACGAAGACCACGTCACCTACGTGAGCCGCGTGGAGCAGTCCATCCTGGGCCTGAAAACCGTGAGTGACATTTATGTGCAAATCGTTCCCCCTTTCCCTTTCTTCTCATTTCACTGAGCTGTCTGCACTCGTTTGTAACGTCTCCTCTCTGGTGTCATGTATTATTTGGCTGCAGTCTGTCCGCTGTATTATCTGTCATACCCATCTCTTTAACCTCGCCTCCGTAGATCCTCGCCGTGCCCCACAGACGTCTGGTGTGCTGCTGCCGTCTGTTCGAGGTGCCTGACGCCAACAAGCCTCATAAACAGAAACTGTCCCAGCTCCAGAGAGAGGTCTTCCTCTTCAATGACCTGCTGCTGGTGAGGACCCTCGATTCAAGGACTTACTGTGATACTCTGAACATGCACCTGAAACCACAACAGCTGTAATAAAATATATGTTAATTCAGCCATGTTATGTGTCTGTGCTGTAGATCCTGAAGCTGTGTCCCAAGAAGAAAAGCTCGGCCTCATACACCTTCTGTAAAGCTATGGGTCTTCTGGGAATGCAGTTTCACCTCTTCAGCAACGAATGTAAGATGCATTTTCACTCTGCAGTAGTTTATTCTCAGTACACTTCCACCCTGCTGCTGGAAAAATGCTGAGCTGACTGTCAGAGCTGTCAAGACTGTCCAGACTTTGAATGAACTGCCGAATGGTCACCAGTAAAACAAAAGGAACTCAATGTTGTCAACTCACAGTAAATATCTTTTAGGAAAGTCGCTTGCTTGGATTTAAGTATTACTTTTAAAAGAAAGATTATTTATTCATTCTTTGAGCTGTCTATGATAAAAGACAGCTTTAATGTAACTGAACCTGCAGTGGGCACCACGTTTTAGTCAATGGAACAAAGTATATATGATGAAATTCATAGAGCTTATAAATATGGAGAATCTTGCATACTTTATCATCATGTACACTTTGGGTAGGTTTGCAGCATGAAAATGAATATGTATCTACATATAATACTTGGTAATAAGTACAGCTGAGGCTGATGGGAATGTCATCAGTTTTGCAGGTCATAAATCAAAGTATAAAAACTGACCTGACGGTGACGCTAGATGAAAAGTCAGGGGCTCACCAGAGTCATTACAATTCATGCTGTGGGGAACATCGATGTTTGTGCTCAATTTCATTTGTCACAGACATTCACTGAACACAAGAAAAAAAATTAATCTATTGATCTTCAGTTCGCATGAGCTTCCTAATATTTCTGCAAATCTTTAGTTGTTCAAGAAGCCATTCCTGCCAACAGAAACACATTTGGTCATTAAACTCAAAGCACAAGTTTTTGCAAGTATTCTTAGCAGCGTCATTTTGTGAAGCGGAAACTGAAGTTAAAACCGCGACACTGAAGTGTTTTGAAACTTCCTTTTTTTAGAATCAAAGTTGTGGTGAAAGTGCTTTCTCTATCTCTTTGTTGGGGTCTCTCATCAGACTACGCGCATGGCATCACCATGCTGAGCCCATTTACCTCAGAGAAGAAGCAGCTGGTGAGTTTCTGCTCCCCCAGCGGAGAAGAGCTCAGGAAGTTTGCCGAGGAGCTGCGAGAGGCCATCACAGAGGTCAATGAGATGGAGCAGATACACATCCAGTGTAAGGAAGGAAGCACACACACATGACTCAACATATGCAAATGCAAGCATACACATACTACATTGCAATCTATATGGCCGGTTGCAATCTGTCTTTCTTGTGCTGTAGGGGAACTGGAGAGGCAACAAGGCGTCCAGCCACACGGCATACACACCAATGGCGGGCAAGTGGACACACACACAGGACACGGCTCTCCCTCAGGTGCTGGTTTTGCTCATGCAGCATAAAATGCATAACACGGCATACATTACGCATAACAATGCATACATTACTCTAGGCAATGTAGAAAATAGGGCAACTACAGCCCACCACGCTGAAAAAGGGAATTGAAAAAAAAGAAGTGTGGATGATGATCAGAGGGCTTAAAGTTTTACTTCCGCTGCCATTGTCACTTTTTTATCATTAAAGAAGAAATAGTTCCAGCAAGTGACTTCCTCCAAAAACGTCTTGTTGAAAGGTTAAAGGTTTCTGCAAAGCTAAGTTGAACCCGTCCAAACTTTATGAGAGCAGCATCAATGTGAAATAGAGAAAATAAGCATTAAGCAACAGACCTAACCCTGTTTCTCAGTTTTTAACATCCTGCATATGAAACTGAAATCTGCCTGTTCAAACAGACCTGTTCTTCCCCACAGGCCAACAGGATCCATATGACAAAACTGGCAACAACAACACAGTAGAGGTAAGTGCTAAAGCCATACTTGTCTCCCTCAGGTAAGTGCCTGCATCTCCAGCTCTGTGGGTGTGGTTTTGTACGTGAGTGTGTGTGTGTGTGTGTGTGTGTGTGTGTGTGTGCAGTTAGACAGGGACTGTGCCTCATCCTGAAAAGAAAATGTGCTTTACGCTTTGCTTTAAAAGAGCACCGCCTGTGGCACATCCCCAATATGCAGCCTAGGATACAAAGGCCGCTGAGAGGAGTCTGCTGTAGTGGCGCTACAAACAGTCCCTTTCTGTGCCTCACGAGTGGATCAGCAGCCACTCTACTCGCTATACAACATCCCTTCTTTCATCAGCTGCTGCTTGCCAGCCTTACTATATAAGCCTTTGCAAGCCACCATAAGCCTGGCTGGCTCCTAGAGTACCATCTACAAAGCCAGATAAGCTTGATACCGTTAACAGTCTGTTGAGTGTGTGGGTGGGTGTGTGTCTGTAAAACCAGCCCTTCCTTTAACTAAGCGTAGTGATAGAAGCTGTTGTCCCCTTTCCAGTTTTCTTTCTGTTTTATTCCTCTGCCCATTCTCTCTCCTCTGTCTCTCTCTCTCTCTCTCTCCTGCCTCTCAGTCAGTCCTTTAGAATTGTAAATGAGTGTGTTAGGGAGACACCACGCCCTCGGTGTCACCTCTCTCCTCTCCCGACACTCCCTTTAACTTTTAGCTTCTCATTCTGCCACTCATTGACCATGTTCTCTCACACACACACACACACACACACATACACACATACATAAAATCCAAAATGCTCCCGTCATGATCTCTGACCAAAGTCTCTTCTCACCCTGCAATCCCTTTCTCTTTCTGGGCTGGTGTGTGTAAAAAAAACGTTATTGAGAGAAAGTGTAAATCATGCAAAAACATGATTGAGGGAAAAAGAGAGATGTGTGTATTTTGCATGCGCTCGCTCTGCATTCTACCTTCCTGCATGCCTGCATGCCCATGTGCGTAACACACCAGAGGGCTGCGTAGAGGCTGCGTTCAGGCTGGTAACTCCTCATGCGTTCTCTGACTGTTCCTAAACTAGGTGTCAATTCACAACAGGCTGCAGACCTATCAACTGAGCCAGCCCAGCATTGAGTCCACGCCTCTGGCCCTGGCTGCGCCACCCGCCCTGCTCAGCTCCGTCCAGCCCGGGGAGCTCCGCCCAGAAACACTCATCCAGTGCCAGCAGATCGTCAAGGTGATCGTCGTGGACCAGAGCGGGCGAGGGCGGATGGAGGCCTTCCTCAGCCAAGGCCCGGCTACACATCAGCTTATCCAGTCAGCCATGTCCACGCCCGTGCGCGTCAGAGAGGGCGACGGGCCTCAGCCCCCTCTGCCGCCTCCCCCTCCACCGTACAACCACCCCCACCAGTTCTGCCCCCCTGACTCACCCATGCCCCTCCACCACACCATGCCTCTCACCCGAAGGCGCAACTCCAGCGGCTCCCGCAGCATCGTCTGAGTCGCCGGCTACTCTACGAACACCGGGGCCAGACCCTCGCATTCACACACAACACACACATGCTGGAGCACTGGTCAACCCACTTTGACTGGTAAGGTAAAAGCATTGCAAAGGATGTACTGTGTGAGTCGAATAAAGGGACAGAGGAAAAAGAAACCGACGAGAATCTATTCATAGTCTTGACTGTGGTGTTGTTTTTGAACGTGGAGTAGTTTTGATGCCATTGCTGAAAGACATTTCTTCTTTCGTCTCCAACATGTCACCCAGTAGCTGATGGTGTTGTCTGTCTAGATTTCACACTCTGTTAGAGATCTTGTGACTTTGCATTTTTAAATGTCACCTGTCCAACAAATGTGTTTGCCAGCCATGACCGCGAAGCGGGGCCGATGTCAGAAAAGCAAACTCTGACAACCCAGAAAGGACAAGGAATCGCTTTAAATGTGAAGGACAAAAGTCTTGACGTTAAGTTCATGCCTTTTTGTTTGGTCCAGGTTTTCAGTATTAAATACCAAACTCAGCAAGGGATCATTTCAGCAGAGCTAATTTAGCTTCTCCTCACAGTAATCTTTTTTTTTCTCATCTCTGCATAATGTGAAGAAACAGGAGTAGCAGCTTATTTGTTTCCTTCATTTTCTAGGGAACAGATAATCAGTATGTGTGAGGAAGAAGGTGAAGAAAAGGCTCCGACGTCTCTACCCTGTCATGTGCAGCGTAGCGTAATGAGCAAGGATGTTGCTACTCACTAAACTAACCATATCCTGATGACAATCATATTTTCCCGTGCTTCATCGTTGTGTGTTTTTGCTAAACTTGTGTGAGCGGATATCGTCGCAGTAGCGTGTGACTGCCCTGATTCTGTAGCATTTTGCTCTCGCAGAGCTCAGGAAAGGATTTGCTGCACTGTAACATGTAATTTCTGCACCTCTGAGTTGGACTGAGAGCAGCGGGCTTGTGTACCGAGTGTTCAATCTGCTTACTCACGGGCAGCAGAGTCGGGCTGTAAATGCATCCAAAACAAGGCTAGAACAGCCAGCTGAAGCCTTTCTCCTCCTGTATATTTACTCCTAATGGGTTACCAAGTGTGAATATTGTTGTTATCTGGATTTAGGCAACATATCTGCCCAGACAATTCTCAGCTTTTGTTTAAAAAAAATGAATGAAAATTGCTCCACGCAGGGTAGACCAAGGTCACCTCACGAAAAACATCACTCCCCTCTCACATATTATATTTTTCCTTGCACACTAATAATGTTTTAAGAGCAGAGACGCATTCCTTCACCGAATGTTAATCAGGGGGAAAACCGAAGATGTCCACGGAATATTTATTGATTTGGTCACTGTGTCGTCTGTCCAGTGTCGATGGTTCGAGCTTGAGCCAATTTGTACAGCAGATCATAAAATCATCCAGCTGAGACACACCGAACACGTCTTGTACCTTTTGCACCACAGAATATATTGGATATATTGTAAATAGATAATATAGATTTATTCTGAAAAAGTGATTGGTTTGCCCAGTGTGTGTATCTACGTATGTATTTGTACAGAGAAGATCTAGTTTAAAAGAAAAAAAGAATATTATAGTTATTATAGTTATTATTATTATTACTCACATTTAATATCAGGGGGTGTCCTAAATCCTACTGCTACGAGAGACAGGAAACAGGCAGCTTTTATAGAAAACACTCCAGCTACCATGGTAACACACACGGATATTATTACAGATCTGCATTCATCATGAAATTACCATGTCATATTATTATTAGGATTATTAAGAGATTATATTAAGAGATGGTTGTGTCACCTGTTAAGGTGTGTAAAGGGCTATGCTGTATTGGTGAATACGTACAGTAAATCACAGGTCATGCACACACACACACACACACGTATATAAGTGCATACACAACCACACACACTGACGTACACAAACATGCACACAGCTGCCAAAGCAACAATAAATCCAGCTTAGATTCACCTTAAAAAACTGCTTGATATCTCAAGTCAGAAACCCCACTTTGTTTACTGTAAACTCTGACTGACTTGTACTGTACAGCATGATATCTTTTGTTTTTTTTTCATTTACAGTACATGGGAGGAGTTTGATTATGTGTTGGGCATGTTGAGTTGATTGATGTCACCCTCTTCCCCCCCCCACACTTCCTCCCTCCTTTATGCCCGCCTTCTCCGTGGTTGTCATGGAGACGCACCGATCTGCATCCTCACCGTGGAGCATTGTCATTAATCTTTGCACCCTCACACTATTTCTAAAAAGGAGATTTCTTAAAGATCAACATGTTTACTAATGGAATATTTCTAATTTTTTTTTTTCTGTTTGAAGAGAATGAAAGAATAAAGTAGTTTTTACTCTCTGGCCCCCTGTGTGTGTGTGCGCTGACGTCAGTATCGCTTCCGCTGTGTCTTACGTCTGTAGCGCTCCCCGCCTCTCTAATGAATGAATTTGCACCAGGTGTGCAAGAAGGACGCTGGAATGAAGGGGCTTATGGGAAATGAGTCTACACCGGTGTTCCTGTGTCCTCTGAGCACGCCGGCTCTGAACTCATTCATTAATGGATGAGGTCAGCCCCAAAGCAATATTGAATCTGACTTGTACTTGTGGAATGTCAAGTTGTGTGTTGCAGAGTTTGCACGTGTGTGTGTGTGTACACATAATATGAAGTACATCATGGGTGTCGAGTCTGTCCTCCTAGCAATGAGACTGTAATTTGTAATTTCATATCGCCCTGCCAAAATGACTCCATTCAATTCAAGAGAGTCTCACGGGCAAGTTCTCGAGTGTTTTAGTGTCGGAAGTGTCACGACCAGAAAAAATAAAAGTAGTTTTTATTTTTGCGAATCACTCTTGAGAAAGATAAACAAAATGGAAATGCTATCAAGACTTCGACACAGGCAGAATTACAAAGAGATTGAAAACAACAAACACCATTTTGGCTGAATAAATTATCTTACAAAAACATAGATGATATCAACATAATACAGCAATTACAATACACAGTGAAATCAATTTGTGCAAAGTACCTGAAGCCTTAACAGATGTGATAGAGCTCTCGCTGTCAGCTCGCTGTTTCGCTCTTTTCTCCCTGTCGTGTCTGAAATTCTTTGTCCCTGTCTCCCTTTTGTTTCTCTCACTCTCTTTGAAAACAAGTGGACAAGAGGTTCATTTAAAGGGGAGGACTGCGCTGAGAAGTGGGTTGAAGCGGAGCAGCGAGGTCTTAGTCGACTGACAGACAGTTCAGTTCAGACTGTGCTGTTCACCTCCCGTCTCTCCTCCCTCTGACCTGGTGTGGTGGAGGCCGTCCAGTCCACGGCCAGCGTCCCAGCGACCTCTAAAAATGCACTCTCCCTCAGGCAAAGGCGTCCCTCGGTCAGTCTTTACATAGTGGTCTCTTCCCATTCCAGCTCAACGTCACCTGAAGACCAGGGCAGATGTGCGGAGTGAACACTGTGCTGTCTGGGGTGTGAGGTTTTTGAGTGTGTGTGTTTTATATGTTGTTTACCTTCCATGGCGTCCAGGGAGTCCATCTTCTCCAGAGCAGAATAGCTGACGAACCAGATGGACTGGCTGTTGCCTTTGTTGTTTAGAAGTTCCAGCGTACTTTGGTGCAGGAAGATGTACTGTGCCTGACACACACACACACACACACACACATTGACTGATACTGAGCAAATGCCCATATTAATACATTTGGTATAGAATCGTAAATAATATTTTTTTTGGGTGTCCTTGTGACCAATAATCACAACAACCCTGACTTGAGTCCAGTGAGAAAAAAAGCCTAAAATAATGATAATAAATACAACAATATTATTTGTACATATTAGAGGAAAGAGCACATTTTGGATTGAGGATTGATTACGGAGATTATGACACTTGATTCAAGGCTGTTTCTCTCTCTTTCAAGACACAAACCTGTCAGAGCTGATTTATAGATTTATTTCCAACTTGCTTTAACAAAGTTAAAATTTGAAGAGTCTTTGACTCGAATTTTGATATATGAAATGACTTTGTCTCTTAATGCTGCAGCCATGGATGTATTACAGTAAGAGGACTTGATGCCATGTTTCAAGATAGCACCCCATTCATTCAAATAAAATTTTATCAGGCTTTGATGTTTTCAGGCCGATAGTTCATGCTCATTAGTGTCCTTCCCCAACTGAGTGGAGATATATGGACAGTTGAGAGCGTCGTGCTTCAGACGAATGCACAGAACAACTCTTTTGTTCGGGCCGTGATGGACAAGATAACCTTCATCCCTGAAGGATTTTACTTTCTCTCTGTGTCTATTTGTGAACCTAAATGAACTGAATCCGACGTCAAGCCCCGTGCACAGCTGTTGAACCGAGAAGAGCACCTGAGCGGACCAGACTGAGCTGGCAACCACACAGCCGAGTGGGAGACACTGCAGGGAACGACCTGCCTCTCGACTTCATACTTTTATCCAAAATTGATTCATTCACATCAGCAGAGGTGGAGACATGATTTTTGAAGTTCAATACGGGAAGCGACATGAACAGCTACTAGACAGGTTTTAACACATCCTGAATTCAATTATCTAGGAAATTTCTTTGAAAGTGAAAATGTGTGAAAGCACCTGAAAAACAAGTTATAATCGTCATTCATTGTCATGTCATTGTAAAACCACAGGAGCAGAATAATGCCACAGTAAATCTGATGGACAGTAACTTTAATATCGGCCTTTGTTTTCACTGTTTTCGATTATAGGGTTCCACTGTGAGCCTGTTTATAGCTGTCTTTAAAGGCGCTGTGCTGCAGTTTCAGCTGTGACATTTGTGAGTTTATATAATATGACTGGACTGCTATGCTAATGGCTAGCTGTCTGGCATACTGAACACTGCTGTCTCAAAGAATCGTGCCCTCACCGGTTGCATGCAGCCCTTGTAGCTGCAGACTCTGCAGGCTCATACCTCACTACCCGCAAAATGTGTAGGCAAAGAAATATACAGAACATCTAGCAATGATAAAACAATCATACCGAGAAGAAACACAGGCACTAGGCAGAGGCTCCCTGCAGGCGCTGAGACATTGAAGTAATGACTGAATCGGGTAATTTTAGGATAGGTTCATGCTGTTTTTAAGAGGGGGAATCCTGCTCAGCATATGCCTTTAATCCACTGCCAGATCCCTCCCTTTGTCAAAACGAGAATTTTCCAAATGTTCCCTCATGGGGATGGGATCACAGCAGGCCATGAAGTAAAAGTAGGACAACTACACTGCCACTGGAACAACTTAAGACAAAATACAGTATGATAGCATTACTTTGTCTTTTGTTTATTGTCTCTGGGAAGTGAAATTTAACCACAGGAATAAAATACAATATTCAATTTGATGGGAACTCACCAGATTTTGCACCATGCACATCCTCTCGCTGCGCAGTTCAGCCACCAGGCCGTAAATATCCACAAAGTCGTGATCTCTGACGTGCTGAATGAGGTGGTCGAGAGCAACAAACACACCTGTTCTGCCCACACCGGCACTGAGGAGCAGTGAGAGGACAACACAGCATTATACTGCCTGCTGCTCCGTTACACTATCCCATGGATTAAGCACCAAAGGAACAGAAGAGAGTAATGCCATTTATAGATGGACAAAAACAATAAAGCAGTTAGTGCAAGTGTCAGTACACTACCACTGATGTGCCACAGTACCTGCAGTGGACCACTATAGTAGTGTTGTCGTGCCTGTGGGCTCGAACAGCTTTGACAAACTTAATGAGAGTGCTGCAGGACTCCGGGACTCCGTGCTCAGGCCACGATGTGTAGTTGAAGTGGCGAACCAGAATGTAGTGCCCGTGCTGCAAAGAGGAATTTATACAAGAAGTTCAATTTCATGTCAGTGCCCAGGTTTATGTCATTATTCTACAAACTCCAGTGTTTTCATCATGATGCCCAGTAAAAAGGCAGTTACAGCTGCAATTGCAATTTTATTATATTTATATACTACTTACATTACTGAATTAATTGCAACTGAATTTGCAGATAGTTTTGATTTTGATTGATTACTGATACAAATGTTCTTAAAGGAATAGTTGTACCACTATTTATTGCCATTTTATTGACATGAAAATGTCAGTCAAACTTCTCATTTACCTCTCAGTAAGAGAACATATAAGCTAATTTCCCAAAATGTTGATCTATTCCTTGAAGGTGTTTGCCTGTAAAACATCTGAGAGTCCGTTTACTTTAAGAACAAAAGGCACCTACAGTAAATCTGATTTTATTTGGTTTATATTATTAAAAAAAAATATATATATAATATTTCTAATTATAGTTAGAAATGTTTTACAGCATGCAGTACATGTTTTGTGTGTGTGCTCTGTGTGTGGATGGGTGTGTTGTGAAAGGTTATTAGCTTAGTTACCTTTTCTACTTTGAGGGTTCTGACAGTCCAGTCAGGAAGGACTTCCTCTGACACTTTTGAGATGAGAATGTCACTAAACACTGACATTGGCTTATTGTCCTCTGGCCAGTACTTGTGACACCGAATCTGAAATGTCACACACACACACACACACACATGCATCAGATCTTTGCAGCAGACATAACCCTTCCTGGTGACAGAGTTGTAATGAAGCCCAAAACAGTGCCCAGTCTGTCCTTTGAATGCTATTTCATAACAGTGGCAAATCTCTGATGACGCACTCTGCCTTTCTCATAACATTGCGTGAGCATGGCGATGGTGCGAGTTCCTGTTTCCCAGATCATCCTCCAAAAGTCAGCCACTGTGCCAGGCAGAGGCCCCTGGGTGGCTATGAACTCATTGGGACAGAGGTAGCCCTAGAGACACAGAAAACGAAAGAGAGGTGTTTATATATGCATCATACAGACTTACTGACATTTTAACATTATTCACTCTTTAAAATTTAAAGAAACACATTAATAAGCTTGTGGATTTCACTATGTTTAGAAAGGATGCACATTCCTTCATTCCAACAGATCTATCTATCAGACAGAATCAGAAAGGGACGGGGAAATATCTAGAACAAATTCTTCTAATTGCAACAAATGTGTCTCATGCCTGCATAGCAATTCATAACCTGATAAAGTGGAAGCAACCCTCCAGCTTAACCGCTGGGCTTTTAGCAGCTGATAGCTGGTACTCACTGAGACAAAGCTGGCGTTGATGTAGTCAGAGCCTGCAGTGCCCGGTTCTGACAGCAGCTTCACTCGATTGTTATTGTCTGAACACAGTATAGTGAGAGGAGGGTGGTGGAAACATGTAATACATGAAATCCATATGTAATTAATACACAGAAATCATTCTGGTTAACTGCAGGTATCAAAAGTCTGGAGAGCAATTTTTCAGTCTGACCACTCACAAGGTTTGATGTTGGGGAAGCGGTTTTTCGATTTGTTCCAGGGCAGGTCAGCGTCTGTGGTGGCCAGGTCCTGCAGCAGCTTTGGAAGCTCCTGGAGAGATTAGATGAGGTGTATTCCATCAATATTCTCACAAACACATATAGGTGAGGTAAAGTGAAAGAGAGAAAGTAAATATTTTTCTCTTTTACTCCTTCTCACAAACTTTTCAAAATTTAATTTGACTTCTTCTGACATGTGTTTTGTAATGGCTAAATATCATTGGTCAGGATGAATAATAAAAAAAGTAATATGTATAATTTAGACTTGGGTAGTTTTAGTTTGCTATTTGCAGCTGTCGGTTTCTTGTAAGATTCTCCAAATGCTCATTTGACAGGATGTAATAGCTCTTTTTTTTGCATTTGTGAGAGGTGCAAAAACACAAGAAGAAAGCTGGCATTGATTTTGTTTGCAGTCACATCCCATGCATCTTCACTGTCTGCACTAAATTCTCCTCATTATATGCTCTCTGTGATGTACCAGACTTTGATTTTCTATTATGTCATCCCTATTCATAAACAGGGATAAATAAACACGGGTCCAGCTTGCGGGCAAACACTTACAGCAAACTCTTCCTGGAACTTGGCGTTGTCATTGGCACACAGATCCTCTACATGCTGCAGAAAAGACTTTTTGTTGACAGGCCTGACAGAGAGGCAAGGAGAGAAATAACACTGAATGTGAGAGAAACATACGAAAACCTGACAACAATATGCTATTTTTCGGTGAGTTTATTCTGGGCGACAACATGTGATACTAAGTAGTGCAGAACATGCTGATCTACGCTGCAGATACTGCGTGAATATTCACATTATTTATGCAGGATGACTTACTTGAGTGATTTCCTGTAGCTGAGCAGCCTGGACAAAAATAGACAGCAAACATCAACCAAAATAAACAAATTAACTCAATAATCACAGCCCACACTGTGGTATTTCTGTCCACAATAGCTGAACTGATCCACATTGCAGAGAGTACATGGCACTGCGTGTTCACCCGTTTTTAATCAAATCCACTGTGATTACACACTTTGATGTTTCATTCTAAAGGAATATGTGAACGTCAGTAAACTTGACTGAAGCGTGCGTCTGATGTTTCTTTGAATTACTGAAGACTTGTAGCTATGCAGGTCCTTAGCTATCGATAAAACTCACCATTTGGGCCCTCTAAGGCCATTAAGCCTTCCGAGCAATTTCAAGATAGTGAGTGGGTAAACAAATTAAAATCGTCTCAAGCAGAATAGTGTCAGCGCAGCTCTGCAATCCCTGCCAGTGATGGAAGTGAAGGAGAGGGCTGTAGGCAAAATGCTGACGTCACCAATTAATTCAACTGTGGAGCTCCACCAAAGGTTTAAAACGCAGATGGATGAATTAACGCAAGCCTTAATGGATAACGTGATGACACACACATAGTGACGAATGAAAGGTGGAGAAGCACATGCAAAGTCAACATAGAAAAATCTGGCGCACACACACACACACACACACACAAGCCAAAAGCACAACTTACTGGATCACATAAATCTCTTTCCGTCTAAAGAAGAAGGAAGAATACCTGGTGAGAGAAAAGTGCTCAGTGAGAGAAAAACAAAGTGAATCAATGCAAGCGCCTGTGCCAGGAAAGTTATTTGTGCCATTCATGTGACAAGTAAAACAAGTAAAGTGTGTTATTTGAAACAAAACCGTGCTTAGAAAGGTGGTGTCTGAGCAGATCTCAGCTTACTATCCAAGTCATGAAGAGATTCTGGTCACTACAAAGCAAAGAGACACACCGTCCTGATGACGTCAGTTTGAACTTAACGGTGAGCAAAACATGCAACTGTCAAACAACCTGTTGTGTGAAACAACTAAAGTGAATGTTATCCTGAGGAAGTGCTTCCTTTTTCAAGGCTATGAAGAGTCACTGCACATGCAAACATTTTATATTGGATCTTTAATAAAGCAGGCAAATATTTGCTCAAGTAGGCCAGTTATATTACTTTTACACATAAGAGATAAGGGACAGATATCTGCCAAGTGGAAGCACTTTTATTTATTTAGATTCTCTCATGTGGGTTTTATGTTTTCAATGTTCCTTTTCATCAATTCCTCTTGAAGACAGACACATTTTACACCTACATGGACCCCTCTATTTTTAGTTGTCATTATGTGGGTATTCTTCAGATGTTGGAGTGTTGTTCAGAAAGATGCATATGCTTATTGGTTGTGCTAATACTGATTTCTTTCTATACTGGCAGATATATAAACAAAAATTTCTGTTTCTTTCCTGTAGTTTCTCGTGCCATCTTAGCCATCAGTGACCTTGATATGCCAAATACCAACACTCAATTTGACTTTGTTTCTCACCAGCTTGAAGCACTTATTGTCTGTGCGCTTGCTTGTGCCAAAAAACCAGAAAGGCTAGACGCTGAATTTCTATGAGAGGATGGTTGGAGAGATGCAGACAAGATGACTCGTCTGTTCTGCCGAGAACTGAAGGTAAACTTTAAAGTCACAACGATGCTGTGTTGTTTCGTAGTGCTGCTGCTGCTGCTTCTATTTTCTGCACAAACTCTACCACACTGGAAGATTTTGTGCTGATGGCACATCAAGTTGGCTGCAGCAAAGAGATTTTTCTCTTGTTGACTTGATTTTAAATCTTGTTCGAAGCAGTAAAATCAAGCCTGAAGTTGTGTACACGGCTTCAAAATGTGTGAGTTATAATCGGTAAAGTGACGCTTTTAGATTAAAACTAAACACGCAGACTAACCGGTTGAGTTTTTCTTGTTTCAGCTCCAGATCTGCTACAGCAATCAGCTGATCCAGTTTACACTTGGTCTCTATGATCTCTGCCTCTCTGGGTGAATAAGTCCCGCCCTCCTTCTTGCGCTGATGGATCCTGACATGTCAATCAAAAACAGAATAAAAATGATTGAATTGCTATGTAATGCAAAATTAGCCATATTTACTGTATCCAGGGATTTTTACACATGACATTTTAGTTTCTGTTGTCATCTTACTTGACTGAGCCACAGATGATGATGATGAGTAACACAGCCAGGAAGAAGGAGAGCAGAACTCCCAGAATGATCTGCTCTTCTCTGGTCAAGAGGCCCTCGACTACAGAGAGAAGCAGAGGAGACAGACTGGACAACATCACACAAAAACAACAAAGGGGGCTGTGCAGGTTATGTTTCCAGTGTTTGATGCTGAGTAATACAGGAATGAATATAAATACCTGCAGTTTTGACGTGCTCTGAGAACTCAGAGTCTGTGGACTGGCCATTGATGTTAGTGGCTCTGAACTTAAACCTGGTAAAGAACAGTCCAGTGTCAGCGTTATACTGTTATAAAACATGTACATACAACCCTGATTCCAAAAAAGTTGGGATGCTGTGTAAATGTAAATGAAAACAGAATGCAATCATTTGCAAACAAACTGTGTGTGAACTGTGAGGAAAAACATTAAATATATTGTTTGTCAAAAACGATTAGCAAATTCTGTTTTACTTATGTTTTACACAGTGTATCACCTTTTTTGGAATCAGGGTCGCACAACAATTTTTACGTTTTTGTGTGTGTGGTGCACTCACACATAGACTGTGTTAGGCTTCAGAGGTCCATTGCAGAAATGATCAGTGTTGTTCTCCATCATACAGTCATCGCTCTGTCCAATCACGTACGTTCCTGTCGTAGTGTGGTTGTTCCTCACCGGGGGCCGGCCGTCTCCAGACACACTGCGACCACCTCTGATGCGTGCAGCCGTGCGAGACGCCCCATCCGCCGAAAAACATGGTGGGTTGGGGAACCCCTTGTCAGTCAGGTAAGGGGCAGGACGATCAAAAAATGCATTCTTCCAGTTGGTCAGATTCTGGATGTCCTTCACTGTGACAGGATGAAAGTTGGAGAGGAAAGGGGAAGGGGACTGAGTCAAATTTATGCTGACGTTAAGCCCGTTGGCTTTCCCTTACATTTTGTCTTTTGTCAGCTTAGTACAGTTTGACGTACTGAAAAATGAGATTCTACTTTAAGGCTTAAAGCACAAACAAGACTGCAACCCCAAGTGTATTCAACTAAAAGTGATGGCTGTCAATGTTTTCGAAGTGTCATACCCCCTGACTCGGCCACGATGACCTGAATTTTTGTGATTGGTCCATTGTCGTCACTATAGAAACAGGCAGGCATGCGGATGGTGATACTCCTGTGGGTTACCATGGCAACCCCTCCATGGCCCAGCACTGCCTGGGGTCTCTGGGTTGGTTTGGCCGGGGCTGAAACGCACGCACGTGTGAACACAGAGTCGCACGCACACACACACACAAGAAGAAACACACACACACACAGACAGGTTGTGGTGTGATTTAAGTCTGATGTATTTATATATAAAATATGACAAACTGGCTGCTGCTCTGAATAGCGAAAGTAAAACTGCACGTCTACATCATCAACACACATGTGATGATATTGCTGAGTTACATTTGCTGTGTCAGAACAGGCCTGCATTGTGATGCACTGTCTCTAATCTGTGCTGCACTGCTGCAAAAAGAAAGAAACTCTAGAGTGCAGCGCAGAGCCCACACAAAGAAGAGGGACTTGTACCTTTGATCCCTGTAGTTATCTGGACATGTGGGCTGGGTGGGCTCCTACCAGCCCCGTTCTTTGCTGAAATCTACAAACAAGACAAAAAGAAGAAAGGAAGGAAGACAACAGAAGCACAGAAAAGAGTTAAGAGTTGAAAAGTGAAACCTGTAATTGCAGCTCCAGGTGTGTGTCTGAATGTGCATGCCTGTGTGTGTGACACATGTGTGTTCTTCACCTGTATACTGTAGCTGTGTCCTCCCTTTAGGCCCTCTATGACAGCAGTCATCATGTTTTGGTCTCTTTGGGTGATATTCAGGCTGACGTTCTTGACCAGCTGATCTTTTTCATAGATGTACACAAAGTAGGCAGTTATGTTCCCATTGGGTTCTTCTGGAGGCGTAAACGTCACCTTCACACGGTTCACTTCCTCGGGAATAACTGATACAATCACATTCTTGGGGGGGTCTTTGGGTTCTGGGGACAAAGAGTAGAAACAATAATACATGATAATGATAGATATTAGGTCATATTTACAGCTATTGCAGACACTCCAAGATTAAATAAATTTCCACATACCTTCCTCCAGTGTTTCAAATTCAATAGGCCCGATGGCTTTCCCATCAATGGCAGCATGCTCCAAGGGACCGGTGAAGGCGGTGATGGTCACAAAGTAACGAGTGAAAGCAGTCAAGTTAGTCACAACGACTATTGTCAGCTCTCCTGGAGCACGGACTGTTGAGATGTTCAAATCAGGACCAACCACCTGGTATGACAGGAGGAAAGACTTAAAACTTGTATGTGGATGAGGAGAGTTGGAGTCATTTTCATACTGTATGTTAATCTGCCTAATCTGCTACTGCTGTCTTAAAAACTCTGCCCAACATAACACCATGTTGACCTGAACTAATGACATTGAACTGACCTGCACTAGATACGAAGTCGGTCCTGAGAGAACAGCTGGAGCGCCCCATGCAATGCGCAGGCCACTGGAGGTGGGGGTCACGTTCAGGTCACGGGGAGGGGCATCAGGGCCTGAGGAAGGGAATAAGAGCAACACAGACTGCTTATAATGTGCTAATATATATTTATCAAAGATGACTTTAATAATAAGATTCCTTTATCATTTTTCTTGCAGGTACTGAATTAACAGGATTCTCTGTATGCATCACCATCATCAGTACCATCAGGTCAGATACAGTATGACTAACTGCCAACTCTCCCCTGGCAACACAAAAAGGTCATATCATCACTGTGATGTTCTTACTTCCAGCCAGGGTGCGTGCATAATTCCACTGTGTATATTCTCCAACTCCAGCGTTGGTCACAGCAGCCACTTTGAAGCGATAGTATCTGTATTTAGCGAGGGACTGGAGCGTGACGCTGTGGCTCTCTTTGCTGCCTTCTGAAGCATTCACCAACACCGTGGCACCGGAGTCCACGCAGTCTGAGGTCAGCTCGTCCTCCGGGGCCGGCTGTGCAGTGGTTAGCAGGTCTGGTTCACATACAGTTGAAAGCAGCTGTGCAATGATGTGGTACTCCTTTAGCAGGCCTGGGATGGAGAGTGGTGGAGCCCACTGAAGTGTCATATTGTTAGGTGTTATCTGAGAGATGGTGAGGAAGCGAGGGGCAGCTGGGACTGTTAAGTGAGATGATTGAAGTTAGTATTCATTTTGTATTGCTGCATATTAGCAATAAGATGCCAAAAATAAGACTGCCTACCTGATTCAGAGAGAGTGGAAGCAGTGCAGTTTACTTGGTGTCCGGGTCCTGCAGAGTTGACTGCAGCCACAGTGAATCCATACTCCTGGTCTGGTGACAGTGCAGTCACTGTGTACTCTGGTGTGTGAGCCTGGTGTGTGTAGGACTGCAAGCCCACCTCCACTAGAATCTCATAAAAAATGATCTGCCCATTAGGGTTGGCTGGAAGTTCCCAAGACAGCTGGACTGAATCCCAGCTCACTCCTGAGCAAGAGAGGTTCCCCACAGCATCGGCCACTGCAAACAGAGAGGTTGTTATACTAGCATTAGCTTTAGTTAGCATTCTTCACTCACTTCACTACAAGAAGAAATAACCAAGTTCAATTTCAGTAACTGGAATCTGCAAATGTTCAAATTTTACAGATACGTCATTAGAAATCCTGGTACATATTTACTGGTACATATTTCATGTGAAAGCATAACAAATCAGCTTTATCTTTAAATCTTATCTTTAAAAGTTATTGTGTTTTTCCTAACAATCAATACCACCTCTTATGTGTTTATTTATTTATGAGGTTTGAGTGTTTTTCTGTGCTTTTATTTTTGCAAATCTGCTTTCCTTGAATTGTCCCTTCAGGGACAAATAAGGTATTTGGAATTGAACTGAATGCACTTTGCGAATCTTAGTTTTCAATACCAGTGAATTCTGAAGCACAAACTGCTAGCGGTAACCTAAATCAATATTGTATCTCTTGTGTGTAGACGGTGTGTATTTTACCTGACTCGTTAGTCGTGAAGGTCACAGGGCTGCTGAACTGATTCCCATGGCCCACTCTGGTGTAACTGTAAACACTGATCTCATAGGAGCTGTGAGGCCTGAAGCCAGATAAATACTCTGTGGTTGACGGACCAGAGGAATTCTACATTTGTGCACACACAAACACACACACAAAAAAGTGACACACAGCAGATTAAATCATCCAATCATGATTCCTGGGGTGGATCTTATTGTATCAGCACACATATGTGCACATGTGTATGGATAATGTTACCGCTGAGTGGTATCTGGAGTGTGAAATGAGAGCTACAGTGTGTGTGTATTCTTACGGAGTGGGTCTCCAGAGTGTGCGTGTGTGTGTTGTTGTTATTGCAGAGTAGCTTTCGGTGTGTGAAATTAACGGTACCCTGTGTGTGATGGTGTGTGAGATGAGGTCCCGGATCCGGAAGCCATACTGTATCACTACTCCATTGGGCTCAAGAGGAGGCTCCCAGCTCAGCCACACGGAGACTGCTGTGTGGTTGTATATAGTCAGGTTACGGGGAGGGGACATAGGGCCTGAAACACACAGTTAGCAAATAGAAAAGAAGATAGACTGAAACAGACAGTAGACATACACCCATCATAAATAAATACCATCACTTTAGGATTTTAGAGAGACTTTCAACCTGCTTTCAAACTAACCTCCTTCATCAGTGTGGAGCTGCAGCAGCAGAAAAGGCCCAGAGCCTTTACGTGTTGCAGCTGCAATAGTGAGGTTGTAAGCTGTGTATGGAAGCAGGTTGGTGAGGATGAACGAGGTGCTGGGGCTATGTGTTGTGTTGGAGCCCCCAGGGCCGAACAGAGTTAGGGTGTACTCTGTTATCTCTCCGTTGGCCTCGAGAGGGCGCTGCCAGACCACTGCGATAGAAGACGATGACAGATTCCTGGTGGACACCAGCAATGGCGCAGAGCTAGGAACTAAAGAGAAACACACCCACATATAGTGTCATGTAGCAATAAATACACACACCATACTCTCCATATGTGACTGTGTGGATAAACTCACTATCATCATCCGTTCTTAGGTACATGGTGCTGGTATGGTTGTAGGCAGGGCCAGCACCAGTCGCTGGAGTAACAGTCAACACATAAGGGAAATACTTCTTGAGTCTGGTGAACAGGAAGACATTGTCAGTCGTGGTATGCTTGATGGTCTTGTTGACAGCTGGAGTCCCTTGGTTGGATACATTTGGGGGGACGCCAGCTTCCTGTAAGGTGAGCAGGTAGGAGGGACGGCCGTTTGGCTCCAGGGGAGGGTCCCAGCTGACAATGATGGCTGTGGAGCTGAAGATCTGAGCAGTCAGGTTTCGGACCGAGTCACTTGGCACTGAGGAGGGAGACAAGGAGAATAGCGTTACTATTATTAACTGCCAGTGAGAACAATGGTTGAAAAATGTGAGTCTGTTGATGCAAGTTTACTGTACTATGAGGCAGTAAATTAGGGCATCAATCAACCATACACACTCTGAAGCTCGAGGCAAAATGAAGAGCGCACCAGTCATCATCATCATTATCATCTGTCACAAGCACTGTCATAATCATTGGCAGCATTGTTGCAATTAACAACATCAACGACAACAGCACAGAGTAGAACAATATGGCAGGACTTTAGCAACAGAGACAGAAACAGAGCAAAGTCAAACATTATAGTAAACATACACAGAAACAATATCCTATATAATTAGCAGCCCATTCAAAAGACATACAGAGGCACATAGGAGGGAGACTCACACTGAAAACCTTGGGAAAGAAAGGGGTTGAGGAGAAAATACTCATCCTGTGCATCGTCTCAGCCCCTCCAAAAATAACGCATGGTACACAGAGTAGAAAAAAAAGGGGGAGGTGAAGGGGAAAGGGGAGATAAAACTTGAGAGATCCATAGGATGAATGAGTGGATGTGAGTGGGCCAGGTGTGTGTGGGGGTCTGAGCCCAGGGGAGTGAGCCCCCGCTGGGCTTGGCTGTACAGGAGAGACAAGGTGCCCTGGAGGTCCGGTGCTTGTGCTGAGAGTGGAGCAGCTAGAGCACAGGCAGAGATACAGAGTCAGTATGAGCAGTAATCATTCAGAGACAGAGAATACTTCACAAGCAAAATGTTAACAAGAAAAAATATATACACAGATATGTATACTGTATGAGACAGAGTCTGTGGCGGATTGTCTGCACCATTTTTCCCAAAATCACATAAAAACAAAGAGATCCAGCTTTTGTGTGCACTTCACTTTTTTCACTAAGGATATAAAAAAGTAAATACTATATGCAAATTTCAATTTCCATGGTAACAATGCAATGGTAGCATGAGCGCAGCATGAACCTTCTCAAAGCACACTAGGCTTTGTTTTTTCTCTGTGTCATCATATCGTAAACGGTTCTGCGCTCTCTTTGTCTTCCTCTGTCTCTTTTTTAATCCCTAACAACTTTTGTCGTGCTTAGTAAAAGGAAACACAAACTGGCTGTCTTCAACACACAGCGTCACAGGGAGACAAAAATAGAGCCAGTTTGCCAGACCCACTGTTATCTCCTTTAATGAACAGGCTGAAAGTTACATCTTCAATCGCAGAGTTTTTATGTAATTTTTTTTTGGAAGTTGAAGAGTTTTGAAAAAAGTGTGCAGACTAGCCCCCCAGTGAGACTCTGAATCACTATATGCAATAATTATCTGCCGTCATGTGTAGGATCTTATATTTATGTCTATCATTTTTTACTAGTTTATGTTGGTATATGTGGGACTGTGTTAGTGTGTGTGTCTGACTGACCGTCCTCTGGTAAGAACAGGGTTAGTGGCTCGCTACGGACCCCTCCGTCCCCCTGCACAGTGCTGGAGGTCATCCACAGGGTGTAGTTTGTGCCCCCAATCAGCCGAGTGAGAGTGTAGGAGTGGGCTGAATCAGGAGAGGCGAGGTCAGGTAAGTCTGAAATGGGAACCCTCTACGGAGGAGAAAAGTGCATTAGAGTTACTTTCACATGCTGAAGCAGGCATTTAAACAAGAGCAATTTGTTCTCCATCTGTACAAACAAAAGAAAATGCAGCAGCGTCTTGGTGAGGTGTTGCTGAGAGCCGTTTTCATTTTTTGGCCACTTGGGGGCAGTGAAACAAGGTGTAAACACAACACTGACATCGCATTATTAAGTTGATATAGTGCGTGTCCAGATCCAGCAGACATGAAGCAACATAAACATTCATTCGGACTTGTGTTTGTGTTCAACTGACAAATGTAAGTTCAATGTTTGCTCTCTTATACCTCTGTTTTGGTCTTTACCTCCTCCAGAGAGAAATATCTGACTCTTTAGCTGCTAATTGCTCCAGTATAGTAAGTTTTATTAAGTTAATAGCAGCAGTGAGAGTGAACCAAGTTGGGGGCCAGAAAACCAAAACAATGAGCTAAAAGACACTAAAAAATTTTAGGAACTGCAGAGTTGGGTGATAATTCTCAGCTCATCACCACAGTGACAGTTTCACATTACATGTTTGATCCATTTTTGATATAAAAGTATTGATTAGCACAGCTTTAATTTGTCACCTGTCTGTATTTTCTATATACAATACAGGGGTCTCACCTGCTCAGTCACAGTGTTGTTATCAGAGTAGTAAATAGTGTAGTGTATAATTATTCCATTGGGCTCAGTAGGCGGGTGCCACAGCAAGGTGACAGAGGAGGCGGTCACATTTGCAAAAGTCACATTCTGCGGGGGGTCAAATGGTTCTGAAAGCCAGGGAGCCAAGACACAAAGGACACAAAGACAAATATTCACTAAGTGGGAAAATTGACACAAGCTCATAATGAAGAAATATTTTGTATGAGAGGATGATAAAGTTATCTTCCACCATTATCCAGCACCTGCATCAGTGGTGGTAAAACTGATGTAGATCAGCACTCCTCCATCTCCCAGTCTGGTCCAGCTGGAGACAGAGGCATTGTAGCGGCTCTCTGAGTCTACATTAATAACCACTGACGTCCCTGTCACATTCTGCCACAGCTCAGTCGTTTCATTCCTAACAAAGAAAAGGAGAGAATTTATGTTGCAACGTGTTCTGTTGTTTTTTTTTTTTCCAACTGAGAGTCAAACAGACACAGAGAAGTAGATTAAGCAACTCACCAAACTCTGACAGTGTAGTAAAGTATGTCTGAATTGGCTTCAAGTGGTGGTTGCCATGACAACTCTACCTCATAGTCTGACAACTTCCTGGCGTGGAGGTACTGAGGAGGTGTGTCAGGAGCTGAGATGCAGGAGAAAGACTTTCCAGTAACATAATAACAATACAGAGCCTGAACTGATGAGTGATTTCTTTTTAAACGTATTTGCACTTGGCAAAAAAGAACCTCAGGAGGCCCATCGGGACGTGCCAGAGAGAAACAGAATATTGCCCTGAAATGAAAAACTGGTTAGCTGTAATGACTGTTTGTGCTTCTCAGTCCTGATGGGAGGCACGAGTGTCACGTGGCGTCAGATACCTGTGATGTAACATCATTAGCATGAGCTGAAACAGAGAGATGTAACTGAGGAGAAAAAGACGAGAGGAAAGTCAGATTTAATCAGATGCCCTTCGAACTCAGTCATGATGTAATCGTGCAGTGTGCTGGAACTGAAAACAAACCCTCCCCTTTCCTCTTTCCCCCACCCGTCCCTCTCACCATCCTCCAGCGTGGTGATGTTGAGCGGCTCGCTGCTGTAGTTTCCGGGCCCGACACGTGTGTGCGCTTGCACCATGACGCGGTAGTGAGCGTACTTTCTCAGATGCGTGATGTGGATGTAGTTGGTCGGGGAGGTGAGGTTCAGGTAGTGGCTGGAATTCCAAAGCTCCAGACTGTAGTGTGTAATGACCCCGTTAGGCAACAGAGGAGGCTGCCAGGTCACGTTCACCTCACTGGGACTGACCGATTCATAAGTAATGCCGTACGGAGGACTGCCTGGGACTGGAGGGAGGACACAAGAAGATGCACTTTTACTAAATCTGAACAGTTGATATTGTTACTAAAGGTTTTCACATGTGTGTATTTATGTATGCATCCATTAACACACCGTCCTCTCCTGACAGCAGGTACAAAGTGTCCGACGTTTGGTTGCCATGACCATAACGCGTGTATGCCCTCACAGACACGTTGTAGTAGGAGAATGGCTTCAAGTTGAAGAGAGTGACTCTGTTCGAGGATGTGTTCATCAACGCAGAGTAGGATTCGTTCTCATACATGACCTCGTAACGTTGGATCACCCCGTTGGCTTTCTCTGGTGCAGACCAGACCAATGTGGCAGTGGAGGGGCTGGTGTCATCCACAATGAGGTTCACAGGAGGGGAATCAGGCTCTGAGGAAAAAATACTAGAGTGAATGACTACAGAGTACATTTGATAAATGAGGTTCACATTTAATAGCAGCAATTTCATATTCATTCGCTGACTTTGAAATGATGTGGAACAGTTGTGGGTGCCCAGCGTGTGGCATGCACCTCACACTGGGCACCCACAACTATTCAACAAGGTGAAACAGCTGCACAAACACAAACACTAGATACTTTGTCACTGTTTCTGTAGTTTGTGAGTGCAGTTTTAATATTGCACTTTTTAATGCATGACGGATTTATTGGTATTTTATTTGGTCAGACATTTATTATCTTTTTTTTCTCATGTATACAGTTTGTGTTCAGCACATACCATCCTCTAAGGTGAAAACGAAGATGTCATCTTCTTCAGACAGAGAGCTCTCTCCCACAGCTGTGGATGCAGCTACACGTAGCTTATAACCAGTATACTTGTCCAAATCTGTACATTAGAGCAGAGATATTTAGCAACAGACTTGCATTATAATGATTATAATCGCTGCATAGAGCTGTGCAGAAAAGGTGATTACCTGTTATCAATATGCTGGTGGTGTTAGTAACCCACTTCAGGGCCTGATTACTGCTCAGTTTGAGACCATAGACCGTGTAATGTGTGATCCGTCCATTGGGGTTGAGTGGAGGGACCCAGCCCACTTGTATGGAGGTGGAGCTGATGTTCTGATAGGCCACTTTGAGTACTGAGCTCGGGACTAAACAACACAGAGTACAAAACATTATTATGAGACAAGACATTTTTGAAGGCTTTTAAGGTTTTAATACATGTTGTTTTTGTTTCTATTGATAGTTGATGATTATTGCAGGTGACATGTGACCACCCACCCTGCTCCCTGGTCTTCTCAGTGATATTTGTTGCAGGACCTTCTCCTACAGTTGTGGAAGCGGTGACCCTGAACGTGTAATCGGTGAAGGGATGCAGATCTGACACCAGGTAAGACAACTCCTCGGACAAAACGTCCATCACCTCCTCTCTCACTGTTACACCTGCAACATGCATGCAGACACAGGACCACATGCACACACAGGATTTATAAGCACTGGAACAGATAAATATCCTTGAAGCAGTGTCTATGGTTGATGCTCTCCCACCTGTAGTGCCAGAAGCTGTTGCACTGCGTGTTACAAAGTGTCCCGTAATTGATGCATCATGTGTGGACAAGCGGAGCTGACCTGGAGTCAGGGCCATGGGGGAGGAATCTGAGGCCATATCCTCGGCATGTGATTGCTCTGTCAGCCAGGGAGGAAGCGTGGCAGGTGGCGCAGAGGTAATAGAAAAGGCAGAGGTCCCAAAGACTGGAGAGTCAGTGGACTGAATATCTGTGCTGTTAGAGTGTGAAGCAGAAGCGTAACTGGTGCTGGGTCTGTCGGTGACTGTGGAGTCAGCAGCTGGTTGAGCATCAGTGTTAGTGATTTGGTCAGAGTTTGTGGGGCTGGAAGCAGTCACACTAGTGGACATTGTGCGATCAGAAATAGTGGCTGTGAAAGTCGGTGGTGATGTGACCAGACCAAGCTCAGCATTTCTCTTACGTCTCCCGGGACTGTTATTAATATCAGGGGCCTCATCTTCATTCAAATCAGTTGTATTCTGGAGGAAAAAAAAATACATTTTATACTCTGACTGTAGCATTTGATTTCTTCTGGCTGGGTGCAGTGAGTCTCAATCATTTTGGCTCATCAGCCCTTAAAGCAGTGGTCCTCAATTTTTTTCCAGCCTGGCACCTATAGAAGCTGAAAAATATTCATGCCCTAAAACTGCAGAATTTTTATCATTTATTAACAATGACAGGTGAAGCAACCAATAAAAAGGATCCAAGCTGAAAATAAAGGGCAGCACGATAGCATCAGCAAACTCTAATATTATATTTATTGAGCTTTACTTTTTTTCCCCTGGCCATCCACTCCCTTACTGCAGTGGCTCTATGCCCCCAGTTTGAGAACCACTGCCTTAAAGCAACGTCTAGTTAAATCAGAAGACTTCAGTAGACAGGATGTTTTTATAACAGTGCCAATGATTATAGAAATGTGTCAATTCACAGATGAGCATGTAGAGAAAGTATACTCAGCTCTTGTACAAGGTAATGCAATTCATGAGGCCAGTAAGTCAAATATATAACCTTTGCAAAGCTTGCAAACAACTGTTGAGGAAATAGCAGAGTACTGCTGAACAATATGTTAATTTATGAGGTTGTAGAGGAGTTTTGCTTTGGATTGCATCATATTGAAAAGCCTGATGACACAGCCTTAAAATTCCCAAAGAGCATAATCAATGCCTCTGTAAAATGAATTTGTAGCTCTACAGAGGTTTTCTTGGAGGGCAATAATTCTAATACACTGTACAGGTGTTGATGATGTACATCCTTTTTAAAATCACCAAGAGTGGTGGCTAATACATAGGTGTAACATCTGTCTTACCACATCTGCAGTGAGGGTGATGTCCTGCAGCAGAATGTCAACCACCAGAACCTGCAGTCTGTACTGAGTGATCATGCCGTTGGGCTGGGCAGGGATTCTCCAACTCACACGGATCGACACTGAATCCTCAGCCTCTGCTCTCAAGTCCTGTACTGCACTGGGCGCTACTCACACAACACATAGAGACACAGATATACACATGTATCGAGCAAGCACACACTAACAAGGCACTGCATATTCACATTCCTCAGTAGCTTTGATACTGATTAAATCAATTTTCGAGCAAGCTGCCAAACAGTGTCTGGTTCCAGCTCCTCAAATGTGACATCACATTGGGCTCTGGGACATTGTGATGGACATTTTTTTCACTATTTTCTGATCTTTATTCAATAAAACAATTAATTGATTGATCAAGAACTTGTGAATAATGCCAATGAAAATAATGATCAGTTACAGCACTGATGCAAAAAAGAGATGTGTTACGTGAGCACATAAGCGTTCTCCTCACCTTCAGCAGGTGTAATTACATCATCCTGCGCTGCTGGACCCACTTCTCCAGCAGCTTTGGCTCGCACTGCCACTGTGTACCTCATGTAGGGGGTCAAGCCAGTAAAAGCAAACCGCATGTCTCCTGTGCCGTTCTCGTACAAATATCCTGGGAGGAAGAAGAAAGAAAAAATTGTATGAGTCTGTTTACGCGTGCATGTGTGAGTTAAAGGGTTAACATTTAATAACCTGTAGGGCCATAAAGGTAGAGCATGTAGGAGAATTTCCCTGTGATGATGCTGGGAGAATTCCAGGACACAGAGATTGATCTTGACGTCATATTCAATATAGAGAAGTTTTGTGGTGGGTCTTCTGGGGCTGAAACACACAGGTTCATGATTTTCATACATGATGTAATGATTGTATATGCTAAAAAACATTGTATTTCACAAACTAAACCTTAAGCTACAGCCTGGTTTGCTTTTTTTCCCCACACCTGATTCTGGCATGCGGACCATAGTGGAGGCTATCTGTCCCTCTCCATCAGAGGTGAAGGCAGACACTTCGAACAGATAGGCGGTGTAAGGTCGTAGCTGATCAACTCCTACTGATATGGGCACGCTCCAGGAGGCTGCAGGGGGCACGGCGGAGAGGGTGATGGGCGGAGACGATGCCGTTATCTCCAAGGGACTGAGAGTTGCGCGGGACAGGATATCTGCTGCATCCTAGACATACAGAATCGAAACAGGACAGACATAGGGAAAAGCATATGAGAAAAAAAACATTTCCAGCCTTATGTTGGGCAGAGGTTCGGCGTTGTGCCTTGTTAGCATCTATAAATAAAAAATAAAAAGAACATTTCTCAATAACAGTCAGTTAGGAAGACAGAAGGTTATGGTATAATGCAATACATTGCAGTGAGGCAACGCTCCG
Source organism: Holacanthus passer (assembly GCA_025331565.1). Lineage (NCBI taxonomy): Eukaryota > Metazoa > Chordata > Actinopteri > Pomacanthidae > Holacanthus > Holacanthus passer. Next base: position 7,169,855 of record JAFREQ010000003.1, on the reverse strand, counting down.
GTCATGATGTCCTCTGCGTTGACTTCCAGCGTGCGGACCGTCTGCCCAGTACGAGCATGTTTCGCCTTGACAGCAAACTTTGTGATGAGGCCGTTGATGCGGTGAGGCAGGAACCAGGTGACCATGACGAAGGTGTGGTTCTGAGCAAATGCTGTCAAGTTGGTCACCAGGCCAGGGGCTGCAGGGAATGAACATGCAAGTTAATGCACACACACGTTATACTGTACATATACAGTTATTGTTTTAGATGTTGAGATCATTGTACAGTGTGCATGTGCATGAGTACTCACGGGACTCAGCAGTCTTTATGTATAAAGATTTGCTAAAGGCTCCTATTCCACCTGGAGCTATGGCTGCTACCTACAGGGACAGAGAGAGAGAGAGAGAGAGAGAGAGAGAGAGAGAGAGAGTAGGTAGGCATTACTTAAAATGATTAATTTATGTTCCTGTCAATAGGGCAGTCATCAGATCCTGATCAGGTGCTAATCGCAGGTAAAGCTCACAACTGGAACAACACCTTGTTAGAGGTGATTCAGTGATCCCAGAAACACATGAACAACAATGATTATAAATCAGGTATGTTAACAGCATGTTAACAGATCTCAGCCTTTGAATTGCTGCCCACATTTTTCAAAGATTTAAACGGAATAAATTAAAAATGAATGAAAAAGAAATTACTAATGATGTGGAAATGGAGTGGTAATTTAAAACTGATTATCGGGCTAATGGGGGATTTATCTAAATGAACAATAATGAACACTGCCTCCAAAACTTTATCTTAAAACATCCATCTTCAGCTTTCATTTTCTGTATATTTATGCTGGAGCTCTATGAAAAACATTGCGCCTTTTTTTTTTAAAATGCCCATAATTAGACATTGGCATTGGAATGGGTAATCACTGAAGGACCACTGTAATAAATCAAGTGTTCATGGTATTGTGTCTATTGCCTGAAAATAACAAAAACACATTTTTTCACAGGTAATTGTGTCTCATATTCAGCAGTCGACACTTAAAACAATGAGCTAAGAAGCTGTTTCCAGTTGTTTACAATGCAGTCTTCCTTGTTTTCAATATTTGGAAACATGCACAGTAAAAAAAGGACACCTGAATCACAAACATAGAAGTTGCTCATGAGCTCAGCTCTGTGTGTGGTTTAGTAGGCCAACACACTCACAGGTGAGATGTAGTAATATGATACATGTGCATGCACGCGCACACACACACACACACACAAATTCAGTATGTGCAGGTATAATCATGATGTGTGCCAGCCTTGCAGAGTCCATTTGTATGAAGGTCATTGTGGGTTAATGAATTCTGAAAACTAATAAGCATGATCACATTCAAGCTCAGTGACAACAGACAGTGGAAAGACCCAAGGCTGATCCATAGATCTGTTTACCTGATTAATAATGCAATCAGGATCAATTACCAGTATTCAGCCAGATCAAGAGAATGGTCTGGACTTGTGGGATCTGTGTTAGCCAGCCACATCCACATGGACATACATCATGTTTGTTAGGAGATACACCAGGACTGTTGGTGCCTGGGTGTGTATCTACTAAATAGAAATGTTTAAACTAAATATATATACACCCATATCTGACAGTAATATCCACAGAATTTGGTCCCATTGTGTATCATGTTTTTGCATAAAGGTTGCACTGAAATGTCAATAAAGTTTTAAATCTTGAATTGTGCATCTGACCTCAATGTGGTATGTAGAACCTGAGGTGAAGTCGGTGAGCAGGGTCTCTGGTATGTCCAGGTACTTGGTCACCTGTGTGAAGGAGGGATCAGGGTAGGGACATACCTCCTTGTACCTACAGGAAAAAATCAGTCTTTAAAATCATCATCTCCCAACTCACATTTTACATTTATGTATAATAAATAACAGTATGGAGGGTGAATGAAGGACAGTAAAAGACTTACATTTTACACTCAAGTACTGTATTTAAGCACAGATTTAAGGTAGCTGTACTTTATTTGAGTATTTCCATTGTATGCTATCTCTATTTTTATTATAAAAATATTGCACTTTGTGCATTTTTTCCATACAAATCAGAAATCAGAGCATTTCTTTTTACTGATTTACTGACTGTTTTTTTCTTAAAACCTAAGTATTAATTGAAAGTATTCTTAAATTATACAATTGCTAGGTTTACTCAAGTAAACAATCTAAATACTTCTTTCACCCCCGAAATCAATTCATTCATTCCCATGCATGGACAAATAATAACAATACTAATAAAAATAAAGTATCAATGTATTAAATATGACAATTAGACAAATAGACCTAAATGTTCATAAGAGCTTATAGTTTACAAAATTTTACATTACACTTATATTTCATAGCACACTGTGATATTTATTAATAATATTTAGCATTTTTTGATTAACATGTATCTTGTCTGTAGTTATTAGCATTCCCTTTTTTCTATGTTCAATATTTTCATTATCTCATGATAACTCAGCAGTGGCAAAATTCTGTTGTCGTAGAGACAATAAAGCTCTCCTGACACAAATAAAACAAAATTACACAATTACCTGATGACGTATCCGTCAATATTGTTGGCATCAGGCGGCATGATCCAGGAGAGAAGTATACCATTAGAGCCCACAGCCTCTCCTTCAAGGCCTAAAGGTGCACCAGGAACTGGAGGAGAAGAAGGGAAGTGTGTGAAGGGGAGGAGAGAAGAAAGGAGTCTTCCTCATCCCATCTTTTCAATCTTATTTACTATATCTTCAATACCATAAAAAGAGCAGAAATTTTAGATTTTGATAAATAACAACTTCTATATTTCAGAGTTCAACACACAGTACAAGAGTCATTTGAAGAACAGTGTTGTTGTCTGTGGGGGACTGATCCTCCGAATGTGCGTGTGTGTGAGTGTATGGGCCTGCATGAGTGTGTTTTAGGCCTAACTCTGATGAATAAGGCCTCACACAGCAGTGGCATTTCACTGACATTCACTGCAGACCCATTCATCCTGCGGTTCAAAAGCCCGGGCTTAAGTTACCTAAGAGGAATTAAACAGGGAAGAGAGTATATACACACACACACACACACACACACACACACACCTACTGTACTAATTCCTTTCCATCAGTGTGTGCACATGTGCTATACAGGGACTGAATTAAACAGCAGAGGGCACGTGAGAACCTGATGGCAGTTTAACACCTAAAAACGAAACCCATCTAAACAACAACAACAAACAGTGTGTGCACATCTCACCGCTCTCATTAGTATTGATCATGCGGCTGACTCCAGGGCTCATGTTGGAGGAGGAGGAGGCAGCCGTGACCGTTACACTGTATTGTGTCCCTGGACTGACATTCACCACATCGGCCTATGAAAACAGCAAAACACAGACACCTGCTCACAACATACACAGCATCTGTTATATACAGTGGATCAGTGGATTTCAACATACAGCCATCAACACCACCCGTCATGCTCCAAATATGTTATTGTTTAATGAATTTGAATGTTATTTAACACTATTCATTATTAAAAAGTGCGTATTGTTCCAATTTTTTTTATATAAGACAGTGATTTTGGAATTATCAATGTTTTAGCTTCATATTAACACTTGGAGTGGCAGAAGCTGCATGTTTAAAAATTATCCATTAATTTTAGGTAATTTTTTCGACTTCTCTGTTCACCACTTCTCAATCACAGTAATTTGGTAACTTGCTGGTGGGAGGGGTGTCCTGTAAAGTTGGCTTTTTGTAGTTTGTTGGTTTCTGTTATGATAAATATATGTGTAACTTTCGCCTCACACCGAAATGTAAACCCTTTTTGAGTGTAGACTAATCCAACAATTATTTTCTTGATTTGTTGTTCTCTGAAATGTATAAGGATGGGGAAAAAGTCCAACTCGACATCTTCCAAATGCTCGTTTTGTTAACTATCATTTATTATTGCTGGTTTAGGCAACAAACAAATCCCCATGTACATTCTGTTTACTATCACATAAGACAAAGAAAAACAACAAATCTTCATAATTGAGAAGCTGGAACAAGACAATTGTAGGTTATTCTTGTTGAAAAATTATTTTGATGATTGAAAAAAATTGTTACCAATTAATTTTGTGTCAATCAACTAATCGATTAATCGAGTAATTGTTTTAGGACTTTTCCAATATTTATTTTCCTCTTTAAAAATTATGGCTGCATCCTATTGAATATTTTTTTTACAATATTCCTCTGGAAAATTTGACAGAAGCATTGTGAATAGAGAAGAATAAATCTAAATTACTTTGTAAAAAAAACTGCAATAACCCTTCGGGCACTCAGCCTTCTGTTTTTATTATGGAGCCTATTAAAGAATTACAAAGCAGCCATCTGTATCAATATGAAGGTGGGTGGTTGTGACAGATGACAGCTTGTTTCTGCTTGTGGTTGCACTTGTTTGTATCTTGATATGTTACCTTGTGTCTGTGTGACAGTGATGCCTGTGTTGTAGTCGTTTCGCTTTAGTGTGTGTTGCAACCAACATTCGCACCTGTGACACCAGTATGTTGGACGACAATGTGTCACACTAATACCTTATGTTCCCACCCAGAAATATCACTAAGCATATTTGTCAGCATCTGTTCATGTCTTCCATACTTTGGATTTTATGCTGCTGCAAGCATGTAAATATAAGAACAGTATATGTAAGTAATTATTATTAAATATTAATGCTCTGTATATCTCAGTGTATAAACATCCATGTGCACAGCAATGCCAGATATTAAGTGTTGAACTCTTACCTGTGAGTGTACCTGTCCCAAGCAGAGTGTGAGCAGCAGGGTGAGTGAGAGGAAGGCCATGCTGGGTGGCAGGCAGAGTTAGCTTTAGTTTAGACACTGCGGGTTAGAGGCCTCGCCAACAGAGCTGCATCCAGTGTTAGTGCACAATCGTTAGCAGTGGTCTACAGGTAATCCACTGAACTGAACAGGAATAACTCCACGTCTAGAAGCTGGTTAGTGGCATGAGTAAAGATCACAGGGTTAGTCGTCCAGGCATTGGATACTGACGCCTCTTGGTCTTGAGGTATTCCAAATTTTTTAGTTTCTAGCCCAGGGAAGGCTGTGGGTCCTTTCATTAGCACGAGGCTAACGTTCTCCCTCTGGTCTCTCTCTCTCTCTCTCTCTCTCTCTAGGGAGAGCTGCTTAAGCAAATGAATGATTCAGGGTTGAGCTCATGAGGCCAACTTAATAAATAATGAGATCTATTACTCAACTCTGTGCTCTGTGTGCTCTGTGTGTGTGGTGTGTAAGGTTACATTTTGGGAGGCATCTGACACCTGGCAGTCGGGAAGAGCCGGTACGGGGTGGGACTTGGTTGAATGGGAGAAGAGATAATGCATGTATGTTTGTGTGCGCATGTAGTACATTAAGTATCATAACTCAGCTGCAAGTCTAGACCTCTGTGAAGCCAGGCCTTTTCACTGCTTTTCACTGCTCTAAATATCACTGCATTGATTTGTATTTAGATGAACTGCACTGTCTTGTTGACCAAGTGTCTACAATGAGTCTATCAAGTGTAAAAAAAATGCCCTTGTTACTGCACCTAAGCAGCGTGTGTGTCCTTGAGCATATGTGTGTGTACCTGAACGTATCCATCATGTGCAGGGTGCACTGTGACTTTTCCCTTGTTTGGTTGCAGGTTCACCTGGTAATGATCCACACACCCGGCTGCCTGCTCCCATCGCAGTGAGAATGCACGTGCAGACACATTCACGACACGCACTCCTCGTACTTGGGCTGGCACTCATGAAGGACAGGGAACGGGGAAACACAGTGAGAGAGGTGGTGAAAGTTTCAGTAATCTGATGAAGAAGTGATCAGGGCAGGTGATAATAATGGAGAGCTGACCAGTGCAGCCCTTGTGACATTGTCTACCTGTGGTTACAGTCAGAGAGGCAGCGCTCCCCGCCGTCACTCCCCTCACTCTTTCAGCGCTCACGTTGTAGCTGCAGCCATCCACCAGCCCTGTAACCACAGCAACCTGCTCCTCCTTGGGTACGGTGAGTGTGTTTGTGACTGAGGTGTTGGCCACGGTGACTCTGTGGAAGTCAAACTCTCCAAACGCACTGTCCCAGCTCACCGAGACAGAAGAGGAGTTCATGAAGGCTAAACGAAGGGCGCATAATCCTGCTGGACCTGGAGAACAAGTTTTATAAGTTGACCCCGTCTGCTTTTCATGATTTACACACACATACCAAAATTTAGTTATTTCTTTGTTATGAGGCCATAATGCTCCAGCTGAAATTTCACCAGGAGCTTTTTGTCCTTTACTGTGCAGAATCTATGCCTGTGTGTGTATGAGTGTCTCTTACGTGTGCTGAACTCTCTGTGGACTGCCTGACCGGTGTCTGAGCCCAGCACACTCTGAATGCTGACACCGTAGTCTGACCCTGGGATCAAATCCCTGATCTCATAACTCGTGCCCTTGACGTGCCCCTCGATCCATGATTTCCTGTCCACGGACAGCAGGCCAAAAAAAAGCTGAGAAACACAAACAAAAATGTTACAGGGGCTTTATAAAACCCAATTTCATATTTCAATTTCTAACCATGAAAACATTACACCTTTATTGCTTTACCAATCCTGTCTTTCTACCAATGTCTTATTTATTTCTGTTAATGTGGATTTGTACTGTGTGTTCGTGTAATGTGCTTGGTCATTCATCCTGGCTGTGGCTCTGCAGAGGTCATACATCTTTAAAGAGTTGGTAATTGAATCTGCGGTGCACTGACAACGGATGCTAAGCAACCAACAGGTGAGTGCGGAGCCTGACGTAAGTGGCCTCAATTGTCCTTGAAAATAATAAAGTAAAAAGTAATGTGAGTGTAAGACAAATGGCAAGGATGCACATCATTACGCACATCTGTCTGGAAGTTACCGTGGCATAACAGCCTACAATACCCGTCTCTCCTCATATGATTGTTAGTTGGACCTGGACAGATGCAGTAGTGCACACGTCTTACCTTGTACTCCTCCACCTGTCCCAGCGGTGGTCTCCAGGTGACAAACGCAGACGTCACAACCTGCTCTGAAAGAGCCACTTCCCGCGGCACCTCCGGGACTGGAGACCAGATTCTCATTAGCATGTGACACTCTGTGCTGACACTTCAATCATCATCATCTGTCACACTGGGTAATACACATGTGAATAGAGGTGTGAAGAGAACTTTTTAATTACTTTTTTCTTAGGGGAGAGATACTGGAAGCAAATAAGTACTGAGATCCAAACCTAATTTTGTACTTTTATTTTAATGTGAATATTTTCTCTTGTAAACATTTTACATGTATAAAATGAAAGCATAACCAGGTTATGATTATAAAAGCACTGTTCAACAGCATTACAGCAAATACTGAAGACAAGGACATACTTGCATAATTTCCTTTTTAAATGGTCCCTCTATGGTTCAAAGCTTGTACTCTATTGTAACAATGATTTATTTCAAATCACCATCCTACTCTGACGCAATATTGCAATAAAATGTTATCAGCGTAGTGAACTAGGACTGAAACCAAATGCAGACAAAAATCATTTCCTTTTTGTCTCTCATGGTTTATCCGGGAACCTGCACTCCTTAGAGAAATCTCTGAATTCTTTCTTTCTAATAGTGCATGTGATAAAATTTTTTCAAGTTGTATTTGCATATCTCTGTTCTCCGGCAGCTATTTATTTCCTGCTACTTTAATTTGGTAATCCAAATCATTTTCTTTCTTTTTCTCTTCCACACACATGCACATGTGGGCGCACACACATACGTCTTAAACTTACTAGTGTTGAGGATCATGGCAGCAGGTTTACTCCTTTTTTCTCTGCTGGTGCTAAACACTTCAATTGTATATTGGCTTCCGGGAGTGAGGCCTTCAAAGCTGTAAGATCTATGAACACACACAGTTCTAACAGTCAGAGTTTTTAAGCACAAGCTTTGAGTAACGTTGCAATTAGTTGTTATAAATAAAGTTTTGATCTGGTAATTGTAATTCCACTCTCACAAAACTTTGTACTGGATGATGAGAGTGAGACTGACCTGGGCGCCTGATGAGAAATGATCAGCTCTTGATTGGATGTTCTGTTTTTGATTGACAGGATGAGTCCGCTCACCACTCCCCTGACCATACCCCAATGAATGCATATGGATGATGTAGTTTTATTGACAAGAGACACCTCCACTGGGCTGGGAGCTGGAGCATGAAAAAAACATGACACATAGTAGTTAGAACAGAAAGATTGAGTGATGTGTGTTTGCACCTGTGTGTGTGTTTACCTGCAGTGATGTTGATGGTGATGGGGGAACTGTCTGTGAAGGATTCCTTCTCCGTCCGTACTGCAAAGCAGTAGAGTCTGCCTGGAGTAAGACTAGAAAACGTTGCATTCGGACTGAAAACCTTCTGCACCTGCACAAATGATATAACCAAAGACAGTGACTAAGAGCCTTGTTTTAATTCTAAGGGCAGCATTAGTTAGAGGGGAAGAGAGGAGGTTATTGTTTGACATGAATCTACCATGAAGCAACTGGCTGTTTAGTATCTTGCTCAAGGCGCTTCATTAGTCATTTTCAGTCTTCACCCAGACTTTGACAGGTACTCTGGGAAATTAAATTTTAGCTCAAGCTCCTTAGATCAAGCACAGATGAAAATGTTCTCATATTTTTTTGGTTTACCATGTGTGAATGGTCACAGTTGAGGCAGATGACCTCGTAGCTGTGAGCCTGTCCTTGTGCTGGATCCCAGAGCAGCTCTATGGATGAATCTGTCACCACACCCTCCCTCACGCTGTTAGGAGGAGCCAGACCTAAAATCACAAACCATATCCCACAACCCGTGCTGTAATTATTCCTCTGACATACTGAAAATTACATTTTGTGGGGGACATTTTTAAAAGCGAGGGATTATGCGATGATGCCTAAATTATCAAAAATAACAGAGCTGAATCTTAATCAGTAACAATGAGAATAATTTGGTTACAGGTTACTAAGTTATAAAGAAACAGGATAAAAGACACCACAAAGAAGAGGTATAATTTTGTTTTGAGAACAGGTTTAAAGATGATAATAATTATGTAAATCTAAGCTTTGCAGACTGTCTATCTTATTTTAATTTAGTACCACAGATAGAACAAAAGCTCAAACACATCAATGTGACACCTTGATTTTGGGTTTGCCACAAAAGATACAGTATCTATCATACAACTGTCTTATAGCTTGAAGCCTTACCCAAATGGTGTTGATTTCTGTGATCACTAAATGTTGAGTTATATAAAAATCTTCAAATCAATACCAAAACACTAAGTAAAGTGATTGCCAATATTAGGGTGGATTCATTTAATCTCACTTATGCAATCTGCATGAGATAAAGATTTGGAAATATTTTTAACTGATGCCAAATAAAGAGAGCTAGAGTAGTATAGTCATGAAGAGAAAAATGAGTTGCCATCTCCAGATTACAAGACAACAATAGCAGTTAATGTTACACCTGGTTTGTTTTCAAGTACAAAAAATACATGTCATATAAAAGATATCAAAGCTGACAGTGACTGGGTATAAAGAAAAAAAGAGAAAACTGCCAAATGATGGGTGATACGACCAGGTGGGTGGTTGTTAATGGACCCACTATGTTGTAAGATCATTTAAGTGGATATGAGCCATAATCTTTATGCTGACATCTTTAAGTTTGAAGTATTTCCAATGTGTCTGCTTTCACTGGCGATCTGACTAGTGTGTGCATTAGTATGTGCAATCATTACTCACCTGTTCTAACTGGATGGGTGTAGTAAGCTTGTCCCATCTGCTCTCGGCTGGTGCTGTAGACCCTAAGCTGGTACTCTGAGCCTGGACTGAGGTTGTGAATGGTTATGATATTAACACTGGCAGGAAGTGAGTACCAGTAGCATGTGTACCCACACGATCCCTCACACTCTCTGTCGCACACTCCTGGACACGCACACACTTTCACCCCATCAATCAGACCCAGCTGTGGATGCTGGATGTACAGTTGTGCAGAGTTTGTGCCCACTGAAAGAGGGACTGCAACCTGAACTGGCATTGGATCTACAAATACAGAGGGAGAAAAAGAGACCATGACAGTTTACCAAATCAGCAAAAAAAACTAACACCTACATAGTCAAAGGAGAGATTCACTGTTTTTCAAGTCTGTTTAAAACAACAGTCAGTTTGAACATTGAAACAGGTTTTTCTTGCTGCAATCGTTCCTCTTGTTCATATTGGTCACAGGGGACAAAATCCGCATTCGCAGTCCTCCTTCTGGCAAGTGTGTATTCAAAACTTTATCTGGAGCTAACATGAGGCCTCCATTTTCCAAATTAGTCAAAAAGAGTGGATAAGATTTACAGACTTACAGTTTCTTTAGTGCAAAATTCCCTCATTTTGTTTCTGTCCTTCCACTGTAGCTCAACAGGGAACTACTTCAGATTGTCTCAGACTAGTGAAGCCTCATGACTCTGGATTGGATGGTCCCCCTTACATTGAAAACACATGTGAGGTGAATGTTTTACTGGCTGGTATGAACAAAAAAATGTTCATATTGGCACCTGCCTATTTGGTTTTACAACCTGGTTTAGACAGACTTGAAAAACTGTGAACCTGTTCTTTAAAGTCAGTATCCTTGTGTCTCTTACCTGTGGTGTATATGATGCTGGTCCTTGTGCTCCTATCCTTTCCCCTCAATGAGACCACTCCAACTTCATAAGTCTGACCTGGTGTAAATGTGCCCAAATGAACACACATGGACTCATTTACCCAGTGTGCACCAGGGCTGGACTGGTTTATCCACAGTGAAGTTGAAGTCGGGTAAATGAGTGGGTGGGATGTGAGATAATAACCATCTGGTGGGTCATCAGGTGGGCGGGTCCAACAGACTGTCAGATTTCCTGTCATGCTCAACACCACCAGACCATCAGGGGCCCTCACAGCTAAGAGACACAAAGGGAGAATATTATCTAGTTGTCAACTAAGTTGGGTCAAAGTTCATACTGTTCATTTTAACCCATCTCCAACTTATCTACTTAGATAGATCAGCAAATTTCAATGTATGCAAACTGTGTTCCCAATAGAGACAATGCAAAGAGTTAAAAGTTAAAAAGAAGGGAAATAGTGAGCTGCGAAATACTGAGAGATTTACCTGGCAGCTTTAAATAGCACCATGTGAATGTGTGTTTGGTAACGGCTTGAATGTGACGGATGTCTTACACTCCAGTCACAGACAAGTCTACAAAACCCACTGACAGGGTCTTTGGTGTGAAGTTGAAGAGGTTAAGCCACTTGTCTAAATTACTTCTTCATGCAGCAAATCCTCAGCATTTTTCTTGAGAGGATGCCACCTCACTTTTGGCACCTTGTGATGAGGTGGTGTTGCTTGCCAGAACTGAAGACACCAGTCAGATTAACAACAACTGAACTTCACAACATAAGTCCAGTCAAATCAGGTCAGGTGGTATTGTACTGTCTAGATAATTAGATTTTAAAAAAGGTAAAACTATTCTATACCTTTCTAGATTTCCCAGAAATGGAAATTAATCATATAAATTGCTACCATATAAAAAACTACCACTGGATACTTGTCAAGCTGCCAATGTGTAATTAAACATTTCCTGCCATTTATATTCAGTATATGTAAGAAACTATACTTGTATACTTCATATTTTAATAATGTCAGCTTAAGGAAAGCATTTCCATAGGCCTAAGCACAGGTGTAAATAATGAAATTAATGATGGCTGAATTCCATTTAGCTGCTTCAGTTTCAGGGTCCTGGTGTTGTTCATGCTGATTCACTGTCAACTGTCAAGCCTTACTGGGACACTCGAATGGAACAGAGCCATTGTTAATGTTATTACCAACATCTGAGCGTTTCCTACTATGACAAGTCAAAATATCTGCTCTGTTTCATGCTCACCAGTCTGTACAGTCACAGGCGTCTGTCCACAGCTCTCTATTCCACGCTTGGTCACTGTGTACACTTCCACCCTGTATTTCCTGTAAGACTCCAGCCCTCTGATCACAGCAGTGTATGACTGCGACCCACCAGTCTCTGATAACCTGGAAATGTTGGTCATTCCAACTATCCTCTCCTGTCCTGAAGACATGTCCACGTAGCGCATGACAAATGTCCACCCAGCCTTGAACTGTGCATCTGTCATCGTCCAGTGGACACTAATGTGACTGACAGTAATGAGGCCAACAGTGATATTTTGAGGAGAAAGAGGTCCTGTAAGAAAGACAACATAATCATTTTAAGTTACAGTTGCAGTATAAGATGTTGTTTGTGTAACTCATGTGTGACAGATAGTCAGCAGGCTCACTAGTGTATGCAGTCTGCGTTTGTCCCAAGCTCCAGGTGGAGCCAGCAGGGTGAGCAGCTCGAAGGGTGAAAGAGTAGATGCTCCCTGGAGACAGACCAGCCACAGTGACCCCTCTAGACAAGAGGGATATGGGGACCCTTGTAATTTTAGTACTGCTCTGGCTCTGTCTCCCCCTTTTGTCCCCTGACTTCTTGCTTCTGTCTTCTTGACCTGACTCTCCATTTGCCTCCTCTTGGTACTGGAGGAATATCTCAAAAGATGAAAGATTCAGTGAGTTCAAGGGTGAGAGGTCGCTCCAACGAAGCTCTACCTGTTGCTCTGTCACCTGACCCAGGTCAAAGGAGAATGTGTCAGGGACTGGAGGGACTGTGAAAGAGAAGCAAAGTAACATCACAGTAACATAAGGGAAAGTAGTGCTGACAAATTAAACTAATAAGTTGCACTGGTTATTTACCTTGAGATCGAGCAAAATCATGGGTAAAATTGGTAAACAGAAATATTTATAAAAGTGCATTGATCATTTAACAAATTATATTTTCAGGATCACTCATCAGAAATAAATAAAATAAAGTAAATACTCTGGTTCATAATGGCATATTACACTAGTTATTTACTCTGGTACTGGCAGATGAAGGGTAAGGGGATGCTACAGAAGAATGGAGTGAGGAAGTATCCGGGTCCTGTGGCATTTCTCTGAAGGGCAAAACAATCTGTCTGATTGGCTGGTAGTGATGACATCATAGTGTTGGTCAGGTTGTGGGCTGAGCCGTCAGACCAGAGAGGTTGTCCCTCCTTCTGTGAAGTGACAGAGGGGAGACATTATGTACTGTACTGTATACACATGACAGATATCAGCAGCTCACTATCATTAAAGCAAACGTATCAAAAACAAAACTCCCCTTTAAGGAGTAACTGCTGCCTCAGGGAATTTCCTGTTTAGAAAGTAAACAACTTTGCCAGAAAATCACTTTCCAGTAATGTTCAGTGGCAGATTGCTATCTTACAATCCTTTACTCGCACTGACTAAAATCAAGTCTGAATACCTTTGTGGTCTTACTGCCCTATGATTTTGTGACCACAAGATAAACCACAGTATGTGAAGACCTCACCGCAGGCTTCGATCGAGGCAGTCGAAGAGAAATTTCATTTTCAAAATTCAATCATTTTGGCCAGGCTGGTTTTGAAATGTTATAATAATTTGCATCTATAAGATCTTTAATCCTACAAAGGGCATTAACATTTTATACCTTATTTGATAAGTATATTCACTATAAATATAAACCTGTTTTGACCATTTTCTCAAAACACATCATAATCATAATAACAGGCAAAACCCTTGTCACTTCTTTTGTATAGATTCTTTTGTTTTAAAAGTATGCCTCACAATGTATGAGGGTTCTTTATGTCCTGTAGGAATTGAAATGAAAATGCGGTGCAGGAAAGTTTAATTATACTGCAAGATATTTTTAAGTCTACTTTCCTGCACATCTCTTTCCACATGTTCCTCCATATCCTGCAGGACCGTGATTTTTATAGTCTTGCAGGACAGAATAACTACTTAACTCCTACAGGGTATAGAAAGTGTGCACTGTTTTGTAAATATTTAATCAAAAGGTTTTCTCCAGAAATCCCCCTTTAAATTACTAAATGATAAGTTATTCATGGCAATTCTCAAATGCAATCCTCTGTGAGAAAAGGTTATTAAATAATATATAAATATGCACGGGAATAAGCATTAGCTATTCTGACAATGTAAATGGAAAAAATAATCAAAGTGATGTTTCAAATTTATCATTTATTTTGGCTCTGACTGATAACGTAATCTCCTATTAGCTTTACACCTCTCCTTAAAATGAATGCTTCTGTAATGACTGACTACCCGCTGGTCACTGAGCCCAGTCCACAGCAGCAGCAGGTTGTTGTGGCTCAGCAGGTGAGAAGATATGAAGAGAAGATCTTCCAGGGTCTTCAGGTCAGCCAGGTGACTTCCAGCTGCCAGGTGTCTGCAGCTGTGCCGGGCATGACTCCAGGTCAAACCCGCCCTCCTCATAGTATAGCAGCTTCTCCCATTGGCCAACCAGTCAAAGGGGCACTGGGCTGGAGACAGAAATTATCATCAGCTAATACCAACAGATTCCTTCCTGCCTGCAGCCAACATTGATGGTTACGTTGCGGTCACGCAAATGTTCACAATACCTGTTTCCATGCCAATGTGGAGTCTCTGCTTCAAGATCATATTAGGATTATTGAGGAATGTCGTGACCACAACTTCGGCCCTGAAGCGCGTTCCAGGCTGGAGACCTTTCACTGTGTACTGAGACTTTACCTCTGATGAGGTGATGTTGAAGATGTGAGTGACAGATTGTGTGCGAGTGTTGTATAGACTCAAGGTGGATAGGCTTTGTTGTCTGTGAAGTTTCCATGTCAGGAGAGCAGTAGTTGTCGTGCTGTGTACATGAAGTGATGACAGGGAGACAGGAACTGGACACAAATACAGAAGGGAAGGAATAGAGACAATATGAAAGATGGTAACATCAATTAGCATTAGTTAATAAGCGAGTGTGTCGTATTTCTCCATCAGGACTGTATTCAGGTTCACAGAAACTTACCGAAGTGAAAAGTCTTTGCCTCAAGAGCGGCATTACTTCTGCTGGCTCTCAGTGTGATGTTATATCCTCTTGGGTCCTCAACTAATCGCAGTGATATTCTGCAGTCAGGTGAGCATGCTGAACGATCAATGGGCTCCACATACACCTGCAGAGACACATAATTTAGCTCAAACTAAATAAGTAAGTGTGTATTTCTTAACCATAAACTTCTTTGAAATGCAGATAAAACAAAGATCATGTTCTTCTCTAGAGTAAGTGAAATTGTAAGTCTATAGATCTGCACTTTAGATGATATACTGATTGAGAAAGTCTGTCATTATAAAAATTTAGGCATCTGGATTGATGACAAATACACTTTTAAAACCCATATAGACAAAGCCACAAATTTAGGATGTGCTTGGTTTTTGTATAGAACCAGGCCCTGTTTAGTATTTTGTTCTAATAAAAGGATTGATGAAGAGACCTTTCTCTCTGTATTGGATTATGGAGATGTTATTTATAGACTTCCTCCTATCTATAAACCTTAAACGTCTAGATGCTGTGTCACACAGCTTTTTGATACACGACCACCCTTATGTCACCCATCATTGTGTTTCGTATCAGAAGGTGGGCTGGTCCTCCCTCTGTGTCAGCACTTTTATCTATTCATCTATAAAAGACTGCTGCAAAAATGACCACCTGATATATCATAACTCTTGTCCCTAAGACGTTATCCATTCTCAGGACGTGATGACACTATATGTTCCCACAGTAAATACTCATCTTGCAAAGACAGCTTTCAGATATTTTGCCCCATTTGTCTGACGTAATTTACAGAGTAGACTACAATGTGACACACAGATATTGATAAGGCAATTCATATATTTAATTAGTGGTTCTATTTTTTTTATCGACTTAAGGCGTGACTGTTTTACATAATACGCTTTTTGTTCCTTTTAATACCTACACCAAGGATGTTTTAGAATGCATTTATTTGTAATTTGTCATCCTGCCATCTACAGGGATGTACATTTAGATCCTTGCTATTTTATTATTACTGTGTGAATATATTTCATTACCATCATCAGATTATATTTTAATCTGTACTCAGGTCTCGATCTCAATGTGACTTCCAAGTGCAATAACAAGCACAAACTAATGAAACAGAACCAGTTTATCTGCCATTATAACCTGCACAGGTGTTCCTACCAGATGGCCACTTGCAGTCCTGCAGGTGACTGTGAAGGTGTCTGGATCTTTAGTGGGAGGGAAGGACTGAAACACAAGTTCAACCTCAGCTGGGTTTAAATGCTGTTCACAGGTCAGCAAGATCACCTGAGGAACAGGGAATGCAATTGTAATACACCTGGAAAGATAACTGAGCACAGTGGATGGTGAACACAAACAGCTGCACAGAGAAGTGAAAGCACGTGTTTATCTTACCTGACAGACACCAGAGAGTAACCACAGACGCTCTGCTGCACCCATCGGACATGTCACTCCATCTCACCAAGCACCTGGACACACACAGTCACCTCCAAGGCGAGAAACAGCTGATCCTGGATTTGCTTTTACACGCTGGTAGTCTCATAAGTAAACCAGAGACAGCTGTGCGTAAACATCAGGGCTGGAAAGTCCCAAACTATTTGAGTCGCTGACGCACAGCTGAGCGTCAAAAAGGCGACTTCTTAACTGCGCTGAAACGTCTGAGACAGTGAGTTACAGCTGCCTGTCTGTCATAAACTCGGAGGGGAAACTTCTACGTGTCTGTTCTTCATTTTCAATCAGAGCCTGGACTTTGAATTTAGCGCGCAGTCAAAGTCAGCGTTCAATGGCTGGTTCCTCCTAAAAGTAGAGTCTGATGTGGGGGGAGAGGAGAGAGAGAGAGAGAGAGAGAGAGACTTAGAGAGAGGGAGAGAGAGAGAGACTGAGAGAGGGAGAAAGAGAGAGAGAGAGAGAGACTGAAAGAGGGAGAGAGAGAGACTAAGAGAGGGAGAAAGAGAGAGAGAGACTGAGAGAGGGAGAAAGAGAGAGAGAGGGAGAGACGGAGAGAGAGAGAGGCTGACCTGAAGACACACAGAGAGAGAGAGAGATGGAGAGAGAGACTGACCTGAAGAGAGAGAGGGTGAGAGGGCGAGCGAGAGAGAGAGAGACTGAGAGTCGGGGACAGAGAGAGAGAGAGATTGTGTCTGTATGAGTTCAACCCAGTTTGTTCTGGCTCTTTGTTGGGATAAGAGCAACTCACTATGGCAACCTTGGGCACATGGCCACTACAGAGAAGGCCTCCTGAGGAGAGGAGAGAAGGGGAGAGAGGAAAGGAGAGGAGATGAGAGGTGGGCATGTGGGACATACTGAGAGGAGGAGAGGGATAAGAGATGCGGTGGTGCTTCATGGGAAATTGAAATGTGCCCAGTGGGCAAAGCCACCAGCTTCATGCCTCTGAACGACCGACAGCCAGTCAGTCAGAGCAGACGGGTCTCAGATTTTGTTTTCATGAGTTCTTTTAACCTCTAAAATAAGCATGTGCTGCAAATTGTTCCTCGCAGCGCAGTGGTGAAAACGGTTTGGCTTGGACGTGGGGTGTGGTGGAAGTAGTGGCCCGTGCGGAATGACAGGAATGCAAAAGGGAGAAATGATTGACAGACAGAAAGCTGAAGTCCACCGAGGGGTTCTGTTATGAAGAGGCGACTCCCACACAGCAATAACGTCCCGGCGGTGAAACACAAACACATGTCAGCAGGACAAATGCTGGATCAGGATGAGTGTGTATGTTGCAGGTCATGAGGACAGAGAGTCTTGCAATAATTCACTATTAAATCTTTTATTCACCTACTTTAGTTCAAAATAAAGAAACTACAAAGAGGGCAAGGATCACATTTTTGAAACTAGTTCATCTTTTCTAAGGAAACAAAGCATCGCATAACACTTTCATTTGTACAAAGGCTAAATGTATCTCCTAAGACAAACCAAAATGCATACACAGTGTTTGAACCCAACAGCAGATATATATAAAAAATGCAACAACTCCTCTGTCAACATGATATCAATTGTTAATATACAGAAGATAAGAAGCTAATGGCATTGAACTATTACTTGAAAGCTCTAGAAAGCTGACTGGGTTGGCACAGCAAGACAACAAAGACTAATGTGCAAACAAAACTAGTTGAAAACAACCTCCCTCAGTTATCTTAAATAACTTTGAGTTACAACTACGACTCAAGGTCAGTGTTGTATGCTTGTATAGTATAGTGTCAAACAAAATGAAACATGGCTGCTTTCCATGCTTGTTTGTCAGTACTGTCAAAAATAAATCCCTCTATTCATACATTCTCTTCATTTGTTATGCTCTCATTGCTTTTTTCATTCTGCCTGGACTCCTGTTTTTAGTTCCACTGGCAGGAACAGTCCAGAGGCTCTTGGAAGTTGTACTCTACGACAGTGGAGTTGCGAGAGCAGTAGAGCGTGACGGAGCGGGTTTGAAGTCCACTCTCACGGCAGCACTTACAGAACCGGGCGTGACTGTTGATGTTAAAGTTGAATATGGTGGCGGACGGACATTTCCCATCGCAAGAATAGACTGTCACCTGGAAGAGGAGGGAGACGGGATGATGACAGGAGGAGGCTTCAGGTAAGGCACATTTTTTTTTATTTTCATAATGTTTATAATTTTCAGCCTCATGATTTGATGTTATCGTGTCTCTCCTCTCTCACCGGCGCATTGCTCCTGCAGTCATCTTTTCTAATGGTAGTCCGAATGGCCACACGTTTGCACGTCTTACCATCCTCTTTACCTACGCACATGTTCACACAGAAGTAAGACGCACACACAGAGACACACTCAGAAGTAACTCTAGACACACGTCATATAAAGACAACACTAACACAACATACCTTTCAACAGCTGAAAACATGAATATGCAAGTACAAACATACACAGAAACATGCACACACACAACATGTGCTCACACACAAACACACACTCTTTGATCATTTTCCTGAGGAGGTCTGCCACTCACACAACCCTGAAAGGCCTACTGAGCAGGGCTCTTTGTTGCCAAGCAGTAGGAGCTCGCTTTGATTGACAGTTGGGTGACGGGGGGGCGCAGTTCTCACAGCAGAGATCCGGCTCTCCTATTGGCTACTGACCGAAACTTAACCTTACGTTTAAGCCAATCAAAGCTGTTCAAATGGATTCTGTGTAGGTTTGGAATGTATGAAAAGAGTAGATGATCTCCAGATCTTTCTTAATGGACGACTGTAAAACTGGAGCACATTTTGTCTCACAAACTTTTTTTGTTAAAATATTTAAACTGCATATTGTGTTACGGATGGTTTGGCACTAGAGATTCATGCAAGGTTAAGTGTTATTCATGTTATATTGTGTTTTGAGGGTTAAATAGTGAAAGGAAGAAAATAAAAAGACACAAAAACAGACTCACATCTCACACATTCACACAAAGCTTGAAAGTGCAAGTGAATGAGTCACTGTGTGTCAGGATGCCAAAGAATCACTGTAAGTGGGAATAGTGCAAGGTGGTGGTACCTGTGTCACAGTTAGTACTACCAGTGGGGGTTACAGGATTAACGGTAAATGGTAAAACACCCACTCCAGAACCTGGGAGCATCGTCGGGACCGCAGCCGTCCGGTTCAAAGAACGTCATGAGGACACACACAAGGTTACGTTTGGTTCAAAAAACACAGTTCAGCTTCACACACAAGCACACAGAGGACAGAATCAGTGCAGCTGGCATGCACGTGGATTGCACCTCTTTTTTTGGGTCACTCTGGGCAGCCAGCCAAGGAACTCAGCCATTTGACGCACTACAAAGAGAAGCTCAGCAGGGCAAACTCTAACCCCTGAAACATCTCGCATCCTCATTGGTAAAACGCTCACCGTGGAGCACCCTGATTGGACAAACTGCAAGGTCACTGCTGAAGCAGGCAAGCGGGCGAGGCTGCAATATCCCCAAACAGACAAAATATCACCCCTGCATGTTTATTAAAGGTTTAATCCACACAACTTGAACATATCTTTTATTATTTTGTAAAGTTAACATGAAGATCAGCACACAGGTCATCGTCTTGAAAGCACAAGTTCAGGTAGTTTGGTTGCTGGCTTAGTAATGACTACTAAATGTTGATTTCAGTCATATCTTTTCATTCTGTTAATTTTCTCTAATTATTTCCGTGAGTCTTTCCACCAAATATTTCTTCTGCCTGAGCTGTGCTGGCTCCTGAGTATGAATGAATCCAGTATATGAATCAACAGAAAATTTGGGGACAAACCGTGAAAGCCAGGGATTGTGGGAAATGTAGTGACAGGCCAACAACAGGCTTTATCTCCACCCTCTACAACAGGCCACACCCCAAACCATTCAGCCAATAAGCCCATCCACTGCCAGGCAACAAGGCGCTCACCCCTCCGATTGACAGCTCAAAGCATTACCAGAAGCACCTAATAAATTTGGAGACTCACATGTCCTGCAGCAACCGTCCACATAGTTCTGAACTACACCGCCATTCTGCAGGAAGAGAACAGGAAGAGAAAACAAAGTTAATAGGACTCCAAAATGTCCAAACAATCTAATCCCAAATGCACCAATCCAGTGTTTTCCAGTGCTGTTTTTATTTGGCTGACAAAAGGGGATGTTACTGTAATTATTAGGCTTATGAATGCAAACAATAAATGGTTGCAAAAGCTTTATCAGTGTATACTGTGCACTGAAGTACATGTAGAAGTCCTGACCTGGAGACACTCTGTGTCATTGAAAGGCGGGCAAACCACCCCAGAGGCAAGTATCACCGTTCCCACTGCTGTTTCCATACAGTCGTAACGTGTACAGTTCTCCACCCAGGAACTCCCTGCCTGCACACACAATCAGAATCATTACTGCTCAAAAAAGGGGGTCATTGAGCACATGAGGGTGTGTTTGTTCTTACAGTGAAAAGCTCTGTTGTCCCGTTTTCATTGGTGAAAGTACAGGAGACATTTTTGCAGGAGCCGCAGCACACCTGAGGGTCCGTGGATGGTACGTACACCTGGTGCTATAAAGATGAGATGCATACAGAAAGGAAGATAAGTGGATGAGGCAGGCTGTAAAAGCTATTGTACACCTGAAGAGATGAAATCAGAAAACAACAATGACTGTGATCTATCAAAGGTGGTAAATTTGTTGGATACATACTTGTCCACATTTTTGGGAGCAGTTGACAGAGGAAATTTCCATAGCGTAGAAGCCAGAGTCTGGATCTCTGTGATGCAGGCAGTGGACAGTGTAACACAGCTCTCCTTCAAGGTACTGAACCAGAGACTGGCCTGGGCCCAGCACTGTTACCCCTTGGAATAGACAAACCTCTGCCTTCTCTATACACACAGACACACACATGCACACACACACACATAAACATAGGATGAATAATTATATTGTAACTGACAAATAAAAGGTTTTTCAGAGACAGTAAATACGAAGCTGTCAGGGAGTCTGTAATTTGAGTAGTATGAAGCTGTGGCTGAAACAATGTCTACAGCATGTCTATTGTTGCACTAATGTCAGGTATGTGTCTGAGCTTTCATGCTTTTATTACACGTACGGCATGTATGCTGAGGACAGCCACAGTTGGTGCTGCTGTCTGGAACCTCGACCAGCACTTCCCCCTGAGAGAACACAGAGTGCTGACTTAGCTGAATTTGCTCACTTTTTCTTCCTTCTAGCAAAAACCTGATTAGACAGTGACTAGTGATGCTGCTTTTCGCTGACTTACCACCTGACAGATGGGGAGAGCGCTGTCCTCACATTGGCATTCTGGAAGTAAAAGAGAGAAAGTTAAAGGGAGAGGTGGCGTGAACTTTATGCAAGTATGTGAGAGGCATAACAACTTTAATCCCATCATCAACTTAACACACACCAGAAGCAAATGGGATATACAGTATGTGTATGCATGTCATGTCAATGAATGTCTGTGAGTAGTTTTGTACCGCAGTGGTGCTGTGGGCAGCAATGCCCAGGGACAGTAGTTTGAACCAAAGAGAGACCAGGTGCACAGCTCACAAAAGAGTCAGGGCACAGGTTGACATCACACACTGCAACACATGGGAGAAAGTATAAACATGACGTTGAAGACACAGGCACAAAAACACACATAAACACACACGCTTACCACAATGGTACTGAGGACAGCAGCTGTTGGTGGTGTTAAGATCCACAGCCAGAATTTCTCCATGTGAACACGTTGGAATGGGTTCAATGCATGACTCACACACTGCTCAGACAGAAAACACAAACTGTGTTCAAATTCAGTTTTGTTGCTGTAATTGATGGAGGTGTCAAAAATGGAAACAGCAGATGGCCAACCACACACTAAAGACTTCCGATTTCAGTTTCTAGACTGACCTGTGAATTGCAATTAAAAACCTACCACACAGGTAAGAGTAGCAGCAGGATTTTTCCCCCCTGACCTCCACTAGGAACTGATCTTCTCTGCAGTTGGGGGCAGACACAGGAGGGCATGCCATGGGGTCACACTCTGAGAAAGGCCAGTCAAAGCAAAGTGTTCAGCAAAAGTAAAAATTCAGGCCAAATATCACACTAAACAAAGAGTTTACAACATGCCTAAAAACTTTGCAGGAAACAATGGAAAATTAAAATTTGTTCTTACCACATCTGTACTCTGGGCAACAGGACAGAGCACTGTAACCAATCACGAGCCTGTTCCCATTGTCACAAGGTGGAGCTTCACTGTCACAGATAGTCATGTTGCACTCTGAGGAGCAGTGAAGGAGAAAAAAAGACGTGGGGAGGAAAGATCATTTCATGGGTCCAATGTTCATTAGAATGTTACGGTTTTTGGTCTACAGAAGTGGTGAACCACCATCAGCAATATAATATTACCATAAAAGGGTAAGGGCAAGACTTAGAGGCAAAATGAAGGGAAAAGAGTAAACCATACATCTCGAGTGCCCTCTCCAGAAATTTGTGCTTGGATCAGATGGATTTGCTTGGCAAAGAATTTCATTTTTAAACTCACCACAGATCTTCTTTGGGCAGCAGGCTCCTTCTTCCACTACATCCAGTACATACTCTCCTTCCCTCTCACACAGTGGTGTAGGGACAGAGTTGCAGTCTGGCTCGACAGCCACCACAGAGCCATTCTCCATACACTTGTACAGACAGCAGCTGCGAGTAGAGCCATTCCACACCTCGCCCGGGGCCCGGGGGTTACCCTCATTATCTGTGCACACTGAACACATCAGAGTCAAGTAAATACACTGATGATTTGGCTGTATGTGAGACTAGGAGTGATTTAAAGCACGGTCGAAAACTTATTCAGACCCTCTGACAGTGTGGTTTTCATTACAAAGGCATGAAATTGCTCTGTCACTCACCGCAGCGATCCTCAGTCACACAGTAAGGGGAGTCAGCGCGGTGCAGGATGGTTCCACTGCGGCACACACACTCCTCTCTGATGAAGGAGCAGGTGGTCTCCTCGTAGTACTCTCTGTTTAGACAGGTGCGGCTGGTGCAGGTGCTCACACATGGCTGATACTCCTTACCAGGGGGACACCGCAATGCTACAGGATGACAGACATTTAGCAATGCATGAGCAAATGAGAATCACGAGTGACTACATCTGCATATGTGTGTGTCATTTCTATGTCTCCTTACGGCAGAAGTTGTGTCGTCTCCAGCTGATGCAGACTTGGTGTGTGTAGCAGACTGCCACGTATGCCGCTAGAAAGTCACACTGGTGATCCTTGTAGTGCAAGTCCCCTGCCCACATGATGTCACAGAACTGCTCCGGAGTGACCTGCAAATACATAACCAGGCCAAAGTCATGTAGGGTTTCGGCTAATGAATATTTGAATTATCTGTTAATCACTTAAATGTTTTAGATCACACAATTAATGGGTTTGTCTTGATTTAACCGACTCAAAGCTCAAAACCCAAATCTATACATTCCACAATGATGTAATTAGAGAAAAAACAATAAAAAATGAATCTTCAAAATTACTGTAGATTAATTACATCTTCACCGACTCATCGATGAATCGAATGACCTATTCAGAACTGAAGTCATGGCAAAGAAACTGAATACATTCTCTACGATCAAGCTTGCAAAATGCTGCATGAATACTTCAGCTACCTTGCTGTGACATGGCGTGAAGGCTCTCTGGCGGAGCATGGAGAGACAGGTGGAGCAGTCCCCGGTGGTGCAGTTGTCTCCGACCCTGCGTGTGTGTTCAGTTTCATCGGTGGTGTGAACTCTCCAAGCCTGCAAGAAGAGCACCATGTCTCCCACCTCCCTGACCACTGTACCATTGGGCAGCTTCAGGTCATCCTCTGGGTTTCCGTCACAACACCCTGACATAATAGACAGACAGATGTTTGGTGTATGTGTTATACTACTACATTGACAGTAAGCAATATAAATGTAGAGTCAGATAATGCGTGAGTGAAACCACCTAATTAAACTTAATGGCTCTCAACATCTCAAATTGTCATATCCCATAATGAGTCAAGTCAAAGTGATGCTGCTGTTTAGACACTAAGCCTTCAGGTGCTGATAGCTGGCACTTTGATAAATGAGGCTGGTGCTGATGCAGTCAAAGCTGGTGTATGTATGTGTGTGTGAGTGTGTGTGTGGACTCACCACACAGGCCTCGAGTAGGCACAGATGCATTATAAGGGGCGTTGTACTGCAGCACCATGATGCCAGTGCTGTGATACCATTGTATGCTGACCCCACCAGGTGTGTGGATCAGGTACATGCTGCCTGTGTCTTCCACATAAAGAGAGTGACGGGAGAATGGGAGTCTAGCAGGTCTGTAGTTTACTGTCACCTGGAGACAGATGGACACACAAGAACCAAGTTATTTGCATGGGACAAGTTGAACTCTTGGCAGTAAGTTAGAGATTTACCTTGCGATCCAGTCGGTTGATAATGATTCTGTAGGAGGAGGTAGTAATGTTCAGCTTCTTAAAACACAAACCAGATGTACCACCTGTAGGACTCTATAGGGGAGTGACATTAGAAAATGTAACGATACAAGATAATATTTACTGAAGGAATAACACAGCTGTAGGGAATGATAAGGGCGAGAGGAGACTGTACTCACAGTTCGTCTGATGGAGTTGACACTCTACAAAGAACACAAAACATTTCACAAAAAACATTTGTTCTCAGATGTCTTATGATACAGCTCATATTTCATTATTTGTATGTTACCTGGCTGGTTGGACATTTCTCCACGGTGCCAATAATAGTCTCTCTGGGCAGATTAACCAGGATGTAGGAGCCGTTATCATACAAGGCTACGTTGTTGCCATCAAAGGTGATAACACGCAGGTCTGACATCACAGTGCAGCGACCTGGAAAGAAGCAATTGTATCAATACAATCAAATTCGGATCATTGCAGCAAATGATGAATTCTAATCACAAGGCCTGCTTATTACTGAATAATATTTCTGGATCACTAGGAAAATCAAATCAAACTCACAGGGGCACTGCCACTGTGGACAGCAGGGGTCTGTGTTGATGAGGATGGGCAGACCCAGCAGACTGCACTGGGGCTGCGTGGTGTTGTAGCGACAGTGTAGAGAGGAGTTGTGAAGAAGTAGCTCTCCACTGAAACAGATCAGCTCAGCACACTCATCTATACGATAGGAGTACGGAGGCTATAGAGACAAACATGACATTTTGTTTTGCATGTTTATGTGTCACAACACTTCTTCATAGATTTTTTTATTAGCAAACACAAATATTTGCATTTATCATTTGTCCATTTCCACCCATTATCACATAGTACCACTCACTCAACCATTATGTAAGTTATCGGTGACACAGTAAAGCATAACTGTCCCAATTCCGCAACTTCAATACACACATATTTGTCTTCAAGGTGTCTGTGTGCATGTTTATGAACAGTGTGTTTGTGGCTGTGTACTGAACTTCAACTACAACAGTGACACTTACTGTGCAGGGAGTAGTGGGCAAGAGGAAAGGCTGTGTGGTTGACGCTTCCTCTGTTGTAGGAGAGGTGTCAGGGCTTGTGATTATTTCAGTGGTTCCCGACTCAGTAGTGGGCTCGATGGTTGTAGGAAGCGGTGCTGTAGTTGTCACAACTGCTGAGGTGTCTGTTGGGGTGGTGGTCTCGATGGTGACTGTTGTATCCGCTGGGGTAGGGTGAGGAGTTGTGGTTTCGGTGGTGGTTTCAGGAACAGAAGTGGTGGTGGTGGGGGCAGTTGTTACGGCTGTGGTGGGTGGTGGCTGCGTGGAGGTGGAGGTTGGAGGAGGTGGGGTGGAAGTTATTGGGGATGTTGGAGATGGTGTGGACGTTGTGGTAACAGTGGTGGTGGTAGGAGTGGAGGGTGTGGTGGTTGAGGCAAGAGTAGTAGGTGATGGAGGAGACAAAGTCGAGGGAACTGTAGTAGCCTCAGTGGATACCATGGAGGGTGTAGCAGTGGTGACTGTTGTAGTGACCCCTGTGGTTACTGTAGTTTGAGTCAGGGTCATTTCAGTTGTGCTGGTAGTTGTTGTCTCTGGTGTGGTTGATGGAGTGAGAGTGGTAGGAACAAGAGTGGTGGGAGGAGCAGTTGTAGATGGAGCTGGGGTGAGTGGAGTGGTGACACGCTCGGTGGGTAATGTTGTACTGGGAGTAGTGGGAGTGGTAGTGGTTGTTGTGGGCCTGACAGTAGTGGAGGTAGTCGTTACTCTAGTGGTGGTTGTGGTGGTGGTTCTAGTGGTTGTAGTAGCAGACGTGGTTCTGGGTGTAGGCCTTGTGGTAGTTGTAGTAGTCGTAGTTGTTGTTGTGGTTGTAGTTGGAGTTGTTGGTGGTGCTGTAGTAGTTCTGTTGGACCGCGTCACATATGCAAAGGGTGTCGGGGTAGGGGGAAGGGACACACCTAGTGGAGACGATTAATACGGAAAGTATATTTTTTGAACTGATTAAAAACAGTAAAGAAAATAATACATGTATTGGATAAGGAAACCATAACTTTTAAGGCATTTTGAAGACAAACCACTCGTCCGTGGTACTCACAGTCCTCTGTGTAAACACATCTTCTCGTGACTTCATCAAGGACCATGTTCTTGGGACAGCGTGGGAAGCAGCCCTCCACACTGCGACATACAGAAACCATTTCAGCACGTGAGCTAAGCATACATTATGTTGTTTGTAAAATGAGTGCTTTGAATGAGTCAAGCTTCTCACAGAGGCAGGAACTGGCAGCGTGTGGCATCTGGGTCACTGCATGTGTGGACACAAGGGCTCGCACAGGCCTGGTAGCGCCACTCACACATCATACGGTAAGGTATCACAAAACTGCTCTCTGTCAGAGGAGAGGGAAAACACATGATTAGCTTTATGTGTACGTTAATGCATGTGTGTTGGGTACATGTATGTGTTCCTGACCCTCGAGTGTGAAGCTGCTGCTGCCTTTGAAGCCATCTGATGTGTCGTATCTCTGAGCTCGCGCAGTGGTGCGTGTCAGCGTCAGAAAGATTCCAGGTTGGCTGACAAGCTCAAACGAGCTGTGACCTGGCAAAAAGAGCCCCTGGTGCTGGATAAAGGTTGCCCTTCGGCTAAAGTCAGCCCCTCGGCTCCAGCGCTCCATCTGAAGACGGCTGCGCCCTGACACGACAAGGAAATAGTTCGGTCTCTCTGCAGACTCCAGTGACACCACAGGGACACCTGGGAAAATAAGTGAGTGTGGGTTAATTTTTGGGGCAGTTTGATAGCTAAGAGGCATATAGGAAATGTGGGGAGGGAGGGGGGGTATGATATGCAAAAAGGGTGCCCAGCTGGAATTGAACCGCAACACTGTGGTTATGAGGCACACCATTTGGCTACCAAGGCACTGCAAATGGGGCCTAATTTACCCATTAAGTGTGTAATTGTGTGTGAATGTGGATGCTCACGTGATGTTCTGTCCTTCTGTAGGCCCGCTGTGATCATGAAGTTGAACAGTAGGCCTGGGGGAGGCAACTGCCCTGGTCTCTCTCTCACCAGAGGAAACACTGAGCTGCTGGTGCGATTCACCCCAAACATGGTGTCATTAGAAACAGCACTCACCAAAGAAAATGGGCCATCGCCTAGCTCTGTGGGGAAGTGACCGAAAGAGAAGG
The DNA here is from genome assembly GCA_025331565.1 of Holacanthus passer. Taxonomy (NCBI): domain Eukaryota; kingdom Metazoa; phylum Chordata; class Actinopteri; family Pomacanthidae; genus Holacanthus; species Holacanthus passer. The sequence continues at coordinate 7,141,813 of JAFREQ010000003.1, read as the reverse complement.
GAAATTAATGCGGTGACAAATTAGCAGGGAATCAGAGTGTATAAAGTTTGGAAACGACAATCAACAAAAAAGGTCTCTGAAAACGAGTAACCCTCACTCATACGTACCTTGATTATAGTATTCACAATCGTAGGCTGAAAGAGAGCAGTTCAAAAGTTATAAAGCATTTCAATTGTTCTGAGGTATTATGTAACTGAGATGAAACACAGCAGAATATTAGCTCATGCAAAGAGGTGCGCAGGGGTCACACCGACCAACACAGAGTAGAACAATGAATTATGAGCGCGCATGTGTGTGTCTACTCACGACAAACAGAGGGCGATCTCCAGTGTATTGTGACCCCCTGTTGACAGCATTTGTGTGCATATGCAGCAATGGATGTACAGAGACACTCACAATCTCCCCCACGGTTACAATTGCAAGTGTCTGTCAGGCAGTTCCTGTAGAACCAGGCCACGTCCACCTGGAGGGTACACCCAGCATTTATACATGGTCACACACACAAACAATCATAAAGTGAACCAGGCCAAATCTCGCTGGGGGAAACTCGGGGAGGTCTTGTTTAGAGGGTGAGTAGTTTTAATAATTCAAACAGGGAAGGAGTGATGAGATATCCGGACAAAGGAATGTGGGTCAACCTCTGGTCCAGAAGGGATCAGATGAGCTCTATGACAGACAGACAAAATGCATCAGCGATGAGTTGGTCTGTCCAAAGGCGAGATGAACTGGGCCTCTGTTTTTTTGACACTGGCGACTCTAATGCACATGAACGGAACACTTCATCCCTGCGAAACTTGAACCTGTATTATCATCATTTTAAATGGGAGAGGCACAAATATTGATTAGAATGTGTGCTGCATCCTGAGAAGAGCAGCAGGCGTCTAATTAAATACAGCCATGTTACTGAAAAGGTACTTTGGAGTCATGTAGACAAATTCTTATTTTTTATATTGGTTATGAGCAACAATCCAAAATCTGAATGACTAAAATGGTGAACTGTGGGCAGTATCATACATGGTGAAATTAATCTGATATTATCCTCAATACAAATTTTATTTTTAACAGCAAAAAATACCTATACAGCAGGATGTCTGAATTGTGTTTTGTGGCGCAGTGCACATTTTCTGTCACACTATGAATCTCCCTTGTTCCTATGTTTGAGTAAATACTTGGGCATCCAAAGCAATCCCATTATGCAGATTATACAAAAAAACAAAGAAACCGACTGTGTCTTTGCAGTGCAAGGACACTTACATTATAAAAATGAACAACAGTGTTTTATCTCAAGAAAGATGAGCTTTACGAGTGGAAATGTGGAGCTGGATTCTATCTGACCTCCTCGGATGGGTGCTTTTCTCTCCAATTAGGATATAGAGAAATCTCCAGTAAAGTCACTAAATAGGGATGTTTGGCTAACTTCACTAGCGTTATTAAATATTACTTCCCTTACTTCTGTTTTGAAAAGAAATCAGAACAGCTAAAGTGAACACAGTAGTCACTTCTCTTGACTGAATATGAGAAGAAAAACTCTGAATGTGTTCTCAAACCCTGACCGCACAGATTAAAGCTTCGGAGCAACTACTACTCTTTGGATCTATTTAATTGCGTGAAACTCTCCTTTACATTACATTTATGTGACTGAAGCTTTTATCCAACTTATAATAAGTGCTTTCAGCCACGTGGATACAAGCCAAGATTATAAAAATCATGCAAGTACATCAGCTTCATCAAATAGGTTGAACTGTCTCCTTATACAAATGTACCAACATACATACGTGTCTTGCACTTTAGTACCTTCTAAACAGAACATGATAAAGTAGCAGGGATTGGTCTCGGAGCTAAGTCATAAAAACTTTGAATGTAAGAAAACAACAGGATTCACTTAGTCTTCCTTTATTAACAAGGGGCAAATAAGCAATGTTTTCACATGCAGTGGGTCTGTTTTTCTCTGAGAAGGGACTAATCAAATCACAGTACTTACTTAAGAAGGGAAGTACTACGAAACAGCAGACATTATGAACAATACACCAGTAGTAATTAAATGCTTTAAAAAGCACACATATGGAAGGATTAGTTCTTGCATATCCATTGTGTTCATCCTCCATTGTGTTCAAGTATTATTTGTATGTTATTAATTAAGTCAAGTACAGTAAGTGAACTGGGTGCTGCAGTGTTATGTTTGTCTTCATGTGCACGTATAAACATGGCTCCATCTGCTGGCCACTTAGAGAAAGACAATCCTGCCATAAAACATTTAGGTGTGTGCCTGTGCGTGTGTCTGTGAATGTGCAGCCTTGCATCTGGTGTGGTATTTGGTATACGTCTCTTAGGAACAGGGTATTTTCTGGGATCAGTTAGGAGTTGTTCCCATAACCCCTCACCGGCCCCTACTCCCTTGTTGCAAGCAAGATAACCTTTCTACAGCTGCATTCACTCTGTAGAGACATTTGTATGGGTGGGTGTGTGTGTCAGTTCAATGACACTCACCACGTTGTGACAGGGTGCAAAGACATCACTGTAGAGGAGAGCACACTCCCTCTTGGCATACGGCTGTCTGCCCAAGTCCCCTTCACATGGTCGCTCAACTACATAGTCACTTTCACACTAAAATGCACAAAACACACACACACACAGAAGGTGATCGAGTGTCTGATTACTCTTAAATATCACAGTGGACTCGAGGGAGACAAGCACACATAAATTACAGGAGCAAAAGAGAGCCGGAGAGGAGTGAAAGAGCGAGTGAGTGGGAGATAGACAAAGACAGAAAGAGGAAAGAGGGTAAAGGGATAATTAATGGCGGAGAGGAGCTGAGCTGACTCATACCTGTCCCAGAGCCCAGCTATCTCCAAAGGTCTGCGCATTATTGACTTCCATGTGGCTGGAGGTGGTCATATCATTCACTGTCACACTGTCAAAATTTCCACATAGCCCACTCAGAAGGCCCTAGTGGAAAAAAGCAATCACAAAGTCAGTTTACACACACACATATATATATACACACACAGCACCAGTCAAGAGTGAGAGCCAAGAGCGTGCAAAGCTGTCAAAGCAAAAGGTGGGTACTTTGAAGAATCTAAAATATAAAACATATTCTGTATATATCATATATATGTATATCTAAGACACTAAGAACTCTTTCATTTCCAGACCTTCCACTGAGGTCCAGCTCTGATGTGTACAGTTGTCTTGCGGTCCCAGAGGATGGTCAGGTCCTGATTAGAGAAGTGGACCACAGTGTAGTATCCTGCCTTCCAAAGCTCAAACTCTGACCCTCGACCTATAACAGTGGATGGGCTCTATGGCAGGACAAAGATCTGTATTAGCAGGAATCACTGGGTTTTTGTTGAAATTTTTAATTTTGATGTTTTCGAGAGTAACAAGAGACACAGGTACACAGCTTGAGTGATAAAGAGACAGTGTGATTGCGTGTGTGTGTATAGTCCGTACAGGGTTGCCAGAGTTGTCTGTGAAGTAGATCTTGGTAAGTCCCACGTGAATGACCAGTATTTTCATGCACACAATGCCGCTCTCATAGCAGTCCTTGTTTTGAGCAACAATGGACACCTCGGATTCTCCTGCACTCTGGTGAGAGAGGAAGACAAAATATTACTCTCGTGAGGGAAGGAAGACTCGTCAGATTCTCTTATCTCTGTCCAACAAAAATAACACGTTACTGTTTATTTGTTCACAATTTCCTCTTTACAGTAGCCACAGAGGCCCGAAGTGCAATATCCGAATGCCACATGGCAGATTCAAACTTGGAATTTGATTCTACCTGTTTAGGAAACAGTGTCATACTGGATACATGAGAGGTGACAGAAAGAGGAAGCAACTCTAAGCTATTAAGGCACAGCTCTGACCTGCTTCCCCATTCTTTTCAGGTCCGCACGGTGGCCGGCAGTCTGTTGGGTCTGAATTGGAATGTCTGTTCTGCTAATTCTAATTCTATATCCCTGGGAGCGTAGGAGCCCTGGGGTTTGAAGCGAACACTGGTCTCTTTGTGCTGCTACAGCTTTGCACAACGTCTGCTAGCATTACCACGGTGCAAACCCACCAGCACACACACACAAACACACACCTTAATCTGCTCTAATTAAAAACCACTCTCACTTTCAAGATTAGAAATGAGCTTGGATCTTCTTTCCCAGATCCAAATCAGTCTTGGCCAGGAAATGTGGAGGATGCTCCTCCATCTCTCACACACACTTCTCTGACACAGTCTAGCGCAAGCACACTGACAGCATCTGATTAGCATTTCAGTGTTCAAGCTGAATCCATAAATTTGTCAAGTCAATTACGTAATTTTAAACTTGTATTTGCACATGTAACACCTAAATGTGTACACCAGACAGCACTTAGATCCACACACTCGCAGAGTCTACTCACTTTAAGCAGGTAAACCTGACAGTCAGAGTGGTAGTCATACTCCAGACCATCGAAGGTGTGGTAGTGTCTGTCGCTGTAGACAGTACACACAGCTGGACATGGTGAGTAGCTGCAGTTAAAAAAGCCACGGTGACACACACTGAGGAGACAGACAGGTCGATGCACATGAGAACAGGGAAGAGAAAACAGAGGTGGGACAAAAGTGCTGTTTTATGCCACACATGGAAACTCATCATACTATGAATTATACAATTTTAAGCTTTGAAATACAGTTGGGTGGAAATGAGTTCTAATCCTACATGGAAAAGTGCACACACTTAATGCTGTAAGAGATTAATTTGTAAATAATAAACTTCACTGCTCATTCTGGCTTTTCTTGGTCTCAGAGAAAAGACAAATGGGGAGTATCTTTAAGTTGTATACCATTTGTAACATGGTGTTTCCACAGTTTGTCCAGGCAGGTATTCAAGGCCCAGCCAGGCACAGGGGCAGTTCTCAGGGTAGTAACACTCTCCATGGTGCAGCACCAGCCTTCAGAGATCAGACATAACTCAAGTAGGAGGCACAGAACAAGCAAAGACCTGATTTCAAATCCATATTGAGCAAGTCATTTTCCCAGTTCTGTGAGTAAAACCTATATGTAACCTGTGGATGTTGGATACGCTTGACAATTATTTAGGAAAGTAAATAACATAACCTACCACTGTATATTCTCAAGGTGTTTCTGATGAAGGCTTTCAGTTGACAAAGGCATACACTGCTGTACATGCTCTGTCAGTCTTCCTTGATTAGATGCAGCTTTAGAAGACTATACCTGTGCTTTTCTCCTCACTAATTACAGATGGTTACTGACTCTCTATGTTCCAGGCAGCTGCTTTCATCACAGTATGAAAAGCCGCTTGCACGGATTTGATTTTGCTAATCCATAGCATGGTAACTCAGGCAAAGACAAGAAACTCTGAAGCACTGATCTCGAGCATTTTATACCATACCGAAAAAAATTTTTTTGCCAAATGGACTGGAAAAATGAGTTTTTAAAAGAGAAATACAGAACATCAGAAGGCATAAGGTTATTTAAGATTAAGGATTTTTACCCAGGAGGACAGACACAGCCAGGGATGCATGGTGTGTTGGGAGGGCAGGTGAGGTTCAACATCAGGTTACGGCAGGTTGGCGCACAGGCCACGCCTCCTCTTTGCTCGGTGCAGCTGTGGTACACTTTCCCCTCTGGACACTCCCCAACCTCCACACTGTCTGGCTCTACAATGTGCATGCACACACGCACACACGCACATACCCACACACACACAAACTCAAGAAAATCAATGCCCCAGCCGCCTTAAAAATCAACTGCAACAGCCAGTCATGGGAAACAAGCTACAACTACAGACATAAGGCTCTTGATTTCAGCAAGAGGGACCCAGCCTGAAACGGCACTTTGTTGTTGGAACGAACGAGAGCAGGAACTGAAGGGAGGGGGAGAGCGAAGAGGTTACCTTTTTCCTCTGGCACACACTCCATCTTCCCATTTCTGCACAGGCTGATGGAGGAGACAGGAAGGGAGAGAAAAAGGGGTGAGTGTTTGGGAAAGAGAGTAATGTTATCAAACACAAGGTTAGTTTAAGTGCTCTACGTCTCATTTGACAATCACTCAAGCTTCTATTGCTTTCTCAAATGTATCAGTGTGTGTACGGATGTCACACTGTGTGCAGTTAGGAGAGCAGCCAAAGTGAGTTTTCACTTTTCACTACAGGTCTAGGCCAGATGTGACTCACCAGGGGCCAGAGGCGCTGAAGGTCACTTCCCCTGGCTGTGACACACCACCCATCGAGTAACAGTGACACTGAGAGCTGAGGAGAAAGTCATGACATTATTTTAATTACATTAACTAACGACAGTGCTCTGTGTGTGTGTGTGTGTGGTTCTGCCAAATAGCAATTGATGACCATCGTTAGGATGATATATGAGGTGGTGAAGCCTTACAGTTGCACACAGCGCTGGCGTGCGTCATCATAGTAACTGCCGTCTGGACAGCCACACCCCTCAGCACAGTCATCTGGGCTACACGTCTCTGTGCTAGAGAGACCACGACAGGACCGGCCGCAAGACGACACGCAAGAGTGGTACAGCATGCCTCCAAGACACACCACTCCTGTACACATACATAAAGTAGCACTAATTTTATATACTGCACACCTAAGACAATTCAAGTTCTATACACACTATGTATATGTTTTTACTTTATGTGTATACTGAGTCACATCAAATTTCCATTACCACGTGATGGACAATGCATTTTTTCTGATTCTGACACAAATACCCAATCCATACATATGGTACAGTTTTAATCTGTGGCCATTGTGGCCACATACTCACCGCATTCAGAGACTTGTGATCTGAAATCAATGTCAACTCCGTGTCCGGAGCAGAGGTAAGCGTAGTGAGCCAGCACTGTGCACAAACAGCTGCTCCCGCAACGACAGGCCTGGTAGCGGCACTGCTGCTGGTAGATGTTTGGACTGATGTAGCCATGACACGGGGCAAACATACTCCCCACAAGCACCTCACACTGGGATGCATAGAATACTAGAACATACACACAGACACCACCTTGTTTAACACACTTCCAGTCTGAACAAACTAAGATACTGTGCAACTAAAACCTGTATAACTCACACTGCCACCTAGGATGTCAGGATGTACAGTGCAGTATTTAGAGCTGCAGTCATTTAAGCCCATGAAGTTTATCCTCCTTAATGTGAGGAACTCCATGGCTTGGCCTACACCTAACTAAGGTAAAAATAATGAGTGCATCCAAAATAATTTAAAAAAAAAAAAATGAAGCCATTATTACCATTATGCTGGTTCATCTCACATGGGTCTACAATGGGGAGGTTGACTGGAGCAACACAAGCAGATGAAACCTTCCAAGCATTGGCATGAAGCTGAGGAGTGCCCTCGATCATACCGGCTGGAGACCTACACACACAAATATAGTCAGGTAAAGTAACATTCTCAACATTGATCTATAAACTATAAATCTATAAATGTACTTGCTCACAGGAAGTCATCTCGTAGATTCCCATTAAAGGTTCCACAAAGGCCCAGAGTGTGTCCACGCCACTGGCCGTCCAGCTGCAGGTAGACCCGCCCGCCTCGACCATCATAATGCAGCTTCAGACCAATCCCTGTCTTCAGCAGTGTAAACACAGAGGTCAGCTTCCGCATGTCCACTGTATCTACATACCCAGAAACAAACATCAAGAGAGTAGGTGTAATAATTACTTTTAAATAGTACAAAGAGGAATATTTTCAGTGCAATCTGTCTTCACTTGATGTATAATATAAACCTGGTGTATCAAATGGCTTTTATGATTCCTACCATCAGCATAGGGCAGGACAGGTGCAGGGTTGATGCCAATTATCACCTCCCCCTCTCTGGTCAAAGTGATCTGACGACTCACATCTTCATCCAGCACCACTGTCACTGACTGAATACACACCTGCTGCTGGTCACACACACATCATGCACAAAGGGGACAAGTTAGATCTATGTAGAAAGAATACTGCAGGTTGGTGAGTGTGTGTGCCTGTGTTGTGTGTATGTGATGAATCCTGTGTGCTACCTCTGCACAGGTAGTGTACTGCAGTGTGACGGTGAATCTGCTGCTGCTGCGGCTCTTTGCCAGGACGTACTGGCACGCTCCCGGCTGAAGAAACATCCTACCATCAAATGTCGTCACAAACACATCACCTACCACCGAACACTCGGCTAAGAGGAGAGAAGAGGTATGGTAATGAATCTGAATTAATATTTCCTCCCTTTCCTGACTATTTGGAAAGCGTGAACTCACCTGTACAGTTGTTCTCTGTGCAGTTCCACACTCCTCCCATGCACACACTAAAAACAGAACACACAAGAAGTTAACAGCACATTGACAAATGCTCTCAAGTGATTACATGCAGACACTCACCAAACACTACATCCTTGTTGAAGCACATGTCCTTGTACATATGATGTACCATGGTAAACACATGGACACTGAGAAACAGAGATACATGTTCCATTTTGTAGGATAAGACCTGTGGGAGAAGGGATTGCAAAGTTTAGAATAACCATAGAGCTCAATCAACTAAACATAATTTAGCAGAAAATAGGAAGATAATTAAATACCATCAGGACAGTAGCAGCCATCCAGACAATGTAGGTTGGTTCCCAGGCACTCTTTCTCAAATGTACAGGTGGGTGGACAGCAACTAATACAGTCTCTATAGACAAAACTCTCCTCACAGCCATCATCTACATAAAAATACACATACCTCAGTTTGACACAATGGCAGACAAGCATGGAAAAAATGTTGACCTAATATAAATGTGCCTGATTAGTGCGACATGTCATGTATGAATTGAACTAATTTGTTGTCACTGAGAGTGTGGAGTTACACTGGTAACTTACTACAAGAAGGGAAGCTGTCTCTCCACTCTCTTACTGGATAGCCAACATGTGAGCAGGCTCTGGTGTACTCAACCAAGGCTCGACAAAACGTTTCCTCGTCATCAGATCTGAAAAAATTGATAAAAAAGAAAAAAACTGGATTATCCTGTAACTGGACTTACACTAATAACACCACGGATAAAAAAGGGTTAAAAGGTTAATGTATCAATAATCAAGGCAAGTGTTTTGACTTACACACAAAGGTCAGACACACAGCTGGCCACAAAGGGATTTGGGTCAATGTTTTCATGACAGGACAGAAATGGGAAGAAGAGAAGTGCACTGCATTTCTCTATGGCATCCTGCACACATTCACAGTAAATACAATATGGTATGAATAAAATGCACATAATAACAGAGAGGACCATTCCAGTTTTTTCAGAGTTATAACCTTAACAGAGATGCTAATTTTTCAATCTTAAGAGTTAATCATGAGCTAAGTTTACTGGTTTTATTTTGTCCCAGTTAGTACAAATATCAATGTGGTGTACTGTGGTGAGTCTAATTTGCCTCATTACTTCACATCCTTTGTGGTGTATTCACTGCACTGTCAATGTTGATCCCGAGTGTATGCCAATGGTAATACTGAGTAGAGCGAATTTTTCTGTGGTTCTTACATCCATGTCTGACTCAGACTGGCAGGGCCCATTGAAGTCGAGATCTACCGAGGGACAGGCTCTTTCATGAGGCAGGTCCACTGCCCAGCTGTTAGCAAACAGTGCAGGCTCATCTGTCCGAATGCCTAAAACACACACACATAACAGACAAGCCACAAGAAACAGATAGAAAATGCAGTTTCTTTCTTGCCATCAAACAAATTTACATTAAACATAAAATAGAATTCTGATAAAAAATAAAATTGAGCATTAAGAGGGAGTCAGATTTAGACTGTCTGTGTGCACGCACTGTGTCCATAGCAGCTTTATAGCTGGAGCCTTTCCACCTGTTTTATATCTTTCTCTGAGCTCATCCTCACTGTACTAGACAGCTCTCTGCTCAAACAAGTAGGGAATCACAGTTCATATTACTGGTCATTTGAGGTCACTTGCTCCTTCCAGCCATTCAAACCCCAAATTATCACTTCTCCCCTGTCCTTCCAGTCTGGGTTCTCCAAGTCCCACTGCTACTATAATTGGTCAGAATCAGTGTTGAGTGTATAATAATAATAATTGAGGTGAGTGGGTGGTGAGAGAAGGGATAAGAGGATGAGGGGCCGGTCAGGCCGGTCTTACCGCGGGTAGTGGTGAGGTCATCGCCAGCGAGGTGGTTAAAGTTCCCACACAGGCCACAGGGGGCACCCTGGTGCTCCTCACTCATCTTCAGGTAGACACCTGAGCCTCCATCCCAGGCCAAAGAGAAGCCAAACACACTCTTCACCAGCAGGTAATCAGCCAGTCGCTCAATAAACACACTGCCGACAGTCTGAGGCAGACTTAACCTGCCATTTCAGAGACAGACGTGTGAAGAGAGTGACAGAGAAAGTGAGGAAATCATCCTTATAATGCTCTATTGTGATTTTATGGTGGGTGTGGATGGGGCGGTAAGAAACTGAGTTGTTTTTTCCCTTTCTGTTCTTACAGCTTTGTAGCGAGACAAGATGTGAGACACGTCTTTGCAGAGCACACATACACATACACATACACACACACACACACACACACACACACACACACCTGCGGCCTCCCTGGTGGACCTGATATCCAGAGATGTGGATCTCATCCTCATTTGGGAAGAAGAGACTGAGAGCTCTTGGGCATGAGTACACGCTCCCATCACACACTCTGCTGTTGTGGACCTAAGAAGACAAGGAAAACGATGGCAGAAAATTAAAAAAAAAAAAAAAAAAGGATCAAATAGGGGGAAAGCATGGTAAATTTATAATCAAGGATTAGCCACGGTCTGTAACCTAAGCTAGCGTTCTAAAAACCACAGTCACTTGTCTGGTAATGATGTCACCAATAGCCAGAAATGGATACCGTGATGTGCCCTCCTAATTGCTGCAACAACTCAATTTACTTAGGCGATGATTATCAAGCAGTATAGCAAATAGACTCTATCAGAATTTGGCTAAACAGGCAATACTTTTTAGAAGGACAGATTTATTGTTATTTTTGTTCTTTTCATGGGATTTGTAGGCAATGAAAATAAGGAATTGTCATTAGGCTTAGTTTTAATGCAGCATGCGGGAACTAAGAGAACTAAAACAGGTATAAGTCTTCTGTTCCTCAATTTCAAACACAAAATTATTTAAGAGGTAAAGAAGAATAGACTCTATGCCAAAGATAGACAATTTAAAACTAACCAAAGGGATATGACAGGGTTACAGGGTTGACAATAACTGCTAATTGGCATGTGACCTACTGTTATATTACCCCTATGTAACTCCTGTTTGTCAAAGTATTTTGGTTTAGGTAGTTAAATACCACGGTACTTTAGCTTCTTTACATGACTTGTGTATTAATTTATCGTGACTGTAAACATGGTGCTATTTGGAAAAAGTCAACTACCCTATAGACACAAAGGTAAAATAATGATTAAATATTTCAGCGGGTAATTTCAATCTGTATGCTCTTACCCACACTGTGTACTGTGGTGAGGCTGAGTGGCAGTCCTGGGCCAGAATGTAAGAGCAGGTTCCAGGAAAGTAGAAATAGATTCCATCAAATGTTTCGTAGTGGTGCTGACCCCATGACCTGCAGATGCCGTCTCTATCCTGGCCCTGGTTAGGTACTGAGAGAAAAATGGGAAATTCACTCAGACAAGATTCTTGTGATGATGAAGTGGATCGGTTTCATGTGGTGAAACAAATTAATTTCAGCAGAAACTGACACTTGACTAAACTGAGAGGGCAACTCATACTTCCTATCTCTTTTATCATCTTTATAGCTTTCATCATCTTTTATTTCATTGAACTTATCAGTGGAAAATGAATACCTGAATTTTCTAAAAAGCCCTTTGTTACAGGAATTCCCCATAGCTGGCTCTGCCAAGATGCTGCCTAAGACGCTCCCTACAATCTGAGGGGGGGTGGGAGCTGGCGACAGTGAGTCACATCTTCTAATTTTATCAGTGAGTGGCTCATCATGCTAATGTGAATCCAAAATGGAGATGGTTTGTAAATGATGCTTTACATTAATTAATTACAAGATACTTGTGTTTCAATTAACAAAATGTCCCAATCTTATTTAATATTTGAAGGACATGTGTTCTGTGGCATCAGCTCTGTTACCCTGATCTTCAAAATCTGCATTACAGATGGAAAGCTTGATAATTTATCTTGAATTAAGCTCTGATGGGTTTTTCTGAGAAATCTTGTTATGGCCCACTTTCATGCTGTCTTTGTTTACTCGATTTTGATAAAAATGCATATTCTTTATCTTGTTGTAAATAGTCCATTTCAGAATTTCATTTCAAGCCTCAGTTCAGTTGCAGGTCCCTCTGGAACTATATTGTTTCCAACATGTGTGTCAACGCTAAATTAGTTTGTTGAAATGAAAAATGTCTTTACAATAATTGTGACCTCTGATCAGCTGATATACTGTATAAGGAGTCTGTTCAGGATATAGAAACCAGAAACTCCATCACTCAGCCCTTACCCTATTACCTTAGCAGGAGTGATTTTATATCTGCTGCTGTATGGAGTAAGGTCTATGTGTGTGCGTGGGTGGGTGAATGGATTGGACAATGGTGGATTTCTATTAACAAAAAAGAGAGATAGAGAGAGGAAGAGAACAACATCTGGGGAAATATAATAATTAATACTGTGTGTGTGCAGAACTGTAATTAACGTTTGTTGAATGATTTGAGAGTCTGATGCACACACACAAACAATCTTATACACACACTCATTCCTGTATAACAGAGTGTGTAACTGTATCCTGTTATTAAAAAGTTGTAAGCATGCTAACGAGCTGGTCTGTTGCATACCAGGAATGGTGCTTGTCAATCAACAATAAGGTCGCCATGTGAATGAGATTCTGATGAATCTGAGCCGACACAAAAAGGAAGACATGTAGGTGTGTGTGTGTGCGTGTGTGTGTGTTACTCACTGATCTGGCAGCGGTCTCCCAGTGCCTGGAACTGAGCACAGTCACACACACCGCCCTCCTGACACCAGCCACCATTGAGGCAGCCGCAATATTCTGGGAAAGATGCGAACAAACTCAAGCTCACTTATCCCAGTCTAGTATATGGGTAAGCTTCTGTAAGTGTATGTGATTGCTTCATAAGTAGCGTATTTACCTGAAGAGGCATCTCTGGCTGTGTAGTTGTGTAAAATGCTGCGTGACAGAGTACCCTCTGACAGCAGTGGTCTGTAAGTCTTGGAAAACAATAAACAATAAACACTTAGAGTAGTTCCTTAAATAATTCTCAAGCTTTAATAGCATCAGTGACCCAGTGCTGTACCCTCGGTGTACCTGCTGCTATAAGTTGAAAATTGCGTCAGGTTGAGTGGGAGAAAGTGTATGTGTTAGTGAGTGTGTCTCATTCTTTACAAAGACAGCTTTGTGTCGGTTAGCGTGTTGTGCGCATGTGGGTGCCCTGACCTCCTCTGGTTCTCTTAGGTGTAGTGTACCAACCTCCTCCCCGAGGAGATCCCGTTTCCTCCGAAGTGCATTAGCCCTTCTGCACACACACAAACATGCACATTAGTGGGAAGAAACAGTCAGAGGGGAGACTTAAGTGCACTTTACACCACTTGAATTCAGACTCCAAACTACTCTTTACTGAACCCTCACACACACAGGTGTACAGGCACACACACTCTTATGGTGTCTCTGTCACACATCCTAGTGACAAAGACAAAAAGTGTAAATGCAATCATCAATGTCAGCCTCTAAAATTGTATGAGAAAAATCATAGGGATGACTTTTTTAGGGCCACTCTATTAATGACAGAGAATCATTTATTAAGTTTCTTTCTTTGACTTACCTCTGTAGTCTTCCTTCTGCCACTGAAAGTCGGCTCTGAGCTCCTAAACACAAAGTTAAGCAATAAACATTCAACTGTTAAAACAGGTTCAGGACCATAGGATAGGATCAGTTATTCCTCTATTATAAATCATCTTTACAATGTGGCCAATGGTAGATCCAGGTGTCAAATCAGAAACATATCAGTGATTCACATCTGTGTCATTTGTAACATGATTTAGTAGTTAGATGCCATGTTAGGACACAATGTAAGGAGGCAGTAAAGGAGAGCAGTTTTATACAATGTGTGCTTTATGATATTTAAAGAAGTGAATTATCTCTGACAGATGATAGAGATGAACAGAAAGATAGACTACTCCAATAATATTGTAAAAGTACTTGTGACTTAATAATATTAATAATAATAATAACAATAATAAAGAAGATCTATTAATATCCCTCTATGTTGTTAAATGCAGCTCATATCTGTATTGGCATAGTGAACTTTATGACAAAACTACTGTGGCATTTTGGGGAAGTAAATCTGTCAGACTCACCCTCAAGTATGAGCAAGTGGGAGATTGAAAACGACATAAGAAGAAATCGTTTCACTGTCCACTTTAAGTTCATCTCAGAGTCCGAAAGGAAGTCCGGCCGAAACGTTAACGGTGCATCTCAGTAGTCCCGGGAGGAAAAGATGTAGGACGTTTGGTAGCACCAGGACGATGCTCGGTCGTTCATGTGAAAGTTACCTGGTGGCGACAGCCCACCTGAGCAGGTGACGAGGAGCCTCCACCTGTGTGGGCAGGTAAGCCTGGCTGCTCTCTCTGTCACTCCAACATCCTGAGCCAGCAACTCGCCTCTGGGTCTGTGTGTATGTCCCCAGGTCTGTGGCTCCATCACGGAGGGTTTCACCTCAAAAGTTCCCGTTTAATTTCCACCTGACAGACGAGCTGGGTGGGACAATTTAGACGTGGACACAAGCGGAGGATTGTAACTCCAGATCGCCAATTGCTCTGTTATAAAATTAGTAAAAACCTAAACAGTTCTTAGGAGCAGAAATAATGTTAATGTCAACCCATTGTGATTAAACCATGTGAACTCTACAGCAACAGCTACAACATAGACGTTATTTGGGCTAGCTAGCTAAAAACAAAATATAACGTTAGCACTTGGCGGGTGCGTTAAATTGATGCTAACTTACCTTAGCTGAGGCTAATGCTAGCTGATTTAAGCCAGCTTAGCGAAATAAACTATTCCTGTAACAAAAATGGAGCGTTACAGAATTTGACAATATTTTTCTGTGATATTGTTGGAGCTCTTGTTTTTCCCCCAATAACATCAATACTGAATCATGGGCTAAACGTTAGCTAGCTTCAGTTAGGCTAGCTACCAAGTTAACTGGTTTAGCTAGCAGTTTGCTTCTAAAAGGTTAATAACCAGCATCACCTATCAGATTTTTACTCAGTGTTTTAAACTTCTTGTCGAGGACTGGGTTGTAATAATGCTAATATAATATTAGGTGGGTTATAAAGCTAGCAAGGTTTGTTCATATGCAAACATAAAGGAAAAGTCATGTCAATTCTTATTGTATTTAATGTAGGTTTACTATATACATTAAAATCGTTTATTTTAAATATATAATTGGTTTTTGCAAATAATATTTAGCATTATATTAGATTGAATAAATCTTACCACATGTCTAGGCCTTACCTGAAGCTCATATGATTTGTTGTGCTTTATCTATCAATTAAATAAATACCTCATTTGGAAACAGGAAATCCTGATTGCTGATTGTTATATAACCATAAACATGTTGCTGACACAATAAAAGCACTGTACATTACCTTGCAAATCAATATAGCCCGAAGTAATACTATCATGAAGCTTATAATGATTGTCGCAGCAAGAATCAACTTTTAAAGTTATAGTTAGGCATTCCTGTTGTTTGTCCATATTGTATATAAATTTAGAAATAATGTATCATATTGGACATAGCATGGAAAAATAACTGAAAACGAAACACACAATAGGTTATTTTCACAGAAGACATTTTGACATCTCACTGTAGGAACACAGGTGTAAATAGTAAAATTTGTGATGCCTGAATTCCCTTTAATTGCTTCAGTTTCAGGGTCCTGGTTTTGCTGCCTCATTGTCACACTGTCATGTCTTACTAAGAAGCTTGGATGAAACTGATCCATTAACATAATTAATATAATTGTTATTAATAATACCTGTGCCTGTCCTACAGTCACAATTCAAAGCTGTGAAAGAAGAGAGAGAAAAAAGTGTTTGATCATATTCTTGTTGGGATTCTGGCCTGTTTTGGCATGATTTCACAGAGAGACCTGTCTATAAATTATGATGTCCAGACACTTATCTTGGCATTTATCTCACTCTAGGCTGTAGTCCAACACCATTACCAGTGTACTTTCTGAGCTCTTATATGTATCATTTCTGTTGTAAGATGATGTGATAAGATAAAATGGAAATTTGGAGGACATAAATTACAACCTAAGGAATTGATAACAACCAATTATTTAACTAACCATGAGTGAATATTATGAAAGTGAAGTGGCAGGATGATTTGAGGATCTCATTTCATTATCCTTTGGACTGTCTCCCTCTGCAGGTTAATCAGGTTTATGTCAGGTGTAGTGTGTTCAGCAGCACAGAACAGAAGAAAAACATACAAAGGTTTTAAAAAACTCATCTGGTTTAATTAGCTCTGTACATTGTGTTACATGTTTGATTAAAACCCTTTGTAGCAGTTTAGGTATAAGCAGGAGGAGGAAATCTCTTAAGGAAGAAGGCTTAAAGTCCATTAGAGTGATTTGGATAGTGTAACAGTAAAGCAGGATATTATTGAGTAGGTTACCTAGTTAAGTAGCTTAAAAGGTTTTTATGGGAATTAAGGGAGAGGTAGGAACATAAATTGGAAGATTCAAGGTACAATGCTGCAAGGTTTCAAAGCCCACTGAGGTCACGGTTTCATTTCTTATTGGAAATTAGCGCGTTGACTTCATCCTCTGGTTTGAGGCTGTGCCACTGGGCTATTGGCCTCCGGGGGTTAGCCAGCATGTCTGACCAGTGGCATTGTTCAGTCCCACTGCTGTTACCGCCCAGCAGCACCTTCCCAATGGCGTCATTCTTCCCGATCTTATCATAGTCCAACACAGTCACTGCTATCTGCACCTTCTGTTAATGAAAACGCACACACACAAAGAAAATTAATGAATGGCTGATGAATCGCGTTCGCCTGCATGTGTACAAAAATACGCACCTCAATCTGTTCACATGGCACTTCAAAGCTGAAAGACTCGTTGTAGTAAGGGTTCAAAGTGTTCTTCTTTATCGTTGTTTTCTTTTTCTTGAGTCGTTTCCCATTCTGCATTAAGTGGATCTTCACATAAGGGTCTGATAGAGGGAACAGAGAGGTTTTATGGCAGAGGAACAGACCAGCAGCCTGGCAGTGATGCAGTAAGTCCATCAGTGAAACACAACATCTATTGTAGGAGCTCCTGAAAGTTTTCCCCAAATAGAAACTGCGTGAAAGTGAACACACCACTTAAAAAGGCCTTAATGCTTAACCACAGTTAACAAACCTGAGCTATTTAGGGTGCACTTAGTCATAAAATGTACTGAGAGATATTCATATTTCTTATTGCTTGAAGAGTTTAAAATGATTTTTAAAAAGCTCTACTTTATTATGGCACTGACATCTTTAGTGAATAAACTAAAAGGAACTTGACATCGAGGTTACACTTAAATCTAATGTGAACTGAGTTTTCTTGCTGCTTGACTCACCTGATAATCCACCCACATCCATTTTCTTCAGGTTCTTGGCCTCCAAGATCACCACTGTCAGCTTCCCTGCAGTAGGCACATACCTCAAGGACAAACAAATGTCTCCAAGCTTCTCACTCTAATTCAAAGACAAAGAAGTGAGTATGTTGTTGGGGAATTGTCTAATAACTTAAGTGTGGCTTCACAGTTACATTTAAAAAAATATAGAAACTGCAATGAAAGGCTACAGTTTTCCTCAGAGACAGATGTTTCAAACACAGGGTGATTTTTCTGTGCAGTATTTTTGGATTTGCAATTAAGTGTAAATATAAGAAGGAGAAAGGATTTCATCATATTCAAGGCAAAGAAAAATCAAGCATCAGTAACCTTGTTCCCTAAACACAACAAGACAAATTTTAAAAAACCTCAAAGCAAGATTTGTTTTATCCTATTCAACTTGTACATCCCTTTTTTTTTTCATTTAACTCCTCTGCCCCTTTCACAGTGTGCTCCCACCTCCTCCTTCTCTGCCTTCTGCAGATCCCTCCACTCCTGCAGAGACTGGCTAAAGTCCACGCTGCTCATCGGTATCTTCACAGCTCCAATGGCATCGTGTTTTGAGAACCGGTCGAAGTCGTACACGGTCATCACTAGCGTCTTCCCGCCCAGCTCAGTGTACGCTACCTACAGAACACACATCACACATGATCCTTTAAAACATATCATGTGCCAAGTGCTTATAATGAACACCAATTCAGGATGATAAAATTAAATGTTTATTTGTCTTGGAGTTTTAATTGACCTTAAATGTGAAGGTTTCATTGAAGTTAGGTTCGAGGGTCTTCCTATGAACTTTGGTTTCAAACTTTTTCTTTTTGTCCGGGAGCAGATAGAGTTTAACATAAGGGTCAGAACTACCTCCCACATCCATCGCAGGAAGTTCAGCAGCCTGCAAGATGCCCACCACCAGCTAGAAAGTGACAGCAAAGGAAAGTAATAATGAGATGAGAATCTGGATAATTGACAGAGAAAGTATTAGAATGTGACATTTCTGAGCCGACAGATGGTGGGAAAACAACACGTCACAGTGAATAGCAGCATCTCACCGTATTATCTGTGAAGTTGTAGTCTAATGTGAAATGCAGCCTGCCCAGCTTCTCCTCCTCCTTGGGCTCATTATCCAACAGCTCCGTTTCTTTGTTACCGTCGTCTTTTAGCGGCTGTACACACACACACACAGACACACATCACATGCAGGTGAGATATATAGATTTACAGGTAATCAATGGAGACCTTCTGTCAACTTGTGGAGCAGCTCTCTGTGCTGTGTTCCTACAGTTTATTGTATAGCATTACACAGACAGAGGCAATTAAACAAAGATAATGTTACCATCAAACGCTTATTTATTGTTTAAAGGGGACGGAGGAAATTTTACGCCATCAGTGTGTTTAAATCTGAATCCTTGAAGACAGTGCGACAGTGATAGCAACTCATCTCAGACCTCAACCTTTACTACAACATGAGCAATGTGCAAAACATCCATTAGACCTAACACACACTGACAGTTTTACTACTCCTGAGTGACCCCGATGTCACCGCTGTGATACATTGCAAGGACAATACACCTGCAGGGGGAGGCTGTGTGTCTGTGTGTGTTTGTGTGTGTGTACCTTGTTGTATCCTCCATCCATTTCAGTGTCAAAGTCTCCCTTGCTCTTCTCTTTTCCCTTTTTCTTGTCCTTTTCTTTGTCCTTGTCCTTCTTTTTGAAGCACTTTTTCCACACACACGCGGCACACGACAGCACCACGCACAAACTCACGATGCAGAGGGCAGCAACGGCCCATGATGGCACTGCAAATCCACATGAAACACGCACACTTATAGAGGATACATAATTAATTTAAACTCTTTACATACACTTACAGTCAGCCACTTGAACACAGACTTCAAAATGGTATCCTTAAATTTCCCCTTGTGATAAAGCCATTTTACACAATGTCTGAAAACACAGTGTATCACATCAAGGGAGTCAACAAAATATCACCACCACTGGAAAATGCAATGCACTCCAATCCAATATTCCTGTAACAGCTATTGTCAGAGAGGTGCTGATTCTAATCTGTGGTCATTTTTAGGTCCTATTTTGTGGTGGTGTTATACTGGATTGCAATATATTGTAAGCTGCTTGCCCATCTTCTGTGTATTCTGCTTGTTCTGAAGCGTCAATGAAGTGATATATGAATCTGATATCTAATGACAGTCAAAATACAAAATCCAGTATTCAGTATCAGTAAGACAAACAGATAAACACTTAGGGCATGGAGATAACTACCCTGTATGCATTTTTAAACATAACATAACACAACATTACCTAATGTAGTAAATCTGTCCCATATAAACAAAAACTTTTTTGAAATTTTTGGGCTTTTTTGTAATATGCTGTGTGACCCTTGTTCAGTCATACATACCTGAAAACAAGACATTCCAGCCCCTTTACTTCCCACTAAAAGGCCCTGTCCACCAATGAAAAATGGGACTACAGATAATACTCTCTAGAATACAGTTATGGGGAGAATGAAAAATTTATACATATGATAACTGCAATTGTACTGTAAATCAAAACGTTTTTGGGCATGCACACAGTGAATTCAGTACCTTCAGTCCAGCATTTCCAGCATAGTGCTCTAATGAATCATGTAAAGTTCACATCTTTTATTCAAGTCAATTCTAGAGATTTATACTCAAATCTCTTCACATTTTACTGGAGCCGTCAAAAAATTTGATCTCATTTATATTCTTTAAACGGAATAATACTTTGATGACACACATGCTTTACTAAAAACCTCAAGGTTATACCTGGATCTGGTACTTGTTATTCGACCCAAATATGTTTCAAGATGCAGTTTTTAATGGCCATTACTTTGACATTATCGTATACATTTATGTTATGCCAGACCAGCCTGAAGGTCCATAGAGATGAAGAATGAGCTGGGTGTCCAACTCACTGTGGATGCTGCGCAGCTCACTCATGAATTTGTTGGGATTGTGGCCTCCAGATTGTTTTTGGTCCAGGGTGGTTGTTGCATTTGGCAAGTGGGTTGTGGTAGCGGGGGTGCCCGGTGCCGATGGGGCAGCTCGTCGGTTTCCTGTCATTATTTAAGGAGTCACAGCAGATCCAGAAATAAACTGGCAGAGAAAAAGAGATGGCTTAGTCCTAACAAAAACAACTTGTGCAATATTTGGAACATTACACACTAAAAAGAACCAGATATAGGCACATCTCTAAATGTCCTCCATATGAGCAAAAATCAAATGTGAGGAACCATCCAATCAAACCACATATATAGAGTTTCCCATAAATACTATTATCAGATGTATTTGAGGCAATAATTTGCTTATAGACACTGTTTGACCATCAGTGTCAAATGTCTTCTCCTTTTTCTGCTGGTCTGGCACAAACACTTGAACATGGGATATGCAAGCCGCTGTTTCTGCCAAACCTGCTGACATGGAGGTGGGGGAGAGGGATGGAGGAGAGGAAGGGGAGAAGTGAAGTTGAAGCGTCACGCGTACACCGCTGCTGTTCCACAGTGAGCTGCCAGAGGTGAGAATCATGTGCCAAGGTCATGCTGAGCGCAGGTTAACAATGTATATGAGAGAGAGGACCCCCTGCCAGGACTTGACTCCCAAGTGCAAATATGTTTTGAATGTTATTTTCTATTCTGCAGACATCACAGGTATTGAGTGTCTGTGCTTGAGTCAGCAAATGTGATCTCACACCCAAGAGACCACTGATCTCAGTTTATGTCTGCTTTTTCATGATTATTCACTAGTTTTTTTCCTGAAAAGACAAACAAATGGTACCACTGATACACTAACAGCTGCAAACACAGGTCAAGATACATCCAAAGATACCAGTAGTGATGGCACACAGAATAGTATGTCTCATATTTTACAGTTTTAATTATATTTGCTGTATATATTATACTGTTTTAAAGTTTAACTAAGTAAGTGTATAAATTGTTGTCTTTCATTTTTGCTGCAGAGGTGATAATGAGTGACTCAGTATTCACACCATATGGTCCTCCAGCTTCAGTTGTTAATGAGGCTAAAACTCTTTTTACACCTGATCTTACAAGGTGACGAATTCATTACAGTATATGAATTGTAGTTTCACTGAAAGATGAAAGCTCTTAAGTCAACAATGACAACTTCAAGACAAAAAAGCAGCCTTGTTTTTAGCTCGACATCAGAATTTTTCTCAACCTTTAAAAGAAGTCAAAAGCAAAAGAAAAATCACTGAATATGGAGTTACAAACTAATAAATTACCCATGATGATTGTGTTGTTGCACCGCAGCCTGTATTAATGGCAGACCTGATTAATATTATTTATCATTTATGCATCCATGGGTTTACACACAGTTACCTTTTCCCTTACCACGAGAGAGAACTAGAGTGCTTTTGATTGATAATACAAAGAGAAACAAAAGGACCCAGAAACATACCTGTATTCAGTCGTCCCAGCAGCAGTTTTCACACTCACAGGTACTCCTGTTCCCAACTGAGAGTTGGTGGAGGAGGAGGAAAGATGGCAGGACCAGAGAGGGCAGGAGAGGCGGAGGAAAACAGTGAGGTAAGAGAGTTTTTGTCTCTCACCACTTCTTAGACACCAAGAAGAAGAGTGCGGGTGTGTGAAAGCTGGATGAAGAGAGAGAAAACTA
This sequence comes from Holacanthus passer, assembly GCA_025331565.1. Lineage (NCBI taxonomy): Eukaryota > Metazoa > Chordata > Actinopteri > Pomacanthidae > Holacanthus > Holacanthus passer. Next base: position 7,119,505 of record JAFREQ010000003.1, on the reverse strand, counting down.
GAAGGAGGGTGGGACAAGATAGGGTTGGGATAGGTGGCATTGCTGCCTGGTCATATTGTGTTGCTTCCCTTTGTGTGTGTGTGTGTGTGTTTGGGTGAATGTGTTCTGTACATTCAGGTCTCATGGGAGAAGCGGTGCTCATTTCTGACGCCCCACCTCTTGTGACCTCTGTACCATCCCTACAGGTCACCCTCACCAGGCCACTGATGCATATTCATTAGTGTAGTGACATGGCTTTTTAAAGGCTCGTTAGCATAGTGAGAGTTCAGCAATAGAGGACATTTACATTCAGAGTGGACAGCTCCGTTGGTGTGTGCGCATCCGTACATCTGGCAGTGGCTGCAGAACTGTCTCATACTGTCTATGTATAGATGATGTTGCCTGATTTAGAAACTAAGGATGTGGTTTCTGCAGCAACACAGAGATCAAGTTCCGGCCCCGCCCCGTTCACCTTGAGGTACCAGAGATGCACTGAGATACTGTACAGAAGGAGGGATGACACGGGGGATGGCAGCGTAGGGGGAGCAGGACATAACCTCTGTCTGTGATGTATAGGAATATGTGGTCTATGTATTTATTTTGCTTATGACAAGCATTTTAGATCAATTGTGATTAGCACTCCTTAAAGTGTACTATTTCATTATATTTCTGACCCAGTCTGGCCGGCCAACTCTAGCTCAACATTGGAATCTTTAGCTGACATGATGGAAATCCTTCTTTTTTGGCCTTAGTACATTTATAAGTGTAGAAAATTAAGTAAAGTAAGCAAATTAATTTTGTTTATTTATTGAGGAAGTCTCTTTGAGGTGAATATCTCTTTTACGAGCAATTTCTGACAACAGTTTACATATACAACATTACAAGAGAGTATAGCCAGACAAAGCAGTCATCACACTCATAGACACATTTGAAAACAGTTACAAATATAAAAATAATAAATATTGGTGTCATGTTTAGCTATGAACTCAATTGATGATGTTAACTATTGCTTCATATGAGATGTATTAAAGGTGACAAAATTTACTGAAAAGAAATTGATTTTCATATTCAGTAAAGCATAGCATAGCACATGTGCTTAGAGACAAGCTTGTACATAGTGGCATTTTTACAGCAGACATTTGGACCTGTCGTAGTAGGAAAAGCACAGGTGTTACTAATAATATTAACAATGGCTTCGGCAGTTTGTCAACAATAGCACAATAGTCATTATTAATGGTTGCAAATTTACTTATGTCTTTCTCTACATGTACCACCACTATTATCAGCTGGGAGATTGTGAAAGCACATATGATGTCCACAGACAAATTGTTCATGTAAACACCCAAGTTGCATAAACAATGAACTAACACCCCCACATGCAATAAGCACATATTCACGTTATAATAATCACAAATATACTTTATGCAACACTTTCACACGTGCATTCCTGCACAGTTACAGTATCTGTACATATGCAATATCAACAGTGTGTGTTTGTTTTCGGGATAGAAAAAAACAGCTCATATTTATAAGCGCTAGGTGGCAGCAGTCATTTATGAATTAAATCACATCTCAGCAACAAACCACAGAAGAAGCTTCGTCTCTAGGATACAGAGGAAGCGTTACTGACATCGTGAGTTCTCTCCTACGGTTCTCTCAGATTGAAGCATGTTATTGGGAAAGACTGGGTTCTTTTGTGTGTTTTTCTGGCAGCTACACAATTGTGTCTTAAATCGTGTTTAGGCCTTACAATAAAATGAGCTCAAGGAAGCTGCGGACGAGCTTCTGCATTGGTTCAGCTAACTACCTAGCTAGGCGATGCTAACGTTGTAGCGTTAAGTAAACTACATTCAAATGGTGATTTACAAATCCGGTGGCACAGTACAGGAGAAGTTCACAGCACAAGACTTCAACAAAGTGAGCTCATCTGCCCATTTGCAGATCTGAAGCATACATACATAACATAAAGTCTAACCTCTAACATCATTCAAAAAATACTAACATAACATTGCATACTCATTGCGTTCATCAACATAACACATAGCTGGAACCTCTTTCATCGTGCAATCACTGAAATGTTGGAATGATTCATAAACATGTTTATGGGATCAGAATTATCCTGATTCCTGCATAACTTTTGCTCCTATTCAGCTAATTGTTGTCTTCCCCTGCAGAGCTCACCGTCTGATTTTACTGCACTTTGCACAGCCTGAAAGGCTATCACACAAAGATCAGACTTCTCATTGTTACTGAGAGTTTAATTTATTCCATCATACAAAATGGGTAAATCTGTCCCTCTGTACAGCCCTGACTAATTGGTATAAACAGACTTCCCAGTATGAATCAATTTATTTTCTGATTTACTGTGAACAGATATTTCTGATGTCACAGATATTGTTCATGAGTAATGCCTGCTCATTCTGTTAACTTGCACATGGAAACCAGGCTGTCTTAACACAGTAATGATTCATTAACTTTTAAAACTGAGAACATGGCTCTTGAATTTAAGCAAAGAGCCAAAATTGACACCTGCCATGTGTCAAATGTTGCTAAGTACAACTCTGCTGAATAAATTATATCGTTTCATGCATGCTTGTTGCATTTTGAGCCAATAACATTTGAATCCCTATGTAATTTTCCCTTCTGTTGCTTTTCACGATGAGCCAAAAAGCTATATTTAGACACTGCCCGTGATGCTAAATCAAATGAGTGAGTCACTAAGATTAAAAACCCTTGGTCTGTTGTTTGTTTACTAAATTTATATTTATTTTTTGCAATTGATAGTTGGAACCCTTGCCTATCCTGTCTTAAATCTCAGCCTGCCTGTCTTCCAGGGTGTGGGGATGCTGCGGGTGGAGCATCTTCACCTGGAACATGTTCTGCAGACTGTATCTGTGCTGGAGTCAGTCCTCCTCCGCAGTTTTGGCCCTGAAGGAGGACAGGTGCTGTTCACCCGAGACACAGGTCAGGTGATGTTGACCCGCTGTGGGACACGCATTCTCAGAGCGCTACGACTGGAACATCCACTGGCCAGGTAACACAGATACATCTACTCTTCACGATAATACTCTTTATCAAGTGGCATTTTTCTGTATGTGTTTGTGTGTTTTTTCTTTCTAGGATGGTGGTGGAGTGTGTCTTAAAACACAGCTCTGTAACGGGCGATGGATCCAAGACCTTTATTCTACTGTTGACGTCATTGCTACGGATGATTCATACAACAGCCTGCAAAGAGCCTAATTTGTCTCACACCTATAACTCCAGGGAAGCAGCAGAAGCTGCCACTGCCAGGCACTTGGCTGATGAACTGCTGGTATTTGCGTTGGAGGAGTTGGGTAATCTCATTGCTGTGGGAGTGGTCCCGTATGGGTGTCGTCTTTCATGGGAAGATTTCACTGCTAAAACACAATTACCAACTCACACGAACAATCACTGTGTTCAAAAGCTGCTGGCATCATTCTTTCATTCACGTCTGGGTCGCACCCACTGTGACTTTATTAGCGACCTCACCTGTGAACTGCTCACACGCTGGAACTTTAACAATCTCCAGCCTTCATTATCAATTCAGTTTGTAAATGACAACTTTCCTGCATTGCATACACCTGTGTCAGGCTTCCCTATTAGTTGTTCACGTTTGATTGAGGGGCAGGTCATTCATAGGGACTTTGCTACACCCTGCCACCAGACTGACCACCAGCCAGTTAAAGCTGTAGTTTTTACTGGGTACCTGCAGCCAAAATTGCTCCGTGCAGGAGAAGTGCTGGAGCTGGGATGTGGAGAGCAAGGGAAGGAGAGAAGTATCGTGCATTTCAACACCTGGGCAGAAAGGTCACTAGAGTGTGTCATCGCAAAGCTGCAGAATCTGGGTGTTTCTGTGCTCCTGTCTGCAGTCAAACAGTCTGCTGCTGTCCTGGCCTTAGCTGCACTGGCAGACATGTGCATTGTGGAGTGTGTCAGTGAAGATGAGCTGTCTCTCTTTGCCAAGCTAAGTGGGGCCAGACCTGTCTCAGACTGCTGGATGATTGAAGCAGACCATGTTGCTACGCTGACCTTTTGCCGACCGATACTGCTTGGAGCCCATAGGTATGAAAACACGTCTCTCTTTCTCACACATCTACTGTGCATACAAAGTCACAAAGAAGTACCTGTGGATTACACAAACCTGTAATTCATAAGGCTTTGATTACTGGTTCGATTCATGGAAGTAAAAATTGAACTCTTTTTTCTCTTTTACAGGTATGTCCATGTGGCTTTCCATGATTCAGAGGAAAAGGCCATGGTCACACCCTGTAGTCTGGTCGTTTGTGGTCCGGGGGAAGGACAAACTGACCAGTATGCATGTGCGTTTCGAGATGCCCTCCGCATGCTACTTTCAACTTGGGAGCCCATTGGTATGACTGCAGCAACAGCATCAAAGTGTTACTTGCAGTCAAACAAAAACTCATCTTCACATGCAGACGAACAGATCCGCAATGTGCCTCCCTTCCAGCAGTGTGTGTTGGAACCAGGCTGTGTTGTACCTGCTGGTGGAACATTTGAGTTTCTCTTAAATCATGCCCTCCTACAACATGGCCACAGTTGCTCAGTTTCTGATGACACAAATATGGGTATCCCTGCTGTTTCCCTGCTCTTGGCAAATGCTCTGATGAGCGTGCCTCGACAGATTTACACCCACAGTCCGCGATGTTTCCTGCAGACTCAAACGAGGCTCCTGAGTTTTATTCGATACACAAAGGAACACAACACAATCCTCATACAGGGTCGAGGTGAAAGTGAATGTCCTCTAGAGGAGGGGAAACAAAGCACCCATTGTTCTAGAGAGGCTGACATGTCATCAAAAGTTTTTATGTTGAACTTGGGCCTTGAATCTGTCTCCTGTAAATACCAGCTGCTTCTGGCCGTGCTGCAGTGTGTCTCGAGTCTTCTCCGGGTGGGCACGGTGCTGCACACACACACTGGCTTACACACACAGTCACGCAGACTTGCAAACGTTTCCTGGGAGGGCGCAGAGGACGAGGCTGAGGACTGAGATTGTATTGTGTCCCAAGATGAAAGCCATAAACTTATTTTCTCTTACTACTTACTCAGGTATCATTCAAAAGTTGGATGAAATATTTGCACTTTAATGCAGATTGCTACAGGAATTTATTATTTTGCCTCACCACAATATATTTGTGATGCATGTATTTGTTATAGAACTTTATGATTCCACTGAGATAGTAAATTACATTTCATGGCAGTGCTGCTGTGTTGTGTAGGAGGCCAATAAAAAGTTAAGGTGGTTCTGTACCATCCTGTCCTGAATCAAGGCTAGGTTTGGCAATAACAGTAAAACAAAAATGTCTGAATGTTATTCTCTGTATAGGACAGAATGTGCTGCTGTTATCAAACAGTTTAGTCTTTATCTACCGTGTGTTAATGTGAAGTAGTGTGAGAGTGTAAGTGTTATTATTGGCCTCTTTCCTCTTCAGTTCTCATCATGGTTCCTATTTTTTTCAGCATTTGTCTTTCTTATCTCGGTTTTCCTGCCCTCTTCCCTTGGCCAGTACACTTTCTGTTATATAAAAGGCATGCACACGGAATAACAGAGACATCGTCTCACAAATATACACGTTACTTTTTATAATCAGTGTTATCTCCATATTGGGGGTGGGGTGTCTGAGAGGGCAACACCCAGCTGTCAACAACCAAATCAAAGTGTACTTCCTTGTGCTGTTATCAAAGGAACACTAACTCTATTCTCACCTCTTTTTGGGGAAATAGTGAGTCATTAGAAATTAACTACACTCACTATCATACATAAATGTGCACTGTTTACTGTAATCAGTGTGTGCTTCCAGTTGCTCCAAGTTTTCCATAAATTAATTATGATGGGATAACCCAAAGCTTTGTTTGTGCTTTGGATCAAACTCTACATGAGTCACACTTGATGGTAACAAATATCAAAGAGAGGGGGGAAACAGATTTCTCAATGTTTTTTCCACTGCGCAAGAGGAAAAGAACCTCAATGTTGTTTTCAAGGCACCCACTTCCTGTGCAACCTTTACATGCCCCCTTTATCTTACACAGCTGAATCTAACATGCCAAGCAGACTAAATATGATGGTGTGTCAATTTAATAGTGTTTTTGCTATATAGTTCATGAACTTTACTCAGTGACCTGCTGAGAAAAGGCTCATTACCATTGACTCTTGCACTGTGTACGTGGATGATTGCCATAATATGATACCCTCAGGATTTACTCAGTTTGGTTTATTTGGCTGTCATTAATTTTCTCTGTAAAACATAGTGCATATGGTATAAATCAACCCAATCTTTGTAAAATGAAAAGGACATTATAAAATACATCATCATGTACTATACAACCACCTAAGTGTATAAATCTTTTACAAATAAAAAAAAAGACATTTACAAAACTTGACAAAAAAATTAAAGGCGTTTTTAGAAAGGGCAAGTTAGGAGTTGGAGAAAGAAAGGAACAAATTAAATGTCACAATGGAGGATTTAAAATGCTACTCTTAACACCAAGCTGGAACAAACCACAGTGACCACAGTTCACAGCTCAGCATTCAATTGGCTACTAGTCACCATGTTTTGATTTCAGTGTTGTAAGAAAAATGAATTTTAATTTCATTGGCTATTGCTGTATTGTGCTGAAGTGGTGGTGGTTGCCTTTTTTATGGCCTTGGTTCATGATTCTTCTTGCCAGTAGGTGAGAAATGTGATCAGTATACAATAGTATGATCTTTTGTTTAGATAATTAGCAGTTCACAAAACACTAATTTCAATCAAATGACCACAAAATTACACATTTCTGTACTACATTGCCACTGAAGCACAGATGACACCCATTCTATAGTTGGGCCAAATAACCACATCGCATCTATATGGTCCAGAAAGGTGGGCCTAAGTGTCAGCAGCACAGTTATAACTGATGTGTAATTGAACAATCAGAGATATCTGCACCCTGCGTAGCTTAGGTTGTTCCCCCTTGATCAAGCAGTGTTTCTATTGGCAGTGGTGAGTCACGTGACTCTAGGAATGACATCATGCAACATTAATAAGGACTTTAGGGTGCGATGGTGGGTGTCACACCACTTCCCGAGACTTCCTGATGGCACAGCACAGGAGCATGCTAAAGATCATCCCAAACACCTGTAACAGAGAGGGACATGAACATGACTTGTGTTCGTCTCAGTTCATGTCTGCACATGCACTGCTGTATTCATCCTCTGGGGCAGCAGACGTTGGAATTTGATGACTTACACTTAAACCAATCACACACTTACCATAACAACACCGATGGTGATGCCCACTCCTCCTATGATGTGCAGCTTGGAGTCAAACACCTCATCAATGGCGTCAGGACAGCTCTGCAACACACAAGCATGAGTCCTTTCAGCTGTCTCGACACCTGCGCTGAAGATGACTTGTGGTATGGCACACTTAACAGCCAGCCTGAGAGCACGCAGGCTCCAGTAAACCATTGTTGCCATAGTAACACTGAAAGGAGGCTGAGGGAATTAGTCTGCAAAGGGAAGACTGATAAACTTGTGATACACGTCAGACCATCATTATGTAGTTGAAATACAGTAATTGCCTTAGCTCTCACAGAGCTGAAGCATGTCTGACACCATTAGATCTTTTGGATGGTCCCTCATCTTGAAATATATTTCTTCCTGTATCTCTGGACTGAAGTACTTGGCTGTGTTGGCATCCAATGCATACACACATTCAGTGTAGTTGTACCTTAGTAATTAGCTCCTCAAGTGGCTCTCCGCGGGGACAGGTGTCTTTGGCAACTTCTAGTACAGTACCAGTTGGTCCGCAACAGTTCAGCTGTAACACACACATCATGTTTAGAGAAGAAGACATCATGTACTGGATGCACGTATAAAATGTTATTCATGAAGAAACAGCACATAACTCTCTCTAAAACAAAAGTAGTGTTTTTTAACATAACTGTTTGTACACAAATTAAACAAGGAACATCATGAGCTTTATTGGTGCTGATAGATGTGGTTTTGACCTTTGAACCTCAAACCAGTCTTTTTGCAAAGCTCGGCTAATTGCCTCTCAGTTCCATGCTTTACACACAGATTTAATAGTGATATTGATCTTCTTACTCAAAAGGAAATGAATAAACTTACAGTATATACTAAAATGCTCAACCTTAAAGGTAATTTTCCAAATCAGCAACTTCTATTCATCATAAACATTATCGATAATACTTCTTGTGGAGAGTTTTGAAAAGTCTTTTGAGGTGGCAAAAACAACTTCCCATGGGAACACATTGCATTTGCTTTTGGATTCCTTTTTAGATAAGATCTAAGGCATTGTGAATTGAATGAAGCAGAAATGGAGCAGACGTGGCTCACCCCAGTTTGGATCACCCGCAGTGTCTCTTTGAGGCGCTCATCTCCCGTCGTCTTGAAGTTATTGTAGGTCTGCATGTAGAATGTTGTGATATCATTGACCACCTGCAAGCCGGGAGAAAAATATTTTATGTATATGTCATTTATATATATGTATATATGTTTTTTGGGGGTTTTTTTTACAATTATTTCACTTACTTTGTTTTTGTTGCTGTATCTTTTGTAATTTATTTGAATTTTTGGCTTGTATTTTTTCTACTACTTACTGAATTGCCTCTAGTGTACTTATTTGTATTTTTGTAAAGTGCTTTAACAAATAAAACAATCAGTGTAACATACTTTAAACTTGCACGTTACCTTGCTTTGGTTGGAAAATCCCCAGATTCCAGCTGCGACCTCGATGGCAAATATGATAAGCAGGAAGAAGAAGAACTGCACAAAGGAAAGACCAGATTAAAGCAGCTGATTGTGTGAATGTGTGCCTGTGTGTGCGCATGTCCTTTGCATGCATGCGTCAACAAGTAAGGTCATTTGAGTGTGGTTGAACCTAATTTACATAGACTCCTCCCCCTGAGAGATTTAGTGCAAGAAGATTAGGGCCAGACAGGGCGGGAGGGAGGGAGGGAGGCAACAAGTACATGGAAATTTAGAGACTCTTCTGTGGCCTTGATACTGTTCAGTAAACAATGATCAAGGCAGACAGTCTCATATTTCTTAGGGAAGGTCTGTGGGATAAAAAGCCCAACTACTGCTGCATGAGACCATTTAAAAGACTTATAACTGTCGGTGGAACAGTTTAGATTTTATGTTAATTAAGTCAAAAGTAGTTAGCAGAAAAAGAAAGGAGAAGTACAAACCAGTCCCAGCATACAGGGTGACTCCTGGATGGCCCCACAACATCCCAGAAAACCCACCACCATCATCAATGCTCCAGCTCCTATCAGGATATATACACCTACACACACATATCACAGATACAGAAGAGCACATTTGGTGTATTGCAGAGGTCACATAATCCAAAATTAAACTTAAACGATAAAAGCATTTTGTGCTCAAGTATCTTACCTGTGTAAAACACATATGGAGAGTCTGATCCTTCAAACAGGCCTTTGGTCTTTGGGTCTAATCTCAGCCACAGGCCTATAGCGAAGACGGCCGTGCCTGCAAGCTGAGACACAGAGACATTTTGAAATACATTACTGCAAGTAGTTATTAGAGCACTAAATGTATTAAGCACATTGCACATTCATAGACTGTCAGTCTGGCTGTCAGGTAATAGGACAGATCATACAATAAAAGTTAAGACAGGATAAGTTCTATATTTGTACATATTCCCAGCTTGTCAAATCAATTAGCTGTCTACGATTTCAACACATCAGTTAACAATTATCCTGTCACTGTCTGAATTTAAAACTCTGTCTTTTCTCAGCTGCTTCCAGTTGTCATTTCGAATCTGCACTGACAGGCCCCCATCTGGAATCCCTCTCCAGGTCTTATCCTTTCAGTTGCTACTGTTCAGTTTTCACTCCAGGAAGAGGTTTTCTGCAGTCCTCGTGTTATATCCAAATCTTCACCCACACCAGTGTCTCGTCTCCACAGGTGTAAACTCTTATTCACGAGGCTACCCATTGTGCCAAAGTGATCATTTAATGATGGTGCCTAACCACCAAAGACTCTTTCTATACTTCCTCAGCAACTTCTAATGTTCCACTACATATCAACACAACAAACATGGGTATTTATCTACACACATCACAGCTCATTATCAATGTGGAAAATTTAACTCAGCTTTTCAACTCTTGCAACTCCTCACCAGTTAGATCTTGATACTACAGCGGTTTTAACGCACATTGATAGGGATCATGATATGTTGCAATGTCGATATGTGTGAGTGTGTCTGTGTGCGGTGTGTGTGCATGTGCCTACCAAGAAAACAAGACTGCAATCAGAGAAGAGATTGATGAGATTTGCTTTTCAATCATCACATATATTTAATATTGCCAAAAAATTGCATGTGCATCCATCAGCACATGGCTGTGTGCATGTTATTATGCATGTATGGTAGTATATTCTGCAACACTGGTCTGTGCTCAGTTTGGACCTACATGCATGGTGCCATGTTGCGCAATGTGCACACATAGGTATTTACTCACAAGCCTTGTCAGCACAGACAGGTCAGTGAATTTTTAACTTTGAGAGTATAACTGAAAGATGGCTGTTTCATTCAAAGGGTGTGTGTGTGGGTGTGTGTTTGTGTTTATACGCTCCTGCTCTTTCAACCGTTTCTCACTGCCTATATACTTTCTGTTGTACTCACAAAATGGCTGATTAGAGCAACCCACAAAGGTGCAAACCTATAATAGTGCCCAAGGAAGCTTCACCACCTCTCTCTCTCTCTCTCTCTCTCTCTCTCTCACACGCACACATACAACATGATAAGACACAATAAAAAGTAAAGTACACCTACCCAGAAGAAAAAGTTGAAGACAAACATGAGATATTTCACACACTTGATCCCCCCAGCGACAGCCATGCTGATTCCGTCAACACAATACACAGCAGTGTTTAATAACTAACTTCTTCCCAGGAGGAAGCGGAGCACACAGTAATGGTGTCGGTTAAAAAAAAGGCGTTGGAAAGGGAAAACGCGGTTAATACCACACCCTCATACAATCACCTGATCATACACTTAGGGAGTGGCAAGAGAGCTCGAAAAGCCAACCTCCATTGTGTATGTGATATGAATTCCTGCCTGTGTTCCTTCCTCTCGTTTGTCCCGTGTTCATGCATGTACAGTTTGTGTCTATAGCTGCTGCACGTGTGCAGGTTGTCTGGGGCATACAGAGTTTTATGATGAGGGAGGTAGCAGCACAGAGGCCTCTGTTGAGACATGTTAACATAAAACCTTTGCTTAAAAACCCACCTTGCAGCATATTTACCACTCTGGCGGGTGAGCTGCGTGTCTACAGTTTAATAGACTGATCTCAAATATGACCACTTCCCATTCCTACTCCCAGAAGCTGCTTTTACTGAACGCAATAAAAACAGCTTGATGCAATGACACAAGGCTGAACACGCACAGTGTTGTTGCATCCAGACTGAGCTGTGATCACAGACAGTGTGTGTGTGTGCCATGTGATTTGCAGCTGCATGATCAGAGTTATGACCAAAGTGTGCCACATCTTTAGTTCCTGTTAATCTACCTCAAATGGGGAACATCAAGACGCGAATGCAAGTGTGAGGTTTGAGCATGGTTTCCTGTGTGTTAACTCAAAATGACAGACCTTGACAGAAATTGTTGGCTTGAACAAGAGTTATAATTTCTAATCATATTAATGGTTTCTTCAAGTGTTGTTCATCGCTGACAATGTTGATGTTCTACACATTAACTGAGTGAGTCTTTCTGAAAGGTTTTGGCTGGATCATTTCTCTCTCTCTCTCTCTCACACACACACACACACATACAGACACTGTGGCTGTGGGAAACCCCCTTCAGCTCTGTAATGAACAGTTATCCACGGCTCTATCTATAGCTGCACAAATTATGAACGTCCATAAAAGTGCATAACATCCATCTGAAACCACACACACACACAGAGATCACAAACAAGAGGACACAAGACACACCCTGCAGGCTTAGTAGGATACAAATAGCCTACAGACTGTGGGATATCCAGGGTTCTCTCACACACACACACACACACACACACTGGCTCCCTCACATGCACAACTCTTCATATCATGTTAGCAGAAGTCTTAATTATTCTTCACCACAATAAACCTCCACCCCTCTCCACCCCTCCTCATTGCAATTATTAAAATGCCATGCGCGCAAACTCCAGAGTGAAGTCTGCGCTCTGGATCTGGGTCACTTGGCCACTGGGGGATTATTCCTGCTGCCCGCTCGGGCTCCACGGGACACTTTGTCTCCAGTGGTCAGTGTCACCCCACGAAATAGTGCCACCAAGATCAAGTAACGGAGGCTGTGTGTGTGTGTGTGCACGATCCTGCATCTGGGACTATAGTAGCCTGCTCATGCACACAAAAAAAAGCTCTCCCATGCACACACACACAGACAGGATATGTATATTTCATGCAACACATTTCCTGCCTTGAAAAGAACTCACCCAGAATATGAGGTTGAAGGCGAACATCAGGTATTTGATGCACATCTCTCCTCCCGACAGCGCAGCCATGGCGGTGTTTGAGCTGCGGATCACACTCCCGCTGATATCACACACACACACCCCCTTCAAACCGACGCCGGAGAAGAGAAAGACAAGAGCTTCTAAATAACAGCCAGGATGCAGAATGAGGTTATTTGCCGACGCGCCGGCACTGGTGCGCGCGCCGTGCCGTGCCGTGCAGTGCAGAGCCGTGCGCGCCTGGACTGGGTCCGCCCCCACACAGATCGGGCTGCTGGGACACAAACCTCCTGCAGCCTCAGTCTCACTTTGTTCTCTGATTGTGGCTTCTCTTTTGGTTGCATGAAACATCCTGCAAAAACACCACTATTTTTAATTTCTGCTGGGAATTTTTTGTGCCACTTTTGTCGACATTCTTTATTGCACTTTCTTCTCTGCAACCTAAAACCTTATATTCTAATGCAGGACCATTGAATAACACACTCATATTGCACTGTTTTAAGCATCTTTAATATCTAAATAGTAGCCAAAAACTCCTTTAGCTGAGTGCATGTTGTAGTTTTTTTTCTTTCTAACCATTTTTGCATGTGTGTTTTCCCTGCATGCACTGGTGCAACAATGCCATGCATGTTGAGGGGGGTTGTTGGTTTCAATGTCCTGCAGCAGCCTGGCCACTGCGATGACGTAATTCTCTCAGAATAAGAAAGGCGCGTTCACGGGCTGAATATACTGTACATGAATGAACACGGTGCACGAGCATGCATCTCTCCTCGACAGCACACACACACACACATAAACTGACCAGCCTAAGGATTTCAAAACCCCAGTTTGATTATGTATACTATCATCTTTCTTCTTCAATCTGTGCATGTGCATGTTGCAGGTTTTTGTTGTGTGCATCAAGCTTTCATCACATATTACATCCATATTGAAACATATCCTATCTCAGCTCAACGTTTTTATGTTTTAGATTAAAATGTTTAAATACAGGCAATATCTAAAATAGTCTGGGCACTGCCATTTAATAATTCAACCCCACTATAAGTGGGGTAAAAAGGGTTTTTAAGTTGTAACTAATGGCTTTATTGATAGAATAATAAATTATTCACTAACTCTATAGATTAGATATCAGTCATTAACAAGAATCAGGAAGAACCATCATGTCACCACTTGTGTCAAGTCATGTCATGTCACAACACATATCCTGGAAAAGGGTTGTAGAGAGTCTGAACCACAATCCATTTATTAACTAATGAACATTCACAACAGCAATATCAAATATATAATTTCTAAGGACGAATTATTATATATACACTTGCAGATGACAGTTTTGCTTTGGCTGATTGTTTATTAGCTTAACTAAAAAAATTGAAATACAGGATTCTGGGAAATTTACAACCCTTTATAAATGATTTTCTAGTATTTGTAACTGCAAACTTTATGACTGATTAGAAAGTGAGAAACCATGACTATTTATATGTGGATCACCAACATTAACAACTGCATCATTATCAACTAGAAACATACAGATATATTATTATTGACAGATTAAGCTTCTTCTAAAGTTGAAGGTGGGTGGTGGAGATCTGATTGTCACAGTCAGTCATTTCCTCATCACCTGACCTCCCCTGCCCACCTGCACACCTGTTCCCTCTTCAGCCCAGTAGCATACACTGCATACCGCCCCACCTCCAATCATTCCCTCACCAAAGAATCTATTGTGCCTAAACCTGTCATGACCCCTCTGCCTTTTGGACTCCTGTTCTCGAGCCTGATCCCCTGTTAGATAAGTTTGCCTCGCCTCGCTGCCTGTCTGGTTTGACTTTTGCCTGTTTTTGATCTTGAGTAAACTTTTATTTTACCGGCCTGGTGTCGTGCTTTTGGATTCAAACCTGTTTTTATTGGGCCTTTACGCCAGTGGTAATTACATGATCTCACTGGACTCTCTGAGAGCAACAATAATAATAATAAAGCTGTAATTCAGGTTATCAGGTTTTCTCCACTGGAAGACAACTGCATTGTATTTAGGTGAGCTAGTTTCAGGGTCCTGGTGCTGTGCATACAGACTCATTGTCAAAATGTTGTAGATCCCTGGGAGTAAAACAGAGCCAGCGTTGATGTTATTAGTAACACCTGTACTTTTCCTACAGCACATACACACCCATGGCCCACTCCCACAGGTGTTTTCATTATTTAAGCCTGTGCTTGATCGACATCTTCTTGACTCATGTCTTATTTTCACTTAACATCATCTTGATTAAGAGCATATCGAGACATGTAAAACTTCAGCACAGCTCCACCCAACATCCACCTGAGAGTGAGAGTGAGAGTGTGACTTGAAAGCATTTTAAAACAGAGCACACAGTTGCAAAGTGGTATGAATATTGGATATATCTGGACAGTGGGTGCGGATGTAAAATGTTGCCTTGTTTATGCACTGATTGTGAATGTTTCTCTGTCATTTTTGCCAGATGATAGTTGAAGTTTGCACCTGAGAGTGTTGATCCCTACACATTCCCAGTCTCTGTGAGTGTGTGTGTTTATGTGTGTGTGTGTGTGTGTGTGTAATTTTGGCACAGCTGAGTCATGTGTTTGTGCGTTTGGCACCACCAAAGTGGTGCCATTGCGTGAGATATCTCCAGTAAGTGTGTTTTCCACAAGGATTGTTTGGGTTGGCGCTGACACAGCTATGTATGTGTAGACTAATCACTCAGCCAGGCGATCAGTGGGCATATCCTGGTATTGTCCTGCTGAGTGCGTTTGATGGTGTCAGTCTGCAGGCACAGAGCTGTGGACAGACCCTGCTCTTTTTGACATAACCTGGTGAGGGGAGGGATCTTTAGAGAAAGGCAATGAAAGCCGGGCGGGGGTGCATTCTTTGTTATAAAATAGAGCTCTCAGGGTGGTGGAGCGCCTGTATGTGCAACAAAGTGTTGGACCCTTTTTTCTGTTGAGCCTATGTTTGACACAGACCGTCACACTGTACCAGTATGCCTTGACTGTGTGAGATCTAAAAGTGCAACATTTGGATCCTCTTATTTTGGATTGTGTTTGCTTTTTCTTTGTAACCCTGTGGATTAACTGAGCCTGGAGCCATGGAGGTACTGGATGCTGCACAGAGTAATTTGATATTTAGACATTAGGGATGATGATGATGTTGGTGTATGTGATGGTGATGATAATGGAGGACATATTTATGATTTTCAGGTGTGTTTGAGGAGGTATTTGCAAGGAATTTGGGTTCTCCTGCATCTGACAGGTGAGTGTGACATGAGGTGATTTGTCTGTGGATTCAAAAGTGACACTGTCTTATAGACTGTTAATACATGAAATATTTCATAAAAGTCCTACTTCTACAATCAACTGCATATACAATAAGCATATTTTACGTGTGTTCAGCTTGTGTGACAGGTATGACGGGCAGATGCAGTCTGTTCGGACGACACCACGTTCACACGTTCGATGGGGTTTTGTACGAGTTTCCTGGCGATTGCAGCTACCTACTGGCTGGAGACTGCAACCATCGCTCCTTCACACTGCTGGGTGAGTCACACTCAGACAGTTCAATAAAGAAGCAAACAGATTTGAATTCTAACAGCGTCTGATGCTCATCCAGTGTAGCTCAGTGGCTTGTGAATAGGCACTGCTTTAGGTTTGATTGCTACTGAGATGTGTGTACTGAAACAGTATATGTACCCGTACTGTAGGAGTGTTGTATATGAGATATTACTCTTTTATCCTTGATTAAAAAATTCTGAAGATGCAAAGATTGTAATCAGGCTGCTTTTTCCAGTCAAAGATTTGTTGTTGCAATAAATGTGTTCAATCTCATCAGGTGATTTTGTCAATGGCAAAAGAACTGGAGTCACTCTGTTTCTGGGGGAGGCCTTTGAGCTGCACCTGTCTGTAGATGGACGGCTCTCACAAGGAGAAAAAAGGTAAGAGTAATTTAAGTTGTCATGCAAAAATAATCAATTATACCACATGCATTATTGGAGAAAAAGTCATCCCATAGTTGGGTTACGGAGAAGTTTGACACCTGTCTCCTTTTTTGTAGACTGTCTCTACCCTATGCATCTCACGCTGTGTTTGTGGGCTCGGAGCTTGGCTTTTATAAACTCTGGAGTGAGGAGTTTGGCTTCACTGTTACCATTGATAATGCAGCCAACATCGCCTTGACACTGACCAAACACCACACCAACCACACCTGTGGCCTCTGTGGCAACTTCAACTCTGTCACAGCTGACGAATACACTGCCCAAGAAGGTAAGACTGTGCAGGGAAATGGGTTGAGTCAAAAGTCTGTAACTGTGTGCATGTGTGAGATATGTGAATGTCTGAGAGTGAAACTCAGGAGAGTTCATTATTACTGGAATCTAGGAAATGATTTGAGTCAACAGCACTCAGCTACAGGAAGAGTAGCAACTCAGTACAGGAAAAGATAACGAGGTAAAAGAAAGCAAGAGAAACAGTCGTGGTAGGATGAGATTAAGGAGAGATCCGTCAACTTGTTTGTGTGTTTCTGTGTGCGTGTTCATATGTGTGTGCATGTGTGTGTGCATGTGTTTTCAGGATTCCTAACAGAAGATACCTATGACTTTGCAAATTCATGGGCAGTGAAGGGGGCTGGTCAGTCATGTCGTCGTGTGTCAAACCCCAGCCAGTCCTGCAACAGCACGAAAGAGACTTCATCGGTGAGAGGACAGTTTACACACGTGTACATGTGCACACATACATGACTTCTGTGAGGACGTCATTACATTTTACATGCTGGCAAAACGATCTGCAAATGTACAGGGATTTCTCTTTGTAATATAAAACTTTTTATCCAAAGAAGCACAGACAAAGATAGACATATATTAAGGCAGAATATGAACCTTTGATGTCAGAGCATTTGGCATTCAACACATATTATTTTGCCAACCTCTGCAAACCTTCATCTGCAGCTCAGTTACACTTACTAACCAAGCATCTCTGTCTCTCACCGTGTACAGTATTTCATTTGTCTGCTGTATAATAATTTTGACCTCGTAAGTGATAATTTGATGAATATTAAATGTCAAACGAATTGTTGGAATTGTGCTAAATATTTGATCATTTTTACTTAGAAAATCCAGATTTTGCACAACAAATTCTAAAAGGTAATTTTTTAATTTACTATCAAAATCTCATGGGGTGCTCTGGTGATCTAGTTGTTAAGATGTCAACCAACCACAACAGTTACTGTTGATCCTGGTACCTGTGTTGTATGCCTTTACCCATCTCATTTCATCTTTCTCCTCATTTGCTCTCATCTCTACTTTCAAATCACTAATAAAAGCATAAAATGCACTCATACTATTAGTTTGTGTCTCCCAATTGATAATTGATTTAATATATATATTTTATTGTAATCATTCCTAATATCATCTTTTTTACTGGTACAAACAGGCTTCCATATACGGTATATATATCATTGTAGTATAGTATAGTTATATATACATGATATCTATCAATGGAGAAAGACCCCAATCTAATTAAAAAGGAGCATCTAGTAAGCAACCAGATCTGACAGGTGTGGGTGCTGTTCTGTTATGTATATACTGAAGTCATTGTAGGTGGGCTGATCTGAAAAAAATCTGTTTTAGCAAGAACATTTTGTGCCACAGGAACACCCACATGTGAGAAGGCAGTAAAAACTACATGTGTGAAAGCGTCGGATGTCATCAGCATTTCCTTCACTAACTGCAAATTTGTGTATTTCCTGTGTCTCTGTAAGTTCTGTACAGAGAAGGAAATAGGTGCCCTCATGTGTAACTGGGCTTCATGCAACAACTCCCAAAGTCTGACTGAGTGAGAATATTTATGGAAAGATATCTTTATCAATATGTTGCAGACTTTTATCTCTCTTAAACAAATTTTATGGCCTTCAAATCATCAAAATTATGTTTCCGTTAGAACACCAGCAGGTATCATTGTTATTTATCACATCACATCAGACCACATCACTTTTTTGAACCTGATTGTGTGTGTGTGTGTTGGTGTAGATTTTGTCCAGCTGCAGCGTGTTGCAGACTTCTAGTGTCTTCCTGCACTGTGCCCACCTGGTCTCTCCCGAGGCGTTCCTGTTGCTGTGTCAGGAGGAGGCATGTTACTGTGACCGGAAGGACGGGGAAGACTGCTACTGTCCAATCCTGCTGGAGTACGCTCGCACGTGCCACGCACACGGGATACTTCTTCGCGGCTGGCTGGAGGAGAGCCAGTGCTGTAAGTTTGTCAGTCAGTGAGAGAGGGTGGTGCAAACTATGAAGTTACATGAAGACTCTAAATGTGTGTGTGTGTTCAGTCCCCAAGTGTCCGATTGGGATGCAATACAGTGAATGCACCAAGTCCTGCTCCACAACCTGCCATAGCCTCAACATCCAAGAGGTCTGCAAGGAAGAGTGTGTGGATGGCTGCACATGCCCTGGTAACATCCCAGTCACTACATCTCCCTCTTCCTCTCTCTGTCGCTCTGTGACTGGCAGTGGTAACATGGTGTGTATTTGTTTTTCAGTGGGTAAGGTTTTGGACGGGAATCGCTGTGTGGAGGTATCTCAGTGTTCCTGTGTGCACATGGGACGACATTTCCCTCCAGGATCCACTATCTCTCAGGACTGCAACACCTGGTGAAAGAGCAATATGCATGCAGAAACACGTGCGAATACACAGATACAGAAAAATGAAATGCTTACTCTACTAAATCGTCTCTTTCCTGCAGTGTGTGCCGTCACGGCTCCTGGGAATGCACCAATGAAGGCTGCCCCGGTGAGAGATAGTAGTAGTCAATGCACTGACTTACACGTTCTTCTGCTGAAATAAAGTCCTGTGTTGCTCATTTCTGGTGTTATATCTTCTGCCTGTGCGTAGGTGAGTGCTTGGTGGTGGGCCAGTCTCACTTCAAGACCTTTGACAACAAGTTCTTCACCTTCACTGGTCGCTGTCAGTATCTGCTGGCAAGAGACTGCACAGACAGCGGCTTTTCTGTCATTATTGAGAACGTACAGGTGTGAAACTGCAACATTTTTTAAAATTTATTCTTCTCTTATGCAAATCACATGATTATTTATTTCTGTCACTTTCCTGCCACTAGCTGCTTGTCATCTACAGTATTTTGGCTGTTGGTGTTTCAGTGTGCAGATGATCAGGATGCTGTGTGCACACGCTCAGTGACGCTCAGCCTGCCCTCTCTGGAGGACATGACAGTGAAGCTGAAGCATGGAGGAGTTGTCTCTGTCAACAGCATGGACATCCAGACCCCAATGCACCATGGTATGTTACTTTGGCAGAAAAGTGAATAAAATCTACATTTCACTGTCCCACTAAGCATATTTTTCTGCATGTGGTTTTATACTAATAATAAGGTCTGAAGTATTTCTCAACCTGCTATATTCTACAGAGGACAACAAATTTGCTCAAACATAAAAAACACTTGCAGACATCCAGTCAAAATTACACATAAACATCAAATAAAAATGAATCTTTATTGACCTGATTTCTTGAGATTAGTCAATTTTGTCATCATTTTTGTCAGCACAGTGAGTCAGACAGTCATGATCATGAATTCATTTTACAGGACGTCTGCATATCCAGAGATCTGTCCAGTCTTCTGTACATGTGAAGTTTGGGGACGACCTTCGACTGGACTGGGACGGGCGGGGTCGAGTGCTTTTAAAGGTAGAAACACCCGGAATGAATGAAGGTATGTTTTTTTTGGTAATGGTAAAGATTAGCAAACAGCTGGACTGAATTCTTTCCACCTCCCCAGTTGGGACCACGATGGGCGGGGCGGACTTGTGGACTCTGTGGGAACTACAATGGTAACCAAGCTGATGACTTCCTTTCCGGATCTGGTCTGGTTGAGGCGGGTCCTCAGGCGTTCGGCCAGTCGTGGAGGATCAACGGAGACTGTGAATCCACCCACAAACATGAGACTGACCCATGTGCCACTAACCCCAAAAGAGGTATACACATTCATATAGATGTACACATACACACACATCACCACAAAAATGACATAATAATAACCACTTGTCCTCCTACATATTTTAGTGCGTTTTGCAGAAGAGGCATGTTCGGTGATGACGTCAGACGTCTTCAGTCCGTGCCACTTTCTGGTGAACCCGGGTCCGTTCCAGAGGTTCTGTCGTTATGATGTGTGTGCATGTGTGGACGGCGAGCAGTGCCTCTGCTCTGCTCTGTCTGCATACTCAGCTGCCTGTGCTGCCAGAGGAGTGCTGCTCAACTGGAGGTCTCCCTCGCTCTGCGGTAGCTGTCACACTGAAAGTCATTCATTTACAGCTGATCATTCATATGCACAGACTCTGGTAAACATGCAAACATTGCATCCAATTTTTAGACAGGAAACAGCATCATAGGGCAAATGCAAAAGTTAATAATAATCTAGGTAAGCCAGAACTTTAAGAAGGTGAAACTCAAGACATCTCTGAATATTTGCATCGTCATTGCAAACTGAGACCCTAACCCTCCTTTTGATTCATCTTGTCAGAGCTGGAGTGCACTGGAGGCCAGGTGTACGAGGCCTGTGGGAGCGTGTGTGACCGGACGTGCCGTGCTCTCTCCGGGGCCGAGGCGGGCTGCGAGGGGGAGAGGGTGTGCGAGGAGGGTTGTTTTTGTCCCGCTGGAAAGTACCTGAGCGACTCCGGAGAATGTGTGACAGCTGACCTGTGCACCTGCCTGCATGATGGACAGCTCTACCAGCCTAATGACGTCTACGCGGATCACAACAGCATCTGGTCAGTGACTGTGCATGTTCAGAACAGACACTGTGTTTCATAGATACACTTTCACTTTTTGTGTGTTTTTCTTTTCCTGTGTGTGCAGCTACTGTGAAAATGGCTCCATGCGCTGCAGCACCCCTGAAATGAGTACTTTACTTTCTGACCTCTTCTATGACGATGACCTGGCACCATCCAGAGGTACAATTTCAATATTTTACAGGAGCTCTATTGAATGTCTATGTGTCTTGTGATATGACATCTTTGATTTGACTTTGTGTTTAACATGAGACTTTGCTGCCCTTATATGCAATGGACAACAGGATTGGATCAGTGCAGTGTGTCTCTGGTCTGATGACCCTACAAAGTTCTTTATTCTTACAAAATTAACTGATTTATTATCTATTATATGTAACATGATGCTGTTTGTTTCTGTGTGTGCAGAGCGCCGGGCAGCCCATTGTCCTCCTCCACTCGTTCGCGCAGTCTGTGATGCAGGAGAAAACGGCCTCGAATGTGCCAGAACCTGCCAGAATCTGGATCTGCCCTGTGTCAGCCTCGCCTGCATCCCTGGCTGCCTCTGTCCACCTGGCACAGTAGGTGGTGTGTTATCTGTGTGTGTGTGTGTGTGTGTGGGAGTTTTGTACATAAGGTACCAAATAAAACGTGCTGATTGATCAGTGGATTGATTTCAGGTACGTCACCGCAGAGACTGCATTGCACCGGAACAGTGTCCCTGTTACCATAACAACAGGCCATATGCATCAGGACGGACCATCTCGGTGGACTGCAACACCTGGTAAAACGATTGTTTTCATCCGTGGTTGCAATGGGTAATACCTGCACTGTGCTTGCTTAACGCACTCTCTCGTTCACAGTGTGTGCGAGAACAGGAAGTGGCACTGCACAGAGAGGGTGTGCGATGGTGTGTGCCGCACCGTGGGGGAGGGGCATTACATCAGTTTTGATGGCCTTAAATATTCCTTCCCTGGCCTCTGCCAATATGTCTTGGTCCAGGTAAGACAGAGAGCTCCAGGGTTGATTGAACTGTGAGCTGGTGTCTTAACAGAAAAATCTAATAGCATTCATTTGCTTTCACCTCTCTATCATCTTCTTATGTTTGTCCTTTTGTGCTGTCACTTATCAATAGGATATGTGTAATGGAGAAGAGGGTTTGTTCAGAGTGCTGGTGGAGAATGAGGCCTGTGGAATTGTGGGACATCGCTGTGCAAAAGCTGTCACAATCTACTACCAGGGAGGGTTAATTGTAATGCAAGATGGAGAGGTAACGCACATACCCATACCAACTCACATACGCACATAGTTATTTATGTGATTCAGTGTGTTGTGCACACAGTGCCCAGCCTACATGGACACTGAAATTATCGTTGCAGTGGTGAGAAACAGCACGGTTCCCTTTGCATAACATTTGGATACAAACCGTAAAACCAGTTTGTAAAGCAGCAAACTTGATCGCAGATATTCAGGACTTTACTCAGGCAGCCTGTGAATTGACTCAGTCTTGTAACCAAACTTTTCAGACTTGACCTATGAGTTTTCCACGTGCATCCATGGTTGCCAACTTTCTCTCTCACAGGTGAAGATGAAGAGGCCGGTGCTGCAGGGCTCACAGGTGGAGATTGTACGATCGGGTCAGTTTTACACCCTGCTGCTGGGGAAGCACATCTCCCTCAGCTGGGACAAGGGAACTCGCCTCCTGGTTCACATCTCAGCCACATACAGGGTACTTATGTATTATAACATGACCATACACTGATCAAACCTTGTTTATTATTTGATATTAAACATGTCCTTTTTGTTGCACACATTTTATTGCGTGCAGGGCCGGGTGTGCGGTCTGTGTGGTAACTTTGATGGGAATGTCAACAACGACCTGATGAGCAGTAACAACCAGCTGGAGGTGGACTCTTTACACTTTGGAAACTCCTGGAAGGTTGTTCCCAGCTGTGCTGATGTAACACAGGTAAAGTCTGGTCTTAGATTAAAGCCTCAAATTATTTTAAATGTATTAAATTATTTATTTCAATAAAAGAAAAGTGTTCTTCTTACTCCGGATTAGTTTTCATTGGAACTTCTTTCTACCTAAGAAATTGTCCCTGGAAGTTTTGCATGTTTTTAACTACAAATTGTATCCAATAGATATTAGAAATGACCTCTGGTGCCAGTGCTATACACTGAAGGACAATTTAAGGCCAGGTCAGTTAATGTGACTGGCTTAGACACAATAAGGTTCTGTTCATGGTCCAGATCTGGAGCACTTAGGACCATGGCCTACATGTTAACTGTGATGGACGATCCACCTCAGGCAAGTCTGTGTAAGTTGAGTTTTGTACCATACTGACATGACGAAAAAACCAACGGCTGCCTGAAAGGTTTGAAATCCACCTCGCAGTGTAAAACGTGCTTTGCAAAAAGGTTTGCTCTCATGTAAAATATGCATGATTTGTAGATCTGAAAAATGTAAAAATACGAAATTTGTGTGTGTTCTTGTATGTACAGAAATCCGCTCCTTGCAGTGACAACATTGTCAAGCTGATAACAGTGGAGCAGTCGTGTCGTGTGATCACTGGTCCCCTCTTTAGAGAATGCAACAGCCAGGTGAGTGCAATCACAGACTCACTGGATATTCCCATGACACCACATGCAATGTTAGGATCATGCACTTGGTCCTTTCCTAACCTTTCCCTGTGTGTCTCTAGGTGGATGCAGAGCCATATGTGGAGATGTGTGTGGAGGCAGCATGCTCGTGTCCATCAGTGGGCGATTGTGCGTGTTTCTGTGACGTCATCGCAGCCTATGCTCAGGCCTGTTTAGAGAGGGGCGTGTCCATCAGCTGGAGATCCAATGATCTTTGCCGTGAGTTTTTTGTCACCATCCACTCAAAAATTTATCGCTGCTGTTTATCGTCATGATATTTTCTGGTTGAAGCAGTTTTGAAAATATGTCACGGATGCTTGACCAAGCTAAACCAGTGAGCCAGTGTCTTCTAAGGTGTCAAAATCAAGTCAACAGGAAATGACAAGACCTCCACTTTTCAGTTCTGCTAATCTCCCACATGATAGCTTTTGTGTTGTAACTATAATTGACATTTTTGTAGTTCTGCTTTCCAAATTAGGTTAGGTTTTAGTTCTTGTTTTTCACTCACATAAGGACTTTGATATCTATACTTAACTTGTTCTTCTGCACTTTTGAATGTTATCATGCAGGTCACAGATCATTTTTATCTTGAAGAAAGAGAGTTAGAACCTGTCAAATGCAGAGGTCAAATGATGTTGCACAGTTAATAAAATAGTGTAATTTAACTCGTGTTTGCTTTAGCTTTGAGCTGTGAGGAGCTGAACCCCCGGAGCCCAGGTGTAGGGGAGGAGTTATGCCAGTGGAGGTATAATACTTGTGGCCCTGCCTGTCCGATCACCTGCCAGCACCCAGATCCTCTCCACTGTTCGCTCACATGTGTGGAAGGTTGCCATGCCTACTGCCCCCCAGGTGACAGAAATACCTGCTGGACATACACTGCTAAATCTAAAATTAGATATATTCTTGTATAAAACATACAAATATTGTGGATGAGTTTAACCCTAGCCCTGTTTTTCTCAGGCCAACTCCTGGATGAGGTGGCCATGCGTTGTGTCGATCCCTCTCAGTGTCAGGTGTGTGTCCACGAGGGTCAGAGAATCTCACACGGCAACAAGGTCATCCTGAACCACGATGACCCCGAACACTGCAAGATATGGTAATACTGATTCACACACACAGAAACAAGTCTGGACGACATGGATTTGTAATTCATGCTTTTTGTAATATGATTCTTTATTTTAAAATGCTTTGTTTTCTTTTCTGAAGTCACTGTGACAACAACACGCTGAGCTGTGAAGCTTGTACCTCCCTCACCACGTTCACCACTCCCACACCAACACCCGCCTATGACACCTTCACAACCCTGCCCTTCACCACTCTGATGCCAGAGGGCACATGTGACCGGGCCATGGATCTGGCCTTTCTGTTGGATGGTTCTGAAGCCCTGAGCGAAGACGAATTTCAGGCAACCAAAGAGTTTATACTGGGAGTGGTTGAACGATTCCGCATGGGCTCGGCTCACACTCGAGCCACGGTGCTGCTTTACCACTCTGGAGTCAAAACATATGACCTGCAGGTACATAAACATATGCTGTACATGTGTCACACAGCGAAGTGTGTATTCTTTGGGTTCTGCATCTGTCCCATTCTTGTGAACGCGATGTCTCAGGAAAACCTTGCGGGAATTTCTTCAAATTTTGCACAAACATCCAGTTGGACTCAAGACTGAACTAGATTAGAATTTGGTGGTCAAAGGTCAAAGGTCACTGTGACCTAAAACACATTTTTGGCCATAGCTCAATAAGTCATACGACAATCAAAATTTCACACAAATGTCTACTGAGATAAAATGATGAAGCTATGACATTTTATGCCCAAAAGGTTAAAAGTCAACTGTGACATCATAATGTTCTGCACAAACACTTTTCTGACCATTGTGACCATAAGTGAATTTCCCCACTGAGGGACGAATAAAGGAATATCTTATCTGATCTTATCTTATTATTCAACGCCATAACTCAGGAACAAAAGGGGAGATTGTGACCATGTTTCATAATTGGTCAGACACTAATCTTGGCTGCCCACCTTGAAACTGTGCTCTCATCTGTGCCTGTAGGTTCAGAAGTGGCTGTTTAAGAAGACTGTGCGTGAGCTGCATTACACAGGAGGAGATGCAGCCTTCTTGGATGAGGCCGTCAAGTATCTGGTCATCAACATCTATGACAAGAACAAGCGTGAGAACGCCGGCCGCGTTGCCATCATCTTGACTGCTAGTCCCAACCCTCGTCCCGTCCGTGCCCTCACCAAGATGCTCCGCAAGAAAACCATCACCACCCTGACAGTGGCACTGGGTCCTGGTGTAGACATGGGGCAGATTAATGACATCACCAAGGTCAACCCTGAAAACAGGGCCTATGTGCTGAGCAGCACAGGTGAGCTGGATGATCGTCTGTTAGAGCTGACAGACTACCTCTGCACCTTGGGGATGGACCCTGAGGTGCCGAAACCTCCAACACCAAAGTCCACTCCTGGTAAAACTCAAAAGGGCACAACCACCACGACCTCAGCTCCTCGTCTGGAGCCCAACCCCACGCAACACCTCCCCAACACCCCCACATCCACCTCACCCTCTGGCCCGTCTCACATCACCACGTCCTCCTCTTCCGTCTCTCCAGCCAAAGATGTGACTTTCATCCTGGAAGGCTCCGATTCAGTCGGCGAGGTCAACTTTAACAAGTCGCTCCTCTTCCTGGAGGAGGTTATCTCACAGCTGACGAAGGAGGAGGAGCTCATTCGTATCACTGTGATCCAGTACTCTGTAACGGTCACTGTGGAGATCAGTCGGTGGGAGTTGAGGTGGCAGAGGCACCGGCTGATGCAACGACTGAGGGAGATTCGTTGGAGGGGTGGAAGCAAGACGAACACAGGCGCAGCTGTCACCACATTTCAAGAGATGACTACGGTCCAGCCTTCACGTGGGCCCACTCCTCCTCAGCTGGTCTTCCTCGTGACAGAAAACCCACCTACTGACACAGTGACACGGCCGCCATCTACGAGCACTCACACGCATGTGTATCCCATTGGTGTCGGATCAAAAGTACGTGAGATTGACTTGCTACCATTCAGCTCACCTCAACGCCCGATGATGGTCGAAGACTACAGCCGTCTGACGTCCCTGGTTCACCGCGTAGTCAATATCACACACGCCACAATCAGGCCCCGCTCTCCTACACTGCCACCCCTGGTCCTCCCAACACTCTCCAGCCTGCCGCCCTCAGGTATGGAAGACACACTCCTTTCAATCATTTAGTCCATGAGGAGTCGTTAGCCTGTATTAATTTGTGAGCATATCTTTGCACAGTGCCGTGTAAGAAGCCTGTGGACGTGTTGTTCCTGCTGAAGGCTGGAGAGCAGATTGAGGACATGAAGACATTCGTCAAAGCTTTCATCAATAGTGCTAACATAGGTAGGTGTGACCCAGCCCCCAAATGCCTGACTACGTTTTTAATACACTGTAATGTGCGCTGCATTTCACTGTTGTGTAGTATTGTGATTAGTTCCACCTGTTTTCAATGTGTCTGTCTTTTACAATGATATTTCAAATTGCTGAGCCCAGGTTTTCATGAAATTTATGGGACAGACAGGCCTTGGGAGAATAATGCTCTGTTTAAATTTGAATAATTACCCAGAGCTGTCATTTTTGCTTCTAGGTAATTATTACTTTTTTTAGTCAGAACTATGGAGGTGTTAAAGATGGACTGATGGTTTTAAATCACAAGTGCATGCCTTAAGGGTCAAACATGTATTCAGCATATTAAAGTTGTAAGAACAAAGTCTTTGGGTTGTACAGTAATTTGGATAGTTCCTAAGAGTTGTGTGGTCATCAAGTGATTTCCAGTCATTTTAATTAGGTAGTTAGAAGCCAGTGAGGGACACAGCATCAAGGAAACACTCCAGTAGGATTATTTTTGGGGATTTTTACACAGAATTGAATTTCGCTTACACTGCTAATGTTCATTCAAGTAACCAGATTGTGGATACTCTGCATTCCTACAGTGATTTAACTCCTTTTTTATGTGTGCAGGGCTGAACGGCACTCAGGTGAGTGTGGTTCAGTATGGAGACTCCAACACAGCTGAGCTCACCTGGAAGGATGAACAGAGCAAATCCCACCTCCTGAACCTGGTGGAGAGCATACCAAGCAGGAGAGCTGTTGCCTCCAAACTCGGTAGTGAATACATAAACTAATTTGGGACACAGATTAAAGCAGACACACACTCACACACACTCTCTCTGCTCTGATTGCCTGCAGGCTCTGCGCTGCGATTCGCCGTGCAGACGGCCATCTCGCCGGTCAGCGGTGGAAGAGTTGGTGTGGCCAAGGCTGTGGTGATGTTAGTCACTGACAAATCAGCTGATGATGTCAAAGAGGCAACTAATGAGGCTCTGGCAGCAGGTAATTAAGCGACCACTGACATGAGTAACACTAATACCTCAAAATTCAGTTGTTATGTTTCCATCTTCCATCTTCCTCTGTCACTGTCTCTTCCCTCAGGTGTGTCAGTGTTCCCCATCGGGGTGGGACCAGGCTATGACAGGAGTGAGCTCGGTGTGCTCGGCCATCAAGGCAGTCAAGACAACACTCTGCACTTGAACAGCATGGATCAGTTACTGATGTTGCTGACTCTGGATCACGGTTACACAGAGAGAATATGCAGAGGTGCTTACAAACACACACACACACACACAATTCAATTTTTCCAGGTAAATAGAAAATAGGATGATGAAATGAAAAAAAATAATCTAAGAAATAAATCTGTGCTTTGATTCTCAGCTGGTCCACCAGGAGTGTGTGTTGATGATAATGGAAATGAGCGAAAGGTGAGTAATATCTGCTGAGGTTTAATACAAGTTAGAGCTGCACAACAACCTTTCACAGCCACTACAGCATCACTTGTAATGAATTGTGTGTCTCTTTGTTAATGTGTTTCAGCCTGGTGAGTCATGGCTGCTGGAGGACGGCTGCCACTCTCTCCTGTGTCACCCTAGCGGGGCAGTGACCGTACAAAACCACAAAGTCAGCTGTGACAGACTGGAGCCGCCGGCCTGCAGCAACAACATGCCACCTGTCAGAGTCCAGGAGACCTGTGGCTGCCACTGGGAATGCCCTTGTACGTACACGAGAAGGATCAAACCGCTTCTGAAGTTTCTCGCGTTGCATTTAACCGCGTCTATATTAAGCGCACATCATTTCCCGCTGGGGCTGTTAACAATGAATGGCTTGCATTCCGGTCTATTTATACCGACTGTTAATGGATCACATGTTTCTGACTCCTGTATAAACACTCTCTCCTTCCTGCCTGGTGTGTGTTGACAGGCATGTGTATGGGCAGCTCCACAAATCATGTGGTGAGGTTTGACAGCTTGGCGCTCAGGCTGGATGGGGAGGGTCTGTGCTCCTACACACTTCTCACGGTCAGCGGAGGCGCCAATGAAGGGTCAGAGGTCAAACTCCACACTGGACCTTGTCAGGACTCGGCAAATTACAACCAGGTCTGCATGAAAGCCATGGAGGTGATCCACGGGCCGCATAAACTGCTGCTGAAGGATGATATGACGGTAAGCCGTGTGTGAGGTAGCTCAGGATACTTGCATTGACATTGATCATCACATGTGAGTCTGTAAAGGGCTAAATGTTATTGTGTTTGTTTGAGCAGGCAGTGATTGACCGGGAAGAGCTTGCACTTCCATGGCGGTACGCTGGCCTTGAGCTGGTGCGTTATGGAGGAGTGATGCTGCAGCTCAAGTCAGACCAAGGCTACATCCTGACTTTCACTCCTCAGAGCAACGAGTTTACCATTACGCTGCCCAGCTCCACCACCACTGGCCACACAGCTGGACTCTGCGGTAACATAAAACATACTTGTTCATCTCCCTTTATTTGCTTCTATCACAGCTGTAACGGTGTCTCCCCCCTCTGACCTCTGACCTCTCTGTACCTTTCTCCCAGGTGCCTGTGGGGAGGAGAAAGTCAATGTCCTTTCTTTGCGTAACGGCAACTTGACCACTGACCAGCCAGCCTTCATCTCAGACTGGACCGTGGCTGCAGATGGGGGTGTGTGTCTGCCGAAGCGGAGGGCGGTGTGTGTGTCCGGAGCGGCGATGGGATGTCAGGCCCTGCGTTCTGAGGTGTTTGAACCGTGCCACCAGCACATTCCTGTTCAGGTGTTCCTTTCCAAGTGTGAGGAGCAGGCGTGTGAGGAGTCAGACGTTTGCGAGCTCATTTCGGCCTACGCGCGCCTCTGTAGACAGAGAGGCATGTGCGTGGACTGGAGGAGCCCCCACCTCTGCCGTGAGTCCCTTTTTGATGTGTGTATGTTTCAGTTCGCTTGCTGCAGTGGGCACATTTTGCACAGTTTGGACCCTAAACACAAACTTTCTCCTGATCTGTGTGTCTCAGCGTTACAGTGCCCCAGCAGCATGGAGTATGATGCATGTCGGACAGGGTGTGTCGAGGACTGTGGTAGCATACAGACGTTGCCAGGCGACTGGTCCGTTGCCAGGGGTAACGAGTCATCCTGTATGGACACACCTACCGAGGGCTGTTTCTGCACCGGAGGGACGGTTTTGCATCACGGACAGTGTGTGTCACCAGAAGCGTGCCAGCAGTGTGTTGACCGTCATGGACGCACATATATGGTGAGGCACATGAGAGGACGAGAAAAATAGGACTGACTGTGTGATGCAAAATCTAACCCAACTTTAATTACAGAGACTCATGTAAGTAGATTTACATGGGACAACTATTGAAGTGTTCACCATTAGAGTGTACTATGAGCGCCCTCTAGTGTTTATTTCTAATATAATGCACTTGAACACGGTATGATTTGTTTGTACAGTACATGCAGAGTTGGGTACCAGATGAGAACCCATGTTTGATTTGCATGTGTTTGGACCAACAACACATCAACTGCACAGCCCGGCCCTGCAATGACGTCAAAGGCAAGCACCCATTCTGTTAATGCTGCTTACGATCATACAGTGTTTGTTTCTGATTCAGCACAAACCTAAAACTATTACCAGTGTTGCATTGTCAGTTTAGATGTTTCACTTTGTAATAAACCATCTGTGTGTGTAGCTCCGGTGTGCGGACCCTGTGAGATCCTGAGGGAGAAGAGAGAGTCCAAGTGCTGCCCAGAGTATGAGTGTGGTATGTGGCATTATTACTACAATGTTCGGATCCAGATCAAATATTACAGTAGCTTCATCAAATGAGAGCAGGAAGAACAGTATATGTATTGTATGTGTGCACCTAGAAATTATGTTGGAAGGTTGGTGCTGAACACCAGAATATTATAAATGTTACAAAATTAAGTGTTGATTTATTGCTTTAGACAAACAAATAAACACCTTGATATTTAGAAAAAGCTCATTTAAAAAACTTTTTTAATCTTTTTCCATCTCCACATACGTTTTTCAACGCTCTGCATTTGTCAGGCATCTATCCCATCTAATGGCAACAGTGTCTCACTCTGTGACTTTTCAGTGTGTGACCTGGTGGGTTGTGACCTGCCTGAAGTGCCCCGCTGTGAGGACGGTCAGACTGTGGTTCTGAAAAACCCTGGGGAATGTCAGCCTATACACGAGTGTGGTATGACATTTACACATTCTCTGTGATGTTCGAACTCTGCTTTGCTCTGGCATGCACATGCCCACGCACACACAAACATGAAACAGAGCACACGTACATGTGATCTCTTTTATAACCCCAATTCCAAAAAAGTTGGGACACTGTGTAAAACATAAAGAATGTGATTAGTGCGAATTTTTTTGACATATATTCAATAGTACAGCAGCACAAAGACAATATATTTAATGTTTGACCTCTTCATTGATTTTTGTAAATATCTGCTTATTCTGAATTTGATGGCAGCAACATGTTTCAAACAAGTTGGGACAGGAGCAACAAAAGACTGTGAAAGTTGTGGACTGATCCAAAAACACCTGTTTGGATCATTCCACAGGTAAACAGGTTCATTGGTAACAGGTGATAGTATCATGATTGGGTATGAAAGGTTCATCCTGGAAAGACTCAGTCGTTCACAATCAAGGATGGAGAGAGGTTCAACACTTTGTCAAACACATGATCGTATAAAAGAGATTACTACATGCACTCAGGAACACTTTGTAAAATCATAGTCAGTAAACACACTTTGTTTGCAAATTGCATTCTGTTTTTATTAATTTATTATATTTTTTGGAATCAGGGTTGTACATGTTTCTCTTCATCTCTTTTCCCTCTCAGTCTGCAAAAAGGAAGAGTGTGCCCTTCAGGCTCCCCCTGATTGTCCCGCACATCGGCAGCAGTCGGTGAAAAAGACAAAATGCTGTGACGTCTTTGAATGTGTGTGCAACTGCCAGAACTCCACCCACACCTGTCCTGCTGGGTTCATCACATCCTCCTCTACTAACGACTGTGGCTGCACAGAAACCAAATGCCTGCCAGACAAGGTGACTGTGTGCCTGAATGCATCCTTTATTCGTGCTGTTACTGTTAAAGCTATCACGTTTTTCATTACTGTTTGTCTCTGCAGGTGTGTGTGGTTGGCGGCGTGGTTCACCCAGTGGGGAGTGAATGGGAGGATGGGTGTGAGAAGTGCACTTGCACCCAGCTTCAGGACAAAGACACATCGCTGCACATCGCTCAGTGCACCCCACCTGTGTGTGATCGAACCTGCCCTCAGGTGAGACGCACACCAAATATACACATTTGCATTAAGCTTTCATAACCCTTAATTCTTACCTATTTATTGTATGTTTCAGGGCTCCATATACACTCCAGTAAAAGGAGAGTGCTGTGGGAAGTGCGCACCAACCAGCTGTGTGGAGTCAGAGGGAGACATGAGAGGGGACACACTGATTGGGGGAAACCTCAGACGTGTATGTGTATAGAGAAATCACAAGTGTCTGAATCATACAAGCAACCAATTCTTAATTATTTGTTTCCTGTAATTGTCAATAGCATAGTGACCTGCAGGACAAATCCCAATAGCTTAATGTGTTACTAAAATAAATCTGCTCAGGCATTATCTGTCTGTCTGTAGAAGAAAAGCAAATGTATAGTGTTTTTCTTCTCTCTCGGTTGATTCTAATCTCTCTGTCTGCTTGTAGGTTGGAGAGGTATGGCGGTCTCCACATGACAAATGCATTTTGAAACAGTGTGTGAAGGTGAAAGATGAGGTGTTCATCTCTGCAACAAACGTCAGCTGCTCTCCTATGGATGCTCCATCGTGCCCGCTGGGAACCGAGTTACGCTGCGACACACAGGACTGCTGCCCCCGCTGCCGCTGCTGTAAACTCACATGCAGACACCGTTACACACACAGGAAAACATAGGCAGAAAACACAAGTTGTCCCTTTCATCATAGTATATGCACATTTAATATACCAAATTGCAGTTGCAGTGTCTGTCCAGCAGATGACTCTCTCATCCAGTGTCATACCAGTGCCAGTTATCCTGACCTGACCTTAAGAAGCCCGGGGTTTGATATACTGTTTAATGAAGGGCAGTAAAGTTATTTGTTCTTTTCTCCCTGCAGCTCCTATGGACGCCTGTGTCCTCAACCACACTGTGATAGGAGTAAGTCATGCAGAAAAGCAGATATCCTGTTTCATATCACACCATTATGAATAATGCTTTCAGTGCTCCATCTCGACGTATGTGTGTGTGTTTGTGCAGGCAGGGGAGAGGCTGATGGTGGATGTGTGCACACACTGCGAGTGTATGGTGGAGGACGGTGCCGTGAGGAAATACAGACTGTCCTGCAGGAGAATCAGCTGTCCAACTTGCCCCATGGTAACCATCATCCCATCATTATTTTTTTATTATCACATTAATATTTGTCATCATCATCATCATTAACCAATTAGTTCAAACATCATTTTCATCAAAGATTCTCTAATCCACTGACCACTTTCCTTCCCTGCTCGTCATTAAACTACGACCACCACCGTGATTCACTCTACTCACAGAGGTATATAATTAATTATTCATTCAAGAATTTTTTTTGGATTTACAGTCATGTCCTCCTATATGAACGTACATTCTGTACTAACCACGGTGTACGATGTTTTCAGGGATACACCCTGCAGAAGGAGGAGGATACTTGCTGTGGTCGATGTGTTCCCACTGCCTGCTTCACACAGAGGCCAGATGGGAGAGTGATCAGTCTGCAGGTGGGTGCTTTGCAGAAAAGATGATGCCTTGCTCATGAACCCGGGCACACACACAGAATGCAGACGTACTGTAGTACTGTACATACTGGACTCATTTACTGTTGCAAGAAAAACTCATAATGATGATAATGTTGATCATTTTTATACAGATTTCTTGCAGCTGCTTTGAGCACTGTACTATACCATACTATATTCTATGTATTCTATGTTCTATGTAATGATATGCTATATTATACAAACTAAACTAAACTATGCTACCACACTATACCATACCATACTATACAATACTATACTATAGTAAATTCTACTATACTATACAAACCTTTACAAAACTTCACTGTACTATACTATAATATACTTTACTAATCTACACTATACTTTACCATACTATATTATACTACATTATGCTTTAATATATGTTACTATACAATGCTAATGCTGCTTTGCTGTACTATACAAAACTTACTGTACTTAGCTATACTAGAATAACATAGTGTAGCATGGTATATACTATAGTATGTTATACTATACACTACTATATTATACTGAACTATATACTATAGTATACTTTACAATATCAGTATGTTATACCGTACTGTACTATACTATGTTATGTCATACTACATTATACTATATTTATCCCTCGGATCAATAGAGTACTGTTGCCAAAACACAGACATGGCCTAATAACAGCTTCTCAGCAGCAGGGATGGCTATAAGTACTGGATACTGTATATATGTATGTGTCTCTCTCCAGGTGAACACCACCAGTGAGGACGGTTGCAACCTGTATATCTGCGGTGTGAACAATAAAGGAGATCTTGTCCTGCAGACCAGAGTCACCACCTGCCCTCCTTTTAACCGCCAAGCTTGCCTGGACCAGGGGGTATGACCTCTACGCCAACTGTCCTCCATCCATGCCACACCCAC
The DNA here is from genome assembly GCA_025331565.1 of Holacanthus passer. Classification (NCBI taxonomy): domain Eukaryota; kingdom Metazoa; phylum Chordata; class Actinopteri; family Pomacanthidae; genus Holacanthus; species Holacanthus passer. The sequence goes on along the minus strand of JAFREQ010000003.1, from coordinate 7,084,487 downwards.
ACCTCTGAATCTGCCACACACTTGTGTTAAATATTTTCTCTCCTGTTTGTTTTCAGGGGAAAGTCAGCCAGATTGGAACAACCTGCTGTGAGATGTGTAAGCACTGCTGTGTCCTCTGCGAGACTTGTGCACTATTTCGAAAAACGCGGCCGCTGTGATTTTAATAAGAGTGTGTGCATGTGTGAAGGTACGGAGCCAGAGTGTCGGAGGACAGTGGGAACGCTTAACTACATCAAAGTGGACGACTGCCAGTCAGAGCAGCAGATAGAACTGCACTACTGTGAGGTAAGAGACACACACACACACACACACACACACACACACATTTAAGGATGATTAATACTCTTTTTTCCTCCTAGGATTAGCCTACAAAGTTCTGTGAAGCCATAACACTGTCCCTCACCATCGCAACCTTTCCCTCTCTTTCCCTGTGGTGCTGTCCATCTGTCCATCTGTCTCTCTCTCTCTCTCTCTGTCTGTCAGGGTAAATGTCGCAGTAAGTCCATGTATTCCCTGGAGAGGGCCGCCGTGGAGCAGGAGTGTGTGTGCTGTGCTGCTGTGAAGACGGAGCCTCTCAGCGTTCCCGTCCTGTGTGCCAACGGGACTCGGAGCCACCACAATGTCCTGTCTGTCACTGCATGTGACTGTCTGTCCAAACACTGCACCTAGAGAGAGACACACACACACACACACACAGTTTATAAATGCAGATGGTATGTGTGTATCCAAATAAAACATACCCATATAAGAAATAACATAAATGGCTGCATTTAATTGCATTTACATGTACAACATATCAACTCAAATAACAATAAAACAAACCTGCCAGTTTCTGAAAGCACAACTTTTTTGTCTGTTTTATTTTAATCTGAATATTCCTACAGTTATGTCTCGGTTTGTATAGACATTGATATTTGTTTTCTACATGTGATAACAGGTTTTCTGATTTTCTTTTTCATCAAGTTTGTGAGATTAACTATGGATTTGAAAGACAGACATTGAATCGAGAAATATTGAAAAGAGAGAAATGTTATATTTTTACTGAACAAGATTTGTTTGACAGCTTTAGTTACTATTTACTTTTTACAAAACAAATGACCTTGACCACCAACAAATCTCACATTAATGCATCAGTGACAATAACCTAGTAATATATAATAGTCATATATACTGTAGTATATATGTATAAATTAATTTTTCTGCATTATGAGTACTTTCACGTTTGATGCTTTCAGTACATTTTGCTGATAATACATACTTTTATTTAAGTGACATTATTAATGCAAGGCTTTTACTTGTATTAGTTTTTTTTAACTCTTACTTCAGTACAGGATGTGAATACTTCTTCCACCACTGAGAAATGCTTAACATTTGGTGGTTGCAGTTACACAAAAACAAAAGGTCGCTCATATAACAATAAGTTGCTTTTCTCCATTTCAAATAATCATAATTAAATGATATGCAGTTGATCCAATGTGATGTAAGTAGAACATTTAGAGGCAGTTTTATGAGCACTTTTACTTTTGATGCTTTAAATACATTTTGCTAATGATACACACTTTTATTCAAGTTATCAATGCAATTAAAGGGTCTGATTACTTCCTCTACCACTGAGGAATGTTAATATTTGCTGTTTTCAGTTGTACAAAAACAAAAGGTTGCTAAAATAATTATAATGTAATAATATGAATAAATTATTCTAGTTGAAAGCTTTTGAGTTTTGGCTGCCATACTTACCATTGATAATAGAAATAAATGTTGTGTATATATTATTCAATAAAGAAAATCATGTGAGACAATGAGCTTATTTTTCTGCACTGATTTCTTGTTGTGCCTCTTCAGAGCTTCATGCCTGCAGAGGGTAGGCGAGGTTTATTTTCAAGTCTGGTCACCTGTAAGCTCTTTCTTCCCTCTCTGGCTTACACACACACACACACACACACACACCCAAACACATGCATGGGTCATATGCATCACACCTTCCTTCCCTCCCGTATGAAACGGTCAGGGAATTAGCCGCCCGGTGCGCGCGCGTGTTAAGCCAGGGGTTGCGGGAGCGCGCGCGGATTGTCCACCATCTCAGCCCCTCGCCAGGCTGCGCGCGTCTTGTCATCCATCTCCACGGCGAAGACCTGATCCTCTACGAGCACTGGTGAGTCCACTTTGACACTTTTCTCCCACCTAAAGCATCATAAAAAAAAAACTATGATCGAGCTTGATCGTGTTTTACTGTCTTGTGTTTATCCCCTGTTGTCGGCTTTGAATGCGCCTTTTGGCACTTTTACGCACGTTTGTTCGCACCTGCTTGCGCGCACAGTTCTGCATTAACAAAGCTCGACCTGAAACCTCTGCTTTCATGATTCAGTCCCAGTCGGTGGCTGCAGGGAGCTGAGGCACTTTTTTTGCCCCATCCGACCATCTGGGTGCGCACAACTGTTGCGCCCAGCAGCCTTTAATGCAACATATATCTGCGGAATAAGCAGCTGCCTGGGGATTAATTAGTCCAAATGGATATCAATTAGTTTGATGCAGTCTGATGTTTTTTTTGTGTGTCTTGAATTAGCTCTGTGATAATGAAAGCTTACACACAGGTGCTTTGGTCCAAGTGAAAGTTTGCTGCACAGAATTTGAGTGAAGCCTTTATTTGAGTTGCATGTTTTCTTGCTATAGTGCTGAAATGGAGGAGGCAGCTGTTAAAATTAGCGATGTGTAATCTGCTGTATTCCAGGAGGGACAGTATTAGACCGCTCCCCTGCTGCCCTCTGGCCCGTTAATGTTCATGTGAGGGTGCAGCTGACCCTCTTGCCTCTGCTGCTGAGCTGTCAGCAAGCTTACAGGCTTTTAAGCTGAGACGCACACTTGGACGCATTTGCACACTCCTCTCCTGCCTGCTCCACACTGAGGGACAGACTGATATAACGACCATGATTTAGGCCTTAAAATAAAGGCAGAGAGAGAAGAAACCTAAGTTAAAATGTAATCAAAGAGATGGATTAATATTGGACCTCAGTGTTGAGTTTTTTTTTTTTTTCACATTGGTAAACTGCTTTGTGCAAAAGAGCAATTTGGTGTGAGTCTTGAAATGCAAACTCCACGTCCTAATTTAATAAAGTAAATCCTTGCATTTAATGAACACAATACAGAATCCATTATTGACATTGCATCTATTATTTTCTCCTCTTATGGAAATTGCTAAAAGTGAGAAAACACTGGAAAAGTTGGCTGCTGATTTTTGTTTCATTTTTCGTGTGTTTAAACATCTTGTTGAGATATTTTTAAGAGAGACCTGGCCAAGAAGGCAACATTAAAAACATGGTACGGACACTGTAAACAGAACTGTCACAAACCATTGAGCAAGAATATTTTTCCAGATCCTTTAAAATTGAACCAGAAAAAATTATTTATGTCTTCAGTTTCTCTCTGTTCATGTTGTTGGATTTTGCTGGGCTCCTAAGGACAGTGAATAGTAGAGATAAGACAAAAATTTGCAGGTAGTCCGTCACTGATATTTTGGTGGATGCAAGTGCCTGCATGTATATTGATTGGCATGAGCAGTTATAAACATTGTGCTGCAAGAATATCAACCACTGGGGAAAAGGTATCATGACTAATGAGCTAAGTGACTAATGCACCACACACGGAGCATGTGGCAAACAGAATATGAGATAAACAAACTCAGACCTCATTATGTTTCTTCAAAAACAACCACAGCAGCACTTACTATCTATGTAACTTAAAAACACATCTATAATGGCAATGTCATGTTGGGACCCAAGATAAATCACAGCTTTTACAAGAAGGTTAAAAAGATAAAAGAGCAAAAAATGCATTCTCTTAAACAAAATGATGTAAGAAAAAAAGTGTACATAATTTTTTTTTTTGTCAAATACATGATACTTTCACCTCTTCTGGCCTCATTTAAGTCAAACAGTCTGATAAGGAAATTCCTCACATATGTCTAAAATGTGTCCATAACATGTGATGATGGATTGCACATCACTTTTTTTAAAGACAGTCACAAGCCAGAAAGTTTGGGAACCGCTAATGTAAAGATCAACGACTGATAAATAATTTACATAAAATGGTTTTGACCTGCTGACCTCTAAGTGACATATTATCTGTTTTCAACTTGGCTCGGTGTTTGCTAACACATGGTAAATTGGGATTAGCATGGATGTGTGTGCATATGTGTAAGGGGATTGAGTGTTGAAGCCCTCCGCATGTGTATTACGTACGTTGTTTGGTTGACTGTTGGTGTATTTGCATGTCTCGTGGTATTAACATGTCTGAAACTGTCGGGGAACGAAGGTTGCGTGTAATCCCCTCTCTCTTTCAGCCGCAATAACAAATACTGATGGAGGAATCTGTGTGACACCTGTACTTAGAGATAATATAATAATTGTGACATGTATAAATTAAATAGACAGTGTCCTGTACTAAGTGGTTCAAATATGTAGCTTTCACTTCTTACCACCTGATCACTTATTAGACTCAGACCTCAAATTGTTTGATTACTAAGATTGCCACCACTGTAAACTTTTAATATTTTCTTGATTCAATTGATCCCTAACAGAGAGGCTTTAAAAAAGATTGTGTCACATTGTGAAATGTATAAACTGCAACGAAAAGTGAAGTAAAGTGTCTCTACATAAAATCTGTTTTAAATAGATTTTTGCAGTTCATACGTGGTTATATAATTTTCCACTACTTGTTCTAAGTCAAAGAATTCAACAATCGGTCACAGATGAGAGACTTGTGTTGTTCTCATCTGTAAAGTCTGACATCTGAAGCAGTCGTAACAATGTCAGTCTTATTCTTGAGTCACAGACAACCTGTGGCAAACAGTGACCATGACGTGTGTCTCCATTTCTGTTTGAAAGCAGTTGCAAGGAAGGAGATTTCAATGGCAGCCTTTGAAAGTAGTGCACAGACCGATCTTTTTTGTTATTTGTGAGCTTGAGGAAGAGTTGAGATTGAACTGCAAATGTCGGGAAGATTAGCTGTGTCGCTTCCACTTGAAGAAATGTTTCCTATTTTATGTCTTGTGGATTCAAGTCTGGGGATGCACACACGTTTCTAGTAGTGCGAGACTTAAGCACTCAGTTGTCTCTTAACACTTCATTCTTTATCTCCAAAGAATGAGCCCAGTGACCAACTTACCCCAACAGATTGTAAACTGTGCTGCTTAGATTGAAGTGTGAGTTTAATCTACTGCCTACAGCTTCATTTGGGGAAAAAAAGGAAATGAGACAGCTTAACTTTGGCTTACAGTTGATCTGTCAACAGCTACCGCTGTGCGATTTTTCAAACCCGATATCTGAAAGTAAAATCAAAATGAAGTTGATCTGCAATGTAAAGAAACACGTATCTAAACAATGATAAGCTGCAACAAAACATTATTGGCAAAGCAAATTATTGTTGCATAATGTATTGTGCAACAATAATTATGCAAAATTACCTTCATGTTGTGGTATCTACTCACTACATCAAACACTTGATAAGAGCAGTAATAGTAATAGTAATAGAGGGTACTAATAATAATAGTAATTATTAATAGGCATTAATGAGCTTCCATATTAATAGGAAATTCTGTTACATAGAATTATGTTCATTTTTAAGACTTCGCTCAACTGTTTTTTCATTTATTTGTATTAAATGAAGAAGAAATTCACTCTTTGCAGACATCACTACGCTTTAAGTGGTCACAATCCAGAAAAATGAATATATAATAATGATAATGAATACTGAACTTTTGTTTTTCTTTTCATGTTTCGAACAAAGGGATGAAACGGAAAAGAACGCATGCCTGTCACCACAGAAATGAGTGAGTCGTCGTCCATTCACTCGTTGAAGCTTGTGTCATTGGCCCGATCGCTTTCCGGGCTTGGGCTTGATGCCGCCAATGGAGGCCCTATCAACCCCCCTCACAATGATGAGTCCCCTCTACAGGTACAGTTTCCTCTGAACGCAAACACTCACATCCTGTAGATTTAACATCAATATGTCAGCTCTCTCTCAGCTCAGGTTCCACCTGACTAACCCTCATTTATTACCTGTGCTCATGTGTGTTCATGTAGGATTCTGGCATCGATCTAGGCCCTGGGCTTTTTTTCACTGATGGCAAGAGAAAAGTGGACTACATCCTTTGCTACAAATACAAAAAAAGGCGTGCATCCAAGGCTCGCCTTTCCATCGCATCCAATGGGAGTATACCGATACCGATACCGGGCCTGTGGGAAGCAGAGCCGGAGTCTGGAGAGGGAGGTGCGTCTGCAGGAGATGTGGAGGACTCGAGGCTGACTGAGGAGGAAAAGGCTTTAATGAGGCAGGAGTTCGAAGCGGGTCTGCTGGAAGCTGGGCTGCAGATTGAGCGTGATAAAGAGGTGTGTATGCACTTTTACCGTGCTTTCACCATGATTATATTTTCATCTGCTGTACACTCCAATAGACATTTATGGGTCAGAGCTTTCCTTAAGTGATGTGACCACAAATCCTGTGATTGGACGGCTGCCAGCCAGGTTGAGGATAAGACTCAGACTGTCCCTTGAAGCTGGAGGACATGCCTGCACTCTAATTAAAGAGAGAACTTATCAAATCTATAGTATATTATAGGTTCATATAGTGATGATAACTGCAGTAATAACAATGAGAAGCATGTTGCGTGCTCGTGCATGTCGGTGTGTACCTGTGTGTGTTTTTGTGTCTGTGTGTATGTGACGTGTGTGTCCGTGTGTTAAATCAGCTGCTGTTTTGGTTGAGGATTAAGACCGCTGACCGTAAGTGTGAAGCCAAAGGCCAGATTACAGGGCCTTATTAGAGAGTGATCCACTACTTGGAAGTGAGCGTGCTGGCACAGGAACACATACGGGGGCAACTGGTGGGTTTATTTTTGCTGAAATGATGAGAAGGAGTGTCACTGTGTACTGTATCAGAGTGTGTATCTGTATCTGTCTGCCTGCAGCCAAATATGATTAAGCTGCTTTTCAGGAACTGAACAGTGAAGGATCCTTTGGAATATTTAGTGTTGTGGATCAGGCAGTGAACATGTTGTGTAGGTGACAACATGAGGGATTTTACTCTAGTTTTGCTCATGAATTATGCAGCGTAATTAATTCTGCACAATCTCACTTTGCAGTCAAATTGTGGAAATACTCTTCTTCTTAGTGGTAAAACTACATAGCATCTTTTTCATCTCATAACAAGGATCCTGCAGTGATTTTGCTTTAATTTATATTTTCCTTCATTTTGATATTTATGTTTTGATATTTTGCAGAGTTTGGTGAAGAGGCTGCAACAGATTTTAGTGCTACCACCAGAAAAGTGCTGGTAACACACGACATTAGGTGGTGGTGTGGCAGGTGTTGTTTGAGCCCATGCATTTGTATCTGTGTTGCACGAAGGTCATGACAGTAATTGCATGGACAGGATGTAATTCAGTGACCCAGTCAGCTAATAGCTTGTCACCCTTCACATGAACAAATGTGATAACTGGCTCCATCGTAGTGGCTCTCAGGTAAAAATGATCTGGACTCATTTCCTATACTTTGGAGGATTGGGAGGTTCTGGGCTTGAAATAATGGGATTCCCAAGAAAACAGCCTCATTTTAACACAAAGTAGCATACTTACAGGTTTAAAGAAGGCTCATCTGGCTGCCTCAGGGCAAGTAGGAGGAGCAATTAAATACAAAGACAACAAGAGTGAGGGAGACAATTACACAGATAATCTATCCATGCAGGCCTGTAATAATAACTCATATAAAACATATTTTCCTGTTGTTATCCAAATCTACCAGTCTCGATGTTGTGAAGTTATGTAAATGTTGATATTAATCCCTGCGTTATTTATTATGTGTGTTTATGTGCAGAGGTCAAACGGCATAGGGTTTATTCGGCTGCACATCCCGTGGCCAATACTCAGTCGAGAAGCAGAGCTTCAGAAGATCAAAGTTGCTGTGAAAAAGGTTGGCAGTTTGACTTTTACTGGTGTTCAATATTCTTGGTTTATGTAACATGGATAGATTTGGGCGTAGTTTTCAAGACTAAGGAGATTCATGTCAGAAAGCTGTAGAATGTGACATGAATAAGACAAATATGTGAAGTGTGGTAAAGACAACACAATGAGACTGGGTAGATTTGATCAAACTGTTTTCCATGTGTGTTTTCACTGAGCAGAAGTGTGAATTGCGGAAACGGATGGGCATTGCTGGGATATGGGATACCATTTCGGCCAAAGTCAACACTCCGTTTCAACCAGACGTCCCTGACTTTGACATCCACAAAGACTCGCAGACTCGGGTCCATTTCAAAACCCTCAAACACCCTTTTATCAGAGACAAGCTCCACCTGTGAGTACCTGGACTGGACACATAGTGGACTGGTATCAAAAAACGAACCCACTTTAGGATTCACCTTTGACACGCATGTCTTTTTAGTTTGGCTGTAGTTAGCACACTGAGATCTAAATCACCTGCACACTGTGTGCTTTCATCATTCTCATCATGAGCTCTCACATAAATTGAATTTTCAATGTTTACACTACAGAAACATGAATTATACAATCTGTGTGCTACTGGGACACTGCAATTGACAAGATAGGCTTAACAGTTGACCAAATTTGCTTGATTTTAAAAATACACAAACAAAAAAAAAACCCCAGTTAATATTGAACATTCACATTAGATCTGCTTCTTGTCATCTCCTGCAGGTATGACATCAAGTCAACAGAAACCGTATTTGACAATGCAACACGCAGCAGAATAGTGAGTACAGAAGCAAATATCTTCTAATTTTATGCTATGGCAACTATTTGTGTTTTGCATGTTTGTTTCAAATTTACCATTTGGACTGTGCTATGTTTGCATCCAGGTGGCTGAGATTATTTCACGCACTACCTGCAGACAAACTTGCCAAACCACTGGTGAGGTCTAACTTTTATTCTCCATTGTAATACTGTTTATATGCATGCTGTCAGTCAAATTTCATGCTGCCCGTGTCCGTATGCTAGCGGTCACAAAAATGAACCATGACATTGTGTTACGCTTTTTCTTTGTGTCATAAGGCATCAACTCATTATTGGCTCGGGGTGTCTATGACTCTGCCTTCCCTCTGCATGATGTGAGTAAAAGAGAAATAGCAACTTTCCTCCGCAGTGAGAAAGTCTAAAAATTATTCATACATATATCTGAATGTGTTTCATTTGAAGGACATTTGAAAAAGCATCTATCATGGTTTTTTGTATGCACTAAATTTACTGAACGTAAAGGAATTATTAAAGGTATCATATAGGACAGGTTAGTCAATGTATTTGCAATGTGGACATTTATGGAGACAATCTGAACAATTTTCTTAGCTACAATTATGATCATGCATAAAACAGGGCATGCTATAAGACAGTGTATGTCATATAAAGAGCTGGTAACTTTTTCCTTTAGGGGTCGTTCACAAGGAGAGGAGGGAAAGATCAGCGAAATGACAGACAGGTGAGTCGAAAGGCCTCGAGTGTTTTCAAACTTCCTTACCTCTAATATAAGTGGAGTCATTGGAGATGAATTACTCTTCAGGCAGGAACAGATATACACTATAAAAGCTTGATTACTGTCCTGATTTGGCCACGAAGACTGATGAGCCTGTGCCGATCTTGCAAAATAGAGCATAATCAGTCAGTGGTTTATGATTCAAATCTCTGGCATCATGGTTGAGACTCAGACTTGTCAGAAATACATCAGTCATGCATCTGAATGTGTCATTTTGTGGCTCCAGAGGCAGCTGAGTAAAATCTCATTAATTGCCTGATGATGTCACTTGAGTCAGCATCAGTTGGGGCTGAAGACTACAAGTATGAAAATGAAAAATAAATTTGGGGGTGTGCGGAGTTAGAAAGTTATCAGACCACTCTTAATGTGGCAGTTTCATGCAACATTAGCAGCTACTGGCATAACACACCAGAATATCTGATTGAACGGTCGGCTGTCGACTTGCATTGTTGCATTGTGGGTGTAATGTCTGTGTTATGACAAGGAGGAAGAGTGTGTGGAATCAAAATGACAATATCTCTGGTTCTGCTGCATTGGGTTTAATGCCTTGAAAAAACAGTGAGCCAGAAAATGTTATAGAAATACGCTGTTATATCTGTGAAGCACTCTTTATGTTATATTATACATGAGTTGTTGTAAATTGACACCAGCCTAGTTACTGCAGTGTATGAACAATCTTCATTGATGTTGGTTTGCGATGTCTTTATTCTGACATTTGTGTCATGTGCATATTTAATCATTAACTGGTATTAACTTGTGTTTCACTCTTGGATGTCCTTCAGCTCCTCCATGAAGAATGGGCTAACTATGGAGTCATGCATAAATACCAGCCCGTGGACCTGATCAGGTACAGAGCAGCTAGAGCAAACAGAAATACAATATATTTTTATATTTTAATATTCTTATACGTAACACTGGCCTTAGGATGGTTAAAGATGAAAACTCATAGTGTCTAAATTCCAAAGGGAATGAAAGTGGTGAGTAATTTTTATTGTAGTCTGCCCCTTAGATTTTGATATTTCTGGTATAAAGGTGTAACATATGACCTGATAATGGTGCAAGAGGATAAGTCAAGGGGTTTGCAAAAACATTAGGATTTATTCTCTGAGAACTATGAATTCCCACAGCAAATTTTATGGAAAAGAAGCCACTACTTTGTTGCTTAACGGAAAACTTTGACATGATGGTGGCTCAAGACTTCACTGGGATAATCTGGCTTGTAGCTGGGAAGATACTGTCGGACCAGAGTTGAACCAACCAAAGAACCCCTGGGGCAAAAATCTATAAACCTGCAAATCCAGACAGCTAATCGCCACATTGCCTTTATTTGAACAGGAAGTATTTTGGAGAGCAGATTGGGTTGTATTTTGCCTGGCTGGGTGTTTATACTCAGCTCCTCATCCCTCCCTCTGTCCTGGGCATCATTGTCTTCCTGTATGGCATATTCACTGTGGATGCCAATGTGCCAAGGTAAGAAACTCCTCAAACTCATGCATCAGCAAAAATACAGAATTCTATCACCGTACATGTGCTTAGATTATTCCTCATATTTCAGCCAGGAGACATGTGATGACAACCTGAACATCACCATGTGTCCACTCTGTGACGGAGTGTGCGACTACTGGCGTCTGAGTACGGTCTGCTCACTGGCTCGAGCGTCGTACCTGTTCGACAATGGAGCCACTGTCCTGTTTGCTATTTTCATGTCTCTGTGGGGTAACTGCACATTCAAATATACTTTCCTGATCACGCACAATATAATACAGCAGGTTTCTTTCAGTAGACCAGTACCTTGACACTGACGGGGAGAGGTGACAGGATATACACATTAAGACAAGCAGAAGAAAATATGCTGACACCTAAAATCATTGCACTGGTAATAATCATGCATAAAATTAATACAGCAATTATATATTCTTAAAGTGGAGAAATTATTCCTCCTCTGTCTGAGAAGGACAATGAAAGGCTGCAGGATTAAGCTGCTGTTCTTCAGTCAAGATACTTGGGTTGAGGAGTCGGGTACATTAGATTATGCATGATGGGAGTGAGTGAATAGATATCAACATCAAGCGACCACCTGGTATGTGAATGGTGTGTTAACAACATTTAGGTGGCTCATATTTGTGTGACTTCTAGTGGAGTTACATTATGTCAGTATTCAGTTTTGAATACTTTGAAATAGCCACATAGCGTCACTATCAGCAGTTAGATATTTGTCAGTATTTTTTTGTTTGACCATCTTAATATATCTCTCTTATAAACAATCCTTTAAGCCATATTGAACAAGGCTACAAGGCTAGGAACACTTTCATAAATCACTTTCATAGCTGAACACGCAACACTAAAGCATCATTGAATAGTATAAGACTTTCTTGTGTGGCCAAACAAAAGCTGGGTTTTTATTTTATTTTTCAGTGCGAATGATCTTTATCATATTCCTTCTGTGTATCTCCTTCAAGCTGCCTGTTTCCTTGAGCACTGGAAAAGACGACAGATGTGTCTGAAACATACCTGGGACCTGACGAGCCTGGAGGATGAGGAGGTACAAAAACAAGAACACTACAATAAACACACACATGTATTATTTTAAAATGGACACGGTCAGATCCACATGAGCATGAATCATTGTGTCTGTCTTTTCTTTCTGTTAAACCTCACTCCGCTTTGACTAAGTGCCAAGTCAGTCAGAGTGAGAGTGTTAACCTCATGGCTCGGGTCAACTATGATGACAGAGATCTGTTGTGGTTTGTCGTGTAGATTATCATTAGAGACTCAGAGTCTCATTAACACACACACACACACACACACACACATGTACACATATACTCATGATCGCTTGTGTACATGCATTAACACGACTCTTTACCCTGTAAAGGGCTGTAATGGGATTGGCCTTTACTTAAAGCACTGCACTTGCTGTATGAGATGACACAGCAGGGATGCAACGTAAACGCTTTGTCTCTCTCTCTCTCTCTCTCTCTCTCTCTCTCTCTCTCTCTCTCTCTCTCTTTGTTTCTCTGTGTCTCTCTTTCATATGTTTCCGTCTCTGCTGCCTGTAGGAGCGAGTCCTGGTGAGTTTCTTCACCCATTAAATGTGCCCACATTGAAATCAGAAGTGAATTCGGATTCACTTCTCATGGTTACAAAGCTGTATTGGTTTGTATTTGTATTCATTGAGATAATTTATAAGCATTTGAAAATCAGATAATAAAAATCAATAATTAAAAAAAAAATGTTATAAAGTACAGTTTGCCTGCAAATGTTATATAGTTTCAGAGTTATAATTATTTCTATACTGTCAATTGGTTTGTGGGGCTAATTTGCAATCTGCGTATTTTTAATCAGCAGCTTATTTGCATTTTCTCCACATTTTTCACTCCTCACTTTGTATTTGAGAAGCATATTCTGAGCTTTCCCTGAGAAGACGCTGTTTACTGTGGTGCCACTCCTCCTGTCAGTGTCAATAGTAATTTTAATGCAAAATTCAAATAAATGTGGGGGCTGAAAAGTACAATATTTGCATCTGAAGTATAAAGTAGCATAAAATGGAAATAGTAAAGTACAAGAATCGACTTACTTTCCACCATGACTGTGCAGCTGTGAACAGCTAAAACAAGAATAGTGTGATTTCAGGATTTTGGGGATCTTTACTTTGTTGTGTTATCTCATTTGTTTTAACATGTTCATGTGTGTGTGGTGCAGGAAGAAATGAGGCCTGAATATGAAGAAGCTCTGCAGGAGAAAAAAGCCAAGATGAAAGCACAGTCAAAGAAAAAGGTATTGTACCTGAGTGTGTGTTTCAGATACAATTTTATGTGTGACACAAACTGCACACATATTTAAATTGACAACTTTTTACAGAAAAATTTTCTCTCTGTTTTGACTGTGTTGCAGTTGGCTCAAGGTGGGGATGGTGCAGATGGAGAAACAGACCGGATGCTGACCTCCCAGGTAGAACTGCACTGCTCTGTGTGACAGGACATTTTGTGGACAGAGGTGCTGGTGGGGAGGGATTTAACTTGCTTCATAGCGAAGGCTAACACAGATCTCACCTCTTCAATTGCACAGTGACAGTAAACAACTATATGCAAGCCAATATCACATGCCGTTTACGTTTTTCATCTACAGTAAAATTATTGCAGACTAACTCTGTCTGTATGAGTTTATGTCAGTGCATAAAGAAGAAACCCCCTTCAGCCACAGTGGGTGGTTGAGTCCAAAGCTGCTTACCTGCCTGAGATTAGCTCAGATTACTGATGGAGAGAGAAGAGGGAGGAGGGAGAGGAGGAAGGGGAGGGGATTTCTGTCCTTTCAGATGGCAAACATGCACCTGCCAGGCAGAAAACATTGTGTGTGTATGTGTGTGTGTGTGTGCAGACATGTGCTCAGCGTTACTGCGCATCACACACTGTGCTTGCATTAAAGCATAATGTGTGTGTTTTTGTTTGTGGACCCAAGTAATATGCGTGTTTTTCCTCACAGCAAGAGCCAGAGTCCCTGGACATTGAGGATCACCTGTCAGGTTATCTCATCAATGTGTCCACCTTACTACTACTGGTACTGCATTTATACTCTTTATATTATCACTTTTCTAACCTCCATCTGTCTAATTGTTGCTTCCCCGTTTAATCTTGTAATGCTTTCACATCACACAATATTCTATAATTATTGTCATTTCTTATGAAGATATCAGGGATTTAACACAAACCAGCAGTTTTTCCCTTGTGTCTTCATAATGTTTGTCAATTTATCTGCATACATTGTCTATTTATCAACAGAATTTCCTCAATGTTTCCTGTATTATAACTCATCAATCTAATATCATCACTAGTGACGTTAAATTAGTACAAGCAACAATTTGTATTTAACAAAAATAAATTAGCAGAAAGATAAAAGAAGAATATATATATATAAATAGATGTTTATTTGTACCAAATATTAAAACACACTATCATCATCAGAAGTGTCATCAAAGAAAACAAATATTCTTCTATACCAGAGTCTTGTCATCTAACTTTTGTGGGCTTGTGTGTGTTCAGATCTTCGTAACCTTCTCGGCAGTGTTTGGGGTGGCAGTTTATCGCATCTGCATGTTGAGCGTGTGGTCTGTGAACCCTGATCCTGAAGCCAAGGCCAGCGTGAGGATGACCGTCACCACCACAGGGATCATCCTGAACATGCTGGTCGTTCTGGTGTTGGAGGAGGTCTATGGAGCAATCGCCGTGTGGCTGACTGAACTGGGTATTGTATTAAATGCTGTATGAAGTACGAAACATTGAAGGAAGCCTAATGACTCCCAATGTTAGTTTAGTGCTTCTAGGTTTTGGCTGAGATAGTTTGGAAAGAAATTTTTGTAAATTCTTTTTATTAATGTTGGTGTGGCTGTAGCTTTTTAATGTTGCTCCACCCCAAGTAAAACTAATATTTTGCTAAACATTCGGAACAGCAACAAACCAAATGGGCACTGAAGAAATATGAAATCCATCATTTCACCACTGCATTATATTGTAAATATTATAATATATTATAATTGAGTCTTGATATGGTTGAATGTTGAGCATTAGTTGAGTTATTGTTGAGGGTCATTTTCTGGCCCCATGGTCATTTTGTTGTAATCATATTTGATTTGACTTACTTTCAAAACACAGACATGATGAAATAACCTGTAGCTCTGTACAACACAGATTATTGCATTTCGGAAGTTTGGATGAAAGTCACTGATTGTGATTTAAACATACCACTATGAGCAAGTGTGTCTAACAAGTGTTGTGTCTCTTTTCCAACAGAACTTCCTAAGACAAAGGAAGAGTTTGAAGAGAGGCTGATCTTTAAGTCTTTCTTTCTCAAATCCATGAACGCCTTCGCACCTATTTTCTATGTGGCCTTCTTCAAGGGCAGGTGTGTGTCTTTTATAAAATCACACTTCCCTCAACATCTCACCAGCTTCTTTCTTTATTCCTTATCATGTGACTTGGTCCTCTCTTCACGCAGGTTTGCTGGGCGGCCTGGCGATTATGTTTACGTCTTTGGAGACTATCGCATGGAGGAGGTACGTTCAGTTACACACATCAGTGGTTATGTGTATGTATATTTAAAATAAATGTGCATCTGTGTCTTGAGTAAATGTGTTTTTTTTTTCCTAAGTGTGCTCCGCCAGGCTGCCTCATCGAGTTGTGTATCCAACTCAGCATGATCATGCTCGGAAAGCAGCTCATCCAAAACAATGTGTTTGAGGTTCTCATACCGTATGTATATACATATAACTGTACAAATGTTTTTTTTTTTACTTCTAGAAACATACATGTCTTGCAAACTGCCTCTGATTCAATTCTGTCTTTTTTGCAGTAAGCTGAAAAAGATGTACAGAACAATGCAGGAAGAAAAAGGAAAGAAAAGATCATCAGAAAATAATGAGGAGAATGACGAAGAGATAAGACCAAAGCAACAATTTGACAAAGATTTCATCCTTGAACCCTTTGAAGGAGTGAGCCCGGAGTACATGGAAATGAGTGAGTCTCTTGTTTATTCTCCTACTCACTCACTACTGCAATCACACAATGTATTTTTTTAACTTTGTCGTGTGTTAATATTTACAGTAATCCAGTACGGGTTCGTGTCTCTGTTTGTGGCCTCCTTCCCGCTGGCGCCGGCGTTTGCTCTGCTCAACAACGTCATTGAGATTCGCCTCGATGCTGCCAAATTTGTCACCGAGATCCGACGGCCTGACGCCGTGAGGTGTAAAGACATAGGTACAGATAAGACGTGAGAGCACGTCCACTCTGTCAGTCTCTGTGTGAATGTGAAATAATCTGTCCTGGAACGTTTAATCACTTTCTTTTCCTTTACTCCACTCTGCCCTTCCATTTTTGTCTCTTTGTCTGCATGTCTGTCTGTCTGTCTTTACACAAATACACACACCGTACACACACACACACACACACACACACACACACACACACATGCACGGACACACTTCTCTTTCCCTCTTTGTCTCTTCTCATGCACATGCTGTCTCCAGGGATTTGGTACAACATTCTCTGTGGAATCAGCAAGTTCTCTGTGATTACCAATGTAAGTGTGTGAGTGTGTATAGCAACTGTGCCCATGACCTTTGACCTCTGGCTGAGGATGTCTTACTTAAGAATGCACATTTATCTAATTTCTTACATCTTCAAGTCTTTGAAATAAAGTTTTGTCTTTCTGTATTTATTGCAGTGCAGTTAGATTTTAATGGGCCAGTGAACCTTTATCATCATTTTGTGTGAAGAAACTCATGTTTCTCACCAAAATGCATTGTTTATAAAAATTTGCAAAGCAGTTTTTTCAGTAATTTGCATGAATTAATTCACATTCATGTTTGCTAACTCACAGTCTTCTTCTTCTTTGCCTTTAGTGCATTGCTATACTTCTTTACATGTTGCTATCACCGTCAATCAGTGCAGTAGCAGAAAACCAGTGGCAGAAATGTACATATCGTGTCACAAAACTACTTGTAAAAACATTCCTCTATAGTGCTATTAGTTGTCAAAAATCACACAAGGTACCTTTAAGTCTGTGTCTGAGTGATTCTAGGTATAACATTGTCTGGCTAAGGCAATGAGCTGTTTCCTGTTGTATAAAGCAGGTTAACAGACTGAACTCACAAAACAGATCAGAAAGCTATTTTGAAGAACAAAATAAGATCATGGTCCGAACCCAATATAGTAACTGATGATGTGTCATACAGTGTTGTCATGTCCACTCCTCGTTTGTCTCTTCCAGGCATTTGTCATCTCCTTCACGTCGGAGTTTGTTCCACGAATGGTTTACCAGTACATGTACAGTGTAAATGGCACCATGAACGGCTACACAGAGCACTCACTGTCCTACTTTAATGTCAGCAACTTCCCACCGGGCACTGCGCCCACCACCACTCTCATCACCGGAGTGTCCATGTGCAGGTCAGAGCGACTCTCTTGACCTTGACCTACCTGGATTTCCCTTTAAGTCCTTGAGCCCAGCAGCTTAACTCTTGCCAGTGTTTTCAGGAACTGTAAAATGTGGCAATAATAGCAGGGACTTTACTGACGCAAATCTTTTCTGAGAATGATCAGATTTTTCTCTGATCATAAACCACGTTCATCGTGCTATTCTAGGTTCCTCTTTGCTAATACTCAAACTGTGTTTTCCAGGTATAAGGACTACAGAGACCCACCATGGGACCCAGACGCCTACACCTTCTCTAAACAGTACTGGTCTGTCCTGGCTGCAAAATTGGCTTTTGTAATATTCTTTCAGGTATGAGTATAATACATTAGTATAAACCTTTGCACCCATTAGATGTGTGGCTTTCTTTAATTGATGAGTCAGTTTAAGCCCCCATGTGTTTCTGTCATAAACCATATAGCAAAGGCCTTTTTCAAAACCTTTTTCAACCTTGCTCCACTTATTTTTCACTATTGTCTGTTTTTACTGCACATTAATGTAACATTACAGATAAGGATCCAACTTTTTGTCTTCTGATATATACATCAGCTTAGAATATCTGCTGACGCTGATCTCTTTATCCCAAATTTATCGTCTGTATACCTCATTGTGTGGAGCTCATTCGGATAATTTTTATGTAAGGTAACATGAGACCAGGGATTTCTATGGTGCTACAAAACTGAAGCCCACTGTGACTGAAATAGTGACTCTGATAGCAGAAACACTGAATATTATAATGACATTGGCAAACTGCATCTGTAATGTGGATGTGGATTATTAGTCTGGCCAATATCCAAGATAATTCACCTTCTTTTTGCTGTTAATAAGTCAATTAAACCTAGAAATATTTTTTTCCCTACAGAATCTTGCCATGTTCCTCAGCATGTTGGTGGCCTGGATGATCCCAGACGTGCCACGATCTCTGCGTGAACAGCTGAAGAAAGAGAACATGATGCTGATGGAGTTTCTGCTGAATCAAGACCAAGAAGCACGCATCAAATCTCACTCCCCAGAATGCTCCATCCCCCGCTTCCCCACCAAAATAGACATAGTGGTGGAGGCGCCGCCGAAAGAACAAGAGGAGCAGCCGGTGGAGGAAGAGGAAGCAGAAGAAGTTGAGATCAATCTGGATGAACCCAGAAAGACCAGCGACAGTGATCCAGAAGTTGGGAAGTCATTCGAACTTGAAGAGATTGAAGAAAACGCACAAGAGGAGCAGAGAGGTGAAGGAGAAGATGAGGGTGGAAAGGTCGAGGAGGAAGAAAAGGAACAAGTTGCAGAGGTGAATGAAGAAAATGAAAAGGCGGATAATGAGCAAGAGGGAGGAGAAGAAAAAGAGGAAGAGGCACAAAGAGAGGAAAAAGAAAATGAAGTGAAGGCAGAGGAGAATTTTACTGTCGATCTGGACTCCTTCATGAGCGACCTCGGCCTCTTAGGTGAGAAAACTTTATGTTTACTTTTGCACTACGTTTCATCATTTGTCCTCTTTTCTGTAAAGTCATTTTGTCTTGTTTGTGTTTTGTGATATTTTTTTTTATTTCTTGTAATGCAGAAGAAGAACCCTCGTCGAGCACAGCCACGGCGACAGAACTTCCTCGCTCAGGCTCGAAAGAGGAATACCAGAAATACCAGGAGCCTCCATCACTTCCATCATCTAAAAGGGGCTCATCTCAGAGTCTGAAGAGCTCCAGGGCAGACCTTACGACATCCGATATTGACACTAGGCTCTTCTCGCTAATTGCTCCTCCTCCCAGTGAGCCAGGCTCCAGGGCAAAGGCCCGCTGCTCCACCCTGCCTTCTCGCCACAGAGGGGCCGAGGCTTGTTACAGCCTGCCACGGCCCAGCCACTCCACCAGCCTCACCAGGTTCCAGCAGACGACCACGCTCACCCCCCTGGTTCCTCTGGGCTCTTCATTATCAGCCTCATCCAACCCATTCTCACCCCCGCACACACCGGTGTCACCGTCATCTCCACATCCCACACAGTCCCCATCAGCCCAACAGCCCAAAGCCCCCAGTGAACTATTCGCACTGAAAGGCCCGCCGCCTCAACAGCCTCGCTCCAGGGGCAAAGCCCGGTGCTCCACCCTGCCTGCACGACAAAGAGCCCCCGGTCCCGAGGAGCCCTCCACCAAGCCTAGCCATTCCACCAGCTTTACAAAGCTGGGGGACCGCATCCCCCCGTCCCCCAGTGAACTGAAGCGTAACACACCGGTATGAGGAGAGCTGGTAGGTGAGGGAAAGGGCAGAGGGTGGCAGGGGGAGGAGGACTATCCAGATTAGCCTCTCCTGTCTGTGCCTGGAGCCTCACCCCTCCGTCTGTCCTCCCTATCTGCATACGTAATACCTGGGGTCGGGGAAGAGACCATCCAGATCAACAGAACGTCCTTTTTATCCTCTTAATCTTCACAGAGATGTTTATACTACTCAGTGGTTTAGGGCTGATCTAGACACGGGGAGTGCTGGACAATGCAGAGAAAGACTGATCTGAAAGTCCCCCGTTATGCCCCAAGAAAATACCACTGGACTGAACTCTTTCTACTCCTTTTTTTTTGGTTGTTGTTTTTTTTTGTTGGTTTGTTTTTGCCCACAGACACAGCTCCGTAGCCACTGCTCCTCTGTTATTCTCAGTCCCACACATGCAGCAGTGCTGCTTTGTAGACAAGAGGAAGATGGAAATATATACAACACAGCTAGTATCAACAGTTATGCTTGTAGATCTACTGTTTATTTTTAGAGGTTTTGATATATAAAAAAAATGTAAAATGATAATAAAAGAAGGACATATTTTTGATATCTGTTTTCCATGGGTTGTTTCATGTTGCACTTCAGTCTTTGATTACTTTGATTACTGACAGGAAGTATTTTATTATATAATCAGTATATAATTATAAGAAAATACCCATGATCAGCATTATAAGAAATATTCAGAAAAATAACATAAATATTATGTTAATAAAATATCCAGATGTATTTCTTTTCTTAGATGGCAAGCTAAACAAACATGAGACCAACAACAACAAAACACTCATAACATGTCAGTAGTAAATCCTCGTTGGGAGATGGTGACAGGATCAACACTGATAGGCCCATTGTGTTGTCTCTGTTGCCCCCCGCTGGCGTATATTGAAACACCGAAACATTGTTCCATGTCCTATACTTTTATAAGGATGCTCAGTATATGCTGCATTTGCCTTTGTACTGCTCTGAAACCTGATATGGTCATAGTTCCCCTGCAAAAGTATAAAAATGACACATCATCCACTTGTAATTGATAGTTGCAAAATCCAGTGTCCCACATAGACACTGAGCAGGAAATACAGTTAATTATAACCAAGGTGACGTGATTTGTATTGCCACGTTTTATTATTAACCAGGGAAGCTATTAACGCAGAGTTATGTTCACTCACTCTTTGTGTGTGAAAGTTCCCTTTTCTCCTCGATCCATAACCTGCACGGCTCCTCCTCCGCTGCCCCACCAGTGAATGGGGCCTTTGTGGGGGCTTCCCAGCATTCCAAGGGAATTCTTGCAGGTGAGGGTACGCAAACAATCGCGCACTCAGATGACTGCAGCAGCTTTTAGCATTTACAACTGAAAATACAAAATGCTTCAATGGCTAATAGGAGCTTCCAGTGCTGAGCTATCCTCACCATAAAGGTTGCAACTACAAGGGTGTGAACACAAGAGCAGGCAGAGTGGGAGGGAAGGATCCCGTTCTTTCTAACCAGGTGAGCGACCACACACAAAAATCAACATGCTCACTGGAGCCCGTCGCCTCACACACAATGAGGGACATCACACAGATTAGGGAAAAGCATTAGCTCGTGAGCAAATATTTGCCTTTTTAACTTTTTACGCTGTCTTTGAAGAATGGCTCCACAATAGCTGAAAGAGTGAACATGTATGATCTAACAGGGCTCTTATCTGATATGGATAAGTGCACTACGTAAACTGTATGAGTAACAGACTTGCTTCACACAGACGGGTCCCAGGAAAACACACTGCACGTCTCACAGTGGGCGTACTGAAGGTGAGTGTGTGTGTGTGTGTGTACAGATTTTTAAAGTGAATACTTTAGTTTGGACTTTGTCACATTCACTGTTTCTGTATCCAGCGTCTGTCTCAGCTTCCCTCTCGTCTGTTGGAACTTGTCAAGACAACAGTGCCTGTAGGTACGTATGGTTGTTTTCCCATGCTGACTTATTAACTCACACTGACGTTCAGGGACACACTAATACGAGTTATACTGTATCCCAGTGTATAATTCAGGGCATCACAGCAAATGTTTATGATTATTTACAGTATATTTGTTTAGACAGCTTTGATATTACACTTTGACATTACATTTTAAAATTGGTTTTCGAACTGCTCAGACAACACCTTTTTATCTACTCTGTAATGGGCAGAGTCCGCAAGAAAAAGGACTTTACCTCCTTGAATTGCTCCTCACCCTTCTTTATCATTCTTGCCCTTTGATATCTATTGTTGTTGTCCATCTCCATATTACTCACTTCCTTCATGAGTGCTCATCAACAGATCAGTTGTACAGTCAGAGGCCAGTAGAAGGTAGTGACAAATCATAGTGGCCAACCAAAAAACACCGGCACTCTAGAGTCAATACAAACAAAAGTGATGCATATTTGGCTTTAAATCCACGTGGACCAGAGCCCTTGCTGCTTCGGCATGCCAGTGTGTGTCCAGTGTTTTATACATGTCCAGTTAATTTTATAAAAAAGCTAGTTTGGCTGCCACAGACTCACAGTGCACGTGCACTATTTTGGTCAGCTGACATTGTTATAATTGGAAAAATGAAGAAATACAGTTTAACAAATCTTCAATCTTAATCTTATAATAATCATAAATAATCTTAAATTCTTATTGCTGAACACAAACTTTTTCAAAGGCATATAAAAAATAAATCTACCCATGCGATATGACAACTTTACTTTTTTGTGTGAAATGTAATTTCTTTGATATCAGTGAACTATTCTTCTGCCTTGGAAACAGGTAGACTTATGTCCACTTACTTTCAGAACATTTAAGACAATTTTGAAAACCTGAATATGAAATTAAGTGTTTTTCATCATGGTCATAACCTGAATGTTTTTTTTCATAGGTGTATTCAGTATTTCCCGGCAGTATGTTGCAGACAGTCAGCGAGTG
Organism: Holacanthus passer; assembly: GCA_025331565.1. Lineage (NCBI taxonomy): Eukaryota > Metazoa > Chordata > Actinopteri > Pomacanthidae > Holacanthus > Holacanthus passer. The sequence goes on along the minus strand of JAFREQ010000003.1, from coordinate 7,061,825 downwards.
GCTGTGGTGGGAGCGTCTGTGGCTGCCAGAAGGCGTCTCCTGGGCCGACCTGGAGGACAATGAAGGTCGTGTCTACGCTAAAGCCTCTCAACTTTACGCTATCGTGCCCTGCGCCCTCTGCATGCTCTTAGTCAGATACCTGTTTGAGAGGTGAGAACATACAGGATGTGAGTAAGATGTGCCTGTGTGTCAGTGAGCTCAGCAATGCAATCATCTGTTTTCAGAATACTGGGATTATGTTGTGCAAACTGTGTGGAGCAATCTTTCGCATGGTACTGCAAACTGTGCTGTGCCAGATCATTGGTTAAACAGTAGGAAATACACGACACATTTAATTTTGCTTGTGTGTTGTTCAGGTACCTGGCCACACCACTGGCGGATGCTTGGGGGGTCAGGGACAAGATGCGTCTCACAGCAGAACCAAACCCCCTCCTAGAAAACTACTTCTGCAGCCAAGGACGGGTCCCATCAGAGGTCTGTCAAAAGGGGCATTCAATGAAAAAACAAAAGCTGGTCTCAATCATCAATCAGACATATGGTATATAGCATTTTAAGGTCACTGCATGTTTAATTTTTTTTTTCAACACAAGTGGTTTGTCTTGCTCTTTGTTTAAATTAGATGCACAGTAAAATGGCATCAGAGAGTAGAACCTAATGCTGGTGATGAGTGTGCATCCTCGGGTGGAAAGACCAACTGGATTGTTTCTCTCGTCTCTCAGGCTGATGTGAGGTCTCTGTGTAAGAAGACCAGTTGGCCAGAAAGAAGAGTTCAAGTCTGGTTCAGGAGGAGGAGGAATCAGGAGCGTCCGGGGCTTCGCAAGAGGTTCTGTGAGGCCAGGTTCGTGTGCTTTTGTGTGTGTATGATTATATTATGTGAGACAAAGCACGTATGCATGAATATGTGACATTATTGTTTTTGTCTGTCAACAGTTGGAGATGTGTGTTTTATTTGTTTATATTTGTCTATGGAGTCCTGGCTCTCTATGATGTAAGTACTTTGGCCTTTTCCCATGCTTTATCTCAGGGACTGTTTCTCTTGCAGGGTTTGTCTCTCGCGTCAGTCAATTCTTCCATTGTACAAATTGTTTTGCTTTGTTACTGTGGGACATTTCTCTCTTTATTTTGTTTTTCTCACTCTTCTTCTCTCTGTCCTTCTCCCTATTTGGGTACACTATTCTGATTTCACTATGTGCAGCACGTGAGACTCCTTGTCTCTCTGTGCTTCAGGGTTTTTCTCACACTCTGGCTGTTCACTGGCAGACAAACACGCATGAGCTCGTGGCCAATATTTACCCTTGTCACTTTTTTCAAGGCTTTTGTCCAATCCCGCTCACACACCTCTCCCTGTCTGTTTTTGTTGGCTGTAGAAACCTTGGTTTTACAATCTGAAGGAGGTTTGGGCAGGCTTCCCTAAACAGGTAAGTGTTTTGGCCATTGCTACAGGAATGGCTTGTACAGTATTGCAGTATGATAAATATCTACATGTGTGTGTTGCAGTCTATGCTGCCATCTCAGTATTGGTATTACATCTTGGAAATGGGCTTCTACCTTTCTCTGGTCCTCAGGCTCACTTTTGATGTGAAACGAAAGGTGAGTGTGCAGATGAATCAGTTTTAAAGCAAAACCTGTTTTTGCCTTTTATGTTAGATAGATGCAATAAATCGGGGATGTCTATGTGTCGTATGCACACATATTTACCTATCGTTTGTGTGTGTGTAGGACTTCAAAGAGCAGGTGATTCATCATACAGCCACAATGACTCTTCTGAGTTTCTCCTGGATTTCAAACTACATCCGTATTGGGACTCTTGTGATGGCGGTTCATGACTCTTCTGATATACTGTTAGAGGTGAATGCTATTTTTACATCAGTGCATGTGCAAGCTAATCTATGTGATATCTATTGTCGTACTGTAGGCTGGTGCAATGTACAGATATAACAGATAACTGTGATTTCCCATTGGCACAGTTCTGCAGCAACAGACTGACTTAAAAAATTAATTGAAGTTTGCAAAGCTGTTTCTTTACATTTTCAAGATGTCTGACTGATTGCTAAATTCGCTATAGGCCAGAACTCAACTCTCCAGCTCCAACTCTGACCCACCTTTACTGCCCTGCCATCCTCCACGAACACTGAGTTTGAATGGCAGTAAATGTGAAGGTGGTTGTCCAGCTGTCCCCACTATTCATTTCATGACGTATTCTTTTTTCATGATCGCTGCTCAAATACGTGAAATACATCCTGCTCAGATTTACAGGTAGCACTTGGGATCACAATTGAGATTTGAGACTTTATTTTAAACAACAAATATCACAGTCTTTCACTATTGATATTACTTTTTTTCTTCAGACTGTGTCAGAGAAGCAATGCTATAAGACATTAATTAACATAAAGTTGAATCAACACCCCTCTAGACTTGCAAAAATGAGACACAGCAAATTTAGGTGTGACTATTATGTCAACCTCCTGTATCAACAAAGGAAATAAACGGCCTTCTTGTATGGGGATTATGACATGATTCAAACTAAATATCAATAGCAAACGTGCCTGCAGTGACTTCATGTCTGACTATGATCTAATCCTTTTAAACAAAGAAGAGAGCCTGATTTTCTTCTTTGTTTTTGTCTCACAGGGTGCAAAGGTACTCAACTATGCCAAATGGCAGCGGACCTCTAATGGCATATTTGTGGTATTTACAATTCTCTTTATGGTGACAAGACTTGTCATTTTTCCTTTCTGGTAAGTGTGTGAAGTGGACGAATGCAGCATGATTCATGATGATGATAATGTATGAAATTATGTGAAAATATTATGTGTGCATACCATCTGCAGGCTGATCCACTGTACATGGGTATACCCACTGGAAGTGTTTCCTCCCTTCTTCGGCTACTATTTCTTCAATGTGATGTTGTCGGTTCTACAAATGCTCCACATCTACTGGGCAATGCTCATATCCCGCATGGTTTACAAGTTTATCTTCAGCAAGGTGTGTTTGCAGGTGTTTCTGTGTGTATATTTATTTATGTGAAGGAAAGAAATGCATGAAAACTATGCAAATTCAAAAGGTTACATGTCTTGTTGCTTCTCTTTGAGTCACCCTCATTTTCCTCTGCTTCTCTCTGGCTCATCTTCATCCTGCAGCTGGAAGGCGATGACAGGAGTGATGAAGAGGAGGATGACAGCGACTCATCGACGGAAACAAACCACAAATTGAGTCACATAAATGGCTCTGGAGCCAGAGACCGGGCCAATGGCCACTGACACACATAGACAGACAGGAACAGAAGATAAGGAAAATGGACAGCAGACACATGGACATTCAGTCTGAGCTGTTAGAATCTAATTGCATATAATAAAAGAGTAAATCCGCATGAACAGAGAATATTCTTTTTAAAGGAACTGTGAAGGATTACAAACTGATTTGAAGCTGCATGGTTTCTTGAAAATCACTTACTAAGAACCTGTTATTAAAAATAGAGGAAGACTCCTTTAATATGTTGTTTTTGTATTTTTGTATGTTGTTGAGAATGACTATGATGATAATAGCAATGATTACGTGTGAGTCCCATGTGTGTTTTTAGTGGAGCATGTTAATGCAGAACTAAAGCACTGCAGGGAAATCCATGTTTGTAAGACTGTGACTTTCTGTGTGTGTGTGTTTGTGTTATTAAAACTGTATGTGTGTCAGTATTTTTCCATAAGCTTTCATTGACTCTGAAGCTCTGTGCGTCTGTGACTGTACCAGCACGCCCTCTCGCGATAATCAGCGGGAACTGACAGTGGCCGAGACGTCGCCATAGAAACCAAATGATAAACCAGGTCTCTACGCTACGTTTAACAGGACAAACAGCAAAATCGGCTTTAACGTATTAATTTGATCAATATATAAACAGTTTTCAATATGGCTCACGTGAGAACTTATCGTACACATGTGAAAATCGGAAACTGGAGCGAGGACCTGCGCTTAGAAGAGGTTTGTTTAGAAAAAAACACTCTTTACGTTTAACTCATTTAAAGCTAATAGTTTACAAGCTAGCAGGCTAAAAGTGCTTTAGCTTTTGAGATAGAACAACAATATTTTTCATATTTTCCAGTCTTACACAGATGAAACGGATTCTTGTGTATAATTAAGACTGACAGGTTTTGTGACACATCCCATAAATACAAGAAGTGCCATTTACAGCCAGTCTGAACAGGACATCATACATCTGAATTTATCTAGTTTAACAAAACAAACTGATTGATTATAAATTTAGTGTGAAAGTAAAGTGTGGAAGTAAAGAGAGTACACGTAGAATCATTAAAATAGTCTCGCTGTTAAAAAGTAGGTTAACTACTGGACATTTAGGATATCACTGGTTAACTTAGCCATTAAGTTACATTTGTTTTTCTTTGGTGACAACCTACAAAACAAATACTAGAATGAAGTATAAAAAGAGAGAGATAATAACTGACTGAAAACATTAAGGAAACATTAAGGAATAAAATGACTTGGACTTAAATCTAGTCGCACTTGTATTGTTGAATTGCAAATTCATATTTACAATATCAATAAACAGATATGCAGGGATAGGGAAAAGCTTTAGGACAAATTTAGTAACAAAGAACATGAAGAAAAAGGAGGGCAGAATACAGCATTTATCATACTTCCAATATAAGGGATTATCACAAGAAACTGACCTAATGAAGATACAGTGATATTGTTAATCACTTCAAAGATTGGTTGAAAAAAACCCCTTATTTCACATTTTCATATTCTGTACTGGCTTGTTTCAACTCTTCATTGAAGATATACGATGTTTACCTTGAGTGAAATAGGCAAATCCAAGACTCATTCTATATAATACGCTTTCCCTAAAATTCAGCCAGACATACCGGTGTCTTTGAAAACTTCGGGATCTCTATTAGAATTTAAAATACAGTTATGTGGGCGTGGACCATAGAATTTAAACAGTCTGAGGATTGAACAAAGTTTGTGAGTTGTAATGACCAGTTACTTGCAAATTGCTGGTTACACATGCATCACTCAAGGATACAGAAAAGCTGTAGGGGCCATTCAGTAACAAAGAGCAAAATGGCAGATAGCAAAATATTTATTGTATTTTCCCCACATTTATTGGGAATGGGTTTAGAGGAAAGAAGACCTAAGAATGGCGCAATGCAGTGCAATGATATTCTGAAAGTTTTTCTTTTAACTTAACAAACAACCAGTAGCGATGGTTGTATTGTAGTGAAATTGCATATGCTGATGTTTTTCCAGGATGCAAAGAAAGAGTATCTGGAGAAAAAAGAGAAGGGCGAGCTTGCTGCCCAAAAAGTAGACTTCCTCAAACAGAACATTTTGAAACCGGTAAGATGAGGTTAAGTACATTGAGAGCACTATTAACAACAATAATATCACAGTAATGATGTGGATGGTAATGATAATGATGTTGTTCATGTGTGTAGGTGAATCTCACTGTGACAAATGATGGAAAATTGCACTTTGGGGATGCTGTGATGTTGGTGAACATGGGAGGAGAAAACAGGGAGTGCAGTGCAGTCAGCATTAACGCAAACATTAACAGTCTGACAAAGATTCCTTCGTCTGGCATCCAAGCCCCATGTGGAGTCAGTGCAGGACGAATTATTCAGGCCTGCGCACGCACTGCCTTCATCATTACCAGGTACACAGAAACACACTTAAAATTACATCAACACATATGGAAACACTCCCAGATGTACTCCTGTGCACTGATTGTGTGATTGCAGTGTGGATGGCAGTCCTGAAGGATCAACTCTGCATTTTGAGCAAAGTTTTGCCCTGAAAACAACAAGTGGCTTTGCCAGGGGAGTAAGTGTATTAACACACACACACACACACACACACACACACACACGTATATGTATAGTATATATAATTAAATGCTTTGCACAAAAACTGAATGTCATGTCCCGAAGAGCACTCTTCAGCCTGTGAAAACAGTTGTGAAACATCCTCTGTGGCTCTGAGGGGAGTATAAGAAAATAACCCTGATGATGGATTATTATGAATCAATGCTATCTCAGTGGGGCTTGGAGACTTTAAAGTTTTGACAGAAAGCTTGTGTTACAAACGGGGGTGAGGAGTTTAAGAGAAGAGGGTTTATTATGCAGGGTGGGTCTAATGATAGATGAGGCAGTTGAATCGCAGCATGGGAGGTGTAATAACAGGCACTTAAAGTCGGGACAGCTTTGCCTCAGCTGCTTTGATTTTGACCATTCTTTTTTAAAATCTGTCTCTCAGAGTCCCCAAACTTTGAAGTGCAATAACAAACTGAAGGAATACAACATTAATATTTAATAAAAAATAAGAGACCCCTTTTGCCGTGCGTTCTACATGGCCAAAATATGTGAATATTATGTAATTGTTCATGTTTAAATAGCTGTGCTCCTTTTTATTGCAACTGTATTTTACATTCAGTTAAACACAAAAAGCTGGCATTTGCCAGGAGAGTAAGTGTAATAACACACCGTGATTCTGTTATATAGTTTTTTTAAAATAGCAAACATGATTCACTTTGTATTGTGACTTTCTCTTTATGTCTTTACATATATTCTCTTCCTTTGCTACCTCAGCTTTACTTGACGAGTGACCTGAAAAGTTTTCAAAAGGTAGATCAAGTTTTAACATTTGTTACTTATTTAAGACCAGCAAGGAGAACACATTATACTGATCAACCACCAACTGTGATGAGACATTAGATAGAAAGCGGAAATGCATAAAGCAGAATGCAGTGTTTATGTTTGTCCTTTTCACAAGATCTTATTATTGTCATTCTCATATTATTGTGACTTCATTTAAAGTGTGCAAAAATGTCCCGCCTACAAGAAGTAAACTTGGATGACGGCTGTTCCTTTCTATCATGGTGGAAGATAGTGCACTTTGACCCCCAGGAAAGGCTTGAGTATGAGGGTCAACCGGTTCCTGTAAGTCTTTGCTGTATCGTCATGGTTAATTATTCCACGTCACAAGATCAGCATTTTGTGTTGTTCAAATCTGTAAGTCAAAACAGTATATCGAAATATTTGTGTTTCTTTTTCTTCCCCTCACCTCCATTGCATTGAGAATCTCCATGCAATTATTAATAGGCTTTTGTTTTTTCCAGGCCAATGTGAAGGTGCTGATCATACACTGCAAGACAAACCAGGCTCTCGCTGCTCTGGGTGATCAAGTCCTTTGGTATTGTCCATTTTTCTTTTCCAACAAAACCCTGAACCAAAGGGAACATACTTACATATTGTATGCTGTGTTCAATGTAGTATAAAGGCTTTTGATTTGTGTGTTTGTGCTCTTGTGTCTGATGTCAACCTGGAGGTCCATTAGAAAATTCATATTTAATTGTAGCTAAATATGTGATATGCAAAAAAGATATATCTGAGGAAAAATGTGAATGTAGGTCAGCTCAATATATGTACAAGAGAACAGCCTAATAAGGGTTTTTCAAATTGAGGTTACTGTGACGGGAAAAACCTCGATTTCCAGTCAATTCCAAGGCAACTCTGAGTTGTAGCTGCAGGAGAAGAATCAGCTTTCGTAACCCAAACAAACATGTGATATCTTAATAAAAATAATCAGTTTCCTGTCAAAACATGTCGGAAATACACCATGTAGATTCTCTTCAGTTTACATGGTCAAGTTGAGTATTTAGTTACAGTCAGATCTTCATGGCCACTTGCGGTTAAAAGGTGAGGACCTCCAATATGGCCGCTGAAAGTCATGTTACGGCACTTGCATGCCCGCTGTCATTCTATAGGTAACAGTTGTGTCTCTGCAGGACCACATATGGCAAAGAGTATGAAGTGACAACTCACACCTTCTTGGACTCACATAAAGCTGAACAGGACAACAACCACTGGATACTGTGCACCTCTGACCCTGCAGGAAATGGGCTTGTACTTCTCAACCACCCACTGTCAGTGGCTAACAACAAGGAGCTCACACAGGCAAACCCTGGCATCCAATTGTAACACAATCCACCCTCATAACTCATGTACAAATAGGGCGGATAGATACCATATCATTAACAGCACCTATAGTTTGTTTTTTTTTTAAATAAAGTTTTTTTTTGTTTGGGTCACTGAGTTTTTCTTCTTATGCAAAGAAATTCCAGGCTGGACTCCAACCTGGAGTGTTAAGGTTATATGATCCACATTAGCTAGCCAAAACACCAGGAGGTTCTGTAGAAAGAAGCATTTGATATGTTCCTTTAAACAAAGGAGGTGTACACTTCCATTGTTCAGGTTAGGTAATAGTAAGATTCAGACAATTTCCCATGCATTTGGAATTTTCTCTGAAACAAATTTTAAATAAGATATTGATACGGGAATTAAGGATAGTCTCTGTCATGAAAGGGACATTGAACTCAAGAAAAAATTATCTAAACAGTCATCACCAGCTGGGGTCTTAAAAACACACAAAAAAGGATGAAATGAGGGAATTAAACTGTTGTTCTAGTTGGAAGGAATGTATCTTTTACAATATGTCAGTATGTGAGAGGAAGGAAGACCCTGAGAAGTGGAGAGTTGTCAGGGCCAGAGCAGGTCAGAGAGTCATAACAAGGGCAATTCTCTATGCCTACGGAAACAAGTGATGTGTAGATCAGCTAACGTTTGTTGTCCAATAAAACATTAATGGATCACTGTCCTAGGGAAAAACATTGTCAGAATTAACAGCAAATGGTCATTGATTTAGGAAATGAATGATTTAACAACTGTCGTGATGTAGTAGTCACTGTTCTGTTGTTACCTGAGGGTATATAAGTCAGGACACTGTGGGTCTTCTCTCCATGAAAGGATAAAAAGTTTACTGTCATATTATTGCCTTCTAATAAGGAAAGAGGTAGGGCCATTAATGATGTTTCAGCTTCATGCTTCTTAAACCATTGATGACAATTAATATAAAACGACAGAGAGAATGATCTTGTTTAAGGGACCCATCTCCTAGAGAGTAGATTGATGTCCATGAATCAGTTGGACCCAGTCTTTGGTGCCAGAGTGACCCTCAAAATTTAGGCTCCATCCTCTCTCACTTACTTACAATACACACTCTGTGTGCCTCACGCTCAGCGTCGATCTTGGTGGTGCAGTTGGAATTCATCAGCCAGGATTATAAAACACAATAAAAACACACCCTTGCACAATTCAATACACTCATCCCACTGTCTGACTTGGTTTGTTATAACTAATATAGCTAATTATTTACAATGATAACAAATGCTCTGGATGCAGAAGATGTTACTGTGTAACAGTATTACTGAGTCACCTCATTGACTCTGTAACTGTCCTCTGCTGGTGCTACTGTTACATTACATTTAGTATATCATGTGTACATAGTTGTATGGTTTGATCACCTTAGCGATAGTGATAGAAACTAACCACATCACCACATCAGGAGACATGGTTTCCTGCTTGTAGTCCCACTGATGCCTTTCTCAGTCAATCTACTACTATATATGATTACATTGTAGTATATAAGTAACTTGTAGTATAAGTCACCTGTGCATTTAATTGGTATGCTAAAATCCAGTGTGCATACATGTGTTGAAAAATCTGATTCACGTCCTGTGGAGAGCCTGCATGGTTGCACAACACTGGTGACTGTGCAGGTAGTGTCACCTTTCGGACATCATGTCTCTGTATCCTCGTAAACACACGGTGGAAAAAACATCTTAAGGTTTCGGGTTTAACGTGAACATGACACTGCAGTATTTTCACGTTTAGGTGAGGAACACACGCAGCCTGTCACGGGTTAAAATATAATTAAGCACAGTATCTTCCACCATAGATAACACCGCCATTTATTATAGCTTCCCTACCGGGGTGCGTTCAAGTGACAACGCTTCGACTCCGCCGCTTTGCAACCGTTTCGTTTCATTTCGATACAAGCCTTTGAAATATTTCGCTATCTTTACAATTAATTTAATCAAACGCTTTAAAGGAGGCAGTGTAGCATCTATCAGCCGTTTGCAACAGCACATTCATCACACGGCGCTTGTTCTTTTAAAAACGTTTCCACACGTTTTGCCGACGCTGAACGCGACCCTCAGGTGTCACTTTTCAAAGGGACAACAAAGAGATGAACTGACCAGCACCAACAATACTGAGGCTCAGTGGAGGCAGCAGATGTGTGAAAGAAAGGACTCGGATCTACACAGAGGTAGGTTAGCCACCACATGGGAGGACAATGTACAAGGCCGGCTTTCATTTTTACTGCAGGTTATAAAACACATCAGGCTGATTGTACAATTAAAATATATTTGGATTCATTCAGCACATTTGGCTAACATTTGGCTTTTTGACTGAACGGGTGCATTAAATGGTTAAGCTAGCTAAACTGCGCTCTAATTTAAAGCCAATATCTAGCTTGTGTGCGGATTGTAAAACCAATATTCTATATATTGCCAGCCATATAGATTATAATTAAACCCCATGTAGATGCTCGTGTTGTCCTATTTTGAGAATTGTGCGTTTCTGTGGCTTGTGGCCTGTTTTTTGGTCGCTAATGTTTCAAATGTTAAAACGTTATTTATGAGAGAACACGTGACTAAACCTGGTACATTTAAAACGATCTGTTAAATAACCTTGTATGATGATTCTTATAAATCTGGATGATAGATTAATAATGTGGGAAGCTTTCCTCAAGGGTTGTGGTTGTTTTAGGATGATTTTAAATGTATTTAAAATGGTTGGTTGTACATGAATCTTAACGTTAGCATTCAGAAGATGATATTAGCTGTAACCTTCACTGTCCTCGGACATTGACGGAAATCTTTCATTCCACGAGCTACATTTTTAAAAAGCTATAGCTACCAATGTTAAATACAATACACATGTTTAGCTTAAAATATAATGTGATGTTGTAGATTGAACCACCTCAAGCAGGTGAAACAGCTCCACCTCCAACAGCTCACACATCAATACAGCAGTAAAAACCAATATTATAACACTGGAAGACACAATTTTGCTGCATATTGAGTATTTCTTGTTGGTAATACTGGCACTGAAGTAACATTTTGAATGCACGACTTTCAATTGTAATAGAGTTTTTTTTTTACGTTGCTTTATTTTACTTGGGTAATAAATAGAAAATAAATAAACTTAGTGATAGCTCAAATGGGGACATTTAGATTAATACATTTTACCAAGACTAGTACTGATTTTGCTTGTGAAGCTCATTTTACACTGGCAAACTATTCTGGTGTTTGTGCACACTCTTGCAAATGAAATCAAACATCAACAGTAACATATCAGTCAATTTATCTTGACCTTACCTTGTTTATGATCAGTGTCAACATGACCTTCTTTAGATAACCAGAAAATACATTGTCTATCATTAACAAACTACAAAGGACAGAATATATTACTGAGGAACTACTTAGCTAATGAATTGAACAGTAGGGGAGACAGTGTGTGTGACAGCAAACTAAATAGATGGCCAAATTACAAAAAACTCTAAAATAAATAATCAACTAAAATAACTGTCTTCCTACCTTTATTCCCTATAATTAGTACTCGATTACATAGCTCTTTCTCGGAAACTGCCAATGAACTAACTAGGTCATTATGGACCCGTAATTTAAAGCATTTGAAATAAGTGTATTTCGCCATATGAAGGTCTACATGTTGTTTTAAAACGCTGCCAGGGAAAAACAATCTCGTCAAGAGAGACTGCATCCTAGTGGAAAAATACTGGATCTAAAAATACTGGAACCATCCTGGAGAAGTGTGTTTTTTTAACTGAAGAGTCCAAACTCCCCCAAGGTTGTTAAAAAACAAATTCCCACAAGGACATGACATCAGGGTCCTCAGCGGTAACCTGACCATGGCTGCAAGCTTTTAGTCCATGTGGAGGATCCTTGTGTGATACCCCCATTTCATCAGCTTTTTGTTTGTTGTGGATCTCAGGCTTAGACTGAGGCACATGTGTGCCACTTTGTCTTGGGCCACCTAACTCCCAAATTTAGTTCAAAATGAAGTTAAATTACAATTAAAGGCTCATACAAAAGGTTATACAGTTCTATCTGTTATGCAGTCAGTGATTGAACTATATGTGGATTGTATACCAGATGTGTGAGGGAGGCCTTTGCAGTGCCACAGCCTGTCAATGTAAAGCTGAGACTGAGTTGTCTGAAAAGGGCTTATCTCTTATTTCAGTCTTGTCTCCCTAGAGATTGCAAAAGACAATCCTTCTAACTGTCATCTGGGCTTGTAACACAGCCCTGATGTTCAACGTTGTCTTAAAATGTCTGACTGCAGCTAAGCTAGCTGCTTTTTTGTAAACTCAAATGTGCCCACTTACTTTTATATGTTGTATGTTTCTGTTATTGATGGACTGTGCCTTGTGTAACCAGACAATCATGGCAGTGAACGTCCCTGGGCTGGTGGCTGTGGTGGTTTTTTATGTTGTCATCCTGGTAATTGGGATCTGGGCATCTCGAAAATCCAAGAAAGTGGAGAAGACATGTGCTGGCAGCAAAAGTGAAGTTACCATTGTCGGCGGCCGCAACATCAATATCCTGGTTGGGGTTTTCACCATGACAGGTAGAGCTGTTGCTTTTTTTTGTCTGTTATTTAATTGTACTTGATGTGTGTTTCGTACTGTGTGTGCTCCATGCTCCTTTCACTGTGCTTTGTTGCTCCATGTCTCACTTGATTTTCTATGCTCTTTCTTTTAGCAACATGGGTCGGCGGAGGCTACATTATGGGAACTGCTGAGGCTGTTTATTCTCCTAGTCAAGGTCTCATCTGGGCTATGGGGCCTCCTGCATATCTTATCAATTTTCTTTTGGGTAAGTACCTGAAACAAATGACGCTTCTGTACAATAACACACAGTAGAGGACGAGGCGATGGTTACTGTACAAACCTAAACAAGATTATTGTACAGCTGCAAAAATATATCTGACATTCTTGTCAAGTTTGTCAAGTGAAGTAGAGTAGAAGTGAAGTAGCACCCTGTGGTTGTTATTTTCAGCCTCTCAAGTGTCACAGGATGTAATACTTCACATGTGCCTTTAAGCGTGGCTGAGTCATGCTTTTTGGTGACACTCTTCAAGTTTGGTCAAGAAGACGCAAAAAGTCATGCAGAAACTATTTAAAAGGCATAGATTGCTATAAATGAAGGCGGTTTGCACATATCTGATAGGGTCTCAACACTGGCTGCATTGGTCTGTTTGAAGACCAAGGTGCACAGCCTTTACTGATCCTCAGACATGACATTTGGGTGTTGTAGCAGCACAAGGACAGAAATAATTACAGATAAATAGAGAGTCAAAATTAGAAAGCATAAAGCAGCCTTGGTAACTGTGTGCATCTAAAGAGAAGCACAGTTTTTTATCCTTTTGTACCAATTACCTAATCCTAACCCTGCAGAGTTCAATTTGAAGCAGATGTCTGCCAAGCAATAACTCATTTTGATTTTTGACATATAGAAATGAACACATCCACACAAATTAAATAACTGCTAATACAATGACAGTACTTTGATTGTTAAGAAAGAAGCTAACATCCCAAATGCACATGCCCAGCAGTCACATTACATTGTGCAACAGCATTTTTTTTTTATCCCATCTAGGTTCTTTCATACACTGCCAGCAGATTGTTGTCGTATCTGAGTCTACAGACAGACATTCACACGTACATATTCACACCTACAGACAATTTGAAAATTTTCCACTTCATCAAACCTGCTTCTTCATGGACTGTGGGAGGAAGGTGCACCCAACAAAGGGAGGCATTTTCCATGCAGTCAGATCCAAGCCCACAACCTCCTTAACTGTGACAGCACTAACAACTGAGCCACTGTGTGAGGGAAACAGACTTGATGACATTGAAGAAAAGATATTCCTTTATTCATCCCACAACTGGGAAATTTTAGCCCATAGCTAACTGGCAAAAGCAAATGGGACATTTTAAAATATTCTATCTGTTGGATACTTGAATATCTAGGGTTGCAACCAATGATTGAAATAATCAGTAGATTAAGTGGTAATGGAAGTAAGATAAGATAAGACGAATAAAGGAATATATTATCTTGTCTTATCTTAATTTCATTACTATGAATCTACTGATTATTTTCTTGATTCATCATTTGAACTGTAAAATGTAAGCAAAAGCTGGAACCAATGAATTTTAGCTAAAATAAATTGCTTGAATGATTTATCGATTATCAAAAATTGTTGCTGATGTCTCTCAGTCGTTATCATTTTATCTCTACTTTAAATTATAAGACTGTATGACTAAAAGGTAATTCAACATTTATTTCCTTGTTTCTTAAGGAGGACTTTTTTTTGCAAAGCCTATGAGGTCGAAGCGCTACGTGACCATGTTGGACCCGTTTCAGCATCGCTATGGCAACATGTTCACCGCAACACTACTGCTTCCTGCTTTGGTCAGTGATATTTTGTGGGTGGCCTGCATCCTTGCTGCTCTCGGTAAGTAACGCGTCGTGACTGTGTCTTTATGCACCGACTATAACATCAAATCTTGGCGCTCACATGACATTTTTGTACATCATCTCTGATTTAATGTTTTGTGCGTTTTCCAGGGGGAACGATGAGCATAATTCTGGGGCTGTCATCTGGCCTCTCCATCATTATCTCGGCAGCTGTCTCCATCGTCTACACATTTTTAGGGGGTCTCTACTCTGTTGCATATACTGATATCATCCAGCTTTCCTTCATCTTTGCCAGCCTGGTGAGAAACAGAGGAAACACAGAGGGAGGGTATTAAAGTAGTGAGTGATGAGAGGAGGATGGAGGGAAGGCCTCAGAACTAATGGGACTTAAATGAAATAGATAAATACATTCATGATCAAATATGATAAGAAATGTAAGTAATCCAATAGATGACTTGTCCTAGGTTTTGCTATAACAGCTGTGTTTTTTCCCCCTCTCTTTCAGTTTCTCTGTATTCCTTTCTTGATACTCAGTCCTGCAGTGACTGACCTCTCACAAGGTGTCCACTTCAACCAATCAAATGTGAACGCATGGATAGGAGAGTTGAAGCTGGCCGATGCAGGAAAATGGGCAGATGAAATGCTGTTATTGGTTAGATTTTAAAATTTATCTTGTGTCCTGTTGTATGTGTAGTTGAGTTAGGTGATTGAAATGCCACATTCTAAGTTGTATCATTGCACACATGTAACCACTGAATATACTGTTTCTCTAGTTTTGGCTTTCCATGCATCCAGGGAAACCTGTAATTCATTGGCGTTTTTTCGCCAAAACTGAAACAGCTTAATGGAATTCAGCCATTGTTAATTTTAGTATTTACACCTGTGCCTTTCTTCCTGTTACAAGTCAAAATGTCTTTTGTGAAAAAGGCCTCTTGAAATTGCGCTTGAGTTTTAAGGATATCCTCAGGATATCTTGACGCATTTTAGCTGGGCTCAGCAACTAACCTCACCGTGAATCCTTTTGTTAGAATAAACTTGAATAATGTTTGTGTGCACATGTGCAGCAAAGTTCTACAGACTTTCCCCCCACGTTTTTAGCATAGCATTAGTAGCTCTGGTGACATTTATGACAGTGAACATTTGGACTTGTCATATCAGGAAAAGCACTGCAGCAACCAATAACATTGATAATGGCTCTGTTCCATTTAGAGGAGAGGTTTCACAATTTTCATTTTCAAAACAAAACAGAATGCAATCATTTGCAAATGAACTATATTTACCTATAGTGGTTTTACAAAGTTTTGCTTTAAGACAGACTTGGAAAAAGTGTGAGACTATCTTTTAAAGATGTGCCAGTAAGTCAAACTAGTAAGCCAACGTGCTAAATACCAGGGCCCTGGAACTGGCACACCTCAATGTAATGCCACGATTACTCATCTTAGTGGATAAAAGTGTGTTAGACCGGTTTAATTTGTCTGCTGTTAGAAAGATCTATTTTGTAAAAAACATGAATTGCCATGTTGTTCACTGACAAAGCACATGTTTTTTTCTGTATGCATGTGTTGTAGGCTTTGGGAGGACTGGCCTATCAATCTCTGTACCAGAGGATCCTGTCTGCAGCGTCCTCTGCTCAGGCTCAGGTCACCTGTTTTGCTGCTGCTGGAACAGTTTTTATTATGGGAATCCCCTCAGTTGTTATAGGAGGGGTGGCTGCCTCTGCAGGTACACATGAACAAAAAACACTCAGCCATGCACATACAGTACTCACACATATTTTCGGTTAGACAACATGCTCTACCAATTAGATCCCACTACTGTGGTAAATGGTGTGGGATGATGTAATCTTGTTTGCATTTGTATGTGTGGGAGCATTTGCATCACTGGTTATGGTTAGCGTATCATAATCAGTATGGTGGGACCTGTAGCCTGTTTTCAAACATTTATCTTCCTTCTCCCCAGTGCTTATTTTATTTATTTATTTATTTTGATGCCATCATCGTAATCTTAAAAGCTTCTTCCCCTCCCATTATTTCTTTTCCACTCAACCCTGGCTATCTCTTTCTCTACTTCTATGTCTCCTACTCTCTCATCCTCTCCTTTCCTCTAAGACTGGAACCAGACAGAGTATGGTCTACCCCCTCCTTTTGAACGAGGGGAGGCAGGGAAGATCTTGCCACTGGCCCTGCACTACCTCACACCCACCTGGTTGTCAGTGTTAGGCATTGGTTCTGTGGCTGCAGCAGTTATGTCCTCCATGGACTCTGTGCTGCTGTCCTCAGCATCCATGTTTACACAAAACATATACAAGACGACTTTCAGGAAGCAGGTGTGTGTGTGAGTGTGTCTGTGTGTGTGAGAGAGCGAGTGTGTTTGGTTCAGCATTAAGCAAAGTAACTCCATTTTTATTGTCTCTTCTCTCCTCACTCTCCCTGCAGGCCTCGGAGATAGAGCTGCAGCGGGTGATCCGTGTTAGCGTGCTGCTTGTGGGCCTGGCAGGAACGGGTCTGGCCTTTGGTGATGACAGTGTGTTTGCCCTGTGGCTGCTGAGTGGGGACCTCCTCTACTGCGTGATGCTGCCTCAGCTAGTCTGCGTGCTGCACTTCAGCTCCGCTAATAGCTACGGCGCTATTAGCGGCTATGTCGTAGGACTGCTGCTGCGTGGGCTGAGCGGGGAGCCAGCGCTTGGGATCCCTCCGGTCCTCCTGTACCCTGGCTGGAGGGAGGAAGACAAAGTTATCATGCAGTACTTTCCCTACAGGACTGTGGCCATGCTTTCCTCTGTGATATGTATCATTACAGTGTCCAAGCTGGTGGAGCTAGGCTTCTGTCACCAACTAATTCCTCAGTCCTGGGATTTATTGCAGGTGTTTGAAGAGAAAAAAGAGGCAGAGGGGGAGGAGGCACCTGTTCCTCTGGATGAAAAAAACAGTATCCTTAATACAAAATTCTAGGCTTAAATTTAGTACAACCTCAGCCAAAGTATACACAAACTTTGTTATATGCAAATTCCTACCAACCTTCTTCTCTGCACAGACTACTTACGCACACTTTTACATGTACTGTATACTACACACGTTTAATACCGAAGCATATGCTTTATATGCCGCAAACTCTGACCAGCAGTACGTTGAGAGTGATTCAGGGAAGCAGTTGAGACATGGTAGGTCTCAGGATTAAGGCCACTTATGAAGACCTCAAGATTCTGATCATGATGTCAGAATTCACACGGTCTTAATCCTCTTAAAATGAACCTCTTTCCTCAATTGTTAATCAGAGTTAACACAAACATATTCATAGTTTCCTAATGTAGTCCTCTCCACTCAAACCTTTTCAGTGTTTTAAACTCGACCCAGTTGGTGTTATTTAATTATGTAATAGCCGTCGTCATTCTTTCTGAGAAGCTATTGCAATACTTGAGGTTGAGTGTTCCTCTGAAACGTAAGGTCTAGTGGGAGGTGCCTGTTGGTGGAAGTGTTTACCATTGTTTTATGTTTTAAAAGGATCATCATTGAAGGACCATCAAGATATAGATATAGTTACTATTTTCTAGAAGTTTTGTGATTTCGTGTTCATAAAAAATGAAACATAATCTTTCTCTAATCTTTGCATCTTTGTTTTTTAATGTATATTTGTGTGTGGAAAATGGAACCGAAATACAAGCTACGTACTCTAAATGTTAGATAACTTACTGTACATAGGGTAGACTATTTTGCTACTTTACCTTTACCAACGCACTTTTTGTCACCTATGAATTGATGGACTGCATTTTTATAGTGCTTTTCTAGTCCTACCGACCACTCAAAGCACTTTACAACATGAGCCTACATTCACAGACACATTCATACGCTGTTGGCAGAGGCTACCATTCAAGGTGCCACCTGCTCATCAGGACCATATTTCACCTGCCACACACATTATTACACCACCCTAAAGTATTTCCCCTTGCTGCCTTTAGAGCAATGATTTGACTTTATGTTCAAGTAGTAATTGACAATGCTCTAACCACAGTGCAGCTGCAATGTCAACTTTGTAGCAGCAGAGGGCGATACCTCATCAGTGAAAGGACCTAAACAGTTTGAACCAGACTGAATCTCACGAGATGGTGTTTCCCCAAAAAATCCACTAAGCTGCAGTTTGAAAGTACAAAAAAATAAGACCGTTTTTCCACATTGAGGGAAGATACTTTTTAGTTTCCACTCAGTCACCTCAACAACATATCAGAAGATTTTCCAGCACAGCTCCAGTTGACGACTTAATAAAAAAAAGCAAGTGTATTATCTAACCCAAAGTAAACTTATTTCTATTTTTCACCATATACATTATGTCTCAAATACCACATATTCACTTATTTCACATGCTGCTTCCGTAGATGCACAAAGTATTTATCAGATTCTCTAATTAAGCTTCAAAAACATATCAAAATGAACAAATGACAGGAGTCTGACGTGATAAAATGCTTTTCTGGTTTCTGGTAATATATAAAACTAAAGTAATGTGATTTCTTTAAGTGTTTTTAAATTCACTAATATAGAGCTGGTTATGGTTCAGAGTATTCAATATAGCGATTCATTTCAATTCAAATGCTGGAATATTTATTCTCATCATAATCATGACACATTCATTCTCAGTTTAAATTACAATTACAGTATTTAAAATGTTTTTATAATAAAATGGTAAAGGGAAAGTCCACACAATATATATTCTGGCGACTTTATAAAAGTAATGTGACAAGATAATTTTGCACTCATCTGAAATTCAAAGTTTAATTATTGAATTCCTCATTATCTGACTTTGGAGAAATGTCCTATAATGTAAAATGCAGCTTTGTGCACAGTGATGCTTGTTTGACAGTGACATTATAAACCTGCATCCAGAATCAAACAGGCTTCAGAGTGAATAGAGACACTGTGCACACTGTGTTGTCCCTGCTGCTTGTCTGTATGGGATGAATGAAGGCTGAAGGCAGTGCTGTTGCTCAGTCCCCTCCTGAGCAGGAGATCCATGTCAGGTTTTACTCTGAGCCTGTGACGATGCTGTGCAGTGTAACTTATGGTACAGCTCCAGAGCACAAATAGACTTCATAATGATGAAGGGTTGAAGGTAGTCATGCTCAGTTCAGACAGGCAACAAGAAGTCCCACATCAAAAATTTTAAAAAGGCAAAAAAAGAAAAAAAATCTTTCGACAAAAACAAAACAATGACATAAATCCAGCATAGAATTGGCTCCGTATAACTTTTCTTTGTTAGTAAGTTAATAGAGATTTTATAAATAGTAATCATATATTTCAATTTGTTATTCAAACACCATGAAATTAACAGAATTATGTAAAATATGCATACATATTCATTTACATATAAAGTATGAAATAAAAAGTTAGATTCAAATTTGTGTTCATCGCCTGCAACCAACTTTCTTAACAAGAAAAAAAAAATCCAGCTGTGGTCAGTGATGATTATTAATCCACTGATACTGTATAATTCACAGATACACAGTAGTTTAACAGGAACATTATTTCACTCCCTGCAACAATAAAGAAAAAGACCTCACATGCTGTAATAGTGTTCACTGCCTCCTTTTGTTGCCCCCTCACCTTCAGTATGGACAATGTTATCTGCTTAGGATCTGTTAAGTCTCATAAAATGTTGTCACGCTTCTGTTCAAATGTAAATCATTGTAAACATTTTTGTTTCTCATTGATGGTGACCTTGTACAAGCTTTTTTTGACATGTCAAAACAGTTAATAAAATGGATTTAATTTGAAAGGACGATGAGTGATATTGTACATGGATAACAAATCAAAGCAATAATCCCACAGTAGTTGTCCGGCGACCTCTTGTGGGGTCCAGAGCCTCAGGTTGGGAACCACTGAGCTGCAACTCAAACTAAATTGTGATGTACTTTAGAGCCAAACCTTAGTGTCTTTCGCCAAATATTTAGAAAATGCCTGCAATCTAATAATTGGAATCACTGACATGTGATATAAAAGTAGTGGTGGACTGTAACTAAGTACATTTACTCAAGTACAAATTTGAGGTAGTTTTACTTTACCTGAGTCTTTCCTTTTAATGCCATGTTCAACTCCACTCCACAGCTTTAGTTACTAGTACCTTTAGAAATTAAGATTTCTACACATAATATATACAAAGAGCTTACAAAATTTGATGTTTTGTTATAAAAAACTGCCCAACAGTTTATAAAAGTACAGCTGAAACGATTAGTTGATTTGACAGAAAATTCATTGTGAATTGTTTGGTCATTTTTTTATGCAAACTGAAAACATTTCATGGTTCCAGCTTCACAAATGTGAGGAGTTCCTTTTAATAATCTTAATCTATTTTTTAATAGTTCTGATATTTTGGACCATTGGTTGGACAAAACAAGCACTGTGAAAGTCGATTAATGGAGAAAATAATCAGCAGATCTTAAGTACATTCACCTGACTATACTTTAGTACTTTTACTTAACCATTTTCAATGCAGGACTTTTATTTGCAACAGAATGTTTTGACAGTGCGATATCAAAATGTAAATTGCACTTTAAGGTGTTTTAGGTTATGTTGTTATCCCGCTATGTGATTTGTGTTGTGTTCAACTCATAGTGTAGCTACCTCAACACAAGAATTATGATCATTAAAGTCTATCTATCTTAGTACTTAAGTGAAGCTGAATATTTCCTCTATCACTTTATTACATGTTATACTCTCTATTTTATTATATGTTTTGACTGTAAAGCACTTTGTAACTATGTTTTTGAAAAATGCTATATTATTATTATTATTATTATTATTATTATTATCATTGATGGAACATCTCTGTGGTTCTCTGCAGAACAAATGAACAGATGAAGTTGCCTCTGATAAATACACAGTATTTAAGGTTATAAAACTAAACCATCACATCCTAAATAAACCCTTCATGACCCGACCCTGTGCGTCATATTCGGGGTGCAGAGGGATTTTGGCTCGTCGATCCAGTCCGGGTTTTCCCTCCAGCTCCCGGCCACCTTATCCGCGTATGTGTGTGTGAGTGTGTGTGTGTGAGTGAGAGAAGCCGACTCTTGTTTACAGCAGAGATTCCACGGAGGAGCGGAGACGCGCAGCCTGCGTACAAACCGAGGCCGAGCCGGAGGACCCGAGCCTCTGGACACACACACACACACACACTGGAGCTTCTTTCTCTCTTTTTCTAACCGGACAAGAAGAAGCAGAAAAAAAAGGGGACAACTCCTTGGACGTATTCTCCCTCCCAGCCGAGCCGAGGTCGTCTGAGCTGGAGACCCGTTTCTCCTGCGTGGCACCAGTCTGCTGTTTGCTCTCAGCTGCAGATCACATCGGCACAATTTTCTCTCTCTCTCTCTCTTTTTTTTTTTAAACACACTTCTTTTTGCAAACCATCCTGAGGAGAGATCCTATGCTGGTTGAATGGCATAGACACCAAAAAACAGGATTTTCATTCATTTTCCAGCCTCCCAGCCACCACCCCTGTGGATCTGTTTTCTGCCCCACTCCTCCCCTCAGACGCTCACACTCACACAGGAGGGATCATCCGGAGCAACCCTGGCTTTTTATTTATTATGCTGATTAGAGGCTGCTTAGAATAAAGATCCGATCTGATTTTCTGATTGTTGCCACCGGGCCTGAACGCACCGCGCGCGCACTGCTGTTTTCAAGAGATGGAGACTGAAGATGGGGATTACCATCATTTATCCAGTAAAATCACTGGCTTGTGTGCCATACCAGCCGACATCAAAGTGTCCTGTGATTGGCAAAAATAGCAGACTGTTTTACTAGTTTTTTCCCCCTTCCACTAAAGGAATCTTCTGCTATAACAATTTTTACATTTATATATATATATGTATATATATGTATATATATATATGTGTGTATTTTTTAGAGCAAATCCTGGAAGACAAGCATTTGCAGGATACCACGGAGTAGTCAGCCTTTTTTGGCCACTTTTATCTTTCATTTTTAAGATACATCATATTAAGGTTTTTTTTAGGAGGTGGTGCAATTTCATCCCGGCTTTTAAAAATTTTTGTTTTTATTTTATTTTTTTCTGTTCTGTCTTTTCTGAGGTGAATAATGTTAAGGAACATGAGATCTGACACACCGACCTTGTTTTGGGGTCTGATGCTGTCTTTCTTCACAATCTGCATCTGGTCCACACATGGAGAAAGTAAGTATTTATTTTGTATTATTTTACTAAATGTTTTGTTAAAGTTTATGGGATAAATAGAGGATGGCTTTAATGCAAAATGTTATTTTTGCAACATATTGTAAAGCAGTGTTTTTCTGACTGGTGGGATGAATAATGTGTTAAATATATTTATTAAAAAACACCTTTTTATATCAGGGCTCAATATGAAGCAACCTATTGAGCATGTGCCTCTATATTAGCTGGAGACCATGTGCTGCAGCTGCCTCAACACATTTGAGCAAAATCAGCTTTAATGTGCACAATAATGCCTCGTTTGATGCAGCAGTTTTGTTGATTGAGAAACGTGGATGGATATGAGGAACATGTCTCTGTAATCCTGCACGTCAGACACCCAGAAAGCAGAGGATGAATCCAGGCTCCAGAGCTGAAGGTTACTACGACCATGTGGCCATTTTGCATTTGGTGCGCATGAACAGCCCAAATCAGCTACAGCATTGCTTCTTAAAAGGCCACACAGTCACACACACACACAAAAACGGTGGGATAAAAGATACTCATCAGCCCACCATCACCACAAACTGTCACCATGGTGGAAAAAAAAATAGATATTGTTGGAGGTAATCAGATTTTTATCTCCACACCCCATTTTCAGTCAACTGCATCCTCTGTCTGCAGATATGTGGTGTTAATTAATTCAAGGCTTCAAATGCAGACACACCTGAGTTTAGGTGTGTTTCCAGTCAAGTTTTTAACAACATGTTCTTACACACCGATCAATGCCACAAATGATATCTGGAACTTTGTGTGTAAGAAACTAAATTTTTAAAATATATTCAACTGTAGAAACAAGACAGAAATAGATTAGTGAGATTATTATTTTTTTAATTATCAGTTTTTTCTTTGTTGACCTTTTCCTATACACTTTAGCAACCAGAAAGCAAGTCTTGCATTAATAATTTCTCCTAAAATTATTGTGCAATAATGTAAAATGTCTTCAGCTTCCATAGTTTTTGTTGCCCTTGCTGTGATTTTGATGTTTACTTTGTGGTTTAAAATGTAAAATGGGCTCATAAATGCTTCTCATTTTCAGTTTTACCATCTAATCCAATGTCATCTTACTTAATTGTTCTGTATATAGCAGCCTGTTTTTTTGTTGTTTTTTTTTGCCTGTGCTAAAATAGAACAAATGGGAATTAATGAGGGTCAATGGGGGTTGCTTCTCTTTGCATTGGTCGCTATATACAGCTGTTTTCAGTGGAATCTCTCTAAATGCCATGTTGGGCAAAGATAATGTCTAATCTGTCTAAAAGAATCTTAACTAGATTATAGAGATGATTTAGCCAATTCTTGAGTTTTGTTTATTTAGCACACATAGTTAAAAAAAAGTGATAAGTTATATTAAGTTTCCTCAGTTGAAACAGGGACAATAATGTGATTTAGGGAACTAAACAACATTGTTCTTTGTCTCTCTGGTTGCATTTCCATCAATAATTGTCATTTTTAGACTTCAACTCGAAAACAACATCATAATCCTTTGACATACGAGTTGTGTTCACTTGACAATCATTTGCTTGCTGGTCAATAAACGTGTCCATGTGCGTCTTTCCACCTCGAGCACAGACGATTGTGTGTCAGAGAAACTTGGGTGGCATGTCATGATTTATTTGTGTATATGTGTGTGTTTGGCCTTTTATATCACTTCCGTTATACTAATTTGTCTGTTTCCTGAGAGCCCATGTGGGACAGTGGAGACAACTTGGCCTGGGAAGGAGACGCGTAGACTGGCCTCTGCTAGCATTCAAACAGGAGGAAAAACTTTATCTCAGCCCTATTGAGCAGCGATTTGAACACAACCGTGTGGGGGGTGTGTTTCTTTGCACCCTCCCGAGCCAGCGAGACACCCTTGAACGCAGCTGGGGGCTGGGAGACAAGTGGTTGCTCTCAGATCTTGACGCTCTGTGGTGTATAATACATCAAGCCTTCCAGAACAAAGGTTTCAGAGACAAAGACTGTGGTGAATATCAAGACACGGATGGGTCTCTCACCAGTTTATCACTGGGGGATGACGCTGACTTCACTGGGTTCGAGAGGGTCAGAATTTCCAGTTTATCCAAGAGCTCCATTTGGGGTTGCAAACTTTTTTTTTTTTTTCCTCTGTTCATTTTGATAATCTGTCCACACCAATAAAATGTAATTAAGCTCCCTTTTAACTCCCACCACAGTAAACTTTCCATGCCATGGCTTCCAAGTATGCAGAAAACAAGTCTCTAAAAGGGAGCGAGAGTGTGATAGAGACTTTTGGTGTTTGGAAATAGAATGTGCAAAAATACACTTGCAAGTGAAACAGACTTGGTTTTGTTGATTGGAAGAGGAGAGAGTTTGTGAACTGTTTTATTGCTGTTCGCATTGGAGCCGTCTCCCGTATAGGCCGACGTGCTCAACTCCATCACTTGGCACCGCTACTATTAGAGTTATAAATAGATATGTCACCAACAACATTGGCGGAGGGGTTGTGTGAGTACAGGCACCCTCTGTCCCGTTCCATGAGGCCGCACCGGTGTTCTTGTTCAGTTATTTATGAAGGGGCATGTTGCTCCGGAAAACTTGAATGGCGGCTTAAATAATCAAACGTCAGCAGGCACTGTGTTTGACAGGCACCCCCCTCCTACCTTTCCCTTTGGGGTAATGGCATGTTGCAGTACAGCTCTCCTTGTCGTGATGGTGCGTGTGGCTCAGATATGACTGCTGTCACTCCACTCCAAGGTGCCCCACTCCATCTTGTGACTGGGGCTACACGGTTACATACGCCAGCCCCTCCCTTCCCTCCACCATGAACCTTCCCTTCCCCCACTACCGGCTCGGCTGGATGCAGGAATGCCTCGTCTCACCCCCAGCCAGACAGCGTCGTGAGCGTTCACGGCCTTATGGTGTGTGTACGAGTGTGTTTGTGTGAGTTCATTGTGCGTCTGTGTGTGTGTGTGAGTGTGTGTGTGTGCGCGCTGCAGCAGGGCTCAGCGTGACAGCCTGAGTCAGTGGCGTGCCCCTGTGTAAGGATGTGAAAGTGTGTCACTGGGCTAGTTTGTGAGAGTGTAGTCGAATGCTGTCCTACAGCTCCTCCAGGCTGCCAGCTGAGGTTTACAATGCTTAATTAAACACTTTATTTCAAGTGGCCCGTCATTGGATTTGCTCAAATGCAGTCTCTGGCCAACCGCACATACATCATCATGGGCTGCCGGTTTAATGGCCCGTGGAGTATTGTACAATTTGCGAGATGATTGCAAATGTTAGCTCTTCTAACGGATGGCACTCGCCGTATCAGTTGAAAGCTGTTCATCAAGAACTGAATGTGGACCTGTCCCGAGTGGAGAATTCATCAGCGAACGATGGTTCTGATGAAGGTGTTTCCAGGATCCGAGCGAGAAACCTTTTCATTGTTTCGTGTCAATCGTTCAGTCATTGCTCGGTTGTTTCTGATCGTTGTAATAAAGGATAGCTGTTTTGAAAGGTTGAGGTGAAAGCTGTATGTGAGCCCTCGTAAACTGTCATAAAAGACAGAAGGACAGTTTGTCTGTAGCCTCATATTAAAACTCACAATCAATGTAGTATAACACCCAAATTTGTGCTTTATTATTCACTTTACTTTGTTTTCTTTTACGGATTTCACAGAGGCTATGAAGTGAACCTGATGCAAACTTTCTACAATCATTAGACTCTCAAGTTGTGGTCGGAAAAAATATTTTTGAGGTGACTCCAGAAAGGATTTTATGCCACAATGTACGAAAGTAATAAATTCATCACCATTTAAATTTAAACACTAATAAAGTCCCTCAATTTCCCTTCTCTTATTTTGTAAGTTTCCTGTAGGTTTCCACGCACACATTATCAAACAAATTGTTTAATAAAAATCAGGCAAATCATATTATGCTATAAAGGAACAGTAAATGTAATGTGGTTGTTTATAGTGATCAGGTTATAGCGTGCATGTCCACATAGAGCATGTTACATTTGAGAGAGGGGGAGTCTTTGTGTGAGAGTTGTTATGATGGCAAGTGTAGTGTTACTGTTTGGGGTCTTGGTGATATCTGAGCCACGGTGTTTGAAGTAAGGTCCACTGATGGGAAGTGGCCCACCAGACCGTTGGTCAGATGACTTCCAGTATGCCAGGGATTAGGCCCAGTTGATGTGGCAGGTGTGAGATTGCATAGTGACCGGCTCCCTCCCTGCTTCAAGTCGAACTGGATTTTCAGTGGAAAGCTTTTGATGCTAATGGCATGCGGTTATTATGGTTAAAAATTAACACCAATTGCAAACATGATACTTAATTTGTTTGAGTTAATTCTTTGCTGTGTAACATTTGTTGATGCCGTTGAATGCACCTCTCTTAAATAAGAGCAGATACTTAGTGATTGCCTATGAACTAGAGTTAGAGTAATGTAAACTTATTTTGTGCATATAATGATGATAAATTCTCAATACTTAGCACTGATTTTGTTATATTGTGTAAAGAGGATGACTCTGAATCAAAATATTTGATTTTATCAATCTCTGTACGAGATATTTTTAAAATACTCACATGATGAAGGGATAGTTGTTTGATGTAATTTTATTTGGAAACATATTTATAATACATAATCTTTTTAATGTATTCCAAAGAAATGAATGGAGCTTTCTCAGTGCTACAGAGTACAAATAAAACATTTAGTGCTGAAGATATTATAAATAATAGTGCTTTCACTCATTTCTCCAGCAGAAGTACATTGTGGTCATTTCTTGTTTTTCTGCAGTTCACATTAAAATTGAAGAGGAATTGAAAATGAATGTAGTCGCAGCTTATTGTAGATTCACATGACGCCTCTTCAGCTCTGCAGAGGAATCTTCCTAATAACCGTCCTGGAGTTTACAGCTGGATGTCGGGAAAGGGATACAATTATGTGCTTTCCCACAATGCTCAGTCTGTGGCCTTTTGATAAACAGCACGACATGTGGTCTGAAAGTGCAGATTTCAATCTCGTGTTTGCGTCGGCCAAAACTGAGATTTAGTTTATTTACATACAGTATAGGCTGTGTTTACTGAATCTGAATCTGAATTTATGGGAAGTTCAGATAAACAGTGACCACGAGCCTTGGCTTAATTTGTCTGAGTGTGTGCGTGCGTGTGTGTCTGTGTATGTGTTTGTGTGATGACATTTCCATGGAGGGCCAGGGCAAGGTTTATCAATCATAAACATGAGCCGATGGATCCCATTACGCTGTGGAGATATGTGTGTTTACTCAGCAGTGTGAAGAGCAAAGAAAGACAGGAGGGAGAGACAGACGCACGCAGGCTTATTCCTCTCCGTGGACACCGGCGCTAAAATATCCACATCACTCCTCTGTCATTATTGTCAGCGCTTTCATTCCCCCCCCAACTTCTTCCTGTTTATGTAACGATGAATAAAGGCTTTGGTGTTCAAATCTTATTTAAGCATTGTTATCTTCACAACAAATGGATTGACTGGCAAGAATCAGAGGAGCCTGGAGGCTTAGTTTGAGGCAACATTTTACCCAATCCTTTTCCAAGGAAATGATTGGAATTCCTGGTACTTAACATGCCTAATGAGGAGAACAAGGGAATCACAAAGAGGAGGTTTTTCTTTCATTCGTCATTCCTTTCTCTCCATTCTTCTCTTTCTTTTTAAGCATAAATCAATTTCAGGCCGTAGTAAAAGACGCAGGACCATCTGATTGACATTCAGAAATATGTTTCATGCGTTTAGCAGTTTCAGTTTGTGGTGGTTTTACACCAGCAGGACAGGCTCCGATAGCTACGCTTGGCAGAAACCTTATCTCTCCCTCGTCACAGTATCTGTTTGCTCCCCCCTTACATTCTCTGGCCAGACGCCCCCTGATTTTATTAATGCCCTCATCAGGAAGTGGGGCCTAGAGTTTCTCTTTACTAACAAACAAATTAGTCTTTGTATTTGAGTGGCTCCACCCCTCCTCCCTCTCTCTCCGGCTGCTGGAGAAGCTGGAAGAAAATTCTCAATGAAACAAAGAAGACATGCAGCTCGATGGCTCACAAGTGGAGCCCAGGGGCATTGGTGTTGATTGGAGAAAGCAAATACTATTTTCTACTGGAGTAATCGTTTCCGTTCTAAATTTGGAGAAGTGAAACACCCTGACAGGAGCGAATATAGCCCATTCATCCCCATAAACAATGCGGCTTCTATTTTTGGCAGAATAGTTTGAACAAAGAACATCAAACATGGCCTTTTTTTGTCTCGACAGAAGTGGAGTTAATTTGCTCACAGGCACATTTTGGGAGCACGCACACACATCGTATGGTGGTAATATGCAAAAGAGACTTCACATGCATCATTTCTGACGGATTTCTACAACCATTTTACCATTTTAGAAAGACAATCTGGTGGCACTGTGTTTATTTTGGGACTAGAAACAGTTTAGCTCTTTGCTTTATCCCTCAGCCACGGTTAGTGTTTTGACAAGGATCAGAGACTCTTGTTGAAAACATGCCTGTCTGTCTCATTGGACAGGCGCTGTGGCAATGTTGCTCACTGCGACGGCATCCTAAGCCTCTGTAAGAACATAACAGGTTTAACCAAGGAGCTCATATGTCAAGGCATTTCCTGTGCTGACCGTTGAACCGTCCTTTAGACAGTTCAAAATCATATGCAACCTGTTAGCTGCAGTATGTGGCAGTTCTGTGATTGTATAAATCATTTATTGTTTTATAGATACTAAACACAATGCATTATAGGTTGTTACAGTAGAGCAGGAGAACTTGTACCTCAGGTGGTGCTTCTGCAGTTGCTTGGAGGTGTGTGTGTGGAATGTATGTGGAAAGATTGTGCACAACAAATAATAAAATAAATATAAATTATAATTTCATTAAAAGATATATCCACATATTGAGTCCACATCTGAACACTGTGAATTCCGATTGAGAGTGTGTGAAAACTAGTTGGAAGAGAAGTCTAAACAGTCTAAATGTACGAATGGATTGAATGGAAATGAATGGATTAAAGGTTAAAAATCGCTAAAGGTAATGTATGGTAGAAAAGCTAAACATGGTGGATACATAGTTGAAATAGATAAAAGTATAAATCTAAAATAATAGTTAAAATAATTTGCTAAAAGTAAAGGATTAAAGGTTAAAATAATTTCTGGATAAATGGTTGAAACTTCAAACTTCTAAAACTCCCAAATTGTACAAATCCAAACTTGACCAAACTTACCCAAACGCTGACAGTTTTATTGCATGATAAAATAACTCTAACAGTTTATTTTTTAATTCTAATTACTCTACAATAATAGTTTAAAATAACACAGTTTTAACTCGGTTCATAAACATATTTGGAGCAGGACGGGTGGCGTCAGTAAAGGGGCACTTGAGCTCATTTGATGGGACTGTGAACGTACATCAGGCAAAAAGCTTATGGAGCCAGTGCATTAGAGCACAATAAAAACATTATGAGAATATCATCTAGCATTAATTCCCAGGTGTAGTAATTGATAGGCACGTTTAAAGGGAGGGTTGATTGTCATCAATAATAAATGGTGTCTTTGTTGTTAATGTTTTGTGTGTGTATGTGTGTGTGCGTGTGTGTGTGGTGTTGAAGAACGCTCCAGGCACTGTGGTTTCAAGTGTTGTTTTCTGAGCACAGAGGAATGGCTTATTCAAACGCCGGGGTTATCTGAGGTGACAGACACTACATTTTACAGAGAAACGCCGGGTGTGCATCTGATATGATGGACACAGAAAGTGTATCCACATATCAACCTGTGAACCTCAATGTGAAACTAAACTGTTTCACCAGTCACCTCTATATTAAAAATGTCTTCACCTCAGCTGACCCTGATGATAATATATCTCCCTTGTTAAAATGAAAATGCCTGCTGTAGAGAACAATGGAGCCCCAGAGTGGCCGCAGAGACAAAAAAAATATATTGAGGCCACGTTTTACTACATCGAGTGCTTGAAATGCTATTGCACACAAGCTATAATTTGTTCCCACGTTTTGATTAATTTGCGCGCCCTGACCAGAGGCGTTATGTTTTCACGCTCTCTCTCCGTCTGTTTGTCCGTACGTCCATATGTCTCATTCTCACGGTATCTCGCGAATGCCTCGAGGAAATTTCTTCAAATGTAGCACAAACTTGGACTCATGGATGAACTGGTTAGAATTTGGTGGTCAAAGGTTAAGGTCAGTCTCCCCTCACAAAACACATGTTGGGCCCTAATTCAAGAATTTTTAGCAATATTTCACACAAATGTCTAATGGGTTAAAATGATAAAGTGATGACATTTTCTATCCAGAAAGTCAAAGGTCAACTTCATCATAATGTTCTGCAAAAACACTTTACTAACCATTATTCAACACCATTACTCAGAAACAGAAGGGAGATTGTTATGATCATATATCACATTTGGTCAGATACTGAATTGGTGACACTAATCTTGAGTGTCCACCTTGAAACTGTGTTGCCGGGTTGAAGATGTGTTTGAAGCTCGTTGGTTTTTGCTGATAATGAGCTTCAGGTGATTGTCGTTGCACCATGTGAGGAAGCTCTCTGTCAGTTCTCTGTACTCTGCTGTGAAAATATTCTCTAAGTGAAGACGGCACGTTTCTCACTGGAAAATATTCACTGAAATCATAATCGCCAAAAAATACACTTAATACATTTTATTAAATTCCTTCAAAGTCTTTATGACATGTATTAAAAGTCTGGACAGACATGGATGTAAACTACAACTCTCTCTATGGCTGCTCTGGGGCTCCGGACAGAAGAAACATTAACTTCATTTATACACAGTAGAAAAACGGTGTCCTCGAACTGCACACACTGTCTTTATCAGAGCTCTGTATTATTTGTATGTACGACATGTTGCCAGCAAAGTACCAGCCTTACCATCTTGACTAACAGGATTATATGCTTCAAGAAGATTATTATAATTAAAATCTTTTGGCAAAAGTAATCTGCATGCTAATCTATGCATAGCATTGCTGTATTCCCCACCAAACACTTCTGTTACATTCATTTCTGATACAAAGGAAAATCTCTAATACTCTATTGTACATCCGTTCTTTGGTTCCATGTTTCTTGATTAAGCGAATGAATCCTCATGTGCCTTCTCTGTGTGTCTTCCAGTCTGTGGTCCGAGTATCGACATCCGAAATGAGATCAGCGAGTTCAAGCGGCTGGAGAACTGCACGGTGGTGGAGGGCTACCTGCAGATCCTCCTCATCAACGACAAGACCAACAACATCAATCAGGAGGTCTTCCGCTCCCTCAGCTTCCCAAAGCTGACCGTCATCACCGACTACCTGCTGCTG
This sequence comes from Holacanthus passer, assembly GCA_025331565.1. Taxonomy (NCBI): domain Eukaryota; kingdom Metazoa; phylum Chordata; class Actinopteri; family Pomacanthidae; genus Holacanthus; species Holacanthus passer. The sequence continues at coordinate 7,029,917 of JAFREQ010000003.1, read as the reverse complement.
TTTCGCGTCTCGGGCCTGGACAGCCTCAGCATGCTCTTCCCCAACCTGAGCGTAATCCGCGGGCGCAATCTGTTCTACAACTACGCCCTGGTGATCTACGAGATGACCAGCCTGAAGGATATCGGCCTGTACAACCTGAGGAACATCACCCGGGGAGCCATGCGGATTGAAAAGAACCCTGAGCTCTGCTACCTGCACTCAGTGGACTGGTCTCTCATTATGAATGTTGATGGTACGTTGAACGTTATCAATGGGAATAAGAAGGCAAAGGAGTGTGACAATGTCTGTCCGGGCATCATGGAGGATAACCCTCTTTGTCAGAGGACGTCGTTCAAGGACAACTACGACTACCGCTGCTGGACCTCCAACCAGTGTCAGAAAGGTAACCTAAATTCTCTGATGTTTTATTTCATACGCTGTCCCGGCAGATTGAGAATAAAGCAGATCATGTTTTGAATGTGACGGCTGCTAAATGCATTTAAATAGCAGCAGTGTTTGTGCAATATTTTGTAATACAAGTACAGTAAATGCAGATGTGACTTTGATCTAGGTAGGTGGTTTCCACTCTCGTAAACATTCTGAGATTGTGTATTTTTTCACCAGCGAACAAATCCCATGAATCTATGCAGTGTGTTTCCTTCATTTCCGTCAGGCTGCAGGATTGTCCACGGGCCAGTGCAAACATTTCCTCTCTGTTCATTATAGAGACCTTGTCTTTAGATCAGGCTATTTGTGGAGTGAAGGATGGCTGCAATATAGAGCACCAGGTATTAGAAAGGCATACTCAGTTGAGGTTAAAGTTGCTCTGCCAAGAAATGAGCTAGTCTACCTGTCTGGACCATGTCAGTTAAATATTTGCCTTAGGGACTTTTTGCAATTTATGAAAAGGGGTATATTGAAGAATCTGGGGGAGGGTCATCCTTGTTTAGCTTCGGCCCAGCGGTAGGGTCATGCATTTTTTAAAACAGTTCAGAGGAGGGTCATATTATTTATATGCAGTGTATACTGTATATTGAATTTTAAATTCCTCTCCATGTGCACGTTTGAATGAATTCGGTTATGTGTGCACGTCGCCTGTGTTTGGCTCGTCTCAGTCACTCGCGGAGGCAAGTGTGGCAGCTTGTAGCAACTTTACATATCGTCGCCACTCTTTTTCGCTCTCAGATTTCAGAGTGAGGGACAGCTTGCGCTTTTTGATTAGAAATTGGGACGAGCAGATCAGCTGTCTCATATGTCTCCTCAAAACTACTGTAGAACAGACAGTTTAAGCCTGTCTAACATCTCGCAGTCTGTTTGACACAGACACATAGAGCCGAACCGTTGATGAGGCTTCTGGTAGAAATGTTTTGTGACTTTCTGACATAAAATCCAACTATTCTTCTTTTTGTTTCACGTTCCTCGCTTTTCGTGCAGCTATTTTGAAGATATCAAGCTCATTGTTTCCTCAGGCCATCGTTGCTTTGTTTTTAACTTTTCACCAAGGGTGCCGAGGACAGGGACATGAATAATTTTTTAAGATTGCAGGCAGGGTCACATACGTTATTCTTCAAATACAAAAGTCGTTGATGTTTTATCAGAGGTTCAAATTCCTTCACAGACTGCAATTAAAAATAACACACAGCGGCCTATCTCACAAGTTGAAACAGTAATCAGAGTAAAACTCAGAAAAGAAGAAATTAACATATCTTTGAATTCAAAAACGCCTGAGCTCAATTAACATATCTTAAAAGGAATTACGGTGCAATAATGGTGCTTTAATTTCATTATGTGCCTATATCAAAAACACTACAAAAAAGAGAACTCACATTCTACATGATATTGATATATGTGTAGGATTTGTTTTGGCCATTTAGAAGCTGATATCAAGATATAATAAGACAAGTTGTGGCCTTCTATCTTTTTGCTACTTTGCTTTGATAGATTGCAGATACAGATGTTGTTTATGCTGCAGCTTTGTGTGCGCTGTTTCCCGGTATTTGTTTATTTTGCATATACTATTAACACACTGGCCTCTTGTATTTGCCTCCTACTTGAGTCTGAATATTCATAGTGTACCAAAAACTCAGTGGAGTAATTAAAAGATAAAGACAGATGAATGTTTTTTTCTTGGTGAAAAGGCTTATGTCAAACTTCCAGACTCCAGCTCTGTGCCATTTTCTCTGTCCTCTCCTCAGTTGTGAAATAATGGTGGGAAAATGTTCCTCCAGCCCTTTTCTATTGAAGACCTGTGTACAGCTCCCATGGTCAGTTGGGAGCCTCAAACACCACCCTCCTTCACCCCCGGGGACCCTCAGAACAAATAGTGGAAATCAAGCTTGCGTCTTTTCCCTAGTGACCACGTCTGTCTCTATAGAAAAACTATGGTGTTTATTGTTGTGCCTCTGTTTATTCTTGAATGCACTGATCTGCCGGGGCTTGATTGCTCGATCCCTATACAGTTAGCTATGAGAATTTAAAAAATATACTAGGTTTGGTTTCATGTGAATATTTTTATCCCACAAAACATAACAAAGGTTTCCTAAATTTGCTTTATTTACAAAATGTCACACTGCGAATCGTCCAATCGCCTGCAATGGGCTTCAAGTCACGTCTGCTCTTCCCACAGCAGATACTACGGCATGTAGTGTTTTGCGGTGAAACCCTCTGTTGTTCTCGCATGTCGGACTTGAGAGGCAGAGCAGCAGCATTGTTTGAACCGGTTCACTTCTCTCGGAGGCCCAGGCCGAGGTCAGGGTGAATGCATTCATCTAGAGGGCCTTGAGGTCTCAAGGCTGCAGATAAAGGCTCCGTGGGGCTGCACAGTGGAAAAAAAGGAGGAGTTACTGAAGCAATAATAAGGCAGAAAGAAGCTAGATTAGCTCTGTGAGGTCTGTTAATATTCTAGGCTTCGTGCACAGGTAACATTTCTTAGCCTGTCTTTGTTTTTTTTTTTAAGGCTTGATGTGTCTACCTCTCTCCTTCCTGCTTAAGATTCCTCTCTCCTCCCTCCACCCCCTCTGCATAATTGCCTTGTTTTTCTCCAGTACAGATGTTCCTTCAAGGGCATTCTGTAGTTTTCTAGTCAATACGGCCCGGTCTCCTCTTTAATTACACTACATGAGGAGGGAGTGCTGTCTGCCTAGCACACTACTTTAGCCTCTGGGCCTTCTAGTGCTTCATGGAGCGATGACAAAACCTCCTCTTTCCATATGTTTGTCCACCTACCAGAGACCGTTTCCACAACAGTTTTGGGGTTTTCTCGTCAGAGGTGAACGCAAATACGATGCCGGACAGAATAAGCCAGGTTAATGCTGTACTTGTGGCTGGATGGAAGTGAGTGGGAGTGACCGTGTAGGGAAGTGCAGATTGGAGCAGAGGCTCTGGGTGCTTTTTAGTGGCAGGCAGCGATGCGTAGAGAGGCCCTGACTGAGGAGCCGTACGCAGGAGGAGGGGCACCGAGGGGAAATGTCAGACAAATGTCAAGTATACAAGCTTGAACGGCAGGCTCTCACTAAAGCGCAGCGCTTGGAGGGTTGAAAAATGCCCATCACTCCCCTTGTTTTTCATCCCCCTTCCTCCTCCTCCTCCTCCTCCTCCTTCTCCTTCTTCTTCAACCCCCCCATGCTTCCTTGTAAATCCTCCCTGCCCTCCTTTCTGCTGCTTTCCCCTCTTCGTACACACTGTCCGTCTATTTTTTTCTCGCTGGCGTCCTCCACTTCGCTTCGCCTCAGCGTGGATCTCATCTCTGATTGTCCTTGTCAGTTGGTCTGCTGGTGTTTCCTCCTCTATTTTCACCTCACTCTTTTCTGCAGGGCTTATCAGGGGCTGTTAACAGCTCTGGCTGTCAGATATCTCTCCACTGTTTACTTGTCGGAGACATTCTCTCATCACTGCAGCGGTCGCAGCCAACAGGCTTGTTTGGCCAGGCCCTCGATCCTTTGACATCGCCCGCTGTTTGCTTTGAGTTTTGGGGGATCCCGTGACTAAAAAGTGTCTGGCCTGCTTCAAATAGCCTCCTCAGGTCTCTGTGTTTGCTGCAGACAGGCCTGCTTTCTGCCCCTGGACCTCAGCCAAAGCCAGATAGACAAGAGGCTTTTAAAAATGAGGCAGACAAGCAGGGAAGCATGCTGCTGTGTCCATGCCCAGTCTCAGGGCAGGTTAGTCTTCACAGCTCCACAGGGAGGCACACACACTCACGCTCGCTCGTCCTCCCATACAGTAACTCACATGTCTCTTTTATGTAATAGAATATTAACTTACTGTACGCTCAGCCTCGCAGGCACTCTGGTCTAGTTTCTCAACCCTTACCTCCTCATGCCATCTGAATTTAAGGAACATCGTGTCCTGAAAGTTGTATTTAGATATGGATCGACAAATGTCATAAGTAAAGTCAGCCTGTGAATGTTTCGTGAATCTGAAAATGCCCACATACTGAAGCTGCCTTTGATTTTTGAGAAAGCCAAACTGAAGCATACTTGGTAGAAAGTGTCGTGGTGTCAGTTTGCATTTTCGGGTCTGAGCCACAGTGGTGTAAAGTGAAATCTGACGTAAGGAGACCCGCCGTCCCTTCGTGCCACAGACAGTATGTGCTCTGCGTGTCCTTGTACTGAACCCAGAAGAAAACGCAGCACAGTGAAAGCATTTTGGAGCCCTGGCAGTTTGGGAGAGCTCTCCAACAGCCTGGGAGACTTTTGCATTTGATAATATGTTTACTCCCTCCTTGCCAGAGACCCACTTGATATCTCTGGTCTGAGTGCTCTGACCTAAGCCCACTTAACAACAGGGGAAAACAGTTTCTTTTAGAGGATGTAGGGTGAGCAAGTTCAGATGGGCAGACAATATTTTATATTGCACATATTTGCAGATTTCAACACTTTCTGCTGTTTTATTTTGCAATTTCAACTAGTTGATATGTTTGATAGAGTTTAAAGTATAAGACTGGCAGTATTCTAAATGTTTCTTGTTGTCAACAAATCCCATATCCAACAATGTTTAAGTCTCTTTCAATGCTTCTCTGCATTATAGCACTCAGGTCCCCTGGTTCCTACTGAAGACGTGAATTTATGAAAACGGGTCACAGATAAATTGTGTTATTTTAAAAAAAGTAATTTTCTGCAAGTTTTTATGACACCAGAACGTATGTGCATGTGCAATTGTTCATTGAAGTTGTTTTTGAACAACATACAGAGTCTTGTAGCACTTGAGAATAAATTGTCAGGCTTTGGCTAAACAGTTAATTAATACTAGGATCAATTAATTGTTTGTTTTGGTCTTTGCATGTGATTTTCCGACAATAAGAAAAAAACACACAATATCACTAGGCTTATTTTTTTAAACAGCACAATTGCTAGGTATTTTTCTTTATTTCTACTTTCCCTGTGGGTTGTTTTTCTGGCTCTCTGATTAATTCATAATTTCTTGTTAATCACTTTTTGATTAAATAAAGTTTCACAGAGAGAAAACAGAATGCAAATCCTCCCTTTCTCTCAGAGTTGTAAATTGATTTCTGGAACTACCACATAGCTCATACTTGTTGTCAAGAGTATTTGCAGAAAGGTCGAACTGTGCAGAAATGATGTTTGTGCTGGCTGAGAGCAAGATTTATTGATGCTTTAGGTAAAAAGCATGTATGTTAAGCTGGGTGGAATGAGTCTGCCCCTTTAAGTATATAAGGTAGAAATTCCTGCTGGCTTAGTCATTGCAGTTGTGAGGGGATAAAGAGGGGGGAAATACACAGCACAGACTGTATTTGCAGACTATATGTGTAGGACATACAGAGACTATTTGTTGGCAATTGGAAGGAGCGGATCTGATGGCCGTGATGATATTGATGGTAGATGAGGTCTATTTTGCGTTTGTCTGAGGGTGTTGTGGGCTAAGGTGAGCCGATTTCATATGATCATCTGTCAGTCATTTTTGTTTAACCAACATCCAACACCAGATACGAAGCTTTTAAATATTTAATTGCTTCTCCGGAGCTTATCAAAGTCCTGCGGTTATAGGGACAGGAAGCAGAAAAGGGCTCAAATTCCAGTCTTGATAGTCCAGTGCTGTCCTGGGGGCACGCTCAGCACCATGACTCAGTGCCCATACACCCGATGTTTCCACCCGGCATGAACTACTCGCCTGCGCTCTGCTCCATTTTGTACAAAGCTTAGGCAGCGTGCCAGTGTTAGTGCCAAAGAGATGGCACTCGTGTCGATCAGTCTCATTCATTCCTGCCCTCCCACAACCACCAGACTAAAGTTTAAATAATCCGATCCATCATGTTCTCCGCTACCACGCTCACATTTTCATTCTGTTCACCACAGAGGCCTGGGAAAAGCAGAAAGTGGGCCTGTGCTTGGTTACTGTCCAGCATTTCAACACATTACTGTAGACGGCTCTTGTGTGGCATAGACCTTGTAGGTAACTTCAGAAGGATGTATTCAACATGTGAGACACAGTTGTCCCGTTCAGTTAACTCCGGCACTGCTGACACCTTGTGTGTGTGTTCACGCCCTTGTCTCTATAATTTCCCCGGAGGACTGGGGGACTATTGATTCACAGTGTTACAACTCCATGGTGTCATTGAAATAAATACATTAGAGAAAGCAGACAAAGCTCCCTTCACGGCAGACCTTCGTTCTCTGTGTTCTCACATGCTTATTAGGGTTTAACGGTACGTATGTTTGACCCAAACCGTTTCGTGCAGGATGCTCGGTTCGGTATGCGACTTCCTTGGTTCGATATGCCCAAACCATTACTGTCAAAATAGTCTGTTTATGTCTGCACCAGTCGCTCTCTATCAGCTGTAGCATGCTGGTCGGCTCAGCCCAGTTAGCCTGGTTAGTCATGCTCATGTAGTGTTGCTGCAATCCGAATGGCAAACACAAATAGAGACCAGAGCTGGAGGATCCTCCCATGACATTCAGATCCATTGCATGAGAGCATAGCAGTTTCCTGGTTAGTTCTATAAAAATGGACAAAGATTAATGTCCACCTGTGTGCTGACATTGTTCATCTAAAGTTAGGTATGTCTGTGGAAAGGACTGCATTACCCGAATGTGTCAATTAGCGGAACGAGACAAAAACAGACTGGAAGGCAAGTCCTCCAGAATTTAAAAATATGGACAGAGGCCTGCTCTCTATGTGCCAGGTCAGAGTCTTACAATAGAGCATTACTGACATTTGTGTTGCTTATTTTTGTTAAGTAAGTAAGTGGAAGAACTAGTTAAACATTACACGCTAAACTGTTAATCTGAATCTGTAACTACATTATAATAAGAATTCAGTTTTTCTGTTAATCAATCTATCAACGATCTAATAACATATTTTAAAATTTGCAATGCAATTGTGATTGTTGTGTGTGTGTGTGTGTGTGTGTGTGTGTGTTTCTGTCAGAACATTCCATCTCCATCCTTACATCCTCCCCGCCTCCCTCCATCTCCTTCCCTCTCCTGGCCTTTGCCACATTTTCTCCCATCTAGGTCACATTCATAAATGTCATTCTTGGGAACTGTTTGCAGCCCATGTGAGCACATTCACCCAAAAACAGAGACCTTCTTCACCGAGTACCCAGAACTTGAGCCCTCTTAAAGCGAGGGGGGAAAAAACTCTGTTTGGTTACAAATAGTTTTTCTGCTCAATTGGTTTTATTGGTTGCCTTTGGACTTTTGAAGGGCCTGGAGCACGAGTGGCGAGTGTGATTGGTCAGAATGGAATTCTTTTTGCCTCACGCTTTAATTTATTTTGAGTTCCTCCCAAACGCAAAATTGTAACATATTATATTTGCCTCACTGCTTGAGCAGAGGGTGGTGAAACTCATGAAAAGCCACATACGCGTGTCGACTGCTATTGCTAACTTTTAATGTCAACAACAGCGTCTTTCTCGGCATAATTTAAATTTGATTGCGAGTTAGCAAAGTTCATTCATGATGACATGGTTATACAGTGTGTTATTGTCCACGTATGAACAGCAGGGCTTATTGTCCATTGATGGCCGGCTCTGTGAGTTTATCCGACTCCTGTCCTCTGCGGCCTACAAAGGACTCCTCTCAAAGCACTGACAAATTGGCCTCTTTTCCTAGGTTTCTGCTCATAGACTTGATTGACCAAAATAGGACCTGTGTGTCATGCTGCTCGCCTCTAAAGAGACAGACTGACACAGTTGCACTCACATCCAAACACACAGGTACTCATGCACACACACACACACACACACACACACACACACACACACACACACACGCCCTCCGTCTCCTCTCTCACGTGCCATCCCTCTTCGTTTGCAAATTTTCCTCAACTCGTGCCCAGGTTGCGTGCGCCCGCTGTGACTGTGCCTGCTGTGTTTGTCAATGTGTGTGCGTTTGTGAATGTACGTGTCAGCCCAGTGTGTAGTGTGTTCCCAGCCTGCTTGATGCCTGTTAGAGCCACACAGTGCCTCTGGTGATAGGCTGCCTGCTGCCTTCTGGCTGTGCAGCTCGGAAGCTGTGAGTCATCCTTTTTGCTCTCACCACTCATTCATAAATCTGCGTGAATACTATAACTTCCTCTCACAGAGCCGTGGGGCCCCCTGGCTCTGTGGTAGGTTCCCCTCAGTTCTGCTCTAAATGGCAGGAAGGATGAGGGCTATCTCCGCCTCTTAGTGACGCCTCTCAGAGAGGTGTGAGAGACGAGCGCTCGCGCCTGCTGCCTGTGCCTGCCCTTGGCGCCTGAGCCGTGCCTCTGTCTGCCTGCCTGCCCCGGCTCTGTCCCTCCATACATATAATGCAGGCCAGACCAGCCATTTACTCACTGCTGGGCTGGCTTGGCAGTGCTTCCTGGGAGATAATGTGCCATGCCTGCAAGTAAGCTCTGAGAGCACGGGTTAATTCCACAGTGGAAAAAAAAAAGAAATCTCCTGCTGACAAATCTCTCCTGCAGAGGTGAGGATGTACACTGGCATACTGTAGAGAGAGGAGAGTATCCTGCTTTGCCAGAATAATTAGTCAGGTTCACCGAGGTCAAAGAAACACTGCTCCTCTATTTTCTTCCCCTGTTGTGTGTGTGGTAAAGAGGCGAGGGATGTGATCTACCTTTCCCTCCACACATGGCTGAAATGTGTGTGTTCCTTTGAAAACAGGCTTGAAAACCACTTCCCAAGGGCATGTTTGTGTGTGTCGATGTGGGATGTGTCCTCTTTTTTAAAGCTTTGTGACCAAGTGGCTTTGGTGCTAACTAAGCTGGCAGGTACACACAAAGTTTGAATAGGGATATACATGTTATATCAAATAAAGAAAAGTTATTGTACAGTAACTAAAGAACGGTTATTGTACCCTGGAGCAGCTTAGCTCAGGATGAGTCATGGATCTAATGGGTGTGTTGTGAGAGTGTGTGTGGATTTTGTGTGCGCACTATCTATAAAAGATATATCAAGCAGGCCTCAGCGTGCCAGCGGTGTTTTGCCGTCTGTTCTTTTTTGGAGCATGTGCACAATGAGGAGATGAAAGGACAACATAAAATTACAAAGGAAATCTCATGAATTACACAGCTGAATGAAATGCATGTGACAACCGCGCACTTCCCCTCAAACACTTTCTTCAAGTTCCCAGTTAGCCTGCATGACGATCGTCGTTATGTGAGCTCCAAACAAAGTTTTGATCATGTCAGCTCTTTACAAATCTTCCCCCATATAACTTTCAGTGTCAACAATCCATAAAGCAGCCTGGCTTGTCCAGTGTCATTAGTCTGCTTTCTGTCAATGCCTGAAAAATGACCTTGACCCTGTCTGGTGCCTCCCCTTCCTCCCTCTCCTCAGCTTGTTTGGGTGGGATCCCCAGGGCCTAGTGCAGTTGTCAGCACGCAGCCTAATGGGCACAGGTGGCTGGGGCTCCTCTGCCTTCTCCGGCCCTCTTGGCATGGCTCTCTTGGCAGACCGGCAGCTTTTTGGCCGTCCGCCTCAATGGGCCACTCCAACACAGCAATCACCAGTTGGTGCTTTGTCAGCATCAGGGTGGCCCAGGATGAAATATGGCTCTCAACTTTGAAATATGGCTCCTCCTGTAGAGAAATACAGCAGCCTGCAAAGCGCTGCCGATGAGCTACACATTGACAGGATTCTGTGTATTTCTTCTTTTCCGTAGACGCGGAAGCAAATGTGATTTTATTCATGGCTACTGTCAAAGTGATGACATGCTGCTGGGTCATCCCTGGTTCCCTCATCACTGGCCACGGCAAAGCAGAGTTCGAAAAAGGATGGGGGGGGGGGGTTCGGTTGAAGAGAAACTGTACAGCTGTACTGCACCATGCAGCAGTCAGACAGCGGCTTGTTACTGTGTCAGATAAATATAGAGGTCTCTGGAGCTCCCCACTGCAGCTCTATCTCCGCCCGCTGCTTGGAAGGGAGGGAAAGGCCGCATCACCTGGGAGCTGCCACAATCCTCATTCATCCTCGCTAAATTGGCTTTAGACTCACAGGACATTAAAGATTATTGCAACTCTGTGGCGGCAGATAGGGTAAGGTGAGGTGACAGGACAATTTTTGTCCCTGTTTTCCTGTAACCCCACAGGACACCTGCATAACAACATAACTGACCCATAATGAGATCATCAGAGAGATTTGTCATGTAGGTTAGTTCTGGGCAATGTGTTTAAAATCAAAATCAGGATGTTATATATGTGTGTGTATATAATATGATTTTTCCATTTTCTGTTGTATTGGAGTGATGGCAGCAATCTTAGAGAGTGATATGTCAAACCTGGACACATCAAACCAAAACTTTCTGCATGGCTAAAAAACACTAGTGGCAAGTTCAGTAGCTGTTATGATTTCATCCAAAGCACTTAAGATTTCTTGTCCTTGTTGGCAAGTTGGGCATCATCTCTCATCATCTCATTCTTGTCCTTGGTAACAGTCCACCTATCAGTGTCCACCTACTACTGTCCACTACTTTTTGTTTTGTGGCCATTATCAGCTAGAATGAGTAGACTTTGTTTTGGTGCTGATTTGTTGAATATTATTTTATTATTTGTGTGAAAGACCCTTTAACTTCACTTTTTAAATCATCATATTATCATAATAGAGTTACAATCAAGGATGATAAGTGATAATATTGAATAGCTGTTTAGCTCTTAATTAAACCCTGCTGAACATATGTGTGACCTTCCCTGATGAGGGATCTGCTATTCAACGATGAGCTCGCTTACCGACTTTAAGAACTCATTGACCCCCACTCTTTGGATACCGTGCCTCGTCCTATGGCAGCCCGACTCCTCAGGTCTGCTGCTGATAGAGCAGAAATGCATGCTTGATGGGGGTGGAGATGCATTAGCACTCCTTTCATCTCCACCACACTCTTGTGTCTGATGAGAGCGCATTTGTTAGATAAGCGTCCAGCAGGCCTTTGAAGTCCCAGTCTGGACTCGTCCCCCTTCAGTCCAATGCCATCGTCCACCACCCACTCCCATTAGTGCATCAATTACAGACAAGGCTTGTGGGGCTTGTTTGCACTTGAGTGTGCGTCAGGTATCGCCTCTCTCCCTCTCTCTCTCTCGCTGCGGCTGTCTGATAAACATGACAGACACTAGCCCACAGCTTGCATGTAAACACCGCCCATTCTCATTCATATTTTATTACTCACACTCGTTTACTCAGCGTAGCCTCTCCTTGCTGGGTCCACGCTACGATCTCCAACCTGCTTTAGCTTTTGTTCTGTTTAACTGTGACGTGGTTTGAAAATGCCGTGACTTGCCGTCGATGAGTAAGTCAAAATCCACCATACCACCATAATCCAGTGAAAAACAGGGGGTCAACGCTCGTGTATTTGCTGTATTGTGGTCTGTGTCTCAGCTCTTCCCAGCAGTGAGACACAGCTCTGTGCTATATGTAGTGTTGTTAGGGCTTTTCCAGGGCAGACATGTACTTGCTTGTAAAAAGCTTGTTTTTGCATTCCACCTACCTCCCAGTATAATATATGGTATTATCTTCCAACCCTTTTCTTTCCTTCTCCGCCTGTGTGTGGGGTAATGACACCGATGCTCCTATTTAGGAAAACCCCTGGCACTTCATCCGGCTTCGACTTTCTCTGTTTTTTTTTTCTGAGCTGGTAATAGAGGGACCGCAAACTTTTCGTTTATCTGCTGTTTACGCTCGTAGCTACAGTATGGACGCACATCAAAAATATCAGTTTTAAGTGGCCAGGAATGATGCCATAGTGTGGCAGGGAGGCAGACATAGTAAAAAATAGATGCAGGGTCCAATTTGGATACGTTTGTGTGTCATTCTTTCTTTACATGAAAATAGCTTCATGTAAAGAGAACCACATTCCTTTTCATATACCCAAATGATACATATGTAAGTGGAAACATGTTTCAGTTTTCTTTGTTACAGTTCACAAACCCAGGAAGTCTTTTGTTCCATCTCTTTTGTTCCTGGTGTATTTTTTATTTACTGTAAAGAATTCAGTGCTCTTTTTTTCTTCTTTGTCCCTTTTTTCAATGCAGCGACATAACTTCCCGTTGAATAATGATACAATGGCTGAACTTGAATCTCAATGGTTGTTTTGAAACATTTACGTACATTCCAGACATGCTTTTAACATTTTTGTATTTATAAAGCTTTATCCAAATCGGATTGGAGGTCATAACTCAGTTTGAGAGCTCAAACACAAAAGGCCAGTTTTCACCATGATGGCACGGCAACCTTTTAAAGGTCTGAGATTAACTGAATAAACTGAGCATATGTGTTTCAATTGATACGCATGCAAAACCCGACCCCTGACGTGTGTTATCCTGGAAATGACTCAGTGGCAGGGAGGTGTATGGGAAGGGATGCGTGTCACTGTCTCGCGGCATGTGTGTGTGGCATGTACTCTATGTACTCTATGTACTGTATGTATATGTCTGCATGCTTGTGGCGTGCTCAGACACAGAGTAGCTTTTGTTTATGGAACTGTGGCATTGTGACGCTAATGTTTTTGCTCTGCATATGCGAGTCATTCATCCGCACTGGACAGTTTCCTCAGGCTCAAATTCATGCATGTAGGGGATTTTTCCCCCCTTTCTTCTGCTCCATGGCATTTTCCAAAAGAGTGGCTAATTTTGTTTACATCAAACTCATTAAGCAGTGTGATTAACTTGCCAGCAAGCCAGTGGTCCAAACCCAAAGACCGTCTGCAATGTGCCACACAAATGGACAATTGTAACAAATGGTAATTATGAGACTAAACATGAATCAAAACCCACTTTCACCCGTTTCATTATTTTTTGTTAAGTGCATGTTCACTCTACTCTCTTCAATTACAGTCTGTGATTATAGCAGAGTTTACTTAGGGACAAGGAACATCCCTTGAATGTATGATGAAATTCATTTTAAGAAACCACAGATACAAACCCGCAGATACAACCCTGATTCCAAAAACGTTGGGACGCTGTGTAAAACGTAAATAAAACAGAATGCGATAATTTGAAAATAAACTGTGTTTATGAATAACAGTTTTACAAAGTGCTCCTGAGCCCATCTAGTAATATCCTTTATACAATAATGTGTTTGACAAAGTGGTCAACCTCGCCCCATCCTTGCTCGTGAACGATTTGAACCCTGGTCTGCACATAATTTTGCTACTGGATATTATAATGTAACTGGATATTACAATATGTATTATCTACTACTGTCTACTCTCTAATAACTCATTGCACCTCCAGATGTGTTAATGGCATCCGTGCATTCACCTGCAGTCAAACTGGGAGCAGGCACAAAGTAAACACCAAAATTAAGTAATATAAAATTAGCCATTACATAACTAACATAATAATGAAGGGAAAATACACCACCTTAAGCCTCTCACAGGAAATTGTTGACGAGTTTCAGGTTACACTCTCGCAGTGTGAAAAATTTGGACAGGTCTGACATCCTGTGTACACTGTAGCGACCGAAGCCAAATGTCTTTTTTTGGTCTCAATTCCACCATTTCGTCTGTGACAACACGCCAAATTTGCTCTCATTTGGAGCATACTGCCAGGTTTACTCTATCAACTGACCCTCAAACTGGCCGTAGCCTGCTTTCTCAGACACACTCTGACTTTGTATGTGCATAAGAGCAACAGAAGGAGAGGGAGAAGGGAGTGAAGAGAGCGTGAGACAGACTTCATTTTATCACTGAGGTGTGGAAAGGTCTGTGAATTGCGGCATTAGCACCGGAGAATCCATAACTCATCTTGAAGTACGGCGATGAGAGCGCCGGGTTCAATGGGAGCACTTCTTTGGATCATTATGGATTATGGCCGAAAATGTGAACTCTGGCTGGCAGATTCATGTGATGTCGGAAGCGCGACTCGTCTACATGTGTTTAAACACAGTCCTGGGTGTGCGGTTGAGTCCGATTGTGAGCCACGAGGATGTCAGCAGTGGTATGACTGGCATATAGAGGAGCGGTTAGATATGCTGGACTGTGGCCTACTCTCTGCAGCCGCGGTATTATTAGCATTCTGCGCCTCTGGAGGCCTCCTGGTCATAAAAACGAGGCCAGCTGCCCCCCTCGGCCCTGTGAGGGGCTGAGGTACCGTATAGAATCACAAACCTGGAATGCTCTTGAAGTTTTTACACCTTGCGGTACACTGGCCAGTGTTTTAATTAAGTGAAAAGCCTAAAGTGGCTGGCGTAATTACACAAGCATGATGGCCTAAGCAAAGGAAATATTTCAGACCACCAGGGATGCTTTTGAGACTGTGACCTTTTCTAGTCAATGCCTCCACTGCTACTTGAGTTTAAGGATTAATAACAGCTTTTAAGCTTGTGTTTAACCATTTTTATTTCAATTAGGGAATTTTTTGGAAACTCTCATCTGTGCAGCTTTATATGTGTTGTCTTTTTTTTTTTGCATATTTTGCAGAGAATCAAAATCTCTGTTAACTTGTTAACTCGATCTGTGTCCACTCTTGACAAATCTTAACACCATATTAAAAACAACTGAGTAATCCCCTACTAGAGTCATCAGAGTGTATATAAATATCAAAGGGGGTTGGTATTTCCTTGCATGTTGGTACGTGCTCTGCCCAACGTGCTCTTTGGCGCTGCCATGGAGACAGACACCCTTTGCATTCGGCATGTCACTTTGTGCCTGCGGGTGTCAGAAAATGCTGCACACAAGCATGTGTTTAAACTCTTGGCTCCAGTGCAGTGGGAGGAAGCGGTCTCTCGGGGCACAGCAAAGAAAAGGCAGCGCCATGGACCCTTTTTAAGTGCAACGACGGAGACGCGGCTCCTGATTTATGGAGTGAGTATGAGCTGGGCGGGTCACGTCCTGCCAGAGAGGCCGGCTACTGGAGGAAGAGGAGTGGAGGGAAGGAGTCAAGAGTGAAAAAGGATTGAGGCTAAAAGAGAAAGGCGGAGGTTCACATAACCCCACCCAGCAGTGAGGTCACATCCACATTGACATCTATATCTAAGACAAAATCAAGATCAAACAAGTCTGTCACCCCCATGGTCCCAGAAATACTCCCACAGCTCTGATCTATGACCAGGCCAAATAGTAAAGCTTCCCCTCAACTAATCACCACCAGCCAGCAGAGAAGGAAGTGAAAGGCAGCTATAAAAAATCCAATAACCAGCCAGAAAATGGGAAAATCTGTCCTTCACTTGGCTGTATTTGTTTCTTGTATATACAGTATATGTGTGGGTTGTGTTTGTGTGTATATGTTTATGTTTGACTGTGGAATAGGGCTGTTGTGTGAGGCTGACACATAGAGACACCAATGAAAAGCATCTCTGTCTCTGTCGTGTGTCTGTAATTGAAACAGAGGCATTGTGCTGCGAAGTGTGTTTGTCTGTGACATTATTTCTTTCGCTCTCCTTTCATTTTTTTCTGTCAACTAACTGACACACCCATTCCAGGAATCTCTGGTGGTTTTACTGACTTTAACGTTCTCATGTAAATACTTACCCTCTGAATGGCCCAAATTAGGGCTATCATACTGCAGATTGATTCAGGATATTGGCGACGGGCCACTGTGGGGATGGTCTGCAGCGTGGCATTTTTCTGACATAGCTCAATGGAGGAGGCCTCGCATGTCTGCCTTTGTGGTGGAGAAGGCTGTGTTTGTGTGTGTGTGTGTATGTGTGTTAGGAGGTGGAGTAGGGGGTGGGGGGAGGTGGGGCCTAAAGAAACAACGGGGACTGCTCTTGGGTCTGTCGCCTGTTCCCTGCCTCTTGGCAGTAAACTTGATCAGCGAAGAAAAATACACGCTCTGCCTTTACAATGCAGGCCTTTGTCTCCGGTCGGCATCGGAACCGTCAACCATTTTGGAAATAGTTTCCAGCTTATTAAAATGCTTCCAGACCATGACTGTTGAACCATTGAGTTTTCCAGTTAATTGCTTGGCATCCTTCCCTGTCGTAGGTCTGTCGTGGGCATCCAGTTTGTCGTGGGCTTCTCAAGTGTTCTCAGTTTTCTTCCCCCCCCCCCTCATCTCTCCATCCTCTTGCCCCCACTGTGAACTGTGACTATCATAAGTTAGTTCAAGTGTGGCCTCATGCCCTCATTGGTGCCCAGTGTCATTGTTCTAACTAAGCTGCAGCAGAAATGAATTAGCCTTTTTGTGCCAATGGCCTCTTACAAATGGCTATTTATGGTCTGTTAGTTTAGTTTGGACTGTCTATCTAAGTCAGTTAAATCACAGACTCTATTAGCGATTCTAGAGCCATTGCACTTGCTGTTAATATTGGACACTCAGCATCTGACATGGGGCTGCTCAGATTAACACTAAAGCCAAGATAGCTCCTGGTTGTTTTTTAAATTGACAGCGGAATTGGGGTTACATCGAGAAAGTAATTCGATTTCTGTGTTAGAATATCGGCGCAGCCCTGTTTTTTTTATTCTGACTGTCGATTATCATTGCAGCAATCACTTTTGAATTGATCCCTTTGTGGTAATAGGTGCTATAGGATCCAGTGCTTTTCATTGCTCACGTGGGCAGCCTTTACTCCTTGTTAACTGCTCTTCTGTCTTCTCTTGCCGTATGCGTGCCTGTGACCGTGGACTGAAGGACCATAAATCTGCTAATTGAGTTTTCTAAAGTGTGCCGCTTCATTAAATCCATGGAAGACAATGCCTCGGCTAGGAATAAACAAGAGCATGCGGATGTTGTTGAAAGGAAAAGCCTCTCCCTTGATTTCATATGGATAATTTCTTTGTGCCCCGAGAAATATTCAGAGCCTTGACTGGTCACTCGTGGCTCCTAAGCTGAACCTGCTAAGGTGTCTCTGATTACTGATAGACGTCATTGTCCTTTATGGAATCCAAATCCACCTCAAGCAAATATTGACAAAGGAAAACCAACATGAACTTGTGGAACGACATTTTGAAGGAGGGCTCTTGAGCTTCATTATATCTATATTTTATCTTGCCCAGTAACATTTTACCCTCTCAGCCAGGGTTACTTAAGTTCACTCTTGTGGCTGGTCTTCCTTCTGGCATTCTTGTTGCATACTGAAGATTCCTCTGTCTATGAGAGAGATAAAGAGAGCAGATACAACGTTAATGAGGAATGGGGGACGCCAAAGAGGGCAGCCAGTGTGTGCAGATTCTGCTAAATGAGCCAATTGGTATTGACTCACGCTTACTGCGTCTTACACATTGTCACAGTGTTGGTATTATTCCCTCGGTGAGGTCATGTCTGCCTCATGAAATTGTCTGTTGTTCGTAATGCCCGGTATACGCCTTAGTTAAAGCTTGTGTAACACGCAGACAGTGCTTTGCTTTAAATGCTTTTGTAGGGCACAGCATGTGGGGGGTTGTTCTTTTCACTGTCTGACCCTCACAGGGAGAACTGGAAGAATGCCTATTGTTTCCTCATCACTTGCTTTGTCTGATAAACTCTAGACCAACTCTATGCCGAAAGCTGTCGACACTCCATCACCAACTCTCCTCCCCATGTTCTCACCCAACTCCCATCCCGTGCACTTTCTTCCTCGTTTGTCCTCCCTGGCCTCTTCCTCGTCCTCATCCTCCTGCTGATCTTCACCCGAACAGCTGCTGAGCTGGAAGACCTTCTCTCAGCCTGTGGGCACTGTTGGCCTGCTTACCCAGGATAAAAAAAAATGGCTCAGTCTGGACAGGGATTACATAAAAGACTACTGTCTTTGCTGTCAGTACAGTTCATATCCACTGTTACAAAAGGAAAACACCGGTGCATTTATGTAATGTCACAGACAGAAAGAGGACATAACCCCTGTCCTCTAAAAACTTCATTTCTCAATACACTACCTCTCAGCTTGTTCAGGCCTGTGGCGGCTCATCTGCCAAGCTTTCCCTGTAACCCCCATTCACTGGATCGGTATGGCTAAACAATGTAAGCCAGCGTGCATACTGGGTGACTCATTACTTTTTCCTCGGGTCATTTTCCTCCAGTATACCATCAAGTGGAAAATATGGATGAGTTCTCAAAGGCTATCATGTTGAGTTTTCTTTGTAGACACCAGGGCTTTGTGAGACTTTGTAAAAGTGGATGTTTGGCATTTAGCACCGTGCACCAGACCAGCAAGAGAGTCGATGGTAAAACAGCTTTTGTTCGTGTCTAGCACCACCCAGACCTGTTTTCACTTTAACCCTGTATTCCTCAGCATGCATTTGTGAGGTTACCTAAGGCTATCCAGAGGGACACGGCTTGAATAAAGAATGCATGACAGTAAGCTATCCTCTGAAACGTCACTTGCACTCAGCTCAGCTTCTCCAGAATGCAGTATTTAGCCTCTAAGACCCCAACAAATCAGAGTATTTTTAGAAAATTCCTCTCCTTCTTATTGCTCTTAGCAGTGATTAGCCAGTGACGACACATCTAATATTTTCTCTGCTTAGGTGGTATTATTGAGCCCTATGATGAAAGGCCATGTTAGGTTGGCACACAGACACTACACATTCTGTATGGGTATCTGTTCCGTGGTGTCGCTTTTCCTGTAAATGAAATGTTGTCTTTTTCTCATATTCACAGTTGACGGTCACATTGCCCCAAGTTTGGACTGCTTCCAATTCAGCACATCAGGCGTAGTGTGTGTGGGCTTGCCTTTCAGCTGTATGGATTGCTGTTGGTTTCTATATGAAGTCGTGCAGCGGGAATGGCCCAGCTGTGTTGCTGTTGTTGGTCTTGGCTTGGTCACCTACATTCTTCCCTAACCCCAGAGATATGCGATCATGTTCTTTGGATGTCATGCCACGACGACGTCTACTACTAGGCTACTTAACGTCTCTTGCACTCAGTGCCAGGCTTTGCCTTTCCACTATTTCGTCCAGTGTAAACAAGAATCATTAGACTTAGATTTCTCTATCTCTCGCATGCATCACACTCTGGGTTTAAGTGTTGTGTCTGTTTCATCACAAGATTTGATTAATGGGCTGGAATTCAGGTCCACTCGGAGGTCAGGCGCAATTAAATATGTTGAATTCCACAAATGTCTACAAATATTGAGACCGTTGAACCCTTTGAAGTCCCTGCAGGGTTGACAAGAAGCTTTTCTGTTCTCCTTGTGATCCGAGGATAAGTGGGATGGATGCCTTGGAACCATTTCCCTTGTTTAAATCTGTAATTGGATTAGAGGTACCCTCTGGAGAAAGGTGCCATAATGATACAGCACTGCTGCACAACAACACATGCAGGCAAATGCTGCCTGCATAGCTCTCCCACACAGTCTGCATGTTGATGTTTTGGGCGACAGAGAATCCTGACGTCTCCCAGATGTTTGGGTATGGCCATGCATCACGGCTGGACACCTGTGGCTGCTTTGACACAGGTGTTCATTGCAGTGCTCTCCTGCTGTGTGTATGTATCTCATAGTATGACCACTTCACAGCCTGCCCCCCGTGGAGAGAAGACAGAGGGAAAATGTGTGTGTGTGTGTGTGTGTGTGTGTGTGTGTGTGTGTGTGTGTATGTGACAGAGAGACAGAGTGAGAAAGACAGAGAGCAGTGTCTCTTCAGTGAGCTGAGGAAACAGGCCAGAGTCTTTTGGGCCTTCCCTGACAGCTGCAGCAATCTGAGAGTCAGAGGTAGAGTTGTGGTTGCCTAACAGGGGGATCACCTCTGAAGAGAGGGGAGAACACGAGACCAGACGCAGCCATTTGTATATCTGACAAAGTGGGGTTAAGAGCCTGCTGCCATGTTCCATTATGAGCTTCATTTAGAGCAGGAGACAGTGGGAGCGCAGGGACGAATCGCCCATCAAGCGAGGTCCAAACTTCGCAGGTTTTAGTTGTTTCCGTAAACGTGCATGCGAGCACATTTACACACGGGCGCAGACACTTACGCAGTTGTACGAAATGACCCTGTCCAGCACACACTGTTCCCTTCTGTGAACGAGGCAGATCCCTGAGCGATCAAAAACAATTAATGTAGTCATTCATCTCGCAGCACTATCTGGTTAACACCAGAGGAAATGTAGGCCGGGGGAGGAGGGAGAGCAGGGGGGAAGATGAGGGTGAGGGAGGTCTAACAAACTCTATCCCACTGAGTGAACCTGCTCTCTTTGCCAACCTCAAATGACAAGAGTGTGGAGGAAAATACAGTGCTGAGCCAGAAACACACACACTGCAGGATGCACTCACACCCTCTCTGTCACACCTCAGTGCTGCAGTGTAGTAATATGCTCTGTGTAATCCTGGGATGTTGTGTGGAAGTTTTTTTTTTTTAAAGCATGCATGTTTTTTTAGCTTTGATTTGGTTTATGATCTACAAGACACTGTATTCAGGATAACATTAAAATAAAAACACTTATTCGTAATGCCCCAAGATGTTAAAATCATGATAGACCAAAAACATCAAATTGAATGATAAACTTTAAAGCTACATCAGTAGAAAATAACACAAAAATAGATGTCAGAAACAACAACACACATCTAATTTATGGCTTAGGAACCTTTCTATCTCAGGTAAACTCGCACCATACATGTGTGCTGATGATGAATGTGTGTGTTTTGATCGCCTGAGGTCTTAATGAGGGAAGACAAGCACAGGTTCTTTGCTGTTGTTGTGATTTGATTTTGGCGGTTGGTGCAGCAGATGGGAGGGGTGACCGGAGGTTGGAGTGCATTTGGTGCTCCCTCCCTCAAGTGGGTGTGTGTGTGTGCAGGAGGTGCTGTCTGGTCTGTCTTTAGGCAGACAGACAGCTGGTCAAACAGGCTTAGGAGAGCAGTGGGCAGTCTGGGCTCTGACTTAAGCCCATTAGGCCCTCTGCACTCCTTGCTGGTCAACAGCCCCATGTTCAAAACTATTTTGATAGTATCGTGACTGGGGTGCCAGGTGGAGCTCCGTGTTTATTTGTCCAAACTGTGGTCTGAAATCTTTCTGTGACGCGTGAACACGACAGATACTCCAAAGAAATCAGAAAGTATTTAGTTTTAATGTTCTGCCCTGTGCCAAAGTCTTTAAGTCTGTGTGTGTGTTGTTGTGATTGAGTATGACGGGGTGTGCTGTGACGGTAGAGGCCCCCTCGCCCTGCCCCTGTGTGTGTGTGTGTGTGGTTGTGTCGTGTAGCACGTAGGCTTGTGGAATGCCGGACCGTTCCTCCCGCTTCCCTCGTGGCGGGTGGCCTGGGCGGGTGGAGCCATTACAACGGGTACCAGGAGGGTGCAGGGGCAACACAGGGATCAATACAATGTCCGCTGGAGTCAGGACTTGTATTTTTGCATCTGTGTTTGTAGGATTTTATTACCTGGGAAACTCTTGTTTTTTACTTTTGAGACATTCTTCTTAGCACTTTTAGTCTAGCCAAACAGAAAACTCAGTTAGCTCAGCATCAGGATGTCATTTATTAGCTAATGTGATACAACACCCGACATGGCTGTCTGTGTTGCCCTCACACTGGACAGAGAAAACAGAACACAACATTGTATTACACAAGACGCACAAGGAACCGAGGAGAATATTGACTTAAACAAAAGTCTGATTTTATTCCAAGAAATCTGTTTATCCAATCTGACATGACACTGATGTACCTCTGACTGGAGAAACGATTGACTTTTTTTTTGCTGTCTCCTTTGCCATCTGTATCGCTTCTCTTTAAATACAAGCCAGCAGCCGCTGGTCAACCAGACAGTGCTATTTTATTTGAACACTGGCCCTACTGTGGGCACCAGGAATGCCTCAGAGTTATTTGAGAGCAGACACATAATTATACCATTACACTGACAGTGATGCTCGCTGTGAAATACTGGTGTTTTATTTTGCTTGCTCTAATCAAAGCTGATCTCAATTTCTGTTTTCGGGGGGCCACAAACGACTGTTGCATCCGGCTCGTGCTCTCCTTCCTTCTCATCCTCTCCTCCTCCCTCTGTGTGAAACCGACTCATTCAGGCGCCTGGTCAAAGCACACATGTGCTGACGTCACACGGGCTGCTTGTGGGCTGACGTCGGTGTTCAGACTCAAGCCATATCAGAGGGGCGAATGGGCCCCAGTCACTGTGGCTGCCTGGTAGCACAGTCCACAATGGCTCCTGTTCAGACCTCACGTCCCACAACCACAAAGAGGACTCATGTGTGCGTGTGTGTGTATATGCGCATGTGTCTGCGCTTGCATCAACTTCTCATGCCAGACATATCTGATGCAACAGCGGATCAAGGGATCAGTATGTCATTTCTGAGAATACACTCCTCTATCCGCATCCATTCACTGTGGAAGAGACATACAGTAAGTGTGGGATGATAGAGCCTGATGTGACTAGATTAGCAGCTGTCCACAGCCTCTGTTGTCTGCTGCGTCATGTCCACTGGCCGTAAGGGCCTGACTTAGACAGAAGGACAACAAGCAGTCAAGGAGCTGTGAGCCGATGGACAGACAGACAAGTTCCTCTGTCAATCAAACTTATTCTGGAGGAAAATATTGAAGGTCCCCTTCCCTATCTTCCCCCACCTAGTCTCTACCTCTACATCTGCGGGAGCTCAGCCCAGGGATTGATGATGTGTCATTAGATCCTCTAGTGGATCTATGGGCTCGTAGCCCACTGGGGGCCTGGCTACTGGCAATCCATCATCAGGGGTCACAACACATTTAGCCCTGTCTCACAAGCACTCATTGTCATTCAAGTGCCATGGTCAAGCAGGGGGAGGAGGAGAGCAGTGTTAAGTTATGTTAGTTGGCTGGCTGAGAGCTGCGTGATTTAATCTTTGAAGCCTCTGATGAGGCTGCGACCTTAGCTTGTCAGAAGAATGCTTTCTACCTTAACCACTTCATCCCATGACTCACCCACGCAGCTTGACCCGGGTCAATGAAATATTCATGTCCAAAGATAGGTCCAGAAACAGATTCAGTCACCACAGCTCTTTTATTTGACCTAGATTTGCCTTCCATTGTGTGTGAATGAGCCTTTATTTACATGCAGTTGCTGTTTTGTTTGTTTGTAATTTTACGTCTCAAAGAACAAAATGATAATTAACTTGAATTCACTTTTCACTCTCTTACATGACAACCAGTCGTGCTGCAAATATTTGTCTTCCTGTTCCTCTTCAAAGGTCAATGTAATCTCATATTTGTCCTTGTCATAGTGGACTAAAGTGGCTGTCTCTTAAATGACAGCACAGTAGCTCCGCGGCAGCAGAACCTCCACTGGGTCCAGGCTGCCACCTTTCAGTCGGGCTGCTGTCTGTCCTTGCTCTCACATCTGGATCCAATAGGAGCGGCTTCCTTCTCTGAAGGAGGGACACATATAAATAGCCAGGCAGCCGTAACCACACTATGCAGCACAGCCTGGATGTCGGTTCATTCGTTTGCTGCTGTCCCTCTTTTGCGCTGCCAGCTCAGATATGGTGTATGATGTTGCCATCCCCTTGCACGTACCTCACCCCAGCGTCCCTCCACTCCACCTCCGATGCTCCGATCCTGGGGCTTGTGGTGCGACTGACGCATGGACGTTGAATGCTCGACGCACGTCCACGCAGCTCTGTGGAAAGTTTGAGTGGAGTGGGGCCAGGATTGAAACACAGGCAGGCAGAGGGTGGGTGGCGTGTGGGCTGAAGGTGGCCTGCGTGGGCTGAAGCCTGTAGGCTGAGGAGGGGAAATGCAGTATCCTGGTTATAGCTGAATAACTGAATGTGCTGCTTTTATGAGATGCGAAGCACAGTGACAGTTCCATTACTAGTACAGAGATTATGTAACCAGATCATACCTTTTCTTTTACAGATATGTGCTGTATAGTTAAGTCCGGAGTCCTAATTTAGATGAGACATGTCATTTGTGAGGAGCTGTATGAAGCAAAGAGTAAACTATGTGGTTGACTCTTTTTCTCTTATCCCAAGACTGACCCTTGTCATTGTGTCTGCCATATGTGAGTGTGTGTGTCTGTGTGGATGCCATTAACTAAACACATGCCCCTTTTGTGTGGCACATGTGCATGTCCTGCCACAGAAGCCCAGGCCCAGCCCCACCCTCCCAAATTAAAACTCATTCCAGCAAGAGGTGGGTCTGTTGGGCTTCGCTGCGGCCCCTCGATCATTCCTTCCTTCCTTCCTTGCCCCCTCATCTGCTTGAGGCTGCAGCAGCAGGAGAGGAGAGGGGAGGAGAGGGATGGATGGAGGGAGGGGGCGGCCCAGTCTCTTGCTTGAGTGAGTTTTAATTTGTGTGCTTACAGCAGAAGACGCTGCAGAGTGGCGTAGTGGGGGGAACAGATGCATTAGCGCTCCTGCACTCATTCACCTCGGACTAGATACACACACCTCCTCCACACATACAAATACACACACAGTGACACTCATTATTGCACCCTGTGGTGTTGTCTGAATGGTTCTGGCACTGTAGTCTTTGTTTTCTCTCCTGAACCAAAGCCTGGTGTGCAGTCCCTGTCTGATTGATCAGTTTATAAAACTCTGTGGCAGGCCAGAATGAGCTGCTCAGGGACACAATCTATTTGCTCTGCCTCATTTTGTCGCTCCTTTTAATGTGGATCGTCCATCCCGCGCGAATACCACCTTGCAAAATGTTTGGGTATAAAAGACAAAAAAAAAAAAATCATATTTCTGGACTACAAAGAGCGGGGATAAAAAGCGAACGTTATAGCAATGAATCTCATGTTGCTTTGAACGCATGCCTTGATAGTCTGCATGTGTGTGCGTGTGATGTGGTAAAACTGCAGAAACATGGAGGATGTGTTCCAGGGATGGAACTTGAGAATGTCCCCGTTCCCCTCTCGCTGGCCTCTGAGGAGGAGCCACCAGCGCTTGCTCCTGCCCCCGCTCTGCTCTGCGCCTGCCTTCCCTCTGCCAGACGCATAGCTTCAGTTTCCCTCCCAGGCCATGAGGGTATCAGGTTTGTTTTGGAGGGGAGGGTGGGGGGGGCGGAGGAGGAGGAAGGGGACAGGGATGAGGAAGGCTGGCATATGCGAGGAGGAGAATTAGGCGGACAAATCTTAGCACTGGTGCTGGATGGAAACGGTTAGACGGACGGAGAAGGGCGCATGAAGAGATGGAAGAGAGGTGGTGGTGGTGGTGGTGGGGGTAGAACAAACAAGTCCCTCCTGGCCCGTTGCTGCCCCTGACCCCTCATCCTTAAATTCCGTGCCAGCAGCTGGAGTTGTGAAGCGGCCATTTTATGAATGAGGGTGGGAAAGGAGAGAGCAGGAGACGGAGGGGAATAAGGAAGGAGAGAGAGCGAGAGGGGAGGCGGGTCAGGTTGTGTGTTGTGTATGTGTGTGGGTGGGTGAGACGCGGCTCAGAGGCGCTTGTGGTGGAGTTGGTTGTGTGTGTGTGTGTGTGAGTGACTGTTCAGGCTGAGGAGGAGCCTGGGGTAGGCCCACACACATACACTCTTGCCTCTTCACAGGCTTTGTGTGTTTGTGTTTTGTTCATGCCTCTGCTCAGACACTGCGCAGTGTGGAACAAAGGCCCAATTTGGGCTGCGCTTCCAGGCTGCTCGCTTAGCAGCCACGGCAGATCGGTCCTCAGGATGAGGAGCGACGGGCGCACCTCAGCGCTTTCATGAAGTCTTCGTCTGCTTGGGTGAAGAGAGACTTTCTGCTTCTGAGTTGCATTTGTTCATCCGTGAGGTGTGAATTGTTTGTAAACATCATTTTTATGCTCTCCTGTTCTCCCAGTCGCACCATGAAATCTACCCCGCTGTTATTTTAAAGTGGAGTCCTGGGGGCTCACCAGAGAAGTGCACAATAGTTTATTTGCACTATTATTTCATTTAAGTCTTCTAGTAGTATACAAGCAATATTTTTTTTCTCCCGATTGGAATATCCAAGTAGTTGGGAGGATGTTGGCAAATACACATTTAATCACACATTTATTTCCAAAACAGTTTGAGAGACGTCTTTCTATTATTAGCAGAGACTCTATTAGGTTTAATTGTGTAATGATGATCTCAAATGGATCTATTTCCTACCAGTATCTCACTTTCAGTTTCAGGATGCAACCTTCAATGCAAAAGTCATTTTTCAAAATCTTGAAGAAAACAGATCCTTTTTTTTTGAGACCTGCACATTCCGCTCTTTGTTTGATTCGAGGTCACGGAGAGTTTGCCTTTTTCTAAGGCAGTATATTACATGGATGTTCATGACATGAGGCGTTGAACTGCCAAGACGTATCGATCCCTTGCTCCCATCGCTAGCCGACTTGCCTCTGCCCACAAACCCGCCGTCACAATGCTGGCATGGCCGTCCTTGCTCTCTGACGGGAGTTGGGGGGCGTGCAGCTCTGTTTGATGCATGATGGGACCGAGGGGGGGTCTTGCGTCGAGGGAGAGGGGTTGAACGTTCAAACCTGCTCCACCCTTTCATTTGTATTTCCCCTAGCGCAGTAGTGCTATCCAAATAACTTATGGCTGTTGGTGAATAAGCTGACAGGACCTTTGTGAAAGCAGTGAGGCGGATAAGAATCGAAACAGGGAGACGGGCTGTGTGAGAGGATGAAAGTTTGGTTTAGCTTGTTCCCATGTTGGCAATAATTTTGTTTTAATTTTTTGTTTGTGCCTATTCAAAGCTTTTCTGCTCTACAAAATATGAATTATAAATATTTAATACAAGATCAAGAAACAAGAAGGTTGAAATTGCTTTCTTATGCATCATCAATTAATAATCGATGGCTAATATTTTTAAGAGGCAGCCAGCCTACGTGAGCGAGGTCAGGGATAGTGCATCCTCTGCATTGTCATGGGATCCCCTACTGTCATCCATACAGTAGTAGGTAGCAGGTGCCATTAGCCAGTCAGTCACTCAGTCAGTCGGTGCTGGTCGTGTAGCGCTGTAGGTAATGAGAGCTGACACAGAGTGACAGTGCAGACAGGAGGACATGCTGTCACTGCGGCTCAGGGACACGAGGACGTCCTCTGGTGTTTTTTTTACTCCTCACTGTGTACATTAATTCTGCTGATCCTTCCTGCGACGCTGGCTGCCTTTTCCTGCCCCCCCACACCCCCACCCCACCTCCCACCTCTCCTTGGCTTGGAGACGACTCAAAACTCTGTTTATGCGTTGGACGTGCTCTGCGTCCAAGACACATTGGGAACACAGTGTAAGGGCTGGGTGAGCTCACTTGCTCTCAGTGCAACTCGGTGAACTCGTGTTTTTTTTCCCCCCTCGAGGACAGACGATGCAGTAATAACATGCTTCAGGTGTGCCTGGTTGTTGCCTACATGTAGCTGGAATGTGCTCCTGCAGGCAGAATGGGGCTGGGAAGAAATGGTGGAATGTTCCTTTGATCAGGACGGCTGCCTTTCTGATGTAGTGCTGAAAGAAATGATTTGTTTATTTGTCAATTATTTGTTTATTTAGATTGACAAAAAGTTAATCATCAACACTTTTGATAGGTGATGAACCATTTAAGTCATTTATAAAGAAAAGTATTTCCAGCTTTTCACACGTGAGAAGTTGCTGCTTTTATATTATTTTAAATTGAATATGTTTGGGTTTTGGTCTGTGGGTGGAACAAAAGAAGCAATTTGAAGTCAGAGCTCGTGCTGGACATGTTATAGAACAAATAATTAATCATCATTAATCATTATTTAATCATTTATGAGGAAAAATTGTTAATACTTTATTTTATATGTCTGTAATTTCTTAATAATTTCTGTGGAAGTGTTATGGAAAGAAATATGTAATTTGGTACCATTATGGGGAAATGTCTGCAAAACAGCATTCAGTGTTTATTAATTTATTATTGGAACTTTATTCTTTATTAATGTTGAATGATACGATCTGTAGAGAGATTTCATTTTTTCATTTTAAGCTGAACTTCTACTTAAAGACTCTCTTGGTTTTACTAGTCACATACATGGATTTGAAGTGTATCAACTGAGCATCGTCTCTATTTTCCTGGTAATTAGTACAAATTATAGAGTGGTTTCTGCAAAACCTTTTGAATATTGTGGTGAAGTTATGGACCTGTAAAATAGAGAAGAATCAACAGATTAGTCAGTAATGATAATAATCACTAGTTGCATCCCTCCTCTGATGTATTGTGCTCACCTGCTCACTCTCCCCATCCTGCCTTCAGGTTCCAAACAGGCAACAAAAGCATGCTACTATATGATGGCTACCTCCTCCTCGGCAGCCTTTTGACAACCCTGTACTGTCTGAGAGCTCGGCAGAGTACAGTGAGGCCCCGCAGCAGTGGGCTAGTTAGGATAGCAGATAGCTGTTGTGGTGCAGCAGACTTTATAGGACACACATACACACACACACACATACAACTCCTCTGAGAGGGGTCAGGGCAGAGTAATAGTAGCTCTAATCAAACCACCACAAGACAAAGCTGTGCTTAGAAATTTGGCCATGGAAAAAGGCCCGGAGCCAGAGCCAGCACTTTGATGGCTTTCTTTTAAGTGGTAGCTAAAGGATATGGTCTCCTGTTTCCTGTGTTTGCTCCGTCTCACTGTGTGTGCGTGATTGATGGCTCATTGATTGAGCAGCGTGCTCCCATTCCCTCTCTTAGCCAGCTATCTGTCCCCTGGCTGTCTGTAGCCAGCCGGCCCAGCACTGGCTGTTCCAAAGTATGCGAGCGTGTGCACATTCATGTTTGTCTAAGTGCATTCTGGAGGAAATCAGTGATCGAGCAGGTGTGGATCCTCCTCTCACTCTGGGCCACTTGTCATGGTCTCATTGTTCAAAAGTAAAGATTAGATAATGTGTAACGCACTCACATTCAGGCTGAAGCAATATTTAACACCAGTTCATGACACTTAGTTAAGATAATATTGTATTAAGAATTTAAATGTTACAAAGGGGTCTTTGTGTTATCATATGCATCACTTTTGGTGCAGTTAAATACTCAAATTACAAATATCCTCTGTTACAAGGTGTAGTGATTTTTTTTTTTTCTGAACCAGGTCCAGAGCTGCAGCAGTGCTACCGTGCAACAGTAAATATAGCCTGAAGCCTTCCATTTGTTACAGTTTATGATGTGCAATTTGGCGGCTTTCAGACCAATAATAGTTAACAAGACATTTATGAAATAACTGCAACAAATTACTGCATCTGGGGACAGCGGCGATACGGGGTAGTTCTCGAGTAAATATAGAATCGGCTCCTTCTGTGCGTGCAGCATGTGCAGTTGGTGCAGTGTCCTCTTTCCACAGGTTCCCACACGTATGTCAGAAGAACAGAGCAGTCTCTTAAAAATGGCATGTAAAGATGATGTAAAGTGATCTGTTTGGGGGAAACCCTCAGGCTGAGTCACACAGAGCTGCAGGAATGATAATAAGCCTGAAATATTATTATGAGCAGACTGAGGAAAAAATGAAGATTGTTTGTAGCACTTTGTGGCGTATATGCTGTATTTAAGATTTATTTTGTGTGTATTACTGGTTGATTCATGTAGATGAAGAATATTCAGAAAATCCTCCTTTTAAAACTGACATTGCTCACATCAACCGTTAATGAGATATCTTAGATTTTTGGGTCACAACAAGGGAAAAACAGCTCCCCAGACGTGTGTTTATGTTCTCAGTGGATGTGTGTAACATGTCTGCAGTGCAGCGTGCCTCTCTCCCAGGGCTCAGGCCCCCTGTTGGTGCTCTAATACTGTTGCAGCCCGGTCCGTTGAGTTGTGTGAGGTCTGTAATGACAGGAAGACAAAGGCATATTTTTCCGAGCGGGGGGCACCAAAGTGGGTGGCAGTGTTGCGTGCCCTCCCCCCCGTCTATGTCCCAACTGAAGGAGAAAGTTATCTGTGGCCTTGAGAGGAGAGAAAGAGAGGAGGGGGAATGTGGCCCACTGTTTTCAAACTGTGTCTTTATGTCTCCCCTGACTGTGAGTGTGCCACGGCATTTCACAATGGAGGCCATTGTTTGTTTGGGGGAGAAAGTGTGGGTATTTTGTTTCAATCATTTCTTGAAGTCTTATGTTTGACACGGTGGGGGCTTAGCACTTCCTGTGGCTGGAGGCAGGCTTTGTCCTCTGTGCCCATTTCCCTGCCTCTCTGCTGGCATCTGTCCTCTCTGCCCTCTGTGTCGTCCTTTGAATGCTCTAATTTACTGTATGCTCACACCTGTGGAGTTTTTCAATGATGAGGCTGCAACTTTTTGGATTATCTTCGTAGTGGGACAAGCTAGATGGGAGGGAGTTTAGAGCTATTGAGCTCTGTCATGCTGGCCCGGGGTGATCGTGGTTTAATGTCTAGTCTTTGTGGAGTCCACGCAGAGCAGATCCGATCCTCCTCCATCTGCCTCAGAGCCGTCAAACCCCTCTGCCCTATGCACACTCCCCACTGCAGCCCGCTTGATTCCTCCTGCGGTGCTATGATGACATTTCACCTCTCCTACGTGCACTGACTCCTCCTTAATCCGACTAAGAGCTAATCTCTCATAGAGGGATGTGATCCTGGACTGAACACTGCATCTGATTGTGGCAGAGCAGAGGAAGGTCAGCTGACTGGCTGACTTACACTCACCATCTTTCCATCCTTTCGCCTCCACCCTCATTAGACATGGAACCACCTGTCTGGCACAGGGATCGATCCCTGTGATTAAGACCTCTCCAAACAGCCACATCCCTCTGCTACATGTCTGTTTTAATACACTGGATAAATAGATGGTCTGATTTCTCTTTTTCTTCCAGCACATCTGTTATATATCAAGCAATTATTTCTCAATGCCCTTCCTAGGGTCTCTTTCTCTCTGTGTGTCTTTCTCTCTTTCCCCGCGAGCATCCTTTTGTTTCATTACTGGAGACATATCACAGTGCAGCGAAGCTGGTAATTTATTGAGCTGTCTGCTAGTGAAAATGTCAAACCTAGACTTTCACAATAACATTATGAAGCATGATGCACCAACCAAAACTCACTTGGCTTGTGTTGATTAAGAGAGGCTTGTTTGAATCTAAGAGCCTGAAAAAAATCATAGCATATGTGCAGTGTGTTTATATTTGTGTGTGTGTGTGTGTGTGTGTGTGTGATTGCGCGGCTGTCTAATAATTCTTTCGTTCTTCTTCTGTTTTCTTGCTCCTTCCTTCCCTCCCTCTTCCCTCCTCCTGAACAAGAGTGGCCATGTAAGCTGCTGAGGTCCCTAAAAGGGGCAAATGAAGCTGAGTGTGTGTGTGTGTGTGTGTGATGGAGAGAGAGAGAGCAAGAGAAACAGCCTGGCCGAGTGTAGAGAAAGAGAGGAGGAGGAATAACTGAACTCTCCGCCCACCCTGAAAAGAGGAGGTGAAATATGGGGATAGAACCATGATGTCACTGGCAGCCAATGGGAAGTGTGGGCTGGGGACTGTTTAAGGCCCGTCAGCTGTCCTGCTCCATCCACATCGGTTGCCCGCTCCCGCTGTTGGTACAGTAAGGCCAGGCACGGCTTTATCCATAGTTTGCCCCATCATTGGCCTTTGGCCTCTGGCCTCTGGCCTCTGCCCTTTGACCCATGTGCCTGCCGTGGGCCCATATAACTAAACCCCTCACTCCCAGTCTCCCTTGCTCTTGAGCCCCGCTCTCTGTAGTTGATACTGTGACTGATTTGCCACCAAAACTATGTCCCTAAATTAAATATGGTGGAGATTAGATAGGAGACTGCAGTCTGTTGCTCCTATGGTTTCCATGCTCTCTATATTATGACTGTACTGCTTGTGTTTGCAACCAGAAGTGAATGAGAGCCTTTGCGTCATGGCAAAATCTGATTAACAAGAAAACTAAGATTCAGGAGCTGCGTCTGTGCTTAGCGAAACTTACTGGAGGTGACATGACCCCCAATTTGAAACTTGTAAACAGTAACGTTTTTTACACTCCACTGCTCAGGCTTTGTGCTGCTGCCATATTTGGTGCTTTTGTTACCCAATTAATAATGAGGACATGCTATTATGAGTTCACTGTTTACTGCATGGCTTTGTGTGTAATTGGTACCTTTACATTCGCATGGTAAGCCACACCGGCTGTTTTGATTGTCACCTCCAACCACTTGGAATAATGGAGATGTCTAAGGTAATATAGCCCGGTCATTTTATTATCCTGGATGGGAAACTTGACATGCTGTTAGGGGCACAAGATAAACAAAAATGTCTCCTATACATAGAATATACAGAACAGAATAAAAACAACAAAACAATCTCTAAAATGCTAAATTACATGTGCAGATACAGCAGGGTTAATGCACAGGGAACAAAGGAGTTTTTACTCCTATTGCGGACACACTCTTTGAAATGAAAGGATCAAGTGAAAACCAACACATTGTTAAAAGCTGCCAAACATTTCCCCTGATTGGTCCTCTTTGGCATTATCAGTGTGCAAACATGACACAAAGTCAGCAGTAAGTGCCTTTATTCTTCTGTGTTGTTCAGCTGTCCATGAAGTGCCCGCAAGCTGCAAGCATTTAACTCCCTGAGCAGATAGGAAATTGGCAACACAAGCATGAGGTTTGTGTATTTATAAGGAAAAGGTAGACCCCTGACAGGCTTCTTTCATGTGAAATAAAGCTTTGTATACGACAGATACTGGATCAATACGATACCGTTTTACTGTGATACCATCTGGGACCGTGGTATCTTATCAGACCATTACACTTGAAAGGACTGGCCTAAAGTCTCAGCGCAGGCTCTCCAGTTGGAGAGAATAGTCTCAGTGTCTCGTCGTAACAGATGTTAACTCTGGGCACAACTGTCCCTGTTAAACCCGCAGCTTGTCCTTTTTAAAGAACGAGTGCAGCCTCACAAAAAGGATTCTGTGTGTACCCTCAAGAAACTCGCTGTGAAAATGAAATTAAGTGGAGGAAAAAGGAAACCCTAAATCCAGATGTCATATTTGAAGTGGCCATATTAGGACTGTACAGAACGTCAGGCTCCACTGAGGTGGCAGACGCTGAGGCGTGTATCCCAAAGAGAAGAGGCAGATGCACTGGAGGAACGGGCTGAGCGACGGCATTTCACCGCAGTCTGTATGTGTGTGCCAGCAACCAGCCACTGTCATCTGAAAGGCAGGGAAGCTGCAGTCGTACAGAGACAGAGACTTCACTGTATGCTATGTTTATGATATCCAGACGCAAGCACCAATGCTTATGCACACATATAAAATGTAACCAAAGTGAACCATAATTTCAGGATTTACAGTCCACTGGCAATCAGCTCAGCAATCAACTAATGGTCCTTTCATTGTTTGCAAAGCTCTCCACTTGAACCTGGTGTGAATGCTCATGGCAAACATAAACTTATCCCCATCAGCTTTTTAGCTGAAGGCAAATGTTGCTATGCTAAATCAGGATTAGGGCCTCCTTGAAATCAATGGGAAATGAAGATGTGTCATTTTGAATCCAGACATCGTGCCAGCAGGGAGAATGTATGCCGGACGGCGTGCCAGGATGAAGTCTGGGCACCGTGTGCCGCAAAGCTGCAGATGGTCATCTACAGAAATAGGCCTTGGCACCAGAGCCACTACTATTCTGATGCTCTGATGATGATAGGCTTGAACCAAGTTTGGGTATGGAGTAAAAATGTTACACAAAGAGCTGCACTTGGTGGCTTGCAACATTTCGCAGGTACTGTAATTCAAGAGTCACAGTTTTCAAAAACCCAAGGTGTTTATTGAAGTGCTGTGCAATCAGTTTGAGTGTGTTGAGAATCAACATTGGTCCATATGGCTGGAGCTTCTCTCTGGGTAGCTGCCTGTCTGGGGACAGGTGGGTACACAGCCAGGTGTTAGACTGTGCCTGCAAACATCCAGCAACCTGAGCCAAATGAAGCAATAACTTGTTCATTTTATGTGTACAGTTTGTTATGTTTCTCTCCAGTGTTGCGTAGTGAAGCTTGTGTTTGATGGATACCATGTACAGTTTATACAAGTAACCAAGCATTAGTCTTGAATGATTCTCTTCTGCATTCACAAGAGGGATTACAGTGCGATGTGTAGGAGGCTGAAGGGATGTGAAGGCTTGACACGCTCTCACTAACCCCAACCAGTCACCCAGCAAGCAAAAGAAGCAGCCAGCACAGCTTGCCAGCCAGGCAGCACAGCACTGCCAGGAAACACACTGTATTTGATGAAGCATATCTGGGAAGTCAGGTATTTTTAGAAGCCACTTTTAGTGAGAGGAAACACCTCTGAATCTGTGAAAAAAAAAAACAACAACATTGCCTGACTTCTCCCCGAAGTTGTTTTTCCCATACTAATGCCTGCCTTAACATCTTACTTAGCTGTGCAGCCTGTCACATTTGGTGCCTGCAACTCACATGATGATTTCTGTGACTGCCGTTATTGAGCTTAACCAGAGGGGTGAAAACAGTAAAAACATTAAACTGTCAGTACTTTGATTGACTGTCCCACTGATTTAGTTTTTTTCACATGACCAAATCAGCATCAGGAAGGCAGCAGGTGATGCACCTACCTGCTATTCATTGGGTAATAAGAGTCACAGAGCAGGCACATCTGTAATAATACTTGATTCGGACGTGTTGTTTAAAGTGGAGCTAAAATGATTGCGTGCCATATATTTGTGTGATATCTTAGTGGGCCCATTTTTTTTTTAAAGAATCCCCAAATCATGACAGCCCCTATGAGTGAGTCCTCAGAGTAAGTAGTAGAGCTGACTGATGTAATGAGGAGGATTGCAGCAGAGGCCAGTATTCAGGCTACAAATATGACTCCAGGGGTGCTTCTGTTGAGGGATGAACTGGGACTCTGGGACGTGAAGCCTACTAGAAGTCCAGCCTACGGGGATTGAGAAATTCAGCTTGGGCCCATGCTTAGTTCTGGGGTTTGACCCCACTGGTCAGTTCCACACGCGAACATTTGGATCCCTGTGAAGTAGCTGTTTTTTAAGGGAGGACTTGAGGGTGTTTATTTGCAGTCTGTTTTGAATCTTCATGTCAAAGTTCTGTATCTTTCTATACTTGAATTAAGAGCAATTATTTTTGTTATTGATTAATTCTACAATTCTACAATTTCATTTAGCAGACGCTTTTATCCAAAGCGACTTACATTCACATGTTGATCGAACAGCCATCGGGGGCAATTTGGGGTTCAGTGTCTTGCCCAAGGACTCTTCGACACATAGACTGCAGGGGCCAGGGATCGAACCTAATCTGCAGATTATTTTCTTGAATGAATAAGGATTTCAGAAAATAATAAAAAATTAGAATAATAAATTTGAAAAATGCCCAATTTAACAATTTAAATTGTTTTTATTTATCTGACCAACAGTCCAAAACCCAAAGATATTTACTATGATCTACGATTAAAAAAAAAATCGAGTCCTCCTGTAGATGAATTGCCTCAAGAATTACAAGGATGAGTTAGTAGAATATAGTGTTTATATAGCTCAGTAGTGTGGATAATATTAATGTATTTCTACCCATCATATTACAGTTTTTAACCAGAATATGGACTTATGATGGCTAATGCTTAATTATTACTTGCAATGAATTTATGATAAATGATACCAGAATATTCATGTACATTGTATTTGTCATTGTTTTGGTAAAATGCCAGTTACTCCTCTTACTCACTTTTTCCACTCTTTTAACGTGTCTTTAATAGATTTCAGACCATCCTCTTCCTCTTCCGTGATTAAAGCACAAAGTGTTTTCACATGTGACGATGCTGCATACCTGTGTCCTGTTAGTAAGTGCAATCAACAACAAAGCAACAACAACAACAACAACAACAGCAGCTAGCAGCTGCAGTATGAGCCCAGGCCTGAGGGTAGAAGGAAGGGGTGTGTGTGTATGTGTGTGTGTGTTGTTGTGACTGAATGCGAGTGAGGGGAAATGCCACGCATGCCTGAACACACAGACCAGCACATAGTTGTGTGAAAAACACATTGCTGGTCTTTAGTGGGCATGGGAGTGGAAGAGACCCAGAAACACTGGGACGGGGAGGAATGGGCTCACACACACCTTTGTGCACAGGACTGAACAGAGATTTAGCCAAGCTCTCCTGAGCCAGCTGTCTGCATGAGAAAATCACATCATGACACTGTGCAGTGTTCCCCCTGTGAAAAAATCCCTCTGATCAGCAGAACGGTCGATCTTGCCGAACACGCACGGCCAGACACACTCTGTCTGAAAAGGTGAAAAACACCACTTTAGATTAGATCAGTCCATCCCGGCACTTGAGACTCTATCGCTGTAGCAGTAAGACAGCACTGGAATCTCTGATGCGGTTTGCCTTTGGCTGTGAGTGGAGGAAGCATCCTCTCTCTCTGGCCGTCTGGGCTGATGTGGTTTAAACAAGTGTCTGGAGTGATCCACTGGGGGCTCCCAGGGAGGATCGGGTTGCCGGATGAGGATGTGGCCTGATGGAGCTCAGGGAGCTGGGGGGGTCGGCCCGCGATATGGGCTGCAGCGGCCCCTGATAGGCCTGACGTCTGCTACTGTACTCCTGTTCAGCTACCTTACTGTCTGCTACTGCTCTCAGCTCTGGTAACCTGAGCTCACCAGCTCTGACTCTGCACAGAGTGCGAGGCTTCACATCCCCACAGTGCAGTGGATTACTGTAGTGTGCAGTAGAGTGAATACTTCAGTAAATGGAGGTGGTGTAGAGATAAATTTAATCACGTCCTAATGGAGCTATGGCCTCGTTTATCTTTTGGAGCAAGGACGTGCAGCTACTACAGTATAACATCCTTCAAAATCATGCAGTCATCATAGTCACATCACGATCATGCAACATTTTAAAAAATGCACAGCTTTATCTTAACTGTATTCATTTTATTGCATTTATCTAAACTGTTCAAATCACAGTCAGTTGAAATGTGTTACTTCCTGCTTAATTTGGATTTGATCCTAGCTTCCGTAAAGCCCAGTCATGTTTTATTATTTAGCCGACGTCCCAGTTAAGGGTCAGCACTATTTACAGGAATAATGTTACCCAGGCTTGTTGTTAAGTAAGCTGCCTGTTCAGGTTTCCCCCTTAAACTTATGGTTTCTCCGAATCTGTGGAAAAACCATGCTTAATCACTATAGTTACGACTCCCCCTCCCAACGCCTGCTCAAGAGAGGACTTGTTTACCATCTCTGCTCCAGACTCAATAACATGTCAGTCATCGGGATTAGAACCGCCCCTGCCCACCTGCTATTGGTCCAGCGGATAGCTCCCTGTTTAACCCCCACCCTCCTCTTCCGCGGCAGCCTCCTCCCTGCCGTCCCTCCCCTTGAGCCCCACTGTGAATAATGAATGATTTCCCAACTGTCTGTCACGCTTCCTACTTATCTTCAATGACACCGGGAAAACATACTGCGCTTTGATCTGTCAGCAAGAGTGAAACATTTCATCTTTCATTAGATCATTTTTAGGTTTCGCAATGGCTGACACCTATGATTGGTTTGGGAAAATCACGTCCGTTTACCAAACTTCTTATATTTTCACACCGTACTTCATCTTCAGAGGTGGCGGTGGCCTGCTGGCAGTAAACGTGTCACCAGCCTCCCAATGTAAACAGTGTAGTAGTCTACTTACACAGCATGCTCTCTAGCAAACGGGACATGACTTGCATCCAGATGAGGAGCGTTGCTGCACTGCAATCTTCTTCCTCTCAAGCGCTGGCATTCTTATTCAATAAAGTAATGCATTTGTTTGAGAATCCATCTTTGAACCCTCTCACCCATCCTCCTAACATTCACACACACACACACACGCAGAGGCATACAGACCCTTCTTCAGACAGACAGTGTTGAAATCTAGTCATCTTGTTATCAGATTGAAGCTGCTTTTTGGTCAATACAGACTGTGTGGAAAGAGGAGGGGTAAGGCATGGATGAAGGGCTCTGGGTCACATGGCCCTGAACCCCCCCCCCCCCAATGCTGCGCTTTAAGAAGGCAAGGCCAGCCTGACGGGGGAATAAATTTGATGCTTGCCATCTCTTGTGCTCTGCTGCAGGCTCATATTTTTTTTTTCTTATTCTGGTCCGATATTTACATGTTATTTTTTTTTTTTTTTGTATTGTCATTTTTATGTTCCTCTTTTCTTATCTCACATCACACCTCCGTGATCGTGTTGTTGCTAAAATAGCCTCCACTTCTCAGGTTTCCGAAGCAATTCCTGAAGTTATTGTGTTGTTGCAGCGGAACAAGGGATTAACATTCTCCCCCTTGAATCTCTCTGCGGCCTCAAACATTCTGCAGATTCTTCACATATTCTGGCGGCTGGAGGATACCTTTAGAACGAAAAACAAACAGCGTACAGCACTTGTCTGTCTCTCAAGCCTATTAGGGATGCGTCTTCCTCCCCCTGTGGCTGTGTTTAATGGCGGTTGTAGGGATGCTCCGGCTCCTCAGCGCTGACTGTTGTCTCGTTTACTATAGGTGAAATGGACCCGGCCGCTCCACGTGTCGCAGTGCTCCGGTGAACAGCAGGGGCAGGCTGGTGGTTGGCTATGGTGTCTGACCTGACTGTGTTTGCTCAGGGAAAGAGCAGGAGGGAGGGGGGTTGTGTAACTTCTGTATGAGAGGAACAACATCATAAAACCTCCCTACCCCCACCCGCGGCAGTTTGACTTATTTGACTCCGCAGCCTCAAATCATTGTCAAAGTTTTTGTTTCTCCAGTTTGGTCTCTGCAATCTCGTCTTTTAACAGATGCTGAATGTCACACGGCACACACTTAAATAGGGTCAAATCCCAACCTGCTGATGCTTCTAATTTATTCCTGCTCATATGAAACATCCTCTCAGGGGACTACAAAGATGATGACGACTTATCTTAAGAGGAGCCCCTTGTTAGGTAGTCCCTTTCCTTTGAAGTAGTGGAAACCCACAATGCCCTGCATAGCTATGTGTAGAGAGCAGCAGTGTGGAAATAGGGCCGCATTAGGAGCATCTATAAATAGTGGATTGTATCCTTGATACCACAGGTTGTTTGGTCACACAGTGAAACCGGATCGACTTATATGGATTTAAGGCAGCAGCTCCCCCCTCCCTCGGCTTTCTTCTGGTGGAAGGTATGCATGTTTGGAATTTCTCTTCATTGAGGAATCTGTTAAAATGATGCGGAAGGAAGGGACCTCCTCCAATAAGGCTCATTAGAGTTTGCCTTGGCTGCCCCCTTTTGGTAGGATTCCAAGAAAATTATGCCTCCCTGATGTTTCTTCCTTCTTTTTTCGCACCCTGCAAATGTGCAACACTGATCCTCCTGCTTTAAACGCACTAATGTCAGCATCGTATTTCCAATCAAATCACAGCTGCCATGCGAGAGCCTGTGTGTGTTGGCATTTGATGCTGTAGTTTTAAAAAAGGACCTTTGCCATTTTCTTTGGACCAGATCCAGGATAGTTAGATACACTATTCATGAAGTAACACAGAGCCAGTCAACTCGTGGTGTGGCATAACATGCATGTAGTGTGAAGCTATACATAGTACAGCAAAGGCCATATAGATAAATACTTTTATTCATGCCATCATTAAAATACTTCTTCATGCAGAAACTGCTGTGTAATTTCAAGGTTTGTCTGATCAGGAAACATTTATTGGAGATTCTTGAGGTGCTGCAATGTGTTGAATGATAAAGATATTGTATCAGGTCTACTGAATGAGCTTTTTTGTTAAGGAAATAGCCAGTGGAGTTTTGGCTTTTCTTTTGTCATAGAATCCTGAAGGAATTTTCCAAAGACCATTTCACCTCCTCTGCACTATTAGATTTGACCAAATGTGAGAAAGAATGGCAAGTATTTCAGATGCTGTCAGGAGTGGGAATGATCCTTCCTTCTTCCCTTGTGAAACGAAGCTAGAGTTGGCACTGTGGGAGTGTGTGTTTGCTCTGCAGCATTGCTGTAGTGCATAGTCACGTTCTTAACGTACACAGATGTTTTGTAAATCAACATGAAATATTCATCAAGAGATTAGCTCAGCAGCCGGCTTCACTCTCTCCACTGATTCACAAAGCGAACCGGCGATGCTCCGACACCCGCGTTTAATTTAAAAGCAAATAAACAAGCAGATCCCCTTTTCCTCTTTCTCTCTGGCGCTCACAGATTTTCGCATACCAACATGCATGTGCACACATGTCACATGCATTTTCATTCTTCACCACGTGCACTATAAAAGTGTCTGTTGTGAGGATGGCTGAACAATGACACTGGTGACAATGAAGTAGAATTTGTAGTCTTGCAAATGATAATAGCGCAGATGAAAGAGAGTGGTAAAATGTGTGTTTTAGTGTACTTTTGTCTAAGTGTGTATGATTGTGTGTGTGTGTGTGTGTGTGTGTGTGTGTGTGTGTGTGTGTGTGCACATTTCCTTCCAGCTCTGGCTTTGCACCAGGAGGCAGTTGCTAAGGAACCAGGAGTGCTGTGCCTCTTATTTCAGCTCAGTTCAGTGTCGTTCAGTTCAGCTTTATTGCCCCTGTGGGGAAATTTGCTTTGCAGCAATAACAAAGAGCATAACAATAAATAGTAAACACTTAAGGCCCTAATACACAAACAACACAAGGGTGTGGGGGGGGGGCATTGCTGCTTGCACAATTTCTAATATGCAAAAAAAAAAACAGCTGTGTTTTTTTTTTAATCAAACTTACAGATTAATTATCTG
Organism: Holacanthus passer; assembly: GCA_025331565.1. Taxonomy (NCBI): domain Eukaryota; kingdom Metazoa; phylum Chordata; class Actinopteri; family Pomacanthidae; genus Holacanthus; species Holacanthus passer. Next base: position 6,989,075 of record JAFREQ010000003.1, on the reverse strand, counting down.
TTACTCATTTCCCCAAAGAAACCTGAACCCTTGACTCAGTCTTTCCCACCACAGCTCTTTATCTTGGCAGAGACTCCTCAAACAGGGAACAATCATTAGCAAAAAAAACACCTTGTCACCAGGTCTTTCACAGTCATTCATGCAAGTCTGCGCACACACACACACACACACACACACACACACACACGCCAGGTGCTTTTTCTATGGAGTGGACTCATTTGAAACTAGGACACTCCTGCCTGCAGTGTCTTAAGATTAGTTAACAGTGGGAATCATCTGCTTTCTTCACTCTACATCTGCTTTTTCACAAGTGCTTCCCTATAAATAGGCTACAGTAAAAATGCTTTAGAGCAACAAAAACAGACGCTTCCCGTTTGCCGTTTTCACCCGTGTCACTGTTAGTTTAAGCGTGAGGTCAACGAGATTGTCAGAAGTAGTCGGTGAATCTACAAACAAGCACTGATCTCATTTTCTTGTCTCTTATTACCTGAATAAATACTTGTGTCTTTTCTGTGCCAAAGTTTGGATTTGGAAAGACTTGCTCTCCAGGGTTTGAGGCTGATACATTAACGGTCATTTTGAAAGTGCTGTTAGATAAATCTGACAAACTGTCTGGATGCACAATCTATCAAATGTGCTATTTGTCCGTCCCAAGCTACGGGAAAATGCTGCGTGTTATTGATAACATATTGTTATGGGTTTTGGTTTCTCAGTGATTCTCGGTAAACAGAGGAGCTTCTATCATTCATGTTATGTCATGCTTAATTTGAAACACCCCACACAATCATTTTACTGTCGTTTTTCCTTGCAGCCTGGAACCATGTACAGTAGTTCTTTCTTAGAAACTATAGCAGGAGAGTTTTGTTTGAGCTGCAACGCTCTTGTCTTTCATTATAGAAGAATGTTAATGAAATAAGATGATCTATCTTTATAGCAAACGCTAATGCAATCTAATACAACAGCCCTGCAATAAATCCTGCCTTCATGAAAGTTATGCTGTTTTTGAGAGGTGTTGATTCATGAATTATGATCATTTTGGAGGATGCAGTTTGTGTTGCTGTTGAATTGTATTGCTTTATACTTGTGTTGCTTTATACGGGTATCTCTATTATTTTGTTTAAGATAAGATATTCCTTTAATTGTTCCTCAGTGGGGAAATTCATAAAATATGTATGTGAATAAATGAATGAATGAATAAAAATTGACAGTCAAAGTGAAGAATCTTTGACTTTATTGGAAACTGGATATAAATACCATATGTACCTTAATAAATGAATAATAACAGAATAATTATTTTAACTTTTATTTATTCACTGCCTATTAAAAACCTCATTAATTACTTAAGTTGCACTTTAATATGGCGGAAATGATATGGCAGCTGTTTTCTTAACATAGCTGTTGGAAGAAAACCTCTCAGAATAAAATGAAGTTTCCTAAAAGAAGTAAACTGAAAATGGATCAGATATGACATGAAATGACATTTTCTAACCATATCGCCAGAATAATGCATTGAAGGTTTTTTTCATGGAGTCTCCAGAGACCAGGAGAGGGGAAGGAGCAGAGTGTCAGCACTGGTGCTTTCGACAGAGCAGCAGTTATCTTCATTCTGACACATTAATAATGCTCTGCTGTGTAACCTTATCATGCTCATAATTTACAAATAAAGCTGCTTTATATAAAGTTAACGTGACTTAAATATAAATTGTCTCACGTACACAATGACATTATCTTGACTTTGTGTATGGAGCCTCAATATAAAATGCTGATATACGTCCCCACGTGACTGGTGGAGGCTGTGCAGCCATCGGCCCGCGATAACGATAGTTTGTAAAATGTCCTATCGCCGGTCGACCTCTAACACATACTGTGTATATACACTATAATCTATACTCCACTTTAACCCATTTGCTTTCCTGTTACCAAACAAGCCATTCTTCATTTTGTACGTGACATTTTAATCCCAATCTGTGCTTTATAAACATTAGTTTTGTGTCTTTTTGACCTTTATCATCCTTGACTTTGTTGTAATAGCTTCCCGCTGTGCAGACTGTTTACACCCACCCAAAACTGACCTCTTCCCCATCTTTCTCCGTCTCCTCCAGTATGCCCTGAACACTGCAAGCTCGCCTGCACAGACAAGGGGGAGTGTTGCCACAGCCAGTGCCTGGGCAGCTGTACCGAACCCAACAACGACATGGCCTGCTCCGCCTGCCTCCACTACCACCACGAGGGCCGCTGTGTGCCGGACTGTCCCCCAGACACTTACAAGTTTGAGGGTTGGCGCTGCATCACCATGGACCTGTGCTCTCAAGTGCACCTGCCCGGTGACACTCACTTTGTCATCCACGGGGGAGAATGCATGCCCGACTGCCCCTCTGGCTTCACACGCAACGAGACTAATCGGTAAAGACGTACCCTTCACTTCTAGTTTAGGTCCTGATGATTTAGAAATGTCACGCCAGGCGACACACTGAATGTACAAAATATTAGAAGAGCTGTTTAAAAGTAATCATTTTGCATGATGTCTCAAGGCTTAATTATGCGTCTGTGATGTTCTGTATTTGAACAGGATCATAACCTGATCTTTTTCACAGAGCGAGCCAGAAGTCTTTTTTTCTAATAGCAGTGGGATTTCTTTTCAGTATTCACGGACACTAAAACCACTTGTGTTCACTCTGTACGTCTGTTTGAAGAATTTATTTGCATAAAGTATCCTTGAGCTGAACTTCACCTGACCTGGCCCTTTCACAGGTTCTTTTCTTAAAGTAGGTCACAAAGCTGGAAGAGCATGTTGAACTATTAATGATTCAAGTTTAGACTTCCCAGTTTAGAGAGAGCGAAAGGTGCTCAACGCAGTGCCTTGTTTTCAACACTGACTAACCCACTAGTAGATTTCATAGATTAATCTTCAAAGCTTTTAACTCACCTGACATTCCTTTTTTTGGACATGAACCCAGAATAAGAAAACGTCTTTGCATGCAACTTCTCTCCCTGTTTAGTCTCGTCAATGCCCAAACTTTCCATGCTGACTCTCTGCTGCTGTATATGTTTTGGACATACCACTGCTGTTTTGTCTCTGAGGTCAATACAGTGAGTCACTCTCTCACGAGTTCAGATGAGAGCCCATAAAAGATTAAACTCTCCGTGTGAGAGATGACCTTGTATCGTGCGGTGAATTTATTTGCCTGAACCCGTTGGAATGCTTGGGAGTCAGGGAGTGGACAAATGATTTCTGGGCGAGGTAGAAGAGTTCACGTAAGATTTTGCTCTTTCTTTCTACTCATGTCATGTCTCATTCACTCCCTCCCTGCTTCTGCTGTATACAGTATGTTATGCAGTGCCTGCAATGGGCTGTGTGATAAGCCCTGCCCGTCCCCAGTCATCGACTCTGTGGACGCTGCTCAGTCCCTGAAGGACTGCACCGTCATCGAAGGCAATCTGGACATCAACATCCGCCGTGGAAGTGAGTGCTCTTAACACCACATATACTGTGAATGTTGCAGTCTAACACTTGCCAACACTACATAGTATATTTAATTTGGATAAAATTTGTCCTGCAATGCACTACAACAATCTTTCACTGACAGTACATAGTATCTTAACTATGCTATGTTGCACTTGACTACGCTGCAAATATTATGATTACTGAGACAAATAAGAGAAGAGAAGCCTGGTGCTCCAAGCTTCTGGGATGCACAGTAAAGGCCACCAAATTAAAATTACATCTGCTTCCTGCACTCTAACCCAATTATCACATTATGCTATGATGCCGTTTATTTGCTCAGTTGACAGGGTGGCTCACAAGCTAATCTCCACATATGATAAAGCTCATACTGTGCAGTGCTCATCGGGATATTTGCATTAAGAGCTCGTCTGGGTGTCGTAGTAGCAGCAGAGGTCCCTGTGGATTTTTCAGCGTGCCGTTCATATGCCGTGTGTTTATGTTTATCCCCTGTCCTCAGATAACATAGCGTCTGAGCTGGAGAGCTTCATGGGATTGATCCAGACAGTGACGGGCTATGTGAAGATTCGACACTCCCACGCACTTGGCTCACTGTCCTTCCTCAAGAGCCTGCGTTACATCAATGGACAGGAACTCATCGACAAGTATGGCTCGTCTGCGCTGTTTGTCTGCACATTGTGCCTGTGAATGTGTGCGGTGACTGAGGGAATTAGAGGACATGAGCAAACCGCAAACCACCAACATCTCATTGAAGTTACATTGATGTCAGAGTGACATTCTTGTTGAATGAGTGTCTGCCCTGGATGTGTACATTCATGGAAATTGATAAATCTAAAAATAATCGTATCTCAGGACACTGCTTCCAGATATTGCAATATCATTCTAAAAATGATTCAGACAGTCTAGATGGTGGGTGTTGCTACAAAGCTGAACAGAAAGTCTTAGGTCCATCAGCCTCGCCTTTCCTGTGATATCAGCAGCAGTCTTAGATATGAGGGAAAGTTTTTTTTGTAATGGCCAAAGGGGTCATGGGAAATGCTGTTGCCCTTCTTGTTGTCAATTCTCCCAGGGTAAAGTTTCACTCAGAGGAATGCTGTTGAGGATGGCAGACATTCCCTGTGCTCTGGAGGTGTTCTGCTGCTGTTACTTGGACTGCTGGAGCTCAGAGTGTTAGCACTGTTTCTGTTTAACGTCCTGCTCTGTACAAACCCAGGCTCATTGTCAGACAGACACACAAACCTGAGCTCATGTGACGTCCACCTCTGATAGTGCTTAACGCTGCCACCAGGTGGCAAAACTTTTTAACCACATTTTGACTACTTTAGCTTCCATGAAATATGTTCATGTACAGTAAAAACCTTTTTGTTTATCTGTATGAGATGGTTGTAACCCTCTCTTGATCTCTTTCCATTACCAGCATGTATTCGTTCTCTGCCATCAACAACCAGCATCTGCAGTATCTGTGGGACTGGAATCAGCACAACCTGACTATTCTGAACGGACGTCTCTTCTTTCGTCTGAACCCTAAACTCTGCATGTCTGAGATCCACAAGATGTGGGACAAGACGGGTATAACTGTGAAGCCGGAGGAGGGCGATTTCCGTAACAATGGTGAAAGAGCCAGCTGTGAGTATATTCACTTGAACTTTGGTAGATTGAGCCACGTTTTTGTTGCGAATGATCTTTAAAAAAGAAGCAATTGGATATATCAGGCATTCAGTGTGGTGGGACATTTGAAAAAACAATGATAAGTCACATAACTGTCTTAACACACACATATATATATATATATATATATGTGTGTGTGTGTGTGTCTCACCGAGGGTCCTGCTCTGTCAAAACAGGTGAAAGTCATATCTTGAAGTTTAAGACTAACGTCACATCAAGCCACACCATCAGGATGACATGGGAGCACTACCGGCCGCCAGGCTACAGAGATCTTATCAGCTTCATAGTCTACTACAAGGAGTCGTGAGTACTCATTATTCTCTATAACCCACTATCATATTAGAAAACTATACGTTGAGGTAAAGTGGGTAAAAACGGTTTTGGCATGTTTCCTGAGAGTTGGAGCTTAATGTTCTCATTATCTCAAAATCAGAGCTATTTGGAAAAACAAAATCTTAGCTGATCATTTTGCATGTTTTACCCAAATCAATACTAACCGTGAGCACTTCACACTGCTGCCAACCATTTTCCAAAGACAGTGTTTAAGCTTTTGGAATCGTTTCCTGCCTCTGATTTCAGATGACCAAAAGAAGAATTCCTCTAATGGAAAACAAACCACCAAAATGTACAACATCATACTCACAACATCCATTTCTGCTTTTTGTTTGAGATCTGGGTTGGAAAGCGAAACAAAATATGCAAAACCATTGGAAAAGTCTTTTAAGATTAACCAACTCTTTAAACATGACCCACAATGCGTTTTACTTTCATAGCAACAACCAATGTTAATAGTAGTTTTGTGTAAATGCATTGCCATGTTTTGTGTCTTTGCCAGCCCTTTCCAGAACATCACAGAGTTTGACGGCCAGGATGGCTGCGGCTCAAACAGCTGGCACATGGTGGATGTGGATCTGCCTCAGGATAAAAACATTGACCCTAAAGTCAGTATTCAACACCTCAAGCCCTGGACCCAGTATGCCATTTTTGTGAAGGCCATCACCCTGCAGGTGGAGGACAAACACATTACTGGAGCAAAGAGTGATATAATCTACATTCGTACGCGGCCATCACGTAAGTCTGACCGTCTCTCCGTTGGGCTCAGTACGATGGTTGATGATTATTTCTAATGCTGTTTGTAAAATATTTGTGATGGTGCTGCAGCCTTCTCAGTACTTACTGCATGTAAGCAAGTAAACAGCATGACTTTGGCCCTATTGCAGCGCCGTCTATGCCCAAAGAAGCTCGTGCATATGCCAACTCCTCAACCAAGCTGGTGGTGAAGTGGTCACCTCCAGCCTTTCCCAACGGCAACCTGACCTACTACCTGGTTCGCTGGCAGCAGCAGCCCGAGGACAGAGAGCTCTACCAGCATAACTACTGCTCCAAAGGTCTGCATCACTCAAAACTGGAAACGTCTTTTTTATCATCTGGGCTCGGCAAGAAAATGAATAAATGTGTTACCCAGAATGCTAAAAACTAATATTCTAATATTGAAACTCTCTGCAGGAAATGTGCCAAAAAATATTATTTATTATTATTATCACTGGCTGCTCTGGTAATGCAGACTGCTGCCCAGTCCTAAACACTCTTGGTTTCTCCTAAAACAGAGCTGAAGATCCCGGTCCGTATCCCGGCCACAGGGCTCACAGACACGGAAGAGAACACCAAGCCCACCAAGTCTGACCTGGCAGGGGCAGAGAAGGGCCCGTGTTGTGCTTGCCAGAAGACACCCGAGGAGAAAGAGAGGGAAAATGACCAGCGCGTCTTCTTAAAAATTTTTGAGAATTTCCTCCACAATGCCATCTTTCTGCCAAGGTATAGTAAGCCACAGATGGAGTGGAGGTATAATATCAACCTCACAGTGATGTCCTTAAACTGTTTACAGCTCCTGCTCTGTGCCTCCTTTCATCCTGCGGAGAGCTCAACTTGTTTGGGTCAAAATGAGGAATAGAGGTGACGGCTCCTCTGTGAAGCTGACGGGACCCGAGCGAGGGGGGAGTAGACGGACCGGACGGGGGCTGAGCCGGCCCGCTGGGCTCTGCCCTTTTTGTCGGACGGTGCAGATGAGGAGACGTGCTGAGTTGGATCCAAAGCGTTCTTAGCTCGCTTGTGGCTTTCTGTTGCCGTCGCAACGGTGGCACAGGGGGATGTTAGGACCTAGCAGGCAGCAATTTAGGCAACACAAACAAACCCAGGAGAGAGATGTGATTAAGGAGTCTGAAGGGCCTAGTTTGGCTGCGTGCTCGTGGCTGCTTAGGCTTTTGTTCCCCACAATAGGCACTGACATCTGTGTTGTGTTATCATTTAACTTGCTCGTGGCTAAGGATGTTTCACTGTTTCAAAGGCTCCCGCTCCGTTCTTCTCCCGCACCCCTTTATTCTCATACAGGTGGTCACACGCAATCTATGCATTTGCCGATTTGGCGCCGCAACGCTCCATCTCTGACATCAATCACAGTGAAATATGGAGACCATTGATATACTTGTTGCTTCTCGCTGAGAGCACTCAGCAGGTATCTTATAAATCCATAGCTTTAAACGATGCCTCTGAGCCCCCAAACCAAAGTTCACTCATTCAAACGGCGTTTACGTCGCCCTTCCACAATGCTCCTGTGGAACTGGATCGATAGGTCTTTGGAGGAAGAATAATAAAACATAGCTTTCTATTGTAATTCATATATGTAACTCATATATGCCCCCCTCCTCCTCCTCTTCTCCTCCTCCTCCTCTCTGTGGCTGTGTTGATTTGTTATAGTATAGCTGTCTAGGAAACAGGCGGGTGGCAGGTCCCGGGCCTGCAGCGAAGGGCTCAGCCTGTTTATGCACAGACTCTCCACTGTAACAGAGCCAGCATTATTACAAACCACTCCAGGGAAAGGCCTCGAAAACCGGGGAGGTTTTTTCAAAAGTTCAGGGTTTAGACCCGGGGTGAGGGGAAAGAGGGCGGGTGAAAACAGAAACAGAATGAAGAGGAAATGTTTTCCATTCTGTCCCCCTCCGCTCGGCACTCCACTCTCCTCCTCCCCTTGCACGCTCTCTTTGTCCGGGACTCGTTTTTTTTTTTTTCTTTTCTGGAGCGAGACAGCTGCCAGGAAATGTACAGTGAATCCATCTGGAATTTAAATGAATGAGGGAAGAGCCCCATCAGCGCTAGAAGACGAGCAGAGAGTAAGGAAGGCAGACTGATTTACTGGAGGTGAGAAGGGCGGCTGCATAGAAAGAGTCTGATCTAAAACCTGTTATCAGCTGACTGGAGCATTTGTTTTCTGTAGTCACCTTCTGTTCAAACTCATATGAAGTTGCCTCTTCTTCCTGAGATCTTTCTCTGTTCTTCATGAGCCTGCAAGATGTGTTGCTGCAGTTAAGGCCGGGTGCTAATAATGTGCCCTGCTGGCCTCAGACTGAATGTGTAGTCACGGCTTTCCTCTCTGGATTCCATTGCGTAAAAGGTAGATCTTTTTTTAGCAGGCGAGGTCAGGACACTAACTGTAGTAACTCACTAGTTATAAGGTCATGCTTCAGTCAGCTGAGGAGCATTCTCACAGTGTTAGAGCTGCCCTGCTTAACCCTTAACACTTGTATTGCACATACAGAAATTAGATCCCTCAAGATTTCTTTCATCCGGCCTCTCAGCGAATCTATCGTCCTCTTCTTCTGTGCCTTTAATCCGGGATAACTCAAGATTTACTCAATGCGTCTGTGTCTTTACACTTTAACACTCTCCTGTCAGTTTTTATATATTTTTGATGTACTGTCAGGAGTAACAGTAGCAGTTTTTCAGTGCTTGACTTGGGACTGTACCGCACCAGTTATAACTGTCAGAGGGGAATGTTGACATGTCAGTGTGACTGGTCTTTCCCACGGATCTGTCTGTTTCTGTTCGCTCCTCCTGTAGGTGCATGTCTGCTCAGACACACCAGATGCTTGACTGTGACTCTGCTCACTTAGGTCACTCAGTTTAGCATTTTATTCCCCCCCAGTAGAGCCGAGATGATTAGTCGATGAACAGAAAACAGGCTGGTGTTTTAAAAATTGGTTTTGAATCCTGTTTACTAAGCAAAGAGGCCATAAATGCTCAGTTTCTTTCTGCTTTTCTTTACATTGTTTGATAGTAAACTGAATATCTTTGGACTGTTGTCGGACAGTAATTTGGGGGGTTTTTGGAAATTGTGATGGCTGTTATTTACATTTTATAGCCTATACAATAATTCATTCTAGTAGTGATCTCTGATTCATCTCTCAAGAATGATGTTGCTTCTGGTTGTAACTTTATTGTTTAGTCGAGGAGAGGAAATCATCAATCAACATTAGCAGGCTATAATTTTGTGTAGGCTGAGAAACTCACTGCATACATACAGAATCTTCCACATATACGCCGCGATGCATCTTAAAATTGAGACATTTCAACACCTCTAATTAATTGAGGACAAAATCGACAGATTAGTTGCAGCCCCACTTCCCAGCGTACAGTTTGAATCACGAGCTGTTTCATATGCTGTAATAAAAGCCCAGCCACCTGTTCTTGTTCTCCTCATTACATTTCCAAACAACCCCGAGACATTTATCACCTTGCAAGAGCTCTGTAAAGGCTCCATATACTGTATATCACCTGTTGTCACCTGCTGTCAATACAGCTTTCACTTTCCAACTCAATCAGAGCTCCTGACTCATGTCTTTGTCGGGCAGACTCGGCCGGCTGTCCTGTGGGTTTCACAGGTAACAGTGAAGGTAAGGTGCCCTGTGGCGTCTGTTGTTGCACTGCTGCTGCTACAGTCACAGCTGTCGCCGCCTGCTTGCCCTCAGTAATGACGATGTCCAGCTCCAGGCGGCTCTGCGTCTTATCATCTGGGCTGACAACAGGCCCGTTCACAGCAATGTGTTCTGTTAGACCGCTGAAAATTGGTCATTATGAGTGAACAGTTTGGTTCTTGAAGTTGGTGTCACAAAACCATAAGCCATATTTTTCTCTCTTTATGTTTCAGCTGTTTTTTCTTTCTAGACTTCTTCATTATTGATCGGGATATGTTGGACAGAAGATTTTTTTTTTTAGTGTTTTCACTGTGGAAAAATCTCTCTATGTGTCTGTCTATTTCTCTGTCTGTCCACCTCGCTGTGATCTGTCTGACCTCATCCTTCCACACAGCTCCACAGAGAGTAGTTTGAAGCATCTGGACACATAACGCACAGACACACACACACAAAGATACAACAACACACACACTCTCTCCACCCGGTTCAGCAAGATGCTTCAGCTTTGTGTAAAATGCTTTTGGGAGTTATAAACCTACAATTATTTGTTACAGTACAGGACATACTGTAAGACATACATCTTTGATTGTCATAAAATTGCTCACTATACTTCAATCAACTTCTGTTTGTCCCGCTGTATTTCAGACCTCCAGATCGTCGACGCAGAGACGTTTTTGGTGTGGCTAACAACACCCGGTTTGATGATGGTGCTGGTAGGGGGAACACCACCCTTGGCCCGGGGGATAACAGCACAGATGGCATTCCTCCTATCAAGGAGTACCCTTTCTCAGAGGACAAGAGCACAGCAGAACTTTTAGAGATCCCAAACCTGCGACCTTTCACTGTCTACCGCATCGACCTCCATGCTTGCAATGAGGAGGTGGGGCGCTGCAGTGCAGGAGCCTTCGTCTACTCCAGGACCAAACCTGCAGGTTAGAGCCTGACCTGGATACAATGTGGCACAGTTTGCTGTAACACCTTCTCTTAGGGCACTTTGTAGGCAGTTTGGTAACAAGACTGTGTCTGTGTGTGTTTCCCAGTCAGAGCAGATGACATCCCTGGGAAGGTCATCTACGAGAGGAGTGAAAAGGTTGAAGGCTGTGTGTTGCTGCACTGGCCGGAGCCCATCATGCCCAACGGACTCATCCTGATGTATGAGATCAAGTTCCGTCTGGGGACTGAGGTGAGCCAAACTGGGTAGAATTAAAAATCATCTCCAATATGTCAATTAAGTAGTTAAAAATTCTTAAAGTTCTAACTAGTTATCTATTATTGAAAAATCTCAGTTAGAAAACTAGCTACATTATCACAAATCCTGCTTGTACATACACATCGAAAACTCAGATTCAAGGTGAGCACAAAGAACTTAAACATCCAAGTGAAGAAACTAACTGCAAAAACACATTTTTAAGTAGAGAGGGACAGTCCCTCAGTTTCCTCACATCCTCAGTTTTACACTCCTTGCCCGACCCTGACTGTTGACTTTGACAGTTAACTGTACCATTAACGGTAACCACAAAGTTTTTGTGTCCTTTCAGCCTGAGAAACACGAGTGTGTGTCGCGACAACACTACCGCGAGCACAGAGGAGCTCGGCTCACCAACCTGGGATCGGGGAATTACTCCGCTCGTGTGCGTGCCACTTCACTAGCGGGGAACGGCTCCTGGACGGAGAGCGTATCCTTCTATGTGCATCCACCCAAACGTAATGCAACATTTCTCACACAATAAACACTCTATATTCATAATCTTTCTAATTTAAAGTAGATAAGAAATGACACCTGTAGTTTGTGCTGATCACTTATTCTTTCTGCTCTGTGACAGGGGACAATGGTGTTACGTTCTACTTGGTCATCATAATTCCCATCATAGTGACGCTGTTCATTGCCAGCCTCACAACGATTCTCTACTTCATAAACAAAAAGAGGCAAGTATCTTTATGAACATGTTTTCCACATTACCACACAGAGTCTCTTGATGGCGTTGTTCTACCTCGCTGTGCTCATGAAACTTAATGACCAGTGTAATGTTAATTAGAGTTAATAGGTGTTGTTTTCATTAACATTCCCCTGTGGTAAAGAGTAGACTTCCTGGAGAATCACACATCTACAGTCAGAGCTGCCTGCTGACTAACTTGCCGTCTTTGTGTCAACAGGAATAACGACAGATTGGGAAATGGAGTCCTTTATGCATCTGTCAACCCAGAGTACTTCAGTGCTGCTGAGAGTAAGAATATCCAGTGTCTTCTCAGTTATATTTCACTGTGGTTTTACTACGTGGTGCTGACCTGCTGTCCGTCGTGTTGTGACAGTGTATGTCCCGGACGAGTGGGAGGTGGCCAGGGAGAAGATCACGATGCACAGGGAGCTGGGCCAGGGCTCCTTCGGCATGGTGTACGAAGGCATCGCGAAGGGAGTGGTGAAAGACGAACCTGAGACGCGAGTGGCCATCAAGACGGTCAACGAGTCGGCCAGCATGAGGGAGCGCATTGAGTTTTTGAACGAAGCCTCTGTCATGAAGGAGTTCAACTGTCACCATGTGGTAAGAGACCTAAATAATCCCAGTGTGGCTAAAAATAAGTAACTTTTTGTTACACTGAACCCAGTTGCGAGACGGTGCTCTGGATTATCATGACTTCCTAATTAATCTGCATGGATGCGGAGAGAGGTGTCAGCAGTGTCACAAGTGCTGAGTACAGTGTGCTTGTCTTTACTCAGGCAGCTACAGCCTGAGGCATGATTCAACCTCCTGGAGATTGTATACGTTCTCCCATCAGTGTGATCACAGCCGCATTAACTATGCTAAACGGATGTGTTAAAGATTTTCCCCTTGGAAAGCTGCTGTTACAACCTTTTTGTTAAGTCTGGCTGCTAAAAAGTCAAACACTCAATTATTAAATTCAATTGGAATAATTTAAAGGGGATGCTTTGAGTTGATCTTGTAATTGTTTCTGTACGAACATGCTACATGCTCAAAACCTGCTTAGATGTAATGTGCAGTTTGGATTTGAGACACAGCTTTTGACTCGTCCCACCTGACCTGCGCTGTGTTGTGATTGGTGTAGGTGCGGCTGCTGGGCGTGGTCTCCCAGGGACAGCCAACCTTGGTGATTATGGAGCTGATGACCCGTGGAGATCTCAAGAGCCACCTGCGCTCTCTCCGCAAGGAAGTAAGCAGCTTTTCCTCACTTACACACACGCACACACACATACTTCAGCTCTATAACAGATGCTGTCTCTCTCTCTCACAGAAATAGGTGATGGTGTGAATTGTCATACATGCTAATGTGGGAACACATACGCACATCCTGTCCCCCTTTTCTCTGTCTTCCTCCCACACCCACGTACACGTTTCCATACATCCATCCCTCACGTTGTAATGTTGAACTGTGCAGTGTCCAGTGTTGTGGAAAACATAAAAAGATGTCATGAGAACTGACTGAACAGTGTTTTTTCGGTGCTTTTTACCCTCTCACCTCATCCCCTCTCACTCTGCCACAGAACTCCACCAGCCAGGTCTTGCCCCCGCTCAAAAAGATGATCCAGATGGCAGGGGAAATCGCCGACGGCATGTCGTACCTAAATGCCAACAAATTTGTCCACAGAGATCTGGCTGCCAGGAACTGCATGGTAGCTGAGGACTTCACTGTGAAGATTGGAGGTAAGTCAAGTTAATACGATGCCATCAGCCTCCCCTGGTCTCTCAGTGCTGAAGCCACTCTACCGGCCTCGAAAACTAAGTGTTTGGATTTCAGAGAGTGCCTGAGGCAGTGGAGTCTTAATGTAGATGGACAGAGGGAGGGAGGGAGGAGGTGAGGGAATGGATGAGCTCTCAGGAGCTTCCTCTCCCACACAGAATGAGTGATATTTAGTGGCTTCCCCAACCTCCGTTTTCATTTTTCTCTTCAGATTTTGGCATGACCAGAGATATTTATGAGACGGATTACTACCGAAAAGGAGGGAAGGGCCTGCTGCCTGTCCGCTGGATGTCTCCAGAGTCGCTGAAAGATGGCGTGTTCACTACAATGTCTGATGTCTGGTATGAGAACACACCACTCTGTTACACACACTCACAACCCTGCATTATACATGTAGAAACCTCCCCTTATCCAAAGTGGGGGCTCGTAAGGTATTCCAGAAATGTCTACATATTGCATTTCTTTGTGCGTGTGGATACGCTTAAACAGTTCATGCTGTGGAGTCAAAACTGTAAAAACACACAGATCACTTCTCGGCCCGTATTCTTCAGAACATTCTTCACTTAACAGTGTGAACATGCATTTCCTGCCCTTCATCCTCTCTGTGTACGCAATGACAGCGAGCACTTCCAGAACCATCAAAAATCTTTTGGTTTCCAGTCGGCCCTCTGGAAATTCCTCTCTCTGTGACAGAAGAGTATAGAACAAGATAAATCATTTTTTTCACTTACACGTTTCTTTAATGCCAGCTTGCGGTGAAATCTCAGCTCACAGCTCTGCCACATTTTTCTGTCTGGAGCAATATTGTTGTAGAGACATACATGTGTTTACTAGCTGCTTTGCAAGTTTTTGTTTCCCAACTCAAAATGTCCCACGGGTCAGTCCCTAAGAGTGGGCTTAAACTGCTCCAGATGTTCTCAAATGATAGGTTGCAGCGCCAGCACAAACCCACCTCCACATTTGCGTACTACATCTTCCTCTTTGATGTTGCACAGATGAACTTTAGTGTAAGACGAACCCGTTCTGGGCTCCTCAGGAATCCACAAGTAGGTGACTCTTATTTTGTTGATCAAGGAAAGCTGTCTGAATGTGGCTTCGTCTGTCAGCACAAGACTGTTTCAGCCAGTTATAAGCAGTGTTGTAATAAGGCTGTTTTAAAGACTGTGGAGTTTACTCTCAGAACTCACGCCAGTGGTGAAACTATGACTTGCAAGAGTGAACAAATATTGTGGTCTTTGTTAGTCAAGTTCAGAATTTTCTTCATGAATAGTTTCATTGTAATCTCAGTGCATGGTAGCTTGAGGTTAAACCAAGGTGATGTTTACTATACTGAGGCTTGTCGTGCAGTCATGAAATCATTGTGATTCACTGACTGGTGCACTGATACACAGCTTGCATGATTCTTAATACTTGGGCTGCCAGGTTTTTAATTTTAACGTGATGTCAACAGGGTTGTCAGGTTACTCTTGCTCTGACCATTAAATTTTAGTCAACAGGTCACTCGATAATGTGAATTTAAAGTTGCACTATTTAAAGCAGCATTAATCAGTTGTTTTGAACATAGTGTATACAATTAATAAAGGCAGACATTATATTCAAGTGAGTATGTTTTTAGTGAAGAAAAAGGAAATTCAGAAGTTGATGTGAAAATACAACAGCATGCTTTGAAAGATGGTTAATATTAATGTAAGGTTTACTGTAAATGATTTGTAATAAGAAGGAATGTAAAGAATTCACTTCATTAATGATGTTTTGGTCCTCAGCTTGTCAACAGGTACAACATCAATTTTCTAATGAAGGTCTGAGTACTGAAACATCCTAAATGAAGTCAGAACAAATGAGCCACAGCGTGTGTGACTGTTTTATAATAATGCATTGACATAGAGACATTCTAGGAAAGGAAAATTCCAAAACACTAGTTTGATCTTTTTTTAAATGTAAGATTTATTTAGAACTAATAAAAAACAAACTGCTGTGCTTGGTGGCTTTAACTCTAACAGCCTTGAACTGTTTCTGCTGTTGCACTTCACACAAGAGGCAAGAATGTAAATATATTTCATAAAATTGTTGTCTCATTTCTTCCCATAGGTCATTTGGTGTCGTGCTGTGGGAGATCGCCACCTTGGCAGAACAGCCTTACCAGGGCATGTCCAATGAACAAGTGCTGCGCTTTGTCATGGAGGGCGGACTCTTGGACAAACCTGACAACTGCCCCGACATGCTGTGAGTCTCTCTTGTACCTGTAATCAATAACTGTGTAATGTCACCCATTTCTGACCTTCCAGGTTTATGTTACAACACCCTTTAAGGATGTATTGTTTTATCCTCTACTGCCACCACCTCACACGCCTTCTGTCCCATTAATATTTTGCCCCGTTGTCTATTTTAAGTTGTGGCTCTAAGTGTGTAGGATATCATGTGGTGTGTATGCTGAGATAGAGCCAAGACAAGGCCTGACATTAACGTCACAGGTTAAAAGCAGCCTGTTGACGACACGGTCCCGGCGGTCAGCTGGCAGCGAGGAGCCTCCTCACCCGTCAGCCTCGGCCCATAGAAGGGATGCCACGGCCCGTGTGTGAAAGATGCCCCTCATTCCTGCCTCCGGGAACGGGCATGAGGAGGGCGACGGCGTCTGTCCGTCAGCAAAGGGAGTGGGAGCGTCAAGATTGGCTAATTCATTTATACTTCGTTAATGAATCACCCGGGCTGTTGGAGAAAAACACGGCCTGCTCGTCAGCATGCAGCGCTACATATATGCATTTCTCCTCTCCCTCTCTGACCTCAATAAGAAGGCATTCTGCTCTCTCCCCTCCCACTCTCCATGGCTGACCTCACCTTAGAAAGAGAGTGCGAGCAGAAAAAAAAAAAACGAGGGCCGAGTGTTGTGCAGACACAGACCTCGGGTTTCTATGGCAGCCTGACTGTTTTGTCCTGATTACAGGAGTGTGTGGATTGTGTTACAGAGGTGGTGGTGGTGGTGGTGGTGCAGGGGAGGTGAGGGGGGGTTGTTAGCCTCCCGGTCTGTGAGCAACACACGGGGAAGTCCGGCTGCTTGTCGCCTCTGCTGTAGTGACTTAATGGAGCTTTCCAGAAGACTGCTGAAGTGTAGTGAAGCCAGAAGTCCATACAAAGACTGAAGGATAAAAGACAGAGGGATGAGTCATATTTGGAAAGCTTTGAATGTCTCCTCCTTGTACTGTCTTTCTCATGGTTAGGTAGCTGTGGGTCATTGATTGGATTTCCCATGTTTCACGTCTCAAGTTTCCTGTAGACAAAAGTGCATTCTCTCTCTCTCGCAGCGCAGAAATGAAAGGCAGACTCTGTGATCATATTAAACACCGTGATTTACTGTGGAGCGTGCAGTATCACTTACAGTGCTATTATACATCAAGGCTTCAGCGTGCCGAGGATGTTGCATGTGTGAAATTTTTGCTGCAAGAGTTCCCCTTTTTTTAAACATTTACCAAAGATGTTTGGAGGCTGCTCTGCACTCACACTTGGCCCGTTTCTTATTTCATCTGAGTGTCTCAAGGTCTTTGTGTCCATCTCTTAGTCTGGTGACATTTTGGCTGTGTTTAGTCTAGTGCTTTTTTTTTTTTATAAAAGTCTCACTGCTTCTAAAGTTTCTTTTGAAAGCACCGTCTTAACACCATCGTGCCACATATTTGCTTGTAACACTGAAATTTGTAACTGGATTTATTGATGTGGCACAAAAAGTTCAGAACAAGCTTTCTTGGCCAACTATGTTTGACACACACACACAAGGGATTTGACCCCAGTTGGCATTAGCTCTGACTACACTTTATACAGATGAAGGTGTATAGCTAAACAAAGATATCAAGCTAAATGGAACAAAAAACAGATAAAGTATCAGAGAGCACAGAAATCTTTGTCATCCAAAGTCAGTGAGTTCAGCTTTACTTATAAAGCACATTTGGTTTGTTAAAAAGGAATTGGATGGACCAAATGTGCATGAAGCGGCAAACAAACACAAGGAAGAAAAAAAGCAGTTTAGAGTAAAAGGAAAAAGTGGCAAGTCACAAATAAGAAGTGAAACATAAGCTGTTGTTTGACCTTGAGGATTTGAAGCCAGCTGCATAACAAGGCATGCTGCTAACGTCACCGATGACAGGTCAAATATTAAGTTAATTTAGCTTAATGGCAATAGCATGTGTGTGTGTGTGCCATGACTGGCAGGATGCTGACAAGGAGTCAGGATTTACTGCAGTGTTTTTCTAAATTTGCATCAACAAGCCTCGTGCGCAGCAACAGATGGCGGGGGAAGAGTTTTGAGCAGACAGGTTACCCTGGAGCGCCGGCCCCGGCTCCAACCATTACGCCTCTTTTCATGGGAGGTCTTCGCCGCCTGGGTTTGGACATGTGAACGTCAACTTTAAGACACTTGCTGTGCCGCTGAAAAACAAGCCAGAGCCACCCCCCTGCTGCTTCGGAGTCTGAAGCCAGCCGCGTGCTTAGGAAAGCTCTACCCATAATTCCTCTGTGCATGGAGGAGCTGGCACCCAGCTGCAGAGGCTGTTGTAGACTGCAAAGAGACCACGGGGAGAGAGGGACAGAAAGAAAACAAGAGAGAGGGAACAGCGAGAGTGGAGGAGAGACGACTGAGGTGTTTATGTCAGCGGGCCTGGGAGAGTATTCTTAGCTTGTTTGTGTATAATTGAAGTTGCGGTGTAGCACCACACAGAAAACTGTAATAATTCTCCCTTTTATGATGTTGTTTTGACATTCCCAAAGCTCGGCTGCTGGCCTGGCACAGTAACCTTACGTATGACTGGCTGTGCTGCTCAGTACATGCTACATTACTGATCTGGTTGTAATAAAACACATGCAAAAATTTAAATGTCTCCTTTGAACTGGTGTTAAAAACATTTTTTTTGAATTGACTTGAGAGTCTTGTAACTACTTCTTCAAGAGGATCTGTCAACAACCAAACTGTATGAAATGAATCAGCAAACACTAACTTGTTTTTATGATGTGTCTGGTTTCACTGCTCTGAAAGGCACAGAGAGAATTTACAACACTAAAATGAATCAAAGCATCAGTTCTATTAAACATTCGCTGTAGTTAACAGTAGTAATCTAATATAACATGGAGCTTTTTTCAAGATCAATATAGTAAACTGAGTTTTAGTGTCAGAGAGTATTGAGATGGGTTTAAACGTCAGTGTCTCCTGCCACCTGCTGGTGAGAAAAGAGAAATCTTCCCTCTCTGAAGTTCTGTCAAGTCTGTTTTTAACACAATATTCACATGCTGAAATTTACATAGAAAGAGTTGTTGGCTGCTATTATTGTTCCTGTCCTTACTCGCTATGATGTATCTCACTCCTGCCACAATTACACTCTGACATGGGAGACAAAATCCACAGTTCTTGTTTCAGTCAAAGCTTACATGGGGCTTCAGCTGTCAAGAGTCAAGATTTAAGAAGTTTATTGTTGTGTAGTAAAAAAAACACAGTGGTTACACCATACAACGAAATTCTTGTTTTGTCTGTTTCCCTTCACATAAGAGTAAGAAATAAAAAAATACAAAAAGAATAAAAGTAATAAAAATAATAACGTAAGAAACAAAGACTTTTAAGTATATACATTTTAAAAGTTAAAATTCGAAAAGTTAAGTCGGTATCTTTCAAAATTGTCATCTTTTAGTATAAAATTCATAGTACAAAATATGTGAGGACTCTGTACGACTAAGTAGAATCTGCTGTGCATTGATGACCCTTTTATCTTTTATACGTCACTCACAGGTTTGAGCTGATGAGGATGTGCTGGCAGTATAACCCCAAGATGCGTCCGTCCTTCCTGGAGATCATCAGCAGCATCAAAGATGAACTGGATCCTCCCTTCAGGGAAATGAGCTTCTTCTACAGCGAGGAGAACAAGCCGCCGGACACTGAGGAGCTGGACATGGAGGTCGAAAACATGGAGAACATTCCACTGGACCCTGCATCCACCCGGCAGCCCTCTGCTGTTGCCGCCGCCCCCTTGTCGGGGTGTACGGGAGGCACGCCGCCCCCCTCTACCCAGCAGTTATCCCCAATGCAAGGCCCGAGTACTCCATTACTGGGACCTGTGTCTCCCTCCTCCCCGGGCCCGGTTGCCTCAGCCTTGGCGTCTCCAGGCCAAGCCTTGGACAAGCACTCAGGACATGTTTCGGCCAACGGGCCTGTGGTGGTGCTGCGGCCCAACTTTGATGAGATGCAACCCTATGCACACATGAATGGGGGCAGAAAGAACGAACGGGCGTTACCACTGCCCCAGTCGTCGGCCTGCTGATATCAGACCAGCCCCTCCTCCTCTTACACAGGGTAACACAAACCTCTCCTGAGGTTAGAAATGACTTTCTTCTACTGTGTGCCAGTAGATGGTCTCTCCACTCCTTTAACACAAACTCTGAAAAACTGAAAAAATAGCACAGAAACCTGCTAAAGCATTTGGAGTTTGGTGGCTCAGACTCGACACTGGGAAACTCCTTCCTGTGCAGCCTGTATTTCAGTCTTTGTCGCATAAGTCCTTCAAGGAGGAAAACAATACAGGCATGTATCCCGACTTACAGATTTAGACATGAACTTAAAGAAAATCTTTTTTTTTTTTTTTTTTTTTTTTAGCATATCTGCCAGCAAATCCAACAGAAGAGCACTTTTTTTCCTGATGATTTCAGAGAGGATGTTGTGGATATCTGAGTGTGTATTTATACAAACACGTGATTCTCTCTATAATATGGTATAGCTCCATTTCTAAATGACTTTCCATCTGAATGACTTTGTTCGCATGAGCAGACTGGCTCATGTCGTGCGAGGATTAGAAAGTTTGGACTAAGATTATTGTTTCATTTTCCTGTTGATATTTCTGTGGGTGTAGATCCTGTCAGGAGCGGGTCAAAATGGAAGAGGAGGGCCTATTGTGTATCTGCCAAACTATTGCCAAATCAAGCTTTTTCTTCAGTTTCATACAGGTCTCCTTTCTTGTTCGAGGCTGTGATTCAGAGCTGACATGAGTCTGTCTGGGGAATAATACCAAAATTGTTTGGTGGTATTCAGACTTCATGCTTATGTTTAGCACTAACAGCTCCTGGAGCAGCTATGTGTGTGTATGTGTGTGTATGTGTGTGTGTGTGTGGGGGGGTTATAACAGGACAGTGTTTCTGTTTCTGTTGAGACGGGCTGCATTCTACACCTGCAGTCAAAGTTTCCTCTGAATATGCAGCGTCTGCACTGGGCGTGGAATAAATCTAGAAGCCTTGTGGTACTTTGATGAGAAACACAACATTAAATTTCTGTGAAGGGATTTGCATATAGAGAGGCCAGTATTAAAGCAGCACTGAGTCTGTTTCATTCAGGAAATGAATCAAAGCTAATGTTTCTCTCAAATCAATTGACAAAGTAAGTATGATTCATCTGAAGATGGTTATTTGTAGGAACAAGTGGGTTCTGAAATAATAATCTTAACCAACAATATGCAGTCAAATAAACACTAGCCTGTTGATGCAATTACATGATGGCAACAAGATAGCTCATGTACACAAATCTAACAAGTTCAAATCCATATTTGTCGCACCCAGAGATTAACAGGTGACACTCAGCAGATTGTAGGTTTTACTCTTGAACTTAAATCAAAATATATTTTCATAAAGCAGAAACATTAATATAGCCATCAGTTAGAGTCATTTTTAATTCTAATTCTAACTAATTCCCAAATTTTGAGCTCCTCTCAAAGTGAGAATTGCTGCTTTTTTGTCTTATGTGATAGTAAACTGGACATGACATAAAAGCAATTTGAAGACATCACCCTTGGGCATGCGTCACTATTTTATGACATTCATATAACCAGCAATTAATCAATCAAGAAGAAACAACTGGCAGATTGATTAATACTAAAAATAATCATTCATTGCATCCCTATATTTTTCATATACTTACATTTGAAAAACCAATATGCCGTTGCTGCTGATGAGCTTATCAAAACTTTCTGCTGCACCACCAAAATCCATACAGATCTTCGCATACCTTTGTGAGGGAAGCACACATGTGACCTGAGCCAGCCAACTCTGAATCACAGCCTCAGTCTGTCTTTGTTTTAATTAAAAAAAAAAAAAGTCTCACACTGCAAATCACTCAACTTCACAATCAAGGGATACGACTCTGCCTCCACTTTCATTTACTCAAACCTTATCTGACATTTTTTTGAAGCTTGCGTTTCATGTGGGTGGTGAACATCGTTCGCTGATACTGCTGTTCAAGTTAAATGGCACCAAACACACCACAACAAACACACGAGAGTCTAAGACCTGAGACAGAAGATGAGAAGGTGTTGGATCGGATTTTAGTAGCCTAGAGACAACTTTGAAATCACAGCAGGTCTCTTTTGGAATAGTCATTAGTTTCTCTACATTTCAAACACATATAAAGGTCTTACAGTTGTATTTTAGACTGCAGGATCGTTTTTATACACATCATTGGTTTTGTCACTTTTTTAAAAACCTTTTTACGGTTCAAAATGTTTGCCTCTATGTCTGTACAGAACAAAAGCTGCTATTTTATTCTTTTTCTCTTTTGGATGTTATATATATAAAGAAATCCTTCAGGTTTGGTATTTTATGGTCTCCACTACAGTCAGTTTCTTATATCTTCAAACTCTGTTTAAAAAAATAAAACAACAAAAAATAAGATGATTTAGATATAAAAAAAAACAACATTTTTTTCTGTTACCCCAAAAGGTTTTCTGTAACACTATATTTTGCTCATTGCCTTTTATTTTTATGAAATCTTTCCTCCTGTATTTGTTTTGTGGATGTCTATATTATTATTATTATTATTATTATTATTATTATTATTATTTGGAATGGACACCTTAGCTCGACGTGTGAGTGTGTACTTTCTGCACCCTTTTTGTACTTGTTGTCTAGCACTGCGCCTAGCGTTGCCCTCTAGGTGCGACTCAATCTCAGGTCAAAGTAAAGGCTTTGCTTTCTCCACACATTCTCATGATCGTCCTCTGCTTGTCTCCCTTCCTTTTCCTCCCCCTCTCATCATGTTTTGTTGAGTCCAGTAGCGCCCTCTCTCCTTCCCACTGGCCCCTCACTGACCCTTTACAACATACTGTACCTGCCCCCCCCTCCACCCTCCACCCTCCGCCTCCCCATGCCTCCTTTTGAAGTCAGGATCAGTTCCAGTATACGAGATACATATACCAGATCTGGTATTTTAACCCATCCATTTCCTGCCTCTTCTTGACTCAATAGGGCTAATTGGGTTGTCTTGTTTGCCTTAATTATGCCAACCATCTCTCAACCATTCACAAAAAAAATTCACTTTTTTTTTTTTTTAATGACTTAAAAACACTCTCAAGCGCAATATGACGCCACTTCTGATAATGTTCCTTCTTCAAAGTGAGAACAGGTCTTATTGTTTGTCTTCATAATCACTGCTTCTGAAAACCAAATAAAGGATGGGTTAAGGTCCAGGGAAGGGAACACATTTCAATGTTATGAATGGAAAAGGTCTTAAAATGGAGGCTGAACAGTGAAAGTGTTTTGAAGGATTTCTCCTCATCTTTTGGAAATGTTGCCTGGTGATTATTATTTTTTTTTCCTTTTTTTTTTCTTTTAAGTTTTTTTTTTCTTTCTGTAGGAGTGTTATTTATTTATTTTTTTATTTTCCTTTTGTGATATCAGTTTAAATCACTGTATACCGTAAATGCCCCATGATTCAGTATAAAGTTGGATTTTTTTGTATGTATTTTCTTTGGTGTCATGACTGGGGGACTTAAAAACTTTTTTTTTTTCCTTCAAGTATATATCTACCTCACTCTTTTTAAAATATATGTATACGTATGGAAAACAAGTACATCTCACTCTTTCTCATCAGTTTGTATAGGAACCTCATCATCTGGATAAAAACCCACAGGGATCTAGATAAACCTCACAAAGTGGACTAGGACAGGAGATGGAATATCTGTGTGGAGGTTTAAGTTCAGCCCATCGATTTGTGGCCCCAGTGGTTTACGACAAGTTTATACCTCTGAGAAAACAAAGGAGAGGACTCTGCAGGATCACTTTAAATCGTTGGGTATTTATTACATAATTACGTCAACCTACACTTTAATTTGACTGAATAGATTACAGTGTTTTAAGGTTTAGAGCAGGCGCAGAACAGTATAAAACAAGAGGCCGGGGCACAAGGTCAACATCAGACATTCCATCTCCACTGACTCCCGACATATTGTCACAACCACAAATCCTCAAAAGACAGAAACCTTCATAAAATGCATTTATATAGAAATCTAAACAGTTATCATGGGGAATATTTAAAAAGGGAAAATGTTTTATTGACCTCCAAGAAAAAAAAAATTATTTGCTGTTTACCTGCAAGGTGACAGCACAACCCCACATTTCACATGTTTATTCCAAACATCCAGATGTCATTTGCACTCTTAAAAAAAAAATACATTTGGTTACTTATGTGGATCAGTAGGACATTTCTTCACTTTCTACACAAAACCTTTATAGATATAGCAGCAACTCCACCTCCTACATGTTTCTACCTTCAGTCCTGAATGGGCAAATTCAATCGTTTCTCAGTCAGTGTTGGATTAGATTTCATCGTTTTTTTCCTCCATGTAAACTCTTTGTGTTTATGTGAATGCCATCATTTCTCCTGTCCAAGTCTCTAGCTCTAGCTAATTTCCACTGTCATCAAGGTGAATCTCATAGTGACCATTTTCCGGCTTTGTGGTCATTCATCGGTAAACTTTAAACACGCCTTTTCTGGCCTGTTGTACTGCTACTTAACACTAATGCTGCTGGTTCAGACAGTCGCCTCAGTGGATCTTATACTGTCATCAAAAATGCTGAGAGTGATGGTGGCAAAGGAGCTTTTACATCTCAAAGCTTTCAGTCAAACCTCTTGGAGAGTGCCGTCTCAGTACAAGGGCTTCTGGGCTGGAGGCGAAAAATGATTTGAAAGATTGGTGAAATTTAAATGCAATAAAAAAAGAATAAAAAGAGAATTGGGATAATGAAAAGGCCACTGAGTAAGTTCTAATGTGAAATCTGGGTGCTCGATCTAGGTTCTTCTTAAGCATTTTATCTGTGCATGATTTCAGAGAATAACAAAGAGTGAACAATCTTTTTGGTTGAAAAAGTCTGATTGCTGCTGAATATCACATTGGTACAGAAAGCACCACTGACAAGCAAGCAGCTTGTGTAGTTACTTAACATATCTGTGCATTTATTATTATTATTTTTTTCTGTTTGGATGTATGTAATGTTGAAATACAAACATTAATGAGATATTTCAACTTTTCAGTTCTGGGAGTAGTAGACATTACATTGACCTGTTGTGAGGTGAATTACTGTTGAATTACTAGTTACCATTAGATCACAAACCTGTCATAACTGCAGCATTTAAATAAACACGTGGACATACATAGGACAGGGATGTTGCGTAGATTACGGGTAGTCATGGTAAAGAGTAAACAACATGATTAGAAACAGATGATAGGCCTAAGTTTACAGCTTCAACACTAGTTGCTTTTTTGCAGATTTCAGCGTAAATACACGGTAAATTTAAAAAAACAAACACTCAACTTAGTCATCTTTATCATTTCAATTCTTCAGAATGTTCATGCAAACCTCAGGTTTATGGAGGATGCGTCTGTGCATTCAAACTGCAATAATAAGTTTGAGGTTTATCATTGTCATGCCTCTGTTTTTATGATTTGCATTCCTATACCTTCTGAGGGGGCCTTGGTCTACTGCTATGATTTTATTATAATACTTTCACAAAAATCTCTGTGTTCATTACCTGATTGGGGAAAGAAATAATCAACAACAACAACAAAAAAAACCTTCACTAGAATCTGTCTTTTTTTCAAGCTCTGTATCTGAGGCCTCAAAGTTTTTTCACACCTATAGCTGAGATGGTGTATTTTTTGACATGCCATCTCCAAATGTGTATCTGAGAATTTCTTGTATTTTCTTTTTTTTCTGAAATTTTGAATAAATAAATGAATGAGAACTATGGCTGTTCTATTTCATTCCCTCTTCGGCCTCAGTGATGTGGCGTCTTGTTTGTGTGTGAGATATCTCCTCCAGCTGCCTGAGCATGGCCTGAATGAGGGTCTGCAGCAG
Organism: Holacanthus passer; assembly: GCA_025331565.1. Taxonomy (NCBI): domain Eukaryota; kingdom Metazoa; phylum Chordata; class Actinopteri; family Pomacanthidae; genus Holacanthus; species Holacanthus passer. The sequence continues at coordinate 6,963,356 of JAFREQ010000003.1, read as the reverse complement.
AGGTACCAGTCTGTCAGCTGAGGTCAGGCTGCCAGATAAGGGTATGTGGATGAGTGCCGCTCTCCTCTGACCGTGATAGAGCGAGCAGTAATACGCAAAATCACACAGGAACCTGAGGAGGAGGACACAAAGCATTATCTCATATTCTTGAGTGTCTGTCAACACGGCGCAGGAACAGATGCTCACCTGCCAGCGTCTCTTGAATAAATAACATCCCTCCCTGCTCCTTTGAACTCCTTGGTGACAGCCCTCATGTTAATGACTGAGTCCAGTTTCTGCGGTCCTCCATCCAGACAGCAGTGACTCTCAGGACAGAAGCCACACACATCTTTGTCTCTGTATCCACTGTTCTTCCCTGTTTGCTCCAGAACAACGACACTGGAGCCTCTGGCTATGCCCAGATGTACAACAAACTGGGACACACAGATATAGAAAGAAGAGTCAGACCTTCTTATACCATAACCAGAGTGTATTTAATTTAACACTTTCTATCTCCACCAGGGCTGTAACTATTGTTGAGGATATATTTGTGGTTTGAGTCCATTATTATAAGAACCATTATTTTATTCCTGGTAGTGGGGATTGTGTTTGAAAGAATATTTAGACCTATACGTTGGGAAATAAATAATAATATCAATATAATTAAGAGTTGAACAAAATAAAATTTGAAAAAAAATCCAATTAATAGTTACTTTATTTTTGATATCTGCTCATAATTTCCTGGAAAAGAAGGACTTACTCATTACTTCAATGTATCTTAAAAAAATGAAATAGTTATGGTCCTGGTCCTGACTTATTATTTTTACCTTTGGTTGAAGAGTTTGCCAAATCTCAGCAATGATTTGCAGAGTCTTGACATAACTCACTGGTATCTCCTTGATGTGAACATCAATCCATTCCCCCAAACCGACCCTCTTCAACCCCTTTAAATAAATGAAATATTAAACATTTTAATTTTTTATTCCTCACAGTGGATATCTAACATTGACTGGTAGTTTTTCACATATGACCTGAGCTGCTGTCCAGCTGGGGTTCACCAAGAACTGTCTGAAAGGTCCAAAACCTTAAAAACACAATGAAAACTTAAAATGAATGTTGGTTTAAAAACTTGTGTATTTATGTGGAAAAACGTCTGACTTTACCTGTAACGACCACAATGTCACCAACATCCATGGCGCAATCAAGTTCACACAAACAGTGAGGACAGTTTGTTGACTTCATGTCTGGACACTGACAAACACAACAGGCTTATTTTAACTCGCACAATTTAACCTTTGTCCGCTTGGGGGAGCTGTTCTCCGGCAAATAAATGATTAAAAGACGCGTGTGGAAGTGACGCATTCAGTTGCCTCCGGTAAATTCTGACATCCAAGTTACAGGTCTGTAACAACTTAGACAAGATATTTAATTAGGTTGATAATAAGACTGAACTCGTTGTCTTGTTTTGTTTTTCCATTGACTCTATATTTACTACATACCTGTGCTGAAGTTGATGGTCACATTTTAAAATTGTAAATAATAAATTAATACGTAATTTATTAATTAATTGATAGGTAAAAATAGTTGTAGACATATTATTGTATTATTCCTGATGCTGTATTAATATATAAGCAAAGGTTGTGCATGTGAATAAAAAATTAAATGAATTAAAAAGAAAAAAGTTTATTATCTATCAGACAAATGTAGTGGAGTATAAAGTACAAATCAAACGTATTCAAGTACAGTAAATACACTTTTATAATCTACTACAAATGTACTAACAATTGAGAGAGGTAGATTAAATATAAGTGAGGCGTGTTTGCTTCTTAAAAGGCAAAATATGAATAAAAAGACATAAACATGGATATAAACAATATAGAATAAAAGTAGTAATTACCCAAACCCCATTTAGATCCATTAATTTTTTATTTCATATTATTCTCACATATATTAATCTTAGTTGACTGCCCGACACTGTCAGCATCTAGCTTCACTTATTAGTTTACTACTTATTCCTGTGAATCAGAGCGTTCATATTTCTGACAGCCCATGAATGCATCATAACATCTGCCAGGGACGCGCTCGGGACGCTCCTCTGAGGCAGGACCAGGACCAGGACCCGCCCTCCTCCACCTCCTCCTCCTTTTCCTCCTGCACTTGTCAAAGGCCACTGATCGCAAATTACATCACAGTTGTGCAACAGACGCAGATGCCACCAGAACAACCTGCCTCCTGCATTCAAACAGGACACGTTTCCTAAACTCACTTTTCCACCACCAGAAGCCACGATGCTGCCTTTCAGGAGAACTTTTGAGAGCGAGAAGCAGCAGCTGCAGGAGCTGAACAGCAGGCTGCTCCAGTATCTGTCCAGGACTCAGCAGCTGGAGCAGCACAACGCGCATCTCATCGCCGAGATCAACAAGCTGAGACAGGCCAGGACGGAGGAGCGGGAGCCCAGGTACAAGGCTGAGATGCGCGACCTGAGGAGGATGGTGGACCAGCTGTCGGTGGAGAAGTCCCGGGCGGAAATGGAGAGGGAGAAGCTGTGGAGGGAGCTGCAGCTGGTCCGGACCGTGTGCACCGAGCAGACCGAGGTGTGCAGGGGCATCAGCGGGGAGCTGCAGGGCTGCGAGAAGGAGCTGCACCAGGCCCACAGCACCAACACCGAGCTCCAGCAGCGCCTGCTCCACCTGCAGGACGAGTACGCGCGTTTGGAGGACGCGCACAGGAAAGAAACGGAGCGTCTCCGGCTCCAGGTGGAGACCAGGGTGGTGCCCGTGTTTGCGCAAACTTCCCGCGGGCCCCCGGCGATCTCCGCGGAGGAGGTGCACGAGTACGCCCGGGGTCTGTCCGAGAGCTGGATGGAGACCTTTGAGATGTACCAGCAGAAGGTGGAGGAGATGGAGCAGTCGATCAAAGCCGACCAGGCGAGGCTGGGCGACCTGCAGAGGGAGAAGATGCTGTATGCGTCAGAGTTGGACAAACTGCGCACAGAGGCGCAAAAACAAGGGCAGATTCAGCTGCGCCTGGAGGAGCAGCTGATGCACATGGAGGAGAAATCCCAGGTGGATCACAGCGAATATCAGGTGAGGGGGGAGAAAGTCCTTTATAACAGAGCAGGGCAGATTTATATGTCAGACATTGTGTGATTTATTTCTATTTCTAGTCTAAAAATATATGTGTGATGCAATTTTAAAAATACCCAGACAGAATAATCTCCCCTTTATCACACTGAGCCACAGGAGAGAGGAGAGGCTACACCCCCTCCACCTGCCACACCCACTGCTCTTAAAGGCCCTGACGCAGCTCTCAGTGGCTGCTGCTAACATCAAAGTGGTTCTTAAGCCTAAATGAGCATTTAAGTAACTAGTATATCAGCACAATCTAGGTTGACATTTTAAACAGGCTTAAATATGATGACATCCTACAAGGAGGCTCAATCTGGCTTCAGGCACACACACACGAAGGAGACATGTCTCTCCCCACCCAAGACTTAAGGACAATCAGTCACATTAAGTGGTGACTGGCAGGTTTGTGTTGCCTAAACTGTCAAAAACATGGGATCTTGCGTGCAACATTTGACCTGAGCAGAAAAGGATCGAAGAGCTTGAATAGCTAAATGACACTCTGCATCCTCAGTTCTTTATGGCTGCTAGATTACAGTAGCCACTTAAACCAATTAGCTGCCAGACTCACAAATCCTTATTAGCCTCCTAAAGATGGAGTCCGAAACAGGTCAGTGAGCTACAAATGACAACACTGGTCATAAACCGTAGGGATGTCTTTAACAACAAACGCATTAATCCCAGTTTAACCCTGTGATGAAATTCAAAATTGTGAATTCAAATGTTTGTAGAACTTGATTTGGTCAAGAAGTGTTCAACCAGTTCACCATCGTTCTGTATTAGAAGTCAACAAAAATAAGTGGTGGTGGGCTGTAGGCTGCTGTAAAATATAAAATGTGGTCACAAACTTTATGGTTAACAAGGGAGCTGAATGATTACAGTATTTTTAGTTAAATTGTGGGGATAAACAAAAAAAAAATGGACAGACCACAGAGTTGTAAAATGAAACTAGTAAAACTATGCATAATTGCAAAGTGATAAATTATTATTGCCTTTTTTCTTCCAGATGATTATCGAGCAGCTGGAGCAGGAGAGGAACACGATGGCTGACACTATTGAAGAGAAGATGAGAGAGCACCAGCACCTTCTCCAGGTGAAGATGGATCTCGGTTTGGAGGTGGCTGCTTACAGGTGATCAACTTGTCAAAACAGATTTTTATCACTTTGAGTAGAACAGGCCTTTTCACAGCAGACATGTCCATTTGTCATAGTAGCAAAAAGAAAAGGCTTCCATTCATGATGGTGTGACTGTGAGTCAGCATGCACAACACCTGGACACTGACGAAGCCGCTAAATTGAATTCAGCCATCATTAGTTCTATTGTTCACACCTGTGCTTTTCTTAGTTTGGTACCAGAAAAATCAGCAGTCCAACACTTCTTGTAAAGGTGATTTAACAATACTCTGGTTAAAGCTTGATCTTCTCAAACTGTCACTGACCAAACTTGAGTTTTCAAAAATAGTGAAAATAAACTTTGAAGTGTGAGTAAATGTAAAAAATACAGGCAGTACTCACTATAAATTTCTGGCTTGTAAGCTTTCTCATGAATTAATAATTCAGCTAAAATGTAAAAAGTAAATCTTCTCTTTTCATTGATATTTCCATGCTTTCAAGAACAGATTAATGCCTGAAGCTGCTTAATTAGTGATTTCACCAAAACACATTAGGAGAAATCAGCTGCTTGCTTCCTGCTGATCTTGGTACTAAGTGCTCTCATCTGAACACTCAGATAAACTGAAATGTAGTAGCTCACATGTACTATTTTACAAGTACTACAGCTGTCTGTATTTACTGTATTTAAACTTTCTCTGTGGTTTAAGTGTTTATGGAGCAAGACAATTTATATCTGGCATTTCATACCCTGTAATAGTACGGCATGTCCGGTCCTCATGCTCCTGACTTAGTCACATACTACCAGACTATTTTTACTGAAAGGCAAAGTTATTTATAAAGCACTTAATAAACATACTGTATTTTCATATTTGTTGTATGTATATATTATATATGTTTTTCCAAGTTATTGTTGTAACATCTTACCTCATATCCCAGGACATCTGTACTGTTGTTGAGGTTGTTAAGGGGCATCAAAATGTTATTGGTACTATGCCACTTCCCAGGAAGTTCTTAGCAGTTCTTTAGAAGACTTTCTACTCCAGTGTGTCTCTATATGGCAGATTCTGCACCGGCACATCTGGTTTGTTTTGAATTTCTGGAATAGACAGAATGTTTGCTCACAGACGTGGCAGTGACATGTGTTTTTGTCTGTGTCACGAGTCAGCTTTTGCCTTGGGATTCACGGGGAAGTGTGGACCGCCCTGCATTGTAGCGGTTATTTTTAGGCCAGTCTTTCTGAAGGCACTCTCCAGAGAGGTTGTTCCTTTTTGAGACACTTTGGTTTGCTCAGTCGGTTGGAGGCTTGTTGAAGTATGGCCAAGGAAAGGTGAGCTGTTGAAGTGAACTGTTAGAAGGTCTTTATTACATGACAGTGGTTTGTTATGTTTTGGATGATTACCACCCTATATGGTCAGGTCCTAGGTTCAATCTGTCGTGCAAGCCTGTTGCGTTTGGTTTTGAGAAGGTTGAGATGGCAGAGCTGAATGATCTACACCAACTTGTGAGGTATTTGTCTCTGATCTTTTTTTCTATATATGGTAACAGAAAATTATGTTGCAATAGGAGGATAACAGGTGATTTAGAGCGACTTGTTTGCTCTCGTCTTCAAATGCATTTTGTTTCATCTCTTGTTTGTTCAGGGCTCTTCTGGAAGGTGAGAGAGTGGGTCTGCAAGATGCTCACAGGAGGGTCACCCAACATCAAAGAGAAAGAGTGATAGGTACTGTACTTAAATGTATTTATTGTTGTTACATACTGAGGAACTGTGTGTTTTTTTTTGTGGTTTTATGTGGGGTTATGTGCCGGACTATTTCTTGGCCAGGAGCAGCGACTTCCTGGAGTCTTTACTGGTTGCCTGGCAAACTCACAGTGATTAAAGTGCTCCAGAAAGTCACTGCTCCCATCCAAGAAACAGTCTGGCACATAAGCCCCTGAAAAACCAAAACCACAATTTACACTTAGTCTTTTGTAGAAATTAAACAAACAAGATATAACTTATTAATTTGTGAGCTTTAGAGGTGCTGGTAGTTTGCAGTATTTATGTGGAGCTAAGCTGCTGGTTCCAGCTTCATATTTTCATCTACCTCTTGCCTCTTGCCAAGAAAGCAATTTCCCGAAATGTCAAACTATTCCTTTACGTATCTATCTAATAATTCATACGACCTAATTTTCTGCCTCAGATATCTGGAAGCCTGCCCAGCCCTACACACCAAGAGCTTCCTCCTTAACCACCAGACAACACATGGATGTCAGATACACGCCACCGACTTCAAATGTGAGAAGATCCCCTGTGCCTCCCTCTGGGTCTATAAGTCCCTCTAGGGTCATTCCTATTTCAGTTGTAGGCAGAGCTCGTCATCAGAGTCCTGCATCCAGAAGGGACATGATTTCATTCACCAAAGCTCGGGCTGCTGCTTCTGCCCCTCCTACCATATCCACTACTGCCAAAGATAAACAAATTGGCCCAAGAGAAAGCCAAATTAGTCAAGATGTGCCGAAAACAACAAGAATTGATGAAACTGTGAAAATCAAACAGGTCTCTCAGGTAGAGAACCAATCAAGTCCGATCAAGTCCTCCACTACTGAGACCAAATCAGTGAAAGTGGTGTCACCGCCAATGATGAGCATGAGGATGAAAGCGGAGACAGAAAGCAAAAAGCAAGTGTCAGATGAAAAAGAGAAAGATAATGTTTATGGAGAGTTCAAAGAGGAGATGAAAACGGAGTCAATGACAGGCCCAAGTGAGAAAAAGATATTAGACTCTGTGTCTGTAGAGGAGATCATCGAGAAAGTGATAAAGCCAGCAGGCTTGGAAGCTAAGGTTTGTTCCACGGGAGAATCGAAGGTAAGGTATCATGTGGAGAAAACTGAGCAGGAGGATGGAACAACTAAGACACAGATTGTGCTGGAGTCCAAAGTGGAGGAAGAGCTGGATATTTCTGAGGACACAGCACTGGATGAACTACTGAACCAAGGGGTTAAGAAGGTGTCACTGGAGGACATCAAGGACACAGCAACAGGAAGTATGATTAAGAACCTGCTCAGTGGCCTACAGGGACACGAGGACCTGGAAAATAAGTCTGTCAATGTAGAAATCATTGAGGAACCAGTGGAGTCTCACAGCGATGAGGAGCTTGAGGTTGAACAGAAGTCCAGATCTACTTTTTATGAGCCCTCCTCAACATACTTCCAAATTGAGGAGCTAGAAAATGTCCCTCAAGATGCTCAGTTTCAGAGGAGTGGTGGTGATGCCATGAAACACTCCACGACAGATACAGATCATAGCAAGGGTGGATCTGTACAAGTTCAAGAGGTTTCTAGAGAGAGTGAATCTTCATTTTTCTCCCATGACCAAGAGCCTCATGAGTATTTTGTCTCCACACCAGATGATAATCTTTCTGAACCTGAGGAGGGTGGTGGCATCACCTCATATGGCCATTATGGTATCTTAGATGACCTTTCAGATGAGAGGTATTATCAAGATGAAGATCTTCCCCCGAGAAGAGTGATTGTAGAGGAAAGTGATGAATACAAGTTCACGTCAGGTGATCGCTCGTTTGTCAAAGAGAGTTTCCCAGAGTGCATCATTGAAGAAGAGGTTCGTGTCTCCCCTATAGTGCAGGAGTCAGTGCTCGAATTCCTGAGAGAGGACTCTTTGGAGCCCAAAGAGCAGCTGAAGGGAGCTCTGGAGAAGCTGCAAAGCTCAGTGTCAGGTCCACTGAGGGAGGAGTTGGCTTTCCTCACAAGAGTGAGTAGTGAAAGTCCACAGAATGTGGCTGTCGATGTCAAAAAAGTGCAACAGTCAAGCGGCAACGGCACCATGACGATAGTTGCGGAGCTGAATGTCTCTCAAACCCTGGAAGACTCTGGGCTGCTGGAGGCAGGAGATGATCTATCTGAAGAACAGATCATGACAACTCTCAGATCATCTAATCTTGGACTTGAGAAAGCCTTGCAGGGAGGAGGATACAGTTTCAGAGTCTCCAAAGAAGAGGATGTCGCCTATGGTGAAGAGTTTGAAGGCTTCACGCACGAAGAAGAGTCTGCATCTGAAATCACTGAGAAACACATTAAATTGGGGCCATCAGAAAAGTCCTTCACCTTCCAGATGGACATGCAGGGCAGCCAAGAGGCGGCATCGGAGCAAGAACGGCAATCTCAAATCTTGGAGACCCCAGTGAAGGTTTCTCAAGAGAAAAAAATTGCAACAGTTTACCTTGAAAGCCCGACAGATGATTAAGGAAGTTTTCAAACTCAGTACTTGCCAATGTTACTTGTTGAGGTAGACATACAGAGTTTGTTCGGATGCAGCAATCCACATCAACAAAGCATTAATGCTGTTTGCAGATACCATAATAATGCTGTAAGTTTAGCAGTAAAGCATTATATATCTAATTGAATTTAGTGTGCTCTTTTGCTGTACCGACATAGAGCATGGTGTACTCAACTTCACGACTAAAGCAAAATTCAGTCATTGAGTAAAATTACCAGATTAATACGTATTTTTATGGTATTAATTGTGGCAATACTGCTATTAAAATACTGAGTGCTAACATGGGCTAGCTAAAGCTAGGATTGTAACATCTACGTATGGTGGCAAATTTTTTTGTTGGTCAACACTGACAGAATGCTGCGCTGGTGTCCGTTAACCTTTTTATAGCTTGCAGTTTATCTTCAAAGAGGTTTGTTTATTCTCTCTAGATTTCTCTATTTTTGTACTAACCTTTGCTGTACAGCTTTAAACATTGTTTACAGCTGCCCATCACACCAACCATCACATCATGGCTGCCATGATGCTGAATCTACTTGGTGTACATTTAATGCAAGCCAACATATGACTGTTAAGAGTTATGAGGTGCTGTGCATTGTTTGCTGATTGGAGTTTTAATTTTTCTTCTGACTTGGGCACTGCTGCCACATGGTATGGCGTGGCATGGTTTTAGTGTATACTGCATCCTGGAACACAGTAGTTTAATTATTAGTCAGTGAAGTGAACAGAATATAGTTAAGCTTGTAGCTGAGGATGGTGAAGTGGAAGTGGAGAAAAAGAGGAGAATTTGTCTTAAGAAAAAGAAAAGCTTTAAATGCTGAAATCAAGGTGTAGTAAAGTAAATGTGGCACTTACCAGTTGTTGTTAAGTAACTAACAAAGTTAGGTATTTAGATGATTTCACTTTACTCACAACAAATGTTACATTACACATCTTGTTAACCCATTACATTACCAAAGCCACATTACATGGTCATTGTATTTGATGTGAATCATGTTTGTAAAATGTGCAGCTTTACAAGGTATGTCTCAACAAAATATATTTTATATTCCCAACAGTCAACAAACATTTTGATCTGAACAAGTAATTAGGGAGCTGGGAATTCAAAATGGTGAATAACACAATTTACAACTTCAAAAAAAAGGGCATTGAAAGCAAATAGTAAGATGAAAGACTGAAACGAATTAGAAGAATCTTAATGATTTAAAAGGATTCAGCAAATACGTTGTTAAAGAAAATATAATCACGTCTGCTTTTGATGTACAGTATGTCTTGTCTGGATGTCTTTTGCTCATAGACGTTTGTTAGTTATCACAGTGTTGGCTTGAAGGATTCACCTTTGCTCTAACATAAGAGTGTGTTCATGAGCATGACTATTTTTGGATCATCAGCTTAGTGGCACCGACTGTTCATTAGGGCTTGTTGTGTTGTGTACTAGTTGCAGAGGCAGAAATGACCCACTATAATTACAGTTACACGTTTTGCACATTTTCTCCAAAAGGCTGCAAAATTCACACTTTGTAACTATTGAGCAATGTCTTCACAGATTAGCATAATGTTTAGCATGAATGCCATTCTTTTATGAGTATGTTTACTGTTACTGAAATCTACAAAATGAAACCTTAATTGAAAAAAACTTGTTGTATTTAAGTGCCCAGATACAGCATATTTCCATACATGACCTCATCTGCAAACTAGTAAGATAAACAAAAACACTACAACAACAGTGCACTTAAATTGTGGTTTAATAAGGAACCTTTGTTAGGCTACTGTATATGTATGTACACATTGTAATCTGAATATCATGTGCCATTTAGTAGCATAAAAACATGTACATCAGCAACAGAAAATCTATTGATGTATAAAAAAATGTTTCAAATGTACAAAAGTGTTTTTCACGATGGACACCCCAAGATCATTGCTTTTACTGACATAATGATTTCTATTTCTAAAAGGCATTATTGCTTTGGTTAAAATGGTTTCAGCCCTTATTTGGAAATTGATTCATATCTTAACATAATTAAAAACCTATTGTGGGTATGTTTTCTGAGTGTGAGTATTTCTTCAAAGCTATCATGTAAAAAAAAAAAATGACACAAAAGCCATGTTCTGCCAGTGCCTGTATTATTATTAACAGATATATACATTTCTTTAAAAACATGTGTCAGTAGTCCAAACTGGCAAAGTTATTGTAGTGACATAAAAAAAACATTTCAAGAGTCAGACATAGAGTTTCCATCATTGCTACTGGATGGTACAAGTGAAAATGTATGAGGTTTTGTTTTCCTTCTACCTTGCCTCTGTTGTCTCTCAGCCACCTCCGGTGCCCTGCAGAACACACAGTATTATATGTATTACTGAAACATGAGCTGTATTCGTACACTGTTATTTCAACTCATTGTTTCTCTACCTTAATCCTACTATTAAATAAAATCCACTGTCGTCATGCAGGTTTACCTGGCCAACATGTCCACAGCTTTTTGTGTGGTTCTTGTCTTCTTGTGTTGAGGACCATACAACAAACTCTGGATCTCCAGGCACTAAAATTAAAAAAACAAAAAAAGCCCATTAAGGACAGCAGAGTGCGTGGTTAGTGGAAGATGAGAGGTGCAGCACATACTCAAGAGGGGAATAACACTTCCTAGCAACATGTGAATGCACTAAACATCCCAAAATAACCACTGTAGCTGTCCAAGGTTTAGATAACACCTGTGCTGACCACTCGGAGTGTCAGGTCAACAAGGGGGATTTGCTAGATTTATTACGAGGACTCCGAACCAACAACCTGAGAATCCAAGGTAGTTAACAAATTTAAGAGGCAACCTGAGTCATTTTCCACTCCACATTTAGTTTGATCCAATCAAATGAGAGGAATGAGCAATGACTGCTTAGCTCTACGACATCAGAAAATATTGGCTCATATGACAAAAGTTTAAACTTTTAGCCACAAACAGATGTAATGTGATTACATGATGACGTAACAGACAGGATAAACGCCTGCCTGCCATTTCTGCAATCACCATAAACAAGATGTGAAGAGAACTTTGTTAAGTCAGGAGAGAGAAAGTGAAAAGTTTTCCTCGTCACCAGGGAAAGTAAAACACTGTAATCTGGAACAGATCCATGTGGCCTCTTGGATGTTTTCACTGTTGCTAAGGTTGATGTAATGGAAGGCCTTTTTTTCAGCTGCACTACAGAAGAAGGGGGAAATGTCAAGTGTATGTTTCTGTGTGAACCATTGTTTGCTCTGTTTTTTTAGCTGATCTAATGTATCGTATCTATTGTTTGAGCCAGGTTTCCTTTGGAAAAACAAAAGTTGCTCAATCGGAGTGCAGATGGTGGTGATGATGACAGGAAGTGTCTGTCATATCTGCCATATCTGCTCTGTGTACTTCAGCAAGGTTACTAGTTGGATGTGCTGTTGAGAGAGTGAGCCCTGATGTACGCTGTCAGTGCGGAGGGGGACTTGGACCCTCTGCCAAAACAAAGCAACATAGCAACCGGGCTCCTTTACTTACAGGCATGTCATCACGCGTATGAAGAAATACCCATTTTCTGGTGTTTTTTAGTGTGTTTGAAGTCAGAAATGAGCTCATACGGCAAACACGTGCAGTCATACTGAATGTGGAAAACAAAATACTTATTACATAATGAATAAATAAAACAGTAACAGTTAGAGGACTATGATTGAATCAACTAAAAGGCTCTCATTTATTAAATGCATGTGTGCTGAAGGACACAAGAATGGCCCTTTTGTTTCAAAGGACATAATGGCATGCCACGCTAATTGGGGTCAGTGTCCCTTTAATTGACAGCAGTTAGCAAACTGCCCGTCTATTTCCAAAGTTGTGTTGCCCATCTGTCAGACTCCATCCAGACTGGGGAAACACAAAGTCACTCTGTGTGATATTTTACACCAGGGAGGACAGCTCTGCACACTGCACCGTTCCAAGATTAGCATGCGACTCTGATAGCACTGAGCTTTAGGGAGGACGGTGGAAATAGCTCAACTCAACATGACAGGGACTCTTTGTGTGTATATTTTGAACGACCCTCTCTGGTGTAGACGGACACACCCGCTGACTCCTGGCCTTTGATTAAATCCTCCCAAAGACTTTGGCAGGACAACGTCATGCTCGATGTCAGTAACTTCTACTCTGTCCAGCATCTCTAATATGCATTTACAGGTTGTAACCAACACAAACATTAGTTGGGCTGTTTGTGTTCTGTAACTTGTGATTACCTTTGTCATGGTTCTGTGGGCCTGCTTCATCCTGCCCTCAGTCATCTCTACACTTCCTATCAGCTGAAGGGTGTCTGCTACCTCTGTGCTCAGGTCACCAAATGTAGATCTCTTTGCAGCGAGAGAAGCTCTCTGGATCTCCACACATCTCTGCAATGGTACACTGAAAACAGGTAAATCATCTCTTGCCCTCAGTGGCGAGAGTCACACCCTATTTAGCAGGTGGAATAAATCCTCTGACGATCACAAACTCAGAGGATTTTTCCATGATGCTGCTGTTTGAACAAAAAAAGTGTGAATAACGGAATTGCAAAATTAAGATACTGTTTGTCTATCCCTGTGTGACATTGCCTCGCTTACAGATGTGTTTGTTTGTAAATGTGTGTGTGTGTGTGTGTGTGTGTGTGTCTAACCTCTTGCTGGCCACTGAAGAGGAGGAAACGACAGAAATCATCCTGGGTAGTGAGAAAAGCTGGATCATGTGGACCGGCTGAGTTTTTGTATGCACTTAGACTCTGCTCAAAGTAGTGACCTGCAGAGTCTACACCAGCATGGGGAAAAACACAAATGATGCATGTTGACTTATAGCAACTGAACTTGAACTTAGAGCAATAATTGACAGAATAACTGAAAACATATGCTGCTACAGAATCAATGCAATGTGATATTTTTTCTAGATTTCCTACATAATTATCTTATTCCCAGATATTATGCTTTACATAACTAGCAAGGAGCTACACACTGACATGACTGAATTTGTCTGAAAATGTCATCAGTAAGGCTAATATAAATCTTTCCATAACATCATCTTAAAGAATTTCATATGTAGGAAGACAACGGAAGATTCAAACCCTAATTAACCCCTTGTGCATGTCGCTCAGGCCTGGCCTGTGTCTGGGAATAAACTCACCATTGTGATGGGGCTCTGCTGCAGCAGAGAGGATGAGGGCCAGGCTGTGGGAGATCTGAGCCCCCTCCAGTTCCTCTGAGCTGTGACTCACAGCAATGGCATGAGCCTAGGAGGAACACCCACGTGAAATAAGACAGATCACATATCACCAAATAAGCGGGAACATTACCTAACAACAAAGTTGGCACAGTATCAAGAAGCCTTCATGTGTTAATATATGTTAGGTAAGAGTTGTGAATGATGTGTAAGTGACATGCCCCTTGCCTTGGAGAGATGCTCTATGGCTCCATCTAAATGACCTTTGTCCTGTTCAATGGCTGCCATGTCCCTATAGACGGAGCACGTCTTCTCTGGTTGACCGCAGTCCTTCAGTAGTTGCAGCGACTTCTCACACTGGCTTAAAGCCTGCTCTGGTCTGTTCTGTCTCTTATAGACCCTATTGAACAGAAAGGACATGTTAATAGACAGCATGTCAGAGACAAACATGAAGACAGCAACCAGTTCAGCCAACTATATAAGGCAGCAGGGCATAGTAATAATTAGAGAGTAACCCTTTAAGTAGTTTCTGTGCATCCGTCAAAACAAAAATACTTGAGTCATACACTAAAACATTACAGATTTTTAAAATCAAAAATAAAACTCTATTGAGAGCATTATTAGAGTACAGTATATACTCATACGTCTGTTACTTCATTACTCTGACTCTGATTTACAATACTTAAGTAAGTGCTTGGTCTGCAGCCAAACCCAGACCCAGCAGAGTGGTGAAGGCTGCAGCTGAATCCTCATGTTGTGCAAACTATAATAGGGAAAGCTTGCACACGGCCCTTTTAACTGTTCTTGTTTGCATCCTTTCACGAGTCTCTAACAGTCTCCTTTGGGACTGAAGGTTATGCTGCTCCTAACCCCCTGAATTTAACTACAGCCTCTCAGACTCTGGCATATAACTCCAGCAGTGTGTTCAACCTCTCATTCGGAGGTGTCTAATTTAATATAAACCAAAGATGAAGATGGTCTCGCTCAAAGTTCTACAAAATCTATAACTATTTATCACCCATCTGTGCCTGTGTTGTTGCTACCATGTTCTTACAGTCACTTCCTCTTATACTGCAAAGTTGTATGGTTGCTTCCGCAGTGCAAGGCGGTGGGAGAATACAGAGAGAGGATGAGGCGATGGTTGCAATAACCACTGCAAGGACTCTGAATCCATCAGGCTACTCTGCTAACAGCTTCAAACCATCTAATGGACTCTAAATTTAATTCAGCTCTCCAGTCGAGCGCGTGGCCTTTCTCAGAGGAAACAACACTCACTACTGCACAATCTCGAGCTACATTGCTGTCACACAGTGCTTCAGGGAACCTCTTTTCACAAATCAGTCTTCCCACACTGTACAGAGAATAGCTGTATGTGGTTATCTGAAGGATATTTCAGTTACCTACAGAATGCTGGAGTCAATATGTAAAGGCATGCCATTTGATTTTAAGGTTTTATCCAACATGAATTCTAGTATCATAAGTGCATACAGTATGTTTTAGCCTGCGTGGGAACCAGAAGTGTAAGCTTGACAGTATTATTTCATGCTCACATCCCTGGACGACGTGAATCTGGGCTTTCATGGCTCAGTGGTTAAATGCAGGCAGCGCAGGTTACAAAAACATCGTAATGGCTCATTTCTTTGACTTTTCCCATGAATCCAAGATTATCCTAACATGCCATGATGGATACTAGGACTGTCCCGCCCATAAGTGTTCATGGGGCAGGCTCTTCAGGGCCTTTTACGGCAGCAGCGATGGCTGGAGCGCAGCTACATTCCTGCATGGCTTGAGTCTTGCCACCCTGCCTGCATGGTCGGCCAGAGACAATACCCCTTTATCCTCTCATTCACTCTGCATCCTTACGCACTTCCTGGCAGAACGGTAATACACCACAACCCACTGAAATCTGCTAAGAATCTACAGGACAGAGAATCTGATATAATTAAGAGACTGTAATGTGTTGCCAAGCAAGCCACACAGCCCTCTTTTGTAAACGTTTCCAGAACATAGTTGACGTAAGTTTGCTCTGGGCTTTCACTCGGAAAATGACACAGCGTGGACCAGCCAAAGTGAAAACAGGGGGACAGAAACAGCTCCCTCCAACAAATCTGTATGTTGCTTTAAACTGATTCTGAGGCTTTTTATTGTGTGCCTCAGGTAGATATGGTTAAGAATACTATACAACCTGTTCAGTCCTGGGTAGTGACTCTCAATCTCTGCCATTTACAACAACATCCCTGCTGGTGTTATTTCAGCCAACTAAGCAGAGACAATTCATCAAACATCTGGAATAAGAGCTAGCTTTTAGAAAGAAAACAGGGAGACTCTGGATCCCAAGCATAAGAAAATCACTGGTGTTTGGCTTGAAGCTGCTATGTTGTGGATTTACACTATGTCTATGAATCCAATAATATACATAAGGGGACAGGGGAACAGGGGCCACTGATTTCTGCAACAGCACAAACTCTGGAAACGGTTTTGCACAAAGTTGGTGAACAGAGAGAGCATTTTGTTATATAATGCATGATAAGTTAAGGGTGAAGATGTTCTATGAATTTATTATTCAACAGATAATTTATAAAAGACATTCTCAAAATGTTAAATTAGATCACATCTGTCAACTAAAACGTAGATTTATGGTAGCAGTTATAAAGAAGTGAAGAAAATAAGTCATCTTAGCAGCCATGGCCAATACAATGAAGCCTCCTCGAATAAAAGATCCTATCCGTCTGATCACAAGAGCACACCTTGAGTGTGAATCTAAAGCTGAGCAGAATGTTTGGACCGGGATCTATAAGAGAGCTGAGCTTGGCTTATTGTTCCAGGCTTTGGTGGGAACATTCCCCTCCATCACAACAGTGTTGACTGACAGAGCTTTTAGAAGCATGCCAAATTCTTAGTCATCACCTAACAAAAGAGATTTAGTAAGCTTACGCACCAGCCAGAGTCTGCACATTTTTTCAATTACACACATCATGTCAACAAACTCTGACTCTCTGAAACAGACCAAGATGGCATCATTTACAAATTCCTATGAGTGTAGCTCACCTCAGCTGCTGATAAGGCTTGTTTTCTGTAACTGCTGCAGGAGTATTGCTCCTCTTTACCTCTCAGCAAGGTCTGTAAAACACTGGGTCCTATATAAAATGATTTAAATTCTAAAGCTTTCATGTAAGATGGGGTCCCCTGTTAAAACACCGTTACCCTCCTACTGTCTTTACTTACATGCTCAAGACTGGAACCGTCCTTTAATCATATATGATGCCACCAGGCTGCTTACAAGACTTCACAAACATTGTGAAACCGTCAAATGTTTTGATGGAGAGAAGCCTGCATTTGGAGTTTTAATGGGTTTTGCAACTCCACAAAGCTTATAGCATGTTCACATACAAGGGTTAATAGGATAAAAATTAACATAAAGACATGAATGGGATGCTCTCAACCCTGGTAAGACTATACTTCATTTCCTGATCGTGCTTCTAATTTCACCCACAGTGATCTAAGCTACAACAAGTGACTGCTATTTTTATATGTTGTCAGGCCACACAGTTCCCAGACTATCAGTCTCCCCTGCACTTGATGTCTCTGTTTGGTGTCTCCACCATGATCCACTAAGTCTTTAATCGTTTCCTTAGCCTTTGGGACCTCTGTTGTCAATACCCCCATTGGGTTTCAAATGCACAATGTAAATTGGTAGACACAAATCAATAATATGGAAATGGAACTGGGTGTAAACAAAGCAGCTGGCACTCAACAGAGAAATAGAGGGCTTTCCAATCTCTACAAGAGTCAACCAGACTGTAAAATGCGAAATCAAAGTGTGGTATGAGGTGAGGGGGTTAATAATTAAGGAGGTAGTAAAAGCTGGAGAGAGAGAAAAAGGAAAAAGGCAGAACATGTATGGAGAACAAGGAGGCACATTTTTAAAAGGAGGAGAACTGCTTCTCTTCCATCTCTGCCTCGGCTTGAGCAGTAATTGGATGAGTGAACGTGCAGAAACCCCACCCAGCAGGTCTCTATGCATCAGTACAAAACACCCACACTGACTGCTGAGCAGGCTGGACAGCAGCAGGGGAAAATCCTGATTTGTTAAGTTGTTGTTTATAAAAGGACATGAAATAATGGTGTTTTTACCAGCATAACTTAGTCAGCAAAAAACCCTTCTCCCCAAAAACCACGTGAAATTTTGGTTTTATGTAAATATGCTGGAATCTACTGCCATCTTGTGGCCAAACTTAAATGCATGTACTGTGAAGTATGTATGTATGTAAGGTACTGTGAAATTGAGAGAGTTTGAGAAAAATGGTGAAAATGTCAAATCATGCAGGCTATACTCTGACAGCCTTCTGAAAAAGACCTGACCTGTTACCTAATTGCAAAGAGAGCCAAGTTATTTGGCTCAGCTTGAACATGATACTATAAGAGCCACAGGAAATAAATACAGCAAATCACCTGATTACCAGGCAGCAATGCTAAAAAAAAACAGTAGCAGCTGCTATTATGTGCTATCGGTCACCAAAGTGTCTAATCTACTCTACTTTGACTAAATATCTGCTGCTAAAAAAAAGCAAAAATATTATTTTTCACTACTGCACCTGGATAGACCAGTGCAGATTTCCAGCTCACTCTTCATCTTCTCTTCCTGGTTGATGCCACCACGTTGATGAAGGTCCTCAACAACTTGTTCTGCCTCCAGAAAAGAAGATTCTGCCTCCTCAAGAGTTCAAACGTCAAGGACTCATTCAGCCTGATATACTGGTTGATATTTCTGTTCAATTCCATACATTGATGTAAAACATAGCACGGTAAGGATATTTGGCTGTAAGCAGCGAGGCACCTCCCTGTGTGAGATGTATGCACAGGAGACACAAGAGAATCTCAAGCTTTTCTTCCCTGCAGGAGGAGCAGAAAGGCAGCAGCTCCTGGCCAGGGCCGAGTGCTCCTGAGCCTGCAGTCCCCAGCCTGAAGGAACAAAGATCCACCACTGAGTGTAAGTTGAGCATCATCTTAACACCATCCCCAATCAACAATCCCTTCATTAGCTGGTTGTTATTAGAGCAAAGTAATGTCAGATGAAAAATGATTAATGTAGTAGATAAATCAATATAAAGTACAGTCAGCTACATCAACTGATGATACTGAGGTGTGTTGTTTTGAAGAATTGTCTTAAATTCACAACACTTTTATCATTTAGTTTTTTAACACACTGTGACGCATCTGTCATGGTAAAAAGAAGTAAAATAATAGGTGTGTGAATTGCCGGCGCCTCACTGAAAGACTGACATAGAGTTGTGAATCTGTCTTAAATCCATATCATAATCTGCAGTTAAGATTTACAATGTACTCATGGTATTATATTTTCAAAATTACCTTTGAACTGGAGATATGCTTTAGCCAGTCTGATATGGGCCTGGGCTAGTTTCACATGTCTCTCCCCATATATCAGCCTAGTCAGTGCCACACAACGCACCAGGTCCTGGATGCAAGAATCAAACTGAGCAGATACAGGAAATGATTGTCAGTATCACCTTGTCTTGACACAGAAAATGAATCACCTACAAATTTGATAATCAGTTGATTCTTTAGGTCATTTATCAAGCAAAACAGCAAGCATTCTCTCAATGCAGCTTCTTGGATTTCTTCTGTTTTATATCATAGGCAAACTGAATATCTTTATCTAATCTAATATCTAATTGAGACTCATCAATGAAGAGTGCCTTTATATGAGCATGAGTATCCTGGTTGTGACTGGGTTTTTGGAGTGTCCCAGTTACATGTTGCCCATCTTATTCTGGTTTCACAAACCTCCATAAGGTCTTATCCCAGGTTTATAGAAACCTGGATATACTACCTGGAGTGTCTGATAGAAACCAGGATACTGTGGCATGTTAACAGCATCTCTACCTTATCCACCATGTAAATGTAGTCAGTGATAATTATACAGCTTGTATAGATTCATGAATATGCATCAGCCCTGTAAAGAAGAATAAACTCTGCAGTAAAAACAGATCTGAACACAACTAACAAGCCCAAATAATCTGAATGTGTCCCTGCAGCCTACACTGTCCCCACCTCTTGTTGGTCTTCATGGGCCTGAGCTCGGCTGTCAAAGAGTCTGAGCTTTTCTTCAGGTGGCATCATGATCATTTCTTTCTTCACATATCCTGATTGTGAGGGACTCGACACATGTGAGGGACAGGGCGGAGATGCGTTCACGGCCCCGTCGCTGCTTCGCAGGCTGTCAAAACAATGGATGTCATTTTCAACACATCAGAAGAAAGCAACCTTTTAGTGACATATCTGTAATATCTCCTGAAAACCTATTAAGTTAACTTCATAGAAACAGATAAGACACAGCTAATACTCGTGTGCTAAGTAGCATCAACATCTACATCGACTGATCCACAGGTTAAACAATAACATTAGTAAGAAGAAATCACTCACTCAGACGCAGAGTCGGAGGAACTGGGTCGTGTTTTTGTCATTTCCTGATCATCAGCCATCATTTAGAAGCAATCACTATAACAGATATAGGATTTCACCGTTGTGTACAGTGTACAGATGTAGCTAGCTAATGCTAACCGCGCCATGTACACTCGGTTTGTTTACGTTTCTGTTACCATCGTTACTGCTTCTCTTCCGCTTTAATGTTTCTTTGGGAGGATTAAAATAACCAAAAGAAAACACCATCTTTCGTGATACTGTGGTGCCTAAAATTCAGCTCCGAAACATATCAAATCCAGGACCTAGTGTCATTTAACTGGACACTGTTCTGGCTCTGAACCTGAGTATCCAGCTCTGGCTTTTCTTGAACATACACTGTAGGAAGTGGGGTGCGTTCAAGAACAGCGCTGTTTATGAAACCCAAGTTAGATGTCTTTTTAGTGCGATTTCTAATAAAACCGAGAAGTAATTAGACAAAAGCTGTAAATACATAAGTTGATATGTTATGAAGTTAGAGTTTAAAATTTAAAAAACAGCCACTGTGTGTTAATCATGGATGTGTTCACTGGTTTCTGCTCATTTAAAGCCCATATTTTACCCCCACATGTTTTTATTTGTGTTGCCTCATTGGACATTTTCCCAAGACTGTGTGGATTTATGTTATTATACAGACCAACTTCATTGTTGCACCTGTTATTGTGGGACAGTCTGCATCATTATAATGTTTTTAAGTGGGGCATTTGCAGACAGTTTCTGTGCTGTGGCTTAGCTGGATGTCACTTAAAGTTATAGGTCTTAATCTGTGAAGCAAAGTCTTAAACAAAGAAATATCATTTAAGTCCAGGTTTTTCTCCTCATGAACAAGACTTTGTCATCATAAAGAACCTCTTAGCATGTTTTGGCCATATAGATTGTAGTATTCTAATATCGCCACAAGATGTCAGTATAGTAACAAGAGTCTCATATATTGCAGACTTTACAGTTGCACTCAAGGGAGTATTATTACAATATTGTTGTGCTCTTTAAAGAAGTGATGGCTGGGATTTTGGCCTCTCTTAAGGGCATGCACACTTCAAAGTGTTAAACTGGCAATATGTAAACCCCAGGGCCATCCTTCTTTTCCCCTGTATTATCCAAACTGCATCCCCAGCAATTATCAGACCAGTAATTTCACAGGCTCTGAAGATGTTACTTATTTTTAATTAATCATTATTCTGGCACCTACACACGCCAACAGTCTGAAAAATAGTAAAATGGGAGCAGAATTTTTCCTGTCAAGTATTTTATGACGACAGGGCCATAAAATCAAGAAAAAATGTGCAGCATGATCAGATAATCAAAACCATCCTATATAGAAACTAGAGATACACATTCTCTGCATCCTTATTAGTTAACATACTGTATGGGAGTGGCAACATTGACCTTAAAGTTGTTCAAAGTCAGCTGCTAATAGCTCATTAGTTTTAATGGGTGGGTGCTAAATGGACTGAAGTCACAGTGGTGCACAGGTTGAGAGGTGCCACTCAGATGAAATGGTAAATAATGAACCTGAAAGATGTTCTTCCATGGTTTTGTAACCTTTCGCAAAACGGCATGTCTTTCCACAGTTTTTTTTTTTCTAATGGTTTGTGGTTCTCTACTCTGCCAGAGATTTTTAAAAAAATGTTATTTGCTCACAGGCTCTGTCCTCTGTCCAAATCTCCTGCAAATAAAACATTAAATCTTCTACAAAGCAACATGCTTTCCATTCTATTCAGTTATTTATTAGCTAAACAAGGAGTTGACTGTGTCTTCCAATGCTGTGCAATGTGCATCCATTTTATAATGAGTATATAATTGTGTAGTACTTGAGATCTGAATTGCAAGATGAAGATGAAGAGCTGTACGGCTTTTCAGATTTAAAATACAACATGGTTTCAAAATACCTGTGTTCCACATCATTCTGATCTTTCACAGACATTAATGCTATATACCAAAGGCGAGAAGAGGAAATGTACGTTTCCTTGTGAAAATATCCTTTCTTACATCAGTGCCCAAAATTCATGCCAAATAAACAAGAAGTAACGTCTCTGTGGCTGCTTTGAGAAATTGGTCTCCGGAGACAGCTTTCTAGGTTAATTTATTCTGTATCGGGCTGGCTGTGTGTGTACTGTCACCACTTTTAAACTTGGGGCAGGGCACATTTTGTGTGCAAGACTGCCTAAGATAACTTCTTATGGCTCCTTGGGATGGCTGCTGCCGGTTGATTCTGGCAGGCCATGAGACAAGCCGTTTATTTGTTTGTTTGTCCCGTGAGTTTTTGGCTGGCCGTTCAGGACTCTGTTTGGCCCCGGTCCCTGTTGGGCTTCTATTTCTGAAACCCAAGTGGCTCTTAATGAAGCTGGTAGGGTTGGCATGGGCCCTCAGCAAACCCAGGCCTGATCAGACCCTTCTTCTTCTGCCTTGGCAGCCACACTCCATTTGCTCCCTCTGGCTTCCTAATTTAGTAACGGTGGGTAAAAATATGTGCTAACGAACAAGGTCTGGTATGTCAGGCTGGCGTCCAGAGAAGAGGGAGAGAGGGGAGGGGGGGTGAGGAGAGGAGGGAGGGAGGGTGCTGTTTTCACAGCAGGCACCCAGTGACAGGGGTAGAGTCACTCAGACCTCTCTGACATCTGTGTGTTTGTGTGTATGTGCAGACGTTCAAGACAGTATGTGTGTGGGGGGGGTGGATGATGAGAGGTGGAGGGTGAGCACTTAAAATTTCTCACCCTCGCCAAAACTCCATTCAAACACTTCTAACCATTCTTCTGTTTTATTCCAACCACACTGTGAAGCTACAAAGTAAACCTATGCCATGCAGTGAAAATGGACAAATTATTGAAAGAGCTGCATTTTCATCTTAAGTTACTATCTAATGTTTTTTTTTTCCACACTGTTTCAGAGTCTGGCTTCAGGCGTCTAGCTGCTGTAAGCAACATGCTTTTAGGGTTGAATTTCAGGCACCATAGTGCCACATAAGGCAGTGTTTTTGGTTATTTAAGGCGCAACCATTAAATTCCCTTAATGAAATATTAAACTGAAAGAGCAGCAGCAGTTGGTCACACTGTAGCATGAACAGTTTTCAGATATTCTCTCTAAAGAACTGCGGTAACTTTTGGTGCATTTTTCTAATAAGGCATGGATGATACAGGTTAATGAGTTAATAGATCAAACATATGTGATTTGTTGGGTTGATACATCTTTGGAGATTTTAACATTATGTAGGATGGGCAGTAGGTAAACTTTGTTTTTAGAGTGATATTTTCCCCTGCTGTATATCCTCCTCCAGCGTGACTTACTTTGTACTTTTTATCTCTCATTTCAGTTCATCAGGGGAGCCTCTTCAAAATTTATGACCCCCTCCAACACTTATGACATCTACAAAATATAACACCTCAGCTGAAGGCATATGGTTTTGAGCTGATGCATTGCTCAGTGCAGATCATTTCTGTGCTGTTTAGCATCTGTGAGGGCTCACTGGATCCGTAGGTTCACCCTTCTACATGTGAGCTACACAGCTTCCTGGTTCAACTCTTTACACACTGTAGGTTTAGCTACAAACCATGCATGCAGCGGAAGAAAAACATGTTTTTAATGTATGTTTACCCTATACACCTCAGACTTTCAAAGTTCCCCATTTTCCATGGACCCATTCCAACAAACATTAACGGTGAATAACTTTATTGAGGCCATTTCAGTGAAAGACTGAGGAGAAGTGGTGCCAGTAAACTTTATGTAATCATATAATGGTTCTAAATATTTGAATCTGAAAAATGTTTTCTTCCTAAAATGCCACAGCTGCTTTGAAATGATACCAAAGTGTTAGCCTTTAAAAAAAACAATACAGTATGATGGTAATAATTTAATTCATTGCTTTGTATCTTAGAGCGTCCACTGCTTCAGCTGAGTCCTGCGCTTGTAATTACTCCATTTTCATATGACACGCGACCATGGAAATCTGCCCCCCAGCACTTTAGCACTTGCCCTTCCTGTTCACGGTTTAAGAGGCTCATGGCAACCTTGTCACCTTAACTTGTAAACCCGAAGCTTTGAATGAAAACAGAAAACCTCCTTGTCTGTTCAAAGGTGCAGCAGCAGAAGCGCTAAATTACTGCTACTGTAGATTTTTATCCATTCATTTAAAAAAATTTTTACAAAAAATTGCATGATTAGTCACAAACCTGCATCTTAAACCTAGTTACACAGAGAGTTTGGGTGAATGTCCTCAAACCGTGCACTGAACTTTTGCCACACAACTGTGCGTTCACAGACAGGTAACAACCCCAGCTTGTTCAGGAAGAGTGTTATCGACATGCAGCTTGATTCACGTAACCAGTGGCATGATTGTCCTCACTGAGCCGAATCAGAATGAAAAGAACTGCACAACACAATTAACATTTTAATTCTTTGGTATAATTGTCGTGCATCATTATGAGTTTAAAGCCATATAATGTGTCTTTCATATTGTTTTAGTCTGGTGTTTTTTCTCAACAAAATAATAGGAAAAAATCGCACATCTTGCAAAACTATCTCTTTGGAACTATTATAGCAGGTTCATAAAGAGATCATTTTTTTGTTTGATTGTTCACAAGGAGTAGTGCACTAACAAGGCAACTGAGACCAGATATTATTATGTCTTAATGGACAACTCTATCCAGCTAAGTGCTTCACCTGCCAACAAAGCAATGTGCCAGTCTTGCATAACAAGAAAACAATTTAAGGATCCAGTTCTCAGACAAGTGAATGCCTGCAAGCTCATTTTTCGATCAGCAAGGATCATCAATCATGTTATGCTCTTGGTATGTCACAGTTATTTCTTCAAACCGCAAACTAGCACCTAACTTTTATACAGCTGTCCCCACTTCCTGTGCTAGTTAACCCACAGACTCCCTCCCCTCAGCAATGTACATTAGCCTCTTTCATAGGAAAGAGTGTTTGGAGGAGGAACTGATAGTATTAATAGTATTTAATGTGACTTTTTATCTAGTGTTAAATAGCTTTTTATCCCAGCTGCTGGAGGAGATCAAGGCTTAGTAAAGTAAAGCACCACCTGTATGAGACCCTCTGATATTCCAGTTTTTTCCTTTGAGAACAACACTGTGCATTTATTTTCAACAGAAATTCCAAATTTGGGAAAAACTGGCACAATTCTATAGCTGTTAAATTGCACGAGTGGTTTAACACTTGAACCAAGTTATCCTGTTCTGACTCACGGCGAATATGCCGACGTCTTCACAGCTGCTACACTTCAGATAAAGTGTGTTATTTGCACATAGAATAAGAAATGTGTTTCAGTGCCGCAATCAAAGCATTTGTGCAAGTAACGCCGCTGTTAAGAAGCAGAAACAAAGCCAGGCAGGCGCCCCTTCCTTTTAACCGACTGAAGCTGTCCACGGCAAAGACATGGTAGTCACAGCGCGATAAGATAAGCTCTCTTTCCATCCAGCAGCATCGCATGCCAGCGCTTTGTTTAACAATAGTGTTGTATTCAAATGTGAATTGTTCTCTGCTATGGCAAAGACTTAGAATGGCTTAAACTTGTGTTTATCCTTACCCAAACCTTGGCCTAATTTGAAGCATATGTGGAAAACAAATCTAGTATTGTTTCACCATTAAAGCTTCTCCTCTCCTTTCTATTCAGTGTCAAAATCAAAGATTACCCAGAGCTTTGGAGGTGATGTTGCCATTCTTTGTTTAGACAATGGTGCACTAAACCAATAACTGTGTTTTTGTCTGCTGACAGCGTGTACATTCCTTCATAATTGCAGTTTTAGCAGCGCTGTGACAGGGAGATATGTGTAGGGGGGAGTTTCATCTTCTTCCAACGGCTTTTCGATCAAGCTGCTAAAACACGGATCGGCAACTGTTCGCCAGACATTTCCAAAAGACTGCAGAGGGGGTTGTCTGTATCTGTGCACCCTTAAAACCAAAACAGTCACACGGACACACAGAAACAGCACTGCCAAGGACATCCCTCCAAAAGATGAGAGGATGGTGCAGCTCCTTGTCCTTCGTACACTGTGGCGCTCCCTATCACTTTGTTATTAAAAAAAGAAAATCTGTAAGTTGCCCATTCGCTCGCTCAGAGTCCTGCAATTCACAGTAAATTGTGCTGACGCCACAGAGGGGTCCAGCATAAACACATGTTTCACCTGCTTCTCTGACTACATGTACAAAAAGTGCGGCATCTGTCCAGGAAAAAAAGAGAAACAGAGAGCCTCTCTTCCCAAAAGAATGTTTGAAGAAGAAGAGGATTTTTTCCATCTCACTTTACGTTCAGATTGTAAAGTCTCTTGAGGCAAACTGTGATTTGTGATTCTGGGCTATATAAATAAAACTGACTTAGGTTTACGTAACATATAATCTGATGTACACGTTTCCAAAAACTCAGTAGGTAATGTTTCAGAGGACTTTTTTCTGATGTAATAATGAGAAAAAATTGGATATGTGGCACTTTTTTATTGTCACTTTGAGCAGGATGCTGAATTCTGCTGAAATAAATCACTCAGACTTAAGACTTGACCAAACAATACATTTAACCCCCGCACTCCCGAGAATGAGCATCCAAAATGAATGGTAGGAACAGGAATATCAAAAGGGGGAGTGTTTGTCAGTTTGCCTATGAATGTAAATGAGAGGCCAAATGTCTGCCTGTGGTTCTCTGACCTTTGTGGCTCCTCCTCTGACGTGATTCAGGTACTGTAAGTGCAGGTTGTGTGATGCAGTGGTATCAATAATGGAAGAAAGGCAACCCCCTCCCTCTGGCTGCTATGTGGGTCAGAGGAGGCTCTCGGTGGATGGGAGAGATTGATGAAGAGCACCAGGGAGAGCGTCGGAGCGCCTACCTCACAGCGGTGCAACCCGAGCCGCTCCCCCTGCACTTGTTCTGAGGCCCCCCTCCTGAGCTGCAGCGCCTGCCGCTCTTTAAATGACCTTCAAATTAGCCTTATTTTTCAGGGCCCCAAACCCTTCAGAGTCCTTCCTGGGAGTATGGTGGGTCTTGTTCTCACTCTTTTTCTCTGCTTTCTCTTTTGTTATCCTCCTGTTGGCCACAGATGGAGTAGAAAACAACGGAGGAGTGGAGCATGTGTAGCAAAGGTGACTGATTTTCACTCTTGTTGTGACTCTGATGTAATCAGACAAGAGAGCTGTTATGTGTTCCCGATTATGCAGTCACACACACACACACACACACACACACACACGTGCTCACACACACTTTTTTACCCTTTCATTACACCTTCTCTTTCAAACAAATCTCATTGTCACACATCCTCATTTCAGAAGCTGCAGACAATGATACATGTGGTGTTTTGAGAGGTTTGTGTGCATAATGGTGGATGGGAGTCACAGTGGGATCCTTCTTCCACTACATCACAGAACAACACTCTGTCAAGCCAGCCATCCATCACTACAGCTGCGGTTTATGTACACACAGCAGGTCATGCCGGTCCCCTGTCCAGACCTGATGCAGAGCTCTTGATTATCCATTTGCATTAAGAGAAACACCCCTCTCTAATGGAACTGAATGACTCAGACGGCTGCAATTTGTGAGGTTATGCTTTGCTTTTAATGGAATGGCTATCCGCAAGGCTTTGATTTACGAACTTTTTCTGCAATTTTCAGGATGATTTGCTCACAATTTAGGTTTATTATGGGAAGACAAATTCCCTAATCTCATCTCTCAACACCTGCTACAAAATGCGGAGGGTGAAGAAGCTCCTCGCAAACTCACCTCACCAATCAACAACAACCAATGGCAAATGATAGAAACAAACACTTGTGTAATCACTCAGGCTGTGAAACTGTTAGTTGATGATTAGCTGATGTTTTAAATTTTCCTGTAAGCTGCGTGCAAAGTGTAGCATAGCAGCCTTAAAGGTGACCTGACACGGTACAGCACGAGCATATGTTGCACCCTTTTGGGAAAAGCTTTGACTTTTGTTTCATTTTTATTACACTGGGGTGAAGCCTTACCCCGAAGAAGACAATACACCTCCAAGCGTTGCTGGCATTATAAATTTTATTTGCACAAGTGGCAATTTGTCATGGAAGACTTTTTAACATCCTCTCCTTTTTTAACTGACCTTGTGCAGAACGGTGCATGAAAACTTTTAACTCACCAAGTGAAGATAATGCAGTGGCTGTGCAACAGTCCTCTGAAGGTATTCAAAATAAGAGATATTCTTTTTCATGATAAATATTATTGATAAAGGTAAACAGCTAGAATATTAAGATCTAAATTCAAAACAGTCTCTTTTCTCTCCAGGTTCCCCCCGCTTGCTTGCTTTTGACGGTCTGCCAAACATTTGGAGCCAATTCTGCAGCTATCGTGACGGAAAATCGACAGGCGGGATTGTAACTCACAGGCAGCGAGAGAGTTAGAGAGCAAACATCAAGGGGAATCAAGTTGGAAAACATAATAAGTCATCGCGTTAGCTGTGGAGTGAAAGAGATGGTGTGAAAATAGGCAAGAGGACAACCAGAGGTGGGGCATGACTGATGGCTGGGTAGGATGGGGGCTTGTTGTTCCAGAAGGGCAAACCTGGCCTGATTGATTGGCTAGTATTTCAGAGAGGCCCCTATGCCCAATTTGCTTATGATGCTGGAATGCTTTGGTAGCATTTTGAAGAAGGAGTAAAGCCAAATGATGAAAAGCAGCCAATCTGAGATGAAAAATTACGGGGAAAAAAGGAGAATCAGGCCATGGGGTTATGGCCAGAAGTTCATGGTGAGGAAATCATTATTTAAGCTGAACGAGGGCTGTTTAACTCCTGAGTGCTGCCTTATTATGTGAGTCTCTCATTTCACTGGAAAAAGGTGCAGATGCTTTATAAATTGTTTTGATGGTTTTGGTGCTATTGAGGACGTAACTCACATAGGCCTGTTATGCTCGCAACAGAGGGGGAAGTAATATCATTGAAAATACTGGACTAGAAAGTCTGCACCAGATTTCATGGCAATCCACCCATTAGTTGTAGAGACAATTCAATAAAGCCACAAATGTTCACCTTTATGTGGCACTTTAAATAAATTCAGGCAATCACCAAAGTCAATAGGATTCATCCTACTGAATCGTGTCATGTCAGCACATGGCAATGTGATATTTGTTGAGATATTTCAGTGTGGACTGATCAGCTAACAGACAGTCCTGCTGCTGGAATTGCTCAAAAGTACGATTTTTGGTTTATTATGCTTTACATTTCTCTTGTCTGCTTAATTTTCTCGAGCAGCACTCCTTCATTACAGTATTATAATGAGAGGCTCATGTACTTCGAGGGCTTTATTGCATTAAACTTCATATCTAATCTCCCCGGTCTCTCCTGAATAGTGTATGGCTCTGTTCCATGAACTACAACAGAAAGAAACACTTACGTTTGGAATGTGCTTCACTGAAGAGCTTTTCTCCATCTGGATAGTGGGGTTGCTGTTTCCTGACTGTCTAATATCTATCCAGAGAGGTTATTACAGAGAGAGGGATAACGTGGTGCATTATCCACAGACATGGTATAAAAACAATCATGGAAATGTACTGAGCACTTTGTAAGAACTTGACCAGCTGTTTGCCTGTTTTAAAGGAGGAAAGAGGATACATGCTGCTTCCACATTGCACTTTTCCTCTGCTTTTGACTCTTTGAACTTACTTCAAACATTAGTCTGTGTGTGTTTAGTGTCATGCCAGCCATGTGGATGGCATATGCTAACATTGCAATTGGGCTCGCTGGTTATAGGTGTGTGCAGTGACCAGTAGCTCTTGGTTATGTCCGTGAGCTGTAACTTTGATGTGAGGTGGATGCAAGTGGTGGAAAGGTGATGCCTGAGGTAAACGTGTGCATGGAAACAATTCAGACGCGAGCAGTGTACAACAGTAGCCACATGAAAGGCCCCTTTGTGGGGGCTCTGCTGCCTTACAGATGGTCAGCTTCCCTCGTCCATTAAATAATAACAGTGCTCCGATCTCTCCCTGGGCCAGATGTGCTGAATCCATGATGCTAAATGGAAACAAATCAGCCAGGCTTTACTCTTTAATTGAGCACTGGAGTGTTTATTTTCTTGAGACTGTCATAATAGACTTCCAAATTCCCATAAAAACTCAACTGTGAGGGCAGATTAGCCCATTTAGCACCTCTAGACAGTATTTTCCACAGGAGACGAGTCTTAAGTGCAGTTCTGCTGGTGGCAAGACTTCCACACGGGACTGGTCACATCTTTAGTCACTCCTTATTTCTGCTCTGTGATCTTGCACTTAGAAGCACCCCTTGTAAAAGCAGCCGTCGCGGGGAGGTCGCCCTGACATCTTTATCATAATTGCCCTAAATACCCCCATTAGAGAAGCTAGCCAGTATCCTCAATAACACTAGTCATCCCTGGTAGCACTGGTGCATCTAATTGCCTGGGCCTTTTTTGAAAGATTGCCTGACATCAGCACGGCTCCCTGTGGGCTGGCCCTCTTCATTCTCTGCCCAGCAAAGCATATCGTTATCGCAGCCAGCAAAGAGACCCGGCCTCCCTGCTCCTGGATAATTAACTGTCTGGCTTAACTGCATAATGGAAAAGGGAACATTGGAGGTATGGTAGTTATTCAAGCAGGCCTTGGAGAGGAGAAGTATAAGACAATACTGGGGTCATCCATGCTCACCATTTTTCAGTGGGATGGGCGATAACGTAGAGGGATAGGAAGTCATATTGTAGGCAGAGGCTGGTTATGGAGGATTGGTTTCATATGATAATTAGGCCCATATGCTAATTGCAGAGGAAGCTTGATGAATTCCTCCAGCCTAGCTCTCCACTCCAGTACTGGCTCCCCTATCAGCTGTCCCCAACGTCCCCCTACTTCAAAGGCTCAAACCATCTTTACATAGCACTGCATTCACTCTGTCTCTTTCTGCTTCACAACAACAGTCCCTATCAGTGTGTACCCGCCTCACCTCCCCCCCCCCACACACATACACACACCCTCCAAAAATAAAAAAGACAAGAGCAGCAACAGCAGGAGGGGGAAGTAAAGGGGCGTCTGCCGTTGTTTGACATTTACAAGTCTCTTAGTGAAATGCATGATGCACATCCTTGTGAGTGTGTGCGCGCAAGTGTAATTAGAACACGGCAGGCATGTGTTTGTCTTTGTGTTGTTGTACGGTGGAGGTATCAAGGACAAGTGCATTAATGAGCACCTGGAGAGGAACAGCTTGTGTCTCCTGGTTAGTGTGACCGCGAGCAGGGCGCAGACTCCTTCACTGACTCAGATGACGTGACTGATGGAGGGGGAGGTTTCTGTCAGATCTGGGGCACTCCCAGGAGCTGCAGTTTGTCTCGGCTGACAACAACGCTCACCAAAGGGGCCCCCATCCCACACATCAGCTGGAAAGGTGAGAGAAGATGTTGTCCTTCCCTCTGTACTTAGAGTCATGCAGCTCCTCCCTTTCAACATTCTTATATTTTCTTTTATATGCGTGACTTCTCACACTTTAGTATATAGAACTTCTATCAAAACCTTTGCTCACACGACACACAGATGTCATCGACATTTGAAATACATTTGTTACATAAAGTCATACCATATCATCATCATAAGTTGGTCAAATAAGGATGTAGTAAATATCCCCCAAATGTCCCACTGACATTTTCTGAATGGCAAAAGAACAAAGAGATAGAGCCATATCCTCAGTTACATATGGATTGGACAGGATGCATGTGGGACCAGAGATACGAGACAGCAGCTGGATTTTGGAGTTTGGCTTTGCTTGAAAGTGTGCTGACATACTGAGTCCAGCCCATGATGAAAAAAAAAAAACCTCCTATAGAGTCATCCATGCCACTTAACAATCATAACACTGTGTTTGTGCTGTGAGATTGATAATAACTGTCTTATTAGATTTGCTCTGTGGCATTACATTGCACGACTAATAGAATTACATTTGCACTGCTAATAGCATTACATTCACTCAGGTATCTCACATCCTCATCAATGCACAGCACAACAATGTCCTGTTTTGTTCCCTGCCGGAGCTCGGACATGAAATAGAAAAAATGCACAAGCATCCGGAGTCATATGTTTACGCTGAAGCTAATGGCTTTAGCCTGCATATGGTACATTGCATGAACTATTCACTTAGAGCTGCTGCTGCAACCAACTCTCATTCAACCAAGATGTTTGATGCTTACTTAAAGGTTAAAGGTTTCATTATTGCCCTGAAACAGCAGTTGACAAAATAGCTGTCCTGGAGCTTTGATCATATCACATGCTCTTCATCAGTAGATGACGTTTTTTTTTTTTAAATCAGTTTTGTATTGATGATCAAATGTCCATTTTTTTCTGAGCACTTCTTGTTAATGTTGATTTTAAAAGCCTGGCTTAAAAAAATGTATGTAATTACATCACAACTCCATCTGCTGATGAAGATCATGTGATATGATTGACAGGTCTGGAACAACTATTAAATGGACCTTGTCCTTGTAGTCAGAGTGTTTTGTCAACAACAAGATGTTTGCTCTAATTAGCGTTGTGTAATGAAAGGGGGCATGGAAATAATGAGAGACATGTGACAAATACTTAAATGTTCTCACACTCAAGTTTTACAAGTTGTAGTCAGTGATGGGTTTTCCAGGTTCTAGTCTGCCGGTGTCAGAGCTGCTGGTTTTATGGGCACAATGGCCCTCTACAACAGCTTTAAACACATGACACTCATTACAGTTGAGCATCTCTTCAACTATTAGGGAAAAATGAATGGAAATTTGGAGCAGCATACCACAGAGCCCTTCTCTTCTCTCAGACTTCTCATTGCATGCTTTTGTTCAGAGCACTCGGCCTCGGTGAACTAAACATTGAAGCAAGAAGAAAATGCTCAAGGTGTTGAGACTGCGATCTGGATACAGGCCTTTGAAGTAAGTTCCCCGTCCAGTCAGATGTACTTGGCGGGGTCGGATCAACCCAGTATTGTGACCATTAAGAATTCATACAGACATGATAAGGTTATTGATACGATACTTTCTCCAAGCAGTTTCTCCATTGAAAAGCCCCAGCTGAGCCCACGGGGACATTTGTGCTTGTGTTACAGCTGCCCATGTTTACCATCCTCCACCTCGGGCTCTTTCCACTGAGAGAAAGATGCTGGCTAGGGTGCAACTCTGCAAATCCCACCTGGATGTGGCATTTGTAATAAACAACCTAAGGGCATGGCTGCCACCCTTTCTCTTTTCACTCCCAGCGCTCCTCCTCGGGCCCCTGCAACGCTGCTCCTGCGCTCCCCAAACAACCTCTAATTTGTGTCTTGATTAGTGCCATATAAATTGTGGTGTGTTGTTTCTTAAGTAACTCCATAACATTTGACATGGCTGTTTCACAGCTTGCTCTCGTTTTTCTCTCTCTTCCACACACATGCACACTCACTCTTTATTACTGTGATAGCACATGAGGGGGAAGATATAGTTATTCAGGGAATTATCTGCCTCATTGGTGCCATATCTCATCCCATGCTTTTCTGCCAAATGGCCGTGTTTCCATGGAGCCTGCCTGTGTTTACTGTGACGTGCCATGGCAGAGCCCTTTCTGGTACAGAGGGACTTAGCACACAGCAGTGGAGGGTATTTCAGTCCCCGTTTGGAGTTTTGGGGCTTACTTCTCCAGCTCTCCCCTCTCCTCCCACCTGCTCTCCTTGCTGTTCCTTCACTGGGTGCCTGTGTGGCTGTGTGCTGGCGCTCCTGGCCCTGTTCTTAGACAGACATGGCTAATTGAAAGGGAAGGCTGCTCTCTGCTGATCAGCTCTGACAGCAGTGTCTTGCCAGAGGTGGGTGTGCCACCCCATGCTGAGAGTTTTCACAGCAAAATAACAGTGCTGTCGTGAAAAACACAGACCGTGCCACGATTACCCGGGCAGCTTGCCAAAGGAGCCAGATGAATTTTGCGGACAGAAGAAAGAGGGGAAACCCACTTTGTCTGCTTTAAGACTTTAGGGAGGAGAGCTGTGCCAGCATTTAGTGAAAATCTAACAAGCTCACTCCCATATCATTCAGGGTTCGAAAGAAATGAAACCACATCTTTTTTAAAGAATGCAACAATTAATGATCGTGTTTGATCACAGATGTACAGTCTGTCATTTTATGTGGCTTTCCAACGTTAGAGAATAAAAGGAATTGTTCACCCAAGATTTATTATTCAGTTGTTAACAGCTCGCCCCCTTGTCATCAAAACTCCACTGAAGTTAGAACAGAAAATAAACACACACACAGGAAGTTTCATCCAAGCTTTTTAACTATTAACAAAGAATTTCACATTGATTAAAAGTCTAATATATCCCCTGTAATTGTCTATATGTTGATGTATATCTAATGCCAAGGTGCATTATTTTTGGAAATTTGTTTTACTGACCTGTGAAATGATGAAGACAATAGCATGATTTCATATAATCTGATATGGACATATCATAACTGAATTTTGAACTATCCCTTTAAGTCAGAGTTCAATCCCCTCATCCAGCCGATCATTTTCATTTGCTTCAGGTTCACGGATAAACATCACCTCTTTTAAACTTTTGTGCTGTGTCTTACCCCGCTCGCAGGTCCTTGCCACTGCCCGTATCAGAGGTGCCATGATCCAGCGTGACTTGATGCACCAGGACAGGCTGGGACCCCTCAGCAGGCCCACGGTGGACAGCTGTGATTACTGCTGACAATAATTTATGGTCCCCTCTGATTGAAAACATGAGAGCTGGAGATAGAAAGGCTGGTGCGGAGTCAAGGCACCACCTTAAGATATAAAACTGAGGCCGCAGCTGCTGTCAGAAGCAGGACTCCTGCCAAGCTCTGCAGGCCTTCTGCCCATCCAGACAAACACAAGCTCTCACTTTGCTCTCTTTTCTCTTCCTTTATATTTTCCTTCCTCTTGTCTTTGCCGAGTTATAATCCTCCCCTATATTCTCTCTCTTTCTATCTTGCCAGCACTTCCCTAATATTTTGGTCTCTGTTTTCAACTTCATGCCACATCATCCCAAATGTCCATCATAATACAGAGGGACGCTGTTTGTAATAATTGTCTGAAATGAAAAAGGAACAAATACTTTCCCGCCGTGGCTGATCAGGTGTCTCTACAGTGAGCTTTTCCAGCCCTGAGATTACCACACTAATCCTAACAATAGCAATGTGCAGCTGGTTTGAACAACTATCTGCACCATTGTTTATGTTGTCATCCCTGCTGGATCGCACTCATGAGGAGTAACCATTTTAGTGGATTTGCATTTACTGTTTCAGTGCCACATCCACGGATGAAGAGCTCTTCCTCTAAAATGATGTATGTTCTGGGTATTATGTTCTGTTTCTAAAAGAGGCCTTGAACTAAAGAGAAGGGGTAGCAAAGCTCTCGTGGATATGAAACCGAAATTAAACAATCCCGAGATTGAATTGAAAAAGATTGAAATGGAATCAGATGGGATGAAAAGATTTGCTTTTATAACAGGTTATCTCAAATTCTCTCTTTGAGTCTCTCTGTGATTATTGGTTACGCGAAGCAGGAAATTGACTATATTTTTAAAATATGTTCATATGTGTTGCTCTAAGTTTGAATTCTGGTGATTTAATGATAAGACAATATCAGATGTTTCTCTATAAATTGTCATGTCATTTTTTTCAAATTAAGATAAATTATGCCATTTTTCGAAATAGTTTTACAAGTGTGTTCTAGCAAAGGCTTATTCAACTCCAAGTCTCCCTCCAGGCCCTTTGGCTACCTGTAAAAATAGCACCTCAATCTACTGACGGAATATGTTTCCTCTCGGAGCACAATGGTTTGCTGCAGCCTCGGAGTTATGTCAACAAGAGAGGTAATGGAATCCCCCCAAAATTCAAGGCGCACGGTTTTGTCATCACTCAAAAAAAAATTTTATTCGCAGGGCTACATGATTAATAACTAAAGACAAATATGTATGTAGAGGCAATGACAAAAAAACAGCCATGTCTGTCAACCTGTCCATTATAAACTCTCCCTGTTGTCCAGTGTGTGCTGGGACGGGCTCCAACCTCCCACGATCGTGAACAGGATAAGCAGGTATAGAAAATGTACGTGATATATGGCGTTCAACTTTCAAATCCAAAATCTTTCCTTTAAGTTATGTTTGCTCTTGTATGGTGGGTGTGTGTCCACTATGGAGCCCATTAAACACTATTACATTTAACTCTTAACCAGGGCTTATAACTGGATGATCAAAACACTACTATTTTCCACTTTAAACAATGTGTTGCTATGATTTGGCAACACCGAGTGTGACCTGGCCTCACAGATCTCTGGAGAGTGGGAGGAAACCATATTATCCCAGATGAACACAGGAACTATTAACAGAAAGGACCAAGGGTAAGAATCAACACAAGAACCTTATTGGTGGCCCCAGTGCCAGTTTGTGACCTCAGACAAATAAGTCATACTCGTTATTGAAAAATCTTTGGAACTGAAACTTAATATATTTTGTCCTCTGTCAAAAGCTATTTCTCATCTTTCCTACTGCACATGCTCACGCACATTTCCCGCCGTCAACGTTACCAACGGCTGTCACTGGTAATCAGCTGTCTCAGCAGCTGTTTTCTTCCATCCAATAGCACGGTGTCACACCCTCATCACTAGCCTATCATCTTTGTGCTCTCCTTTTATAATACAATCTTTCTAGCGCTTTCATGCCAGTGACTTCCATGCCCCTCCACCTCCCCATCTCCACGTCGCCTTCGCAGAATCATCTTCTACTTCTTCACCCATCCGGCTTTCGCAGTCTTCAGTCGCCACCACCCCCACCAATGTTAGGACTCCGGGGGGGTTTATCCAGCAACGGCTCGGACAGTAATTCTCCCATCAAGACGTCCAAGTTTCAATTTCTATTTCATGTCACTTGTTGTAACTGGTTGAAATGAAGTTACAGGATAGGTTTGGCTCATTTTTCCAAGTCGCACCAGTTGAGTTTTTTAAGATTTTAAGACTAGATTTACTTTTAAAGAGAATACATACATTTTCAGTTATTTTAAATGGGTCTTTACGCAATCTGCAAAATTAATATGCAGTGTTGATGGAACCCTCATGTATTTTATTGAGACATAAGCCCTACCAGAGCGGCTGCTGATATGTGAGTTTTATCCTCGTGCACCAGATTATACGGATCAAACTTTGCACCTTCTATACCTGAAGATTGCTTTTTGTTTTAATCTCACATGATATGAATTTGTCCCAGAGACACCACAACCATTCATCACTTTGTCACCTCTCACAAGAGACTCACTGGTGTCTGTTTACCCACTGGAAAATGCACCATAGCCTCCATAATCATGCGTGATCAACAAAGGGAAAAGCAAATGAAAACTTCACAGAGAAAGAAATGTGTTTATTTAGACCTGTTCAAATGGTACCAGATAACTTATTAATGCCATTTAAAATATCCATTATGCTATTAGAGAGAAAGCAGAGATGCAGGAAGTGAAGCCAACATTATGGCAGAGTTGCAGTTGGTTGTTACCGGTTTCTTGATGTTTTTTAGCTCTCAGAAGGCTGATACTATCAGGCTTGCTATATCCTTTTTCTCTCTCATCTCCTTCTCTCCCCCTCTGCCTTCCTCGCTCACACTCACTCTCTGCCACCTGCACACGCTCACGTACACACACATCGATGACATAAAAACACTGCTTTCTGATGAATAAATTTGTATATTTTAGAACCTATCCCTGTTTCGGCAAGTATTCTCCAGAGGCCCTGCCTTCTTCTCTCCTGAGTTCCCCTGCAACCCAGTGGAGTCATTAGTCTGCTTGCTGTGTTGAACTCTTTAATCATCTGTGTGTTACATAAAAAGAGGACTATTCCTCAGTGACACACAACGGCATGCTCAGCTTGGCTGGGGCTTGCTTTGATGTGTATAGGCTGTTGTGTTGTGTCTGCACTATAGGCTTCTTCAGGCTCAGTTTTTCCATTTCTCTGTGGAGGTGAGATAAGATGTCAGTCTTCCTCTTGTTGCAGGAAAGATGTGAATGCGAGCGTATAGTTTGCTACTACATAGGAGCAGTGGGCCTTTGCACACATACGTCCTCCTACAGTATAGTCACAGGTTTGTTCCTGTGCCTATGGTGCCTGGTTCATTTTTCCTGTGTGATAGTGAACTACTCGGCACGGTTCTGTTTCTGAAGATTAAGATGAGATAAGATAAGATATTCCTTCATTAGTCCCACAAGTTTCACATATTTACAACACTTTTCTTTAAAAAGACATGTTAGAAAAAAAAAATATGACAAAAATGACACAATTCTTCGTCTGTGTAAATTTAATTAAACATAATGTGCACACACACCCACATGCACATATACATGCTGGATCAGTGCTCCACAGGGACAGAGGCAGGCGCCTGCTGCCTTGGTATCAGGTTGCAGGTCTGTGAGACACAATGGTGAGGAGTTGCCCTGCGGCTTGGCCTGAGAGGGCAGAACAATGGAGCCGCAGTGCAGACGGAGCAGCAGAGGGCACGACCAGCCGATCTGTCAGCCTGGCAGAGCTGCTCGGGCTACTCCAGCCCCGGACCCTCTCATCACACATACAATGGAGAGTGGGAGGTCAAGAGCATGAGGAAATGGAGGGGAATTCCCAGCATGCTATAAGAAAATGGAGTCCTCTATTTTGGTGACCGAAGCAATGGGACACAGTTAGGCTACACCCAGAATACATCATAACTTTCAACGATTACAGTGAAGTCATTTCAGTGGGTCAGCATGCAGCTGGAGATAATCAATTTATGGGTCAGTGGTTCGCTCTCTTGGACCACTGCTCATTACTTTTGCATATTAAGTAAATGACTTGTCTGTCTGACAGCTGAACTTGTACCATGAGACCATTACCATGCTCCCTTCATGGTTATCACAACGTGTTACTGCAAAATCTGGTTTAAAAAATGACATTTTGAGAGGGAGAGAAAAAAATCTGACTTTTTCCATGAGAATAATGTAAAGGATTTTGTTTTTGCACCTCTCAATAGGCAGTTTCAGTATGTTGAAAAATAAAATTGAATCACATCAAGCCATGACATCCAATAAAGCAGAGTGTGTCTGATCTCCTACACCACTTATAGGAAAAAGCATATCACTTTAGGCCAATTCTGCTGAGTTTATACAGCACAGCCATAATATCTCCACTCTTTGCTTTTTATCTATCGAGCACATGTACACCGCCCCGATCTGTTTAGGGGGACTAGGCGTTTAGACGGGGCTCTGTGTAAACCAAGGTCCTGAAGACTGCCGCCCTCAGAGTGGTGACTAAAGGGGGCTAGTGAAAGCCAGATTTTGTTAAAGCTCTTAATAAGGCACAGTGTGATATATAAGCCCGCAGGCGGCAAAGCTCTGTGTGCAAACACTTCAACAACTCGTGCGATAGGGCAATCTGTGTATGGAACAGCGGACGGCCTAACATCTCTGTTATTTCACACACGACCCTATTTGGCCTCTCTGATATCCTTAATTTGGTAGCTGAATTTGATATAGTGCTGCAAATATTTGCTTAGGCACACATTAACTCTGTTTGCCTGGTATGTTATGATAAACAAACCGCAATGGTGTACTGAATGTAATAAATGTTAAACAGTGCATGCAATTATATACTTCACATATCTGGCCCTCCACACTGAAAGCATGCTTTGTGGACCTCAGCTCTATTTTGACAGATCGTTATTCCCCTTCCTGACCACCTAGGGTTACATTCAGAAATTAACTGTTTATGAGATGCCCGGGGTGGATGGCACATTTCAGCCCATATTTCAGTGTGAAGAAAATATAGATTTTGACGTGAAAATTTCACAGTTTCAGGGAGCAGAGGTGACATTAAAATGCATAGAGAAAACAAGTACCACTTTCATGCAGATCTTAGATGCCTCAGATAAGACTTCATACTGTGTAACTAGTAGGTTGTTTTATGCTTTGCTCTGCTTTCGGCTTTGAATCTTTTCTGATTATTTGCTTTTTCAGAACTTAAACTTTTGAGCCACTGACTCAAGAATGGACTCTTCCTTACCTTCTGTCCTTTTTGACTGTACAATTCTCCTATGTGTGCTCTTTGTGTGGCCTCACTATTACTGTGCACCATGACAAGTTTTATCTCCTTTGGCTTTTTTTTCACCTCTCTGGGTCTCATAAAAACCCCTTTCTTCCTGCCACAGTATCGCCTATTATTCCTATTATGTCCATAAAAACCCTCAATAAATTACAAGGGACGTTTTTGTGTCAGACAAGGGTTTGATAGACTTTTGCTATAAGACATTAAATTGTGAGCGGGGAAACTATCTGCATGTTTCTCACTTGCAACTAACACACATCTAGTTGTTCATTGGAAGGGATGCATTTACAGTTTTTGATGACATTCAGCTCTTTTTCCTATAAAGGTTGTATGCACGTATTTTTCCAGTGCCGTGTAATGTGATGACAACATGGTTTTTCTTGATGTCCAGCTATAAGTCAAAAAAATACCTCTAATTTAATACTACTGCTGGGATTAATTACCTCAAAATTCATGCTCTGAATGGATGGGAGTGAGTGTGTGAGATCAGTAGAAAGTGGGGCATCAGCGGTCAGCTGTATTTGGATTATACGTCAACATGCTTTTAGCTGTGCTGCTTGCTGAATCAGCTGTTTCTTCGTAAGGATAGTGAATGATCTTAATCCTGTATATCTAGGTAACCTTCTCTGACGGAGGACGAGTACAAGAATAGTGCAGAAATTATAGTCAGACAATGTCTAGACAAAGACAAGAACATAATAATGCAGAGGATCTTTTGGTCTTATAGCATATGTTTTTTTTTTTCCTAAGCGACTGGTAGAGATCTTGGCGTGCAACAGCTGCCAATGTGTGAAGAGGAAAATGACTACAGGGTCCTGTTTGAGTGTTGCAACTATATATCTTTCTCTATGGGAATACATATATACACCGCAGTTTCAGAAAGGCACCAGCAGTTTCTCTCACTTCTTGATAGTTCTGAAGTAAGCTTTTCTCAGGATGGTGACAGCTTGCAGCACTGGTGTGAGAGGAGGAGAAGACAAAGCACTCTGTACTCCGAGGCTGTGTGTGATTAATGACAGAGGTGTGTGTTGCAGTGGGCACCCTCGGAGCAGCTACAGATCAGTCTTCCTGTAAGACAAATCTGACACTCACCAACCCACCGCCCCACCTGCTACCCCCTCACCACCATCAAACCCTCAGCTCCTCACAGCCAAGTGCACCCAGCACGACATCGCGCTCATAAATCATTCTAAACAAAGCATGTTTAATCTGTGACGTGCAGGCCTGACACGCAAATTTATTACCTGTTGTAGGAAAAACTGCATGTGCCCCACTGAGTCAAGCCTCTATTTACCTTTGAGAAACCAGTAAAATACTGGAAAGACAAAGTCTGCAACAAAGAAAGCTGATGATGGCAGTGCCTTTCAGGCTGAATTCAGGAAACAAAGCCCCGCTTTACCCAACCATCCCGCTTCCTTTTCATGGCGGATGACATGCTTGCACGACTTTCTCGACTGCACTTGCCAAAAAGATTTAGGGATTTTTCTCAAGCACATTTGTAAAACATGAATACCAAATTATCTCTTGTGGATTAGAGTTGGATAGCTGCTCTATGCCTGGTATGAGTCATAATGCTTAGTGAGAACTGGGCACCTACTACCTACAATTGTGCGATAGGGTAGGTTTTTAGAAATCAACCGTGCAGTAATAGAGCATTGTGAGAGAATATGCATGGAATATTGTGCTCCGTGTTCAAAGGCAGCAGCGTAGCAGCAATTCAGGAAATGTGATAGCAAAACAAAAGTTAGAATGAGGAAAAATGTTATAATGCGTTTCCCCTAAAATGTGGGCCCAGTACAGTATATTTCAGGCCTCATTAGTCTGCCACCATCAGTTAAAAAGGTTTAATGTTAAAAAGGAAAAACAGCTTTTGGAGCAGAATGGAGAACACCGTGTGTTCTCTAAATGCTGCCTACAGGTAAACAGTGACATTATATTCAGATATCTTTAGCTTTCTTGCTATACAGTCTGACAAACTGAATTACAGTAGCCTTAGCTTGATGTAGAATCGTAACTAAAATGCCAGGCAGAACTGGCTGAAAGGCAGAAATTAGAGTGGTCTCTCCCACACATTCCCTTTGGCAGACTCTCTTGATCCTGCTCGTCCTCAACATGTCTTTACACTGTAAATGGTGGGAATGAGAAGTGATGGCACCTGCTGACTGGCTTTGGCAATGTCAGAAACTCACACGTACACACACACGCGCAACAAGGTTTTTTGCTTATGATGCAATCATCAAGTCAGAAAATCTGTGAAATTATCCACCAGCGAAATGCAAAAAGTACAAAATGATCGTTATGCCTCATAGAACATCAAAGTTGCATCCCCTGTAAGCCAGAAAAGGCATAATTAATGCGTTGCGTGAATGGTGTTTCTCTTTTTTAAATAAATGTCGCCACAGAAATTTACTCTTATTTTGAAAAAAAGAAAGAAATCAGAGAAAGCGTCTTGTTTCATTTAGCTTACAAAAATGTACGTTTGTAAGTATGAAATTCAGTAATATCACCCAGCGACTTATGACATTGTGAATTATTTGAGTCATTCCAGGTGATTAATTAAATAATACTTGAAATTAGGGACAAAATGAATAATGGTAAGAGCAGTTTCATTCCTGACCTTGTTCAATTTTTAATGAGCTCAGTAAGATGGAGACTACATTTTATAAATGGAGCTATAGGCTCATGTGAATATTAGAGATAATTAAAGAGCTTGTGTTATTATCTGGATCTCTGTACATCTGCAATGGGAAAAAAAGAGGGCTCATCAAGCAAAACAAGACAAGATGGATGTTCGGGCTACTCCACCTTGCAGTTGATAAGCATTCAGCAGTGCGATAAACAGAGAAGAATACTTTCAGAAACCCAAGAGACTTGTGCTCTCAAGAGAGATCATCAGCTCATCATAAGGACCTTTGTATGCTGCCGTTCTCTGCCTCAGGAAGAGCACCACAAAACCTACTGCAGAGAGTCAAAGTTGTACAGAAGTGAGATATAAACAAGAGGCAAAAAACATCACGGAACACATGAGAAGCTGTTCCAATCATTAAACCTGGATAACAAACACACTGCGACTTCGCTGTGTCGATTCGCAAAAGAGCGTTTGACTGCAGCCGACCAGTAAACCTAACCGGACACCTCTCCTCTGACCCACATTCACTGGAGCTCTCATAGCTCCACGCTATCTGCTCCACTTTCCTCAACCGACTGATACCATGAGGGTTTTCATTTCCAAGTGTCATTCCTTCACATTAACAGTTGTGTGCTATTCTATGCTATTTGGAGCCGGCAGGCCTTGGTTACTTTTAATTACAGTGGGTAATGAGAGAAGAGATCCAGACTGTGAGACATGGAGTATTTTTAGATCTTGATCTTGATTATCTAACA
This sequence comes from Holacanthus passer, assembly GCA_025331565.1. NCBI lineage: Eukaryota > Metazoa > Chordata > Actinopteri > Pomacanthidae > Holacanthus > Holacanthus passer. Next base: position 6,919,778 of record JAFREQ010000003.1, on the reverse strand, counting down.
CATCGCTGCGGTCTCCTCAGATACGAGTTTGTTGGAAGAGTTTTGTACCATCACATGATTAAAATCACGATGGATGGAGAGTTTTAGCACTTTGAAACCACGGATTAAATCAATTAACACATTTTAACTGGGTTTTACTAACATAACCCTTCTGGATTTTAACAGTTTTGTACATTCAACTTGATTCTTTACGACATCTACTTTAACATGTGTTTAATAAACCCCATTGGTGATTATATAAAGAACTCACACTGCAGTTGTAATAGGTAACTTTATATTTCAGAATTGTTATCTCAAAAGTCACTGAAACCGCAATATGGCATTTGTTGGCAGCCTTTGTCCCACGACTGGATGTGTCGTGTGCAGCGAGTGGTGGACCAGGGATTGGTGAGGGGTGTTGAGGGTTTTTCAGACAGGCTGTTTTAATGAGCCTCAGATAATTAAATGTTATTCCAGAGCTCCGTGGTCAGATTGCTGTCTCAGAAAATTGTGTGACTCAGTGATCTGTTTGTGCTTTTCTCATTTACAAAATAAACATCTATTTCTTTCCCCCGCTATCGTATTGTAGATCAAACTTGACTTATATAGCCTAATAAAGCTTGCTGCATGAGACGCGTGTTTTAGTCTCTTTTTTAATTGGAGAGAAAGAGTGTCTGGGTCTATTTGTGGTCTGGTGCAATGTTGGAAATGCCAGCTGTCGCGCATCAAAGCCTTGCTGGAACAAACCGTTATTTGGCATGTCCCTGCAACTTGTTGAAATACATCACTATTGCCATGCCATACAAAATAAGTTTCCCCCATTAATTTAAAACCTCACACGGACATCTAATAAATAAAGTTTGAAAAAGATGCTTGTAATCTAAATGAAAAAATGTTGCACTGTGAAGACTTATGCTAGAAGCGCACATAAACTTAAAGGCTTGTTCTCTAAAAGTGTTCACGGTGTTGTAGAAAACTTGTGCATTCTTTCCAGCCGTCTGTGAGAGGCAGGAAAAATCCTCAACACCTTCTGGAGTTATGACTGACAGCTGTGGCTGCTCCAGAGAGCCGTGAGCCAAGCCCCATCACATAACGCATGCCCGGCATGTCTATGTCCATCTGGGGTCCTACCCTTCAAACCACTGCACCCCTTGCTCTCTGCCGGCAGAGAGACCAAGGGACAAGAGGAGGAACGGGGTGTGAAGACGGGCCTCTTAGGGCTCGGAGGGAAGCATCCAAAGCCAGCTGGTCTGGCTTTGCTGTAAATCAATGGGCAGAGTGAAACAAAGGCGGCAGAAAGAAGACGAAGAGTTGTAAGCAGAACAAAAAGAAGAGGTAAAGAAAGTCAAGATTTATAGAGGGAAGAGTGGAGACTGGAACGGCAGGTTCTGTGAAGGCGTTTGTGCAACAGCAACAAACAGGTGAGACACAGGTGTCAGGAAAGGTCTTGACTCCTTGCACATGATGGGAATGTGATGCCAATTAACACTAATGTCATTTCAAGTTCTCAGTGCAGGATTTAATGTTTTGTGTGACTGTGTGAATTTGAGAAGTTGTTTTACTACGTATACTACAAACTCTGAGATAAATAAAGTTCCCTTTATTCTCGTCTTATCTGTAGCATCATGTTCAGCTGAAACCTAACGAGCTAATGTAAATCACTACCTTGGTGTTGGTTGCATTTTTTGCTAACATCACTGTTTTTGTTGCTGGCATCACTTTGGGAAGATGGGAGGGGTGTACGTCGACAAAAAAGTGCTGCTAAAGGAGATGCTGAGAGCAATTTGGATCTACACTGTTGTCAGTTGGCATCAGGCTGAACTTACTGAGAACCACCACACAGCAGAAAGTTTACTGACTGAAAACACTCCAAGAAAACAACTGGGGACTGTTTCTGTCTAATTCTTTTTTCTCACGGCTCTTGTTACCATCTCATGCAGAGAAAAGAGGAGAATAAAATGCATGTGTGAGACCATAAAAAATGAACAACTGCAGTCGGTAATTTGTTAGTTGTTTTATGTTAATACCACTTTCATGTCATGCAATATTTCTAAAGGGATTTCACATGTGGACCAAATACTTTCAGAGGATGGAAAACAAAACTTATTAGAGTACTACACGCATGATGTTGCGGCATGGTCGACATCTGATCTGTGAATTAATGAAAAGGTAAATGAGTGCAGAGTTTTTAGACAGTCAATTCTAGTATCACAGAGAGCAGTTACTTTATGGACATTTAGATGAATGAAACTATGCATGAGGGTCTGGGACAGGGACATCGATTTGAGAGAGCTGGTGGCAACATCTATCTAGGTTGTTGTTTTGTGGCATTTTGAAATCAGTGCTATTGCAATAGCTCATTTTGTACCATATAGGCCCCTTTGGGTTCCAAATGTTTTGTTTTGACAATCGAATGCAATTTGAGCCACTCGCATAATAAAGGAAATGAATCTGGTGTAAAAGTATTACAGTATAATCATCATATGGAGCACAGATGTGATTAAAAATGTGCTTTTATATTCTCAAAATGCAAACTTGCCAAAACTCTTTGGTATTGATGAAAACACCATAAATTAAAAAGAAAACAAAGGGCAACAAATAACATTCAAAAACTACCCGACAAGCAAATAAAAAGGAGAGCAGTGACGTAGCTGCAGTCTTATAGCGCACTATAAAGGACTGATGTACAAGCAGAAGGGACTACTCAAGTATAAATCAAGCATTGCTGTAACTAACATAAGAACAACAACGGCGGCCCTTTGGTTTAGTATTTAGTCTTTGTCTCTACTGGTCTGTTAAAACCTTGCAGGTGGAATTTCTGGCTCCTTTAATATTGTTCTTTCAGAGTCTCAGTTTGCACAGTAAAGCAAAAGTGGACCAAAGCTCGAGCAAACTGCAAGAAGAGCCAGCTCACATCACCTCATGTGGCCATAAAGCATGCCCTCATTTAACATGTAGCGGTGCATGGCCGAGAGCCAAGAGCAGGATAATGCAGACTAGATATAATTAACTTCAAACAATTATTGCAGTTTGTGGCACGAGAAGTAATGTAACTAGTGTGAATTTAACTTATGCTTTATATATTGAGGCGTGGTTAGTGATTATGTTGTATTGGCATTAGAAGCCATTAAGGACAAGTTGTGACTCCTTGGCCTTGAGCCCTGAGGAAACAGGAGGGATGAGGAAGACTAGACACGGCCTTCTCCTTTGGGACTGGGACTAACTGGTGAAATAGGCAGCACAATACACAAGGGACCGGGCTATACTAGACTAATACAAATGAGCTACATAGAGCCATACTTTGTGAAAACACTTTTCCTTCATTAGTGAGCACGCAGTATACAGTAACAAAATAGGATGCTGTTAGAAGAGGACGTCTGAAGAATTATGCATTGTTTTACTATTGAGTCAGAGTTGAATGGTGCAGTCAAATCATTGATTCTATCTGCAGAGACACCAGGTTGCTTTGACTACTACTTCTAAAACACAGAAAGAGAAGTGAGTATATTCAAACTTAAAGTGTATTAGTCTGGTGACTCATAGTTTAAATTTTCAAATGAAACTTGAAGTAATCAGTAATGTCCCGTGGCCTAAATGATGAAGTCACATGAAACAGAAGCAGTCATTGAAAAGCAACATGACATGCCTTTGCTAGAGATAATGAGAAGCCTAATGTCTGAAACTTTTCTGCAGCTTATATAACTCCTCTGTGATGCCCAACCTGGTTTCTTCAGTCTGCATACAAATAACACTACTTTAAAAACTTTTCAAACTGAGAATTAATGGGAGGGAGTGATGTATCACCTGCATACGGCAAAATTTCACTTTGCCATATGCACTGCACTCAATAAAGTTTTGTTATTTGTAGACAGATTCAAGATACTGGGCAGGTGATATCAGGTAAACTTGGGATTCAAACTGTGGTGGAAGCAGAGGATTCAGATTCTTGGGTAAAAATAGCAATATCACAATGCAAACATATCTCATTATAAGTAAAAATCCTGCATTTAGAATTTAAAAAAATACTGTAACTATGAAAAGTAAAAGTACTCATTATGGTGGCAAAAAGACTCCTGTCAGTGTCAATTTCTGCATTAGTGTGTATGTAGCATTTTGATGTTGTTATAGGTTTATTTTGTACATAATCTGACAAGGATTATAGATATTTACTGTATATAAAATCTACAGTACATATAGCTGTCAAACAAAAGTACTATATTTTCCTATAAAAATACAATGGTATAAAAGTATAAAGTGGCAGAAAAAGAAAATTACTTGAGTAAATGTACTTACTTTCCAACATTATTTAAGACAGCCAGCCCTCATAACTTGTAATAGGTTTAAACTGGTACATTTCTTCATAATAGATATCAGCCATGTGCATGTAGTTACTGGCCCCACATCCACCCCATTCACATTAAATACATAACTGAAATAGTAGATCATAATTATGTTGCATTTGCCATCGCACCTGCTTCCAAATAGCTGTAAAGAAAAGAAAAAAAACAGACACCACACCTCCTCTGATCCTGCACATACACGTGACATGCTCAGACGAGAGACAAACGGGTCCCGCCCCCCACTGCTCTCATTGGCTGCGCCACAGACGCTGCGGATTTTCATTGGCTGCAGCGAGCGTCCCTTAAAGCCAAATTCCATTGCTGTTGTCTTAGCGATATGACGTCAAATATATCTAATATGATGAGGGTGAGTGATTTGGGGGAAAGTAGTTGAGAAGTGAAAACAGATTCGATAATGTGTTCAATGTCTCAGATTGTTCTATGTTAGCTGTTAATTGTGCGAAAGTTTCCGTAAGTTCAGTTCGTTACTGACTCATTCTGTGCTGTTATAGAAATTGTGACACGGTAATATATTAAAAACTATATAATAAGAGTAATAATTTTTAAAAAAAAAGTAGGTTATATGTTGTTGTATGAAAACAAACACTCGGATTTATTCCCACATTATTTGCTTTTTAACATATAGGGAATAAACACTCTTTTACTACTTGTTCTATTTTGACGGTGTGTGTGTGTGTGTGTGTGTGTGTGAGGGAGAGAGAGAGAGAGAGAGAGGAGAGAGAGAGAGAGAGGGGGAGGCAGCTCGTCAGATAAAGTGGGAGGAGTCTCTCACTGACAAGAGGGAGACTGGCTTTTTCTGAGTTTGTCAGCTCCCCCCTAAAATAGCAGCCAGCGCGTAAATGTGAACTGAAATTAGGTTTATATCCAGCGGAGCCACAGATATAGAGTGTCTGTACACAGCGGCTGAGTCTGGAGCGAAAGGTGAGTAACGCAAATAGAAACAGTGTTGCGGAGTGTGGCGGCTTCTACTGTCGCTCCAGAGAGTGAGAGAGAGAGAGGAGACGGAGAGAGAGAGAGAGAGAGAGAGAGAGATCTGGGAGACATTAACTAGAGCCTGTGTTTCTGTATCTATCAATCTGTTTATTATCTGCAAACAGGGGACGTTAGAATGAAAAATCCTCCTCTCTTAACATCAGTCATGTTGTGTCAGTGTCAGTCAGCTTCTCGTGCCCTGATATAAATGTTTTCCAGGGTTGCTGCTGTCTTGTCTGATAACTTTTACCAGGATTCGTCTGGAGCTCTAATACTAATAAGCTTCACTGTAGCTCCCTTCAAGGTTGAGAACTGTGTGTCTTTAAATAACAAACAAACAAACAAAAAAAAAACTCCCTCATGGTGACATCGAAAGTGTCAAGTGTTCAAACTGTGAAAATAATAATCAATGTGAGTGTAATAACACTGTTGAGGCACAACAACAGGCTGCAGTTCGCACAGGATCTGAGCTCTCATATTGACTTTATTGAATACTGTGGAAGTTCTTAAAAAAACTGCTTTAAATTAAAAAGTGAAGTTATGGTAAATTATTATTTAATGTGTTTTTTGGGGTTTTGCACATGCAGGTTTGATAAGTGCTTGATATTTGTGGTGTTGAAATCTAGATGGTGCTGGTCAGCTTGTGCACAATGACATCAGTGCACTTGCTTGTTGCCTGTTACCAGTGTATATCTATAACCTACTGTAATCTATTAAACAAGAGGAGACGAGTCTAAGCAAGTTTTATTTTGGCACTTTAACATGATTTATTCAGGTCCTTATGTCTGATCAAATATTTCCTGATTTCATTACTTTATTGAAGAGAGATGATGAGGGTTAAAGCCGAAACAAGCTCAGCTGAAACGTGTGAATTAATGTGACATGTTTTGGAGCTACTTGTCCTGATTTGACTTTTCGCTACATAAGAAGATTCCACTTTTTTGGGATGATTTTAAAGTGACAGAATATGGGACAGGGCGCTGTAAATTTCAGATAAGCCATATGAACGGTTTGGTAGCAGAGAAGTGAGGTGAGAGAGGATCTTTGTTTGCTGCGTGGTGGTTCTTTGACTCTCCGGGACTCTTGTGACCTTAACCTCTCGCCAGAGTGGGGCAATGGCCAACCTGACCTTCTCAAATGTTTCTGGTGTATGCCTACAGCAACATGTCTTATTATCAATATTGTACAGGAGAGGTAGATTTTATTCAGTTATAAATAGAAAATTCCACATACTGCATAACCTGAAATTGTTCTCTGTTCACTTCTCTTTTCACATGTTAATATATGAATTTAGTCTTTGGAAAAGTTTTGGTTGCAACTTGTAAAGTGTGTTTTGTGTCATTCGCTGGATAAAATATTTTGTAGTTCAGCATCTTCAATCTATGTATCAGCATCCTTAAAGGCTGTGTGTTGTTTACTCACTAATATTTTAAAAAGATTACTTTGCTTACAGTATTACAGTATATCCCCCAGTTACCAGGTCGAACCGATGAGAAATTAAAGCACACTTGTATTTTTCACTGTTACTGCTGTTCTGACGGCACGTACATTAACATACCAGCTGGTTGCCAGTGATTTCTAAAGCAAAGCAGTAAAGCACCCTTCAATCTGCAGTCATTAGCTTCTGTGCTGCCCCAGGCCTCACCAGTAATGGGTCTTGTTGCTCATGATCCACATCACGTGAGCTCTTATGTCTAATGTGTGGATGAGGGATTCTTTCAACGCTGCTGATATGAATATCATTTTAACAATTTATGTCGTATATTAGTCAAAGGAATGAGTGTGATGTCCGTGAAGGCCCAAATAGAGCCATCATGAATGTCTTTTTCATGCGTGCGGTGAACTGTTGCTCTAACCTCAGAGACCCCGAATGTCCTACCTTTGCCATTACGCAAACACACACTCACATATCTTGTCATGCATATATTAGATTTCTGTATCATTTAATCAATGATAGAATTATGTAGTAATGCAAGCTAGATGCTACTCCACGGTGACTACCACTGTTTATTAAATGTTTTAGCCTTGTTGCATGTTGTGTTTGTGTGCCCCTGCATGTCTCTGTTCATGCGCGTAAGTGCGTGTTAGCGTCTTAGCACAAGTTCTCAGTGGAAAGGGAGAAATGAGAGGTGGTGACGGTGTGAGGAACGGGCAGCTGCAGCATCTTTTACTGCACTCCTCATCCCACTTCAATCTCAGCTTCTCCTTCCAGGAGAAATGTGGAGTGTGTGGGCGAGTCGGATCTGCAATTAATGCTGGTTGTCAGAAAGAGAATGCTGGCGTTTACACGATGCCTCTGAATCACTGAGCGAAAGTCTTTCTCCTCCACTCTCCTCCTCCCAGGACATTTTTCCAAGGAGGACAAAAACACCAGAAAGCCGAAAGCCAAGGATGTATTGAATGAAAAATATGAGATAGAAGCTGAACATTTTTGGTCCAATAAAGAGGATAGTGTTCCTTTGATTGTTTGGTAAGCCAAGATGTTCTTTCAGCTCTAACATTACAGCAGTTATGGATGTTACCGTTGTTTTGTGAATCTATTTTTTGCATCTTTTTTTGCTTTATTTGAATAATATTTTTTGCTAAATTGAAGTAGCATCTTTACAGAGCTGGCTGTAATCTTACAGTGAGCTTTAAGTACAGTTTTCTGGCAAAAAGTGTGAACATGAAATACAGTTTCTCGGTTGGTTTGGTTGATGAAACTGGCTATTAAAAGGTACTGAAACAAAAGGAAGTTTCCATAAGTTCACAGACATTTGCATTAAGGTGACTGGAAACACTTTTTCTCTCTCAAATGAAACATGTATTTAAGTTAATTTTTACTATGCTTATTTGAACTGGTGTTTTTTTTTTGAAGATTTGTAAGATTTTTAAAGAAAAGTGACGTGATAATACTCAGGTCCGCATTGTAACTATCCCACTTTCTCTGTGACTAACAAAAGCATCTTGGTAACATGATTCATTGTTTATTGGAGATCTATCATCAATATGGAGATTCCAGCGTTTTCCTGTGAGACCTGGAGCTTGGATGCAGAATTTTGAGCCTGGCAGATAATGTTTTAGACCACAGTTAACTGTAGACTGTCCCCTGTAGACTAAAGAGAAAAGACTTGTACTGCTTTTTTTTGTTTACACACAAAAAAAGGCCGTTGTTGTACAGCAAACCACTAATCAGACCTAAATTGTGTATTTCAAGCAGAAAACTTTTTAGTCAAGACATGTTATTTTAAATTATTTTTTTTCTTTCTGAGTTCAGTTCATGCTAAATAGGTTGTGGTGGGGCCTTTGAAAAGCACTGCTGCAGAGCTGGGTTCAGTTCCTGGCCCCTCTCTCTCTGTGGCGTTTGCATGTGTTGCCTGTATGAGACAGGACGCTCATATGCTGTGATCATGAGCCATTGGTACGGGTGTGAACTGGCACTGGATGTCAGGCAACATTAACTTGCTAAATACTGCTTAACGTTGAACATGAAGTGGTTGGAGCCAAAGGAATTTTCATTTAAACATTTAAATACAGTGTGTAGACTGATACAGTTTTCAAATATCATTGAGTAAATTAATAGAACTCATACTAAAGTTATTACATGTCTAAACGAATGGTTTTTAAAACTTTTTAAAAACCAATATAATTAATAAATGGCATAATGACTGCTATAAAAACACGAGGCTCTGTCAGAAACTCTGTTGAAAGTCTCCAGTACTGTTTAGGCTCCCTAATAGGCTCATGTAAGCTCAGAGGGTGAATGTATTACTCGCCGAGGCACTGTTTGTATAGCAAGACAGCTCACAGTGACCTTTCAACTGTCCTGCCCTTGACTGAGACCTCTGGTGGTAAGCCACCTTGTTTGGCTCACTCAGCACATGTGCTGCTGAGCAGGGCAGAGCAGCTTAAGGCCGCGCCGTCTTTTCCTGTCTCCAGCGCTCTTCCAAACGAGGCCTGACCGGCGGTCTCTTCACCTCCTCAACCTGGACCACACGGGAGAATCAGCAGGAAGCTCTTCAAGCAGAGCCGCACTCTAAATCTGCTGTTAATCTGCTTTTCGCCACTATGATCCTGGTCTGTCTCTCACTCCACATCCATACCACTCGCTGATTGTGACTGTGAAGACGGACAAACACATAGCAGCCACATTAGTATCATTAAATAACATCAGTGTTACTTTCTTTCTTGTATATTTGTAATTGTTGCCTTTTTAGCCTCTCTCCTCTCAAATGAGCAGAAAGAATAGAACATGCACACTATGTGGTTTGGGAGGGTAGACTGTGGAAGCATGTGGTGGAGCAAAGGTGATGACTTTGAGAAGTCAAGTCATTTAGCACCTTTTGAAGACGCCTCCTCCTCCTTCTTTGGCTTTCTGGAGTGCAAGAAAAACCACAGTATCACACTCTGCATCATCTCAAAAGTGAGTGTGCGCCACTCAGAGGACATATAACCCAAACGTGTGTGTCCTGTGGTTTGGTTAGTCATTATTTTTTTGGCTTGTTTTCTTTTTGTTTACATGAAGAAGACATTTGCCTGAGTGGAGACGTAACAATAGAGAGCGGCTATGTGGCTCCGCAATACTGTGGCGATGATATTAAGTTGAATCCAGTATAGAGCAAAATTGTTGGAAAGGAAGTTAAGAAAGACATCTCTTTGCTGAGTTGCATTTAACTGAATTTTAATGAGAGCGAAAAAACATAAATCAAAGGAATATATTATAATCTAATTTGCTAGATCAAAAGATCTCCCATGATTGCTAATATACCCCACTGTATTGAATTCCTGATGTTCCATTGTAGATCTTAAAAAGCATCTCTCACTGGAGGTTTAATGTCTCTGGCTTTGCATAGAGTCAATTAAGTAGAAGCATCACGTACAGACAAACAATTGAATTATGTGCAAAGTAAACTTTCTTCAAAGTCTGGTAAGCTCTGTGTGATGACGCTGTTTACTGTCTTGTTACCGAGCTCTAAAACAGGCGATTTGAAACATCAGTTACAGCCTTTATCGCCATTTAATCCAGCCTCCTATTATGTTACCCAAGATAGCATGTAGTAGAGTCACTGGAGGAGTGTTTATCAATGGCTGACGTAGTAAATACAGCTGTCAGACCTGGGTGTCACAGCTCCTACTGCGAGCATGTTGACTAAAAGTCCAGTAGCTGCTGGAAGGAAGACTCAGATCTCCTGCAGCTGGAGCAGCCCCGTGGCCTCCCGAGCTGCAGGAAGGAGGCCTGGCTTGCGATATTGTTGTTTTTCATGTCTGTCTGAGAAGCCCTGTGAACCAGGGCAGCTGGGGAGGATGCGATTCCTCCCATTATTCTGCAGCACACATCGGCCATATGAAGTGGGAAGGGAAGTGACCCGGCCCCCTCTTCTCCCTGGAAGCTGCTCCAGTCCTCCGCAGGGCTCTGACTTGTAGTTCAAAGTTGTCTTCCTCTCTGCTGGTGGGGCTGAGCTCTGGCAGCATGTGCACTGCGACGCCTCATGCATGTTCCTTTTAGCTAGAGCACCAGTTTCCAAACTGTTAGACTTAGAGATACAGGTATGTCGTGTTTATGTTGTGTGTGCAGATTCAGGATATAAGAATGTCTTTTTGACCCTGCCCACCTATAGGAGGAGTGTAACCCTGGTCAAGCCATGATATCATCTCTCAGCTTTTACAGTTCAGACGGGTCCTAAACTCTTTATGGGGACATGATTTAAAAAGCTTTGCACTCTGCCAGGCCATATTTGCCATTTTAAAATTTTGAATTAGTCTTTTTAAAATGAAGGGCATTCAAAAAGTATTGTCGTTGCATCTCGAGTCTCTAGATCCCAGCTCTCTATAGTGTGACTGTGATTGTGAGTGAGGTGTTGAGTCTGCCCGCTGTTTGTGCGTCTGCCCGTCTGTCCTCTCCCTTCCTCCCAGTCCACTTTCCATCTGTGTGCTGTGGGCTGCAAATCTAGTTGAAAATGGTGTAGTGTTTCCACCAGTGAGCTGTTGCCAGCCTGTATTCATGTCAGACTGTGTTGTTCTTGATTTTGTTTCCCTCCTCCACTCAACCTCTGTCGCTGGTCCAACTGCCAGGGGTGTTCAGAACTTATATGGGGGTTGAGGAGGGAGGGAGTCGGAAAGGGGGGCATCCATCATCAACCGCTGGCCCTAGGACTCAGGACCAGAGGCTATCAGCAAACAGTTTGACTGAAAAGATTCCTGGAGAGGCGAGCGGCAGCGGGGCCTGTGGGGGTCTCTCTCTCTCTCTCCTTCTCTGTCTGTCTCCCTCTCTCTCTATCACACTGTTTGCACACAGTGTTCATGTGACAGCTAGCACACATCATCTGATTTGGGTGAAACTGTGGGCTGTAGCTGCAGAAATACCCCTCAGATTATTTGCAAATGCCGTTCATTGGTGTCAATAGATTTTCAAATTGAGACAGACAAGAGAAAAAAATCTGTCAGGTTGAGGTCAGCTTTTATGAGTAATAAAGAAAATGATGCTGTACCTTGCACATTTTTTTGTCCCATCCGGACTGTGTGAATATGGCTTTCAGGGATAGTCTGCTATTAACTAAACTGTTAACTGTTAAAACACATCATTCACAAAGCAGACTCAAATTATTCAAAATGAGAGCCGTCTCTCAATGTGACATTACAGAAACCTTACAACATAAAAGTCCATGACAGATATTCACAAAGTCAGTTTGTATACATTTTCCAGCCACTTCCAACCTGTATGTCTCACACTGTTTTTTTTTTTTTGTTTCTGAATTGGCTGAGCAGTTGCTTTATTTGAAATGTTTTACATGAAATGAAATGTGTGAATAACAGACCCATGTGAGATCATTAACAGACTAATTCTATAATAAAAAATTGTAAGAAAGAGAAAAAAAAATCAATGCTACTTTCGCTAGCCCCTTTCACTGTTGTTATGACTCATGGCCATCCTCACTGCTCAGATTGCATAAACCTTTTATGTAATGGAACACTGTGGGAAAGAGGCATCGAGTGGAAGATAAAAATGGGAAGAGAAAATCAAATATTTATTCTGAGCTTTTTAATTTTTTTTTTCCATTAAAAGCAGACATTCTCTGAAGGCAGACAGTAACTATAATCCTAAACAATATGGACTACGTGTGTGTACGACAAACTGTTGTCTTTCTGCAGCGCTCGCTATTTATTTAGTTAAATCTGCCTGCTGATCATCAAACAGCGGGGGGAGAATTGAATATCTGGAATCTCAGTGTCTAATCTGGATCCACAGTGTTTCCAAAGATGTGTTGAGATCGGCTAAATGTGCTGCTGCTGAGACACATTATGCATGACGTGCCTAATATCCTTATACTGTGGATTCCCCCTGGAGGAAGATCTTGGTTCATCTTTGCTGTTTACCATTTCTGAGTTGCGGTCTGTGCAACATCAAAAGGCTTCCATGGCACTTAACACAGCTCGCAGGGTTCCTGGGAGGGTGGGGGACTGTTGCTCCCTATGGTGTTGGCATTATTATTGTTCCCTGGTGAGAAGTCCATCTGATGATAGACAGCCATGCAAATGGACACATGCCACCGCACCACATCAGACCACAGTACCACACTGTAATGCTATGCAAATGTGTAAACCTCTAGGACCATGCATGCATTAGTTTTACTGTATTTGTTTGTCCGTTTGAAAGAAACAGAAGGAGTTACAAGAATTTATTCGAAATATTTGCAGTTTACAGCAACACACCACCTAGAAAAAGTTACGATTACAACGATTAGTCGATGAATCGCCACCTATTTCGATAATGGATTAATAATTTCATTAATCATTTCATCTCTTGGTTGGAAATAAGAAGCAATTTGAAGACTTTGAGCTCTGGGAAATTATGATGAATATTTTTACTTTTTTTTTTTTTTTTTTTTTTTTTTCATTTTATTGACTAAACCACTAATCGAGAACATAATTTGCAGATTAATTGATAATGAAAGTCTTTGTTGTAGCCCTTCATGTGACTTTATTAGCAGGAATAAAGGTGGCACAGGAAGTGTTCATCCATAAAGAGCGCTGAATCCTGATGTTGTGCCAATGCCAAGACATTCACTTGTTAAACTGACATACTGTCATAAGGGATGTTGGTGATGGAGGCCTTTTCCTCAGAGACATCATTTGTTAAAGCAACAGCGTTAATGTGAAGTGAGTAGTTAGCCATTAGTCTTGCCAATTGCATTTTACAAATATATACGTATGGTGTGACAAACTGTAGATTGGCTGATTAGAAATAAGTTGTAGGGGTCAAGAGGTTAAACTAATAGAGAAGTTTCTCAAGTCACAATAATGCTGAACTCTGAGCCCCAAATTGTGCCTCTCGTGTATCACCATTACGTTCGGGTCGCTGAGGTAAGAATCCAAGTTTCCAAAAAAAAGAGACCTTTGAAAAATCCAGGACTCATCAAACCATCTGGAAAAAAAACTTTCATAGTTTTTAACCAGTTTCTCAAATTGCAACTGCATTTCCATGACATTCAGTATGTCTTTGCTCTTTTTGTAAAATACAAGCAAAATGTCAGCCAGATATTTTGTATGAAAATATGGAATATTGGAAAAAACAAACAACAAACATTAACAAACATATATATGATAAAACATTTGAGGATTTATGACATTTCCAGCTACCACCTTTGTTTGGATTAGAAAAAAGAGGCCAAACTTGGGAAACAGGTTAAAAATTGTTTTTGTCGAGGGCTGAATGAAATATTTTTTCTATATTGTGAAATATCTTAAGTATTAAGTATCGTTAAATGACCTTCTGGATTTTTCAAAGATTAGTTTTTGCAAAAGTCGGATGCTTTGCTCTGTGACTCGAATGTAACGGTAATACTTCAGAGGCACAAACTAGGCCTAGTAGGACACTATAGCGGCTGTACCATACGTCTAAGATATCACGCTCGTCAAGCGCATACATTTTTAATGAGACATAATTCATCACCCCGCGCTTGCATCAAGGAAGTTATCATCATTTTCTTTGTTCATAAAAGTTTCACTCAAATACGCATCAAGGGATTTACCTTGAGGAGGAGAGTAGCTTTTCTACATGAAATGGATATAACTGTTAGGAGAGGGTCATCTCTTTATCCTTGAGAAACTGAGAATCCATTCATTGGCTGGGCTCGAAAACCTGACTGACGCAAATGGATCATTGGGAATAGAAGTGTCCCAGCAGTAATTATGTTACAACGCCGCTGCGGTGGAGGTGGGATGGGATGGGCGCGGGGTGCTTCTTTTAGTCTTGTTTCCCTTACATCTTTCCACATAGTTAACACAGTCATACTGTCTTCTCTCGCCACTCTCTGTCTGACTCTTCCTCCTCCCCCCCTCTCCCCACTCCCTTGTTTTCTTTCTGTCTCATTTTCATACACACACCTGCTATCAAACCCAAACACACGTGAAGTGCAGTGGAAAGTTTCTGACTAACATTTATCCTGCTCCGTTGAGCTGCCGCGTCTCGTCCCTCTGTCGAATGTCTCTTAAAGTAAGGAAAAAGTTGCTGGCTGATCATGTCACCTATTTGTCAGCGTTGTCTTCCTGGCCTCTTGATCCCTGCTGCCTTGAAGCTAAAGCAAAAATGTCTGTTTCATTTTTTTCCCCCTGCTATCCAGGGCTCTGTGGCTCTAAGTCAGTTAAAAAAGAGACATGAAATTAATGTAATGTCAATGGCGTTTTCTCATGAAACCCCAAGGCACTTAGTCAAAGTCACCTTGCATAGTCCTCTCATCCCCTGACAGTACTGTGAGAGTGAGATGGAGGATGTCTGTCTGGTAATACTGTCAGCACATGATGTCTTTTGGTTATTGGTTGTTATATCCACTCGTCGTCATTCAGATTTTGTAGATTAGGTACGTGTCCGGTATTTATGCACAGAGCGACATCGTTTCCATTCAGTCGCCTGTATTACGTGTCCTACAATGAAGCACTTTCTCAGCGAGAACAGGTTCATCCTGTGGGGTTTTCTTTCCTTTTGATGTCATTTTGGAGGTGATAAGTAGCTTTCTGTCTCCTGGTCCCCGTCTTACAGCACCATCCCCCAGCCCAAGCAAGGTGCTAGCAGCATGGAGGATTGTTTGAACTTGCATTGATCCAATGTGGGATTACAGCTGGGTCATTGGAGAGTTGGACTGAGCTACCAGTCATCAGGGCAGATTAACCACTTGCTGTCTGCCTGGCTGCCATTTCAGTGCAGGCTCTTGCTGCTGGCTTTGTGACTGTCCCCACTGTGCAGGTCACTGTCTCCTTTTGAACAATGCATTCGTATGTTTCACTTGAGTCCGTTTCAGACTCATTTAATATTTAGGGGAAACATATGGCTTCGTGATGCTGTATGACCTTCTTACATGGCTTTAATTCTGTGAGCAATTTGTGAAACACTTACCAGTCTTAATTTTACAATCTCAACATTTTGGCCTGCAGGCTTTTCTTTTGTACGTATATGTATTTGATTTTCTTTCATCACCTTCAAGGTATTCATATTGTAATCATTTTACCCTCTCCCTTAAATGTTATTTAAATCATTCTCCGGTACGAGAAGTGTCACCCCAAGCAATGCTTACAGAGGAAGTGGAAGTGCTGCAGAAAGTCTGCGTTGTGTCCCTGCACCTCTCACTGCATTTCTCAGAGCCTCCTTTTTCACTTTTTTGTTCACATGCCCTTGCGATAGCTCTTATTAATTATATCTCATTAGTTGCCTTGGAAACTGAGGTGAGGGAATGTATAACATGAGTTCAAAGAAAGAGAGAAAGAAAAAGAAAGAAAGAAAGAAAGAAAGAAAGAAATCATGAGAAAACGCCGGCGAGAAAGAGAGAAAGAAAGACGAGGGGGAGGGTTGAAAAAGAGGGGATGGAGAAAGTGGTTGTTGAGGGATCAGCCGTGTGTCAGATTAGCATCAGGAGACATTAACACTAGTGATGCTGCTGGGGCCACAATCCTGCCTTTCACTGCTGGAGAGGGAGATAAGCGCGCTCTCACAAAAGGGAAGAGGGAGAGAGCGTGAGAGGGCTGGCTTGCCTCCACTCCCCCCAGGCCAACAGCCCCATTTACAGGTACAGCACCTCCTGATGAAAGCAAGAACAAAGAGGTGGATGTTCATTTCCTACCGCGCTGGTGTCAGGGCTCCATTGAAACAAATCGGTAAAACTGTGGATTTAGGCCGCTCCGCTTTATGCCTTCAGTCTGCCAGGAGCTAATCATATCTGAGCCACAGTGTTGACGCTTTGAGTTCGATACACTTTTGAACGTCGTCATGGATTATTTCACAGAATCCCCATATCAATGCACATCAGATTACACGCATGAGGCTGTTGCGTCCCATCAGACGTGTAGTTCTCAAGTCACAATCATGTTGTTTCAATGTATATTAACTCGTGTTGTGAGAGCTGTGATTCATTCTTATGTAACCGGTGGAGTGTTTTTGGATAACAAGGAAAGGTCTCTGCCTACTAATTGTAAAGTGAGTGGCTGAGAGCAGTGTGTGCACGTCGTCCAGCCCGTGTAATGATCCTTCCAGTAAACATAATAAGCACACAGAGCGAAGCCACAAGAGATGAGCCTCTGTTGTTGTTTAGTCTCGTCCTCACAGTCAGGACGGTAATAAGGGGAAGGATCAGAGGGGAAGGGTGTCCCCAAGGTGGTCCCTCCCTTTCTTCCTCCTCTCCGTCTCTCCCAGGCTCCCTCCGACTCCCCCCGCAGAGGGCACGTAGAAGTGTCCTGAATAACAGGAAGTGGAGGGGCAGGAAGTTGAGTCTTGTCTGCCCACGGCCTGTGGTAGGATACTGGGGCTAACGCTGCCTCGCACAGGAAGAGCAACTGTCACGGCTATGCTCGAGACTTTGGCTGCTGTCCATCACCTTCAAAGAAGTGCAGGCACATAGTGGGCACTTCTTAACAAGTCAGATAGGATGAATTTTCAAATCACCTTTAATATATTAGATTTTATTTGGACATTTGAGATGATGATGGGAAGAGATTATGGTAGATTTAGTTATTAGTACGGTTTTATTACATTACGAATGTAGAGAATAACACTGGCCTCATTTTTGTCCATTAGGTAAACCCTGCAACATAAATCTACTATGTAATTTAGTTACCTTTTATATAGGACAACAGTTGAGGGAGTAATGCCTCAACTTTGTGGGGAGTGAACACAGGCTCAGGAGCAGAAAGGGAGGAGGACGTGCTGGATCCAGTAATTACACTGGGAATTGAGCATGTTTTATTGATTGTGAAAGGGCCAGGCCTGTCACCAAGCCTCCCTGTGTCTCCATGGTCCGTCTTGGGGGAGGAGGAGGAGGAGGCAGAATGTCCCTCCTGTCACTTGACCAGTCTCACACCTCGTCATGGAGGATCAAAGCAGCTCTGGTCAGAGACGATAGTAATACCTAGTTACTTTTATAGATGCCGCGCATGCCGGACGGGAGGTGCAGTAAGGCACGGACTCGTTCTGTTGGACATGTCATATTGACTTTCTGTCAAGCCGATGTGGTCGTTCCTATAGCGACATATTCTCTGCACATTGATTTATGTTTTACAAATGTTTGGTAAGCAACTTTCAGAAGTGCTGGACTGGTTTATATCAAAGTGGATCATATCAAGGTCTTTTAAAAGAGTACATGATGAGATTCAGTTATACAATGCTTTGTATGAATAAACTAGGGATGCACTGAATTCTTCCAAGACATCAATTTTTTTCTTTGCAAAAATGCAAATGGTTTCTTTAAGTGCAACATCACAATGTATGCGCCTCAAAACAACAGAACATAAACACCATAAAGTTTTTTGCAGGTACAGGTAGACCTTACAGATCTTCAGTCCTAATGCTGCATTCACCGTGCGCCCACATGGAAAAGGTTTCCCTGGGTATAATTACATGGTGCTCGGTCTGTTTTGCCAGACCAAAACAGATCTGTCAGACAATGTAGCTCATCCAACTGTGTTCTTGTTAAACACGTTAAAATGTATTCCATCCATGTATTTCAAGATGTAAAACAACTTCCCAACTAAATGGCCAGAAAATGTCTGAATCTACTGATGGAAGTACAAGATGGTGGACATCTTTGACAGTGTTAACTAATCATGTAGGTCACTTCTGGAGTCACAGAAAAGGCCTACAGCTGCCTTCGCATTAAAATATATTTATCATGCAGCACATGCAGGAAGTAGCAAAGTACCGGTGGTAACTTTAAGCACCTTATTTTACTGCTTTAAATGAATGGAAAGGAACAGATAACTGTATTTAATGCATGACTTTTGGATGATAATTGATCCACTTAACAAGGTCTGCACCAATGGCGATCCAACAAGTCGGGCTGATACATCCCCACAACAAACAAGGGTGATAACCTGAACTGTCATTATTTGCAGTAAAATATATTTATGACTTATTGAGGTTGAACTTTTGCTGTAGGCTTCCTGTTTACATCAAGTATCAACCATGTGGTTGTACATATTTGAGGTGGCCTCATGTTGTCCTTCCTCTGCTTCCAGGCTCAGTTTGCCCCGTTTCCTTTTCTCCTTTTATGTTTATCACTTCGCCTTCATTTCTTACACTCACACAACACACACACACACACAAAGAGCACATGATTTAGGCCATAAACAGATACTCTGTCCCGTTCTAACACTCAAGACAAGTCAGAGTGTCACGCACAAACATGTACTCTGCTACAGTACGGACATTGTTCTCTTTGTAATCTGACCATCTTCTGACATGTCTATTTGGGTGGTGGTGCCAGCTGCAAATTTCTCACTTAGTTCTGGAGAAAGAAATTGCGTTATTTGATCTACAGTGAAATATGTTGTGATATGATCAACCGCAGCGTGAGGTTACAGTGATTATTCAAAATGAAGTTTTGTCAGCAAGACGTTTGAGCTTTCGAGTGACTTTTGATGAATGTGGACACTAAGTTGGGAGCGCGACACACCTGCAGTCCGAAGGCCCTCTCAGCTTGTCATTTTGTATCTGTGTAAGAGAAATGTCATGACACAGTCTATTATGCCTCTAGACTTGAACTGTCCTACTGTGGCAGCTCATCTGTTTAAAGAGAGGAAAAAGATGTGCGCATGCGTGTGGATGTGTGTCCCGATTCTCTCTGATGTTCGGTTTCACTGGACTTTTACAAGAGTCTGGACGGGGTGAGTTTTTAGAGGAGCAGATGGATATTTTAGATGGGACACACTTCTTACACTCATGTTACATTGATGAACACATTCACATATGCTCTCAAAGAACAAAATCTGCTGTGGTCAGTTCAGAGCAGCCTCAACAGATGATTATAGATAAGTCCACCTCAGATCAGCTCCTTCAAATCAGCACCAAATTCACATGTAGACGCACTATGGATAAGACTGTAGAATATTGAACGAAAGATAAAATACACCATAGTGGTAAGTTGTCAAGTTCATCACTTGCCTTTTTAGCTTGTTTGACACTGCGCCATGAAATCTATTTTAAAGAACCTCAACCATCCAAGATATAAGAAAGAAAGAATCAAGATTGCTTCAGCATTATAGTAACTCACCACCTCCCATTTCAGTGAATATACTGAAGGTCTCAGTATTATATCAACACAATAAATGGTTATGAATATATGGTTACTTGTATTACTATGACTTTGAGGATGGCTCGCGTATGTCTTTGTTCGAGCTGGATCCCCCTTCCTGACCTCCCTCTAATTTGAACACTGCTCTGTCAGTGTTTGTGTGTGTGTGTGTGTGAAATGGTGAATGAACAAGAACATCGTCATTCTCCCTGGCCTGTTGTGATGTGGTTTGGGGAAATTCTTTGTGGGGGTTAAGGTGGTTAGTTTCCTGGCTCAGACAGCCGTGCGTGGGTAGTTAGCGAGGTGATCTTAGTCAAGTTTGCCTACAGTGGAGCCCCGATTCAGACAGCCAGACACCATAATGCCAGTCCATCTGTAACCCATAATGACTGTGTGCCACTGGAACTGGTCATTTTCGTTTTCACTGCCAATTCGGCCCCTGGCTTCCTCGCCTCACAACTGCTGACTGCATCTAATGGCCTGAGTTGTTAACCTTTCTACATTTGTACTCATAGGGGAAATGTAGTTGTTTAGACATTTTCTATTTGCTGGGTGTAAGTGATGGATGCGCCTCCAGGGAGGGGGCTATATCTCTTCTTGTAGAGAAGCAGAGACAGGACAGAGTTAGATGTTCTCTGGGGAACAGTGCGGTCTGAGCCACTGGCCAGGTTACAAGCTCATGTGGGAATACACCCCCCCCTCCTCAGCCCCCACGGCTTCTCCTCCGGCCCAGGAGATTTCATCTACTGTCAACCCCAGACTGGGTGCTCTCTTAATCATTTTAAGAGCAAAGCTGGCATCAGGGTGGGTCAGCTGAGGAAGAGTAAGGAAATATTGCTGTTCTGTTTCTGCAGGCAGGGAAAGGAAGACAAACTTCTTCTACAAAGGTGAACATAGCTTTGTAAAGCTCGATTATAACAGATAGAGATTAAATGAATCTAGTTGTAGTAATTACAGCAGAAGTTTGACATTTTTGGGAAACATAGTTATTCGCTTTCTTAGATGAAAAGATTTATACCAGTTTATACCAAATGACTGGAAACAAAGTCCGAAGGGAACAGAATCCACCTACCAGCAGCAATAATCACTTTAACAGTGAAAAAAAGTGTAATGTCAAACTATTTATTTACATTATTAGCTTCTAACACACAGCCTTTATAATGATCAATTTACTCACTATAAATGGTTCCAAATCGTGGTGAAAGTATTTTGATCATGGTTATTCTGCAGAATGTGTGTCACCAATAATCATGTACAGTTCAATACAACTAGTCAGAGAGTCTTGTGCAGCCGCCGCCCTGTAAGTGCGAAGCCGTCTTTCATTGACTTCAGCAGCGGCTCAAGTACAGCAGCCGAGGAGATAAGGTTCACGCCATGTGGGTCTCATACTTTCTGAATGTGCTTGAGAACAGAAAGCAGAGCCCTCCGGTGCTTTGAAGTGCCTAAGGAGACATTGTTGAGTGTCAAGTTAACTTTCTGCCCCCCCACCCATCTGTTTTTCTGTCCTCTTGCAGATTGTGGTGCGGTTTGTCGAAGAGCGTATTCTGAAGTAAAGAAGAAAGAAAGAGCGTATACAAGAAGAGAGACTGTTGCACGATGTGCTAGGAGAGCGGGGGACGAAATCGTGTTGTTTTTCTGATATTGTCGAGGCGTCAGAGAGACCGCAAAGGACGCAGCCATGGGGCGGAAGAAGATACAGATCACCAGGATCATGGATGAGAGGAACAGGCAGGTGAGTGTCAGAATTTCATTTATTTTAATTATCTTTCTGTCTTTCTAAAGCTTCAGAATACGGCAATATCATCTCATTGTATCATCTTATTTTACACGTTGCTACTGTTTCCTTCTTTTGCGTCTGAGAGAACAGTCTGATCTGTACCTGTCTGAAGGTTACAGCCTTCTTCTATTTTCCTTCCTGCCTTGGACCAGAGTTCAGCAGCTGTCATGGTGTGCATGGATCTAAACAGACATACCTCCCTCCCCAAAGTCCCAGCCAGCTGAACAGGGACCATGACATTTCTTTGTCAGTGCGGTCATATTTACAGACATGATTCCCCTGCCACCCTGCAATTTCAGCCAGAGAAGTTGATGAGGCAGCAGGAGCGCTGGGCTGTAGCGGGGGCCTCATGGCGTGGGAGTGAACTGAGGGTAGCGAGGAGCACAGCGGGCCTCCTGTGGCCTCCCCACACTGTAGGGCTTGTCCCCTGGCCTGGCAGTATGGCTGGGCCCCGTCGCTGTAGCCCTATGTGTTTGCAGCTGTTTGGTAGTAATTAGGAGCAGCCACTGCACCACAGCACCCTCTCATTTGCAGGGTGGGTCAGCAGGACACACAGCACCCTTCTCTGCCTCGGCTGCACTGGTCCCGGCTAGCCGCAGAGAGGGAGAGAGCTGGAATTCACTCTGTCTCCTCGCGTTAAATATAAACTCCTAAACAGCAAAACACTGTACAAAACAACCTGGGTCTGTTTGAAACAAGAATAACAGGCTTGGATATCTATAGCAGGAAGGCTGGGTCGGATTTCTTTTTAGCCACGCTTCCGTTGATTTAAGAGCTAAGTTGAGGAAGCGTGAGCGCAGGTTTTGACAAATTATACCAATCAATGAAGATGTGTAGGTTTCCCATAGCAAAATAGAAGGCATCTCGTTAACACCTCCTCAAAATATCATTTGCATTCCTTCACAGGTGGAGCAACTTTTTTTTTTGCAGTGCACACAGAAATATAATGGAAGTACAGTAGCGCTTCCTCCTCTGAGGGTATGAACATGATACGGTTCGAGCCAATCTGTACTCCGACTGTGTCTCTGTCTGTTACCGCGAGGCGAGCAGTTCAGCCAAGTGCAAAACAAAAATCCACACCGTGGGCCAATTATCAGTATAACACCTGGCTCTGGGTGGGATCCAAACAGGAGGGCAGGAGTAGGAATCACCCCTGGCTCATCGCTGGTATCTACACTGTATGCAATGACCTGTGACATCCAGGGAAGAAAAGAAAGACAGAAAATTACATGAAAACAAGTCGTCAGCTGTTCACTAGGTGAGCGAGTTAACCCTTCAGATGATCCATTCTTTATACCGCAAATGTGAGTGGAAGACATTTGGGCTGCATTGTTTCACAGAAAAGCCGAGCTGCAGAGAGAGACGTTGCTTATTATTAATGCGTCTCCCAAACTCGAGTGTTTGCATCAGATTATAACGTCTCACTGTATAATAAGTGAGAAAGTTTATCAGCAGAACGCAGGCAGTTCAGTTAGCATTTAGGTTGGTTTTAGCTGGCTCAGCAGAGAATCTGCTATGACAATAGACCGCCGTGCTAAAATAAAGCTTTGGTATGAAGTGATGTATGCGTGTGTATCTTCCTCTCCTTTTTTTTTTCCTGGGCCATGAAGCGCTCAGTGCCATCTCCCTGGGGCGTGCTCCTAACCAAGGGAATAGCCATTAGCATATGGTCCCCATTGTCGGGAGACAATTTGAATCTTTATCTACGCCGCTCTGCTGCTAGCTATCCATACTCATAGCATTAAAATGAAAGTCCTTAAGTGGGCTAATTAGATAGTATTGCTGCTCGGGATGTTGTGTGGGGACGACGGGGACTCCCTTGCATTATCACTGCAAGTACTTTAACAGCCGTTAACCTTTCAGGATTTATAATACAGATCGTGGCAAAAGGCTTAGAAGGTCTGTAATTGCACGATCTATCAGGAATTGTGAGTGTAGAGTTGAGACAGGCGGTGAACTTGGCTTTTTAAAATTTTGCTTCAAGTCATGACCTACAGTGTACAATGACACATTTTCATAATTCAGACTAATGAAGTATATTGTGCAAAAGTGACAAGTGAGATAAGATGAAAATGAAAATATTGGACTGTTGTTGCATGTGTGAGTTAGACCTTTTTGTACAGTTTTCTGTTCACACAAAAGTGTGTGTCCCTGCTGTGTGGCTTTGCGGAGGTGTACAGAATGAGACATGAAGGCAGCAGAGGTCCGGTCATGCATACTGTAGGACGGTAAGGAGCCAGTTCCTGAGACATGCCCTGCATAAGTGATGGTCCTACAACACGGCGACACAGTCATCAGCCAGCCTGACATGCTGATTGCAAATGAATGCTAGATAAGACAACATCACCTCCCTGGTTGATTCTCCTCATTTACAGTATTCACAGCAATTATTACCCTTTGAGACACAGACAGGCATTTATTATACACTATTATCTAGCATTCACATTTTCACCATCTCCCTCTCTAGCGTACCCACACGTACAGTGGAATCATATGGGCCAGTGAAATTTGGCCTTGAGTATCTGTTGTGTTTTGACTTGACAGGTTTGGAACTCGTGAACCGCACAAAATAACAGCAGAGCCAGTGGCACTCCAGCATTTCCAGACTCTTTCACCTGCTTCTCAGAGCAGCTGTCATGGTTTGCGTGGATCTACTGGGGGAATTTTGGTGGAGAAAGGAGGATACGCATTAGTCTTGTAAGTTAGTGTAGGGGAAGAGGCTGGCGTAGCCTAGTGAGCAGTGTCTAGTGACGTCCTCTGGATGCCATTAAGCAGGCTCACTGGGGGTAATTGCCCAAGTCATTAAAAGTTTGATGATTTTGCTGCTGGGTGGAGGGTTGCCTGCCCTTGCTGTGGCTCATTTTGGATTTTGCTCTGGCACTTCAGATGCCTGTAGGCACAGTGCAGCTCTCTCTTTCTCTGTCTCTCTCTCACTTTCTCTCCAGGGAGCAACACAGCACACAGCTCCCATTTTTCAGCCTTCACCCATTCCTGAAGTTCTGAGCGGTCGTCATTATTTTTTTGACAGGTAAAGAGCTTGTTGATAGACCATGGACAGAACAGAGGAACACTGTTAAATGTGACAGCCAGTGCATATATTATCATTGTTCAAGATGATATGTAGTTTCCATAAAACTGAAGCTGAAGCAGCAAAACATGAAGTTTGGTGATGGCGATTGTATTTTTGCTGAAATGCTCACGCTCTCCAATGATGCAGACTTACAATTTTACAATTACAATTAATTCAACAAGCCAATTGTTGTCAAACCGGGTCATTCTCGTTATTGATTAGAGATGTCTAGGAAACCTGCATACGTTTCGTTAACTGGCATGTCACCCTCTCTACTAAACAGGATCAGTCACGGCTACTGTAGGTTTCAAGGTCAATCCCACCCAGTAGGCGAGGCCTTTGCGCCCTCAGTTGTCCACATGGGGATCCTGGGGCTGTCCTTTCTCCCACTGAGAGCTGATCCAGGCAGACAGTCACGGTGGCCCTGGCCTGTCTCCCAGGCCCGTACACTCGAGCGCTGCATAGCCAGGGCAGCAGCCACAGGGCCTGGGTCACTCTGCCAGCTGGTGCCAGACCTCTCTGACTCTCAAACCCACTCTCATGTCTGCCATGGGGGCCATCAGAGGTGACATGAGGTTCTAATAAGGCTGCTAGCTCCTCACCCCTCTGAAGGTGTTAGTGACTCAAGCATCTCCTGCCATGCCCCAGTCACAGCTGCACTCTGAGTCCCAGATGTCTTGTTTGTCATCTTGGCACCTCTGCCTGAGGACAGACATTGATAGACCTTATGATTGACACGTCAACTCTGTGTGGATGTGTGTGTCGGGGTCTGTTGTAGCATATGCTATTATATACTATACAGTTTTCTGTGGCAGGGTGTCTCCTGTGAAAGATGAAAACAATAAAACAAAAACTGAGTATTACAGTAATAGGTGACAGGCACATATGCTCATGATATAGATTTTTGATGCATTTGTCTCAGGACAAGCTCAGAAATATTTGCAATTTTACACATAAATGGTTGCACTTGACACACTGAGTTATCAGTTATGAAAAAGAAAATCTGCAACTTTGCTCAGCATGTGCAAGTGACAGAAACTAGTGAGCCCAGTTTCTTCAGAAGGCAAATTTGCTTGTTGCTGTTTAACTCAGATTTGTGTAATTTTCCCTTGTGTTTCAGTTTCAGTTACCACTTGAATCTACACCTTCTCATGGTGTAGACGGCATGCTTTGCTGCAGCAGCACAGATTTCGACCAATATGATTTTCACAGAAAGATCTTGTATAGTGCAGTGTAAAATTTTTTGTTTTTAGAGCATTGTTAGCTTGCAGGAAAAAAACATGTGAACCTCATACCCAAAGTATAAGGAACTGAATTACCAAGCTCAATTAAAGCTCAGTAAACACAGGTAATGGTGATGGGGCACTTGAGAAGAAGTTGGGAATGCAGAAAGTGTGAATTGAGATCAGAATTACCACCTCATCTTGACATTGTGAGAGCTTCTTTAAAGGTCAGGATTTTCAGCCTGGCGCAGCCATGAAATGCTTGTATAGTCACTGATCTCCCTGGTATTGTGTGAGCTGTTATAATGACCTTATCAGAAACAGAGGAAGTTGGAATCACTCCAGTTTATTGGAAGTTTAAATGTGGCCTCCCTTCTTTTTTTGCCGTGACATTTCATTTCTCAGAAACGCTGTAAGATGCACTGGTACTATGGTGCAACGCAGCTCTACAATACTGAAGCTAATCCTGTCATTGTGAATTACATGAATTAGTCAGGGACGGAGACTACATGTGTACCACGTCTTGCTATAGGAGCGACTCACATTTTTAAAACCACATTGAGTGCCTCTGTGGGTGTCTTTGACTTGGTGAACTATAGGAAAACTCTGCCAGTGAACCTCCCACTTGACCTCAAGGATGTCTGTGGTTTTCCACTGTCTCACCAGTCACCCCAGAGAAGATGGGGGTGGAGGGAGGTTATGTTTGTATATGTTGGTGTCTGAGCTCAGAGCAGTTTTTTTGTCGTGACTTATCAAATTACGCTTGACTTCTTACATATTCCAGCAAAAGGAAAAATAGGGCAAAATTGTACAAAATAGCCTCCTTCTCTCCCTATTAAAGCTAACTGTGTAAGTACAGAAGAGTAATGTGGTCGTCACCTTTAATGACTGTGTGAGCAGCAGCTGGCTTTTGTAGATGTACTGTGTCTGGGGCTGGGGCAAGGACCGAGTCTCAGTGCTGCTGCCGAGGTTGAAATGAAGCGGTGCCTGGGTCAGCAGCCCTGCACTCAGCACTCTGCCATGCATCCAGGTGGAACAAAGTCCTCGCTCAGCGTCTCATCCTGGGCTTCCTGCTGAAAGGTGACATCTCCATGGCTTAACAGCCACATTCATCTGCTAAAGAGCATACAATTTGTTAATCATTTTCCCACATAACAGCCCCTGCTTTCCAGTTGGTTAGGCAAACAAACAAATATGCAAGCAGGCAAATGAGCGAGTGGGCAGCAATGGTGTTTAGTCAGACGAGACTAGTATCATCTGGTTAGAACTGCAGGTGCGAAGTGGGTAGAAAGGAGACCTGAGACTGGTCAAATCAGATCTCCTCAGCCGACTCCATGCAGCGATCCACCTTGAGAAAATCATCCGAACGACGCGCACGAAACCACACAATGCTTTTTCTGCTCTGCCAAACTCACTCGAAGACTTTATGTGTCTGCGATTTGTAAGGAAACATGTCATTTGATTCAGCTTCTCCTGCATTTAAACCTTGTCATTTCAAGAAATGTCATTTTAGAATTCGGTTTTGTCGTATGAGCTCGACTAACATGGACGCATTGGATAGAAAATGACACGAGGACAGGCTCCTCCATGTCTAGAGCGGGAATAATGGTCCCGTGTAATTACCTGTAGTGTGGAAGATTTGAAATTCATTTATCACAGTTGGAGTGACCCCACTGCCTCAGCGGTTACACAGACACTATGCAACACATAGGATTATACTGCATTATAACAGTTAAAATGAGGGTATAGCCGCAAGCTGTGACCAATTAAAGTTGAACAAAGCCAGCTCATCTGCTCAACTCCTCTCTTAGTAGGTCAGTGAAACTGATGGAGAACACAGACACATGCACTCCTCTGTGGCTCTGAGCACAGCTTTTACCGGCACATCCATGAGCCACGTTGTATAACGCACATTGAACAAGACACATGCAGTTAAGGAAAACATAAATCTGAAGGCGTGATTTCAAATATACAAATTTTGAAGCTATTTTCTGCAAACAACCATTACAAAACCGAAGGAGAAAACAGCTGCGTTTCTGTCCTCCCTCCTCGTGAGTGATGTTTTCAGCTTGAGAAATGAGTGTAGCATACTGTAAAGAGGTGGTCTAACATAATGACATGTGTGTATGGGTTTGAAGCAACCACAGAGGCAGAGCTGCAGAGATACAGGACATAAAGTCACTTTGCAGAGAGGGTTGCATTACCATTGGAGTGATGTATGACCCGAAGTCCCATCTGAGGGCTCATGTTACAAGGCTTATGCTGCGCTACAGAGATAGCTTTCCGTATATGGAGTCAGGGGCTACAGTAATGTATGGACCCCTGTTGTTGCCAAAGCTCTGACTCAGCTCGCTGACTCGTGCCTCTAACCCTGACCTCTGTCCTGATAACTAGACATTTCAGACATGCACTATGTCATTGCAATCATTTCTAAAGGAGGACTGATCTTGTTATCTGTCACCTTGGTTACAGTAACATTGTTGTAGCATAATGAGACTGTTAATACTGTTATTTTCCTGCCTTAGTCGACATTGTACGCTCCAGATGAGAGTATTTGTTTTTCAGTCGAAAGTACATTTATTCCATTGATGTACTTCAGTAAAATATTTTCTGTACTACCTCTGTACCAGTATTTCCATATTATTCTACTTAAGTCTACTCCATTACGTTTCAGAGTGAAGTATTTTATTTTTGACACCACTACATTACTCTGACAGCTATTCTTACTTTTACAGATTTTACAATACAAAACATACTATACTCAGTTAATAAAATATGATGCTGCTATGGTTGACAGTAAATGAAAAACTTCAAATTAGCTCCACCTCGACCAACTACAATATTGTAAAGCTGCTTATATGTTACTACAGCAGTAAATTTAATCCATGAAATAGTTAATAATATCATGATACATAATGAGTATTTTTACTTGGGACACCTTTAGTACTTTTTGCTGATAGTACTTGTACTATCAGCAAGTACTCGAATGGAAACTTCTACTTATGACTGATGTATTTTTACACTCAGGTGTTGCTACTTTTACTTGATTAAAAAACTTCTTCTGCCTCTGACAGTTGTACAATAAACATGGAGTTGGAGAAATAAACTAAAGCCTTCTGTTATAATAAGAATGAACAATTACCCGTCCATGTACAAATTTCTCTTTTGTTTGCTCCTCTCTGCTCATCTTTTGAATTTGGAGAATCAGTTTTCCCCTCTAATGGACAGTTTTGTTTTCTGTGTGTTCCTCAGGTTACCTTCACAAAGAGGAAGTTTGGCCTGATGAAAAAGGCCTATGAGCTGAGCGTACTATGTGACTGTGAGATAGCCCTCATCATTTTCAACAGCTCTAACAAACTGTTCCAGTATGCCAGCACAGACATGGACAAAGTGTTGCTGAAATACACAGAGTACAACGAACCCCATGAGAGCAGAACCAACTCGGATATTGTAGAGGTGAGTGAGAGTCGCCTTCTTACTTTGTGAGGAAAAACTTCTTTGACATCATGCCTTTCCTCTCAAAAACTTTCTCTTATTCATGATTTGTTATACAAAACCTACATTCAGATTTACCATATTTAGGCTAAATGTATTATTTCAGTACTAGATTCAAACTATAAAATATATTCATTATTAGACAACTACAGGTTGAAGAGTAAATTCTCCGAGGGTAAAGTTTTAAACACACAAGAGTGAGGAACAAGTAACAGTTTCCTTCTCGTCACCATTCAGATATGGCACAGGAGGTCTGCACTCCCTGATAAGTTCAGCTCCTCTTGTGCCCAACAGTCAATGTGGAAAACCTATCTCTACACACTCGTACGCACAGTAGCTGCTGACCACTAGTGCTGACTCTGTTTCCCATAGATATTGTACCTGTAGGGCTTCGTTCTCTGGCCACTCCTCATCACAGACCGTCGGCTCTGCTATTGCTGCAGTGAAAATACAGTGTTCAGTACATTCCATACTGCTCCATAAAACTCAACAAGCACTTGGGTTTCCTGGCAGCTCCTGCATGCCCGGGGACTAGCGGAAGAGTAAGCCACTTGTTATGCCAGTATACAAAACTGTCAGCCAAAAGTGTAAAAGCCAAAGTAAATGAGAATGATTAGGGATGCATCCTGTTCCAAACATCTTTCATTGGCACACGTGTTGGTTTCTCGGCTTATTCAGGATCTGCTTTAAGAGGCTGGTATCTTCACGCTGGCTAAATGAAAGCATATACAATGTATGTTAATGCCTATTGATGAAACCATGACACTGCTAGTGTGGCTGTTATAGCTGTTATTTGAAATACACTTAGACCGGCTTCTTCTGCACTAAGATACTTTTTTATTAGACAATGCAGACTGCTGCATCGCAATACTTTTACTGCCACCTGCCCACTAAAACGTACGACATTTTTTATTACTGCGGCCCAATTAAGAGACATTAAGGGTTTAAGATGGGCGAGATTGAAAAATTTCAAGAATCCCAGCTTTGGAATAGACTTTCACTTGGAGGAATTAGTGAAATTACATGCAGCATAAAGGAGTCAGCTGTGGCCCATTATCTTTTATTCATGCTGCTGCTGCTTGTGAATTACCTGCTTGGCAGAGCTGCAGAAGAGTGCTCTGGCATCCAGTAGACTCATGCAGTCACTCCTCCATCAGGGGCCCTCAGAGCAGAGCAGGGGCTCACCTGCATAAAAAATACATGGATACATTCCTCACTTACGTAACGGTGACCACAAATTTGTTTTTGCCCTGACTCTGGAAGCTGTCTTATTTTAAACAAGCAAACACAACGACATCTCATGCTCAGAATCATTATGGGGTTATTCACCTCAGGCTGTTATATCACATATATCTGTGGTCTACTGGTGTGTGTTTATGTTGACAGCGTGGTGTAATTGGAGTGTACATTGTGCATAATGTAGCACCAGTGGTCCCATGCAGTTTTCCCAGTTTGCCCTTCTGGCTACTCTCAAGGAAGCTGCCCCACACTGCACAAAAGGCGAGAACAAGCCACTGTTGTCCCCGCTCATTCGGGCCAGCATCTTTGCAGATAAGCACAAATCCCCCTCTGCCTGCTGGCTACGTGGTCAAGGTTCAGAAATGAAGAAGCAGAGCAGAAGTAACCAACCTAGTCCTCTTCATAGCATCACCACACAACCCCTCTATTCACTTGGCCAGAGAGCCGGTGACGGAGATGGTTGATAATCTCGATAAAGCTCTGATTTGATCATATTTACGATCTAATCTGAACTGAAGAACTGAAGATCTTTGCGTGCTACATGGAGGAGCGGACGCATTTGTGTTGAAGGGAAGAATCCCCCTGTTTATCCAGTGAAATGGGCCTCACATGAAGACACTTACACTGGACACTTATCTAAGTTTTAAATTGTGTTAAAGCAATCTCTGCCATGCAAACAATCATGTGCTCATTTGTCCAGTTTGGGAGGCCTGAAAAACCCTCTCCCACTTTTCGCCGGGATGCTCGTTCCGTGAGAGAAACTAAATCAAAGGTCACATTCCTGCTCAGTAGTACCATCTGTAGATAAAGGCTGAGCTGTGCAGTGTGGGAGAACAGTCTCCATGTTTTCCACAGATGGATGCATGCCTGGGCCACAGTTTGATAACCCAGTGGAGGGCTATGGACTTTGTCTCAAACTTGGCTCGCAGTCCAAAGCGGAGCAGTGGGCTCCGATTTTTCTCCTGTGTGTGTGTTGGGGTGTGTGTTTGTGATTGTCTGCATGTGTTGATGGTCTTAACCTTACCAACACTCCAGGCGACAGGTGAACTGTTGTATGAAATCTCTCTTTTTATGCATTCACCTGTGTGTGTCAAGCAAACCCTTTCTCATTTTTAGACATTTCTAAACAGTGTTAAGGTGGAATGTCAGGGTTTTTTTTTAGATGTTCTTATTTACTTAGTAAAAAATAGTGCTCTTGTTTGCCTGGTGTGTAAAAAAACACCATAATTACTGTAAAAAAAAAAGTCTTTCGAGCATCACATTTGCTGTATCTTTGTCCTTTTGTAAAGCAGAAGAGTAACATGCATAATAAATGGGCTATTTAATCTGGTCGCGTTATTGTGAACTGAGCAGAGTATTCATGACTGAAGGTTTGATGGTTTTGTTCCTCCCATGCTTCGTCTTGAATTCTGTTTATACCTCAAATGAAAATGCTGCCGTTGGTCATTAGATTAATCTAATAATATTTACTCTTCCTCCCCTCTCCGCTAGTGGAGCTAATGAGATTTTGCTCATGCTCCACTATAACCTCACACCGTTCTCCAGCACACACAAAGATCTTTGTGTCTCCAGAAGAAACCTTGAAATCAGATAGTAACTTCACATTCTTCAATTTGCATTTATCTGTCGTCTCTCTGAGCAATTCAGTACAGTTAAGGTATATGGTATATATAAGGATTAAACACATTTGCTGGCACACTTAATCGTCAACACTTAATTGTAATCTTATAAAATCAGGGTTGTGAATAGGGTTTAACCCAATTTGAAAATGCAATTTTACTCAAATACCAATGCCTCATAATTGTAAATAAGTGGACTGCACCGTATGCAAAGCACTGACTTTTCACTGCCCTTTTTTAAAAATGTCTTTCACCCTGATGATTTGTGAGAGTAAACAACCCGAGATCATTCATAGGGAAATTCTGCTTATCTTCCTCATAATAAAGAGGGGTGGCCATTGTTAATGCGACTTGGGAAAAACAGACAATTTCCTCTCTATTTATGAAGGAACGCCCCCTCTCACAAGACCACTACAGTGAGAGGAAATGAGCATACAATTATTAGGCCATTTCCATTAGGTTTTATTTCATGATCTCTATCAGCTGTTGTTATAAAGGGGGCTGTGTTTGTCATTCCATAAGATATGTAAATTTTGACCATTACTGAATGTCAAGCCCTGTGTTTTCATCTGAATCTCACCTATTTCCTACTTTCCCCTCCTACCCTTTACAGATTTTTACAGTGACAAAAGCTATTTATGAAGGGGGCTCAATTTGTCATCATGTCCCATATTCTATATCAGCATTAAGCTGCTGTGAGCAAAGTGCATTTTATTACCACTTATGAAATGAATCCTTGACAGTGCTTTGGGCTGAACGGGCACCAGGAGTTTCAAACAGGGGATGTTTATGTTGATAATCAAAGGCTGAGCAGTGATTAAGACTCATTTCTATCTTAATGAATGCAAATTGGCACATCTGCTATGGTGGGCTAGCTGTCCAGACTCTTCAGTTAGCATGATTGATCAATTATTGTCCTGCTGGTGGCTCACTGGAAATGAAGGCTGGGGAACGGATGGGGGTCGGGGTGGGGGTGGGGTTGGGCAGGAAGAGAGATGAAAGAGCACGAGTGAACAGAAAACCGTCCAAAACTGTCACTCAATAAATCAGATTTTTTTTTATTTGAAGAATCAAGAATAATGGAATTTTATTTCAGTCAAAGAGGGATCTCACTTTAACTCACATTTGGTAATGATAGACAGTAATAAGTTTAATTGAACAAAGCTGTCATCTTATCTCTGAACTTTTTTTTTTTTTAGAAAGATAAGTACTTCCAGGTTGGCGCCTAAAAGATCTGAAGGTAATATTCCTCAGATGAAAACAGAGAAATATATACAATAAAAATATAATATACATAATATATATATATATGATATAAAAAAATATATAATACTGCAAATAACTGGTTAGCAAAGATAAGATTTTAACAAGCTCTGAATGTGCAATCGTGAGGTTTTTTTTATCTCATTCGTTTTATGTGCTGGCATTCCCATTGTGATATATCAACCTCACATGAACAAAAAACAAGATTTGCATTTTAAATCTGCGTCTGATTCTCCATCAGCAGATTTTCTGATCCGATATTCCTGTGAGAAATGAGCTTCAGCCATGCAAATATTTAGCAGATCAGTACTCTTTCAACTCCTGAAGTCTG
This sequence comes from Holacanthus passer, assembly GCA_025331565.1. Classification (NCBI taxonomy): domain Eukaryota; kingdom Metazoa; phylum Chordata; class Actinopteri; family Pomacanthidae; genus Holacanthus; species Holacanthus passer. The sequence goes on along the minus strand of JAFREQ010000003.1, from coordinate 6,885,918 downwards.
TCGAGGATATTGTGGTGAGCAGCTTGTTTGTGTTTGTTTTAACAGTAAGCGCAAATCCTTGAATATCAAAGCACACTGGCAAGACTACTCTGAGCAGCAGAGGCAGATTGTCCTGAGTGTATATTTATAATTGTGACACAAAAACATAACACGGATGGTCAAATGAGGCGCTGGCTGGCACACAAGGAAACTGTCACTATTACCGTGTTATGCAATATTATTACAGTAGCTATATTATAACTGGTATATAGCTTTCCAACACATTGATCATATAATGATGAGGAAACATGCGCTTGCACAAATAAAAAAACTGACAGCTGTTCTGTACCATATTTATAGTATATAAGTAAAAAATAAACATTTATCAATACTGATTTGGGTATTTAAATTTACCAGTAAAAGATCACTTAGTAAATTATAAATGATAGACACATTAAGATTTTAGTAGTAGTAGTAGTACAATTTTTTTTTACTTTAGTAAGTAAAAAAAAAAATTGTTATTGCCCAGTTTCATTTTGGTAAACCTGCCAGCGACTCCGATAAAATTAGAAAACACACAAATAGATTCGCAGAAAAAAGTTTCTCTGCCTTTTCGCATCTGGGCACCAGATTTCTGTTTTGTTTCCATTTTCCAGTAGTTCAGCCCTGGTAGCCTGTAGCCCAGTGCAACCAGCTGTCCCTGAAAGAAAACCCTGCCGCCGCTAATTCAAAACGGGACACATGTATTCTGCAACTTATATAACTGACTCAATTAATTATGGATAATATATATTATATATTATCGCTCAGTGTTTTAAAAAATGTATTTAAAATGAAGGCCAGGGGCCCCATCAAGGGGTACTAGACAGACAACATTGCAGGAACACCACAGTGAATAGATGGGTACACATGCATAGCCCACTTGATATGAAGTGTAATTTTTTAAAATATATATTTTATCTTACAGAATACAATAATAAGTGCTTTGCATCAGGATAAAAAAAAAAGAAAAATTACATTTATAGTTTTGAAAAAGCAAAATTTTGTCATCTTATGGTTGCCCTTGGTTCTTGAGGACTGAAGTACACAATTTTTTCCCCCATTCTTGCAACTACATTTCCACAAAACAGTGCAACAGATTAGATTAGAGCAGTCATGCAAATTATCTTAAAGCAATATTCAAATCTCTGTGCACACCACATTGAAATGTATGGAAGCTCATTTGCGTTTGGAAAATTGTTAGCAGTAATGTAAGGTATACACAATATGTAGTTAATGGGCTAAAACACACAGTGACACAGTAAAGCAGCTTTAAAGTTACATTGGTGAAAATGTAGTTAAAAGTTATCCCTTTTGGAAACAAAGTGATCAGTCGTTATTACTGTAAATAATTGGATGAACTTGCATTTTTATGGTTGTTGAGAGTTGATACAATATTGTGTCTATGTGCCGACTGTTAGTAGATTTCTTTTATCAAATGAATGAAAGTCTTTAATATTGACTATATAAGTCTAGAAATTCACTCATATTATTGTTGTTGGGTGTGAGCTGTTGTTTGGATAATGACCTGTGAATGTTGGTAGTCTTAATGTTGTTCCATGTATTTATGAAAGTAAATACATGACACAGTGTAGTTTTTTGTCTCTGCGGCTCCGTGTGCTTCTAATTCTATTTTCAGATGTCTTTGTCTGTTCATTCTGAAGAAACTGATGTCGCTGTTAAGAGAAACATGAATGACATCACTTCCTTTGCAACAGAGTATTTTTCTCTGTAAAGACCAAACACAATACCTGTTCCTGGCATCACCGTACTTTGTGATGATGTTCATGGGCAAAATCTAAACAAGACATTTGCACAGTCTATTTATCTATTTGATAAAATGGTTTATTTATGTTTCGTTTAGAGAAGGACGTCTTTTGACGTCTTTCTTCCTTCTTCCCTTCACTTCTGACCTATGGCTGTAAATATCATTCTAACCTTTTGCTCGAGTTAGTCAACGAACTCTTTCAGTTTTTGTTTTCAGATCTTCACAGAAACATGCTCGTGTTTTCAGTGTTTTATTTTTTCTACAAACCGGTGAGCTGCCATTTCTAGAAACGTAGAAGAGCAAGTCAGTTAAACATTTTGCATGTGGGACAGATTACACATGTGACAACTCATTATTCTAGTTGGAAATATCTGTGATTTCATATTGTCCGACTGGTCAAATTGCTCATACTTTGTATGTAATTATCTACATCATTATCTATCAATTGCCGGTTTATTTACAGTGAAAGCGAGAGCAGCAGTCTAAATTTCACAACAAAATGTGGATTCAGAGCAGATTTTGTTCATATTCTCATCAAATATCAGACTGAAGGTCTTTAATTGTTACTAAATTTGGAGCTGAAAAGTGTCCAGTCAAACATAAAGATGGTTTGGTCGCCCATGTGTCTGCCTCATGGTAGGTGGAAGGTAGGCTTTTAAGACAAATCCAGCCAATTCAAATGTTTTCAATAATTAAATATATAGGTTCAGTAACTTCATTGTCACGTCTCGATTACACTTAATATCCACCTCCAGCTCTTCGCCTCTGTCTTCCTACTTCTCCGCGTTATGCCATCATCCTATTACTCATCTCCTTTTTGGTATTTTATCGTAGAGCTCACGGCAGCAATGATGAGAAATCCCTTTTCAGCTAAATCAAATGTCAGTTCTATTGACATAGACTTATTGGGTTGATGTTGATTTTTCAGGGATTTTCAATATACAGTATGTGAAATTTTCTGCCAGCCCATTTTTAATATTACAGAAAAAAGAAAGTATGTGCATGTTTGCTCTCCTGTGAGTTATTGGAGTGATATTGAAATGATTTTCTTTATTTTTATTTTGACTGTAGGTCACACAAAGTAGATTAGATCATTTTAAATATGATGGTATTACCTTAAGTATGATTACTTTTATGGGGCTTTAAAAAAAATAATGCACATGTGTGTTCTCTGTGATATTGTGTTGTGGTTTCTTTTAAGCATCCTCTGTATGTTGCCACATAAATGCTAAGCCCATCAGTCTCTGGAGAGGATGGTAAAGTAACTGCATGGGCAGCCATTAATTTGTGTTTCTGAAATCCTATTACTGCCTTTTCATTCGGGGCTCATATAAACACACTGAGTTGTGAAGATGAGCTACTTCCTACTTCCTGTGTGCACGCTGTGTTTTGTATACCTGAGAGCAGGCATTTAACCTTTGGGCCTTTGGGTCAAAACAGACACGCTGGCTGTTCATCCAGCACCAGCATCTATTTTCAAACTAGTGCAGTAGGACAAGTTAAAAATAAACAACTCACGAATGTTACAGTGAAAACAGAGAGAATGGTTATCTTTGTCAGCTACAGGAATATGGACTCGCAGTTATAGTATGGTGGTTTCAATGAGTTGTTTGTTATTTAGTAAATTCAGCGATGCATTCAGATGCTTGTATTTATGAATTAGCTCTCTGAGTTTTATACATTCTGTGTATGATGTGATTATACTTTAATACAGCCTCTTTATGAAGTTAGGAATATGGTAGTGCCAGTTCTCCATTTCATTTAATTTGTTATTACTCTCCTCTTGGTATGGGGCATTGCATCTTAACATTAATATCTGTTATGGAGTAGACTGGTGAGAGTTGTCTGAAAAGTCTTCTCTTACCACAGTGAGTGAAGCAGTATTAATGGTTCTGTTGCGAGCAGCATGCTGGGTTTCAAAGTGCCCCTTTTTATAGGACAAGGACTCCTTTTCCTCTGGGCTTTTAGTGAAAAAGGGTCACCAGTCCTCTTTTGTAGTTTTCTCAGTATAATGAAACGGTTGTGGTAATGTGCATGCGAGTATATCACATGTGATTCTGCAATGTGTGTCCTCTGAGATGGAGCAGATACACCATAATTGTTCGCTGATGGCAGAGTAATGGCCTTTGGATTACAAACTGTGAAAATGTAGTTTGATTATTGGTATCAAACTAGCCACAATAAGCAGTGTAGCCTCTCTTTATATGGGATTTTGTCTTGCAGGGTTATGCAACAGTTTTCCTTTGAGTCGGTGAATGGTTTTACTCCATTATCAACTACTGGTTTTAAAACCATCATGTATTACATCTCATTGTTTTATTATGTCTCTGCTCTCTGGTGTGTGATGCTTGTTACCAGGTTACTGCTAAGAGATTTTTGCTTTTAGCACATGTCGTTCCTCATTGACGTCAGAGCTTTTTTCCACCCTCTCAACTACGTTGCATGTCTCATTTCAAATCGAGGGTCTCTTAGAGAGCATATAATGACAGGAGACGACAGCAAAAGACCACAAGCCACGGTGCCTTCTCCTAAACATTGGTTTCCACTGACACTAATGAGTTAACACTCCAAGGTCTAAAATTAGATATGCTCTATCTCAAAATCATAACAACCCTACAGTTTGTTCACTAAACAGAAAAGATGTATGATTTATTTTTTAAGCTAAATTACAAATTGTTTTGTTACTGCTTTTCTTTCTCAAATCCTCTTTAAAAAATGATGGCTTCTTACTTGAAGATGTGAAATATTAAACTTCTGCAGAGTTTCTTGGAGCCGGAGCTTAGTTTACAGTTGTTAAGTTTGTTTGACAAACTACTAACACAGAATATGCATCAGCTTCCACAGACATGAAGATGTCTGCCGCACGTCTTCTCTGTCATTATTCATACTAATAAAAAAACAAAGCAAAACAGAATGAAGTATTTCCTCAGTAGTTATATCTAATTATATAATATAATTAACAATATATATAATTTATATATAATTAAATAATATAATTTGTGAACAAATTGTTGTTGGCATTCATTCTATATTGACTTTTACATAAATTAAACATGATTATTCTATTTACTGTCTAATTCAAATGCTTTCTTATTTTCCTTTGTTTTGATATTTTAAATTTGTGCTAATGAAGCACTATCAACTTTTATATGTTGAGACTGAATCAGTTTTGCTATCTAACGTATAACATTGGTTGTTACATTACCTTCATTTTCTTCTTCACTTATTATACTTGTGAAAAATTTCCACTTGTCGGTAATACACTAGTAATACACAACTACCAGATCAGTGCAAACAAACGAGGTGGTGAATAAAACGGGTGAATAAAACTTCAAAATTTTGCTCATCACCCGCAAAATGTCTTGAAATGAAGATGCGGCAGTTGTCATTTTTTACATTGTTCCTGCAAGTAAGGTGTGCTTAGGTTTACTTATGTTATAAACTAACGAACCCAAGTGACTCAGCTGGGTGTGACACAGAGGTGACTCATTGCTGTTAAGAAAAGTAATGGTAACATGATCTATTACTTTTCTGCGGAAATAGTATGTCAGTTGGCATGCAACAGGGCATTAGCTGCTCAAACGGAGCTCGAACCACCGACCTGTCATGTCTGTGGTATGAACTACATGAAATAGGTCATACATTGAGCTGACCTAATTTGGTTTGATCTAGTTGCAGAGCACCGGCGATACTAGTTATGTTAAAGATCATTAGAACCACAAGCCGCGCGTCCACGCTCTGTGTTCTTCGGTGACCTTGCGGACTGAACGGGCTGAAATGAGACCTTCGTGCGCGGCGGCTTCTGTGAGTTAGCTCGCGCAACAATCAGCTTGCCCTTGTGCCCCCCTCCTCCCACTGTGCGTGCTGTGCGGCCAACCCCTCCTGCCCAGGGGCGAGGACAGAGCAAAGCCTGCTGGGATGGAGGGGGGGGACTGGGGGTTAGCTGGCACCGTGCCACCTTCCCCTGGCTGCCTGGCCTGACTGGGGGCAAAGAGGGAGGCTGCTGTGTCTCAGATTGATGAGGACAGGTCTGTGGTCTGGGTATAGAGTGTTGCAGAACAGACGTCCTGCTGGCACATCCTGCCCTCTCTGCCGCACGCCCCCCAACCCTCCGTACTCGCCTTATCGGAACTCCTAATTGTCCTTATGAATATTTTAGAGGCGAGCAGGAATGGGAGTTCAGGGTTGGGGGTATGGTTTCAAGGGCCCTGACAGCTAATGATCCACTCAATGACCAGAGAGAGACGGGGAGTAAAGACACTTAGAAAGATTTTCAATAATCTGTACGTTAATGTTTTTCTCTGGATTGTAATTTCTTCTGATCAGTTTTTAACGTGTGCCACCTTGTCTTTATGCGGAGTGGGAACGGAGTGTGTGTTCTCGTTCTTTTTAATCTGTAGATAATGATGACATTGGTTTGCCTTTATCCTCAATTTGTAGTTTAATTCCCTCTTGTCTATACTGAAAATACGCAGTCCGCTGATTGAGACTGTTCTCTCTGACTGTGGCGGCTAATAGCTTTGTCACATCAGTCATCCGCCACAGTCTCAGAGCAGAAAGCTCAGAAGGGACCGCTCACTGCACAGCAATTGCCTCTTATTCTGTAAAGTGGATGGGCTATATTTAATTGGCAATCTAGCCAGTCAAATGCAGGTAGTTGTTTGCAGTACACAACATAGACTAGGAACATCTCAAATGTATATATAGCTTCTTTAGATTTAGTGAGCATGACTCATTTTTATTAATAAGGTCACTACTAGTCTGACTTTGAGCTCCCAGTTCATTGTGGTGTGTCCATTGTCGTTGCGGTGTCAGGTGGGATTGAATCCATGTATATTGTTTTTCTAACGGCTACGAGACTACAACATCAAAATAAAATGCAGACGAGAGAGCCTTCCCCCTGCCGCTTTTCTTCCTGTCCGCCGAGTAACTAGACAATGGAGTGAGCCAAAGGAAGGACATGAATCCAGCCTCATATCCTGATATCAGTCAGCTCAGTAATGTCTAAATGGTCATGAGATTAAACAAGATATGTCTGGGAATTACAGAGGTCTCCTTATCTAAAAGCCCCTCACTCCCACTCACACTATGGTGGTGGGAAACGGAGAGGGAAGAAGAAGGCTGTCCACATTGCAGAACCCTACTGCTGGGCCGTGGCATACAGTGCCTGAAGACCAACCAAAAGAGGCTTTTATTCCCCTCAAGTGAAGACTACAGCACCACAGGGGAAAAAGGGAACATGATGGTAGTGAAAGTCTCTTAAGATGTTATATAAGAGCAGGAATATTCCTCAGATAAAAGCCTTCCTATCAGCCGCCTCCCCATGCTGATTTCCTAGTGTGTTCACACTCAAAGAAGCCCTTTGATAAGCACATTAGATGGAACGGCCTGGACACAATGGTGATGTCATGAGGATTAGCACGCTACCTTGCTTAGTGTAGCGGCGGGCACAAGGGCTAATTCACAGAAATGCAGGGTGAGAGACTGGGAGACCCGGTTGAGGTGAGGTGAAGGGAGGCCGCCGTGCGACAAAATATAGCTCCTGTGTAGTTTAGGTCAGGCTGCAATAAACACATGCATTAAACATTCATGTTTCAGTTTTGGAACATTTTGTGTAAATTCCTGCAATATTGCCAATACGCTTACAAACTCTCTTGCTGTTGAGGGGCCTGCAATCAGAACTGTGGCGCAACAGTCATAGGTCAGGTGGTGCTCTGCCAATAGTGAAAGCTACTGTGATTCAGGCACAATGGAAGAGACTATAGAAACAGCCTCTTCATGCCTTCCTTTCAGCCATCTCCCCCACAATTTTGAAGTTCAGCTTTTATACCCAACCACTATCTTTCTCCTTTCACCCTGCCTTCTATTCACGTACAGTACTGTGCAGTACATGAATAAGTTAAATGCAGAAAGCTCTCTTGACACAAGAGAGGGAGAACATCAGAGTGAAATTGTTTTCCAAGACTCACAGCAGCAAAAGTAAATTGCTTGTGCCCATTTCACTGAAAGTACTTCTCAAGAAACAGGTGATGTAGGTGGCTTATGCAATGGTTTGAGTTTTATTTTTAATCCGTGCAATAGTGTTTTCTTCAATTTTGCAATAAAACATGTGAATATAGGGCTTAAAAGTAAGTCTAAGGTTCAGAATTGAGCGTAATGTAGGCATGATGTAAAATGATGAGCTGTCTTTTTAATAGCATTTCTAATGGTACTCATTGGCCAGAATTACATTAAAAATATAATTTACATTGATTTCAAATCAAAGTGCTATGCAAGGTTGCATTACACAGCACTACAGCCTTCTGTACTGAACATATACTGCAAATCTGGAGAGGCAATTATTGTGCTCAATGTTCCCCATGGTTACAGCTAGGTTAGTAGTCAGGGCTCAGGTGGAGATGACAGATAGACGTTTTCTTCGGTATAAGGAAGACTCAAGGCCTCCTGCAATGGAAAACGTTTATTTTTTGTAAGAGAAGCTGAAGTATCACACAAGCAAACTGCCAGACACACATACATGCATGCGCAGACAATAGTGCCCAGTTGGTTTGACGTCAGCCACTCAAAGTCTCATTTTTATTTGAGGAGCCAAATTTCTATCAATACAGGTTTGGACTGCTGTGAGAAAATAGCAGCTGGCCTTGTTCCCACTCATCTTTGTGAGCCTCTCAGGGCCTTGTGAATAGATTACACAAGTTCCCTTGTCTATACTCTCCGCAGCCCCCCTCCCGCAACAAACGGCCCCTATCTTTCATCAGAAATGCTACTGAAAATCCCAACCTCAGCTGTATTCACGTCCAGCCAACTTTACTTTCCACAAGTACGAACCTCACAGCTTGATTCAACATTTGAGAAGCATTCTGAGACTGCTTTTATCAAATCTTTCATAGTGCAAAAAGAAGTTTTCTTTTCTTCTGTGGCCTCTTGATTGTCTAGTAAGTTTTTCCCTTTTCTAGGTCAGAACACTGTCGTGTCTGGAGCAGTCTGCAGCGTTGACGTGTCAGAGCAGAGTTGAACTGGGGTCGGGTGGCCTTCAGGGCTCCATGTGGTCCCTTCTACGGCCATGTCTCTGCGCGGCTGCCTCTGATTGGCCAGCATGGGGAGCCAGGTCTTGACAGGTGTTTGGAAGAGGGACACCTGTTTGGCCATGTGCTGATTTAGTGATCCATTTACTGGGAGCTGTGGGCAGCGTCTGTGGGACACCCAAAACATGCCAAGTCATTTAACAAAGAATTACAGCCATGCTTTCCCAGGCCTTCAACGTTATGTGCATTAGAAGGCCACAGAAATGATTAACTTAGGTGCATCTTTTTGAAGGTAATCTGTATTGTACGGATTCATGTCGTGTATCATAGTACAGATCTAAGTGCTGCCTGCCCTTGTGTGCTGCTATCTGGTTCCCGCTCACCCACTGTGCTGCTGCAACCCCTCCCTAAATGGCTTGGGCCAGTGGGCGCGGCATACTGAAGGCTGGCCAGGCTTGTTGTGAAAGTAGAGCAGCCCTGCCCATCTCGCACAGCCGTGCCCGACCAGTCCGACCAAGATATTCCCATAATGAGCAGGTTGGAACTTAAATTTGCAGGTTGAGATCAGATCTTTGGCTCACTGGTGGAGAAAGTGCATAGTTTAACCCCAGTAAACACAGGCCTTTCAGGACCCTAACTAAAGAGGGTTCGTTCAGTAAACAGGAAATGAACCAGCAAGGCGTTTTCTTAGAATGAGAAGAATGCCACGGCTCTGTACCACACCAAACAGTAATGCATCTGTGGTACAGTGCTAGCCATTCATTATCCAAAGGACCTCTCTCTTCTCTCTCTTTTTCTCGCTCTCCTCTGGGCATTGCGGACACTTATGCTTGAAGAGATGTGGGTGCTTTTCTGAACTTCCTCATTTGTGTCTCAGCTGTGCGCAGCGTTACATTTCTGCCTGCACGATGTAGATTAACATTGTTCTAATGCCCTGAAATCTACATCCTTCAGAAACTGTGTGCCATGTGAGCGCACGGAGCTGGAGGGAGCAGCGTGGGATTTAGCGTCGTCTGGTTTTAACGAGCGATGATATGTTCATAGAGCCATGGCACAGGTTTTAGGAAATGTAACTTACACTGAGGTTGTGGTGAGCAGCACTGGGTTAGCCGCATTGTCTGCACAGACCTACACGTACTGTCACATCGCTGTCAGAGGATGTAGCAGCTGTAGAAATACCCCCCCACTCGCCACACACACACACAAAAGTCACGCACTCTCACACCCAACACAACACACAGTCATTGCACATATGCACCACACACACTCCTACTCATAGAGTTTCTGTTTCTCTCTCTCACATACACACACACGCACACATTTTCCACTTTGTTGGGTGATGAAGACCAGAAACAGAGAGTAAGGTCTCATTAGTGTGTGTAGGTTCCTCTCCTCTCCCTCACATTCTGACCCCTGCATCCACAGGAGTCAGCGACCTTCCTGTAGACACGAGGCCTCCGAGGCAGCCCACAGACAGGGCAGGGCGCTGCTGTGGACCTGCACTAGCCTGATAGAGGAACCTTGAGAGCCACACATAAATCATGTTTTGATGTACACTGCCTTGATATCACAAGCTGTCACATGCTGTCAGCAAGTCTTGTTAACACTGCTATTCAGAGCTGTAATGAGGAGCAGAGAACAGCCTGTATGAAAGTGAGCAAAGGAGCACGGCGTTGCATTTATTTCTTCAGTTGTATGTTTTTCTTTTCCCCTGAAGTTAGAATAGGCTCCTTATAACGACACAGCACACCATCCTATGTGCTTAAGAGCTCTTTGCTTTTACAATAATCGCTCGCTTTCATGCTCAAATAAGCATCTTTGACCACATTTGATAATCCATTTTATTCCCCACATGCATTAGCTTTGATAAGATCCCACGAGTGACAACCATACTGAATTACAGACCGGGGCTGCTCTACTGTAAGATCTTCTTATGCAGGGGTTTCTTCCAGCTGGGTGGCTTATGATAACTGAAACATAATGAAAAATGCAAACACACACTTGCAGCGAGAGAGGGAAGAACAGAGAGGGACGAAGGCAGGGAGGTCGAGTAGGAGAGGAAAAGGGAGGAGGACAATATTTTGTTTCTCTGAACGCTTCTGAAGGGTGAAGGATATAGAGTGACATTTCAGTTTCCCCTTGGTACAGAGCCTCGTATTGAGCTACAGTCGAGCCTAGCATCGGTGTAGCAGCTGCTCGTGTTATACTGCAACAAAAGAAACAATCGAAGGACTGAAACACTCAGTATATGTTGATTTTTGTACATGTTTGTTTTATGTTTTTCTGCTAGAAATGTATATCCTGTATTAGGTAACAAGCAGCAAAAACACAGAGCATCATCTTGTATACTGTTTCTTTTCAACTGTGCAATTTCATTTCAGAAATTGAGAAACAAAGGCCATAATGACTGTGCTAGTCCTGATCCTGATGACTGTTTTGAGCACAGCCCCCTCATGGACGACCATTTCGGCAAACTAAGCGAAGAGAGTGATTTAATGTACAAGCGCTGTGGTGTAAGTACTTCCTTTGTCCCCTGCTGTTTTGTGTTGATTCCTGTCTTTATGTTGATGTTCACTACAGGCGCTAAACAAGAAAGAACACAGAGGTTGTGATAGCCCGGACCCCGATGCCTCATATGTCCTCACTCCTCACACAGAAGAAAAGTATAAAAAAATTAATGAGGAGTTTGATAATATGATGAGAAATCATAAAATCGTAAGTACTGTAAATGCAACGTCTTTGCTTGGCTTTGTGGCACAAAGGATTTTCACTCTTTTTTTCATTTAACTTTTTTCCTCTTTTTGTTACTCCCCCCCCCAGAACCTCTGTCAACTTCTTTCAGACCTACTCTAGCTTAAGATTAATGCCCCCTTCACTGGGCGTGCATTTGTTTCTCATGTTGATTTGTTCGGCAACTGATATTTTGGCACACCCTGATAAGATCACATTTCATGTGAACAGGTGAAATGTTGCATGCTTCTGCTGGAAAGATTACACCCAAGTATCATGGTCATGTTATCATAAATCAAACAGCAGTCGCTTTTTAAATACATCAGGAATGTACAGTTAATACTTACTCACATGTCGTGAGTGTTTATCATAAAGATCTGCATTTTTTTGTGATTTAAGGTTCCATCTCAAACTTGATTTTCATCTCACAATAAACAAATAAACAACAAATGTACAAAAAAAGATTCACAGTTTCTTGATAATTTTACAATTTCTCCTTTCAGATCTTTCCATTACCTCTCTCTCAGTGCAGTCTAGTATAACATATATCTTGCTCCTGAACAGTTCCAGCAGTAAAGAGTTCCCACAGCACACTAACACTACACTATCATTTAGCATCTTCCCTCTCCTTCATCAAATACCACACTGGCTCACCCTCTAAAATACCACAAATCTTTTGTGATCTTATCATGCGTGACAATATTAGAATTATGCAAGAACATAGTGCTTACTAAGCAGTCGTTTTCTCTATGTTCCTGACATGAAGAGCATCACTTTGCCATTAACAAACTAATGATAACACCGACTGGCTCACTGGATAATGCTATGATGAAACGTTCTCACTGCCACCTGTCATTCTCACTTACGCTTTGCACAGTCAGCACTTTGTAGGTAAATGCAAGTGAGTCACGATTCTTGTCGTTGTGAAACCCCGCAGCCCCTCTCTGCTGTGCTGAGAAACACGTTACACAGTGGTGTTTCAAAAGGCAAAAGTAGGTGTTCAGTGCTGACTGCTGCAATGCCAAAGTGATCACCTGAATGCATGTTTTTGGATTTTGTGTCTTCTGTGTTTCCTTGTGTGTTGCGGTAGCACTGAAGATTTGTTTGTATTTTGTATGTATGATGGTAATGAATATAAACGTATTTGATGGTTATATGATGTCACCCAATAAATATCAGGCAGAAATGTTTCTTAAAATATTCTCCTACAAAGCAACTGCCAAGTTGAAAGTGCACAGCATCCTTTTTGGGCAGTTCTTTAGTGTTCTCTGCCTGAGACTTTTGTGAATTTATTTGTTTATTAAACCCTCAGGGGTTGCTCTCTGTTAACGAGGCCATGACAACCACTGACCCATCAGACCTTGGATTTGGAGTGTGTTTGTGTGTAAATATCTGTTTGTGTGTGTGTGTTTGTCTCCCTCTTGTAGCCCACAGCATTGCCTCAGCAGAACTTCTCCATGCACGTGGCAGTGCCTGTATCCAATCCTAATGCCATGTACCAGCCAGGAGGGACTCTGGGTAGCCAGGCCCTGGCAGCGGCCACAGCCTCCCTGAGTGACAGTGGGATGCTGTCCCCTCCACAGGCCTCTCTGCACAGGAATGTGGGCTCAAGTGGAGGCCCCCAGAGGCCCACCAGTGCAGGCAGTGCAGGTTAGTGGACAACAACCCTCATCAATTAGTTAATGATCTAAACCACTCAGATCATTTTTTATGAAAGCCCCTTTGTCTGGAATTTGTATGTGATCACTTTGCTAAAAATACAACTTATAACGTCTCCAAAGCTCATTCATGAACACATTTTATCTTGTTTGTTTAGTAACAGAAATGGAAAATAATAATCTGCATGTTCAGTTGTTTTTTGTTTTTTTTAATGAACCGTTAATCAGTGCGCCCAGCATTTCTTTCCCTTAAACCACGCTTGTAAAACCACAACGCTTTAGAGGTGTTGCAAAGCACATTTTTGAACTTTCGATGGAGCCAGGATAGTTTTTTCCCCTTGCTTCCACTTGTTATGCTAAGCTAGGCTAAAGTATTAAAAAGTCTTAAAATATTCCTTTAAAGAAACTTAAAGTTTTTTTTCTTACATATAGATTTTTTTTCAAGATGACATTGGATGTCAGGGGCCTAAGGTCAGGCAGTCATGTCATACTAACACCCTTTAACTGGTGTTTGTGTGATATATATTTTTTTCACACCCTCTGAAATGCTCACTATCACACCTTTTACTGTATCAGCATTGTGGAAAACTGAAGTATGCTAGTACTTGTACGACCAGTGTGACTCAGTCAGTCCAGATGGCTTTTGCAAGATTCTGCATCACTGCTTATGACAGAGGTACATGCAACAAGGTGTGAAATGCCTCATTCAAATTTAACCACATGTCGGAATTGGCTGACACCTACCCATTTGCAGGGGGTTTACTTAATGGTTGTTTATCACTATATCTCCTCTTTTGTGATTATTTTTGCAGCATTGTATTTTTTTCTGATTCATATTGGATCAACATATTTCAAAAGCTAAAAACAATGTCCAGGCCCATGTGGCCTACTAGCATTGTGCGCTTTGATTTAAGAGAACCTCTTGAAAGCGTCTGATTGGCAGAGTGAGAAAGAAAGAAAATGAACACTCGCATGATGGAGGTGTGGCCTCATAGTGGAAATGCTGCATTCACCGTCTCCAACTTCATAAACATAAAAAAAACCCACCATGCTGAACACAGTTTGATGTCGCTGTCTTTAATCATATACTGAAAATTTCCTCTCCATGAGGACACTGGCGGGGGAGCACACGCCTCCCTTTCGTGTGCTGTTGAAGATAGATCTACATGACATTTTCATGTCTGGTCTGGCATCTCCATCACATGCTCTGCTAGCTTGCAGAAGGATGCAGATGGTTAATCGTATCACTCTGTGCATCTCATTAGGTGGCATGCTGGATACCACAGACCTTTCAGTGCCAAGTGGTGTGGGCTCCAGCCCAGCGGGTAAGTCCTCCCGGAGAGATTCATTAGCTCTCTGTAGCTCTGCCCAATAGGCCTCCTGCTTAGCACGCGAGCTGGATAGTTGCGTATCCATCTGTGATTGGTTAAAGACAGTTGTCACTATCATTGACTGATAGTGGCTTTCCCCTGTACATTTTCACTGCATGCAAAGCTAATACATGTGTTGCTCCTCTCAACAGAGGAAGTGTATGATATGCTTGTTAAATGCATGCTTGAGAGATGGGAAACGGCTCAGCAGCATTCACACAGTGTGGTGTTTGTGCTTGAAACCAACCAGGGTAACCAGGCGAGGCAATTAGCTGTCCAACTGACTTTGGCAGGTAGATAAACGAAGCGTTTCCTTTAAACTTGTCACCTCCATGTAGCCCTCTCTCCTCCTGTTTCCTTCCCTCTATTGACAGGTGCATCTGTTTTCCCCCCCGCCACTCTGGCAGCCCTTATAAGGCTGGAGAGGGTCTGTAAGATGCCTAGACCAGCATAACCCTGTAGGTATTCGGGCCATGACATCCCACTAAGTCCTCAGTACACAATGACCGTACAGCCTGTCATGGCTGCAATGTGCTGGGTGAGAGGCGGAGGCAGGTGGAGTTTAACTCTTTCCTCGTCGCTCCGTATAGTATTTCTGACAAAATGCAGCATGGTGGTCAGACAGTTAATGTTCATAGCTTGTGGCAGACCATAAAGATAAACTGCAGGCTTACAGTGGGATATTTGGTTAGGTATTAATTAGAAGATACAATATGAAGACAAGGCTGGATTGGTTGACCGTCAGCATTTTAAAGAGAGTGCTGGGTGAGTTTTAAGTTTGGGGTGTGGTACCGGGGTCGGGGTAGGATCCTCTGCCAGGGGGCGTCAGCGTTTTGGCACAGTGTGAGCATGCTGCAGCTGTTGTTTGTACCAAGTGTGCAGAACAGCAGAGGCTACAGGGAGGAGAGACCTCTCCAGCCCTGCTGTCAGATGACCATTCCTGACATAGCTCTGATTTTTCACAAGTAGCAGCTATGACCACAGCAGAAGCCTTTCAAAGTGGCCAGATGGAAGATGTGCCATGTGATATCTTCTCTCCTGTTCGATGGTGTCACCGCAGGGAAGAGATTACGTGCTTCTTTTTTTTTTTTTTTTTTTTTTCATAAGGCAAATAGAAGAAGCGCACGACCTCTGGGTCCCTGAGTGAGATTTGGAGGATGTGCTTATTAGCTGATTGTGAAAATTATCTGACTCTCAAACGCGCATATGTTGATTTCACAGTGAACATTTTGTGTTCAGTGAATTTTTTTTTCTCGCAAACAAATTTCAGTTGTTCTTTCCTAAATAAGCCATCTGTTGCTGTTCTTGTTTAGTCTTTGATTCAGATAATGGCTCTACAGCTACTACATGTTCAAAAACCCCATCTCTTGAAGTCTCATTTTATACGGTTACTCCAGTGTGCTGGTCTATAATAGATCTTTTCTCTCAACAACTCATACAATTACACCTAATTACAAGCCCTGGTCCTTGACCGTTGAACGTTAAGAATGAAAGCTGTGGTGAACAGGGAGGATTTAAGAGCCTGTTCTCTCTTATGCAATATGTCTGCAAGCTGTACACATACTTTAATTAATATTGGAGCTTACAAGCTCTTGGAACACAAATACAAAGCATGTTTGTACGTTCAGCGGATCACACCAGGTTATAGAATAATTGGTATTGTATTTGCACCAAGTTAGTGTTGGTGCAAATTTTACTTTCGGGAAGTTACTTTCTTTTATTGTAGTTTTTTGATTTCTTCATGGGTTAATTGAACGTGAAAAAAGAGTTGGAGGATGATGAGGATGAATCATACCCGTGCTCGATAGAGAAAAAACAATGTGAGAAGAGTGGGGGCAAGAACAATTATTAACATGGTTGCCATCTGCCTTTAGTCTCAACAAATCACCCTGTGCACATCCTGCCTGGTCTCAGTTTTCGGAGGCACAACAATAGGACTGCGCATGGCATCTATTATTAGAAAACTGTTTTTGGAGGCCTTGATTCTCATCTACTATTTCTTCTCATTCATCAAACATTTTGCCTGAATCTGACGCACGTGGGATGTTGGGCACAATAAGCCACTCTGTTTTCTTTCCCTGAACTTAAAATGAAAACTGAATATTTCAGTTGTAAACACAAGGCCTTATGTAATGCCCCTTCCCAGACCGTGTTAATAATTCAGGACAATGAACTGAAACCAAACAGCTTTCAACATGCAAAGGCTTCAGCCAGAGAGGATTTATTGGCACAACCAATCTGTTAGAGAAGTCTGAATATGGAATGAGGGCAGACATCAGAAAAGCCCATTGAAATGCCCCTGCTGAAAGGCTGGGCCTTAACTTGTGGCTGTTACCTTGGCTCAAAATGAACTTTGTGGTCTAAGTATTTGTTCAGACATGTGCTCCCTTCTTGGCAATTATTTGAAAGAAGTGTGGGATTTTTCTCAGCATCAGACGTCTGAAGTCATAATCAGAGGCAGAATCTAAAGATATGCAAGTCAGATGGGTTAATCCAAGTGTAAATTAGCCAGTGAGTGTCTGTGAGGCACTGGCACTGTGTCCAGTTTGTCACACTGTTATCAGACCAGCATATGTTGGTATAGAAGTGGACAAAGAAAGTGAGCGAAATGTTAATAGATCCAGTGTGACTACATTCCTGTGTCAGTCGTGTTGCGAAACGCAGTATTTTATGATAATACAGCAACAGCTTTATGCACAATGAAATTTAGTGGATTAATGCTGTACAAGCTTTAGACGTGCTATGGTGGAGCACAGCAGATTTAGGAATATTTTGATTTAGAGAATGATTGAATTGAAGCATGTATAATTCATGTTTTTTTTTAGTCTTGCATATGTGTTACCAGAAGGTGTCTTGTTATTTTTGTCAATGCTAAATACCAAACTAATAAACTAACTTTATGCCTTTTTTCACAGCAGATTTTTTATATGTCATAGCATAATAATAATAATAAGAGCTGCATTACACTAAGCTTTACCAGTTCCAGGCTATTGTGCATGCTGGCGTACTGATGTCACTGATGCAGAGATACATATTGCCATGCGGCCATCTTTAATGTTATTAGCTACACCTTTGTTTCCACTGCCATGATGAGTCAAAATGTCTCTTGTGAAAAAGGCCATCACGTTTTCTCCTCCTTTGACTCATATTTCTCGACAACAGCTTTCACATCTCGCTGATCGTAATCACAAAGCTCTTGACATGCCCATTTAACCACGCTGCGAGCCATTCCTTTACATGAAGTCCTATTTGCACTAACATCTCATTCCCACTCAATGACATCTTCGCTGCTTTTAATCAGGTTTTGCTATTTTTAGGGCCTTGGACATTTACTCTGCTAATTCTGTAAACATTGTTTTTTCGCAGCAGCCAAGTCTTGTATGATCAAAGCCAGAGCTGATGGCGAAGGCTGCTTGTATATACTGTTGATTCAGCTGTGTGATACTATTGTCGGCATCATAACTGTTTATTTGACCGTGAATTGTTGCTGTCCTTATCTGTAGTCAGAGGGGCTATTGTTCCATTATGTTCCTACGCAAGAGCCTACTCATTGTGCACACACTTTGTGTTTCACTGGGCTACACTGGACACAATGGAGAAGTCAGCAACTTGTTGAAGTGTTACTGATCTGTTGATGCAGTTCCTGATACAATTCATACTGTCTTCCCGTTGTTTTCAGGATTTCAACATGTATATATTGTAAAGGTATATTTTTTCACTTAGACTTGCATGAAGTAAGTTCAATTTAAAATTCCAGTGCACTTGAAATATTGCTTTTGTTTATTTTGGGTGTTTTTTTTACCAATCCACCGCTCCAATTTTATTAGAGTGGATTTGTGTGGAATTTGCTGAATCCCTTGTTCAGATGAGTCATGCAGTTTCTTGCAAATTGAAAAAAAGGTACTGCGGGTCAACAAAACTGGGAAGAATTAATCTTTTTCTGAAACCTTTTTTTTTAAAAGAAGCAATTAGAATCAGAATAGCAGGTGAAGACAGTTTACAGTGATCTAACAATTTGTGAGGGATCATTTTTGACACTGTTGTCTTTCTTCAGAATGAATCATTTCATTGATTATTTTAATTCTTGTGTTTGTGAGCATTTGTGTGCTGGTATTTTCTGAGATACATTGTGCATTATTTCAGGGTGCGTAACATATTACAATATATTAAACAGTAAGGTACAGTATCTTAAAACTGTGAATCAACACAGACTTGTAAGTTTTGCAGACTGCTAATATAAGTCTGTAACAATTGTGCGTGACACTGTGAAAAGTATTTATCTTATTCAATTTAAGTAATTTGTCCACACTAATAACATTCACCTTTTGCACGGGATAGCGAGTGGCAGTAAGGAGGATGGGAGTTCCTAAAATAAGTTGGTGGGGTACTCACTTCTTGAAAAAAAGGAAATGACTAATGACCATGCACATCAAGGTGTGAATGTTGAAGAGAGAGTCTAGCACTTTGCTGTTGTTTGTGGGCACAGTGCAAAAACAACATCTCGAGATCTTTTATCGTTCTTTATCCAACTGTAATGGCTTCAGCTATTTCTTTTAAGCAGTCACAGTACATTTGTCAGTGAACTGCTCCTCATCCCAAGATGCATAGAATTGACTTTGATCTAATCATTCACAATAAAAATAAAAGGCTCATCAATTTTGAAATGGACATTTTATTTTTGTAAATGCGCAGGATAATTATCCAAGTCTATTAAAACTTCCCAGAGGGTTGGAAACACTTAACGCTGCGTGCGGCAGCAGGAAAACAACGCTGCGCGAGAGGTTTGCTTGATGACTGGGAGTGTTGTCAGTCACACTCCATGGTTTGATGATGTGTTTCTGTCGCTGTGTACCTCTGCAGGGAACGGTTTTGTTAACCCCAGGGGCTCTCCGGGCATCCTCAGCACACCCAGCGGCAATGGCCTGGGTAAAGTCATGCCCACCAAGTCTCCACCACCCCCCGGAGGGAACATGGGAATGGGAAGCCGCAAGCCCGACCTAAGGGTTGTTATCCCTCCATCTAGCAAAGGGATGATGCCCCCACTGGTGAGTACAGAGCACACCACTGCACACAAGCACCACCAGCTAAAGGACCTTTAAGTATTTCTGCTGCAGGGCAGACCGGAGCCCCTTAATCTAGACATTCGTAGCAGAATGTGCTGTCTGCCATAAACGTTTCTTGATGTTATCACATCAATGTATCGTGCTGTGCCTGTGAGGTTGTCACCTCGCCGGGGACTATCTGCCAAGCAGGATTCGCTCGCAGTACGCAGGCCACATGTGAGCATCCTTCCTCTTGTGCTGTGTTCTTCTCAGATCACCTCCATTAAAATATGGACCGAGCCAAGGATCTGCAGCCCGGGCGTCATAACTGTCACTCAATTATTCCAATTTAAATGAGAGGCGTTCTCTAATTATAATAATGAAGGTTCAGAGCGCCCTGACCACAATGAACACCTGAGGCTAAACTACGCTCTCCTGGTCATAAATCAACATTCAAAAAAAAAAAAAAAACTATAAGTGGGGTATTTTCAGACACTGGCCAGCCAATATACTATTTCCATCTTTGCGTGTCGCTGGTGTTGTCAGCAACAGGAGCCACTCCAGGAAAATGATTGTGTTTGGTAAATAAACCTCGGGTTACTGTGGGTGCTCCTCCTTTTGCCGAGCCACAACAAGCCTGGAGTGCAGTGTTTAAACAACTGTGTGTTACCATGTCGGTATGTGGAATCAGTGGAGCAGGACGGGTTGTGTTGTAAGAGGCCTGAAACAGGTTAGGCAGCGGCTGGAGGAAGGTTCTGTTCTGTCTGAGCCAGCGGAGCGTTTTAGATGGAGGCTGTGGAGGGTGCTGGCTGTGGCAGGTCTGCAGACAGCCTGTCATTAGGCCATAATGGTATTAAATTAATCACATCTCAGTGTGACAGAGTGTAGATGAAGACTTAATCAGGGGCCCAGGGTGTGAGCCAGATAATATCTTGTCGCCCTTGTCGTGTCTTCCTGCCGCTATTGATTGAGTGTGGGTATTAAGACAGCCCTGGCCTGGTCACAGTATGTCCCACAGCACAGAAAAGATGGAAGATGAGCTTCTGGTTCCTCTTTCAGCACATGGAGGATTTGAGATACATGTTGTTGGTACCAGCAAAGAAACTTCATATGTATTTTCTGATGATTACGAGATGACTGCAGTGTCACAATCAGAATCAGATGAGTCAATATCCAAAACGATTCTGTACTTGCTGTTCTTAACTTCACTGACTCTTGTCCAAGATTTGGCTGCCTCTTCATCATCATTTGCAAGATAATAACTTCAGAGCCCAACAAACCAAAGCTTCTGAAATTCACATACACACATTGTTGGAAGATTGTGGCCACCTACTTGAACATTAAAATCAGATGCCAATTCTTTGGACACAATAGCTACAGATATAAAAATCAGTGTGATTTACTGCCGGAGTCATCCACATGTCCCTTTCACTGTAAAATCTAGATAGCTGGCACTATTTTCCAGAGCGATTTACAGTCGCTCTGCTTCTTAACTCTGCCTCTCTTCTTTTCTTCTGTTGAGGGCAGTCGGAGGAGGAGGAAATGGATTTGGTGAGTTGTGACAAATGCCTGGGCAAATAGCTGAAATGTGAACATGCTTCCGGTAATCACACATGCCAGACTAAAGGCAGCGCTCAAACCGGAGATTGGATCTCAGAACTGCCAGCAATAATAAATTAAAAAAAATGTTTTGTCACTGCATGTTTTTGGGTTTGGCCTGTGAAAATTGCCTCAGCCTGTTAAATTGGCTCCTCCATTTCCAACACGTCAATGTTAGTCACATACCACCAGGAGTGTGAGCGAGCGAGAGAGAAAGAGAGTGAAAGCTAAGCGCAAATTAATGCTTTTTTTTTTTTAACTATTATATTATAGTCACAATTTGAAAAGTTTTAGAGTGACAAAAGTGCTTAGTGAGTAAAAATATAAATAATTGATATTTTTTTCTGAGGAAGAGAAGATTACATCATCTTAAATGATATCATTCTGTGAGATACTTGGGTTTGGTGAAGTCATCTGGCTGGAGAGTGTTGGAACAATACAAGGAAGCCATCAACTAGACCATGATGCAATGCTGCTTCAAATGTAACTGCTGGCAGCTGTTTGTTACATTATATTCTCATGATTTGTAATAGTATTGTTCTCAAATATGTCTGCATTTGATTAGAGTAGCTGGAGTGTGTGTGTGTTTGTAGCTGACAGCGTAGTTTGCTGCATGACCACACCATGCTGTGTAGGTGTGTGTGTGTGGACTGCATGCCAGTCGCTGCACTAAAAACCACTGGAGCTTTACTGTACGTCACTCTGGGAATTGAAATGTGTCATTTTATATTATCCTCTTGCACCCTCTCAGTTAAGGGTTGTTTATTTGATTATAAAACTAATCACTATACTCCCTTTGGTTCGTCACGCTCTGAATCTGTAGGCAGTGGATGCTGTTGCTCGTCACAGGCGTTCCTCACCTGCACTTTCCCTGTAACAGTGTTCTTTTTCATGTCTAACAAAGTCAAACTCATCAAGCAGATTGTTGTGAATCTGATCAGTAATTTGTTGTGTCAGTTCTTGTGATTTCTGCGCTGTCCACTTAAAAGCGATGGAAGAAATGAAATTGTGATCACTGAAATCCACCTGTTTTAAACACATAGTATATTTGCACTTTGTTGAATATATACTCATATTTAGTGAATTATATCAGAAAATCCATTACTGATTATTGTTTTCTGTATTTTGTATCCTCTTTTTTTAACATATTGGTCAAAACAAATCAATGTTGACTGCCGTGAAGCTACACCACCACCTGCTGGCAGCTTTTATTATTGCACTCAAATTCTGGTTCACCACAATATGTCTATTAAATACCAATTTAAGAATGAAAAATAAATAAATTGCATCCTCTAAATGTTGATGCATATATTGTTAAGTATTAGAGTGCTATATTTTGGGCTTATGCATTTTCTATGTTGTTTTTTTGTGTGTTTGCAGAACACCCAGAGGATAAGCAGCTCCCAGTCCACCCAGCCGCTGGCCACTCCAGTAGTGTCTGTCACCACCCCCAGCTTACCCCCCCAGGGCCTGGTCTACTCAGGCATGCCCACCTCCTACAACCCTGCTGGTGAGTCTGGCCTTGCTCTCCCTCCCTCGCAGCCGTGACTGTTTGTACTACACGCCGCTGCCGGTTCCTGCTCTTTTCTCAGTGGCACACGGTGTTGTAGCTGAAATGCGAGCGGGTTCTCACTGTGTGTGGCTGCTTTTGTTTTCGCAGAGTTCTCCCTGAGCAGTGCAGAGATCTCGTCCCTGCAGGGCTTCAGCTCTCCTGGGCTCTCGCTGGGCTCCATGTCGGCATGGCAACAGCATCAACTGGGCCAGGCAGCTCTTAATTCTTTGGTGTGAGTAACACACTTCCAAACAAAGGCACACTCTCCAGACGCCCTCACATAAAAGCGACGCCCACAGTGCTCTGTGATATCATGCTGAATCACACATCTCCATATTCCTGCCTTTTTCACATTATTGCACCTCACATTTGTTGTTTCGACCGAGCATAAAATGTCATGCTTATCTCCTCCGCAGTGGTGGAGGTCACCTACCTCAGGGCTCCAATCTCTCAATCAACACCAGCCAGAGCATAAACATCAAGTCCGAGCCCATTTCGCCGCCACGGGAGCGTGTCACCCCCTCCGGCTTCCCCCCTCAGCAGCCGCAGCAAGGGTCCAGCCGACAGGAAGTTCTGGGACGTTCGCCCGCCGACAGCCTCAGCTCCTCCTGTAGCTCTTACGACGGCAGCGATCGCGAGGACCACCGGCCAGACTTCCACTCCCCGCTGGGACTGGGCAGACCCCCCGCTGGCTCTGAGGACAGGGAGAGCCCCTCCGTCAAGCGCTTGCGCATGGACACATGGGTGACATAAAGAGCCCTGGTCAGGCCTCCAGTCACCAGCCAGTCAGAGAGAGGGAGGGGTTAGACATGGAGATAAAAGAAAGAGCAAGGGTCCTTAGAGCTATCATTATGATACTATTATTCAACTCCATTTCAATTTGTAAGACTGAGTGGCAAAATGTTTAAGACGTGTCAGGACATATCTAAAGTAAATTCTCAAAATGAAACAGTTAGGTTGAAAAAAAAAAATCTCAGTCAGCTGGACTGAATTATATGCACAAGCAGGTGGTATCAGGTACTTGGTGCAATTCAGACAACGGAAGAAAGACGCTCGAAGAAAATTGTTAAACAATAGGCGGTAGATTATTGTAGTCACTGGTCTAGTCAGACACTTTCATGTAGTTGCTGTATTGCTGTTGTGCTCGCAAGTTGCAAACAATCAGAAAGTTGTGTTGCTTTTAGGCTGAGGACCCTTACACATGATGTTCGCCGCAAGAACGACCTTTTAAAATCATGCTGTAACCGTACAAGACCTTTATCTCGAGTGGCCTCTTCGAATTTATTGATTCAGTCAGTCAATCATCAGGAGATACCGAGAACACAGAGTCAATTAATGCTATACGAGAATTTTGATCACACAGTAAATCATTGCAACAGTTGAGACTACTTAAGTGGATAAATGAAACAATACTGTTGGAGGTAAAAACAAAATAGCAACAGAATTTATTGCAATAATGACATACTATTCATTTTATAATTTAAAAGAGTAGGATCTATAAATGTGCAAGTAAGAGAATGCGAACCTGTCCAGTTGAACTGGTGAGAAAATCAATATGTTCACATTTGTGTAACAGTTCATCAGTAATATAAGCCAAAGCTGTTCTTTTGTGTTGTTTTGTACAGTTGCTACAGTTTCCTAACAGTTCACTCAAATGCACCATTTCTTTCATCATAGTTTTATTTTTTATCGTGCTTTATTGCAAACAGTGTAAAGTCGTGTAAACCGGATCTTGAATCGATATCTAAAGCCATGAACATTTGCTGTTCTGTTTGTATAATTGAAAATTTGAGCCAAACATTTTCTTTTGTTGTGTAAATAACGACTTTAATATATATCACCGGGGGTGTGAGTACATACTGAATGTGCTGTACGATCACCGTTTTCAAGAAAAGTATATTTTTGTGGATTACAGCCAAGTTTACAAGAGTAGACCCTTAAAAAGTCGATCACTCACTGGTCAATATTTGCTATTTTGTTAATTTTACTGTAATCTCTTCTAAATTGAATACGCCAACATAACCTCCCATGTGTTTTAGTTCCAGGTGGTCAATTTGTTTTTTTCTCTCTTTCTTAGTGGTGACTGTTTGTCCTGAAGACATTGTTATAACAATGCTGTGAGGTTGAAGTTCCACTATTTTCATATTTGTGAAGGATGATCACAAGGCTAGGGGAAATGTGGTTTCTTCCCTCCTATTGTTAGCGCGTGTTAGTTGTATACCAGCAGCTGCTGAATACACTGCCAACATTCAAACCCAAGGTCCCAGCCCCACACAGAAGAATAATCTATTGTTACTGCACGTAGTGCAGCTGAAAGACATGCCATCTCTTAAGCCCTTTCCACTATCCTGTAATGGGTTCATAGAATTTAAGCAGAAGACACAAATGTGGTAAAAGTGGCTGCTGACCTTCACACAAAACTGATCATGCCTGTGCCCACGTGTGGTTGTAAATATCGCAGTCTACTTGAGATGTCAGTCATAATTATGTACAAAAATACTCATGTGTTTCCATAATTGGCCCCAGAAATTGTATCTTATATCAATGCCCTATAACTACTCAGAGTACTATAAGCCTAGGAACCTTAGGAACCAGAAAAGTGAAAATCTGAAGGCGCTGAAGTCGCGTGTGTGGACGGTGTGTTATCGCACTGTGCAGAGACAGAAGGGGGAAAAAAGCGGGGGCTGTGACTTGTTTTCTTCTCCATCATCACAGAAGCAAAATAACTCAGCAGCTAATTCATAACAACACCAACAACGAAACGTCATTGACTTCAATCTCACTGCTGGATTGCACACATTTGTATGAGAAGTTTGCTGTACGAGGTAAAGGTATCACTCTGCATTCGCCGTGACGTGGCCTGTGTGCGTTTCTGAGGTTTCTGTTCTCGCCGCCCCATCATCAGCTCCATGGTAGTTCTCAGTACACACCCGTAATGATCTATGCAGCTTCAGCCCCAAGTCACACCACACACACAGAACATGATGTCAGCACAGGTCATATTTAGGCCGCATTAGGAAGAAGAGCATCTGAGAGTCGACTGTTAGCCTCTTATCCTGAAGTGCCACAGCTTAAGGTCGCTGGACTACCACTTACACACAACACATTTTTTTGATTGATTTGGACACCCCCGGGGCAATCTCTTCATGTTCATATACATTGGTAGACATACTTTACGTAATGTATAGTAATCTATAGTGTAATCCAGTCTAACGCAGCTGGTGAAAATAGCAATAATAAATGACTACAACAAAAATTGCCTGCCTGTCTCGGCAGCACCACCTCGTAGTTGAGCACATACTTTAGCACTTGATAACATATCAGGGAATTTTGTAGTTTCTCTATCTACAGTATATGCACAGTTAGGAAATGCCTTATCCCAAAGAAAAATTATACCATTTTTCTTCTATTTTCTCTTGGTTCAAAAAAAGACAATGCAGACATCAGTCAAAGTTGACCAGACCTGCCTCTGCTCAGAAAAGACTCCCACAGTAAAATGCACGGTGAATGCACTGTGATACACTTTGCTCCTTTGGTCTGTATCCAAATTGTGCACAACTGATGAATGTGAACGGAAAGAATAATCAATGAACCTTTGTAGAGGACTTTTCTTCACTTTGCTGTGTAAGAGTACACTGCTTTGCTTCATGGCTTTTATAAACAGAACTATGTGTTTGGTAAGTGTTTGTAGTTGATAGTTCACTTAACTAAAGAAGCTGTTTACGGTTTGAATGCTCAGACCGTTTGGCGGCACAAGCTGGACTTTGTTGCCAATAATGAAATTATTTGTTTCAAAAATCGAAAGAGATTTTAAGTTAATCTACATTTTATTTCCCTTGAATGTGTTATTTTATTTTCATCATACAATAAATATTCAAGTGAACTTTTTATTAAACAATTAAGATACTATGCTAGATATTGTTGTACAAAATTTGTATTCTTCACAAAAGTACAAATATTGGCTTTTAATGTGTAATTTAGGTTATCTCTCTTATTCTGTATAAAATGAAGTAAACAACTCTTACATAGAATTTGTTCTCCTGTGAAGTCCCAAACAGTAGAAACTGTCAACTTTATTAAACACCTCAGTGTATGCTCAATCTGAACTCCATGTCTATTCATCTTTGAATTTTGCCAAGATGTTTTATTTTTTGCTTGCATCAGTTAGTACATTGTCATTGTCTATCATGATCTCAACAGACATTTATTTAAAAAAGAGCATTTGTATGTCAGCATTTGCTACATACTGAATTACTGGTTCCAGTGGTGGGAGAAGTTTGCCCTTACTTAAATGCATATAAAAATTTAGTTCTACATTTAAAGTCTAGTAAAACAAAAGCAATAAGTATTATTCAAATGTAAAAAGAAAAGTTATTATTATGAGTATAATAATTTTCAGGTTATATATTGAATTATTCAGCAGCGTTTTAATGTTCGTCATGGTGGAGCTAATTTTAAGTGCTTTATATAGTATATGTTTGGGTAATTAAATGTATAACAATGCTCTGATCAAATGAACTGATGAGAAGATTTGAATGGAAAATCAGAATCTGCAAAGTGATTAGTCAGTAAGATAAAGGAACAATATTTCCTAAAATGTAGTGTACTAAAAATATAAAGTACCATAAAACGGAAATACTTCAGTAAAGTACTTCAAGATTGTACTTAACTACAGTGTTTGAATAAATATATAAATGTACTTATTTTTCACCACTTGTGACAGCAGCATGTGTCTTAAGCTGGAAGACTTGTAACTTTAAAGTTAGCTGTCAATTAATTCTGGTAATAACTTGAATTTTTTTTATCTGTATTTGAGCTTGTTTGTGTGTGTGTGTGTGTGTGTGTGTGTTGTGTGTGTGTTTTAGATTGAACT
The DNA here is from genome assembly GCA_025331565.1 of Holacanthus passer. NCBI lineage: Eukaryota > Metazoa > Chordata > Actinopteri > Pomacanthidae > Holacanthus > Holacanthus passer. The sequence continues at coordinate 6,858,283 of JAFREQ010000003.1, read as the reverse complement.
GCTTATCGTGTGTCACAGGTGATTTAGTGATATTTCTTATTTAGAACAGTTTTCATGTATTTCCGCGTTTTCACCAGCAGGAGGCACTGTAATACAATACATCACACAGCACTGTAGGTTGCTGTTCTGTTCATACATTCTGTTAAATGAGGTTCTGAGATAAGTGGGTAAAACCACTGACCAGATCACTACAGCTGGAAATATTAGAAAATAATAGAACATATGATAAAATGTTGGTTGATTAAATGCAGGGGCACAGATGTGTTTTTTTATTTTGTATAGGTAAAGTCTCATCGTTAACAAAAAATTCACTCTTGGCAAAATAAATATGGTAAAATTTTCCTTGTAGTAAAAAATGAGGTAAATTGTTAATGTTAAACATAAAGTCACATTAACCGATAAGTTAATGTGCACTTGAGTAACATTTTGTCTGTTGGTGAAGACTATATTTTAAAGTGATTTTTTTTTTTTTGCTCCCCATTTATCTGACGGCAGTAGATGGTTTCTATGCAGAGGGATTTTGCATCCAAAACATTCAATGCTCATAAAATATGATCCATCTATAGTGGAAACGCTCAAATAGTAACAAGTTAAAATTATACAAAGCAATAAAAGCACCTTTATTTCTGGTGCAAAATCACATTTTACTACTTGCAGTTATTTGCTTAACTTGATTTTTGAATGCTGGACTTTATTAACATTTTCTCCACTGTGCTATTGCTACTCTTATGTGTAAAATAAAAAATGTAATTAAATGAAATTGAAAAGAAACACATAAAAAACACAGCAAGACAAACCAGGGGAAGTGGGGTGTGTGTGTGGGTTCGGGGGGGGTTAGGTCAGCTGTGTATTTGACAACCTCCATCTTTCATGGCTGTTTCCAGTGTGAAGGCTTGCATGTGCATCACTCAGTATATTTGTCCCCAAGTGCATGTTCTTGGCTTCCCGTCCATCAGACCAGCTGTGGTGCAGGCTGGAACGGGTCCAGTGTGCATGTGTAGAGTAACCAAACAGGGTTTTGGGCTGCTCGGGATGTGTGAGAAGAAGGGCGACAGGCCACCTGCCATAGGGGCTTGCCCTGTTCAGATCCCCAGCCCTGCCTTTCAACTGAGAGCCAAGTTGGGGCTCTTTCATGTGGGTCTGATCTCCTTAAGACATCAGCAAATATTGAACAAGACTCAGTCCAGACTCAAACACATCTGTTGTCGTATAGTCTGCACTGTTAGGCACAGACAAGGAGAGAGGGAGTGAACACCAGTGGGTCTGTTGCATTGGCTTGTATGTGTGGACAGAAAGCTATAGTTTATGCTTTGCAAACACAAATGCTCACTTTTGACGAGCTTAGGCTAAACCGTGTTCCACTGTAAACAAATATGGGGCTGCGTGAAAGAAATGGAGTTTGGTATGACAAGGCAGCCACTGAGTGCCAGATCCGTGCTGAAGATCAGGGATGAGATAAGATGAACAGATAGCCAACATTTCATATGCCTCAGTCATGTTGTGGAATCCATCAGCAGTATTTTGGGACTGTTTTGGACAGATAAGAAGGACTGTTGTATTGTAGAATTAGGCTAGATTATGGCATTAAGTATTTTTTTTTTTTCAAACACTTGGACCTATAAGAGAACGCATATCAGAGGAAGTGTAATGCATGCAAGTCTTAAAAGAGACAAATAGCCTCACAAATGCAAATAGACAGTGAAATATTCAAATCAACAATAAACAGACTGGCAGGCAGGCAATAAACAGGCTGTTCAACCTGCTGTACTGTGAGCAACTGTTTCATCATAGTTTCACTGCTTCAGTGTGTGTTTAATCTCTCACTACAGTGTCTTAATACACTGAGTATATTAAGAAATTTTTTACTAATCCCACATACCTGAAGTCATACTGTGTGCACTGTCACCCAGCATAAAAGAATTGGGTAGGACTCAACACCTGACTCTGGCATTCTCAAAGTCGTTGAAACTCACCTTGCGAGACTGGTATGGCAAGTTTCACCCAGTCTGGCCTCTCCGCCAATCAATTGTCTTCAAAGTCATCTTCAAACAGGAAAGTGTTTTGCACCTGAAACACTTCCTCTTTCTCATCATAGTTAGGATGGTTGAGCTGCCTCTCTGGAACTTTGCTGCTGCTGCTCTTGGTGGAGACTAGTTCGGTGCGTGGCTTTGTCAAGTGGTTCAGCAAAGGTCGACTGGACAGGTACAGTAGGATGTTTTCTATATCTAATTTGTACTGGAATTTTGATCCTGGAGGTGATGAATTGTAAAATAATTTAGGTGAAGTAATTTATTCAGTAATGTTTGTGAGAGCAGATAATGTAGCCTGCCACCTACGTGCGGTTTAGCTGATTTGCATGTACTGTAGTTATAGGTTGGCATTGTTTGTGTTTTATTACAGAAGGTCAAGGCAGAAAATTGGCAGATGTGTGACACTAATTCAAACGGCAGACCAACAATACAGCTGCCTTTTTTTTGTGCGCGCTGACAAATCCTTTCAAGTGCTAAATCTGCAATGGTGTTACTACATCTTGACCATTGTCTCCTTCTGCAAATACACCATGTACAGTAATATATCTCAATATATTGAATTGTGCCTTTACAAATATTATTCAAGCCAAAGTGTCAGGCAGGAAATCTAATGTAGAACACAATATGAAAATATGTTCAGAGGTTTAATGTTTTTTGCTCAAAACTAAGTGTGAGTATACAACATTTCTTTTAAAGACGTGTTTATAAGCTTAATCAGTGGGCACATCCAGTACATTTGACTGCTGTAGTGTGTTGTGTTAGGCAATTACATATGTAACGCAAAGCATTTTGACATCACAGCATTTTTATCTGAAAGGTATCACTCAAGATGGATGCCAAGAAAAAGAACTTCTTGGAGAACTTGCGTCAGAAAGCTAAGTTGGTCAACCTGAAGAAGCCACGTAAGAAGGCTCTTGAGAAGCAGGGGAGGAGGCTGGCCCATCGGCGCAGCATCTCAGTACCAGACTTAAGGTTTGTGCCAGGTGAGGCGTTCTCTGCAGACAGCGCCTTGGTGTCAGCTGCCTCTGAAGCCATCTTCTTTGGCATCTCCCCTGGTGTGAGCGATACTGATTCTGTTGCAAGTGTCTCCACCATTGATGGAGTCACAGACAAACTGAACACTTCAGCCTCAGAATCTGGACTCAAGGTTCCCACATATCACTCAGCCGCTGCTTTGAATAGAATGAGTGCACCAGTGGAGGCACTGATGCTTTATGAGAACATTGAAGTCATGATTAATTCAGGCTCAGGGAAGAAGATGAACTTGACTCAAGAAGGCTTGTATGCACAAGTTAATAAAAAAGCTAAGGGCAATGCGCCTACATTTACTTTTGACCCTATTCCTGCACCAAGAACTGTTTTTACCAACGTTTCACCAAAACCAGACCTTGAAGAGAGAGAGAGTCTCAATGGTGAAGACACAGACAGAGGGGTACCAGGTACTGTTTATGCAGCTTTGGCCAGAGCAAGCTCACTTGGAGAGCAAGGGAATCCTTACATAGAAAAGAGGACCACATCATCTGAACAAAGAAAGCCATCATCTGAAAGAGGGACTCCGCCAGAAATCAAAAAAGTTCCTGTGGATACTAAGTCTCTGATATTAGATACTCGGGGTGCTTTGGAGAGTGCAGACGGTATCTCTCTGGACTCAGCCTGTGGCACTCCCATTGAGGAGCGAGTCAACATGCCGTGGACGACAGACTCGGAGGAACTGGACCGAGAACGCTGCTCTCCCCTTATGATGAAAGACTTCTGCATGGACGACGCTCTACTGGAAGTAACCCAGCCTGAGGAGGTCCTGGAAGAAATAACAGAGGTCAGTTTCATTCCAGATGTATTTAACAACATGAAGAGTCAGAGGATCCTGTTTGTATTTGTATTCTACATGCACTGTAGACTATGTTATTTTTAATGTGTATTCAGATGTCAAAGTAGTGATTCCCTTTCATGGAGATAAATCAGATAGACATCCAAACTAATCCTGTCCTGTGTCCTAATACAGTAACCTTTAGAGCCCCTACTGTTCCAGAAACTTAGAATAATATTAAGAATGAAATGAATGTATGAGCAACCTCTAGTGTCACAATAAAGTGGCCAAAAAGAGGTTGTGTAATAAAGTTATAAAGGTATTATAAATAAAAACAAGCTACCCATTACCAATAAAATATCAAGCAAAACCTCAAAAAACAAGTCAATAACATCTAATGTATTCTCACATCACTCATATTTGCATGCTTTCATTTCACTTTCAAATGGTGTGGTTTGGTTTTTCACACACTTCAGCTGTCATGTGAAGAGTTGTCCACAGCCTCTAATATGGTGACTAGCATGAAATCGACATTCCTTTTCCAAGCCTGAGATGAGACTTGTGGGTACATTTTATCACTTGCATGTAGACATAGTGTGTATTCTATATATACCCATTGTGACGGTAACTATTCAGTCAGCTGGTGCAGTATATCAAAAACGTCCTCAGATGGCTGGTGTTGAATGTAAAGTGACCACCTGGGATTTGACTTTATATAGCCCATGGGTGTTGTTGAAACTTAGACTAACGTGTCCTCCTTTGTCTAGATGTCTCCTAGATAGGGAAACCAGTCGAAAACCTGTGTTACGAGTAAGAGACACAGTGCACAGAGTACAGTGCAGAGCTCTACAAGAATAAGACTGATAGCATCTCACTTTGCCTCACCTTTTACATACTGTGGACATATTGGATGTGTCCCTAAAGACATTATCTATAGTCATCAGGAATATTTAGAGTATGTCTTGAAACGGATAAACACCCTTTTAAAAACTAAAGTCATAAATTTCACATCACATCTCAGCGTGACTATACTAAGTGTTTGGGTTCAGATGTCTAATGAAATGTCATTACAACCTATTTCTGTGCAGACAACCAGTGAGCAGTGTGACTTCTTTGACGAAAGTGTGATAGATCCGCTGGAAAGCTCTGTGAGTACTCGCTGGACTCTGCATTGAAGTAAACCAAGCATCTGGTATGAGACAGCCTATAAATGTGAATGTTTCTCCACAGCAGGCTATGACAGCAGGGCCTGAGGTCCAAGTACCTGCTTTCCAGAGATACCTCCTGAACATCAACCTGAAGCGCGGAAAGAACCTGGTCATCAGAGACAAGCGCTCAGGTAGGTCACAACCTGCAGGTGATGCTTAAGTCCTGGGAATTTTTGAAATAACCTTGGATGGATGAGTACAGATCAAGAGATGTTAATCAGGTTTCTTGCACATCCTAAAGGAATGTGGTTAAAGGTGAGCCCTTGATTAAACACTGCATGTACATACAACATGTATACATCTTGTTAATCTCGCTGTGTTTATGAACCAATCAGAGAGAGAATCAGAAGAGAAAGTTGTGAGTGGGAAAATGTGCCATTGTGTATAAAGGCAAGCTGGTCTGTGTTCAGTTAATGCTTGTGTTTACTGCGGAGGATGACGTCTCTTGTCAAGTGCCGTATGTACAAAGAAAAAAGTAAACACTGGAGAAGTATGCAGTCAGACCAGTATGACAAAAGACAGGCTGAGATAAAACAATCAGTACTAATGAAAGAGAACATGATCTATACATGAAACCACTGTTACTGCAACTTAGTTGAACAACTAATTTTGAAATGGTATGCCAGGTGTGATGGTAGTGGATTCTTTGCTAAATTTGATTGACAGACACATGTTCATAATTCTTCACTCATAAAGGGAATCATCAATCATCCTAAAATAGTGTGTTTTGGATCCGTGATTCTGTTGCAAATATTAATTCTCAAGTACAGGAATAAAATCAAGCATGAACATTTAAAAATAGATTTTAATGCATTTGAATGAGTTGATTTTCATAACTGGGTGCACTTTTGAGAGTTGACTCCCCATTGACAATGATATTGATCTGCGAGAAAAAGAAGACAGAGACACAAGTGTGAAATAAACCTTTCCACTCATGTTAACCCTTAACTGAGGCTCAGGCCCAGTAGAATTTGGTTTGGGAAAGCAGTGACATCAGGTGGCCATAAATGGAACTGCAGCATATCATACAATTCATGTGTGGTCTCATTAACTGTGGCTCTTTATTGGCAATATTTTCTGTTTATATAATAAATTTTGCTTGATCTAAAATAATAGTTTTAGTAGTGAACTGGCTGTGTTACAGTGATAGATGCATGTCATACTAGAAAATTGGGATATGACAGTATTTCAAAGCTATGTCAATCTTATCCAGTTGAAAATTCAAACCCTTAGGCTATGCTGTTCTTTTAACAAATATGATACTTAGCTGTAGCTCCTGCAGCAATGGGAAATCACCTTACACTGAAATGGCGAAAGGCCTTTTTTCTTGAAATGATGCTTCAAAATTTTTTTCCTGCCCAGTGGCAGAAGACCCTCCGAGCCCAGTGCCCTGCGCCCTGTTAGTAGAGACTTTACTTTCCCTGACAAGATGGCACCACGATGATGCAATCCCCACACGCCCCCTGTCTCTCCACTGTTTGCCCAACAATAAACACCGTGCCAAAGGCTCACCAATGGCATACATTGTCATTACATATTCTGAAAGGACCCACGCCACCAGCCCCCACTCCTTAGTTTTTGTTCTCCCCTTTTTTCCCATTAATTTCCATCGTCACCGTTCTCAGTCATGCCAGAGCTTTTCTCCTTGCTAGCTGCCACATTCTCCTCCTGTCAAGTTGCCTGGAGGTTTCCCTGTCACAGGCTGGCAGGGTGGAGCTGCTGTGGGTCCTGCCTGCCTTTGCGAGATGTTCATTTGGAGTGGGGAGCTGACAGGCCTGACAGCCCATCCCCACAGGGCCTTTGTCATGTGATTCAAGCCTCCCTGCAGGCTCTCTCAAGCACCCCTTTATTCCCCTATACAAATGAAGGCATGGGACTGGCTTTCATTTTTTGGCCAATCTGCATGCAATTGCAGAAACAAAGAAGTCCCATACCCCCACCCCACTCGCAGACAGACTTTCTTAACAGGCTTGGGAGATTAACACTGGTTGCTTCTAGATTTTGGTTTCTGGTTGCCTCATGCTGGCGAGTGTTTCTACTCTTTCACAATTAAACAGCTACATCCCTCTGTTTTTGCCATGTGTGGGGTGCACCTCCTCCTCACATATTTCAGTCTCTCACACAACCAGCATGGGGGAAGGGTGTGTATGTGTGTGTTTTCATGCACAGTGTACATTTTTAAAGTGACAATATGTTCCACATGAAGTAAACATAGTTTGTATTAAATAATAAGCTTCCATCATAGATTGCTATGAAATCATCCTTTATACACTGCAGTTGTTTATTAACTTAAAGTAATTACTGCTTGTATATCCCACAACATTATCTTGCTGATTTGCTCTTTTTTGTCTTTAATTTTAGGTACCAGTGATCCCTATGTGAAGTTTAAACTTGAAGGAAAACAGCTCTATAAAAGCAAAGTGGTTTACAAGAACCTGAACCCACGGTGGAACGAGTCCTTCTCCCATCCCCTGCGAGACAGAGAGCATATCGTGGAACTTCGGGTAGGCAGTCCTGGAATAAAAAGTGCATTACCCTACAATACGAGAGTGGATTCCTGTTGATAATCTTAATAATGTTTTTAATATTGCTGCAGGTCTATGATAAAAATCGGACGGCTGATGAGTTCATGGGTTCCAGCTCTATTTCCCTGAAAAATCTTGAACTGTACAAGTGAGAGGAATTTCTTTTTCAATCATATTTTAGGGAATAGATGATTATGAGGATATCAATAAGTGGTTATCTTCATTCTGTCTCTTCACAGAACCTATGAAATGGAGTTACGCCTCGATGATCCAAAAAGTAAAGAAGATGACATGGGAGTTATTATGGTCGACGTCTGCTTAATGTTTAGAGACGCCACCATCAAAAGAAGCCCCGTAAGTGTATTTCTGGAATGAGAAGTATTTGTTAAAGCAGTTCTCTGTTCCTAGTCTTTCCTGAACTGTTTGTACTGATTCATGTAATTCTTTTTTTTAAAAACAGAGATGGCCACAAAAGAAGAATAAGGTATGAAATTTTTATATGATTTCTTTTTGATTTGAATTTCCAAATTGTATCCAGAGTGAAATTCATATTCAATGTTCAGCTTCAGCTATGTTCAACTTTATCATTTTCATGGTGCTGCTCGGTTACCCTGATCTGAAGCACTAGGGGGCAGTAGCTCACTGTACTATGGTGCAACAAAGAATGAGGTGTATGCTCAGGACTCAGGCTTTTGTGTGTAACCTTGGTTTCAGCACAGCCTATTTCTTTTGTGGTTTTATGGTGAACCTTTTTTGCAATGCATATTATTTTCAGTGGAATCATTTGCTGTGGAAAAAAAAAGTACGGTACAATGTTACATCCTGATCAAAACCGAAATAATAATAATATTGACTGAATAAGTTGTCATGAAAGAGCCCTTAGATGAGTATTACAGAGCAGTATTTGGTTTTGTTGTAAACAAAGTTCCATCTTTTCTCAAGTGGCTTTCAATATATTGCAGCTGTAATTAGATTCAGAGTGAAATAGGAGGGTTGCTGTTTGGGACTCACACTGCAGCGAGTGGGTTTATATTCACACCTATGTAGCCACTACATCTGCCACTGTTCAGTCTCTTGATGGTCCAGTAGACAATCTCAATTTGAAATTAGATGACAAAGGAATGAAGCCATTTTCATACACATTGTAGGTTATCCACTACAGATGGTTAAAGATACTCTAAGGGAGACAGAAATGTGTGATGGGACTCTTCACAATGTTCTGCTGCCTAAATCACAGTGCTAATTTAACAATGTAACAGTGCCATTTTTTTTCCCATTTCATTTTTGACAAACGTACAATATCTTATTGCATTTAACACCTATCCTGGAAGTGCTGAATACCCAGCTCTTACAGCTCTACTCCCCCTCTTTCAGAACATCGTTTTCTCCCTCTGTGTTACCACCACAGAGACAGGGAATGGCAAGTGCCTAAGTAAAACTCTGCTGTGTGATAGTGTTTCAAACAGGAGGGGGGCGTATGGGAGAAGCAGGAGGAGGAGAAGAGGAGGGGAGGGGGGCTCTGCTGTTCGAGGCATGTTGCCAGTGTGGGATGCCTAAGATCGGCAACGCTGATAATTCCCAGGCATAGCGGGCAATAACCCAGATGTTAGGATGTAATATCACAGCTGTGGATGGACAGTGCTGAGGTACCAGCCAAATGGACCTGGGTCTGAGCTCATCGTGCTTGTCCCCATGCTGTCCCACCATATGGAAGCAATCGCACAGCCCTTTTAGGACCAGGAATAGATTCTCTTTAGGGGCCACTTACAGTTAAGTGGAATTGTTTTATTGGCCGCTGAGATAGAAATGTGTCCAAGATAAACACTTGGGATGACTTGGCTGAGGCCTGTTTTATATCGCTCCTCCACTCCCTCTGTTCCTCTTCTTTTGAAGGGGCTGATATTTATAGGGCTGTGCCTGTGGTATTCCATGTTAATTCAGGTCCCTGAGATGTGCTTTGATCCCCTCCGGATTGGGTGGCAATGTGGGTTGTGACCCTGTAGTGAAGAGGAGGGGCCGGAGTGGCAGGGGAGTTGTAGTGGGGCCGTTTGAAGCAGCGTCGCCGGGGCAGTCGAAGGAGCTGGGCAATCAAAGAGGCTAGAGCAGATTACGGTCCTGCTCTTTAATTACAGTCAGCCCTACACAACCTCTCTGCTGTTTGTTTTTACAGCCCTGGCCTATCACCGCATGGCCTCACGGGAACTCTTACATGGAAACATATCAAGGCCTCTCTCTCTCACTCCCTCTGTGACACACGGCAGGAGAAGTGGATTATTTGCTGGGCTTGTCCTTGATTTCCTAAGAGTTCTTGAATGCACAGCATCTTTTCTTAGTTTCGCAGATTCACTCCTGTAGGAGAGATTCGTTATTTTGCTGGTTAAATCAAAATTGGATGATTTTGCCAACACGCAGTAAAGTCTGATGCCGGCCATACATACTTCATGTATGCATAATTTGCTGATGAGAGAGCTGTGTGGTTTGCATCATTACTCACTGCTGCCTGCTGTCTCTGGTGCAGTATGCCAAGTGTCCTGCCTCCCCACACTCAGTCTGGGAGCCAGTGATGAGTGGGACTGTCACAGCCAGGGACATCTGGCTGCTCGCTGACGTCCCTCTCTTCCTCTCTCTCTAGGAGCCTCCATGGTGTGGCTTGCCTGTCAGTAGAGATGTGCTAATGTGCTCCAACAGAGATGTGCTGTATAGTGTAAACCTTTGTCCTACTTTCATGCACTCTGTGAACATGATGAGGTGCCAGGCTGAGGCAGGAGCAGCTAAACAGAGGGAAGCGCACAGAGCTTCCACACACACAGCGGTTAAAAAAAAAAAAAAATCTATACCTGTCTGTGTATCTTTGCCCCGCAGCAGAACCAGGCCGCACCAGTCCAACGGCCTGCTGAAATGCAGAAGAATCAGCTGAAGAACCAGAAGTGGAGCGGGGTGCTGAGTATCACCTTGGTGGAGGGACAGGACCTGCCGCAGCACGGCCATGGGGACATTTACGTCCGCTTTCGCCTCGGTGATCAGAAATACAAGAGCAAGGTTGGGCTTGTTTTTTAAAAGGCATTTCCCACTTCCTCGACACTCCCTTTTCCCGTGCTGCCCTGTCTTTTTAATATCTGCTCTTTATACTTCAAACCTTTCTTCCCAGCCCCTATCTCTTACTTCCCCCGCTTCTCTCTCTCAGCAGGTGCCTGTCAGTGACTCACCTCCACCTTGGCTCACTGGGCCATGGCAGAGGCAGCTCATTAGACTGGGCAAGGCTGCCACTCACTTCTCCCCGTGCTTCGGGTGCTGGGCTTCATTGCCTTCATTTGCATACCCAGCATGCCCTGTTCATCTACCTGTACTTGTTGGCCTCCCCCCTGATGATTCTATGGTGCACTTGTCTTGTGTTGTCGTGTTATTTCTTTGTAAACCTCTCGGCTTTCCTCTCTGCTTGTTTGTTTGTTGGACAAAGCTGATTCTAATTGGAAGCTGTCAGTGTTTACAATCCCAGAGTGGCTACTGAGGTGTACACATACAAGCACACACAAATGGAGACACATACACACAACACGCCTCTCTTTCTCCTCTCCTGCCTCGTTCTGGTTGAACTGAATGGAGACTTAATCCACCTGTCATGCAGGAGCTGCTCAGTCTGATAATGCATTAAACCTGACATCGCATCAAAGTGTGTGTGTGTGTGTGTGTGTGTGTTTTCAATGTTACTGTATGTGCTGAATCTGTGTCTTCACTGCCCTCAGAACCTTTGCATTCAGGCCAATCCCCAGTGGAGAGAGCAGTTTGACTTCAATCAGTTTGGAGATAACCAGGAACCTCTGCAGGTGGAGGTGTGCTCAAAGAGAGGGAGGAAGGGTGAGGAATCATGGGGGATGTGAGTATTTCCTGGTGGGTAGTGTTAATTTTGCTCACATTGGCTCCTCCACAGAACGAGTTGGCCTTATGTGTTTCAATGGAACTATTTTCCTTTTGTGTCTCAGGTTTGAGATTGACCTATTGAGACTTCCACTTAATGAGAGGCAGCTCTACAATCATGTGCTGGACCCAGGAAAGGGCAGGCTGGTGTTTCTGGTCACCCTGAGACCCTGCTGGGGAGTCTCCATCTCTGACATTGAAACAGCTAGCTTCGAGAAGCCTGATGAGAGAGACACAATAGTGGAGAAATTTGTAAGTTCTTTTTTGGTTTGACTTAGTTTAGTTTTACGTAAAAGCACAGCCACCAAATATTGGTATTTACATATGCCCAACTATGTTTCCTAATAATTGAGTAAGAAATACAAATATATCATAGATTTAATGAAGGTGTTAAGATTGCAATTTTATGTGGCACATTTATTAATCATGCTCAAAAAATGTTTTTTTCAGAGCTTAAAAAACTCCCACAAGTGTATGGGGGAGGTTGGCTTCCTTCAAGTCAAGGTTATAAAGGCAAACGATCTTCCTGCAACAGACCTTAATGGTAATCTGTGACAAAAATTCCCTTCTCTGTTTTCTATCATCATGGCCATGATCTTTTCTTCATGTTAAATAATTTTAAAAAAAAATTGTCACATGCAGGAAAAAGCAACCCCTTGTGTGTTGTCGAGCTCGGCAACAGCAAACTTCAAACTCACACAATCTACAAGACCCTCAATCCCGAGTGGAGCAAAGCCTTTACCTTGTAAGTAAGACATCTGGAAAACAGAAACAGGACATCTGTGTTATTCTGTGTGGTGTATTTTAATGTGAATAACATGTTTCTTAATGCTTATATTACAGCCCAATTAAGGACATTCATGATGTGATAGAGTTGACTGTCCTCGATGAAAATGGAGACAAAGCCCCAAACTTTTTGGGGAAAGTGGCCATTCCACTACTGACTGTAAGTTTGTTTATGATCAGCCACTCTCACAGGATTCAGTTTGTATAGGTCTTGCAAATTGATATCTGATATAGAATTTTTTTTTTATTCTAAAAGGTTCAGAATGGGCAGCAGATATGTCTGTTCTTGAAGAAAGAAGACTTGGGAAGTGTATCAAAGGGAACCATCACGCTGGTCCTGGAGGTTATTTATAACCAAGTAGGGATCAAACTAAATATGTTCAAAATTGGTAGAAAGGCGATGATGTTCTATCTAATACACTGTGAAGTCAAAAGATAGTTGAAGCTGAAGTGGTTTTTTTTGTCCCAGGTCAGAGCTGGCATCAAAACCTTCCAACCAAAGGAGACAAAATTAATGGAGGAAAACATGAAGTTCTCCAAAAAGGTGATGTCTATTGAAATATTTAGCAGAATTTTGCACATGAAAACAGAAAAAGCTTGCCAGTATGTTCCCCTCACATCCCACTAATAAAGTAGCCACAACAAAGCTACACCCGGTCATTTTTTGGATCGGACATAGTCAAGGTAATTTGTTTAATTGGCTTTTAACATCCAACTTCACAAGTAGCAAATAAGGGATTGTAAAGCTGATTCAACCTCATTGCAAAGTCATAACCATTATGTCCAGTATCAAACGATACTAACCGGTCTTTTGTTCCAATTATTTCCCATTAGGTTCTCGCCCGGAATATATATCGGGTTCGAAAAATCAGCACAGCAGTTCTGTACACGTTACAGTACATTAAAAGCTGTTTTCAATGGGAGAGCACGCAAAGGAGTCTAATAGCCTTTCTGGTAAGTCATTGCCTCACGTTAATGAACTCTCTTTAAGCCTTGGGGCGAACAAGTTTTGTCCCATTTCACTGCAGCCCAGTTTTAACTCTTTCATTTTATGTGAATTAGATGTTGAGGAGAATCTTTTGGTTTAGCCGCCTTCTCTCTCTGCGAGTCTTTTTCCCATGAAAAACAATGGCTGCCTTCTGTTTTCATCCCATGCGAATGTGATGGATGTGCTTTATCCTTTAAATCATAGCCCACTTGGCTTTCTTTCGGTTCTGATGACATTAGAGTGCTTTTGAAGGGGTGGGGTTTGGGCGTTTGTACATCTGACTTCTTAGCAAAGCCTCCTAACCCGGGGGACGGTGTAAGGAGGATCACAGTCTCAGCTTCCTTGGGTGGAGGAGTGACAGTCTGCCTCCGAGATTTGAACCTTGTTTAAATGTCTCTGTTTAGCTGTTTTTAATGAGGGTATGTGATCTAAGGTCCTAAGCTTAAATAATCTGAAATCACCCTGTGAATCCCCCTCAGTACATCACATGTAATGTCATGATTAAGAGTGTACACTTGCCATGAAAGCCCTGCCAGCGCCGTGTCAGGGTGAGGAAGCGGTCACAGACAGGGTGTGTGAAGAACTCTCCTTTCACCGCCTTTCTTCTGTCAGCTCTGTCTCAGAATGACATGCAATTCATACCTGGTGTATTCTATAAGCCCTTCTCACTGATCCTGAGGTGCAAATCCCCCCAGGCAATGGCCAGGCTCAATGTATCACAGCCTTTAGAACAGCAAGGCACACAGACAGGCAGGCAGACGCACAGACAGGAAGAGAGAGAACAATGCGGGCGATTGTATAAGGATAGAGTGGGAGGCAGGCTACTATCTGGGAAAGAAAGTTGGAGCACAGAAAGAGGAAGACAGTTCGGTCTACGAAGGCAGATAGCGAGACACTTAGAGGCAGGGATACGGGCAGGAGAGCAGGAGGATAGGCAGGCTGACAGGTGACAGGTCAGCGGGATGGGGCCATCTTCTTCCACCTATAATTAGATCCTCCGCAGGCGATGGGAGTGTGTGGTGGCACACTCTAATCTTTCATTTCCACTTCTACTCCACCTGCTGTTTAGGAGTCAGGCACACAAATAGAGATCTTAGAATGAAGTAAAAAGACTCACACACTCGCTGTTTTCATCACGATCATCGTTGCTACTGTAGCGCGTCCCAGTCTTATTTTTGCCAGTCGTGTGTCATCTGCAGTGGAGATGGTAATTCTTGTGGACCGTAGCTGCTTTGTCCTTTCATTTGAAACAACCGCTCTGTTTTCGCACAATAACACCAGCTCACAGGTCGATATTTTTAAAAGCAGACAGTAACAGAGTACGCCTTTGTCTGCGGTGAGGTGCGCTTCAAATAGTTCAAGTGTCGGAGGTGCGTGGTGAGAACTGCCCAAACAGAGTGAGTCGGCCACCGCGTATTCATCACCCACTCGTCAGCAGACCGACAGTTCAACAAGTGAAAAGTTCTTTTTTTTTTTCAATGATTCATTATATTCTCAACGAGCAACAATCACGTTGAAACATGCAAATCACATGTAAATATGGCGCGTAATTGATAGTAACAGGGAAAACTCTGAACTCACGATACCATCTGAGGGCAACGACGAGTTCTTCACTCACTGTCATTACAAACCTAAGGCCACGCCACCATCCACACTAGTGCCCCCGCCCCACTCCAAGACTAGCCACGGCACGGCCACTCCTCCTCCTCCAAGTCATCATTTGCAATTAAGTTAGTGTTTGGAGCTGTCTAAAGCAGCATGCCACCATGTGCCTTAATGAAAGCAGCTCCCACTCCTATCTTTATATCTTTAGGCAGTGGTAATAAGGTAACTGATTCAGACATTGACAGATGGCCTCTGCTTGCCTCTCAGATGTGCATAATTATACCACTAGTGTCTGCTCTTTTCCACAGTGGCAGGCAGCGCAGGGCTTCTCAGGGTATGCCGGTAGGAAACGCTGCAGTGGTGGGTCTAGCTTTAATATACATTACAATACATTATTTATCAAGCAGGCAGACCAGTGCTAGCCTTTTACACCATATACATCCTGTAATGCATTACCGCTGCTGTGGTTTCTACTGGGACTGCGGGACGCTCTCGTAGTGCTTTACCAGGAATACTTAGCCATTATATCACTCAGTCCCACAGGCCAATTTTCTGACCTCCACACAGCATGCAGTCTACATTTCTATCCTGTTTATGTAGATTCATGTATGTATTATGAAGTGGTTGTTGCTGTGTGGTGTATAAGGTATTCAGATTTTGCATGAGGGATCACTGCTCTGGTTCATGTTAACCAAAGTGAATGGGAATGGGGGGAAAAAAATGATACTGCTTTTTTTTTTTGGACAAGTCTTCTTTGTACACGTCAAGATAACTTTTCCCTCATGAGTGACAATTAGAAAGCTGCGCATCCAGGAACATATAAATTTAGCATTTACCGGCTGATGGTTTGTTTGGTTTCATGCTGCTGCTGAGTTTTTTGCTGTGTGGAAACTCTGTGAGGAATGGAAATACTTGTAGCATTGTCAGTGTTTGCGAGTCCATACCGTTTGAAGTCGCTCTTTGATTTTTCACCAATGTGTAGCACTTTTAAAATAGAGTCTCTCTAATTAGGTAATGTAACAGGAAAAAAACCCCTCCAAAAACAAGAAAAGAAAAAAAAATCTTTCTCATGCATTTAAGCAAAGTTCTGGCAAATCCTCATAAACATTTTCATCAGTGAATGGAAATACAAACAAGAAATTTGGATTTTTTTCCCCCCTCTTCTTGTTTATGCTACAGTAATGAGCCTCGGATCTGCGCTTTTCAAGAGTTTGACAACAGCATGTTCCTTTCTCTGAGAGAGAGAAAATGTGACAGCTAAAATCTTCATAAAATAACGGCCTTTAGATGTGCTTTTCACTAAGACTGAGCGAGATGAATGTGCTATACATCAGCAGTGACTGCAGAGGGGTCACCCAGAGTTCTTTGCTGCACACAAGAACGGGACCTGTAGATGGAGCTACAGCACTGCTGGAAACGTGAACGGCGGCACTGAGGAGATCAGTTACTTTTCCCAACAGGAGCCATTTGTGGGAACAACTTGGAGTGAAATCCTCCATTCTGTGCATTAGACCAAGAGACACAAGTTTCTTCCACAAAAAAAAAAGGAAGGGAAAAAAAAAGAAGCTAAATGAGCATGTATTAGCCAGCCAAATTAATCTGCTTCAGAAGTTTAAAGTTGAGAACAATTTTGATTTAGATGAAATGGATGAAAGTAAAAATAAAAAAAAGAAAAAGGATCATTTACACTTGAAAGCTGATTTTGAGCTTTGCTGTCATTAGAGTGCTTTAAGTATTTAAGTAGAATTAATATTTTAACATATGAGGTACCTCATCTGTCACGAGTTAGACTAGAAAGAAACCTGTATACCTTATGTGAGTATTTGAACCGTTTTCTTTTTGACACTGCCAGGTAGCAACCGCTTTAGACATCATTTGACAGCCTGTGAAATGCTGATTGCCTCACATCACACACTGTAAAGATGGCATTTGATGAATGTTTGATGCGGTGCAGCTGTAAACACACTTGGCAGCTGCAACGGGCACTTTTTTGGGGGGGGCTGATAGAATCATCGTCTCCCCCAGATGAGGGCAGGACAGGGTCAGATCTGGCTCCAGAGGTCCCTGGAGACCACCTGTGTGGAGCCACAGCAGTCGGGGCCATTAACCAGAACACCAGCCCGGCCGAGATCAAAGCCATAATCAGAGTTGTCATAATTGTTCTTGTTAACACTGTCCCTGAAAATGAGACGCTTTGTGAGTCTTGGATCTGCCTATTTGTGGTTTACTGCATTGCAGTGTGGCCGAGCTTTTGTGAGCTCAGCGAGAGGACTGTGCACGCCTGTGAATTGTCTCCTTGTTTCTGCTTTGCATCTGTTTAGTCTCTGTTGGAAAAAGTTGGAGGCCTTGAAGGAGTGGGTTTCTTCGGTCTCATGGGGGTTACACTCTCCATCTCCACGGCTGTGGGAGTTCTCACAGACTGCGCAGTGGGAATGTGTCTAGTAGGGGGAAAAAAATGATAGCAGTGATGGTGATGTGCGTATTCATGGTTTTGAGTCTGAGATCTATTAATTATTAAATGATAGGCTATGACTACTTGCAAACTGCTCAGCAGTGCCTCCTGATTTAACACAGCATTATTATTTAGCTTCCCTGAATGGCTGTGTGTCACTTGACAGCTCTTGAGGCTGGCTGAATGCTGTGTGTAACCTTGAAACACGTCCCCTTATTAGTCGGATTAATAAGCTCTCTCTGCTAATATTCACGTCATTAGAGCTGTGAAATTGTTCCCATTTTCATGTGTTTCAGGACATGGATTTGAGAACGCATTTAATTTAAACTTAACAAATTCATCATCGTATTAAGCATTTTTAAACAACGTGAAGTAACTTTAAAGTGTAGCTGACTAAAGGAACATGCTGGCTCCTAAAGGCCAGGTGTATTTGTTGTACTTGCACTGATGTTTCATATCATGCTTGTTTTCAGCCTAGATGAAGTATGCTCTGTGTTTAACCCCATTGTGTGTGCCATATCATAATGACTGCCTTTAACATACTCGCCACCTTCCTAGTCACAGAGGACACCTCTCCCCAGGCAGCTGAGGCGGCGACCCATCCGCCCTTGTGCGTGGCTCTTCCGGGGGCCGGTCTTGGCCCCGGCGCGTTAACGTGCGTGTGAGCTGAGCTGACAGGGAGAGAGAGTCCATGCCACTCCCTCCCCACCTCCTCAGGGGAAAAGGCTCGCATGGCAGATCTGTCACCCAGGAGGTCGCTCAGTGTTAACGCTTCCGACACGGATTAAACACTAGTGGCCAGTGCCGGAGTGCGGGGTCAGTGCAGCCACCACTGACAGGCACCACGGGGCCCCCGCTGACTGCCCCGCTCCAGCCTCACACTGGTGCTACTCTGGCCCTGGCATGTGTCAGACAGTCGGGGAGACAACGGCCAGAGCTGGCCCCGCGAGCAAATGCTAATGCCTTGCCTCGCACGGCTGCTCTTCCTCAGTGCTTTGATAAAGAGCTGCTATCACCATTGTGCTGTGCTGTGCAGGCGTCCTTACAAGCTGTGGCATTTGCTTATCATTTTGCTACAGCTAACCTTTTGTTGACAAATTGGAAAAAAAAAAAATTGCGAACACTAAATCAACACCAATTTAATGGTTCATTTTTATTTTTGAATTTACCCATGATGTAAAATTTGTCATGCTAATTTTTAAGTATGGGTTTATTACTAAAGTGTGTGTTGCCTATTAGTTATCATAATGCAGAATAATAGTAACACTTGTAAACAAAGTGGAAAACCAACCACTTAACTTGTGCAACTCAAGAACAGTAAATATCAGTGCTAATATACCCTCACTTGATTTTAAAATTGCAAGATGCATCACACTCCGGAGCTGTTCCAACCGATGTCTCCTCGTCCAAGAGGGACATGAGATTCCCCATTCTATTGCTCTCAGTCGAATATAGCCTCTCTTTCTCCCCCTCTTCCTCTGTCTCTCTCTCTCTCACTCCCCAGTCGATAAGACTTGAGCTGAGCATATGTGAAATATTTATTCAGCGTTAGCTCAGAGCACCATAGCTGCCCACACACTCTACCTGCCCTGAAGAGAAATCTTATCTGTGCTTCCTCTGCCTCCGACACCCCCTGAAAGCCTGTCCCCACACTGGCCCAAGCTCAACACAAATTACATGTCTCATTGCTCTGCGTTTACAGCTACTTTAAAGCCTGCCGCTCCTGTCCCCAACATAAGCCCTCAGCCAGACTCTGTTTCAGCCCGGCTGCAAAAAAAAAAGAGACCTGCGTGAGCTGAGCTGCTACTTGTGCCTTTGATTCATTATTAATCTCTTTTTTTTTTCTATTTTAATTGAGGAACTAATGCAGATTAAATTTTACTGCCCTTGATTTCACCCAGAAAAAGAACATCTCTGTCAGAGTAAAGACTATTCAAGGTTTTGTGGAGGATTCCTATTTATTTTTTAAACACTGATTTTCATTTATTGTCTTAATTTTTCTATATCTCATACTTGCACATAGTCACACGCACCGATTCTGTCCTTTTTCTGTCTCTTGCACACGCAGACAGACAACCACACACATGCATACACAAAGCCCGCAGCCTGTAGTCAGCCTTGTTAAACTCTTTCAGTATATGTTCACGTAATCTGGCATCCGTCCACAGCCCCCATGACTGACCCTCATAATGCTGGCTGGCGCTCTTCTCGCTTTGTTTAGCTTTCCAAGTGAAGTGCAACTGAAGAGAGTAGTAAGATATAGCCAAGATTAAATCTTACATGTTTTTGGATGGTGCATAGTCTGAAAAATAAGGGTATTTTTGAAATCTACCATGTTTAAAAAAAAAGGAATGGAATGGATGTTTTTAGTTTTTTTACAGCAATGATGGCCCCATGAGCTGTGACATTACATTAATTTGGCTCATCAACAGTATTATGTGTGTTGCGCTGATGTGAAGCCTATGTATATTTATAGCCTGTTGTCTTTTGTAGTGTATAAGGAGAGCATTTGGCAGCCTTGCAGTCTTGTGGTACTGTACGTCTGCCAGTCAGTGGTTCAGGTTGGTAGACTGGGCCACCCCCTCCTCTGTTAATCAATTTACAGGATGGTAGAAACTCTTAAAGGGGGTGTCTTTGTCCCTTTGTTCCTGCTACGATCCCTTCTCCCTCTCCTGGGAGAGTGTGGGTGGTGGGAGCTGCCATGCTTGCTCAGCTTTAAGTTATTTTATTCACACTTTTAATCGCTGAGTGCTTTATTATTAGGTGCTGGATTCTGCTGGCCAGGGGATCTGCATGAGAAGGCGCAGAATGCATTTAGTGGAATCATATTAATGGCACTATAAAACAAATCTGTCAGGCTGTTCTTAACCCTGCTGGCAGAATTGCTCTGCCCAGGGTTGCCCCCTTCTCCAAGCGCTTACAGGTGGCTAAGGAGAGTGCATCTCCATCATCTACTCCACCGTGTGCTAATAGTTTTATTAATTCATTCTTTTTTTTTTTCTCCCTAGGCACCCCGTGCATAATCATACAGACATTTTTCAGCTAAATGGTGTTTGTCAAGGGAGGTTTCCTACATTAGAGGCACTCCTCCCAGACATACATACCAACACTTGTTCAATTACAAGTCGTTCGTTATCCAATTCTGCTGTGTGTAAACCTAAATGCTCAGGTATATCATTAATTATCACCTCCCTCGCTTTTGTTTGCTGCTTTACGTCCATTTTGGTTAAACAAACGACCGCTTGTTTCGCCGCTCGTGCAACACATCAACGTCGCCGCCTTTAAAAAGTTCAAGGTTTTTGCTTGTCACGCGTAATTTGTCGATGGATGAAAAAACACGCGGTCGGGCCCTTAAGACTGAAATGGAGCCCATCTTTGACGGCAATTAAAATGCGGATTATTTTATATACAAATTTACACTTACGCCTGAAAGGTTGCACTTTGTCCAACATGTCCTTTAATCACTCAGCTGCTTGCTAATAAAACATAAACCACTTATCGGGGAATTAGTTCTGTCTCCATTTCACAGAAACTCCGGAGAATGCGAGGAGACAAGGGGAGGGTATAGTCCTGCCTCTGCTCATTACCGTGGGATATCTGACGGCAAAGTCTCAGTCTGTGCACCTGAGTGAAGGAATCTGAGAGGTTTTCCCAGATGTTTCTCTCTCCATCGTTTTTATTAGTGTTAAAAAAGCATGTAAATCCTGCACACATGGGCTGACATACCATGAGGGAGGAATTGAGAAGATATTTCTGACAGTTTCGGTTTATATCCTCATTTAAGCACTCAGTTTAGACACAAGGCATTGTATTTCTGTAGGCTTTTATCTTGTCCACTGAGCCAGAACGCAGTGAGCAGAAATTTGCATTAGTGGGCGATTATGAATACCTGTGACAGATTCTCTCTGCCGGCTCCCTGGGTGGAAATGAATTGGCTCCCTCTGTTGACTTGCACAGGAAGACAGAGACCAAGCAATTAGACTTTAGTGGTTAATGTAGCAGCTTTTGCAGGGAGGGCAAGGAGGTTCAACATTCCTGCTGGGCTCATGTCAGTTTCCCGGCACATTTCCCCCTCTTTTCTTTTTCCTTTTTTATGAGGATACTGGGAATATGACAAGCTACCTGTCCACCAGCCAGCTGAATTCCTCTGGGGTGAGGGGAGCGTCGCTTTAGAATCGCCTCATGGGAACTGAGGTGACAACACATGACGTAGGTTATTCATAACAGAGAGGAGATGCACTGCAGCTACCTCTGCACATCATGCATATTCATTGTTTACCTTTTTTTATCCCCCACCAGCTCTAGTTTGATGCTGGGTACGTAACTCAAATGAGCTGTTATGAAAAATAACAATAACACATTGTTCATTTCTGTATTTCGTGGTCATCCCGCTGAGTTTCTGCGTGACGCTCCGGCTCACCCACCATCGCCCAGGTTATACTGAGGGATAATAAGCAGTACAATGGTGAAGCCTGGGGCGCTCGGGCCACTGTGTTGTCTGCATTACTCATGGTTCACGTCTCCCTGGTGGCTGTTTGAACCTCGGCCTGGTGTGGCGGTAGGTAGACTGGCCCCCAGAGCAACATGCACGGACTCTGTATGGTTGCTATGACAGGAGCAGTCTGCTGTTTACAGGCCTGCTATTGAGGCCTGAAGGCCCCAGTGTTTCACATCCTGTCTCGGGCTTAACTCGAACATATTGTTCATACTCTGAGCAGCCTCCAGCTCTTTGAGCCTAGACTGCACCATGCTACCACGGTGTGGGTTCAGCTTCGCAGCTATACGCGACGTTTCAAGATGAACCTTGCAAAAAGAAAACTTGTTAAGAAA
This sequence comes from Holacanthus passer, assembly GCA_025331565.1. Classification (NCBI taxonomy): domain Eukaryota; kingdom Metazoa; phylum Chordata; class Actinopteri; family Pomacanthidae; genus Holacanthus; species Holacanthus passer. The sequence continues at coordinate 6,836,137 of JAFREQ010000003.1, read as the reverse complement.
GTAGGAACCTAACTGTTGAAAAGAAGGTATTGATTATAAAAGAAGTATTGCATTTAAAGCGTGAGAATGATTTTAAAGTTACATTGCAAAGGGTGTCTGTGGTAAGTAAAAGTGGACCATATGTTGGGTGTATTGGCACATAATCACACCATAATAGATTTTAAGATTCAACTTGCTGTGGGGGGAATTTTTATTTCATCCCTGTCAACCTGCTGGTGTGATCCTCCTCACACATTCCTGATAATTTCAGTTGGAGGCAGACTCATTAGGCTGTCACTAAATGGGTTTAAATGCAGCCGTCCAATTAGTGCTCTGCTGTGAAATGCAGTGGGTGTTGTGCAACGTGCTTAGCACCACTCCTTTACAGAATTATGAGGGATTACTCATTCAGTGTGATCCATCTTATTTCTACCAGGGGTCTTGGCTTTTCTCAGTATCATCGCCATGGAGGGGGTAAATGTTGCAAATGCTTCTCCAGTTGCCATATGCGACTCGTCAGAGAGCCTCACTGCCTCTGAATCTAAGAGGATTTGATGTGCTAGTTAAAAGACAGCATACCATGCCTATCCATGTCATACTTTCTGTTCTGCAGTAAGGCACTCTGCCAGCGCAGTGTTATTGGTGTATATAAATAGGATTTCAAGATATTAAAAGTTGTCCCTGAATGTCTGTTACTTTCAAACCACTAAGAGTAAAATCTGTTGCCATCGGCTGTAAATCTCACAGGCTTTACAGTCTGTAGTGCTTTTCATGAGATTTAGGATGTGGTTAAATCCATTATATATTTTGTTCTGGGAGCAGGCTTGCTGAGATTTGAAAGCTGGGTCCCTGCTATAGTCTGATGGGCTTTGCGTTACGCTGTCATGTCCTGTCTTCTCAGATCTTCCTTGTGACGGTGTGGCACTGGGAGCTCTTCATGCTGCCCCTCTTCCTGCTTCTGCTCATCGGATGGCACTACTTCCATCTCACGGCAGGGAAGGCCAGCTCCAACCAGGACCTAGTGAGTGACGAGGACTCTGAACTCCTCAGTATTCATCCATAGGCATCAGTAGACACATGCTGTTACAGTGCAAATTCAATCTATATGTTAACCCAACTCTGGGTATGGCCTGATGGGATGAAATCCTTTTGCCAGACACTGGGCAAACTGCAGTTTTACAGTGATGTCAATTAAAAGCTCTTACACTTGCATGTATATTGCATAACACAGGAGCTGTTCTCTTGAATACATCTTACATTACAGTCAGTTGCAGCAGCTTTCCACTTGTTTTATAGCTATTTAAACTAGTTTCTACATTGTCTCTAGAGGCCCAATAAAACACAGAGCAGTAAAGCTACTAAAATGAAATCACTGTAAATGTATGTATAGCCTACAGTCTGTTGATATAGTCTCACCACATCTGTAGATACGGGACTATAGTTCTCCCCACAACATACCTCTATCTCTATCTACTGTTATGGAAATTATGCTTGCCCTACACATGTCTGTGAAGGTTAATGCTGTTCACACTTCTGACTGCCCCCCAATTTCACTGTGTTGTAAGCCTTCTCGCCGGCCAGCCAGGGGCCTGGCCTGCTCACACACCCTCCCCAAAGCAACATAGCCGGCCCGGTGATTGTGTTTATGGCTGCTGGCAAAGATGCCGTCCCTGGGCAATGTTAAAGCCCAGGCTCACCCTCATATCCAGTGTGGAGACTCTGCCACCCCTCTGTGACCCTCTGGCCGGCAATGACACAGCTCTGTTCCCAGGCAATGTCACAGCGTGCAACCACATTGGGGTCAGGGATGACTTGATATAAAGTGATCTAGGCAACAGCATCCAAATTAAATGTGTTTTTTCCCCCTCTTTCTGTTTTTCTGTGCGCTTATGTTGTGAAGAAATGAGATTGCTTTGGTGTGACAGTGCTCTTGTGAGGAAGGCCCTCTTTCACCTCTCCTTTTGTGTGAGGTCACCCCTGTGATGCAGTCTCTATGGAAACAAGCCTCTCCCAATAGGGGTGAATGTACTCAAAGAAAATTTCATTACTAGGTGTTTGTTAAAAATGCTCCAGTGCCCACATGTCCCGTTCGTTTGAAATCACCCACTACCCTTTATTTTCTCTCAGGTGAACATGGGCATTGGCGACGACGAAGAGGAGGACGAGAAGGTATTTTATCTTGTCTCTTTCTAATATTTTGAGGGATAATATGTTGTGGTGGCAACTTATCACTTCTCAGTTTTCACTATAAATACAAACATATCTTTTAAGGTTGACCATAAACACTGACAGTTTTCACATTTCATGGTACCATTACTCAAAGGCTTGTTTTCAGACTTATCAGAAGTGTAATATTTGCTAATATTTCTTTCTGAATAGCCAAGGTTAAATCAAACACATAACAATGTCCACATTGCTTCTGGCGAGTACAAATGCCTGGTTCAGCAAATAGCTGTGATTCTTATACAAAAATGAACACTTGCTTCTTAGAAAACAGTAAACATTGTACCAAGGAGCTGCACAGGTTCTTGTGTATTTTAGCACAGTCACATTGACAGCGACTTCTCAGAGGCTCTTTTCTAACTAAGAATAGAAATATTTTCATGCATCCCAAATGAGGGCAACATCTATGAAACAGTTGTAGCATGTTTCTTCTGCTCCCCTGGGTTTTCAGTGTCACTCTACAAATGTATTCCACTGAGATACTGCAGCCTTTTGAAAATCTATAAATCAATTTTAAACAGCACCATCAATTAGATATTGCACAGCTGTTGGAGATAAAAATCTGTAAAAAAAAAAATTTTTCATCATCATTGTCTAAATGTGATAGTTATGATGAGAATGACCTTTCAGTACCAGGACAAATGAACAAAGTACAAAAACAGAGCAGTAAACTTATATTTTGCCCCAAAGGTTATCAGTCATTTCCACTTGTTCGTTTGCGAGGAATCGTAAATGATGATGTTTATTAATATGTCTCTCTAGTGTCTCTTGAAAAACAAAACAACAGGAAATCTTTAAGTAGCCTGAAAATTATACTTCCCCACAGCACATAATATTCAATTACACTCATCCCACAGTTTTCTGTAAAGAAGGAAGAGTTAACAGGGATGTGTATTATTGCTTTATGGCAATGAAGTGTGGAGCTAACCCAAAGCCTCCAAGCAATGACCCCTGTGCTGCGTGTCTAGGCCCAGGATTCATATCCATAATGCGCTCAATATATTCTGTTGTGATGACCTGGGGCTAAGAAAAAAGCCAGATTCTTTTAAAAACACAGGCACATCCACCAAATCCTGTCTGAAAGGACGGGCTAATTCGCAGATGAAACTCGCATGATATGTCTGCACACACAAAGTGGGAAGCCGCACTTGCTGTCGATGCAAGGAAAACGGGCAAACTGGTCCTTAAACAAACAGCGATGATAGAGAAAATTCAGCGTATTTATGAATTTATTTTATGATTTTTTTTTTGCACTGAAATAATATCAAAGAATTGTAATTACATTTGTCTTTACCTTGAAACCTCAATATGTAACAGAGGACTGTTTACTTTTGTACTATAAGAAATGTCTTCAGAAAGGTTTAAGACTCTCTCTCAATACATTGCACGTGTTTCTGAACTCAGCCATTAAAGCTTTTTGAAAGGTTTTCCATGAGCTTCCCTGAGCCCTTTCACACTCAGAGGAAATGAAATATCTCCTTTCATTTACTAATTAAGCAGTCACCCATGTTTGTTTTAAGCTGTCAGCTTTAATTTAAAGTGGCTTATTTGAAAGTCTTGTTATGGTCTTGCTGTCACTTGAATGTGATATCATGCAGTTAGATCAAGCAGTGTAGCTTTACACCTCCTATCAAAGTCTTCTTTAAAAATATTTGGGGTTAAAGAGTGATCAGTGTTAAATTTGATGACTTCAAAGCCTTTGCTTTTTTTCCCCCTAGTCTTTCCTGAAACATGTGAATAAAGGATTTTCCCTCTGAGAAGGTTATGATTACCACTCAAATATGTTTTTATCCCCCATTTTTCCCCCCTTGAGGAAGGAAATATTTAAACCTCAGACGGAGCAGCAAAAATGTGAAGGCATGACGTTAAAGAGAGACGAAAGGCAAGGCAGTGTTACAGCAGGATAATACAGAACAGATTCTCTGCCTGTGAACAAATCTGTCCTCGGGGAAAGAGACAGCTTACAAATTATGTGTGGGCAAAGTGACTTCCCTTTGGCCTTAGGTATCAATTGTGCAGATAGACAATATTTAATCATAACATAAAGAAACAGAGAGGCAAAACAAGTCCATAGATCTCCAATAGAAATGAACAGGGGAGATGAAACAGCCCTTTCATTGCCCCCCGGCTGGCAGCGCTGCTCTCGGGTTGACTTGCTCCCAGAGCTTGGCCCAGGGGGAGTTGGGGGGGAGGGCGAGGAGGTGGTAGTGGGGGTGCTAGACTGGGCTGGGGGGTTACTCCATCTCTCACCCGATAGTCCACAGTCACCACTGGGTCTCCTTGAGCGCACCAGTCAGACAGACTGCCCATGTCATGATCTGTGGTGTGCACGATGAGCTCCGCCGCCCACCTACACATTAAAGCCTCTGAAAGCGTTTCCGCGTTTCATCCCAGCAAATTGTTTGTTAGCTTATTTTAGCTCCATGTGAGATAATTTGCCAGGAACACAGGTGTTTTTCATTTAGATGCAATTCTTATCTTTGTCGGAAAAAAAAAAAAGTCACTAGAAAAATATTCAGTCTGAGAATTCAAATTTGGCACCGTTTATTCTAATTAAAATGATGCTAAATGAGCTTTTTCCGGCCTTTGATAACACCCCACGTGTCTGTGAGAGTATGTTTACCTTTGTGCAGGAGATCAAATTGGTTCTCCATTACTGCACCTTAAAAGGAAGCTTTTACAATTTTATCTGAAATGAGAATATGATTTCACACAGGTTTTCTAATCAGTAGACATTTAGGATTCATTTAGTCCATCCCCAGTTTGCCCATCCTTTTCCATTTCAGAAGGGGATCTTTTATTTATTTTTGTTTTCTCTGCGCTCGCGAACACGCCGAGAAGAGAAATGAACAAAGATAGAAGAATATCACGGAATGATTAATGTAGGAAGGGCTTCAGTTTTGGTCACTGAGGAGAAGGAGGATTTCAAAAATCTTAAAGCACAAGAATAATGATAATCATGAGAGCTCTGCCTCTTGATGCATACTTCAGAGTACATCCATTTGTCTTTTTTTTCCTTTTAGAAATGAAAGCCAATATGGTTTCCTCCCTTTTTTTTCCCTGCCGGAGCTGCATGTCTGGCAAAATTTACCTTGCATGTGTATCCACTGCAGTTAAATAAGGCTTCATGTCTCTTATTAGATTTAAAGTCTAAATCATGTAATTGGGCAGCTTAAACAAGTTTCAATGAAACTATGAAAAGGAATGTCTAACTGATGAGGCTCCATATCGAGTGAGCTATCATTTCCCGGTGCGTGGCTCTCTGGGTCCATCAGGAGCTCGCAGACACGGGTTGTAATGGCTTTTAGCAGGCTCTAACAGCGTTCCCCACTTTCAAAATAAACTTAGGATAAAGAGCTCGATTAACACCTGATGTGGAGTAAAGGACACACACGCAGCGGAGAGGGGTAAGATGATGCGTGCGCACAGATAGTTCTCTTCACCCGTGATGAGACCGTGAGATGTTAATCTCAAAGGAAGCATATTTGTGATAGTTTCTCCTTTTTTGGACAGTGCTGCGCCTCCAGTGTCCGTCCAGATCCGAGCCCAGTGGGGGGAGGCTCTGCTAGTGTGGGAATTGCTCTCTTCCTGCGCCTTTCGTGGAGAAGAGTGGGCCTGACAGTGGGGAGTCTCTGTGTGCTGGCAGACAGTGTGTTCCCAGGGGCTGCCTCATGAAGCTCTGATAAAGGCATTCTGTCTGGACCCTGTCAATGCGCACAGGCTGCGTCTGTGGCTGACTTGTAACATAAACATATAGACATCCTCGAGCCTCCTGTTAGGGGTCCATCAGAGCGCCCTCCCCCAACGCACTCATTCCCTTTCTCCCTCTCACTCTTCCTCTCCCGCCCTCTGTCATCATTCCTGTCATTATTTCCTCCTTTTGATGTGAGGCTTCTCAGCCCTCTTTAGCTTGTGTTACTCGTGTTATCTCCAGTCGCTCCTCTGCCTCTGGAGGGCTTCATGCTATTCGCCGTTATTTCCAGCCTTGATGTGATCACATTCATTTCTTTTTGAGACTCCCACCCCCACCCCCCCTCACGTGTTGACTTATTGTTTTTGCGAGGCTCGGCCATTATTCTGTCGCCGCATTAAAAGCAAATAATACTTTGTGCGCGGCGTTGGCTGTGACAAGAACGATACGAGTGAAAGAGTGAACGTCTAACTGGTGTTCTAAGTGGGGTGAAGTGTTTTTCTCCTGCAGAGAAAGTGTTAGGATAAGGTTAGCGAGCCTGGCCTGACAGATTTGTAAAAACATGTTCAAACTTGTCATGTACAAGCAGCTGGAATGGAATCTTTCCTAAGTTGTGAGGCCCCTGCACTTCTTGTTTAGATCGTCTAGTCTGGCTGATTGCAGATGGCCATTTTGTGTACTTTTCATCTACCAGAGAGTCTTGATTGTGCTGCACTTGTGCAACAGCTCTATTGTATGCGGCGGACAAAAGCTGAAATCTCTCAGCCATCCACATAACAGCTCCTGAGCACCGAGTCTGTCGCATCTTCAAAAGCATAGTCTGAAGATGTACAGTGTTTGCTCATTACGGGCCATTCAATAGATAAATCACACATAATAGCACAGCAGAGATAAACTGGCCTTTGTCTAGCCTGCCCAACAATTGACATACAGTGTACCTCATCAGTGTCTGTGCATTTTTTGTCTGTGTCTTTTTTAGGAACCTGGAAAAAAGGGTTTGATGGATAAGATATATATGGTGCAGGAAGTCGTGCTGGTTGTCCAGAACGTTTTGGAGGAACTCGCAAACATCGGAGAGAGACTCAAGAAGTAATTTCACTATTTTGTATTTGTCCTACAAAGCATCTTTAATTGAAATTAATTGTTTTATATATATATATATCTTCACATTGATCTGACACAATTATTTTTTCTAGCATATTCAACTGGTCTGTCCCATTCCTGTCCTGCCTGGCCTGCTTGGTGCTGTTTGTGGCAACGGCACTATTGTATTTGATCCCACTGCGATATATTGTGCTCATATGGGGTAAGTTCTACATCTCCAAGAAAACAATTCATAAAATTGTAAATGAAGAAAAAGTTGCATAACTTAAAAAAAAATTGGGTCAATATCAAAAGCTACTAAACTCCCACTTTCTGTTTCTTGCTAGATCCTTCATTACTATGAACCAAAGCATCCTAAAATATTGTGTAAAAATCAACGCCCATGCCGTTGCTGCGAAACACAACTCTTATTTAGTCTTCCTAACTGGAAATCCATGATTTAATGAAGTACAGTAATGTAAGAACTCTGCCATCCCTACACCTCTGCAGATGCACAGAGATCAGACAGCTGCAGAGGTTTGCTCTGCTCAGTGTGGGCTGATGTAGCAGAGCCCAGCAGAGGCGAGGCCTAGGGTTTGTGTGAAAACAAAGCAGAGGTAGAGTAGCAAGCTGTATATAATACATGATGTCCTTGGGCAGTCTGTAGGCTCCTGGTCTAGCCTCTCATTATCTGCTGTAGTCATACAGAATAGACAGTCATCTCAGTGGTCAGGGAGATATGCTGCCCTTAACAGGCTCTCCTCCTCCAGCTGTAAGCCCACAACCACTGTACTTCCACACTGCCTTCAACACAATCAATACCAAAAAACCATCATTTCAAACAAAAAAACACACAGTCTGAGACACTCCTCTGCCTCCCCAGTTAACCCCCATCTCTGTGGTTGCAAGGCAAGCCTTTCAAGTTGCTTGCACATATTTAAGTCCTTAGGTTCTTTGTCTGCATGTTGAGGTACAGGCAGTACCAAGCTGTGAATATAATGGTCCCATTACAAGACCCCAGAGATATTTTTTTTCCCTCTGTGGTATGCAGCCATGTGCAAAGTAAATATACCTAGATGTGCTAGAAATGATCAGATTAAAGCAAACGAAAGTGTGGAAAAGTTGTCATGAATGTGTTTTTCAAAGCAGAGTTATCATTATTCACCTGCTTTAATTGATTAAGCATTGCTTTATCCATGGTCGTCTCCTTTGTATTAATCTGGCTTGAATTCAGTTTGGCTGAAGGGCATCAATTGAAACAGCATCATATAAACCAGATACACTGATTGGGAACCTCACACTGCACACAGATAGGGTTACACAACTCTTTATTATTATTTTTTTTACACTGCAAAACTGTGTAAAAAAATATGCTGGTTGGTGTGACACCTTTATTTATTAATGTGTTCTTGTTTTCACAGGCGTTAACAAATTTACCAAGAAGCTGCGCAACCCATATACTATTGACAATAATGAAATACTGGATTTCCTCAAGAGGGTGCCTTCTGATGTTCAAAAGGTAAGGGTCCAATTTTACATACAGATAGGGAGGGAATTCCCTGAAGATGTCTGCATTATTTGCTGTGCCAGAATTCCCAAGTGTTGCAGAAATATATCCTCTGGCTTTGTTTGATTATTAATGGACTCTCGCCTTTAAAGCAGCCCTGGCCCAATTATTCCTCAGCGCAGCTCCATGTAGTCGCCGTAGCACCTGAGTGAGGAGATGCTCAGATCTGTCCTCGGCCATATTGCCGCAGCCTCGTTCCCTTATTAGCAATTTTGTCCGTCTGATTGATACACTGTGACATTAAAGCTCGTGATTGGCCGAGGGCCGGCAGAGGGCTCCTGACGTCTCTGGCTGTTGTGTCAGCACAGAAACTCTGATGTGGCCTCAGTCACTTCAGGGTGGTAGAGTCAATTAATGTAGTCATGAGCCCCAGTCGTCTTGCTGGGTGCCATATGTGATTACATATTAGCCATGGCTGATATGTCATTTGCATTTACATCACAGAGCTGAGGAGAGCTGTCAGGGTGTTGTAAGTGGCGCTGGGTGCTCGCCGTTCCCTGACTGAGAATTTTGCTCGGCCAGGAAATGAAGTGCCACGCGGTGCCTTCATCTCGCAGGTAACTCGCCAGACGGAATTCAGCGAGAAATCCTGACAGTCTGGATCTGGAAAGACACTCTCACCCCAGTCTGTTTCTCTGCTGCACCCTTGATGTCCTCCTGCAGCAAGCCATTCCTGACTTCTCTGTGATGTTGGAGGGAGCCTGTGTTGTTTGAGATTTGGCTGACTGAGTTGGCAAAACAAGGTGGTGAATACATTTTTGATTCAGAATCCTTTGTATGTCTTTTTCCCCATTGGGATACAATGTTTGAGCTTTGAAAATGACTCACTTTCAAATCTCATGGAAACAATACTTTTCAGCCTGGTTTAAAAGAGAAACTACATCTTGAAAATAGCTCCAATCATAAAAAACAAAACACCCTTAAGATTCATCATAAGTACGTTTCATTATGTGCTGTGAAAAATAACCTTAACATCATATACACAGGAGACCCAAAACAATAGACCACATATTTTGTTTTTGTTGACTTAGAACTTCAATCCTCAGATAGGTGTGGACACAAAAACACCACAAAGGCTGAAAATTGACTCCTGTCTTTCTTGCAAATGTGACTTGGCAATTAGTGCCTGTGCACATCTACAAAGTCTGCCTCAAACGGGGACTTCTGACAACAGTGTGTCTGTCCTGAAATAAGAAGCATCTGTCAGTTCTGAGGACAGTTTCATGTTCTGATGCAGGAGGCAGTCACTTTGTTCCCACATTCCATCTCCCATTCTAATAATGGAGACCAGCTAATTAGCATAGAGTTCTTACCTTTATTCAACAGATTCACCGTATTGTTTGAGCTCAGCAAGCGTGCTTCAAAAGCAAGTTTTCAAATTCCAGCTCTTCTCCTTTTCACTCCACCCTATGATCAGTCCTCGTTGGATTATGGTTGCAGTTTTGGAAAAAAAAATATGGACAATTAAATCTTTTTTTTTTTTTAATGTCAAAGTGAACATGATTCTACAACATACATTTATTTTGTAAATCTATTTGAACATCAAGGAATTTCTGGAAAAAGGAAATCTATCTTGAGTTTAATTCTACATATTTAACTCTGTAAAACTAAAAAAAACCAAAACAGTTTAATGTCACATTTCAAGTCTTGTTTATCGCTGAAGAAATCAAAGTCACACCAAGGGTCTGCAAAGCTGTAAAGAAACTTGCACGCCAACTGATGTTTGCTAACTTGAACAACGCTCGCTTTATACTATTCTCAGGCTTTAACAAAGTTTTCTTTAGGGGACATAACTTACAGTGAGTGATTATGCAGTTTGCAGCTCCCTCACTGGCCTGGCAGGTCATCTCAACAGTTGATGTCTGTTTCTAATATTGTGATTGTGCTGCAGAATGAGGGGGGTGTACACTGGTACGGAACCCTTGACTCTTCAAATCCTTCCTCCCTGTGATTAATCCCCTCTGCTCCTGTGTTTAAAAAATGATTCATTACAGGCGAGCCCGCCTCGCTTTCCCCTGCACCAGCTCTCCTCAGGGGAGCCATTACCATGCGCTCCACTGAGCTCAGATTACCTGCCTCTGACCAAACTCCTGTTTGTTTTTACAGGTGCAGTACAGCGCTCTGAAAGCGCCCACCAGCCAGAGCCAGCCGCGGAGGAAAAGGTAAGCTCCACGGACACGCCGGATGAAAGTCCGGTCTCCTTTTGAATACGGCACGACGCGGTCCACCTGACAACAATGCTCCAGTGCCAGCAGAGCCCGTGACCCCGCGCACCCCACCGTACCACCCTAACTCTGCCCCCTGCTGCTTTGGGCCAGCCAGCCGCTCTCTGGCTTGTGTGTTTGCCACCCCCCTGACAGAGGCTGTGAACTGCAGCAGCTAGGAGGGCAGCACATGGCGCTGTCAATCACAAGCCTGGAGGTAAAGAAAAGAGAGCGCTGCAAGGCTCAGAATTCATCTTTGGATATAATTTAGAAAAGGAATGAAAAGCGTCAGGTTTGACTTACCTTAGACCTCCACTGTTATGCTTTGTTTTTCACTTTGGTGAAACTGAGAAATTTGCCTTAAGGTAAAGCTAATACAAGCTTACGTTTATGAAAAACAAGCCATGGCAATGCTTTTTCTATATCCATGTGCTATTATAATTAAAGGTCAAAAGGTCATATATGCTGTATCGCAATCAATTTTTAAATAATAATTGAAGTAATATCTTTGTTCACACATTTTAAATGTTAGAACATAGTGCTGAATGTTACTATTCTTTTTGTGGTAAGGATTTACTGTATATAATATAACATCAGCTTTCTTAATTTTATTTTTGCAACATATATATATTTATATGTATGTGTATTATTTCCAGCTGACTTTATTTTTTTAAGTAAAGTTTCTTTGTTACTGTATGTTAGACTGATTAATTTGAGAGTTTTATTTTTACCCAGTATCGCGTGTGCATCGTCGAATGGAGAATTTGCAAGAATCCTGAATAAAGAATCTTGATCAGTTTGAGCTCTTGTTTTTGCCCGTGTTTTTTCAATAACTGCACTCTAGTGAGGATGGATTACACCACTTCTTTACTTGAATACACAGTAAACACATCTGATTACACAACACAGCCATTGGAACAGAGCTCACACACCGGCCACCGCTGCGCCTTGGTTACCGAGCTCACATCAAAGCTGTGTGGCTCCAGTGTGCTTCCTAATGCATTGCTTTGTTGCCTTCTCACAATAACAGGGTCCAGATGAGAGAGAAAGAGCTCATCTCACAGAGAGTGCTCTCTCCATCCTCAGCACTTAGTGCTTTACATTTCCACTAAAATCACCTGGCCTATCTAATGGTTACAGACACATATACTCTGGTTTTTCCATCTGCCTCCCCACAATAGTTTTTTCCAAGTAGAGGGATGTAGTATATCCTCTATCAATTTTCTCATCCATATTTAGTTTACATATAAAGGAAATTGACATCTTTTTGATTTTTTTGCAAAACAGTTGTCAGACAATTTCCTTCATTTTTTAAAAATTCATACTGCACTGATTAAATATATAGAGAGAGGTCTGACAGTAAGTGGAGAGGGAAACTCTTTGTTTCCTCCTTCACCTGCTTTCTGTGTCTCTGATAATAGACTAAGTAAGTAAGTACTTTCTTTTAAAATATACATAGAAGTGAAGTTGGGCTGAACTGAGACTTGGACTCCACCGATGGGAGTTTGTTCTAACTGATTGGGGGACTGAGCGTTGCGGCCGGGTGCCCCCCTCCTCAGCAGTAGCACGCTGGTGAAAGAGCATCCATCTGTGCTTTGTGAAGAGTTTGATTGGCTCAGGGGGACCTGGTGGAGCCCCGGGCTATCTCTTTTGACAGGCTGATAGAGACATCACTGGGCTCTCCCAGGAGCTGCCACCAGGGGTCCATTTCAAAGTGAGAGGGTGTGGAGGTGACCCTGAGCTTCTGACGAGCTAAATCCCACACACTGGCTGAAACCCTCCTACATTCTTGGCTCCATTTGGGGCTGGGGAGGAGGGGGCGGCTGGTTGTGGCTGTGCTGGGAGGAGGGCAGAGTTTGGGGGAGGGAGGGGGGGAGGGTACGAGCAGATCACTGGCAAGACCCGATGAAGTGTCCCCAAGAGGTGAAACCAATTAAGCAATACTCCCAGGGTACTTTTAATCGACATTTCAGCAAAAGACCAAATTGCAGTAGCAGGACATCTAAATCTGTGACAGAACACGTAAAAATTAGAAACTGACAATTAGTGAGCTCATAAAGCCCAATTTAACTAATAAAAAACTAACTTTGGTGAGGAGCAATTTTTAAGTTGAAATAATATTGTGTCTCGGGTGGATATGTTATTGAGGCAAATGTTGCCAGTGACATTACGAGAGGTCATATGGGAATTCGGTTGCTTGCCTCCAAGCTGTCAAATCTTTGAATCTGTGGCACCGGGGTTGTGGACTTGGATGTTCCCTGTATCATTCATAGTCAGTGGATCATACAGACGAGTCTGACAGGGTTGCAACAATTGTTGATTCAGGTCTGCATGCACCAATGCACACTCATGCCACCTACACAGTGCGCGCACACACACACACACACACATAGACATACAAACACACATAAGCTGCTCTTCAAAGAGTTGCAATCATATTTAAGGAATTATTTATCAGTGTTTTCTCTCCTGGGAAGGCTACGAATCTCAGCAGAGGAAGTCACTGTGCAATATGGTCCCCGAATGCAGCGGGGAAAATCCCTGGATGTTTTACAAGCTTGCTAATGAACATTTGAGCCACACAGCAGTTAACATTGTCTGATCACATTTTTTTCTCCAGTAGTTGTTGTTGTTGTGCATGGTGTGGCAGTGATGTCTTCATCAGGCTGTCAAAAAGGAAGTGCCTGCAGCTGTGGCGGATCCCCCCAGAGCCTGTCACACTCCTTGTTTCCATGGCAGTCCTTCAGGCAGCACCACAGGCAGGCTGTGTGCGAGGACCCATACAACCTGTTTTTTCAGCAGCCGCTCCTCTGATGTTCAGCCCCGGAGCGGGCGTCAAACTACCAAGTGCAGAGAGAGAGAGAACACTGCACCCTTTCTCTCTGTTGCAGTTCGACGCTGCTTTACAAGGAGATGCATAAAAAAAAAAAAAAAAAAACACTCCTCATTTGAATAAGCCACTATTCTCAGCACCTCCTTAGTAATTGTTACATGTGCAATGCCGTTAAGGTTCTCTGACCTCCTCTCTGAGAGACATAATGTGCACAGTAGGACAAAGTAAGGAAAGCGCGACTCATAGTTGACTTACATGTGTTAAAGCGCTTTTGCACGTGTTATTTGGTCGGCTTGTACCACCTGAGAAGCAGGTCATTAAGATCAGTGGCGGCGCTCCAAGTCCCAACTGGCCTAAATTAAAAGTGCAGAGGTTACGGTCTGCCTCCAGACAGAACCTTGACACCAATAAAGAGAAGAATTTACCGGGCATCAACACAGTGGAAACACAATCCAAATAACAGAACAGAGCGAGTTTGCCACAGTTGCTGATTGTTTTGCTTGTATGAGCACATCAACCTGACGTGGCTGCACGGGGAGCTTTTAAAATCATGCTGTAGCCAGCTTTTGCTGTTTGTCCCAGATTGTAACTAACCAGACGGCACATTGCTTTAGTCTCTCCCAATGATAGAAGATATAAATCACAGTAACCAGGATTGATGTTGTCTCAGGGAATAGGGGTGGGAATATGACTGGGATAACAACAGAGAGAAAAATGGTCGCTAATAGCAGCTGTTTTCAGTAGCTCCAGTTTACTAATAATTCATTTTGTGGCCCACAGTGCACACTGGTGTTAAGACATGGCAAAAGCCATAATTCTTTATAGCATCAAGAATAGAAGATGGCCTTTAAGAGCTGAAATTAAATCATTGGCCTTTAAAAGCATCTCTCTAAGGGGCAAGCTGCATTAATAAATTCAACTGATTCTGCTTTAATATTATTCAGAGTGCATTAAAATGAAGACAACAGCTGGGATCATGCCCAGTCTCGGGAGTATTGCTTGGGCCAATGAGTGCCAGCGAGATGCAAAGCATGTCTGAGCGCAACCCCGCGTTGGGGATGGGGGGGGGGCACGCAAGGTCTCGGTGTTACAGGTGCAGGCCTGACAGTTGCTGTTGCCAGATCAGAGGTTGTTGGGTACTGACACTGGCCACAGGACAGCTAGTGCCTGCCTCAAAAAACAATGTCACATGGGAGCAGACACCCGGCCACCCAGCCAATCAGGCCAGCTCCTGCCACAGCCATGACAGTACTGCTTATGAGAACTACAAGGGCCTTCAAACTATCAAATGTTTTTTGTTCACCGTGTGGAATAGTTATGGGCCTGTTCCTTTGTTACGCTGAAAAATGGATAAACATGTCGGAGACAAAAGGAGAAGAAATAAAGTGTTAAGCTTTCTAACATTTGGTGTTACATCAGTGCTCCACAGTTAGCAGGAGCACATGCGTCAGGAAACAATACAAAGAATAATTGAACTGCATATTTCATTCTAATTAACGGTGATATAATGCAATGTGACTCTCAGCCTCCCGAGGAAAGAGCACCATATTTTGTTTGATGAATCTGCTAAAGCCACAGCTAGTCTCGCCACTAACCCCCGGGGAATCAGGTATCATTAGAGATATGAACAGATCTGCTTTTTGTCTTGGTGAAAGAAGGGGAAAACACATTTCCTCCGCGCTGGCACATGGGTGAACGTGAAAGTGTTCAATATTAATAGCCTTTCATCAAGGACACAATTAGGACACCTCTATTTGACACATTCTATAGGTTCTGAATGAATATGGATATATGGTCCCAAGGAAGGAGCCACAGGATGAATAACAAAGTGAAATCTCCAGCAAACCCGGCAGAATGAGGAACGCGCAACATGACAATCGGGGGAGTTGATATATTTTGATCCAATGCGAATTTAAAAGAAGCAAGAGACTCTAAGTGTATTATTGTTATTAGCCCGATTTATAATTCACGGCCAAGGGCAAGTTGTATATTTATCCAAATTAGCATACACGCAGCTATGCAAACAGACAAATGCAGCACACATATTAAAGAGGCCACATTACTTTTGTCGGGTACACTTGAAGTATCGTACTTGGAAAAGACACAGACGCTACGTGTGCGTTTCAGTGTTTCTGTTCCTTTCAGGAGAATTTTTTAAAAATGATTAAACCTTGACACTGGTCACAGATCAGTCAGAGGTTCACACGGAGCCGATTTGATTAGTGAGTGCAGTTCAGGATGTGTAATTTTCTACACCAGAGGCTCGTGGTGCTGACTGCAAAGCAAAGGTGTGAAGAGGGCTGTGGTGAATTGAGGAGACTAATCACATGTGTATCACCCCTGAGCACTGTCTCCTCCAAGCTCTGCCACGTTATGACACCGGAGAGTCATGTAGCACACGAGCACAGTTAGGCCCATTAACCAGAGCGGCTAATTATCGGCTCCTACAAGGTCTTCAAGCTCTCAGGCATTGCATGCTCTCATTTCTGATTAAAAACATAAATGCATGCAGAAAAAGAGGATCAATTACAGCGAGGCAGAACAGATAACAGCCCCGTACCACAGTAATTAGGCTGGGTGTTTCATCGGAACCGCTTGCTCTGTGATGAAGGTTTAAAGAGTCCAGTGGCAGAAACACCACAACTGTGTTTGTTTTATTTATGATGCTGCAGTGTCACCCACCGGGGCCCAATTAGCCTGCGACTGATGCCTGGGAAAGCATCTCTCTGCTCCTCTTTGACAGGAAATGAAAGCTCCACTTCCTTATGTCCTTCTACTGACCTGCGGGCTTCAACCTGTTAAGGGCAGACTCGCCAACAGCAACGACTCGAACGCGCCGTCGCGACCTCCTTCGTCCTTTCAGGCCATTTGCAGCTATATTTTATACCATTTAACTGTGTCAACAGAGGACGTCGGGGGGACGATAATGTGCCAGTTTGGGAAGTATTTAGGCTACAGATTCGATTCCACACTTCCGCTTTCTCCTGGCTGATTTGATGGTGATGCTCTGTAATGTATGTAACAGCCTTCTCAGCGTTCCTTACCCACATGAGGGAGCACCACCATAAGGAATGAGCCTGATTGCAATGTTGGCTTGAGCTCTTACACCAGCTTCAAACCGTTTGTCAGAGTAATTTTCTTAATTAACTGCGATGTGCTCTGATTAAAATAGTATTTACCAATTTACATCATATCAGCCGGCACTGGTTTTAAATTGGCTTTCATGGACGTAATGCATATGTTTCACAACAAGAGAGAAATAAAGCAGTAAATGATCTCGTCAAGCTTTGGTATGGTATTATAGATACTCTCAGATTTTTTTTTTTTAAAGGACATGCTCATTTTAGCGAGCCACCTCTCTTTCAGACTTAATGAAAACAACAGCCATTCTTAAAACTACTGTAATAGCAGTCCTTCACACCTTCCTCTTTTTTCCATTAGGACCGCGCCGTACTTCATGTAATCCTTGATTTACTACACTCAAACACTCGCAGCCACACAAACACAGACAGACATAGTTTATTAGTTTCAATAGGCAAATGAAAAAGAATGTCTATGGTCCTTTAAGCAAGCAGCAAGAGACCAATTAGCAAGTATCTCTATTCAATTTCTCCATATCTCTACTTAGTGAGTGTGAGGGAGAGAGAGGTCTGGGGGGAGGAGTTTGAGCGGCACAGACAGGAAGAGAGAAAACAAAGCCATCATCTCCCAGTGCTTGCCCTCCTCTCCCCTCTCCTCTGCAGCTCCAATTACTGGCTTCTCTCCCTGCCATCAGTATGCAGCAGGGCCGCTCCTCTCCTCCACTCGCCCCAGGCCATTGAATACGTTACCTCCGCTATGGGGCTCGGGGCTCAGGGGCACTGCGCCCCCTAACCCCCTGGATAATTTGGGATTCCTGCTCCTGCCTTGGAGAGCTGAAAACAAATAAAACACCCAGATAAATAAAGAAATAAGGTTGCCTCACAAATATCCAGAGATCTACTGATTTATTGATTTGTTCATTCCTCTACTTATTATTTGTAAATCATTACTGATCCGCGAGCCACCCACACCTCCATCCTAAACCTGCGAGGATGAGAACACACTTCACTCAGGCCCTGAGTTCTGAGCAGCTGAAGCAGATGAAATGTCATTTTTAAAAGTTGATTCAAAATTAAAAAAATACATATATAAATAAAGAAATATTAATGTTTGCGGACTATTTTATAAAGTAACATTGCATACAGTTTGTTTTGCAGCTAACCAAATGTGTTATTTCAATTGCAGTTAGATGTAGATGCATATTTTGCTTTCAAAGTTCATTCATTTTCGTAAATTATGCAAACATTTTTCTAACCTCACAACATTTCAGTGTTTTTCTGTCTCCTCAGACATCACTTTGCTTCTCGCAGACTGAAAACAACCAACTCAAACCGCCTCTATTTGAAAATTCTCTGCAAGAACGCAGCCCTTTTTGTCTTACGCGAAGACCACTGTCAGGTGAGAATAACCATTTTCATTCTTTTGCACCCCAAAATCTGCACAATGCGCTCGAGGCAAGTCTATAAAGCCGCTCAAACTAGACTGCCTTTGGCTTAGATTTCTTTTCCATCTCCCTGTCTTTGTCCAAGGTTTAAGGTTTAAGATAGCTCACAGCTACAGACCATACAATTCTTATTAAAGCACTTCAGGTTTTTGGGCGCAATACAGAAAGGTGTGCTTTAAAATCCTTTTTGAAAGATGAACAAAAATATTTTATGGAGAACTTGTCAAACTATAAAAGCCCCATAATCTAGCCCCCTACATCACTAGTGCTATCAGTATCACAATGCTTAAGTGGAGCTGAATGTAGTGAAAATGCATGCAGTCATAAAGTGGAATGAATAACAAAGCAGAGCTCCTCTGCGGAGCTAAAATTGTGTAGAGTATCTCTGTCTGTCTCGAGCCTTTCATGTTGACAAACACCTACACTGTAGTTCTCATGCAGTGGTCTGTGTCCACAGCTGCTCTTCCCACTCGCCTGCGAGCAGATGCATGCCTCGCTCTTTCGGGTAGAGCCTCATGACTGACTGAATTGTTTTGGGAGATAGGGATAACAATGAGACGCAAAGAAATGGGGTGGAAGTGGTGGCGTGAAAAAGGAGATCTTCCACTTCATTGTACAGCTCGAGGAGGTAACTGAGAGCAAAAACCCTGACACGGGCCGTCCAAGTCAGACAGCACTCACATCGCAGCCGAACAGCTCCATTCGCCTCATAGTGACATTAATGCCTGTTTAATATGCTCCTGTTTCTCCAAAAACAGTTGGTGTAAATGATTACTAGATTACTTAATGTAGCGCTGAATCAATTCTCAAACGTGTCTGTCCCTGCTATACAGAGCAGGCGGGCTGGGGGAGCAGGGAGAGACAGTGAGCATGATAGAGCCATGGGGGAAATTATGAGACTATTAAGGAGACGCTGTTGTTACTCTTGGCTTCTCGCAGGATTTTGTCAGCGGATGTATCTCCACTTTAATAGTTGGCAGCAACTGGTCAGGCGATGTTAAATCTGCTGGCCGCATGATTTTATATTGTGATATTGTCAAATAATGTGTTCACAAATTCAGCCCTGATGTAATGTTAGGTGAGGTAATCCACTTACATTTATTAAGAGGCCCCCGGTTTTCTGCTTTCTTCCATCACGGTTTCAACTTCAAGGCTTGCCGGCTGCGACGAAGCCCCGCTCTGTAATAGTCCATATGCAGAGAAGTCTACTTTTGAAACAAACCACATACAAGGTGGAATTTGACAAGCTCATAAAGTATCATCTGCTTAAATGCCTTATGACAATGTAAGATTAATGACGGTCCATTCAGTGCTAAGCAGCAGAGGTAGAGGAGGCACCTGCTCCTCAAAGGCCAGCTCTAATCATTCTCATCTGGACTCCCTGCTGACATACTAACCTGCTGTTCCTAAGGAAAGGAGATCTGCCTCCCAGATCCTCAAACACTTTTCTGGGCCCGCTGTATTACTTTCCTAATTCAACCCAGATGTGACGTCCCCACTCTGCCATCCTGTTTTTTTTTTTCCCCCGCTCTGCTTCATCTCATTCCCACCTGCTAGCTGACCCGGGGACCCAAGGCCCAGACTCTCATTTGGTTTGCCTCTCTCAAAGTAAAGTCCTGTTCTTTGAATTGCAGCAATCTTTTTTTTTTAGCTTCAGCCTGGAGGGTCTGTAGTGAAGTCTGCACAGAGAGTACTGGAATCTTCCTACTGTCACATCCCCACATGCCTTTTGTTGTCTTAATAAGAATCCCCTTGTTCATGGCAGAGTGGTCAGTCTTCCATGTAGGTGGCTAACGACTGGTGATACCTCCAGTACACACCTACAGACTCCAGTCCACTACATGCACACAGTAACAAACAATCAAACAACTGTAATCAATGTGGACCATTTTAGGGTTCTTCTGTTCTTCATACAAACATCTGATCATCTTGCGCCTAAAAATGAGTGTTTTTCTTTTTCAATAAAAAATTATTAAAGCAATGTCACAGCTGGATGATGAACACCGTCGGTTAGCGCTGACCGCCTAAAAGATCTCCACTTTAATTGGATTGCTTGGCTTCCCCAAGCTGATGGACATGCTTGTCTCTCAGGACCACTGAGCGTCTGTCTCCACTGGATGGGCCCCAGTAAATAATCTCTCTCCCCTAAACGCTTACCGTTAATTGTGTTTTTTTTCTTGCTCTTGTTGAGATGTGGTGGTGGTGGTGGAAGGGTGGGTGGGGGATGTTGAGGAGGGGGATAATTAAGACAATGCCTTTGCGCTTCACTTTGGAGCGGGGATCCCACTTGGGCTGAGGCAGGTGCCTCTTACTGGAAGAGACTTACTGACAAGGCCTGCCAATCAAGCCAGTAGAGCTCTCCATTTCTTCAGCTCTTAGGTGCTCTATTCCCTTTAGTCCGTTTATTCCAAACACAGTTTTAAAAATGCTTGGGATTAAGCAGGTAGCAAACAGGCCCAGTCTGTCGGAGGGAATCAGTGTTCCCCAGCCTGCGTGCACGTTGTCTGTCTCAGCCCGTCTGCAGCTGCACTCACGGTGGAGGGTTTTATCTAACAATTGATTAGAGAGCTCATACTTTAGGATTGGAATTGTTATGCTGAAATGAAAACAGTGCAACAAAGTTTGGATGAAAGCTACTGGGAATATTGATGTCACAGTACAATGTCTTTCTATTTCTTTTGATTGCGCACTACGAAGGTTGTTAAAGGGGAAGTGAGAAATAAACTCGTTGGTTGTACTCATCTAATGCCGAACGCTGCTCGTATATTTTCTCTGCGTTTTGTAATTCCTGCTGAGCATTTGCTTTGAGAGTAATGCAACTACACAAAGATTCTTTGAGGAACACAGAAGGAGACTCCTTTTTTTGTTATTCTTATACCTGACCTGGAGGGCGTTGTCAAACTGTGCAGAACTGTGCGGACATAGCATGTAGTATAATAACATAATCAAGGCAAAAAGATAATGGTTGTGAGAAAAGAAAAAAAAAAAAGCTGTATATCTTTAAACTTGCTCTCATCTTGTAGACAGTTTGGAGAGAGGTGCCAGCAGCTATTCACAACGAAGCGGGAAAGCAGGTCATGGAGTCACGGCCACTAAGAGCCGCTGTGCTATAGAGTGCCACTGACAGGCTTGTACAAGGCCAGGGCCTCATCTGGCTGCAACGCCAAAATGTAGGCTCTGAATATGGTCTACTGTTGAGACACAGAAAAGATATCCTTGCACAAAAAAACGAGAATATCCATGTCCACCCAGGATATTTTTCACACTTGTACATCCATGTTTCATAAAGGAAAGCAAAAGAAAACACCTCCCAGTTAATTAAAGTTTCAAATCAGAAATTGTATGTTTGAGGCTCATGCATTTTGTTTAAATTCTCATGTAACATTTTGTGATTTTTTATTTTTGAGAAATGGGCAGCTACTCGCTTTGTGCTAAATGTGATATGGGATTTAAGTGAATGGGAGAGTGGGTCTGAATTCCCCAGCAACCATAGCCACTCGTCACACACAGACAGGAAATGGACAGCCACTTTGGGGAAATTCAATTCAGTTGTCGTCCACTGTGAAAAAGATTGAATCATGTAGACATTTGAGGTGATTTAATGGTGTTAACATACGCACAGTGGAGCTCCATGACTTAAGCTGCGCAGGCTTTGGATTATTGAGTTCAGTGTAAAATCAGTCACTTCTCCAGAGTCCATTTCACTGGGAGAAATGGATGGATATTAGCAGGAATTCTGAAAGTGATCCATTTTTTTGGGCGGATAAACTAGTGATGGATCTTAGGCACTGTTTTTAACAATCGCTCCAAATTCACTGGATCTCAATTCTACTTTGTCTTTCTTCAAATGCATTTGGGTAAAGTCAGATTTGGAAATGTTTTAAGTTATCATGCAAGTTCTGATGTTGTACTTAATAACAGTGGGTTGGGCTGGGTAGTTTGAAACTGCTTTTGTCTTGCTCTTTTGCTGGATGTGAAGGGCCAAAGGTCTGGTGCATTGGTGAGTCTGACTAAGGAACATCAGAACTTTTTTTCATTTGCAATGCTGATAAATTGTCACCTTTGCGAGAGACTACATTAAAAAAAATGCAAACCATCATACTCATGTTATAAATGTTACCGTACATGTTGTGGTGTTTGCTACACAGCAAGACAGACCAAAAACAGTCAATGATGTCATCCAGGACTTTGATGTTCTTTATCGACATAATGTACAGTCTGTTCTCGCCTGCCAACCTTTCTCCATTAACTGTTGTTATGTATATTTGCTAGATAAAATATGGTCCAAGGTTTGTTGGCTTTAGGCGTGGATGATAAATTCTCCTTTGATCAGCGTTTCATTTCTTCTGTCACTTTGACAATATTGAATAAATATCTTGCACACAGAAGCTGTAACTCATAGAAAAACACTGGTTTGGTCCTGCTGGCCAGATCAAGTCCTTCCAAGAATTTTACTGCTTGGTTTTAAACACTTTGCTCTTGTAGTGTGTAAGGAAGATGGCCTCTAGGGGCTGTTGGCAAGGATTTCTCTCTTGCATTGCAACCAGAATTGTTCATTCATTCGCTGTTCACCAAACAATATAGAGTATAAATTGTCTAAATCAGAAAATAGTGACAGACAATTTTCACTTTATTTTGTTTTTGTTTACTCTTTGTCGATGTTAATGCAATGCATGTTCGACTAGTTTGCATTACACATCCATTACCTTTTACATTGTCAAGACAAGTCAATTTTATTTATAGCCTAAAATCATAAATAACAAATTTGCCTGAGAGGACTTTACAGTCTTTACATCTTAGGACACCCTCACATCCTTAGACCCTCAATTCAGATAAGGAAAAACTTGTACAAAGGTGAGACCAAAAAAAGGTAACTACTGATATAAATAAACTTAGTAAGACATTGTCTGGTGGTAGGATTTGAGTCTGCTATATACTATAGGATCCAGTGTAACTATTTCTTAAAGGCATACAATTCCAGACATGATCACAGTAAAATGTGACGCATGCAAATTAATCCATTCAGTGTCAGCTGATAAAGAAATTTTCTTTCCCAAACAAAACTTGTCTTTCATTAAAAAAATGTTAATTAAATTTGTCAACTTCTATGATATTTGAACAACGTTTTTTTTTAAAAATGCCCTTATAAGATAAAGAGAACTTACAATTGCTTAACTGTGTGAACTCCATACACTTTATATACTGTATGCATATAATGTCATTAAGACTCCCACAGAATTTTTCCCAAGGACAAGCTGTCTGTTGCAAGCGTGCAAGTGGCCAGAAGGCTTGACCTTGAGTCTCACATTATACACTCGCAATAAATAAATATTATTAAAAGTGGAATGAACTCATTCTCTCCTTTCTCTGCTTGTTATTGTCAGTTTAAGTTTGTCTTGAACATTCAAAGTTTTTGTCCTCCTCACCAGCAGAGATACGAACAATGTCCGTTTCTAAAGACTTCCTCATCAGCTGCAGAGAGCGTGGGAGTGCTTGTATCTGGAAACAAGCTTTAGCTGACTTTTTTCAGACTACAACAACATCCTCCTCCCTATGCTCCATGCACATGTCCTCTCACTCCATGCATTATAACCCTGATGAGCTGACCACATCCTTGGAACACTTCACAAGATAAATAATTGAACTCTCAATAGCCCTTGATGGACAAAAATTGCTCCTCCAGCTGCCACTTCTTCTTTTGCTTTGTTCTCAAGAGCAACAACAACAAATGGGCCTTTGCAGAATCCCACACTAAGAAAACACATTTCACAATGATAACACATAAGAGCTGGGGTTACTTTACTCTCCTGCTCAGATGATTTGTGCCATTAGAGGTAGCCTATGTGTTGTACAAATAGTAATAAAGAAGCCTTCAAAAGAGATATGTGATCTTAAAAGAGTGTTTTATCCCAGCACATGACTGATGTCACTATCATCAGTTATCTGTTACCAGCTAACTTGTCTTTTCAGCAATCAAGAGAGGAGGCAGACAAAGGTTTCAGAGCTCGAGAGGAGGGCTTTGAACAATAGGTGGCAGTGTGCTACCACAGAAGGCGGCTACAGTATCTGCAAGTTGTCTGAATCCAGTCTTGGCAGAGGAAGGCTTGAGGCTGTTCTGCGGATTTAATTAGACAGAAACAGATACTCACATGTTCATTTCTCAGCTGCCTCCCATCCATTTCTTTACAGTCTGTTGGGGGAAAAAAAAAACGCTTTATGGTCCAATTGTAACTTTAACTGTGAGCACAGAAAGAACCACACATTCATAGTGAAAAGCCAAGTGTTAAGACCTTGTTTCACACCTCCTAGAGGCAACCATTACAGCAGGTAGAGCTGTCAGAATCACAGGCCAACTGCTAAAATACACAAAAGAGAGGGCAGAGACTTTTTTTTTTTTTCTGTGGACAAAGAAAGTATTTTTTTTTTAAAAGTCTTGAGGTATCCTCCTGGCTGAAGACCACACCCATGCTACTTTAACAAAGACCTATAGAAACCTTTGTATTTGCAGACAGAAATACTCATAGCCTGCTTTTAATATTTATACAATGATTTCAAGGCGCTCCTTGTCTTTCTTCTTCCCCGAGCTTGTTTCACTCAGTGCGACTTTTTAAAACATATATTTAAACTATCGAGTTATGTGTATTCATTATATTACATGAGTTACTATAATTTTTGAGCTTTGATTATCCATCGGAAAATCAACAAATCAGTCTTTGCTCACTTTTATTCCATGTGGCAGCGGGGGTATGGTAACATCATGTATGCTTACATACATGCCAGCAGAGGAACAAAGCATGAAAAAAAAAGAGGGGGTATAATTGAATCAGAGGGAAAATGTGGCGGTGTTAGTGACAGTGGGGGGACAAGGAGCTGGAAGAACAATATTTAGAGCAATGGTAGTTGAGAAAGTGTCTTGGCCTACCACTAACCTTCACATCCATAATAAAAGCAAGGTGTCACTGCATGCAAATTAGAAGTAGCTGGGTAAAGCACTGCTAATGAACCCAGCCATTGAAGTCCATAGAGCAGGCTTGTCGTTAGATAGGTGCACCATAAATAGTCCATTTGGCTGAGAGCCAGAGGGAGAGGCTAAGGCAGAGTTACCAGCAGTAGGATTGGGCCTTTATTGTGTTATGACAGACAGAGGGGACGATCAGACAGGATAGAGATATGGGCTTTCCTTTCCAGATTAATTAAAGAAAGGATCAATTAACAGTGATGAAAACCATGGCGGCATACTGACTAGCTGATAGGCCAATCAAGCCTTGAAATGCAGAGTAGTTGGCATGTTTTATCTCTCCAAACTTAATTGCAATTTTCCAGGGGGAATGACGTGATCAAAATGGCGGGGTGAAATTATAGCTGCACATGAATAAAGTATTTATTTGATGCATTTGTTCTGTGATTTCAGGACAAAGTCTGTATTGTATTTATATAGGGGACATTTCTTTTTTTTTTTTTTTTTTTTTTTTATGCACACAGAAGTTCCTAATTTCACAATTTATTCTTCCCCTGCTCACCTTTATCATTGCGAACACGGTTCCTCTCCTCAACATTAGCTTTTGCTGAGTAGCAAAATGCCTTGGCTGAGGACAATTTGTCCCACACTGCCCAATCATGCCAGATGCACGTGGTTATACAATATGGAGCATTCATGAATTCATTTGCATATTAGGACATGAATTTCATACCCCCTCACCGCTGCTGCTTTATGGCAGATTCGAGGCAATAATGACCTTACAGCAGATGAAAAGAACAAAGATTTGATGGCTCACTTGTGGGGGTAAAATGAATGCAGTAGGTGCAAAGAATTAAAGGAGGGAGCGACGTGCATACAGGAATGTGATGGGAACTTTACTAGAGGAACAGGAGTTTGTGTGAGTATTGTAGTAATGACCTTTGACCCTACAAAACAGAGGCTATAAGGAGGATGTTTGGTGTCGTCATCCATCCCAATCCCTCTACACAAGGCTCAAATTTGGGCAACATTTGGGCAGTAAAGGAGCTAAATTAATCTGAGATCCACTAAACATATAATGGTTCACAGAGAAGCTCCATTCTACTGTTAAAGGTACTAAAATAATGCAACAGATTTGCGCTGGTGGTCTTTAGGATGTTACCATTTGCTTGTTTTTAATAATTTATCCAGTTATTATAACAATATTAGCTAAGATTAAACACACACACATTGCTCATTACCTTGGGAACACAGCCCACCAAAAGCTCATTTCCTGTTGAGGAAGACTGCCTAACCCCGATTGACCCTCAGATATTCCCATTACCATGGGCCAATGTTTAAGGGAAAGCTTATTGAGCTACCTCAGCTGGAACACCCACCACTGATTTATGAGACTACTCCGCTTTTAATGATTATCTGTTTATTTTTCCCCCCCCAAATCATATCAGAAACAAGGAAACAGGAAATATTATTCAAATGTGCCAAAAGAAAAAAGGAATCAAAGGAATCTCAGTATTGGAGTCTTCTGCTTGTTGAGAAAAATCTGATGGGTAAAAATAAAATGTAAGAGAAAAAAAAGCCCTTGTTTTGAAATTCCCTAAGGAAGGGGGATATTTAAAAGAAGTCTATTTTGAAGTTAATTTCTAATTTCTATTTTAAATTAGTGTTTTTTTTATGTGCAATGAGTCAGTAAAAAAGCAGACGTCAATATGCTTGTCTCCCCATACAGACTATGATAATCAATCTAATCCCCGTCTGTCCTTAAACAGGATCCCGGTGGAATAATCTCAGTCCACCTAGATTCCTCGGACACCTTTCATTACGAGAACGAGATCTAAACTGTGGACGCCGTAACCTCTGCTTTCTCCAGTGTATGACCATTATGCACAACAAGAATCCCGAGATCTCTCCATGTCAGTAATACTGCTGGATGGAGGAGAAGCTTAAGTGAGTCTGTCATGGTAATTATGGTGGATAGTTGAGGACTATCAGGTCCTCAGCTCGCTCGCTGCCAGTCTGATCTATCCTGAACATAAAGAGTCTCCTGTGAGCTTGGGGGAAATTGAAAAGATGCACTTATCTACCTAATGGCAACAGCTGAGGCAAATCACATGCATTTTATGGCAAGGAATAACTGTATTTGAGGCACAGTATCAGCGTGTGCCCTGTGGCCATATTCAGCTGCTATGTTTGATTATCCATCAGGCTGTGTCAGAGTGTGAGTGAGTGCTACTGTACCCAGCTGACTGGTTAACGCAAATGCAATGTCACAGAATTGTCATTCATTTTATAATTTGCTTACTGACAACCCAGTCAGTCTTTGACAGGGAGAGCGTCTGAAAGCAGCAGCTCCAAGCGCCCATACGAAGCAGGTATGCCTGTTTTTTTTTTCCCTCTCCTTTCTGCACGTCTGGTGACAGCTTTCAGAGCTGTAAGACGCCCTCTAAACAGCAAACACTGAAAACTAACTTACTTTTGGTCGTCGTAGGAGAGGGATTGACGGATTCTGATTTTGAATGATCAAAAAAAAATGTCTGCTTCCATGCCATCGCCGTAGCGGTTAAGAGATGTTTTTAATCCGCAGTGATGCCATTGTAGCACATTATCTCAAGTATATAAGTTGCTTAAATGAGGCAGTGGGACTGTATGAAACCAGAGTAAGGCAGTGAATGTAATGTGTTTGTGCCTGGACATCAATGGTGAGGCAGAGCCGTTTTACAGTCATTTATCTGAAAATGGCAACATAATGTAATAACATTTGGGAAGCCACTGTTTTGATCGGGATGGGATAGTCTGCTGAGCTGAAGTTACATGCTGAAAACACAATATTAGCGTCCATCATGTGAGGTAACTAACAGGGTTTCAGTTTCAGGGTTTTTGGGAAATCAAATTAGTCCTCCAGACATCCAATTTGCGTTTTGGTTTAGTCAAATGTAGCTGTGGCATAATATGCTGGAGGCCACAAAACATGAGGAAAGTGGCTCATTTGCGTTACATAACACAGAGAATGTGCCGCTCGTGATGCGAGATGGAAACTTTCATTTTGCTAAGCAAGGAAATGACCTACGCTTTATGTGCTGAAGACCTTGTAATCAAAAGGTTCACACGCACGCGGCGAGCTGCTCAGCAAATCCGATGTAAATAATACACTTCCATTAAAAAGGCTCATTAAAATAATTGTTGGTCAATAAACTAGGGAGAGGAGAAGTTAGCCTCCACACGGTCGGCGGGATTGTCAAGCTTCTGTGGTGAGCACATAGTTCTTCCACAGCTAAATCATATCAGATGGACTATTGACAGCATCCTGTCAATAGCTGAGCCCTTGGAGGGTTAGCTATTTGCACATTGACTGATTGACTGTTTCTTAATAGACACATAATTGGTGACAAAGACCTTCCAATGAAGTGTCATTTGCCAGAGCATTTGTGATAATTCACAGCCTGTCCCATTTTCTGTTGGACACAGTCCCAAAGTAGGGGCTGTGATGAGAAGCATGAACCACTAGACAGTGTCACACTGACAAGAGAACATGTACAGTGTTTGTAGCATGGTGAAATAGCTCAGCAGTAATCACAGTGAATACAAGACAAACAAACCAGATAGCTGGTATGGAATCTATAGATGGAAACATGGAGGATGCAATATGGAGCATCTCAAACTTTGACCTGATATAACATTATTCATTGGCAGTAATATTACAAGCTATTTCCTCTCATTCCAGACTGTGGACAATGTTGATGGATAGTAATTTTCACATGGCACTTTTGTTTACCTTATTTATCTGCTCCCCTGTCTGACATAACCATCATCGCCTTCATCAGGGAGACAAAGCATTTACAGCCGGGCTGCTGTGATTGCAATGTAGTGCAGGCATTTAAAGAGGAAGACGAAGAAAGAGAGAGAGACAGAAAAAAAAAAAAGGAAAAACGCCCCCGTGATCCTGCAGCATTTCATGAAGGCACTGCTTTTCAAACCAGCTGCTTGGAGGATTTTTAACATCTATTAATGCAGAATTACTCCAATTACAAGCCTTCTTTGCACCAAGGCCCCCTTCCGCTGCCTGCGTTAGATAGTGCACACCTCTGGGAGCCAATCACAGCCTTCACAGCCACTGGCAGCAGATGTAAGCAATTTACTTCTGATTTCTTCATATTCAGTGTGAGACAAGCTCCTGGTGACCCACGACCCTGGAGCCTGCAGGATTCTAACCCTATCAAATTAAAGCTCTCTGCTCACTTATTCCCCAGCGCTCCTCTGGTGCTAAGCAGCCATCTCGCTGCATAGCAACGCCGGTCGGGCGTGCTCGCTCATACGCCCTGCCTCATCAGCTGCTATTAGGGAAAATATACAGTGCTCTAATTGGATGAGATTCAGCTAAGGAAGTGCAGTTAAAGGTCATTTTCCACCGTGTGCCTCCTGCTCTTCAGAATAATTTCTGTGTCCTCCGTCTTTGGGAGCTGTTAAACAATAGGGCCAAAGTTAAAATCCTTTCTCTCTTTTCCTGACAGAGTGGCACAGGCTGTGATGAGCAGCGAGTCCTGTGAATCATGTAAACAACATGGCCAGGCCCTGGCTGATGTGCTCTGTGTCAACTGCACATCTCCTCCACTGTCTTCCTTCAAAGTGTCCTAGTGCCTATGTCGTAACCTTGTCGTTAGCCAATTTTATAAATTTGCGAAAGGTTAGAGAAGAGCGGCTACCATTCTAATTAGCAGTCATTTTGCTGTATTTTCTCTTTGCGATGTCAGTTTTAAAGGCTGATTTGTGCCATGTGTTTTTTTTTTCTTAACAATAGATATAGGAACAGTAAAGGAGACGAACAAACATTTACGGTGTGTTTTCCACAGAGCTGACATGATGCTTTGAGACGGTCAATTATCGCAGTAGTTCACGATTGCCGTAGATGATTTGAGCTTAGAGAAGGTATTCCACTGTAAATCAGAAGCAGAGAACCATTACTGGAGATGCCATTCAGGATCATCAACAACAAATAAAGGGTAAAATAAAACTTGATAATTTGTTTAAAGAACATCCCAGTGTAAAGCTCTTATTGAGTGTTTCAGTGACGAGCATTAGCATTGCATTAGTATTCTTGCTTAAAACCTAAAATAACCATTCAAGCTCTATTTTGAAGACATGTTAAAAGTGTCAAATACTGTTAAAGAGCATTGCTGACGTTGGCTTAAAGTTAGAGTTACTTACTATCACATGCATTCACAGGACATTGAGGGATTTCCTGAAGCTGCCATAAACAGCTAAGTAATGATGACCTGCTACTTTGTTTAAATGCACATCAGTTGTTTTATGTTACAGTGTGTATTGAAAATCCCCCATAAGATCCATGATCCTCTTAAGTCACGCGCCACTTCATAAATAAATGATATTCTCCACTGAGGGGCTTCAGTTCAGTTCACTAGCTTGTGCAATAATGCAACAGTGCAATAATGATGAAGACCCCCCCAGTTTCATTTAGTGCATTGTTGGGTATAATTTCAAAAACATCCAACATCGATTTTTTTTAAAAAACTAATATGTGATATTGTGTAGTATGTGATCATAATGTTTAGCAGAAAAAAAAATAATTTAATTAATTACTGATTTTAAAAGATTGAAGAATTTGAGTTAGTTGTCTTCTTGCAAGAGATATGAACGATTGAACAATTATAAAAAATTATGTCACTGATCACCCATGAAAGCGATATATTTCTTCAGCTCTACACATATTTCTTCAAAGTAAATTCTAAACTGAACCCTTTATAAAATTGTGGTTTCTTTGTATAAAAATGCCTCTTCATAATTTTTTTTCCTCACAGTTTTAACAATAATATCCTCCTTCTTAGGTGGGTGGGTGTAATATGGGCGTGGCCATTATTATTGAAATCTTGTGAATTTCTTTCATGGCAAACAATAACCCCATCCATTTATTCGCTCTCATGGAAACACAGTACAATACACGAAACATTACGCAGACTCACTTGTGCTACTCTCACTCCCCATAAAAGTATGGAAAACATATTGTTTCCATTCCTACCACTATCTGATGTGGGCTGTGCTGAAGCCTGGTTAGCTCCTTCAGAGTAAATGCTGCAGTTTTGGGTGGATTCACAGTAGTAGGGGATTTTAGAGGCTCCCCGTCTGCCAATTTTACAGCTGGAAGGGCAAAGGCCTTTTGAGCTCCACTGGAAAACTGAGAGACATTCAGCGAAGGAGTGGGCTGGGCCCTGAGTCCCACAGCTTCGCCCACCTTTTGTCCTGCCTGAAAGGCCTCACTGCCTGAAACGCATCACTTGACGCCCAGTGTTTGCTGTGGGGAAACCTGATTAAAGGAGGCGAGACGTACACATACAGAGCCTAAGCCTATCAATGACTCTGAAAATACCCCAAGATACTGTATTTGTCCTTGCAGCTTGGGTGCTCAGAGTGAATGCTGCCGTCCATTGATCTTTGTCTGATAAAGCCGCTGGCGTGGTGTGCATGGTGCCTTATGGGTTTCATTCCACTCAGGCGAGTCCATTTCAGTGAGCTGTGGTTGAGCTAATGTGGGACACGCTGCGCCAGTCACGGCCTTTGGGATTTGGCCTAAGTGCTGTGCGTTGTGATGCTTTGCTCTGAAATTCTAAAGCACAGGCAGCCTTCAAAGTCTTTTACACTTCTTTAACAATCCATTGAGTTTCTCTCCAACATCTAGGTGAGTGACAACAAGGCTAGTCAATAGAAGATTGATTGGAGGATATATTATTTTTAACAGCTAGTTTTATTACCGTTTAAATAATTTGCCTCTCATTAAACAGTCTTCTAGCTATTGCACAGTATCAAATGGCATTAAAGAATATCTTTCCATGCACAAAGCACTTGTGTCTCTTTAAAAGAATGCCGTCTGATTGCTGAGCAAACACTCCTGTCGAAGACATCTGACAGATGCTCTTTGAGTTCTATTGGCTTAGATCCTGCTGCCTGTCACCTTTCACATCTCAGTGGGCCCGGAGGTGACCTCTCTGTTGCCTCGGAGCTCCATACGTTATTGGCCCTAACACAATCAAATGCACGTTCAGCATTTGGGGGTCGAAGCAGCAGTAGCCACTAAGGTGCCCTCGTGCACAAAGAGGGCCAACTCCTGTGACCTCTAGCACCTGAACCATGACCCTCATTTACAAGCAGGTCACCTCTGCAACAACTGCATTTACGCAGGGTCAGCTAAGATCTCTGTACACCCAAAAAGCTCTAAAAAGCAGACAGATCTTAATCATATATTGTTCCCTAAGAGCGCAGACATGACTGCACGTCAGCAGCATAAGAGAAAAGGGTCACAGCTGGGCCTGGCGTCGAAAGAAATACAACACTGCAAGTGGAGAGACATGAACACCATCCCTCATAGAAAAAATAGATTCATACACACCACATGCACACACGTACTCATGGACCTGAGGTCAACTATCATCACGGGTGTTGAAGTGAATGCTGTTACATTCCAGGTCAAAGGTGTTGCTGTAAACAGAAGCTAAACACTGACTCTTATATTTTATCCATATTAGGAAAAACTGAGAAAAAGGGGAACAATTCCACGTGTTTATGTTCCAACATTATTTCCTCTCAAGTTTCTGTGAAGAAACTGTTTTAATCACAGTGTAGGTCCGACAATTGACACTAGTGCCAGTATAATGTTGACTTGCACAGTATGGACACATTTTGCAAAAGAATATGTAAATCTATTCTGTCAATGACATGAGCTAACTGCATTTCAGCCATGAACCAAAACCCCCTTTTCTTGTAGACACAGTAAAGTCTGAAATGCGATGGCACAGAGACATTCATTGTTGCTGATCGGCCTGTCTTGGCATACAGCTGTGCTGAAACAGTACCCTTATTGCTGAGATGTCTCAATAAAAGTAAAAAAGGGGTCCTTTAGCTCTGACCCTCTGGCAGCTCTAAATGGCATAAATAGGAATGACATAATGCACCGTTTTATGGTTAATCAAATTCCCACAGAACAGAATCAGGAGAGCAGCTTTACAGTTGACAGATGAAGCTGGATATCATTCATCTGCCTCACACTACACAGTCATTACTGATTTTTGGGAAATTTAAATTCTGCATTTTGGTTGGATTTATAAAACTTTTCTTAGACTTATGTATTAAATTTACACCTTACGGTTCTTTAAATAAGAATTTATTTCTATGCTTTGGTAAATCAGGCTGAATAAAGTAGGAATTTCATTTGATTCATATTCTGCTTAATACTCCGCACACAGAAAGATTCACCTGTCATCTGCAACTCTCTCATAACACATTTATTGAGAGACAGACAAAAGGGAGCGAAAGAAAAGAGGAGGATATGGAGGGAGAGAGAAAGGAAATAAATTGAGAGAGAGGGAGAGGGAGGTCATAGCGACCGTGTGATGGTCGCTGACACAGGAGTTCAGCCTGCGGTCAAGGGAAGCAGTTGAAGATGAAGCAGACACACAGGCAAGGCTCTGTGTGCAGGTGCCCCCTCGCTGCCCCGCTCGCTTTCATCCCCCATCCACTCCCACATTGCCCCGCCAGCCCCGCCTGCTATCCACCAATCAGGGCACAGGGGGGCGGCGGCACAGTGGGGACACATCAAAGCGTTCTCTCGGTGAGAGGCTCAGGGCTGATGCTGGCACAACACAGAGGAGCACAGAAGAAAGCAGGGACGGCCAGTTAGAAAAAAGGAGTCCAAATGGAATGGAAAAAAGGAGTCTAACCAGAACAAAACATTTCATTCTCTTCACAAACCAGCATTATGCCAGCCGTGCATCCAAAAACCCAGACACATTTTTCTCACTGCCTTGAGCCAATGGCCCCCTTGAGTATGTGAACAAGGGGGATAATTTAATTAAGAAAATCCAATCTTCCAGTTTGAGGGAACAAAGTTAGATTTGAATGAGCGCAATATGTTCCCTCCTTTCTTTTTTCAAATTAAAATTTCATAGCTGAAATCAAAGCGTTGCTGAGGTGCCCCCATCTCTATTGAGTGTATGCTTTCAGAACAGACGTGATGATGAGAAAAACTGCTAGTTTTTCTGTGTCCCTGAATCTAATTAAAACTATTTATAACATTTTGCTTCTCTAAAAAAGAATGCAATGGTCTGTAGGTGAATAAAATACCAAAAATGTATTCTCAGTATGAAACAGGAAGAATGCAAGGTTATACCTTATATCTTTCAACGTTAAAAAAAGGGATAGACACCGAACATGAATAAAATTAAAAGAAATGTCCAATAGAATTTTCAAGATACTCAAACTACCAAGACGTCTTCTCTCTGATGTATGACCCTTCATGTTCGCTCAAAACTTATAATGACTTTCTTTGTGAAAGCCCTCAGAGTGAGGAGAGCTTTCTAAATGAGAAGCACCCCTACAATAGTGCCGAGCCGCTCGCACAGAAGTACGAGCCTCATAATACGAGTGTGTCAAGTCCCTAAGTGAGTATGATGCACAATCCAGCAAGCTTTTGCATATGTTAAGAAGGATAATAGGTTCCTATGGGAGAGGAGGCTAAGGCCCAAAAGTGAGCATGACTATAAAAGTGCTGTGAAGGGGTTGCACACTACATGGAGAAGTGTAAGAGCCACGGTGAACAAACACCACTTTGAATTATGAGCTACATCGCAGAAATAAAGCAATGCTTGTATATACAATAATAACAGTTTAAAGGTTTGGCATCACCTTCCCTAAGGCACTGTCGGTAATTTGAACAAAATGTCAATCAAAATACAAAGGAATGGAGGAAGAGAAGAAAGCACGCGGTACCCTTGCTTAAAAGAACATTTTCTGATTCACTAAACGCTCTCTTTACTCATCTTTTCCCCAATGGAGGCCGAACATGAAGCGCAACATTAAGATCAATACTTAACAAAAACAACAGCAACAAAACAACACCCCTGTGACTGTGTTGGATCAGGCTGCAAGGGAGCGCTACCGCTGTTACCATCCCCACATCGCTCGCGCTCTTAGGCCTGTCAATAAGACGAGCAGTGCCTCAAATTCCCAACGTTTGAATGCAACCTTTCTCCGGTGAACTTTGAGCAAAGGAATAAATACATTTTTTAAAAATGGGGTCGTTGGACACGCTACAGCACCTTGATGACTGGGGGCGCAGGATGAAGACAATGCTTTCATCATCTCCTGCCCTGGGAAGAACCTATCATACTGTATTGACTGATAGCAACCCCTTGTTGATCATTACAGGAGTGAGGACGTACAGGTGTGGAAACATGAAGTCTTATTGATGGAAATATCAAAGCCACAGACAGGCACAGTTGACCCTTTCAGGATGTCAGTGCTCAACTCTTGCTGCTGGGCACTGTTTAAGTGATAATATAGACATGGCATCTCAACATAATGAAAACTTATTGATGCCCTGCGCTGCGGTAATGATGAAATTGACTGAATGCACCGAGCTATTATTTGTATTATTCAGGGCGTTTGACATGTGTCAATGTCCCAGAATGAAAGGGAAGGTTTTATCTGACTGGTGTCAATCACTTTAAAGCACATTATACACAGTTTAAAGACAGCAGCGGCATACACGTCTGAACAATGAAAAATGTGGCAGTTGGGACAAATCTCAGGATTTATCACTGAACAATAAAACAGAGCTGCTCAGCAGGAAATGGGACACATTGAACACATGTTCCATGGTGTGTGCAATCTCATGTAAAGACCCAGCTGACATTCTGGCAGCGTCCTCCTTTCTGTTTTCACTTGCCGTTCTCTGCTCCTGTGCCAGCTTATCCTGTGTGTGGTCTTTGCTGTGACTTGGCACTGTACCTCCGCAGCTCAGATTACCACATTCACATTCGTCTCATTGAACGAGCTCTGCAGTAGCTTTTTTGGGTGGAGAGAGGGCAAATGCAGCGACACGGACGACATGGGCAAGGTCGGATCTGAAAGTGCAGATTTTAGTAAAGTGAGAGGTGTCGCTGCGGCGCTGCGGCCACGTGGCTCGCCAGCATGTATTTGGGATGACCTTCCCATTGTTCGCGAGCGGAGGATGCCCTGCCCCTGGTCTGGGCTGGGTCTGTGCCCGTGGCCAACCTCATCAGACGCTCAGCTACTACCTATCCATCTTCCCTCATTGTGCACAGAGGTGACAGCTGGCATTCAGCTGTTTGTAAAAGGCCTTTAAAAAACACGCAGGGCCTCCATACTCGGCTACATTAAAGTAATTAGCTGCCAAGCTAGTAGAAAGCACCCCCCACCAAGTGCCAGCAAGACTGCGGATTGAAGTCGGCATCCTGTTTGACACATCTGGGCAAGGGAGAGTAATGAAAACAGCTGCTTCTGCCCATATGGCATCCAAAGGCTGGCAGCGTGGCGGTGTGCTGTGCCAACCTTAGGCAAATTATCCATCATTAATCCCGGGATCTGACCAGCATACGAGTTGCTGCTAATCAAAACATCTGGGGATGGTGGCAGAAGAAGGGGGGAGGTCTCACTTGAAAGGGATGTATTTTGTGAGTGGAGTCAATGCAAGGCGACTGTTCAACAAAGAGCCCCGGGTAGATTACAGGTGTGATATTTGCAGACAAATAGTGGACAAATAAAGCACCAGGGATATGAATGATCTATCTATCTATCTATCTATCTATGTATCTCTATAAATAATAAAGTGCCACCATCAGTGCTTGGATTTAACAAGAGCCCAACGTGACTTTTAAATGTTGTTGTTTTATGAAATCCTTGCACCACAAACATTCACCCAGAAAAAAAAATCAATTCCCAGCTTTTCTTTGATTAGCTGCAAATTGCCCTCACATTTGTTTCTGCGTTTGTCTATTGTGTGTCCTTTCCGTTCATAGGCTGGCCTGTTCAAAACCAGCCTTCAAATTCCCTCAGAAAGTCAGTGACATTAAAATGTCCTTTGATGTGCCTTCCCCAAGCAGGGAGCACTAACAGTAATAGTGATTCTGTCACTTAATGCTTTTCCGGGGATCAATAGCTCTTAAATGCTAAAGTGGGACAATTAAAAATAAATAGGAGGTTGCTCTAGTCTAAATCAGATTATACATTGCTGCCCCTAGCAGGTCCTCAAAAGCACAGTATGCCTCCTCAGTGAGTCATCTGCACAGCACCCTGGTTTGTGACTGATGCATATGTAAGTGAGGATGAATTGGAAACACGCGGCTCATTTTTTTCTTTCCCTACCAGAGGCTCTTTTTAGTCAATGCAATAATTTCAGATGAAAATCACTCATCTTAAATATTACGTGTTAAAAAAAGGGCACGCTGCTTATACACTGTATGCAAAATATCAAATAAAGATGAATAAAATGCAATTAAAATCAGAGAAAACCCCCAAATGGCAAATAATAATGAATAAAATAATGACATGGCTGAGATTTTTATTGGCTTTTGAGGCTCCATCAGCCTGAGCCATGGCAGCGAGGTCGCAGGTTGGCTTCCAGCTCCCCTGTGGCTGCTGCTGTAATGTCAACTCTGGCAGTAATACAGCTGTAACTGGAGGCAGAGCGTGATAGGAACCCGCTCCTGACAGACATGACCAAACCCAACACAATTAGCCAGTGACAGCAGGTGCTGCCTAACTCTGTTGCGTTAACACGTCTCAGGTTTCCTTGTAATGGCCACAAAGTGATCCTAACTTTCAATTAACACATCCCCTGCCTCCATCGCCCTGGCCAGCCACTCATTTCCACATCCCCGCCATTAGCTGCGTGGGAAGCACTGCTTTGGCACAGGCGAGCTCTGTGCATGCTGACTGTGAGAGGCAACAGTTTTCACAAACAAAGACACTCATGTCCTCACAGTTTCTCCCTTTCTTCCTCTCACACACACACACACACACACACACACAACGCAAACACACAAATACCACTCCATTCTTCAAAGTTTTAAACAAACACCATTCTTCAGAGTTTTACACCACCAGATTTGTAGCAGGCTTTAAGAGGCTGAATATCAGTCTCTGTCCGGCACAATGGGGAAGTACTGATGTTACCACTCCAGACTAAATCAGGATAAATGGCCGGACCCTCCAGGAGAAGACAAGGCGGAGGCAGAGTGCTGAGTGCACACACACACATAGTGCAGACACCTTCTCACGCGCAGGAAGAGGTTCATCTTCATTCAATAGTGCACAATCCATCACTTCATGTGACTCCACAACAAAGGCCCCGAGAAGCACACAGCCGTCCGCGAAGCATCTCTGTGACACAGTGCCAGGGGAATTACATGGCACAAATGACTGCTCAGGTAAGGAGCGGTCCGCTGTCGAAGAACAGTCTCGTCTTTAACTTGCTCTTCGCTCTCCATCAGGGCTGAATGAAGAAGTGTTCAGCTCTGTCATTTGAGTCTATTGACCTTTAGAGATTCACTGGCAGGCTGTACCTGAAACAACAGACAAGAGGTGAAGGGTTTGGGCCTAACCTACACATGCGCAGGCTGATGAGCGACACAGCTCTATAAAGTGTCATTTACCTTGTCAGTCTGCAGATACACCATCCATATGGATGGACACGCATCCTCTCTAGGTCACTTGTGCTGTGCCTGCAGACAGAATAGCAAATGGATGGATATCCCTTGTCTATCATGTTTTACAGCAACATCTTTATACAGTATATATCTTGTGTTGAAATGTGAATGTATTAAATGAAGAAATTATGTATATGATGTTTCTTTGCCTTGTGATGGATTGGTGTTAAACTCATATTAAATCATGTACAGAGTAGACATGTATAGATAATTTATTTTACACTTTAACTGGTGCATGTTTGACATCCACAACAGTGCATCTGTGGTGTATAACACAGCGAGCTCAGCCCGGTCTCAGAGGTACAGTACCCAGTAGCACTTGTCATGCTGGCTCTATCACAGTTTTGACCTTGTTTGAGGGGCAATGAGAGTCGTCAGGAGCTCCCTTAACTTCCCAGGGACTCAGTAAAAATGACAGGTCCCTGCAGAGCCTGAATAAACATGCGCTTTAGTGAAAGTTGTGTGTAATTTGCTCTTTGCCATCTTAACTGTAGTTATTACTATTTTAAATGGATACATCTGTCTATGTGAAGTCTTTCATTACCTCCACTCATTACCAGCACATCACAGTGCTCCCCAAGGACACGCCTTTTACGTGCTCATCCGCTGAAATCCACTTTAATGTTCTGAATGTGACGCTTGTCTCTAAACAAATTTGTCTGAAGCAATTAAAAAGTATCACCTCGCAAACAGCCCCTCCTAAATGGTATGTTTTACATCAGCTTTTCTCCCACTGTCATGGAAAACGTGTACGGGGCTACATGTTTGACCTCACTTTAAACTGCATATCTGACATGAATAGATTAAAAGTAAAGTATCGCTTTTGATTTCATATGGAAAATGCGCGAAGCTGGAAAAAAATGTTTTGATTATTACACATTCGATATTTGTGCCTTATCATTTCTAATAACTATATTTGTGCTGTAGGCTTCGATTCTGGAGCAAAACATATTTTAAATTATAAAGCTGGATGAATGAAATATAAAAGGATCCCAGCTTACAATCAATATTGTATTGAAAGTACAAAAGTATAGATTCCTGAAATATCTGTTAAAGTGCTTGTACACGCATACATTTGTACAATTCACTGAATAACAATGCTTTGTACACTTATGCACGCACAAGCACTGCATTTCAAATCATATATTCACAGTTTAACAAACACTGTTTTTCAGTATATACCTATATAGTATGTTGAGTCTGATTGTGATTCTATGTCAAACATGTAACTCCACATTGGGGCTATGGAGAAACCATGTCTTGACCACAAGAACTGTGCTGGTCAGAACGGGCAGCTTTTGTTTTCTCCTACATTTTTCTGATGTTGGTCGAGGTTGTTGAGAGTGAAGATGTTAAGACTAAATCCAGCTTAAGTGTCTCAACTGCAATATAGGTTTGGGTACTAACTTTTATGTTTACTTTTGTTTTCACTTCTAAATAAGTGGTTAAATAAAAATCGGTCAAATTGGAGAATAGTTTATAAAATTGTGAGTATATCCAGATTTTTCATTTCTGAAAGATTTAGTCAATAAATGTATTATTTAGTTTTTTCCTCTTTTCTTTATTTTCTTGAACCACTGCACACCAGCAACCTTTCTGTCACAGCCATACGGTTTTGCTGAAAATGTCTAAGTGCTGTGATGTTATATTGCAGGTAAAGATCAGAGGATTTGGAAATAGAAACCCGTGAGAAACCAATCTATGAATGTGGATGGGCCATGTTTAATAGGTTACATTCACAGACATTGAGTAGGTGCAGATCTTAAAGTTCCGTTTTGTGGCGATATCCAGGCTTTTTGTAATCACAGCTGAAAGTCTTCTAACCTGAACGCTACACCCCACCATGACATCAGACGTCTAAACAGCGTGCCTCGGACACGCTGCCACGCTCAATAAAATCCAGGTCAAAATAATACCAGCTGAAACTAAAAGTAGCGAGAAAGGTCTTGACTTGTGCAAGTGGACAGAAATATGAGCCTCTTAGGAATGTAAGCGTTTTAGAAGTCATGAAAAAATGCAGCTGTTGCTGATGAAATCAGTTGGTTCCAGACTTCATTTAAAGGTCAGAGTTGACTGAAATGACAATTGCATGGCACAGGCCTGTGATTCAACATATGCCTACACTTAACATAATTACATTTTGAAGGTGACTTTTAGTTTGTATTTACTTTAGAGATCGTCACTTGAGTACAGTCCAAAGTACCAAATGGCTGTGTTTAAAACTATGAGAGCACGTTGGGAACGATTTAGGTCAGTTGCAAGCAATTCACTCCTTGTGTCTTCATCCCCACCTTGCCCTTGATTTTTGGGTGAATTACTGGCTTCCTTTTGAAAATATTTTCCCAGTTTGTTTAATATTGTTTGTGCAGCTGTAATACTCGGCTGCACATACCTGCTGGCAAACTGGTGCCCTGTCTCCTCTAATCCAGCGTCTCATGGAAGTCATTGGCTGTGACATTGCTTTCATCCAAAAAGTAGGACTCAGCGCAGTGCAGCGTTTAGAGGATGGAAGAAGTTTGGTATGGTTTATGAGTAGACGTGTAGTGAATCTATACAGTAGCCACTGAGTTGTCAGCATGATAGTTGGTTCGGCAAAATTAAATTCATAATTTGGTGAGAATGCAGTCACATTATTGCAATTAGTTCAATTGTGATTAGTGCAAAAAACTTTTTATTTTGTATTACATTTTAGTTAAGATGACAGTGTTGGGCAAATATTAATTTTTTTTTATCAATTACTCATTGCATATTACTAATTGAAAAGGTAATTACTTCACAATTTGCTCACTAATTACTAACATAAGTTAATTGCAATACTTTTTACATCACCTCTGTTACTCAGCACAGCCCGATCAAAGGTGCCTTTAACAACATCAAGTCCTCAATACCCACATGTAACATATCCTGTATTCGACATATCTGGAAAAAGAAAATATACTGACTATCAACAGCTGTCTTAACCGTAGCCCAATGACTTCACGCAGCTCTCCAAAGGTCCTGTCCTCACACTGGAGCTGCATGTTACACGCATCTTCCGACTAAAGCATGTGATTTATGAATGTAGGCCTACCGGTGGCTAATGTTAGCAAGCCAGCAAGGAACGGACAACATATTTAAGATGATGACAAACACCTTCCTTCCCTGCGCCAAACTAACACGTAGCCGACCAAACCAGTCAACTGAATGCAGAGAGACCGCACTGACATTAATCCTCCATCAAACCTCAACAACTCTGAAAGTATCGGGATTGGTAACATGATCACTGAATTTAAAATTGTAATTCCATTACTGAAATCATTACTGAAAAAAAGTCACATGACTGTATTGTTTTAAACACTGGTAAAGGATAGGAGCTATTTAGATGCTACAGTCCATTATTATGTTGAACTTGAAGTAATGATTTTATATTTTTATTTTATTATATATTTATATTATTTTAATTAAAAAAATAACTCCAGCTGTGGCCACATTGTGTGTTTCTTTTCTTTCATATCAGATAAAAGCAATTGAATTTCATACAAAGAAGGACAAAGTGAGATAAGGCTGCATTATACTATTATTCGACCACAGCAACACATAGATTCAGATTTTACCTGAAAGTTTTTTTTATTATCTTATTTCCCTGCCATTCTTTTGTCTTTTTGGAGCAAACTTACATTAGAAACACACATTTATGCAGAATGGGTTTGTGGGTGTTGTGACATATCCACCAATAACCTCATGCTGTCAGGCAATTGCACCTCATTGGAAAAAGCCTGATGAAATAAATGCTGGCTGCTGACTCCTCCAATTTCACGGCACTCCTCATTGTCACCCCGAGTGCCTTTCCGCAGATTGAGATATTTGCAAACTGTCATCTCCCATAAATAGCTGTCTGGTCTGATGCTGCCGGTGCCCCTCTAACTCTGATTCTGAGGAGCTTTGGTGCACCATTTCCACATCCTCGCCCGTTAGTCTATTAAAAGTCAGAGCCGCTGCAAAAAAGCGGTGACAGTGGCTGTCGAGTGATGGAGCAAAAACCCTTTTAAACAACACAGGAGCACTCGCATAGCTATGTACATACCCTTCCTCACTTCATACCGCGTGCTGTCACTCACTTCCCATGACTCCTTATCTGACATGCTGCAATCTTTGAACTCCATTAGTGGAAGCAAATCCCTCTCCCTGTCTTTGGGATAAAATGGGCTTTGGCATAGTTCCATGCTGAGATTAAAAGTTGTCATGTCTTGTGTGGCCACAGAGGTAGAGTAAGTTTTCACAGCTCTTTAGGATGTTATCTGGCAGCTCATTATTTCATGCACATTTCCATCGGTATCAGATAGAAAAGAGATAAGAATGAACTAATTTTATATTTTTCTGGATTACAGTGTCATAAAAACTTGAATATGATATATTTTGAAAAAGATTTCCTCCAATTTTTCCCTCCTTATCGTAGCAGTAGATTTTGCTTCCACTCTTAAAATGACAAAATGGAAATATTTCGCTGAGGCCAAAGCTGGGTTCTGTATCACTCCATGAAAGAACATACACCACATAAGTTTAACAGCATGATTTGTAATCATATGCCTGAATAAATGCCAAGTTATATTGTACTGTTTATCCTCTGATAGTAACACCTCAGTTTATTGGCAACTGTTCTGGAAACGTAATAGCCCACATGGAACTAATGAGAAGACATGGCAAGGTAAACGTACGGCCAAGAGAGAATAGACTCAATTTGCCAAAAGAATCTATACGTACAAACAGTGTGAGGCTAATTGAACATTACAAAAGACTGGAAGAGTGTGAACCCTTAAACATATTTATTTGGCCGTGCACTTTTCTGAGGGCCTCATTAGTAATGGCACCATTGAAGCCGAGCAGAAACACAATACTGTATCAAACATGGCAGAGGAAGTTAAAAACAAGGTTAATGAGAGGTTTAACAAAGC
Source organism: Holacanthus passer (assembly GCA_025331565.1). Taxonomy (NCBI): domain Eukaryota; kingdom Metazoa; phylum Chordata; class Actinopteri; family Pomacanthidae; genus Holacanthus; species Holacanthus passer. Next base: position 6,792,632 of record JAFREQ010000003.1, on the reverse strand, counting down.
ACCATAGAGCCATGAAAAATAAACCGTAAAAAGCTGCTTTTGTGACCATTAAAACGGTTGTTCTTTCCTGCTTTTCCAGCCAGTATCTCACTGTTACAACAGGAAATGCAGACAGGCTGTTAGGCAGCAACACAGGCCTTTATGAGCTTAGTTATTACCACTGCTGGCCCACTTTTAATAGCCATATGATCCACCCAGCACACAATGGGCTGTGCCTGATAATATCATAACCAAGTATTTACCATGGAGCCGTTTAAGATTTCCCAGATAAAGCTGAAACACTAGAGCTGCAAATTTGTTAATATCATTAAAAGATGTTACCAGTAACTGAAGCTGAGAGAATATGATCCCTCAAGGCCTCAGTCTGTGGAAATAATTTATAATGTAACAGCTATAAAACATGTACAAGTTATCAGGTTCAAGACCTGTCCCAGTATCTCAAGGCTCCTGTTACACATGGCACTGCCTTTAATACAAGTGCTAAAACAATTAAGGGAAATGGATTTTCCACTGTCTGCATGTCAGAAATCGGCCTCCCAAGTCTGTCATAAAAGCTCCAATCAGAGTAAGTAGAGGTTGTCATAGAGCGCAAGTCATAAAAACTTCTTTCACTTTTGTGCATAAGCATTTTTTTATGCCGTCTGAATCGCGATAGACAACTCGTGTTTTTATTGTAGACGTACCACATGTTTCATAAAGACGGTTCAAATGCATTACATCTACAGTGTCCCCAGCACAAACATTTATCACAACCGGTGAAAAGCACCAACATTTAATCTATCACAAAGTAAAGTAACAGGAAGCTTGTGTCAATACAAATAGCTTAAGCCTGCCATAAATTAACTGCATATCTACACTATCACCATATGCATAATACCTATCTGCTCTGTGACAGTTGTGCACAACGAATTAGCTTCAGCAAATGGGGCATAAAAGCCCTGCAGAAGAAAGAAGAAATGGATGGTCATTGAAGCTGCCATAGTGTTTAGTATCTCCTTTATTGTATTCACAGTGGTAATGTGATATGTCACACTGTTGCTAATACACTTCTGTACGCTGTCATCTGGCTGTAATGCTTATCAGGCCTGTGTTGATGATTTGCCCTCTTGTCAGGGCCAATTATGCTTGGATGTGTCATGGTGGCAGCCTGCGCGACCGCTATTACTGGTGCAGAGGGATGACGTGAGGCAAACCCGCCTGTCCTCTCCATCCAAACCCCAGGTTAGCAGGTGCTGCTCTCAGTCTTCCTTGCTGTAGGGCGATGTAGGGCGAGGACCCGTTCTACAGGTTAAAGTCAGCATTGATTGTTGAATCACTAAAATTAGTGCTTCGTTCTTCATGTGAGTGAATGCTTGATTATTGTAAAGATCAGTGTTTTCATCTCTTGGCTCTCCCTGGTCCACATGGCCTTGCCTCCAAAATAACGATGATGAAAGACAAGAAAGAAAAAAAAAACAGGCTTGAAAAGAAAAATACACATGCACATTCTCCTTAAATCTCATTCACCTTAAAAAACGCAATAACATGGATGAAACCGTATTTGACATGACTGAAATGTTCTATTTTATTTCACATTTGATTGAAGTTGCACCACTATGCAACATTTAGCCTTGACTTTCATTAGTCAGCCACTTAAAAATGTCGAAATACATCCAGTGCAATGCATGCATTTCAAAAAGGTACTGCACTTGATTAAAATTCTGCTCTAAAATGGTATTTGCCAGCTCTAATAATTCTTGCCATCAGGGCGATGATATAGGACGTAAGCTGTGAAGTCTACATTGGAACTTTGAAGGTGTTGAATTGCCTTTAGACCGCGATAGTCAATTCCTGGACTAGGACTTTGTAGTGTTTCCCTTTAAGCTTTGTTTGGTTCAGAAACAAGACAGTTTCCCAAAATAAAACTCCTCTCAGTGACCTTCCCTTTCCACTGAGTAGTGCAAATCCCCATTCTCTCTGCCAACAAGGACTCATTACTCCCTGTTTTAAAGAGAGCTTTCTGGTCCAGGAGGCCTCATTACAGCTGGAAAAGACACCCATGGGACATGCAAGGAAAACAGTGAAGACCCCCCCTTGAGTAATAAGCCGGCAAACTTCTACACAAGACTCAGTGAAGAACTTACAAACTGTAAAGCGAGCAGCCCCCCGCTGTTCCATAGGAAAGGTGTCTTTGAGGTGTGCAGATTGCACGGCTCAGTAGTCAGGAGAACTTCCAAATGCTCGCAAACTGATTAGTGCTGCACAACGGTTCAAGACAGCAAAGCAGATACTTTGACACAACTGATGCCTTCACTGTCAAACACCGCAAAGAAGAACATACTTTGAAGCTTTCCTTTTAGCCAAATGTCACCACTAATACGCCGTTTCCGTCCTATCCAATTGTCAGAATAAATTAAGAATCCGCTCATTAAATTAGCTTCATTAGGAAAATAATCTCCTCGGCGAAAACAAAGCCTGACGTCTTTGATAACAAATAACTATACGTGAAATAAGCTCGGCATCTGGAACTACAACAATTGTTGCGACAAGAAATTTTTAGAAGGAGTTATTTTTAGTTGGTGTCTATTGTGTGACCTTGTGGGCAGGACCAGAAAACACAGCTGCTCGCTCCTTTGGACAAAAATGTTATCTGAACTAATAAACTCTGGACAGCAGTTTACTTTAAGAGAAACATTAAGGGACCAAAAAACTCACAATTGAATTTTCCCACAAAGTCTCGCAGACGTTTTTGTTTCAATATTGCTGCAAGCTGTGATTCCCACGTGAAAGACATCAGTGAGCTGCCTCCTCCTGTCACTCACCGCTAAGGACAGAGAGCCTGGTACGTCAGTGTCATGACCCCACGCTCCAGGCAAGTGTATCCACCCACAACCAACTCCGTAGTGTCAGTTACACAGTCTGGACTTGATCACCATACTCAAACCAACTCCTCCACTTTGGACCACTGAACAAAATAAACACGGAAAATGTAGTCTGAGGAAGGAAGTTGACAATTCTTCCCATGTTTCATGCAAGTAACTTCTGTTTTTTAGAAAGAACAACTCTGCGTGCATTCACAGAGACCCACTGTCAGTAGTATTATGCTGCACACCTGGCTCTTTTTCCATTTGTGCCTGCAGGAAAATGAAGATTTTCTAAAAGAAAAAAAGAAAAAAAAAAAGAAGGGACTGTCAACTTGTTTAAAACCATAAGTCGGTGAGTCTGCCTCTCAGGATCTGATCAGTTTTGGATGACTTCAGTGTCTGCAGAGGTCAGCATTCCCAGCAGTTAACACAGTGGCAGATGGCATCTCCATAAGATTTAGTAACACATGTCAACTGAGGCTCCCTTAAGGGAGTTACCCGGCCCATTTATAGCATCAACTTCAATCTCTCTTCTCTGTAACAACAGAGAGGTGAGTACAGCTTGCGCTCCCCATCCAAATGCAACGCTTCTTTTTTTTTTCTTAACTCTAATGCAACTGTTATTTTTAGACTTTTCATATTTAACATTATTCATTTATGATGAATCTTTTCCACCATATGTGTGGAAACATACACTGTTCATTATATTATGCATCGCCATGGTGTCACATTTTGCTTTATATTTGAGGAACAGAGGATGTCTTGTTCTGTTTTCCCACCACATGAGTTTTGCCTTCTGTCATTTACAAAAGAGGACAGTCGGTACAGAAGGTAGAAGGAAATGAAGTTATGACTTAGAAATTACTGTACGCCGGTAGGAAGCATGTACAACGTGTTGTGTGACAGCTGTAAAGCACAGTCCTTTACACACTAATCTACAGTAGATCAACCTTGAAATTGCTCACAATGAATTTATACTTAAATTTCAGGTTGTTATCTGCATCACTGACAATCTATAAGATATCCAACAACAGCTAAATGGCCACAAAACACACTTAGGAACACAGTATTCTGGGATAATGTGTTTAAATCATTCAAATTTAAATCATCCATGTAGAATATCTGAAACTAACTTAACACATTTTTTACATTTTAAATTTTAACCAGCCCCTGACTACAGTACAAATGCATTTTTATTTTTTTTTGCACTGGCCAGCAACGTTTTTGACATTGAGGTGAATTCATTGGAAGCACGAGACAGATCCACACACTTCAACAGGTAGTGTTGAGTCATAGGGGACTGTTTATTGACAGGCCTTTAAATGTTCGAGTCGTTTTAATTGATCAGCCCCGGAGCTTGCAGGCAGCTAGTCAGAGGGTGCAGGGGGAGCTGTAGGGCAGGGGAACTTAAGAGCCATTAGGCACAAGTGAGTGCACAATCGTTGATGTGAACAGATTATTGTGGCTGGTCAAGCCTTAAAGAACACTGATCGCAGTGATTATCTTTTCACCCGGAGCACTCAAAGTGCACTGACACTGGCAAAACATTTAAGAGATGTCCAGGATGAAGTGCAACCGGAGAGGGTTCCTCTCACCAGCACAGATCAATGTGCCACGGCCTACCAGGGTAAGTGGCTTGCTGTTGACAGAAGGTCATCTTAATTTTGCTAAATTTATTAACCCGCAGGTTGTGATGCCTACTGTAGGCCAACAGCGTTACAACACACGTGCCTCATCGGAATAACAATAATTCTCTGCTTTCATTTCTGCAGCCAGACGAGCTCCGAGTGTTAAAATAATTCATCCTGTAACAGAAGCTCAATCCCTGCAGCATGTAGCATGTCCAGTCTGTCATCAGCCTTCAGATATGTGATATCCTTTATTAAGATGCCGAATTCATATCTACGTTACAAGGCGGTCTAGATAAGAATGCTACCTAAAGGCATGAAAAAAAATATGAAGCGAGGATTTCTACAGTTGGCCGTCCTTGAAGTAAGATCATTTTTTTAAAGTGAGGGATATCTCCACGGTCAAACGCATTATTGCAAGACGAATCTTAAATACTATATGTTGATGCATGTTACACATTGCTTTTACTGCACCTATCATTTTAAGTCCAGATGCTCTGATGGAAGACACTGTGAGTTATTTCTGTAATAAAAAACAGCTTTTTGTTTGCTGTGCTGTCAGGCTTTTTGTTTATCGATACCCATAGCAAATTCTGTTTGAGTGACAGAACATTGCAAAATGCCAAAGTTGGAGAGAGCTTTCAAGTGGAAGGAAATTGAGTATGCAAGACTGACACTGACTGATTTAGCAAATGTCAAGCAGTTATCTTGAGCAACAAGAGCCACAATCATAATCGGAGAGGCTCACTTTCAAGTAGCTGTTGAAAGAGGAGATATTTTAAAAAAAAAGATGTTTCATCTACTTTCCCGTTCTGCTGGCGTCCATAATTCTGAAGATTTCTGCACTTCTGTTTTCATAATGATAGATATAACCTTGATATTCCAGATTCCTTGAATCACATGACTGGGAAAAATATCTGCACAAACTTTGGATGCCACTGAGAGAAATGTGCACAACATCATTCTTAGTGTATCTGAGCTGTCACTGAGTTGTCAGAGTACAGTGATGCTGACAATTGATTCATGTGCAAATGTCTCCGCTCCCCGGATGGCAGTCAGAGTATATAAAACTCACTTTTCCCTCTGTGAGAATGACAGGATGCAGTGAGTCAAGACAACAAAGCTGTCACAAACAGCTGTCTGCACTGACAATTATCAGATTTATTTATTGACAACGATCGGGCAGAACCACTTCATGAAAAGCATCGTCTGAAGACAGGGACATCCTCTCCTGTTAGACAGGATGGACAACTATGATAATACACTGCACACTTACACTGATAGGATGTTGTCAATCACCTCCTCTTTGAAAGGCTATAGACTGATGGCTGTAAAATTCTTTGAGGCACTCGTTCATTACCTTTCACCATCCTCTAAGAGGAGAGTGCTCCCAGTCAAGTCAACGTGAAGTACCGCATATTGAACTGGGTCACAGAAAAATAATGTTCAACGAAGTAAATTCAGTGAAAAATAGCCTCGATAATGAAGATCTACTGTGTTAAGCACATAATGATCAAAAGGCTAACACCATTACAGACCCAGACTCACCCTCAGTGTCATATTGGCCCTCTGAGGACGGCTATACGTGCATCTCAAGAAACACAGAATGTAGGCCACCACCCCCGAGTGGCTTATGTACTTCTGGTCACAAATGCAGTGCCCTGCGGTTAATTTAATGATCTCTCTATCCAAAACCCCTCTGAAAGGTGAGACTAATAGTACTTGTAACCCTACTTGTTTGGCGGAGAGCAGGCGATGCATGTGACTCGGCTGTGGGGGACGTGTTTTAATCCTGGTGGCCCTGATAGCGCTCGCCTCTATCCGGAGGCAATGGCCCTTCATGTCTCATCATTTCTTTGCTGTGCCCCACTGCTACCCATTACATAAAGAGGCTGCACTGTTTGTTCGCTGCTGTAAGTGTCAGACCTATCTGAAGAAGTTCATTTGTATTAGTGGATGCACACAGCATGCTCTGGCACTCACTCCCTATGGGATGTATACTTAGGGCCACCAGCTGATTTGGGTAACAAGGTTTTCCAAAGAGCAAATATTTGACTTGAGGTGGCTTCCAAGCGCTGCTGAATAAGAAGTATGTAATGAATAGTATGGTATTGGATTTTGGCTTTGTGTCATGATACTCCTCGTGGCAAATCCTACTTGTCCAGATAAAGTCAAACATTGTAATATATCCAATGATACCCAGAACATATGCAGCTAAAGATAGAACATGTTACAATACAAACATCTGTAAACCACTGCTCCTTATTCTTTTTTTTAAATCATATATAATGAATAAGTGAATATTATAAAGAGTTTAATAATGTTTTTGCTGATCAAGGTACCACTTTTGATAATTTACTTTCATTTGCCATCTGTTCCTTGGAAATGCAGTACAAATACTTTCTAAAATTACAGGTCAAATTATTCAAATTATTTTCATCATATTCTGTCCCGGACTAAATACTAGTCAAACAACGGGGAACAAAGACAGAGATGTGGGATTTAATTTAGTTATTCAAATCAGAAAGCTGCAGTATGGTTGACTTAGCCGTTCCTTCCCTGAAAACCCTCTTCTGTCATAAGGAGTCGTCATTACTGAGAATACCAGGAACACCTGCACGTGGAGCAGAAATGCAAAACTATTTTTCATTCTAGAAAAGCAGAGCGAATTAAGACGCCGATAGAAAATTAGCATGTATTACCCCACTGTGTTTCCAGAGTGAATCGCTCGAGTAAATGTCAGGAATAAACTGTGCTATAATGTAGAACAGCCACAGATGATGTCTGCACCCCTGGATGTCATTTAGCCCTCCAGCCCATCATGCACACACTATCTACCAGGTCACATTTTCACTTGTGTCTTGAGGGTGTTATTTTCACGCGGCGTGGCAGATAACTTACCGACAAACTTCTGGCTGTTCCTGCCCAGCTGAAGTGCAGGAGCGAGGTCCACATGGCCCGAGAGGATACAGTAACGCTCTGAAGCCCACATATGAGCAGGAATTACACCCGGTATATGGGCCATTTTGTGTCTGAATAATCCTGTGTGCTCTGAATGCTAATTTACCGCATTGAAAGTCCGACTGACATTTTTAATGCGTCTTCCTAGATCACAAGCAGCTGATCCATTCTTACTGTCAGGCACATATTCATCTCCTCGCAACTGTTTTGAATCTCTCTGTTCCAACATTCGCAGTCTGAGAGGACAAGAGCTTTTCTTCAACTTTTTAATTTTCATCGCACACATACACGCTGTCAAGGCAGAATTTGCACTCCGCTTTTTCATTACAGTTCTTTGAAAAGTCTGAGTTTAAAAGAATCAATGTCGAATAACAAACAAATACCACATTTTGCAACCTGAAATCGCTTGATGAAACGTTGGAGTCCAAGGGTTGCAGCAGAGGATGGTTGAGTGATCACTGTAGATTCCCTTGAATTTGTTTTTTGGAACAACACTTCGTCTTGACCTTTATGTTCTGTTAATGGACTTTCAAAGATTTATTTAAGAATGTTCTTCAAAAACTCTTTTAAGACGATCACATTAATTAAGGCAAGCACACTAAACAGAAGTTTTTGTTTTGCTGCTGTGATCTTAATTTGTGTGGTACAATCAGTGAAAGGACAGTATGGTGGTGTGAACACAGTCTCACAATTTCAATGGTTTTATCGGCAGTTTCAGTGGTGGAACATAACTAAGTACATTTACTCAAGTAGTGTACTTAAGCACAATTTTGAACTACTTGTACTTATTTACATTTTCTGCTACTTTATACGTCTACTTCACTACATTTTGGAGGCAAATAATGTACTAATTTGATTAAAATCAGCTTTACCAGTTGCAACATTAACATGATGTACACAGTAATGCATCAAAAATGATAATCCAATAATAAAATTTGGATACTTCCTCCACCACTGGTGTATTTCCTTCCTCAGGTTTCTCAATGATGACACTGACTCAAGAATCTTGGGAAATGTAGGAAATTGTAATGTGTATTTGTACTTCAGTTACTACTATTAGGCAAAAGTCACGTGCTTGTAACAGCATTTAAATATAAGCAGCAAGTAATCTAACATCACACTGAAGCTTTAGTCCATACGTTCTGCACTGCAATGCCCATATGTTGTTCAATAACGCATTAAAATATTTTTATTGACTGAGGTTTTACAGGTGGTTAGAATAAGAAAAAGCCATTTGGAAAAACAGCAATTTTGCAAATTTGGGTGAGAATCATAGCCTCAGACAAAAATAATATTGCAGAAATCAGCACCTTCAGGACATACAGTAAGTATACATGCAGTGCACCTTCTTTACTCTGCTTTTACCTGAATGAATGTCAAACAGCGTGGCAGTCCATAAACTGCTTAAGAAAGTTTGTAGTGGCAGAGAGAGGACTTAGCACATTTAATACATTGCACTTCAGTGACTTTCGTCTACAGCTATATGGATTGGTAAACAAATCATTCTCAAATTATGCCGGGATGGCTCATTTTCTTATTGAGTCCCAGGTGCCGCTATTTTAATCATTACCTAATTGTCTGGCTGCTCAATCGACAGCATAGAGGCCTCCCACTCTGATTCTGCTGACTCTGGCAGGGCCTCCAAGATCTGGGTTAACCTTTTGATGTCCATTGACGCTCCACAGGCTGATGATGATTGATCGAGGTGGCCCTTGCTGTTAGATAATACCTAATCAGCGTTCGGAGTAATTTGTGTAAATGAGACCTCATTATTGATGGTAGGCAACTTTAGGAGCTTTCATGCACGCTGAATCTAAACAGGGATTGGATCAGCAATAAAACTTTGCTTTGTGCCTCCTGCATCTCCTGCTCGAGATTGAGGGCAGGCAAGGCTGGTTGAACTGTTGAAAGGCAAATAAGTGGGAGAAGATGAGTTGACAGAGTGCACATAGAGAATGAGAATTAACTGCGTACTACACTGTGCACATACGAGGCTATGATATGTTGAATGGGTTAGTCTCACTATTTCATTTTGTCAATGAGATTACTAAACAATAATAGCAATATCTTCATTAGGCAAATAATGCTCATCCGTGCTGCGTGGATTTTTCTTTCCCATTTACATATTCCTCATAATACGACTTAGATTTGTTCCTTCTTATCTTAATTGAGCTATCTGTGATGAACCAGGGGAAAATAATTTTCCTTTCCATAAGACGACTTACTCTCAGAAACCATTCTGTCAGCACCCTGGTGAAATAAGTCCAAGCAGGGTATTAAAATGATAATAGAGCGTGTGGGTGCTTGACAAGCCGTCCATGGTGGAGATTATGAAAAGTAACGATTATATTCAGCTCTTTACAAATTTCAACTCTGGTGGAAATGACTGCCAAAAGACAGACAAAAGTCAGCATCTGGACAGCAGTGCCCGTGGATAATAAGCATGGATTGGATATACACCGGTGTAATCATATACAGTACCAACAATTACCTTTTGATAAAAACAGCTGCCCCATCATCTGCTTGATATAGCTTTAATTTTATCATTAGTCGCCGGTCATGGCAGTATTTTTAAAATCAAAGTGAATGCTTCAGGTGCTGCTGTTCCTGAGATGTTGATGTTGGTGGATGGATGGTTGCCCCAAGGACATGGCCCAGTCCTGGCCCCTGTAGATGGAGCTCTGCCCCGCCAGTCACAGCACAAGGCCCAGGCTCTGACATGACGACACCAGGCCTTGATGATGATTGATCATGTTGTTTTCTTCATTACTCTAAACCCAATCAGTGCTTGCTGTAATTTGAGTAATGATGGCTCATTATTGGCAATTGCAGAGTTTAAGGGCTTCTTTATTTTACCCCTTCGGTGGACCCTGTGGGACGGCATTAAAGGATCAATGATTTTCCTCTTTTAGCATATACAGCGCTGGCGTGGAAATCCTATTTCAACTGTGAAGTTCAAATAAATTGCCTGTGATGTATAAGGATTGTCATTTCGCAACACAAAAGACAGGTAACTGGTGGCACTGAGAATTCCTGGGAATCATGAAAATAAAATCACTCCTGTGTTTAGATGAGAGACCAGAGGGCCATCACACTGACTATAATAATCTTCTTCTTGATTTGATCAATACATTATGAATGAGATATAATGGTGTAAACATACCAGTAGATAAAAACGCATATTTTTAATCTCATTTCAATATAATTAAGGCAAATGGACGCTAACTAAATATGAAAATACAAAATTTGAAGTGGTGTGGGCCACTTTATTTCAGAGCTCTTGATGAACAACTCATTAGGCATACAATACTTCAATTATACTGATTACTGCAGTAGATGAATGCACTTTTAATAATTCAATTAATTATAGACTTGTGTGTATGATCATATAAAAAACCTAATTTCATCATTTTCTTTAAATCTGAGCACAGTGTTTTACCTTTGCTGCATGTGTGAATCTGTATGTTACATCATTAAAAGGCGTTTTTAAACTTGTTCATGCAAAGTGCTGCTAAACAGACACTTGTATTATTTTATGTGATGAATAAAGATAGACAGACATACACCACATATACGATATACACAGCATGTACACATAACAGTAATTTGATAATTGACATGCTTCGCTCAGACATGGACCTCTTGAGTCAGTATATGACCCAGCTATTGTACATCACCAAATTATAATACTGTCATCATAATTTTTTATATTTTGAAAAGAGTCTTTTCATCTTTTTGTCTTTTAAAAGCTCCAACTTCATACATTGGTCTTTAGTTTACTTCCTGTATGCTGTATTCATAAGTGTGATCAAAGGGTGATCAAATTGTGGAGGATATGAATACATTTATAAAAATCACTTACATCACATATATGCATGTACAGTGGATTAATATACACCTTTCTGATCAATAGTCACATTCATGTTGTAAATCTGTGTTTTCTGGTGCAAGGTACGCACCTTCATCATTATAGATTTGTCTGAAGATGTGACTGTGGAAATGAAACATCATTTGTTCACAGAGCTTCATGTTTTAAGCTCCAGCTGAATGCTTATAAGCTGTGACACACACTTTGCGCTGCTGATAATCAGCTATTGATCCCAACCATACAGATGTGGCTGTGAGAGACAAATAATGAAATAGCGCAGTTATTAAAAAGGATATGCAAAATATGAAATATGACAGCTTAATTAAAAGTGTGCTGATTACAAAGCGAAATGACATTGAGCTGTGATAGAGACAGACATCTGAATATCACCACTGCTGATATCTGCGGAAAATAAAAAGACGCCATTTCTAAAGCTGAATGCTGCAGCTGAATACTTTCTATACAGGCTGGGAAATATAAGGGTACGTCTAAATGAAACTGTTTCTGAGGCAGATTGGGATCATATATTCTTAGATGGAGGAACCATGGCGATCTGACCTTTGTAATAAATACTGTTCAGGTGTTTAACAAAACAATCACAGCAAAGAGCATTTCCAATTTCACTCGATGCCAACAATCAATCATAGGTCCAAAGATGGGACACAGCAATAAAGGCACCTGCAAAACCATTAATGAGCCTTTCTAGTGCTGAGAGACACAGATGCTGAGAGAGACCCGAGCGAGGGAATTGTAAAGAAAGGTCATGCCACAACTTTACACAGTCTGATCAGAATCAATACAAAATTTGGAGATAGAATATCAGCAGTCCACCAGGAATCAGAGGCAGAGAGGGTGATTAATCATGCTAACACTTTATTATTACTCCTATTACTCTTAAGGTCACAGCATATGTGCACGGGGCACTTTCACAGCTCTTTGAAAAACAAATATTGAAATAAAGTGTCGGATATGCTAAACAATTCAATATGTTGTTTCTTGAAAGTGTTGCACTTCACTTTGATGCCACCGTAATGACCCTACTATCACACACTGTTATGAAATTTACCGCATAAAAGAATGCCGTGAGATACATGAAAGAATCTACAGCAAGTCTATGAAGTCTTTAACAATTCTTGTTTGTAGCCTTGACAATGTTGATCCTGTGAGGCACTAATGCCCTGAATTAGAGCAGATGAATGGGCCACTCTCCTGGTCATGACAGGGTTTCACTAGCCATCTAGTCTCTCGCTTTTCATCTTATTCCCTTTGGTGAATCCCTGGTCCAAATGTTGTCCCCTTTCTTCTGGTCTCAATTTCTGTTCATCAAAAGAAAGGTGAACATATGTCCAAATCCTGTGGCCTCAGCCACAACATACTGTGTCATTAGAGCTGAAATGGGTGGGTTTTGCTGAAAGAAAAACACACACACACACGCACATATGCACGCATACACACACACACGCATGCACACATGCACTCAGATTCAAACATATCATAATGCCGGATAAAAACACAAAAATGTACAGCATGTATAGCAACACGGGTGTCTCCACACACCTACATGCAGAAAAACACACACCCAGTGGACACACACACACACACACACACACAGAGGTATTTGATGTGCTCCCTGTTTGAAGCCAAATTCTTGTTATCACTGCTAGCTCTATGCTGTGCTCCATTTCCAAGGTTTTTGAGGAGAGTCCAGGGCTTTCATCTGAGAGCCATCGTCTATACAGAAGCCAACAGTCTCAGAACCAGTGACATACTGACTGATGGTTAACATTCCCAAACCCTTGCCTTATATTAATACATGACAGGAACAACTGAAATACCAGGTGAGTGGAAACCACACACAGGCACTCAGACGCAGACATAAAGATACGCACACTCCCTTTCACAGACACATAAAGACCTATGCAAATCTGACTACCCCCGTCTTCGATCGTTACCTATATTTAGGTTTTAAATGTCATATATCATCACTTTATTAAGTCTTTCTGCGCCCTGCTGCACACCTCAACCAACAGCACCCCTCTCTTCGCTGCACTAACACCCACTCCTTGTAGCACTGTGGAGAACCACTTACAGACAGAGTAGGTAGACATTAGCCATTAAGCCTTGTTGTTGCCATTTCCTGTCTCATATTAGCAGAAGTTTGGACTTTGAGCAGCAGGGACTTGAAGAGGGCGACGGTTCCACTTGTATAAAACATCTGGGGTGTGGGAGTGGGCTTCACGTTCAAGCATGTTCCAGACTCTGAATGTTTTTAATTTTTCACTTCAGTGAGGGGCCCTTTGGAAGTCCAGCATTTAGACCACGTAAAAGGAAAAAAAGGAACCACAGAGCGACTAACCACGTTCATAGAAAGAGACAGTGAGCGAATCAGGAAAAGTAAAAATATAATGATGTAATCAGCAAATGGTGTAAATTGGCCATTGTAATTCTGTTTCCACTGGAAGAAGTAAAGAAGTGTAATTACTGTTGCGATAAGGGGAAAGATCACTCTTGTTTTTCAAATTCAAGAGCAATTATATGTATTTAAAAAAACTGTTTCAAACACAGCTGATACATTTGCTGAGAAAATTAACTATACTTTGCTTATAACCAGTTTCAGACTGAAAGAGAATGTAAAAAAAAGAATTCTTTTCTAATACTTGAATTGAATGAAAGAAAATCATTGAATCAAAAAATTATACATAAATGAATGTCTTCTAGTGGCACAGTAAAATTAATTCACTTATCCTTGCAAAATACGTGGATGCTCGGTGAATAGTGAATACCTGCACTCACTGATCTCAATGTTTGTTAACACAGTCGATTCAAGGGAACACATAGCTGCAAACCAGGCCACATGTCTTTTGTGGGGCAGTTTTACTCCTGCAGGGGAGGTTGATGTAAAACTGAGCGGTGCAGCTAATATGATTTTGTTTCTCCATTTTGGACTCTCTGGCTCTCCATTCTCTCAAAGAAGCACTGTCAAGACACTGTGCAATTAGTAAACACTGTGAATTTGTGTGAAAAGTTAAACCCTATGCAAATTGACTCCATCTCGGCAAGCGAATCCACTGATTGCCACGATTCTATTGACATGGATTCATTTTAGTGTGAAATTTTTGCCGGGCCCTAAAGCTAAAGCCAGCAGTTTACACCTCTCTCTATGGCAAGATAGGTTTTTCAGCTACTGCACTAACAAGCTCACAAGACAACAGAACATTTTTTTGGCCGCATGAATTTGGAAAGGCCTGCGTCCTCCATTGAAACCTTTCTACGCATTAAAAATTGTAGCTCGTCCCCCCGTCGCTGACCTCTGAACATTGTGTGAAGGGAAGCAAGAAAATGTTTTCTCAACATTCCTTTAGACACCAGCCAATATTCTGCTATTAATCTGGCAAATTTGCATCTCGTCCTCAACAAATAAATTACTCTTAACCTACTGTTTGTATGCAGCCTATCAATTTGTGTATGAAAGAAAGAGGAAATAGTAGAGACAGAAAAATTGGAGCGGTAGAGGCGAAGCGAGAGAGAGGGAGAGAGAGAGAGAGGACAGGGTGGGGGTTGAGGGTGTACTTAACTCTATTGTTCTAAAAATGTTCACTTCCTTTTTGAACACATATTTGATTTACTATTTGGCAGGATTTCAATGCACTTTTACCCTCCATTTTCAGCAGAGGAGGAGTTAGTTGACACTCTCAATTCAGAACTCTACCAAAAGCTGAAGGGATCCCTGGAGAATCGCTCATTCATTCAGCATTCCCATCAGCCCATTAGACTGGCCATCAGCCAACATAACTGCTTCCTGTTTCTCTAAGACACCTTTTTCATCCTTAGCGTAATTCAGTTGTTTGAGAAACTTCCAAGAGGTAGTGGATTACTTCGGCCCGAGGATTCTTGCACATTTCACGAACTGAAAAACTGAAGCAAATGTACGGAGAATGGTGGTGCATTCATTCCTGCAATTCATCGTCCGCTCAAAAGCTCGAAAAAGGATTGGACAGAGATATGAATCCATGGTATGAGCTACACTGGAGTTGTCGTAAAAATGCCTCAATATGCAGTGTAAGTGAAAAAGTAAAGGGTCAACACGTGTAATTGGATTTCACAGATGCAGCCATTTCCACTGACTGCCTCTTTGAAAACCGAATATGGTGTGAGTGCATCACTGAGTGAAAATAGACACCTTCTTTGTGATATACAGGAATATTAGTAATTCTCATTGTGGACTATTTCGAGTGACTGTGAGTAAAATATCACACATATTAAAATTTGTTACCAGGCCTTATTAACAGGAAAAAAGCCTTAATCATTTGCATTTAGTCACATTTTATAGTAGAAATTAGTGGCACATGAAACATTTAGCACACAAATTTTGGAAAGTTCTGTCAGAATGTGTTGAATTGATTTTGCCACATTACATCACATGCTGTTTATCGAAACCAGTAGATGATTGCTATTACATGTATACATGCTGCACATTAGCCAAATTGAAGTATAAAGGGCGAAAACAGAGAAACAGAATTGTGTTTTTTATACATGTAGGGCATAAATTATGTCCGATCGTGCAAGCTTGATGCCACCGTCGAACAGCTAGTCAATGGAGAGGGCAGGGAGAAGCAATGGAGCGAAGTAATGTGTAATCTTACTACTCAATGGGCTGTGCCCAGCAACGGGCCTCTGAATGCTGGAAGTGTCAGAGAGATAAATAGCAGAGTGTCCCCCTCGAAAAACATGATTAATACCCCGCCTGGTGACGCTGCTGAAGATGAAGTGGGAGCAGCTGGCTCAGGCAGCGTAGGCACGCAGGGAGAGGTGGGAGGGGGGATGGGAGCGAGCGCAGCAGAGCAGAGAGGGCAAAGAGTAGGACACACTGGCAGCTAGGGGAAAGGAAGGCAAGGCAAGGGCAATCCGGGCCACCATAGGCACAGGGACCCCTACCTCCCCTCATCTCCCCATGTATGCAGCTTTATTCCTGTTTTCTCTCTCCCTTTTTTCTGTCATGGTTTAGCACTTAAATAATCTTCAGCTACTCGCTTACTGTACGTGCTGTTTGTGTACACAAACACACGCAGGACTTCGGTGACATCACTTTGCTTCTCGTTCGCCCCATGAAAGTTGAAGCCTGTGTCCTTTAATTATACAAATCTTACAGGAAATCAGGGCTACCAGGAAATTCATCTCAATTCAATTAAATAGCCCAACAGTTCATAACCTTGCCATTTATGACATCCGGAATAGAACGAAGCGTCCCACTAATATATGGCACTCAACCGTTTTCACGAGTGTTATTAACATGAGTGTGTACAGGGGTGAGAGCAGCACGAGGTGAAGTGCTGCAGAGCCTGCTGCACTTTCTTAATGCAAATTTCTACCCTCCCCAAAAAGTGCATTTTGCATTGTTTAACACCAAATGTCAGTTTCTTTTTTAAAGCCCTGTAACCACTCATGTATCAGCCTACACTTCTCAATTGTTACTCAACAGACAAACTTTTGTCAGTCAGTAAAAATTCCAGTTACTGTTAAGTACAGTGTCCCCTGCTGAGTGGGGGCCTGTTTCTGTGGAAACAGTTGAAACGCTCCAAACACAGTACAGAGCACATGGAGTTATTGGGTCTGTTCTGTTGTGTAAGTAAACATGTCGAGGGGTGGGCTACTTTTTCATGGTTCAGGGGCCCCAACCCTCCCCTCACACAATTAACTTTTCCAGTGTAATGAGATGATTGATATGCTGGAAGTGTGTGCTTTAAGGAGATATTAATCATTCCCTCTGGTAATTTTAATCATGCGTTCCATCATCCCCAGCTGCTGAGGATCACCTTCCTAGCAAACAAAGGGCGGCCACGCCACTTGCATAGTCATTCTGTTCTAGTTTAACTTTATTTTATGCTGGTTCCTCCCATCTGTTCGCACAAGCCTCCACAGCCCACGTTGCACGTTGACAAGCTGGGGAAGCAGTGTGTGGGTGGGTGATTGTATGAGTGTGTGTGTGTGTGTGTGTGTGTGTGCACATGTATGTGTGTAAACTTTAGAAACACAGGCATCTTTGAAATGGTAAATCTAATCCTCCAGGTCCGTGACTAGTTGGTACACCGCCACCAGCCACCTCCACTAACACGTACAGTAATGCATACAAACAGCGGGCGCACGCACACACACACACACACACACACCATGCACAGTCTCAAACACACACAATCATTGTGACGCACAAACCGGTGCACACACGGAGACATATACGCAAGCGCATATACAAACACACACATACACCACATGGTGTGGGCAATATGTCAGAGCAAAGCATAATTTGGCATTTGAACCAGTCACTATTATTGGAAGTATGAAGAAATGCTGCAGGGAAGATTTGTTTAGATGACAAACAACTTGGAAACTCTTTTTCTCCCTTGACTGCCTTGAAAGTCAAAGAGACTTATATATTCCCAAAACACTGATTAGTTCATGTTGAGCGCCTCCATTGTGCTGTACTGTACCTCTGCCTTGTTGTTCCATGTTTTTACCTAAGGCAATGTAAGATTTGGAAGGGTATTCCACAATCAAAGGCATTTCTCCTATGACTTTTATTCAGCTGCTGTTTTGTCACAGTCAAGGCCACAGGGAAGCTGGTGGTGACCCAGCGGTGCATTCAAACACAAAACAGTACCATTCTGACTATACAAAAGTAAAAATTGTAACTTCTCAGTGGGAAATACGGAGGCATTTCCAGGAGGTGAAGTTGCAGAAGTACTAGATAATAAATAATATTGAATGTGAGAATTACCAATGAAAAATCATACAAAGTGAGTCTTGATTTTATAATTTCACTGACCCTGCCTCCATTTTTGCTACATGAGGTAGTAAACAAAACACAGAGGCTCAACAAGGTTGTACAAAAATGCTGCCTGTGCTCAAAACAGCGACGGCTCAAAACTTCCACTTGACAAGTGTCGTAAATGCACACTTAATCATGTACAAAATTAATGACAACCGGCTGACAGATATTCCATCATCAATGCAGAAGTTTTTGAAAGTTATTGAAGGGGGCTTGTCTGGTGGTGCACAGATTAGCATTGCTTGCATACAGTCAGAGGCCAATGCAAAGTAGATAGGTTAATCCCCAGGACGAATTGATAGAACACATCCCTAAATGCTCTGAGCTTCGCTGCTTCTAAAACCCATTAATTGTGCCCAATATGAAGAAAGTAATTTAATTTTATATGAAGTCCAGCCTCATCTGTTATCTGTGGCACACTTCTGCAGAGTACATAAAGGTAATAGAGGTTTTCAGGGGCTATTCCCCACTTATTATCTAATAATGATGAATGAATATGCCGGGAAGTGACAGGTGTTTAGACGCTTTGTCGGTGGAAAGGCATCTATTTGTAACTTTCCTGGAAATCAGTTCTTGTTCACTTTGAGGACGTGCAGCAACTTTAGTGCTCTGTCAGTTTCAGCAAAAATACTGCAGCTTTATATCTCAAGACTTAGGAGCACCACAAGATATACAAAGGGCCAAGCATGAAAAAATATTGATTAGGTCAAGTTGTCTGTTGTGTCAGCTTTAACACACATACTCTGAAAAAAGAGAATATTTGCTCAAAACTTGCTTAAAAAATGTCTTTATACCACTTTGTTAGGCCTAAAAATGCTTCAGGTGCTTTGACTGTGGCTTAAACTTTTCCTGCCAAAAAATAAACTAATTCAAACAGTTTTTAATTAAACTCAATAACAACAGGCTCATAGATGGAGTTACCTTATTAATAACTTTATTTGTATGGCACCTTTCAAAAACAGAGTTACGAAGTGCTTGTGTGAAGATCAATACTAGAGATTTATGGAGCCAAAATGAACAAGAAGCAAATTATGTGCGAGACACCCTTAACCTGGCAGGTGTGTTTTCATAATCTACCAGTATTATTTCCAATGCCATGTTTTATTAAAAACAAGTGAACGGCTTGTCAGTGCATTTCATGAACTGTCCTCCATTCAAAAACAGTCTGCATGTTATTATGACTTCATGCTTATCACCGATCTAAACAGTGTTGATAGAGTGAAGCGTCTTATAGCAACTGTTTTGTGAAGGATGGTTATAAAGAAAAGCGCCCCTCATTATTTCCACCTTGCTTTACCCTGGCACTCCTGCTCCACTGCATGACTAAAAGACAATTAATCCTAATAATCAGGGCCTTAGCCATCATTCCTCATTCTGGCAGGCCTCTTTTTCCATAGGGGCACAGAGGGAGTGCCCGAGCCATGGATCTCTGCTGCACAGATGAACCTCTTACAGATGTTGAGTGAGCAGCGCGGTTAATCGCTTAGCCATCTTATGGCCTTCACACACGTACAAAAATGGAAAACTGAAGGTGGCATTTTATCATGTCATGTCTACCGCTGAATGCGAGACTGGCTGAACCTGGTGTAAAGTATATTTGGTATTGTGAGCAATGTCATACTTGCTGCAAAATAAGAAACTTGATAAGAGAAAGAGTGGGCGTTTGTTTAAGCTCGTCGTAAGGCACCGGTCCAACATGTTTGCACTTGTAATTTTAGCCTCAGTTAACAAGATATATAAATATATATATGCAGTATAATATATATTAAAATGGATTTAATAATACATATTAAAGCATTAACCTTTCTGCTGAGGCAACAGCTCTTAAAATAAGCAGGATTTCATGCTGGCACTCGTGCAGCAAACGTGCACATCCTTTTGTCAGCAGTGCCAGAGCGTAGTGACACCCTTTCATATCGCAGCAGAAAGGCTGTGATGCAATGTTTGACTTATCAGCATGGGGACCTAATCTTCTCAAATTAGAGCCCAAATGTTTGGTGAGTGCTACAGGCCCAGTGTGTGGAAGCAGAGGGAGTGCTATGACCGCCGCAGACAGGAGGCCCAGGCAAACAAGCAGATGCTAAGGGGCTGCTTTAGATGCGGAAGAAGAAAATCACCATCACAATGCAGCAATTATGGCAGTCTCAAATTCACTAGGCTGGAGCACAGTGTGTTCTCACAGCGTCTCAGCAGCACTCACAGCATCCCACACAACAAGCTCATTAGGCCAGCACATCCTCCCTCTGATTTAGGGTGGAGGAATTAATGCAACAGCACCTGGTCTCTTGGAGCCATCCATCCTGCCGTATACAGCCGGCCACGCTCAGGTTATGCATTATCTTCTTTAAAAGCGTGAAATGTGGCCACCCCTGTTCAGTTTTAAGCTACACCTCTCTTTTTCCAGAGTGCTATGTGAGGGGCAAGCATATTAATCACACTCACAGCCACTAATGCTAACAATCAGTCAACACAGTTGGCCAGGCTCTCCATCTCTGGTGACAGGGAGGTTTGTCCTGAGGCCTGCTGATTCGTCCTGCTATGTCTGCCTCTAGGACAAAATACACAGCACAGGCTGGCTTTTCTTCCAGCAATACCACGACATCATATCTTTTTCTGAATGACTGAAATGTACCTTAAATATGGTTTTCTAGAGTAGTCTCAGCGCAAATAATAATAATAATCCCTTTTGATACATATAATATCCATAAATATCCATAAATGTACAACTGAAACGCAGCACATTCCAAAGGCTGATACAGTTTGGGGAAAACTAATTTGTTATTGGAGTGATTTTCTACAACATGGATACAACATATGTCAAACAGTCAAGTTTTGATAAACTAACAGCTGGCTAGTTCAACTGAGAGGAAACTGCCTACTGAGCACGAATGATCTCTCCCTGAGTGTCATCCGCCAGCAGCATGAGGCAGAACCAGCATGTTTGGATTCCTACTGTACAACAAGAATATGGCTCCTCTTGTCAACTTCAAGCTGACAAGTGTAACATTGACACAAATTAATACAAAACCTGCACAATTAATTTCATCCAGCGCTCCAGCTTACAAAAAAAAGACCAAATAAATTAACGGGAAATTCTAGGAATGTGCCGAGCGCGGTAAACTGTGCGCGTGTGTGCGAATGTGTGTGTGCGTGCACAGTCGCTTACGCAAGTCTGGGAGTGCACGTTTTGTTTGATTTTTTTTTTTTTTCATTGCTCAAAAAGAAATGCTAATTATTGGGCTTCAGGTAGCGTAAAATGTACAGCTGTGGTAACTGTCAGTGCTCGGTGGACTATTGAGCCGGTGTACAACTTGACAGTGGGTGGTGTCTCTCGCTCTCATCCCAAGAATCACCCAGTGGCATTGCCATCTTCTGCCAACGTCAATCAGCAAGTTGCTTTTAAAGCACAAGGGAATCGAGCTGTATCTGCCATTCTGCGCTTAAACCCTTTTCACCGGTTTACTAAAACGTCACCGTGGGTTGACCTCTATTGAATTCAAGGTTTCTGTGTCCCAGATAATGAGGACATGCCTTTTGGTGTCAACAATAGGTTAGCTGGTAGTTTGATCCTTAACTTGAACAAGCATTAAGGTTGAGCCTTAATGTTTGCATTTTACATCATCTCACCTTCACTGATAATAGCCAGATGGCAGCGACAGTCCGTGCACAACACTTATATAAGTGGGGTCTGCTAGCAACAGCTGCGTGCTATGTTCCACTGCTCCACATGAGTCTATACCACAAGTCACTGCTATTTGTTAATAAAAATGTTTCTTTACACTTCATACTGATGTTGAGCCAGATTGCTGCATCTTGGGAACAAACTTTATAGACCAGCTTGACGTCAACTTTGATTACTTCATTTCTGAAGAAGTCCAGATGTTTGAGTCTTCACTCAAAGGGATTGCTGGTACCTGCACTGACAGCATTTGGACCCATGTGCTGCTGCAAGGAAGACTAAATAAACACTTAGGGTAACATTAGAAAGATGCTTGCGATGTGCATATTATCATTTAATTGCTATTTCATAATAAGCACTTGTTTTCCGCCTTACAAAATGGATTATGACAATAACATTATAAAATGTGGCGCGCATACCTTTACTAAGCAAAACGACTGCGAGGGCTAATTTGCATTTTGTTTTCAGAATATATTGGGGTTGGAAAAAGGCTGAGAGAAAAAGAAAAGCTCTCATTTTAATATGGAGTCACAACTGCTTGAAAAAACAAACCAGCCAATAATGTATTCATCAGTTTGAAAGAACTATATAGGTCAATACACAACTACACATGAACTCTGCTCATGATTTTGTTACCACTGGTTCGATCACTCGCCTTGGTGCAGAGCATGCTGCTGGGTTTCTAAGGGAATAACAATGTCCCAAGGCTATGTCATGTGTCTAACCACAGAAGGAGTCAGACATGTTTGGCTACATGACCACATTCGAGCTTAGGGATGGGGACAATCTCCTGGGTGCTTTACTGTCTCCAGAGGGAAGCATCGGTGTCTGCAACCCAGTGAGTCCAGAGTCCTGAGGAAGAGAGAGCTCAGCTGATACATATCTTCCTCTGGTGTTTAGACTCTTTGCCAGCTCAGTCGAAACGCTACATGTGGCAAACGCTCGGCTCAACCACCGAGGTCACCAGCGTGCCCGCCCCTGGGGGATTGTCCCAGGCACTGCTTTCAGAAATTGAAGTGCATGCCTGGCTCTTGTTGCGCAGCGGTGTGTTGGCACTGGTGGGCAATAGATGAGCGCAACCATAATAATCTGTACGATATCAGCTATCAGGTGCGAGGAAAAATAAAGTGGCTCAGGTCAGCATCCAAGCTCACAACTCGCTGTGTGTTCCAAAACAAGGAGCGCTGCCTTGACTTCGGGGTGATGAGGCAGGCTCTCTGGCTAAACTTTGTGAGCCACCCATGTCATTATGTAGCTGTCCTGTCATTACAGTTGCACTTTCTTCATTACTGCTGTTAAGCTCAGACTATTGCACACAAGGCTCTTCATGGAGGACCTGGCTGCGATATGGGCTTTGGCATCCAATATGCTACTTGCTACCATTTTAAATTAGCCATGAGGAACCTGAACCATCAAATCCTGGCAGTCAGAACACCCTTTGTAGACAGTCACCTACCAACTTCCCGGCTCTGTGATCACAATGAGCTGACCTGCCTTTCCATCCACTGCTGAGTAGTTAGTGGATAAAGAGTTGAACAGGGTTGAAAAGGTTCATCCTGATAGTCAGAGCATGAACATTTTAATGTGCTGTGATGCAAAGAGAAGTAAGTCTATAGAGCCCCATTAGTGGTCTCAGCCAATAATCATAAAACTAAAGTTACAACAGATAACAGATAACTGTTGTTTCAGAACATCAGAATGCATTTGGCCATTACATAATGTCTGCCAATCACCTTACATAGTGAGGTCTTCTTTGGTATTTCTGTGGTATTACTGCAAAATGCATTAAGTACGTGTCACACACTTTCTTATTTGCACAGTTCACTGCAGCCATACATGCCGCTGATCATGTATAGTTGAGTTACGCTGAGTCACACTTGCAGAGTCAAAGTGCACAACAGGGAGATGTTAAGGGAAAAAATAAGCAGAAAAAAGGGAAAATGTGAAACATAGCATATGTAGTAGTAGTAGTGTAGCAGGACTGAAACTCACTTGGCTGATTCTGTCGCCCCCGGGGAGAGCTAACACTAAAATGCTCTTTGACCATGAAATGGCCCTGCCCGGTAATGGTGGTTAATGGCTGTATGGTGCAGTGGTGCCGAGGCTGGGCAGGAGGGAGACCTAACAGGGGCATCCTGCCTGCTCCAGTAGGCCCCATCCAAGGAAGGAAAAGGGGGAAGGTTGGGATAGTAGTGATGTTGTGCTTGAAATTATAAATGTCAATGTGCTGTAGTCAGGAGACTCTATGTGTGAATTTACAGCATCAATAAACAGGAGGATATTTGTTGGGTCCAAAAGTGAGAAACAAAAAATAGCACTGTATTTTGTTTTCTACAAGTAGCACTAATAAAGACATGTCAAAACCAATCTGTATAATGGAAAAGTGTGAATTATTTAGAATAAAATAAGTGTGATAGACTTTGCATCCTGAAGCACTGGTACGGAATAAAATTAATGGTTTGTT
Organism: Holacanthus passer; assembly: GCA_025331565.1. Taxonomy (NCBI): domain Eukaryota; kingdom Metazoa; phylum Chordata; class Actinopteri; family Pomacanthidae; genus Holacanthus; species Holacanthus passer. The sequence continues at coordinate 6,768,366 of JAFREQ010000003.1, read as the reverse complement.
AAATTAGCCTTCCTGTGTCAAAGACATTAACATTTAAAAGATCACAGCACTACCACACTAATACCAGATCCACTGTTATAATTGGTCATTTTCTAGGTTCATTTAACTCATGTAAGGATACACCAAGCCAAGCAAACAGTGCTAAAGCATGCAATCATGCATTCATGATTAATACCTGCAGATATGTTTGAGAAATGTAAGATATACTTTTATGACTTAATTTGAGTTCATGTAGAAAAATGTAAATACATATTATTTATAGTTACATATTTGCTAGAACCTACACTAAAAACATGATACTGACCCCAAACTTCTCTGTACACTGTGCATCAGATTAAGTTTGATTCAGCTGACCTTCTGATGAGAGCATATATTTTACCCTTTATCCTTTCACTCTTTGACTACTGAACTACAGTTGATGCAAGTCATTACTTGTCCCTATCTATGCTATGACTTCAAGTGCCTCTGACTGCTGGCATACTGCCCTCATCACTGCAAGGTTTCACCAATATGTCCTCCAGCAGAAATCCTGAAAGAGCAAAAGCCAGGGGCAAGATGTGGGTCTCAAGACCTCAACAAAGGAATGGCATATCAAGGACCAACCATGGTCAGCTGAGGTTACTATTTGAAAGCCATCTGGCAATATAGCATGTGACAGTACAGAGGTAATGCATGTAATGTAGCTGAAAAGTGTCGGTCTCTAAAGGTCATTATTAAGAGACACGACATTACACCACCAGACCTTGAAGGTAGCCTTGCCTTTGACAGACAATGGCTTTTTTCTAGGTACTTAATAATAAGATTCTTAATCATTTTCAATGCAAAAACACATTTAGATTTGAGCAAAAGGAAAACACAGAAACCTAAATGAATTGGTATTGATACTACTAACTTAATACTACTACTAATAATACTGACTTGACTTATGTTGATTTCTTAGGAATGAAATCAATGACTGGGCAATTAAGAACCTGCAATAACTAAGTAGAGTCTAATATTCACCCTCCTTTACACAGTGTTTGATCTCCACTATCCTGCAGAAAAATGCATTTTGGAATTATCTGCAAAATCTGCAAATATGTTCACCAGCAAGTCCATAAGCTGATTTTGTCTGTTTGCCATTTGGTACTGGTCAGTGGGTTTTTAGAGCTTAAAAAACAGTTGTCTGCTGTGGCTGAAAATGATGTCATGAGGGTGAATCGAAACCATCAAGTTGTGGACCATTAAACCAAAACAATGATCTGAAAGACACCATAGGAGGGTATAGCTGCTTTAAAAAAAAACAATAAAACACTGTATTTATAGCTGATGACATGAAAAACTGTACTTTTTAACTGTGGTTTAAACACATTTGTGTCCTTGAGTACTGTTTGTTGACACTTTGAATTTAACAGTTAAACAGTCCAGTGTTTGCACTTTATCAGATTATTTAAATTTTATGCAGCCAAATAAAGTATGGATTCACACTTATTTCAGCTACTCCACTATAATACGTGGCATATCCTCAAATGTGTCCTTGAAATAATTGACAGCAGATTAGTTAGATTAATGTTATTGTCTTTTTGGTGATATTTAAACTAAATGAATGGAACAGCATTAGAATGCACTGACAGCGGTCATTTCACTGGCCTCCAATGTCGATCATGCAGTTCAGTATTTACCTCATTATTGAGTCAAGCCTGCACATATGTACAGCACATACATGAACATATTGCATGCCATAAACAGACACATTCATGAATCGCACAGACATACACTTACATATGTCCTAAATTAAGATGCTGAGTTTACGAGCACTGACTGTAGAGCAAATCCAGTTTTAATCAGATTTGACGATGACTCATCGTAACGGAACTGAGCCATCCGCTGTGGCGAAGACAGCGAGGAAAGACGGAGACAACTGAGGGTTAAGCTGCAAACGTCTTCTGACAAACCTTGTCTGAGAAAGCTTTAGTGGACAAAATGACAAGTGAAATATGGGGTCAACTATCAGTCATTCATCAATGAACCCATCCTGTCATCATTTGAATTTTGAGCACTGGGCAATATTAACCTTCATAACCCCGAGTCGCATAGGACAGCTTGGCAATGCCTAAGACTGACAGGCACAGTATCAAAGTAACTGTTGGGTGTCACTGTAATAAATGCTTTCAGTCACATAAAGCCATGGATGAAATGGTACCAGCATGATGATAGGCACTTGAAGAGCTCTTCATAAAAGTCGTATCCTAACTGCTTTACACTGAGGCTTTGCCAACTCTGTGTGGACTCTACAAACATAAAATTTAAGTACTGTTTTCTTGTAAGGATATTTTAAAACACTTACTAACTTTTGTCTGCTTGTCCTTTGTGCTCTAATGGAGAGTTCTGCCAAGCGAAGCTGCCAAGGACCATGCCAAGGCTCAAGGCTACTCAATCTAATCGTTATGATCCATATGAGCAGACATAACATTGTGGCTTCAATGTATTGAGGCTACTTCTGTGACCTCTGCTGACCTGAAAGTTCACTGGTCTTGAGTAAGTCTGTGATAAAGTTACATCCAATGGGGGCTGGGTGATATCCACTTACTGCCATCGCCCTGAGGGAAATGACTGCGGTTGACACAAGGAACCGTGACTTCTAACACGAAACAATATTAACAATCACACATGTTCAGCAAGCGCCGAATGTAAACGATAGCTTTATCGCGTTTGCTATCGCTGCAAAAAGAATAACTGGAGATAAGTCACGCCATGCTGAAGTTTAAAATGGCTGCTCTCCTTTTCCAGCATTTAGCTGGATTATATTCTCTGTTGGTAAATTACTCCCTTTGGAGAGGGAAATTAACCCAGATTTCCATATCAAAGCGTTATGAATTGAGCCATTTTCCCTGCCCTCCCGTTCTGGTGAAAAGAGAGAGTGGAAGGAGTCTGTAGAAGTAGCCTGCAGTGATATGCAGGCCGTACAGGGCTCCTTTCTTACAGGAGCAACACTCTAACAGAGAGAATCAGCAGCTTTCTACTGAAGCGAAGAATGAGATCACTGGGCTTTTTGTGCAAGGTCAACTTCGAGGCAAGACACATCGTGTTTAAAATTCAGTCCTATCCTCACCGAGCACTTGAAACACACTGTGCCAGCCGGGGAACCTGCTTGCCATTATGCAAAGAGGCGGCGGGCTTAAAGTAAATACGTAATCTTAATGAATGCTGAGATCTGTGGAGGTGGGAGTGAGGGGAGTCCAAGTCAAGTAGAGAAGGGTCAGAAACACAGGGTGAATAATCCTGTGTGTCAACAAGGCCCAACTAGCTCTCTCTATCCCAATCTGTAGCCATGTTTTCAGTAAACAGAATTCAAAAGTTTTCTGACACCTGACATTGTTGTTCTATTGCAAAATAAGCAAGAGACCGCATTCACGATTTACTTTTTTTCATGTAAGAAGGTGTTGTTGAGTACCTGGTCTTATGTTGAGGTTGAACAAATACAACCTAATTCTAATTACAGATGGAGATAAGAGAGGTTTATGATAAATCAACAGATGCTAATAAGGGAAGGTAATTATGTCTCTAGCTGCAACAATACCTACTTATAATTTTAGACTATCAACATGAAAACAATTAAACCTTTTGTTCATTTCTGCTATTAACTAAGAGCCGACTTATTATTTGTCTTATACATTGTGACCTATATCGTTGGCCCCAACTTGTCTCAGATGCATAAATTTAAAACAAAAGGACAGCCATTAGATGACATGTCACACAATATAGGGGTCTTGTTCTGGCCCCGTGCCTGCTGGCTGTGTCCTTTGCTTTGCCCACTTTGCTCTGCGAGACTGCCAGGACATTGAGCCTGACACATCAGAACTGCTGCTCTCTTGGTGCCCTCTTTCATTCGCACTATCACAGAGTCAAAGCCTGCAGAGACGAAGCTGTCCAGAGACTGAGCCCTGCTGGGTTTGACTGGGCCAAGATCCGATCAAGCCTCGAGGAGAGGGTCATCCTCTTCCCTGACTTCTACTTGCTATGATCTCTGAACCGATTCTAAAAAGGCCTCTGACTTGATTTGAGCAGACAGTCCCCCTTGAAAGCTGACTTTGGTTTGGCTTCTGTAGCCTGGAACGGGAAGAGCAGGGTCAGGCTACACACAGGCAGGAGAAAGCTCAAGCAAAGGCAGTGTGAGGGGGGAAAAAAAACAGAGCTGATAGCCATGCTCCAGGTGCAGATGGCACACTGTTTTATGTGTGGCCTCAATGGATTATGTCAGCCAAGCTACTGGAGGCATATAATATGGAGAGATCACACAAAAACATTGTCAACCAAAATTCAAAGATTCATTAACAAAGGTCATTTCCATGACAGCAAATGCCTAATAGATGGCCAAGACTCTTGAAGTCACCATGAGGGTAAAAGCAGGCTGGATAAAGAAGCCTTTAAAATGAGGATGAAATTTTAATTTTATTCCACTGAAGGTTTGTACAGTGAATTACTGTATATAGCATTCATACAGGATTTTGTTGGCAGTGTGTCATTTACATGAGATCTAAGCAAGTCACTTTAAAAATCATTTCAAGTGAAGTGCTCAAATGACAACATGTAACCCTCGAAACAAAAGCAACAAAAGACAAAATGGCACTTACTGTATGAACTGAGTCAGAATATTATATCTAAGGGTCCAATTAATAGCTAAGTAATACTCCTATTTCTGCACATTGTGATGATATGATCAAGGCAGACACTACCCCTAAGGAGCCGGGGCTGCAGCAACCCTGAAAACCAATAATGGTCAAAGGTCAGAAAAGGGGAAGCAAAGATCCAAGTCTCATCCTATTGTGTGACATGTTTCCTTCGCCTGCTCGCCCCAAAGGCTTAGTGTCAGTGTTAACACTTCAAACACTCAATATCTTCACAAAACACAAAGGACACAACTGCTTGCCGTCCACATAATTTCTTCCAGGAACAGAGATATGGATCCTTCCCAAAGGTCACTGCCAGCTGAAGTTTCAATGATTAAGCAAAGCTTTGTTGTTTGACTTTTTTACTGAAGCAAAATCTACTTTTAGGTGCAAATGGAGTAGTTTCTGCAATATTGTGAAATAAAATTGAAACACATTTTATATGTCAATTTTAAATTGTAATGGGTGGTCATTTTTTTGTTTGATGCTCAAAAATAATCAAAATGTCAGTGAGGAAAAAACATATTCTGTTGGATGAAAGAACCCATCATCCCCTGTGCAGAGATTACATTTTTGACCATAATGTATAGGTAGTATTATTATTGCTCACCAAATAGAATAATACTGCAACAATGATTCAATAGTAATAATGTATAAATATGCAGAGAGCAGTTTGAGTGGGTGACTGTAACAAGACTATAACACACCTACATCTTGTTCCTTATTGTAAGTTCGTTTTTTTTCCAGTCTAAGGGTGATAGCTTTCTCAGGAACTTTCCTCATCCTGCCACTCTTGAACCCATGAATACTGTGCCTGCGAGCATTTCTGAAGCTACTTCAACAGCACACTCCTGAATCAGTCAAAAGACGGCATTGTTACCAGACAACCACCGAGTCCACCGTCCACTCTGTTACACATTTATGGAATCATGCACCAGAACGCAGACAATGTCGTTGGCTAATCTCACAAGACCGGGATCCAATTTCAAGCAGGCACGGGTGATTCAAGAATCAATCTGGTTAGCTTTCTGTTTTTAGCCTGCTGCTGTTTTACTCTGGGTGTAACTCAAAGGGATCTCCAGTTTCCCTGGAATGTGTTCCTGCTCCTCAGGTGGTGATAAAACACCTTATTTTATGGGTCGCTGATTACTCACTGTACCCCGATGTGTGTGCTGATACCAATCTTTGCAAGCAAAAAAAAACAGAGGACTCTCCATATTTACAGTATCCTTCAATTTTGCATTTCTTTCCTATTTTCCTGTACAAGCACACACAAAAAAAAAAATATAAAGAAAAATCTCACAAGTGTGGTGGATAAATATATAATTGTTTGTTTGAGTGTGTTTTGCACAGTATGAGACCTTCCGATTGCTGCACCAAGTAGAATGCACTGCAGGCAGTCTCTTGAGGGAAGGTCTCATTTTCTGCCTCCCGCCGTGAAATATTCAGTCCGGCCTGAAATAATATGGGACTCGTTTCAAGGCTTAGCACTTTTCAAATATGCTGGCAATAATGGACAGGGCATCAAATGAAGCACAGCCTCTCATAGCAAGGGGAGCAGAGGTTTTGAATCCACAGCCAGGGTTTCACATAACACCACAGACAGTTGAAGTGCTGTCTGTGTCTATAGCGTAGTGATTAGTTATTGGTGGGGTGAGCCTATGAATTCCTGCCAACAATTGAAATTCAGTCATACTGTACAGGGTCTATTTGGTTTCAGAATATATTATAGAAATTTATATCACAATATTATTCCTAAATACCTATGTTTGGATAGTGGCAAATTATATTTCCATATTTCCCTCTTCCTTTTTGCATATCATCAGTGAATCTGAGTTTCATTCAGTCTTAAAAAGAAAAGAGAGGAAAATCAAGGGTGCGCCATAAATGCACAGATATGGAGTGCAGAAGAATGTTATGGGGGGGGGCTTTGGTGAAAGGATTCAAGGATTTAACAATCCCACATCCTCTCAGCCTGTCCTTCATCTCTAATAATCAAGCTTGGCCACAGAATATCCCTCTGGATGGGAAAAAAACATGTTGCCTGTCCGCCTCTCACTCATCTTTCGACTGCCAGTCTTGGGTCTTCCTCTTGAAGTCTTCTGTCACATTTATGGCTTCAAACACTAGGCGCAGCCTTTTTTTTTAACTGACTGCCATGTCTTTAAAGCTAGATATCTTTTTTGTACTACATTAGCATGAGATGAAGGAGGGTGCGTCTGATGCAAAGGAAGCCCTGAGAAGGCTGGACCACAGACACTATGAACTTGTTTGTTGCTGTACACCAAAGACCACCGAAACAAGCCAACCACTTTCAGCTCAGGTGAAGTATGAAGTGCGAGTCCATAGAATTCCTGCATATTAATTGGCACTCTTATTGCATGTATATATGGTTCATATCTCACAGACTGAAGTCAAATTTTAGACAGGCTTTTTACAGATGGTGCGTGTATGTAGATGACACAGTATTCACAAAACACAGAGCGTGCTGTATGGACCAAAGTTTTGGAAAAGCTGCAGCGTGTTTCTGTGCAAAGGTACGACAGACTGCTCTCATCTGCTCCTCTTTTACAAGTGAGGAGGACGCCCGGACAGACATAAAACCCTCAAAGCCACTGGACCAACCTCAATGACATTTCAGCACACATGCTCAATTAACTATAATTGATTCATCTGACAAAGCTAATAAATAAAACTTTCGCCATCAGCATGACACAGAAGTAGATTACAAGAGTTTTCAGCATTAGGCAGCCCCCTTCAGAGGTCAAAGACATCACATAGTCTATCTATCTATCTATAAAATGATACTCACCTAAAGGAGTGTGGATGAAAAAAAAAACTGCACAATAACAGAACAGCATATACAAATACTATACTAATACTATATCTAATACTAATACCATGTCTAATAATATCATATATATATAACTGATGTTTTAATTTCATCATGTAGTGAATCTATCTATCTATCTATCTATCATGTTTCTGCCTCATTTTCTCTATAAATAATAAAGTGCAACCATCAATGTTCGAGATTTAACAACGACACCGTGTAGTGAATCTATCTATCTATCTATCTGTCTATAAAATGATACTCACCTAAAGCAGTGTGGATGAAAAATGTCTCGACTGCAAAGTAAAGTTACACAAACACTATTTTTTCCTGATGATAATAATAATAATAATAATTTTTCTGGCTTCCTCACAAAAGCTGGTGTTTTCATTTACAATCAAACTTCAAAAAAATAAAAAAAATAATTAAAATAATAACTAAATGCATTCCAAAAAAAAAAAAGTTCGTGGTTTGAAAACTTTCAAAAAACCACTCTGTGTGTTTTCCCCCCTGCATGCCCGGAAGGCAGCCGGCACCGAGAGAGCTTTGCAGGAGCTCAGACCGGAGCGTCCACTGAGCGGCGCCGCAGCCCGCAACTTCCACAGCCTGCCTCGCTTCCTCCCCGCGAGGCGCTGCGGGCCAATCCGCTCCGCCGGCTCCGCGTCCGGGTTACGGCGGCGACAAGGGCCCCGCCTGAACCGCGACTTTTTAGAAAGATAACATTACAGGTAGGTGCGAGCCGCGGACCGTGTCACCGCCGACGGACAAATTAAGCGTTGAAAAAACAAGAGCGTGACCCAGAAATTCTCGCTTTAATCGGGTCACCGTGCTCGTTTTCAGCGCTGACTGATAATGGCACGTGAGCATTTGAAGTCCCCCCTCACCGCAACCTGTAGCTCGTGGGCCAGTGAAACCCGTCCAGCTGGACTCCTTCTATGTCCCCCTATTGGTGCCTTTGTATGTGTGTTTGGAGCCATGTACACCTGCCTGCTGATGGCTTTCAACATGCTGGTTTTTAAATCTAGTTGGAGGTCAGTTTAATGAGCTTTAACTGAGGGTGTGGATGAATGTGTGCCACCATAATTCTCCTGTAACTCTAATGCAAGTTACATGAAAGAATTAGGTGCGTTTAAAGAAACAAGAGTGCTGTAATTTTTTGGCAGAATTAAATCACGTTTATATCACTAAGTGCCTTCCTATATGTTGTGCATGGTCCACCTTTTGTAAAATACTATCACATTTGAGCATATTATTCTGACCCTCTTGTAAAGTTTCAAGCTGCTGCAAAAGAAGAAGGTAAATCTCTTGCATTGTTGCACGTCAAAAGTCCAACTAGGCTCACTGGGTGTACTTTTAACTGAGGATGTAGATGAATGTGCGCAACCTTAATTCTCCTGTAACCCTAAATGCAAGTTATATGAAAGAATGGGGACATTTAAAGAAATTGATTTTTGAATTTTAAATTTTTCAAATATGGCCATATTCTTCTGACCCTCTTGCAAAGGCAGCCATATGCTATTGAACTGCACTGATTCAAGCTGCAGCAAAAGAAGGTCTTGCACTTCTTTATTGTTGCACGTGAAAAGTCCAACTAGGCTTGTTGGATGTACTTTTAACTGAGCCTGCATGAATGTGTGCCACCTTAATTCTCCTGTAACTCTAATGCAAGTTAAATGAAAGAATAGGTGCGTTTAAAGAAACAAGGGTGCTCTAATTTTTTGCAGAATTAAATCACTTCTTTGTTTATATCAGTGGGCGCCTTCCTATATGTTGGTCATGGTTCACCTTTTGTAAAATACCATCACAATTTGGCCATATTATTCTGACCCTCTTGCAAAGTCTGCCATATCCTGGAGGACTGCACTAATTCAAGCAAAAAGAAGGTAAATCTCTATAAAGCTGTCTTGCACTTTTTTATTGATGCACATGAAAAGTCCAACTAGGCTCGTTGGATGTACTTTTAACCAAGGGTGTAGATGAATGTGTGCAACCTTAATTCTCCTATAGCTCTAATTCAAGTTAAATAAAAGAATGGGAGCATTTAAAGCAACCTGATTTTCTTGTTTTTTTGTTTGTATCAGTGGGTGTTTTCCATATCAGCCTCCCTATATATTGGTCATGTTTCACCTTTTTTAAATACTAATATGGATTTGACCACATTATTCTGACCCCCCTGAAAACTCTGCCATATGCTGGAGGACTGCACTGATTCAAGCTGCAGCAAAAGAAGGGTAAATCTCTTGCACTTCTTTATTGTTGCACATGAAAAGTCCAAGTAGGCTCGTTGGGTGTCAAAAAAGAAATGCCGAGATGCAAGCAGAGATTTGTCTGAAATAGGCCGAACAGAGAGTCTTTTGCTCCTACAGGGTTTTGTTCGGGGTTCCACTGAGAAAGCCCAATGCAAAGTGGGCCTACAGCCAACTGGGATGGATTCTAGGGTGGAACCTAAACAGATGGGAAATAGCATAAAGGTGAACACAAGGTCAATCTGAGCTTCAGTGATAAAGCTGTGGGCACTGCTCATAGCAGTGTTTTAAAAGTTGACTTAAGAAAACAGATTGTATGGTCAGAATAAACTCTTAAGACCATATTGGAGCATTTTTTTTCCAGGCTTCTTTTGTCTAGATTGCCACAGGCAGAAGCAGCAGACACCAAATGGTCAAAAAATTGTTATCATTATGTTTGTCTGGAAAATCAGCAGAATGGGGGTGTTGATTTCCAGTGGGTGGGTTTTTCCTTTGTCCCTTTTTTTTTTTTTTGTTCTAACCCAGATTTTCATGCTTAACAGGCCCACAGCTGATCCATCCCCCGGTACACAATTGAGACAGAGGAGGTTAAAGCACTCTGAACGCATGGGACCATATTGCAGGTAATTAATATGTCAGCTCACTGATGAACTTCGTCAATACATCTATCACCACACTTACTTGTAACTGGAGTAGCTCGTGGGATGCTGCCGAGAGCGCAGACTGAGAGTACATTTGTCCATTAGTAAACACTTCATAGTGTGTGTTGTGATTGGGGAGGTAGCAGGGCTCCTCTCTGTCCAGTTGCAGTCATTTTCGCCCGTCACCTCCTCATTGCTGTAAAAACACTTGCTGCGGTTTGGTAGATTAACAGAGAGCCCCCTAATGGAGTAATTACACCGAGCCAAACATCTATTTTTCACCTGTGCTCTGCCATTATTCTCTGTCCCCTATCCACTCCATTGGAAGTCACTTACTCTCCTTACAATGAGTTATCATTGACTGCCATTTAGACGTTCTGGAGCAATTTGTCTTACTGAGGCCACGCGCTGGCCTCATTGCAAAGAACAATCATTCTCCCTCCAATATATAAAACATTCATGGGGAAAAGGAAGAGAAAATGCCCCACAAACAGATAGCAGAGAGTGGCTAATAGATACTATAAAGGTGACAGACAAGGAAAATAATGTAGGAGATTACTGGAGCGGGAACAAGCCTGCACAACCAGTACTAAAGCTTCAGGGACTGTACTGCTGGAAAAAAATCCTTCACCAGACAAATGTGTTAAATGGGTAGTATGGCAGCTATTGGTGGTGGTAATTGCTGTTGCTGCAAACAAACTATAAGTCTTGAATTAAAAATCTAAATCTTCAATTTGCCGTCATTGTGCACTATATTTTCTCCAATTTAGTAAATATTTATCCATGAGATCAATGAATGTATGAGTGCTTTTTTTTTCTCGTGCAATATTTACGGCACCATTTTGGATTCATCATTCAACATTTTTCTTTATCTTTTTTTTGGTCGGTTCTCCTTTGACTGTATGCTTGTACTGTAATTTATTGACTTCAAGTCCTTGATTCTCCACCCCTGGCTTTTCAAGCTTTGGATCATTTGTTCCTATGCAGTATGTAAAAAGGAAACGTTTTTTTTCATCCTCTGGCCCATAGGTCACTGTCATTTTACCCAGTCGTAGTCTGAATTATGCACCAAACTAATGGGATTGATATAGAGAATATTGCATTGAAGTTTGAAGGGAAATAAGCTCCGTGCAAGGTTAGCTTCACCCTTTTGTGAGCGCTTTTTTAGCCTTTACTACCTTCGTTTCAGCATAGTTGAAGCTTATACACAGCGTTCTACCTGCTGATAGATTATTCAACCATGGATCAGTTTGACGCAGCTCTCCTGAAGGCAAGCATTCATTTTTTGACACTGTGGCTTGACTGCTGTGCAAAGTCCAAACACACAACCTATTCGGCCCCACCAGCAAGGGTTAATCACATTCTTAACTGACTGTTTTGTTAGACTAGTCTCTCAGTCTGCTTAACACAATGACAAATAACCATTATTCTTTTTCTTCCACTGATAATCGGGACAACTTAAACATTTCTTACTAGCACAAGTGAAACCATTAATCCTCAGTGATACTGCTGATAAGTGGTGACTTTGGAGTAATGGCCCTGTCGCCTTTAAAAAAAGGAGAGAAAATTTTAACAATTAAAACAAGATGGCCATTATATTTTGCGCATCCCATCTCTTTGTGTCATCAGGAGGGATCTGCCGGTGCTAATAGACTGAATAATTGGATGAGTTTTTGTTAATTATGAAAGCTAAGGAAGATCTCCTCTATACAATAAATTGATCAGGTTAAATACTTAGAGACAGTAGGAGGGATGACTTGGTCTAGAAGTGAAAAATATAAAATATAACTTTCAATATATGTTGGTTTTATTGTGATTGTGCTTTTCTGATTTGGCTTTATTGGAGAGGTGAGAGAAGAAAGAGAGACACTTAAGATTTGTATAGAGAAAATGGCAAGAAACGTACAAAGCTGCTCAAATTCAACCCGACTTGAGTTACATGGTGTTTATCACGATCTTCAAATGATTCTGATATAGGTACACTTACTTATGTAATGTTTGCTGATTAATATTAAATGAAAGTCAATGTTGCGTCTAGAGCTGCAACCATAAGTCTATTAACTGATTGACAGAGATTTAATAGGTGAATTGTTTTAGCCAAGCTACAATTGCTGCTTGTCTTACTTTATAGGGAGTCAAATGTCTTTAGGCTTTGGATTGTTGGTTGGACAAAATAAGACATCTTTTTAAACCACCTTGGGTTCTAGGAAGTCATGATTGACTTTTTTTCCACTATTTTCTGATGTTTTATCGACCAAACAAATAATCAAGAAGTAATCAGCAGATTCACTGAAACTGATCATTAGTTGCATCCTTTTCCTCCTTTTGACAACAAACTCATTGTATCATGTTGCATTTTGGCCCAATGAAACATCTGATAAGTTGTGTTTTTCTACAGCTGAAGCCTTGAAAGCTGCATAGTCAAAGAGGCAGTCAGAGTAAACGTGACCAGCTAGAGAAGGCTTTAAAGGTAAGTGTTGAGTTTCATGAAAACCACAGGCTCACAGAATAGTGACGCATGCAGGCACATACCAAACGGTCCTACCACACTTAACTTAATAGAAAAAGAGGAAGGTATAGATTCATTATCCAGACTGTGACGTTTTCTCTTTAACAAAATAATGGCACACTAACACCAACAATAATGGTTTTACAACCTTGTATGTTCCTCTGCTTTGCCAGTCATACAGTACATGTTTTGTCATATACTGCACTTCTGCGTCCTTCACACAATCCAGCTTGACTACAGTGTGTGTTGTTGTTGTGGTACACCAGTCGCACTGTATGACTCACCATGCGCCCTTTGAATACTTTTAATGTGGACTCGGAGACCTCACACAGGCTAATTGAAATTCTCTCAGCTTAATCGTCTTCTCCATCATATGTTCTATTTGTCATCATGGCTTTCTCCAGCACTAATCAGTTGTTGATGTGTTTCTAGAGATGTTTCACTTTAACTGACAGGATGATAATAAACATGCATAATTGAGTTTTTGATTGATTATGATTTTAGATTATTTGCCCATTTTCATTTAATGACTTCAGGTATCTTGACATGAAGGAAAAACATTTATTAATCGCACTGCATGTTTGGTCAGGTTGTATTGTTAGCCTTATTGTCATTGTGGTAATAACTTTGAGCACAGTTGGATTCTTTTGGACTTCATGCATTTATTATTAGAATAAGATGAAAACATGCTTACTTAATTGCTCAAGGCTGCTCAAAATGGGAAAATCTGTTCAAGTTTGAGTTTGATTTTCTATTTTTTGTTCTCGTGTGTTTCATCAAGCGCACACTAACTAAAACAGAACACTTGCTGAGTCAAAGTAGAACTAATTAGCCAGTTGAATATTTACAGAGTTAACACATAAAATCCTTAAAAAGACGCCTTTGCCACCTAATTTAACTTTTATATGTCATTCAAATAAAATTTAAAGAGGGATTGTCCAAACCTTTAGCTGAAATTGATTGGAAATTGAAACATCTGCACAGCTATACGCTACAGCTTCTGTGACTGTCGAGGCATTGCAAGTCATACAGCACAACTTTATATAGAAATGTTAAGATATATTCATAATGTTGGTTTAGGAATCTTAAAGTTAGTATTGGCACCCATCGGTGCTGAGGGCCATCTGGCTCAGAGAGCCAGTTTTGAAAAACTACCTTAAATTGTCCTGGATGTTGGTTGTTGGTTGGAATCCTGAGTTTTATATTTAATTACATAATTCTTAGCTTCCTACAGACTATATTCTTATTTCTATCTGTTATTGAACATATCGTTTCTCATCCTACGTGCCAGACTCACCATTCTTTGGCAGCGACACAGTCCCAGACACTTGATACTTAGTATTTGTATGGCCGTAGCTCTGTTTTGATCAAAGGGGTTCAGGGGCCTAAGTTTCAAATCCTCCAAAGCCCATTTTGGCTACTCTTTGTTTAGCCCATTGGCATTCTGACCCCATGCTTCTCAGACTTTGAACTCAAAGCTTGGAAAAGCCGTATCGCTTCTTTAAACACATTATCAGTGGGCTAGGTTTTAAGAATATCACTAATCATCTTAAGGTTTTAGTGCAGTGTGGCAGCATCGTTCAAGACTCAGGGGCCCATTTACTGGCATCAGCACTGTAAGAAATGTCCTGTGAAATATACAACAACTTAATGGCGGCAAGTGCTATGTAAGTTTATGCAATTTATATTACAGCAGCAAATTGTTTAAATTTCCAACATAATTTTGGGGTTATACCAGATGTAAAGTTGAGAGAAGTGCAATGTTTTAGTTCATCAGTTGAGGTGTGGCATGACTGCTGGTAGCATCCTCCATGTAGCATCTTAATAGATGACACCCAGTATTTATTTACTTTCATTTCACTTATTTAGCTCTGAAAAAAATGTGGCTTACTTTGTGCGTCGGATTAAAACTTCATCAGGCAACTTGGCTTGAAGTTTAATGTTAAGTGTTGATGCTGCAGTTTAATTAATAATTTATGTATTGCTGTCAAGAAGTTGGCATCGGATACATACAGTTTGAAAGGGTGATACAGTGCATGCATATTCTACAACACTTATACAAAGTGCAAATATAAAGGGATCAGATTTCAGTACAACCTGCTTGATGGGAAGTGTTGCATAATCTGTGCATACCTACATTTTAAACTATATTGATATGTTAAGCTGCTTGATTTTTATTTTTGTTGTTGCAGAGCTGTAAATCATTTTCTAAATTTGTAGTTTACTGATTGAATTGTTGGCACATTTGTTTTACAATGACAACCCAGTGAAAGCAGTGGTATAAAATGTGAAAAAGACATCTTACTGCAAATCTTAAATATAAGTGCAAAGTTTGAAATGATTGGTGGACGCATTCTGAATTTTGACAGTGTTATATTGCGCTATTTAAATCAACATATGTTTTATTGTCCTATTAAGGATCGTACTCTTTGTTTAAAGTAAAATGTTGTGAACTGCGATGAAAATGTTTGTTTAGTTGGTCAGAAAAACTGACCAATCAGGTATGTTTCCGAACACACTGAGCACTATCTGGATGAACAATCATCCATATGTCAGGTGCATCTGCTTCATCCCATTGAACGCATTGCACTACCTGCTGTGTGACTTGTAATAGTTGTTGATGATACTGATTAATACACAATTTTAACTCGGTGCATTCTAGACTAAATTTAACAAAATGTCTTATGAACACATGATGCCATCTCTTTGTGCACTGTCTTAAAAATACATGTGTATAAGTCTGTTCGTGCCCCTTAGCTCTTCTCACACCTCTTCAATCTCATCAGCCCCCATGCTTAAGATTTGGCACCTTGAATCACATTGTCTTCATCTGGAAATATTTCAGCTGCATTTCTGCCACTCTAAAGGGAGATGAAGATAAAGGAGAAGAAGGTAAAAACACACCCTGTTGTGTGAATCCTAGAGAAGGCCTTGAACCCTGCCATTCATCCCTTTCACTTCATCAGCTGAGTCTAATTGCCAGAGAGGACAGGATACCCAGGGCCCAATTGTTCCTTATCCTCTTTGGAGCCTCTGAGGCATGAAAAGCGAAAGGCCTGCTTTTGATCTTTTTTTTGTTAGTTTTTTTCTTTTTTTCTGTCATCCCCTACTATCCTTTCCCTTAGAGTGAGACACTCTTTTCACACTGTGCCCCCTTCTTCAACCATGCAAAATAATTATCAAGCTCTGCTTCATCAAATAATGGTAGATATTGGAGGTCATGATGGGGAGGGCCAGAGGTCTGCAGGGGTGGCCCTAAGACGTGGTGGAGCTCCCCGACTCATCTTAGAGGCATGCTCCTTAGCTGTGGCTACCTTTATATACCTTGACCCCGGTTTTCGTTTGTCTGTCCTAATGAGACCCTCTCATGCAGCCAATGCAATAGAGGTCTTGCAATGGCAGGGTTGGGAGGCCAAAGTACAATGAGACACAGGGCTGTGCTCAGACAAGGGCGCATCTGTGCTATCTTATTAAGCCTTGGAAAAGAGCTCATGCGTCTCAACGTCCCATAGGCGCTGAGAGCAAATCTATTGACACCTACTTGTCCTTTGCGGTTAACACCTTTCTGTGAGGAGGCAGGCACACCCAAGTTCTTGTTAGAAGTAATTCTTGGCAGAGTATTTAGCGAGGCAAAGTGCTTAACTCGGTTTGGGTGGCCATGTGGCGCCAGGATAAAGAATGCAGTTTTGTAATGATGAAAAATTCCTTGGAACTAGAGAAATGACGAGGGATGTCAAAGAGCAATGCGTCAAAAGCAAACGGTTAACTCATTTTTAACGAAGGAGTCTTTGTTACTGCTTCCTTCAACTCTTGATTTTTTCTTTATAGCTTCAACACTATGCTTTAGGTTATTGTTAATCATCATTTTTTAATGTTTTTTATTCAGAAGACTTTCTTTTTTTAGTTTTGTTGCCCTTACTTATAGACTTGGCCATCATCCATGCCCAGAAATTTGTCAGAATTTGATAAAGTTAAATGCTAGTTACAACCCCTGCGGATTTAAAAAAAAAAAAAAAAAAAAAAAAAAAAGAAAAAAGAAACACAGTGTAAGAGACAATGAGAGTTTAGAAAGCCAACCTACTCACCCATCTAACTCACTAACAAAGGGGACAGGAGGATATACTATAAGTAGAGCAAAATGACAAGCAAAAACACAAGTAGGCAAACAAAAACCTTTAAGCAATCATGTTAAGCACGCCTAACATCTGAGCACTGTGCGAGAACAAAGCAGGGCTCCTGTCAGTGCATCGATCCACTCCTGAAGGCACACACATCCATAGCTCTCTGATTGCTCCCTGCCTCTCGCGCCTCTCTCCCCCGCGCCTCTAACTCTCTGTGCTCCGGCTCCTTTCTGAGAATGTGCTTATCGATCTGCCCTACTTCGTTGGAGTTAACTCAGTGATAAAACCTGACCAAGGGCTTCCAATGGCCTGAAAGAGTTGGGAGAGCTGGTGAGAGGGCGAGATGATAAGGGGAAAAAAAAACAAGAAAAAAAAACCCAGTGGTGGCTAAATTCACAGAATATATTTTGTCGTAGTATTAAGTTAATGGTTGCTCAAATTTAAATATTAAGCTTTATAGTTACTCATGCTTATTTGGAATTTATATATTATTTAGACATTTTTAAATTACATGTTTAAAGTTGTAGGAAATGTTGATCAAATATAGATATAGAACCATTTTCTTTTGTTCCCTCACTCAACATGGTTGTGTCGGTAGATGATTTGGTTTATAAGAGCACATCTAGTTGTGAGTATGGCATCAGTCAAGTGCTTAAATACATCTGCTGTACTGTATGTTACTGTACTGTAGTTAAGACTCTGAGTTAGAATAGTCTATAAAGCTTTGTCTTACTCAGACTCTCTGATATAAGGCATTTTTCCTTTTCGGTTGTCAGAGGCCTCATCATAGACAGGGCTTATATTGTGAAAGTATATTTAGCAAACTAGGGATGGCAGTGATGTATAAAATAACCTTTGTCATTCATTTGCGTATAATTGCAGTTGAATTGGTCTGACAGAATGCTCTGTATCTACTGAATTACAGCCCTTCACAGAAAAACAACATAATTTGCAAACTGAAGTGTTTGCAATGTCGAACTTGTGGAATATCGAGAGTGAGAATTGTCCACTGACTTGATCCAACTGGTTAAAGCACCAGTTGCATTTGAATTAGTGAGGATTTTTTATTGCGATCACTGTTTCATTCTGCTATAAGCTATCTGTGATGCAACTGAATAGAAACGATAAGAAGCAAAATGACAGCATTGCCTTTAATGAAATAGTAAAGAATAGTAACTATTGTAATACTATTGTTCAGCCGTGTATTGTAGATCTCAAACAATGATTTTTTTTCGAGACAGCATGCACAAAGCTATCAAAAATCAGTGTTTCTCCAAAAAAAAAGTGACTCATGTTTTGTGTGTCAGTACGTGTAATCGTGTCTCCAGAGTGTGATTACATTGTATGTCAGTTTGTGTATATTTTTGCAAGTGTGTTGTGCTGTCATGTTTGTAACATTCCATGTGGGAGGGTCTGTTGATAAGTAAGCCATCTGTAGTGTTCTGCCGAACGACATGTTGTAAAGCGAGATTTGAAAGTGTGGAGAGACTTGACTTGACAAATCTTGGCACATAATGAGACAGAAGGGAGTAAAGGCAGAAGTCTGTCCAGAGATAAACAATTAGATTTGTCCCCGAGGTAAAGGCCAGGCAATGCAAGGACTCTCAGACTAACAAAATCAATATGGCTTCCAGTAAGAACACTCAGGGGGTAGAGTGATGAAGAGGTTATCATTCATTTCTCAGATTAGGACACACATACACAGTGAGGAACAATAACGCTTAAAAAAAATCAATGCAATCACTAACTTGAAAGCTGCTTGTCGGCGATGTGTGTATTTGAAAGTATGCATCTGATAGTCAACGATCTGTCAAACGTCATCGGTCTAATGAGACATGATAACACAGATCAACAGGGATACTGAGCTGAGCCAGTCAAGCCAGTTTTCTTCAGCAGCCAATTGTGAGAGGATCTTAAAGGAGACAACATTTGGGAATGATACTTTCACACCCCCGGATAAAACCATAATGGAGCATGAGCCATAGACAGAGTGGGCAGTCCCTTTGCGTTGCATCCCCTCTTAGGTCCTGCCCAGACTTGAAGGTCTAATCTAACATCTCACCACTGTTCCCAGCAGGCCTCACAAGGGTAGCACTGCCAGGGCAAGGAGGGGTGGACTGTTAGCCGCGTTGCACTTGCACCGGCTTTAAAGAAGACAACAAAAAGAGAGTGAATGGTTTTGGGGTGGGAGTGGAGGAGGGGGGGAGCTTTGATCACAACTTGTGTGCAACTGCTGTTAGGCAGGGAAGTCCCCTCAGAGACGTCGAGCCGCTGACCATAAAGGTGTGAGTCTGAGCCGAGGCCAGCCTGTCGCCTCATCTCCACGGAGGCAGCGACGTGGCACCCCAGTGGGCTTGTCTCTGCTGTGGCCCGGAGCAGCAAGAGCACTTGGGGATGTGGCCTGACCATCACCTGGGCTCCAGGGGACCAGGAGGCACTGCTCTGATGACCTTCGACAACCTGCCAGTCTGTCATCTCGGCTCGGGGAATAACAAGAAAAAAATCAGCTAGGGACTTGTGTAGAGACATTGTTTACTGGGCCATTGTATCTTTGGAGGAGGCGCTTTGTTCCAGTGGGAATGAACTATAGAGAAGGACGTACTTTTCACAGCAATTCCCTCACTTGATATTCTAAAATTTCCATTGCCTGCATTACCCTTTCATGTCCAGACAGTACGGTGGATTTTAGATGTTTACACTGTACTTTTGTGTTGCATTTGTTGCGCCTGTTGTGATTATAGACAATATAGCTCCCAGTCATGAAATGCTAAGAAATACTAGGGGAAAGTGATAACATCTCAAATGTGCAGGATAAATTTGGTGCACACTATAGGGCTGCAACTCATGATTATTTTCACTATTGATTAATCTGTTGACTATTCTCTTGATTATTATGTAATGTAAAAAAATTTAAAAAAAATACTGAAAAATGCCAATCACCATTTTCTAAAGCCCAAGTTGACATCTTTTTTGTCCAACCAACAGTCCAAACTCAATAGTATTCCAATTGTAATGATAAGTATAATAATACTTATCATATATTATAATAAGTATTTACTTGAAAAATTATTGATTATATCAAAAAAGTTGCTGATACATTTTCTATCAATCGACTAATTGACTAATCATCACTAGTGGACACCATCAGCTCACAATACTAACAACATCAAGCATGGGCTGCTTTAACTAGCAGTGTTGTACAGTATGTCATTAAAATACACAAAATATATTTTTTAGTCACCATCATTATGTATGTGTCTTATTATGCTTTATATACAACACTAGAACAGCACAGACTTTCAAAAGAAAGGAATTTTTTTGGGCTTAAAAAGTCAAACAAACATCAGAAAAATGCAAACTAAAGAAGCTGTCTTATGTTTTACCACAGTAGTAAAGAATTCAACATGATTAGATACATAATCAGGAACATCAGAGTAATTTCTGTGTGATGTTATAGACTATTGTCGGTATCACTGTGATAAATTATTGCCAAATGGGATCTCAAATCTTCTGCATTCGAGTGCAAAGCAGCGCCATCCAAACCATTCCCTGGAGACACTTGTGTTGTATTATCTGACAAACCAATACAGGAGATTCTGTGGAAAAATCTGTGCTTTCTTCCTTTCAGCCAAAAAGAAAGAGGATTTTGAATGGAGTGGTGATTCTTTATGCAGAGCTGAGACGCGACACCTTCCAGACGGTGAGAGATGGCGAGCCCTAATAATACAGAGCTGTACAATGGTTCTGACAGGCGAGCAATAAAGCAATCAGGGTCCCAGGCATTCCAAATCTCTTTACCGCCCACCCTCTAACAGACTGAGAGATGGGCGGCTGACCTGTGAGCTGTCAATCATGGGGGGGATACCTGCTGGAGCCTGATCAGGGAGAGCTGAGGGCACCAGTCCATCAGATCTGTTTTCACACTCCAGACACTAACATTGCAAGCATAACCACAGACACAAAAAAACCCCACCGCCTCGCTCTTAATTAGGAGATGTGTGTTGTTTGGTTCGGGGGGGTGGGGGTGGTCGGGGGGTGTTGGACTTGTTTGGTTTAAATGGGTATGGGAGTGTCTTAGATATAGGGGGATAGTAAGTGGAATCCCAGTGAGACAGAGAATAACCTTTTCCCTTGATTTAGGAATCAGGCATTGATCTGTCACGCTGTTTTGTACAAGCAAGAGCTCTTTGCATTGCTTCTCAGTGTGTATTGCTTCTCAGTGTGTGTGTGTATATGCGATGTGTGTGTGTGTGTGTGTGTGTGTGTGATGTGTTGTGGTGGGTTGAGCGAGGGGGAGGGTAAAGGCTTGTTCATTAGCTGTCTGTAGCCCATTCCAGCAAATAGATCACCATAATACTGTGGTTAGTTAATGGCTTTCTGGTGTTTCCTCTAGAGTCTTCCTGTCTGAGGGCTGACTGCTAAAAACTCCTCCACTGTTTTCTCCTCCTTTTTCCAAGTGGGGAGTCTTCTGTTGTGCTGCCTAACTCAGACAATTGGCTTCAGCCAGCGGCCAAGTCTGCGAGCAGTCTGGCCGCATGGACTCACATTAGAGAACTAACAGCAACATCACAAAAAACATGCTGATCTGACGTTCTGTCTCACTGATGACTGGAATCGTTTTCATTCTCCACAGTTATACACTCGTCTGTGACAGGAAATGTCCTCAACAATGAGGAGCTATATTGTGTTGCCTCTGTCCTATTTTAGACAGAGATGATTAAATGTGACATTTTTAATGTTTTGATAACTACATGATACAGTAAGGTGAGCATGGAGACTATTATATTCATTTAATCTGAGTATACATTTTTTTCTCTTCATGGGATATCACATAAATCATATGTTGTTTCCAAACTACAGTATCATAATGTAATACACAGAATGCCATGAAATTTTATATGCATTAATACTCCTTAAAGAAGCTAAAAAGAACTTTTATTTTGCCTTGATTTTGGAGGCCCTTGTGGACAAAAGTGGTCTGAGCACCGCTGCCTTGTGTCGTAAAGATCATGATCTGGCTAGCTTGTGTTTTGGAAGGGAGGGGAAAAAAAGATGCAACTTATTTTTAATGCAATCTAATGTATCTATTTGTGGCTACGTAAGATTAATAACTGTAATATGACGATAGTGAAACTAAACCCTTACGTAACTTACTCTTCTTACCTGTAAGCCTACAGCTAACAGTTTCGGTTGCTCTGTACTGTATTAATTGAGGCCATTGTTGAGAAAGCTTAAGTTATTGTGATTCCTCATATTAGAAGAAGAGGAAGAATACACCAGACCTTAATCAAGACTAAATTTGATAATAATCAATCTCTGAAGAGTTGCCATTTTGAAGAAATACACCATTAATGGTAATGATAATCAATGATGCCATTTTAGTGTCAGTAATTTGAAGCACTTCTTCACGTACTATTAAGAGTGAACTGAATCCGTCCGAGTTTTCTGTCTGTAAAATGTTGGTAGATTCTAAAGTGGACTTTACTTTTACATTTGATGGTTACCTGGTTTATATTCATACATACAATACATGCAGTGTCTGTGTTTTTATATGAGCTTATCTTCAGCAAAAGTTCAACTTCAGAAAACATAAGCAACAGCGATAAGTTTTACTTATGGATGGCGTTTTGTGTGAATGTGTCATCAGAGCAGCGTAAGATCTCTAAAAGTTTGTCAGTCAGAGTTTGACTTTCATTGACTTAAAATACATAATTTCCTACTGACAAAGGGTTTCATATTTGTTTAGTGTAACAGATGATATATTCCCAGATAGTTTATGTTGAAAGCACAGCCCATAATCAGAAGTATCTCCCATAAATGTAATCAGAACATCAAATCTGCTGTGACTGCCAAATTTATTCAGACATCTTTGGATATACCATCTGACCACTAACTAAATATATAACATAATGTCTTTAATGTTGTCTAATGTTGAAAAATGTCCCACAAGCCTTTGTTAAGTTTGCAAAGTTTAACTGGACTGTATTTGATTGAGAAGCACACCAAACACCAATTGCAGTGTTTTTGATGGACAGCGGCAATATGTTTTTACTGCATCTGAAGAACATCTGTGTAATCACATGTGACTGGATGTGGGGGTTGGTCGTGTGTGTGTGTGTGTGTCTTTGACTCCTGTTGACCGGCTTTAAAACGAGAGCCCTGAAATCTTAAAATCTTGCCCCTCTTTTTGCAAGCTTATGGGAGAGCCTCTTTATGTGCAGAAAAGTAAACGGTCAATGATAGAAGATGAAAGGAGTGTGTGTTTTAGGGTGGATTTTTAGCTCAGCCATATATGACAATGAATGATGAGTTTTGCAGAAGTCTTTACTTATACTATCCCTCTGTGGTGCTCTGTAGACCCCCCCTTCTTCCACCCTGCATCTGGGAAACTAGATCACTTCTGGGGCCGGCAGCCTGAAGACTCCGCTCTAAAGAAAGCCTTGTCTTGTTCCTTCCAGATCTCTGATGTCATCCTTTACTGAGAACATGTATGTGATCTTCTGCAGCTGGTAGAGAGGCCCATATGCATTTTACATCACCTTCAGTTATTTTTGGGTCGGTGAGAAGCAGGGTTTACTGGACCATTCACAATCTGACATCACACTGAGGTCTGGTTGAGACTGGATTTTTCTTCCTATGCGTCTGTCCACTGGCAGCAATATCCTCAAAACACATCATGTCTTTTGGAATTTTATATCATGCTGTATGGATAAACTTAGATGTCTGAACTTAATGTTTTAACCTGATGTCAAAACTTTTGGTCTGGTTTACCGCCAGTGTATATGGTTCATTACCTAAACATAATGATAACTACTTTTATAGCTAAGTAATTTTGCAAATTTTTCTAAATGGCTTTCCTAGTTTATGTACATACTGAAATTCAGGAACTTTCTCAGACATAGTTATTCTTATCCCACTGGCTGACATGTTGGTGTAGTCTGTGTGTGAAGTTTTGTTGATTTTCCCATTTCTCAACTCTGTGAACACACAGCAAAACACACAAACCTGAAAGACTGCCCCGACAATTTCTCCCCTTTATTGGCAGCTGATACATGAACAAGAGGTTGTCTTGGCTGAAAAAAGCAACTGCTGAGGCGTTGCTGGACCTCCGGACCTTTGTGACCAATGGCGTGTCATCCCTCACTTTGTCATGTTTAACTAAAACCAATCCCCATTTAAAGCAGCATCCATCAGTGTTAGTTGAGAACAATGACAGATTGCCTTTCTGCAGCACTCAAAGCATCTGGATCCTTTCTCTACCACCCCTCTTTTATTTATGGTAAACAGCCTGAATAACAGCTGGGCAATGGGAATTTACAAGTTAATCAATTGTTTGTTAGGAGCCACAGTGATGCCTCATACCCAACCATCTGCAAGTTAATGTTCATTTACCATGCTAATTTTCCCATAGGCAACAGGATTTCTATTGATTTCTTCTTGAGAGATTTATCCACACGTAATATTATGAAATGCTTAATATACAAAATGACACCTACATTGAAAATGTGGGCGTGTTTGATTTCGTCTGTGAGGATAAACCTGTGCGCACGTTGCCAAATCAAGCACAAAAGTATAAGAGCAGTAACAGTGTGGATCCCTGCACATGTTCCAGGGGGATGTCCTAGAAGTCATATTAAGTTTCACACACTGATGGTGCGTCTCGGTGAGCAATGTTTATCCTGGACACTGAGCTTCCTGTTAAAGTGAACTTGCCTTTGTCTCTCCTCCCAGGTATTTGTGCCTGTGGCAGGGTCTTGGTCTTTTGTTCCCCTCCCGCTCCTCCTCTGCAGCACAAGACGACCCGCATGCAGACAAGCCTCAGACAGGTCGGTCACTAGTATCCCTCAGCACGCAGTCAGCAGTCCACGCGATTGGCTCTTGCACAATGTCAGCACATTCACAGATTTAATCATAAGATAAAGAAATATTGCTTTTATTTGTGTTTGAGGCAAAGGCTGCTTTTTACATTTTGGTACAGATGTTAAAAAAAATCTGATTTCATTTTTATCCGTCAGTTCTTTAATTTTTTTCCAAATCAAACAAAAAAGACAACACAAACATTAACTTGTACTTCATTTGCTCAATTACACCATCTTTCCTCAGAAATAAGGAATATTATTTGAGGAGGCGGAAATTAATTATAGCAATCATTAATCCGACAATAAGATGTTTAGAAAACTCATAAATACACAACGAAGCAGCGAAATCTTTGAGCACATGTAGAAATTGGGAGATATTTTTCTATTAAATCTACTTTATTTGGCCGTGCTATCTTGGCAGCCTTGAACCAGTGTTATGATAGGGCACCATTTACAACTTTGCTGTGAGCACTGGTATTCACCTTTTCCTATTTCCCGGCTGCAGCACAGAAACCGCACGCTACTTTATTTATAATCCAACCAACCTCAGTGTGTAACTCTTGCCCCGTACTCTTGCTTGCATCACACAGTGAGGTCACTTCCCTCTGCACCTCCACCACTGCTCTTGCATTCCAACATGGCTCTAGGACAGCAGCCCAGCAAAGCTCTATACTCCTCAAATCACAAAGAGGCCCAGATCAGAGCCGAGCTGGACGTGAGCCAGGATCCAGGCCCTCACAGCCCAGGCAGCTGGGGGCAGCCTATAATAAGTGGGAGACAATGAGAACTAGCACACCTCCCACGCTTTGCATGTGGATGTCGATCCAGAATTGAAATTAAATGGTTTCATAGGTTTTCCATAGGCCACACTAATTATGAAAATATGAATATACCACTGATGGATTTAGATTGTATATATAAATTAAGCGTACATGTTTAACATAGCAGACGTCAAATTAAGAGAATATGTATTTGGTTATTGTGTGCAAAGCTGTAAAGAACAAAGTTTTATACAGCACCCATGAAGGCATGAAAAGAAGCTTATGGAGCTTTTGCTGAAACTTTAAAAAGTGCAAAGCTCTTTATTCTCTCATGTTGTTGCTTATGAATGTCTAGGCCACCTTTTTTATGTGCTACCTACACTTTTTTTTAAATCCATAGCCAATTGCACCAGACTGAATTTACTGTAAAAACTGGGCAACAGAACAGTTTTTCAACAGTCATCAAAAACACGTATGTACATTTTTCTTTCACATGGGAAACTAGACATATTAAAGGCCTTATGTTTTAATGAATAATAATGAACAGTTCACTGTGATGTAGAAGGCGGTGGTGCTTTAATGGTCCCTTGTAGCCTCTTAAGCCTCTGGTGATAAATCTCACACAGGCTCACTCGTATAACTAAAACCCAAACCTCATTCAACTTCACATCCATCAGTATTTGGCTGAAAGCGATGACAAAGCACTTTCAATTACACCAGTAACTGACTCTGGAAACAGTTCATAGCAAGGTCCAGGCTCGAAGACTAGGGGAAAAACACAAGGGTGGGGGGAGGGCAGAATGGCTGGTAGGGCATCCGTTTGACTCGCTCCCAAATAATAAAAAGGGTGGTGTGACTCGGTGACACAAGGGATGCCGCCAGCATCGCGGACCCAAGGACAATTCACCTATTTTGTGCGCTGTCACCCCTGTAGTCTGATTTATGGTCGGAACATCCTTCCTGTGACCCGTTCGTCCATCAGCTCGGCACTATAAGGATACTCTGGTGATTAGAGGCTGAAGTATCAAAGCGTCCTCAGTCAGGGCCCTTGTCTAGTACCAGAGGGCCTTGCGCTGCTGAATGGGAAGTGTGGCAGTCAGGAGGGAGCGCGTTGCAGCAGGAGAAGAGTGCCATTCTTAACCCTGAGCACCAGAGGAGAGAAGAGCTTTTTGAGAATCCATCAACTGTAAATGCTTCATTCTATAATGTTGCTGTTTTCTTTTCCATTTTTCATCCCAATTTGTAATTATATTATATGGAGTGTGTGCTCTCTAAAAGTTAACATGGCAGTGTTTAATTGGAGTGATTTTACTCATAATTGCATGATCCTCTCCACCACTTTTGGCTCCCACTTTGTTTGAATAAGCAGGCTAATTTCGGCATCCATCCTCAAAATTAATCAGTATAGCGTGCTTAATATTGAAGTTCACAAACGAAATAATTGAGAAAATGTAAATCCGCTTTGAATAACGGCAAGCCTTAACCGTCAACAAAAACAGCAAAACCCCACAACAATGACAACACCGGTCCCAGAAACATCTAACGCAACAGTAGATAAGTGATGATCATTTTTCTCTCTTTTAAAATGCTTTTATTACATAAATAAAAAACAGAGTCTGATCCTCCAGAGTGCCTGATCTTTTAAAGCATCTCTGACTCCAACCCCCTTGATGAAAGGCCCACACTAACATCAGGAGTCCAGAGCCTTTACTCTCTAACTTCAGGCAATTATGACACAGAGGAGATCTTTGCCTTCTGCACTCAAAAAGAAAAAGAAAAAAGGCATCCCTTTTTTCCAAGCTTAGTTGTAAAAATAAGCTTGCTCTCCTCAATTGCAGTCACCCCGTGCCCTTTGCAATAGCAGCAAGGATGTATCGGAACAAGCCATGGGGCAAAACAAATCACTTGTGATTTACAGAATTATAAAGATTTTAATAGCTGCAATGTTTCTCTCTCAGATTGGTCTTTATTTCCAGGAGTCAAAGTTTCCTGGGTGCCCCAGGCTTTTTAAAAGCAGTAATTGGCCAACAGAGAGACTTAGGATCTCCCTGAGTGATTGAGTGTATTTGTTGCTCTGAACTTGAGGGTATCACTCTAAAGATCACAAGTCCAGGTTGTGAGAGCCTGCAACTTATCAAGCACAATTCAGTTTGCAGCCGTGGAAGTCAGACTACTTTTCCATACAGTTGTGTTTAAAGTTTTAACCTTTTGCTGGAACTTGATGTTGTTTTTTTTTTGTTTTTTTTTCTGCTGATGAGTTATGTTTCCAAATAATTCAGCTTAAACCAAAGGGCTGTGGTTTGTGAACTAAAGACAGCCTTGAATTAATGCAGAATAATTGTTGTGATGGGGGGCATGACTGTTATTCTGGCAAGTGAGGAAAAAACAGTGCAATACAAAGGACATCTTTGAGAAATTACATTGATTTTTTTAAAAGTGAAAATCATTTTATTTTTCTTTGTTTTCATCTGGCAATGAATCAGTACACCACTTTTTTTTTCACCGTAAATATATGTTATATACGGTGTTATTTATAACAGTGCAGAGATACCAGCAGCAACAAGAACGGTTAAAGCTTTGCAGGACTGTGTAGCACAAGCTCAGTGTTACTAACACTGCTGTGCCTCATAAGAAATAATACATCAACCAGAATTACTACTACATAACATGAATAGTTAGAAATGTAATAACATGCACTCACTGCTTAACAGCTCTTACCTCTTCTCTCGACTGAAACTAAATACCGAGCTATCTCTTAATTAAATAACCTTTCTGCACCTCTCACTTGTATTTCAGTAAACATTAAACAGTTCAGAAATGTCACCATAATTAGCGCCTCTGTCACAATACGAACTGTCTATATTATGCTGACAATTTATGAAATATATTAAAATTGATTAACTGACTGATTTTTTTTTTTCTCATTGTGCTGTCGAGTTATATATAGAGTGTATTTGCTTGTGTGTTTTATAACAATTAATGGGGCAAATATTTCTTTTACGCACTTCAGATGTGGCAGATTTTTTTTCTTTGCACACCTGCAGAACAGCTCTCATAATGTCGAACTGTTGGAAAAACAAGCCTGGTGGTAGCTAAGCTATATTAAGAAAATCCACCAGGGAGGCATAATCGAGTTTGACTCTCTACTGGTGGTCTCCTTGTTAGTGTTGTGAGTGTCAGAACTGACAGTGCAGGTAGCTCAAATGCCACTTAAGGTTTTAGCTTCAGTGGCTTTTGGAAAGAAATGACCGTGACCTGTGTAGCTTGAGCCCACATCCCACACCCTTTCTGCCTGACAGCTGCTCAATGGCAAGTGTCTGCCAGCATGCCGAGGGGGAACGCTGCCAAGCAGCCGGAGATAGAGATGATTACCACATCCCTCTCTCCCTCTCAGCCTGCTCACTGAAAACTGATACCTACTAACAAACTGCTGTCAACATGTTAGCGAGGCAGAGAGAGTGAGAGCAATAGTATGTGCTGAGAGAGAAAAAAGGGAGAAAAAGAGATGTGTGGGAGAGTCAACGTGAGGAGTCCAAACAAGTTAGGATTAATGACACTGAGACAAGTTTCTTTCCGCTGTTTTCAGAGGTAACACTGTTGTGGCAGACTTGAAGAATGCAATCAACGCTATAAGGAGAAGCCTAGTTAGGCAGGAACTCACCTACAGAGCGACGATCAAATGATGAGTGTCAGAAAATGTACTCACAAGGTCACTGGTTTTCAGGCAACTGCAGCTCATCATGCAAAATTATGTACATCCATGTGCAGTCATGGATGCGACTGTAAGAGAAAGAATTTCTTGAGTAGAAGTTTTACATTTTTTTTACTGTAACAATTATAATTTGTGCACATAAAATGCGGGATTGTCAAGAGTTTCTACTTTAAAGTTGTTACGGTGTTGTGTAGATATGCAAATTGCTTTAGACCTTTACTCCAGTCACTTAAAACTTAGGTTTTCCTGCTGGGTAAAGAATGAACGAGGTTCTTCCAGAGAAGAGTTATAAATGTCATTGTTTTTGAATAAATCCCCCACTGCGCCACTTTAAAGTGAAATAAAGGGAAAATCACAGCTGACATATATTTTTCTAATTGTTGCAGAGGGGGGACAGGAAGCAGCATGGAGTAGCTTGAATTATCGGTAATTAGAATATCGCTGTGCTTAATTACAAAAGATTTTGATTGTCTGATTTTCAGAAGAAGGCCTATTTTAGCTACTCTGTTAATACACATTTGTTTTTGAAGATGGCGAATGACAATTATGATAATGCGTATCCCAGCATGAAATATTTTTGTCAGAGACAGGAAAACAGGGCATGTTAAGTAGACATAATGCATATGTAGATTCTTGGAAAAATGCTAATTAAAGACATTGTAACAATCTATTTTGGATTTTTTTGTAATTTGAAAATGAAGCTATTTTATTCTAAGATTATTTTCAGGGCACTGCAGCTGTATTGGAGAGTAGTGTGACAGGATGCACGCTGAGGATTAAAGAAAACAAAATGATTTTTAAATGTACCTACATCATCTAAATCAACAACAATCTGCCAGACTGCAGGTTAAAAATACTCACCATCAGGTATTGATTTTTCAAGTTTAATGTTGCAGCTATAGGAAAAGTTTTCTGCTAATATCAATTACTTTTTATTTTTTTTAAAAAAGGCAAAAAGTTGTATCCAGAGCATCATGTGATTCAGCTTCATTCACCAACTGGGCTAGGTAGAGGTCACTGATTGACTTCTTATTTGTGTATTTCAGTTATTTAAATGCCACAAATAATAATAATTTAAAAAAAAAATCAGGGACAAAATAAAACTGTCTACAGTAATTCACTCTGGAACTTTGTTGAGCAACAAGATAAGTATTTCTCTAAAAATCAATTTTCGAGAAGAGACAATGGAAACAAACCTAAGTGCTAGTTTGAACCAACCCCATAAGGCTTCCAGGGAAACCACCAAGCCTAAGAAGCACTTTATTAGCCAGCAGGGGGGGGTCAGGAGGACCAGCCCTGTCATTGATTGAGGTTGGAGGATGCATCCACAGCTGCACTTTCTCTAAATTTCTAAGAGTAAATATGCACCTTTGAAGTGGGGGGTGCCTAGGAGCACTCCTCTGCACAGATTGTGTGGGTTTCTGTGGGGAGCTGTAGTTACGGGAAAGATCAATGGACAGGGCATTAGGGGGAAGAGTACACTACACTGTCCAGCCCTCCAGCCTACAGAACAACTCAGCAGCTCCTAGATGGCCAGTATTATTGAGCTCAAGGCAGTTTAATTCTCCATGCTGTTTTCTCAGACTGATAAATTTCAACCTTTCCGGGTGCAAAATGTATCGGAGAAAAAGATGAAATATACTGTGAACCGGAGTAGCACTCTTTTTCTGGGCACACATCAACTTTTGTTCTCGTCGTGATCTTGATAAAATAATATGGAATACATATATTTTAAAATGTCCGTTGCTGAGCACTAACTCTACTGTAGCTTTGGTCACTCCTGTGAGGTCATGTGGTTCCTGCTTATATGCATGATTGTGGACTATTACTTTTATCTGGTGATGATCACAATTCAACAATTTTAAGATCATCATCCTCTGTGTAAATTTTCAAGCTTTTTAAAAAATAATCGAATAATATTTTTGACTGGAATCCTCCTGTCTGCATAATTACTGACTGGAAAACTGCTCTGTCCATTTCGTGAAAGCATGGAAAAACCCATATCCTGCTCATTGTGCGGCTGGGTATGTGTACTTGTGGCAGGCTTTAAGTGCATTATACTTGTGCTGAACACACAGCTTCCATATTGTGGTTTGTAAAGACTATGGAAAAGCCTTTTGGGGTAACCACACTTCCAGATGAGGCTAATCTGCTCGTGGTTGGTGCAGAGTGATAAGTGAGCGTCGATATTTAAGCCTTTTCTCTTATGCCTTATAATATCTGTCTCCAACTCAGCGTTTATTAAATTCAAATATGAAGTAAACAATAATAATTATATCCTGAATTCATCCTTTTACTGACAGCTTATTTCGCCGAGTCTGAATTAAATCCATTTAGTACAGCAAATGCTGCGCCGTCCCCGACACGAGGACGAGAGGACAGCGTGTATCATGTCCACAGCGTGTCAGAGTTTAGTGCCTCCGCGCTCCCAGGTGTCGCCAGGGTTTGGCTCCACCAGGCTCGGAGATGCAGCCAGAGAGAGTTAGCATTTACAACCCCTGTCACACTCCACAAAACACTGTGTCAGTCAAGCACAGCCTGTGTGGCAGCTCTGGCATTAATGGAGATGTTGACATCTTCCGACAGAGTGTTTATCTAATACTAATGCTAAGCAACCAGAGCCAGTCGCCCCCACACGGAGCCATCGAACCCCACCGCAGACCTCGGTGTCTGGCAATCACACTAGTTTTCCCATTCATCCCTCAAGACTTATAGAATTCATAACAATGGCTTTGCTGCTGCTGCTCTGTGTCACGTCTGTTTATTTATTTATTTATTTTATCATTCAGTTAGATTTTTCTTACCGCCATCCACCAGAATGGAGCCCCAACTGTTTCACAGGTGCTTAAGACAAAGTTGAGTAAATTTCTGACATATTGCAGGAAACATCACCTGTGTTTACTGGCATGAATCTTCAGCTCAGGGCCTCCAACTATAGGTTGTTTACATATTTCTGCTGCAGTGTTTTTTTCCGACATTTTTCCTTGCAGATCCTCTTTACTCCCCCACACACACACACAATAACACACAGACCTTCCTTAGAAGGGGAGATTCAATCTTGTGTTGAAGAAACATACGCAGAACCAGCATCAGTATTTTAACACTGTGTGAGCACTTTATAAGTCTTTTAACAATATATTTTTTTCTTGAAACGTAATCATATATTCTTTTGCCATACTTTATATATTCTGTTAAAAATAAGTAGTTAAGAAAAATGGATAAGAGCGAACAGGAGTTGTTTTGAGACTAAACATACTGTGCATTATACAATGCACAAAAGGCCGCAAAAATTCCTATATATTACTATATGTATCAGAGACTGATGATGGGTTCATGAAGTGTATGGAGCTATCTTTAGAGGATTGATTTCCCATACTGCCACGCAGTTGGCTGCATTTATATTCCATGCCTGTGGCTCTGTGACCCCTGGTTCTCCTTTGATGTGGCAGGCAGAAGCACAAACCAGGATGAGGCAGAGAGAGAGAAGGCTGAGGGATAGCAAAAGGTGAAACAGTCTACAATGGGAGGGGGGTAGAGATTTTTCTTGTGGTGCCGGTTTCTTGGAGGGATGAGAGGACGGGATGAGGGAGTGTAAAAAGACTGGTATGAGTTTGCAGGGAGCAGCGCGAACCAATGAAGCCATCATCTGACAGATCTGTGAGAGTTTACACTGAGGGCGGGTTGGTGGTGGGTGGGCAGAAAGGAAGCCGGGCCGAGGGAAAGGGATCGGGTGATGGTGGGGGGTTGGGAGAGGGCATGACGGTGGCGCGAGCTGATAGAGACGTCAGCGCCGCTTCAGTAATCTCACGACGGCTGGCCGCAGCGAGGGGCCATCGAGGGGCCCACGAGAGCACAGGCATGATAGAGCAGACCACCCCGACAACACTAGCAGGGGGCCAGGCAGTATGGACAAATCAAAGCGGGAAGAAGTAATTTTTGAGAAATTACAGAAATCTCCATGGAAATTAGCATGAAACACTTTCTAATCTCTTGCTTTTCACCACGGACGATAGGGGTCAGTGCTTCAAGTTCTCCAGCCCTTGCTTTCTCTGTCTCTCTCGCCCCATCCCTAATTTCATTATTCCCTCTTGATTTTTTTTTTTCTCCCTCCTGCTTTTTATGTATACTCATTTTACAGCCCGACACTGTCCCCGAAATAGCCCCTCCCTGCGCTCATATTCTTCAACCATTCATTTGCTTGAACCCTTTTCATTGACCACAATTAAACGTTTAGATTTCAAAGACAAATCAAGGGAGAGCCAAGCCGTGCCCTCGGAGTGACACGGGATCAAGCTGTTGGGTGCTTTGGAGCCTCAGATGGGGTGAATCCCCCAAGATTTGTCCTCTGCACCCTTCCTTTCGTTCTCGCGGTGTCTGTCAGAGCTCAGAACACTGTTCAAATGAATGGGAGGAGTGAGGCACCCCTAGTTGTGACCATGTGGTTATTGGTGATCAACAGCATTTCCAGCAATACAATGAGAGCCCTAAGCCATAATTCTTCTCCTCAAGGTTGCTTTTGATTTTAGCAACACGAGATAAAACACACCTTCATAAAATGGTTGTGGGACAATGTTGTAGATGTGTGATCTTTTCATACTAATTTTTACTACTTACTTTTGATTTAATATGCATTGTGCTCCTGCATTATAAATTAAATTATCAAGGAGGTTTTAATTTCAACCTTTTAAAACATAAGACCTGTGGTTTTATGGAGTAAAGCAGCAACCTTTTTTTTTATTATTTTTGTACTCGTGAAAAAGTGTGATTGAGTTTGAACCTTAAATCTAAGAATTTACTTATTATTATTATGTGATTGTTGATACTGTTGTTATTATTATTACAAGATGAAAATGTACTCCTATGATATATCTGTCAAATATATTATAGCTTACAAAATTGTGTTGCTTTTTTTTTTTTCCCATTTTGCATCCATGGCAATACAGAGAGTGTTGTCCTCTTTCATGATGGTGGTCATATCATCAAACATTGTACTAAACAGAGCCGCTGCTGCCTCACTGAAGCTCTTACACAGAGAGCGAGACTTTGTTATTGTGCTACATGTAAATTGTTCCTCCTCGTCTGTTCTTTTCAAGGCCGGACAGAATATTAAACTTATTTGGGTAAAATAAAAAGAGGAACATCACATTTTGACAGAAAAAGAAAGCTCAGCCTGAATAGTCCAACATAACATACTCTAAATCCAGATAATAAATACATGAAATTGTGCCATTTATTAAATTTAGTATAAAGGACTTATTATGTTTTCTGATTAATTATAAGATAAATTATACATTTTAAAATGTTTTCCTGTCCCACTGTCTCACTACTGGGAGACAGCAAAGAGAATGAGTTGCCAGAAAATTCAATCGAGGCATACCCAAAAGAGACCGGGGTGTCTTGAAGCCTCAGTACAAACAAGAGCCAATGGGAGAAAAAAAAAAATTAAATTGGGTCATCTTTCTTTCCTGTTGTACTACAATATAGAAAAATAATTGCATTCACTCACCGCAGAAACAATTTATCAGAAGTTAACTAAACTGGTTTTGTAATATTATCAAAGATTTGAAGTTTTCTCACATTTTTTGTTTAAATTCGTGGTTGTATTCAGAAAATGTATTTCTGCTTCTCTTGTCATTGTCCTCCTGGTCGTGTTGCTGAATGATTTCCCTCAACTCACAATGTCAAATCACTTGCACACATCTCTGCCTTATAGGATCCACACAAATTCACTAATGGGTACAGTAGAGGAGGTGGAAATAATGGGCATTAGGTCTGTCTAAAATAGTGGCATTTGATTAGCATTACATTGTATGCTGATTCATGGGGAATAGCTATAGAGTAACGGTGGTGGGGACTTAATTAGAGTGCTTGCAGACTTGGCACATTGCAGTGACAAGCAGTGGAAATGTGTGTAAGATATAGAAACCTTTCTAACCTCTAGTTAAACCTTCTCTTCCGTTCTAACAGTTTGCCCGCTAATTAAGCTCCAGAGTTGGATTGTCTAGTTTTTTTTTTTAAACCATGCACATGCAGTTTTGCTAATTGCAACCATAGAAAATGACAGTATTGCCCAAAATCATAATCTATGGTATTGTCTAACATATGTCAAAAGAAAAGAAGTCTCAGAAATGATCAACTGTAAACATATGGAAAAGTTGCACACTGAAGGTGAGAAACGTGTAAAACTCACTTTAGATTTTTGCCTTTAAAATTAGGGCTCGTAACAGGTATTTGCAGCTTATATACAAATTGGCTGTAGAGGATGTTTTTCTGTAGAATCAGACGTTAAAATGTTCCCTGAAGTCTTATATTTTTTTTAACAGTTACATCTAAAAGCCACGGTGCAAACTGAATATGCTCTAATTTCCGTGACGCTACGGTTAATGTGTTCTGAAGGAATATAACAAGGATACACAGATATAAAGCTTGAGACCTCATTTAACCTAGATGGTGCAAACATTTGGCAGGGCCTGAGTGTACCTGCTCCTAGTTGCGGTTCTGCCAGTAATAGATAGATGGCACTGCATCCAAGGTAGAGCAAAGGGCCAGAGACTTCTCCCTACCATCTTTCAGGGTCTTACTCTCATTATCCATCCGAAAATTAACCTGTCAATTTATCAATCAACACCATCTTGAGTTTTCTGCCTCCTGTTTGGCGACTAGCACTGCAACGACGCCGACGCACAGATAACCAGGAGGTATGTGTTTGTTGGTGTAGTGAATGAGTGCATTATCACTTAAATGACTGCTATGAATCACAATTGCTGCCAGTCGGTTGATAAGAGGCAAATACACAAGCAATTTGATTTTAAAGTATATATCTGTTTATGTATTCTTTTATGTGTCAAGAAAATAAGGTCAGGGCCAGGCGGGCAGTGTTCCCGCTTTGTTGCACGCCGTCCTATACAGTGCAGGGCCAGGTTGTATTGTCAAGGCTGAATTCTCCAGTTTGCCACCATGGCCACCACGCTGAAAAGGAAGGCGTTTAGACGAAATGACGAGCTTGCATTTTGGTCCAAGAATTGTAAATATACACAATTTGTTGCAGCGTAATTCTTTCATACCCACGAAAAAAGACTTGGAGTAATGCAAAGAAATAAAAAAAATTGAAATCTAAACAGAATGGTGTCAATAAAAATGATGACATTATTAAAAGTGTGATAATAAAAATGATGATAAATATAATAATAGCTACCACAAAATTATTGTTCAATTAGTGAATAATTGTAACAGAAGGTGACTATTTTTATGAACAGCAGTATCTTCATAATTATGGCCACTTTGATCTTTTATTTATTTTTTGAAGAGCACTGGGGTTTTTTTTTTTAATATTCTGAATTATCAGTCCAAATGTTATTAGTAATTTACAAAAACATCATTATTTATTTCTGATACTTTCAAGAACTAATGTAGAATTGCAAGTGTAAATATCAGTATTATAGTTTTAAAGTGTTTCAAGGACATTGCACACATTGCCTAATTCTTCTCTATTGACTTTGGAGTTAATGTTACATCTGCTCTTAGAAATATCTAAAAGAGAGGCGGATTGAAATATGTGTTTGCATGCTCAGCATGCTACAGAGTTATAATAAGCACCGGGACATGTCTTTATCTCTAAATGGGTTATAATGTGATAAGCTAAACTAGACCCTCAAAAATCCCTACCAAGTGCAACCACGGGTGGGGGACCTCAATTGCTTCAGTTCATTCTTCTTTTTTTCCCCCCGGTTTTCTCTTCTTCTCTGTTCAGGTTATTAGCCACTACATGACTGGATCACCCAAAAATGGAAGGACGCGAACAGAACCAGATAGGGGTTGTGAATAGCAGGAGGGACTTTTCTTTTTCCAATTGTTGTTATTTGCAAATGGCCTCATTGTGTAGAGGTGTTGGAGAGGAGGGGGCGCTAGTGAGGAAAAATGGCGGAGACTATTTTAAAATGCTGACAAAAAGGCGAGAGAAAAAGGAACACAACATCTGGTAATTTGTTTCAGCAAGCTTAGCCTAATGATGTAAGCAGATTACTTTCCAACAGACTGGGAAAGGGGCATAGGGGCTTTTCTTTCTTTCTCTTTTTTTTTTTTTCTTTTTTGTGCCCCGTATGGGTCTTCCCCATTAAAGATCGAGACAGGAGCCACGGCCGTACGCACGCTTAGTTCATATGGTGACTCTCTATGTATGCTCTTCCGTGCCATTTGATAATTCACGTACTCAAGAAGTGGATTTTGATCAGATCAGTACATTTCTTGGCACACAGTAGGAGCTTGGGGCTTGTTTTGCAGGCTATTTTAACGCCTTAAAAGGGGAAACCTCCCTGACTGTCTGAGGTGGGATGTAAGCCACTCGATGCTGTGGGTGCCCCTGGCCCGATTTGCTCCCTCTCCTCAGAGAGCAGAGATCAGTGGTATGCCCAGATTGAAAGGGAGGGCAGGAACCCGGCGTGATGAAGGACACTGGCTCCCTGTCAATGTGTGGAGGAGACTGGAGGATGAAACACACCATTAAGACCAATTTAGAGTGTTGCTCTAAATTTCAGCAGGACTGATCGATCCTGACAGGAGGGCATCGTACCGCCTGCCAGATCACTTAAACCACTGCCCCTTGTCTCACGTTGCTTAATGTCATGTCATTGGCTATCATTCCCAGTCGAACAGTGAGCTGCTGGATTTCATTTCAATTACTACCTGTAGGATTACCTTTTATTTTTACACATCAGTAATCAATGAGGATTTTGATTATAATGTCATAATGCAATCTCAGTATTGCATTCGGTTCTTTTTTTCCTCTATTCTTAATCCAAAGTGAAATCCTCTGAGACTAGCTGTCCTGTTGGTTTATTGATTTTTTTTTTCCCTTGCTCTGTGAACATTGGACAGAAACTTGAGAACCAAGGTGCAGAAAAGAGACTACACCTTACTCAAGGGTTTAACCGTCAGACAGGTAGTTTACAGGATAATAACAACAACAGATGATAGTACAATTTATTTATAGAGCTCTCTTCTTGTACATAAATGCGGCTCAAACTGCTTCATAGAATAAAGCAAGACAGACATCCCCAAAATCTGTCAAAAATAATGAAATAAAAACAGCTGAACCGGTGCTTGATAACTAAGCAGTCTCAGTAACAAAGGAGGAATAAAGCCTATTAAGATTAATGATAAAACGCAAAACAAATTAGACAACATAAATAAGAAAGTGAGATAAGAATAAATAACCATCTTTATCAGTATTAATTCCTGCACCATTATGTGTGATGCTCATATTGAAGAAAATCTGTCCTGCTGTATATAAATAGCTAGTGTATGTTGTGATATGCAGAGTATACGCTGTGTATTATTATTGCAGTGCTTCTATCTGCCGGGGCTGACATTTTATACGCCATCTATTTATTAGTTGGGATGTTCATTGAGGCAGCTCAGGTTAAGTATCTTGCTCAGTGTCAGTGGAGATATTGAACCTGCAGCCCTCTTGTACCAAGTTCAGTTCCCTAACCACAACCAGTTTGCCCCTTTGAAGGATGAGGTCTCAGGAAGAGTGGTGCTATGTATACCACACAGACAGTGATCTATTCTGTGTCTGATATCATGTTGCTCCATGTCACTGACTGATGTTACCTGCATCCCCCCGTGATGATTAGATCCATGACTGTGCCTACAGTTCCCTTATAAAATCAGTTCCCTTTCTTTTAACCCATGCGACGTGGAGTCCTCCACCGGAGAGAGAAAAAGAGCGAGCGGGTGAAGGAGTGAGGGAGAGCGAATAAGTGAAGTTATTTTAAAGGATGATATTGCTTCATTGTGTGCTGTCATTCCATCCTTGACAAATGTTCCTCATCTGCGTTGGTGACATGCTCCACTGTATAAATGGGTTATGAGCTGGAGTATAAGTTATGTAAGTCGCAATGCTTTGAGACATCTGCTAAGCACATTCACATGTGATGAAACATAATGTAATAAAAATAATGGAGGCAACATAGAAGATTTATCTGACATTATGAGCATCCTTGCTCTGCTTTATTGCAACCTTCCACCTGCGCCCCAACAACACGAGGAAAACGGAGAGCTGCAAAATCAGTGGTCTGCACACTTGGTACCCTGAAATACATTTTTAATTATTTCCTGACTTCCCTCGTGATGCATTTAATGACTAGCGTTTGCAATACTATATAGCAACATGAAATTCTTTCTGTGAGCACTGCAAAGGTTGAAATTTCTTCTGCTTTTAAAAGTAGGATAAATCACTTGGCTTTTTTTTTTTTGATTATTTATGCTGTAAGAAATAGACACATATTTTTACAATCTCAACAAAACTTTACAGTCTTTTAAAGAGACAACTTTTTTAACTTTTCCCTCCTAGCATCTCCAAGTGCCATCATTGTTGGCTCTGCAGTTGCAAAGACAACCTAGCACCTACCAATAACAAAGGACATTCTGCGTTTGTTTCCAAATTTCCATAAAGAAACGATTAACACAACTTTGGAAACAAGAGAGAAGAAAGATACATTTCACTGAAGAGTTAAAGTGAAATTGTCCTAATTTTATATGGAGTAATAACATAGTTTAAGTGTTGCTTCGTGCAAACAGGTTACTAGAATGGAAGAAAACATTGGGAAAAAAAGTTTATTTATTCATCTGATCTATAATGGAGACATGAAAGCAAATAGAAATTCTTTAGTATGTGTTGACAAAAGCGAAATTGGACTGGTGCCATTTTATTTTTATGTTTTTGTAAAATAAAAAACAAGCAACGAAGATGACGATGACATATTTTCAGTCCATCGATTTTCATATGAACAGGATCAATTTACTAACTAAGGTTGACGCAGTTCTGTTGTGCCATAACCCGAGCCGTCTTTTTCCCTGGAGATCTAGCAGACAGTGAATGAGAGGCTTATAGGAAATCAAACTAAACGCCAATGGTGTCATTATTCTTAAGACATTATATTGTGCAGTCAACCTTAGAGTTAAAGCAAAAAACGTGTCTATTGCCAGTTTAATCCATTAAAACAAACTAAAGATAATTAATCAAGTGGGATTTTTGGTACAAATATTCAGATATTGAGCCTGAAATTTGATTTGGCCGACGATGAGGGAAGTGAACTACTAGCCCATTGTACCTTTAATGATTTGTCTGGTGTTTTTCTTCAGGGGCTGTCTGTGCCACCAGCTGAGGCGTTAATACAAATATAGCAGATAATTTGTAAACTAACCTGTTTTTAAGTGGCTTTCTCCAAAAGTGTGACAGGCAGGTGGGGAAACATGGCAGAATTAATTAGATATTTGCTGCTATTGAACCATCCTGAGAATTCAGATTTTCCAGGTATCACAACTTTAAAAACAGCAGATTATAATGTCGATCTATTTTTTTTCTGTCTTTATGTGATTTTTTTCCCCCCCTTATTTTATTTATAATCCACCTCCCTGTCTCTCACAATTGTTTTAAAATTAAGACAACAAGTAATTCTACAAAAAGAACATCTCGTTAAATAATCTCATTAGCTTTCGCTGTTTTCTTTTAAAAAGAAATAGTAGGGCAATTGATAAAGTCTAAGCTCCACCTTCGCCGCCTCTCCATTTTGTAATCACAGGCAGTTTGGCAGCACAACGTAATTAGTTTGCACGCCAGATTTCCCATGAGTCCCAACCCAGCTCAAAGCCAATCCCTTCCTCATCAGCAGCCCAGAGACTAAACACCTACTTTATCTGGTTCCCCCAAGGCTGTCCATCCATGGGGAGTCAGGGTGCCCTCAAAAACATTGCCAATGAGGGCTCCAACGCCTCAGGCTGATATGGGTGAAACTTCAGATGGCAGATGGCACAGGGAAGGGAAAAGACCATATCTTTAAGGTAGAACTGCCAAACAAAAGTGGAACATCATATCCTGGAGCCTTACGTCCCAGGGCTGAGATTAAAGCATGAAAT
The DNA here is from genome assembly GCA_025331565.1 of Holacanthus passer. NCBI lineage: Eukaryota > Metazoa > Chordata > Actinopteri > Pomacanthidae > Holacanthus > Holacanthus passer. The sequence goes on along the minus strand of JAFREQ010000003.1, from coordinate 6,727,116 downwards.
ATATGTTTTTAGAGGAGCCACAAATGTCTTCATTTCAAAAACTGTAAGTGATCAAAGTGTCTGATGTGTGGAGGCATGCTGCAGGGTGTTTTTGTGGTTTCACCAGATGACAATAACCAAGGAAATGTTTCACAGCTTTTTCAAATGTCATCATTGATAAACGGGACTGCCGAAGTTGGGTGTCACAACAACAATCTGTTGTCGACTAAAGTATTCCTATATGTGCTTTATATTATATGTACATCAGGACCACACCACAATCTATACATTTTGAAATCTTTGTGACTCAGTCCCGTATTTGAAAGACAGTCCTTTTTTTCTCTATCTTATCCAGCTCACTGTTTTCACTCTAAGTATTTGCAGACGTGCATGCATCTGAATTACCTCTGCCAGTCAACAGCAAGAAGTGATCGGGCAGTTTTTAATACCACTAGGCCCATCTGGGAGAAGGACCCTTTTCATTCGACATACTTGGCTGCTTGTCGCCTCACCATAATGGGCACGTTGAACGAGCTCTGAAGCAATAGCCAATTAAATGCCTTGAAGGGGATGCCTCGAGGCCCTGCATGAAAGGCTTCAGGTGTGAAATGCTTGTTTTTCAAGAGTGCTGCAAATGTTGGCTGCTTTCAAGTTTGCTATTGCCCTGCTGGCTTCCCCTTCCAGCCCACCCCAACAGCCCTTCTCATGTGGAGGAGGGTAGAGGGTAGAGGTGATGGGCAAGAGAAGACCACTTAAGTACAATTTTCTATTCAGTGTTCCAAACCTGTGCACTCTCATGTTTTTCACCGCTGCCTCGTAACAGCGAACAGAGTTTCAGATGATGCAGACAATAGCTTTTTAGCGCACAATGGAGAGAAGAGGAGAAGCTGAAGGGCAGACAGGGGGAAATATGGATGAGACAGAAAGTCTGTGCGTGAATCCAAACCAGAGGCTGCGGTGGTTGGGTGATGGCGGGGGTTGGCTGGGAGGGGGCTTAAAAGGAGATGGATTGTTTGCTAATTGTGGTCATTTCTGACCAGAACATGACAGGTTCAATGACTACTTTAATGCGTTATTGAATACAACAGAAACTTGAAATGCAATTGTGAGAGAAGCTTCTGTTTTAGAAATTTGTTTTCAGCCCCTCCACGGGAGGGAAGAATGTTCATTCATAGTTCAAGTGTAAGAATAGGCTGCCTTGTCTCTGTGAAATAAATGGCTGTTAGCAGCAACATTTATATCTGAAGTGTTACATCCAGCCTGGATTGAAGTATTTATCCAAACTGCTATATTTCTGCACTTAATTCTTACAACATGGAACTTGAGAAACAGTCTTAGATCATTGAGGAGTAACATTAAAAGATGCCTGCGGGGACTAAGAGGGAATAAATCCAGGGGATATTAATCTTATTAGGATCATACATCACGGCGGTGTCAGGTGAGGAGACAAATGAATGGGCGCCTGTTTATCTGAGCTAAGCTATGTGGTTTACCTAGCCATCGCTCAGGGCACATATTGCCACTAATAAATTGGTTAAGTCTGAGCAGAGTGATTGTAATGAAGTTAAGGGACTGGCTTGTCTGAGCTCTTGCCACTACAGCCAGCCATTCTCGCATCCCCCTTTTTATCTGTCCAGATTGGGAGAGCCCCTTTCGATAAGATGAAGAGAGGAGAAATCAAAATAAATGGAGTCCATTAAAAGCAGCAATGCATCAACTGCTTGATAAAGTGATTAATAAACAGGCTGGGATTGTGATTGATTAAAGCATTTAATCAAACTGTTAAAAAGCACTATTGGCAATGGTGCATAAATGCCCTGCATGGTTTAAATGTATAAAACACTGCATAACCATTGTTTCTCCTCTGTACAATTACAAACCTATGCTGATCTGAAACATTTAAAATCATTTCTTTTTTGGTTAAAAAAAAAAAAAAAAAATAGCAGTGCCCTCACTTTTTTACGCAATTAATCGCAAGCGTGCCCTGATATGTAGACATTGTGCCTCTCTCAAATCTTGGCACAATTTTTTTTCCCATTTAAACAAAAGAGCAGTGATTGACTTAAGTGGTAACATGTACTCATTAAAGAGGTTTTAAATATGCCAGGATACACTTACATTAGACTTCCAAACACTTAGTAATCAATGACTAAAATCACTTGCAAATTCTAAGGTGGCGGATGAGTGGGCAGTGACAGGCTGGTAACAACGTCCGCGAGACTTAAATGTCATTCAAATTCACTAATGCAAAGGGAAATACATAGAGCAGATTGACACGTCAAGCTTGGTAAAGTTCAACCTTGATGTATAGCACATTAAGATAGGAAATTACAGATGTTGTAATTATCAGCAATGAGTGACCTCATATGCTAAAGGGTGCTGGGTGAAAGTACTTGTACTTTGCTTTTAAGATGTGTAGCACAAGAAAAGATTGGCATGTATCTGCAAATGGCATGCTTTTAATGAAATGAATGGGGCAAATTGGGAGAAAGTAATGTTAGGAATAATTTCCACAGTCGAGAAATTTTTGACGTTCGTTCGCCTCCATGAGCCGCTGAGTTGGGAATAGGGTGCGTTCATTCGACTGGTTATTTTCATAGTTGGTGTATAATCAGTTCACATTTACTGCATAAACGTACGTGAATGCAGTGTTTCTGACCAGAGTATTCGTTCTACTTTGAAAATGAGAAAGCACAAATAAGCCAAACTATTATATGACAATTTGCTTATTTATAGGCCTTAAACCTTCGTGTACTATGTCTCATCTTTGAGGCTTGTCTGAGTGTTTTCAGTAATAGCCTGCAAGTATACCAGTGGCATGAAAGATGTGAAATACAGGAGCTGGCTACAGGAGTATATGTATTGTAGTGGATGGCCTAGAGGCTAAAGAGCTGGCGGAAATCGTGCACACAAATTCATCACTTGTCATTGTACCAAAAGAAATCAAGCAAAAAGAAACTACAGTGGTAAGAAAGTAACTAAGTACATCTACTCAAGTATTGTACATAAGTAAATTTTGAGGTACCTCTTGGGGTTTACTTTAATTTTACCATTTTTTTTTACTATTGTATACTTTTACTCCACTACATTTCAGAGAGAAACATTTTAATTTGACTTTTTACTCCTGCATTCACTCACAGCGGTAGTTACTAGTTACTTTACAGATTAAGATTTTAATTGCAAAATATAAATTGAATTTATAAATATGATGTTTGCTTTACCTTAAACTACCCAACTGTGGTGTCAAGTATTTAAAATTGTCTCTACCTCAACCAGCTGTAGCATTAAACAAGTATCCGTCAGGAATAATAATCCAATTGTTAAATATTTCAGGATGTAGTAATATGAGCACTTTTATTTTTGGCACCTTAAGTTTGTTTTTTTGAACATTTTGATTGCAGAGCATTTACAGTGGGGTATTGCTACTTGACAAGAGGAACTCCATCACTGAGTACCCCTACATCAATTTGCCTCCTTCTGTGTTGTGCTATACCAGCCAACAATTTCACTGAAGCAAGGAAAGTGCCTGCAGTGTACCCACAATGCAATGTTTTGTTAAAATGATTTGTATATGTTTCTTTATCCTTTGTCTTGAAAAGGCAAGATGCATCAGTAATAGACTTTAATTTGTGTTTTTAGGGTAATAATCATTTGACACTCAGTTGAAATGACCAGATACAGTGCGTGCTATTTAATCTGAAGTCTCCCACATATGAATAGAAGTCAAATGAATGACACATGAATGACTTGTTAATTATGCAAATGGAGTGCTGCAGGAACCTGGTAAGTTGCGGGAACTCTGTCATCTAAAAGGGTATGGTGAGTGTGATAATGTAGCGGCTTGGCATGGCTCTCTTGATGTAATGACAGGTCAATTTGACTGGCTTTATGCTTTGCACCCTGGTTCTTTTCTCTGGCTCTGGTGTGGCTGCCCGGACGCCTCCCCCAGCCCCCTTTCTCGTGTCCCTTGGACTTTGATTTCTCCTTTGTTCCATTGGCTCCTCTACTGACACTTCCCAAGAATAAGAGATGCCACACAACCATGACCCTTTCACACCACACTGATGACCTCTGTCTCCTCCATGCATGACCTCTCACCTAGAAGCTGACAGCTTGATTAATTGAAGAATGTTATGATTTATGAGTATCTCCTCAGCATGATTAACAAGGCAACAGGTGGCTCGACCAAACAGCTAGCAAGAACATTTCTTAGAGAGGAGAAAACAATGGAGGATTATATTTAGAAGCCATGTTTTGTCCAACAGTGACTGTCAACTTGGTTAAGCCATATATCATTTTGACTTTTTTGTCCACTGCTGCAGTTCGGATATCTTCACAGAAAGGTTTCTTTTGTGTCCAATGTGTCAGCCCAGTCAGACGCACAGGAAGATGTCAAACCCCAACGATGTGGTTAAGTAAAAAGCTTATCCAGTGCTCTGATTATCAACTCACCACAAGTTCTGCTTTGGCCTATGAAGGGCCTGAAAATCCAGCAACAGAAAGTAGATTTGTTCATATTTCAAGCTGATGCCTGCACTGTATCTATGAATGGCTCTTACTGCACGCGATTACTGATGACAGTGTGTTAATGCTTGACTCTGCACAGCAACGAGTGTCATTTAGAGAGCAGCATGTAAGAGGAAACGGTGTCAGCGGTGACACAGGGCCACGTCCAATTGTCTACCCAAAGCTTTGCGAGTTAACTCACCTGACAGCTTCCCAGATAAGTCTGTCTTGTAGTCGAGACACTTAACTGCGTAATGGAAGTTGGTGGTCCAACTCAGGTGACAAGGGGATGGGGGTGTTGAAGAGGTCATATGAGACCTTCTCATCGACTAAGTCAGTCACAGAGGAGGACTATAGAGTGGGATAGCAGTCTCTTGACACAGTGTCACCGGCAGACTGTCCAGCTGAGCGAAAGCGCATGGTAAGATGTGGCCTTTTCTTTTGACATGGATTTGTTCTGACCTTAGCTTCAGGCTGTGACAACTGATGGATGATTGATGGTGCTGTTTCAGCAGTGTCAGTAGAAAAGCCAGGCATCTCGGAGAAAGCGTTGCTTTGACCCGCAGCGACCTGGCTCTAACTTGTGTCGGACAACAAAAGATAGTCAACTACAGTTTGTGGCTGTCATCGCTCGCTTGCCTGATTATTGTGCAAAAGGTGTTTGTTTTTTTCCTCATTAGCGATATCAAAGCAAACTGAAACAGCGGGTGTTTTACATTTCAAAATCCAGTGTATTCTTTGCAGGCTTGTAAGACTTTAAAATCATCCATGTTGCCATTCAGCTCACCATCTAACACACGTAATGCGAAAAGACAACACCTGCACCATGTGAAGCTGCAGCGACTGAGAGGCGCTGGGTAAAGAAATGTCGGGGCGATGTGTTTACAAAGAATTGCCGTCAATGAAAAATTAATTATCTGAGAGTCAGCAAAGGTTAATTTTGGTCAGAAACCTTTCGATCTGGAGGAGCTGACCCCGGCGGTGCTGGTCGCCGCACTTGTGCCTAGCCGAGGTGACACATTCACTGACCTGTGACATGGGCAGTGACAGCAGAGTAAACTGAGCTGCACTCCCCTGCCTCTCGTGCCTGGAGAGCTTTGAGGGCTCCCAGCTGAGAGGAGCAGGTTAAAGCACAGCGCTGCCTCCCGTGTCACCCGCCCCGGCCCGTGATCAGTGGCTCCGTCCTCGACAAACACTCCCCGGTCCCGCCACCCACCTCTGTTGTCTCCTAGAGACAGTGCTGCCCACCGCTGGTTGCCCCATATGTTTGGGCTGCACACAAGGTGGTTTCTCGGATACTGTGGTTGCTAATTATAAATTTAATTTGCATTTTAATTAGAATGGTGGAAAATTAAAGCCTGCCAGCTGGAGAATTTCAAAACGCTTTCCCTCCCTCCTTTTTCTCTCTCCCTCTTCTCTCTTCTAGTTCAGGCTGAGCATGAGTCTGTCCTGTATTCATTTGTATGAACACCAGCGCCGTCTCAGTGCGGGACAGTCTGAGTTGTTCCTTATACATAGTACTGTTTGCTAAGTTTCTATATGTGTGGTGAAAACTGACGTGTTCACCAACCACATCTTTACTAATGAAATAATTTATGGCTCATTTGACGCCTCACATAATGTGGTTAAGCTCATAAACCTCATTGGTATTTTATGGGAATTCAAATAAGTTATTGACTGTCTTCTTCGTTGGTAGTTTGATTACTAAAACAAGGTCCAAATCCCTGTCATGGTGCTCAATTGACGTACTTTACACACGCCGGGAAGTAAGTGATCTGCATGTGTGGGCTGGTAATATCATTCAGTTTTGGTTATTATTTTCCAATCTCCATAATTCGTCCCGTTCCCCATGTTGTTCCCCCATGGTCATTCTCATTCCCTCTCTCACCTCCCACGGGCGTCCTTGCTCAATAATTGTCATTAATTGATTGACAGCTCTGATAGACCCAACTAACCCCAGTTCTGCTCTCATGTCTATGTTTTAAATGAGAGCTTGTACATCCAGTGACCTTGTCTGCCCATCAGCTGTCAGCGAATGTGAAGCCAATCCAGAGAACGTCCCACCTTAGCAAAGTCGCCCGTCCTAAATGATTGTAATTGGTTTGCGAATCCGTCTTGTGTTGCGCTGTGTTGTGCATGGTAAAAGCCGGTTAAAGTTTTTGTTTAAACTCTTTGTGCTGAATATATATCTGTAAGCGTGCATTTGTCATTATAATCCAAGTTACGGCTCTCGCTTTTAATCTAATTTCTATCGCGCATTTGACCAGTTTGTGTTTGAGGAAATGTTCCCCAAGACTGTGCTGTTAAATTGATGAATCCTGGAAACCCATCACAGCAGGGCGTCCTCTCATCCTGTAATTTCTCTAAATTCATGTCAAATTATGTAAATAAGAATGTCGGTACTTTCTACTGAGAGAAAAAAAAAAAAAATCAAGCCCTGTTTTCTTTTACAGTAATCCAAAAAATAGCAACCTCTTTAGTCAGGTGTGTTATTAACACATTCCTGTTTATTTCGATTAATGATTTTTCTTGCGGTATTTGGCTTTAAAAATAAAAGAGCTAAACATTTAAGTTCTAGCTCCACCTTTTTTTGCGACAGCTGAGTCACTGTTAATATACGCTGTTTATTTTTTCTTTTCTCTACAATTATCCATGCACGTACTGTGTCCCAGGCACATGTAATGTCTGACATTCTTCCAGGTTGTTTTGGTTTGGGAGGCTGCCAGCCCCAGTTTTGCACCTCTTTGCAGGCCCAGTTTGATGTGGTGTGAATAACATTCAGACATACACACACGCCCTCATTAGCATTCATTCAGGGAAGCAATGCAGGACACCCTCTCTGCTCTGAGGGTGGCATTTGGCAAGGGCCAAATACACCTGGCAAAAACTCTCCATCTTTCTCCAGCCCATCATGTTCATCGCATTTACTTTTCCATCATGCACACAAAAACAGTCTTTGTTTCATCCAAAACATCTTTTCTAGAAGCTGATTACTTGACACAGAGAGAGCACATTTATTCATATTATACTCTAGTAAGCAACAATAGCATCTTAATGCTGTCAAATTGCATCTAAACACTATAGACAATACATTTCATATTAAAGTCTTTGATGTGATGCAGTGGGGAAAATCTCTGTAAAGCAGCGATTAGGCTTCTGATTAAATTAAAAAAAAATGAAAGCACAAGAGAACAGTCCATTCAGTGACCCTCAGAAGTCTGGCATGCAGCAGCTTCTCCCTCTAAGGCATGGATCCATCAGCCTTAGTCTGGAGCAACAGTGGCTATGTGAAAAAGGCTTGGCAGGAGCGAGGCACGCATTCTCCAGATCTGAATCTGTGGACTGCTGTGTCTGTTACTCTGTATAACAATCCCTCTCTCTCGGCATGTAAGACATATCCATTCTGCTACTTGATCTTTAACATTGTTGTTTCCACCTTTATTTCTTCAGCTGAGTTTTTACAGGAACGCCCTGATCACATTCACACAACCACAGAACAGTTGGGGTTAAGGACTTTGCTCAAGGGCACCTCAGTGGTGGTTTCACTTTCCCCCATCCAGATTTATGCTGCCGGTCCGGGGGATTGAACCAACGACCTAACATAAGGTCTTCAAAAGCGCTTCCAGTGTTTTGCAGCAGTAGCAACTCAGGGTAGCTCTCGTACTAAAGTTTTAGTAAAGTTAGCCACAAATTGAAGGCCCACCTTTTTTTTTCATTTTATTTTTCTAGTGAATAATATTCCTTTAGCTGGAAAAAAAAAAAAAGTCTTAGCAGCTGGCTATTGAAGACCCCTTTTAGGTTTATCTTTGTCAATTGTCAAATATTTGAGTGTATGAAGTGGTGTGATGAGGTGCAGAGACAGATATTTGAAGGGATTTTAACTCATTTGAGCAATTACATGCTTAACTGGCCCAAGATAATCTGTCATCCAAAGCTTCTGTCTCGGGCTCTCCCTCTCTTTTCCGATCCTCCACTCTCTCATACCCTCCTACGTGGCACAAGAGAAGCTCAGAATAGTGGGATTTAGAGCACAAAAGCTTACCCTGAATGGAATGAAGGCCTCGGAGAAATTAATTGCTTCTAACAAACAGCATGACTGCTAGCATGTTTTGTGTCCCATTCTTATCAGCCTCCAGAGGTAGAGGGGTGGGCGACAGGTCTGGAAAGGGTGAACCTACAAACGAGGGAAGCAGGCTATAGGAATGTGCGCTTATATTATTTTAATGTTATTCAAGGATAAATATCAGCCAAGGCTTTATGCAGTGTATTTGTATAGGTATGTGTCGTGTAGAGCATGTAATGTTTTTGCATCTGAAAGGAGCATTAAATAAGCAATGCACGTGATCAGTACAAATTATTGACGTTAGAGAGTTAAAGGGATAGTTTGGGGGTTTTTTTTTGAAGTGGGATTGTATGAGGTGCTTATCCATAGTCAGTGTATTAACTACAGTAGATGGCGGTCGACACGCCCCAGTTTGGTGAAGCAGTAGGAGGAGTACTGGTGTAAGAAGCTAAGCAACGTCCTGCTGTGGATGGGGGCAGCAGCAAAACGCCATTAGCCACCTAAAAAAGGCCCATCTAAAAATAGTCAGTATTAAGTTTAAGTGGACACTATATTTAGAAGGAAGCCATTATATTGCTTTCTCTATTAATACATCAGTACTACTGCTGCTTCCCATAACTGGGGGCATGTTGACCACCATCTACTGTGGGCAATACACTGACTGTGGATCAAACAACCCCACTTCAGAAAAACCCAAACTATCCCTTTAAATGAGTTCATGCTGCTAAATATGAAGTCAATTTAAATGATGAAAATAAAGGCCTGTCCTGGGCTATGTGTTGTTTTATGGACAAGATATACTGACCAGACTGCTTGATTTTCTCTTTGCTTAGCAAGATTAAAACTTTCATTTTGTTCAGTGCTACACAGCAAAAACTTCCTTTGATCAGAAAAAAAGAATATTTGTGTGCATTAATATCATTTTCTTCTCATATTTTAAGCTGTCTATCTAAATATCCAATTTCAAAATAGATATAAACAGCCTGTAAATTGTGCATTTCCCCATTGATTGAAAAAAAAATATCTTAAGCAATTAATTAACTGTATAGACTTGGAGAGCATTCAGGGAAGCATTAGCTAAGGCAGTTATTGGATTTACTTTTGTGAGGGTGTGTGGCATATTTGCCCCAGTTCTGTTCTCTGCTTGCTCCCTCTCCCACATGTCACCATTCTGTCTACCACCACCAGCGTGGCATCTATCATCCACCACAGACGCCGCGGCACCCCACAAAAGGAGGCTGGAGCATGCACAAAGACATTTGCATTTTTGCATCTCATTATGGTTATAATTGCATGCCAGTGTAAGCAGCTCGCTCTCCATTATCTCGCGTAATTTTATCAGTGACGTTTGAAACGTGTGTTTAAATGTCAATTATTGACTACAAAAAAGGAGTGACCTTCTTGGAGTCATCTCTCTCTCTCTCTCTCTCTCTCTCTCTCTCTCTCTCTCCATCCCCAGCTCAGTCTTCCTCTCTCTCTCTGTCCATGGTCTTATCTATTCCTTATGACTTTTTTGAGTCCTCTCACTGTTATGCCGGCTATATGTTGAATAACGTGCCTTATCACATTTTATGACAACAGTCAGTTGACATGCATGTTGTTAATAATGTTAATATACTCACTGTCAACAGCTTTTCTTACTATCTCATTAAAACAACCACTATAATAAAGAAGTCGTCCAAAACTAGTGACACAACACAACACACCATCAGTGATAAGTGATGAACTTAGCTTCACTTCTGTTTGATATATATGGGCATATTTTAGTAATATAGTGGATACTGCTGTCAAAGACACCCCTGTCATAATTAAATAAAGGTGTTCAATTAAAGTGATGGCTTAATAGACCTAATTTTGAATAACATTTGTGTTGTTTCTAATATTTAGCATTATGAATTTGTTGTCATCTTTGCCATTGAGGAAATTCACATGGATTTTCTACACATCATTTTAAAATATATTCCAAGTGACACATTGTGTGGTGCTGAATCTTAGTAATCTCAATATCACTCACAGTCATTTCATTCATATCTTTTTATAACTAGAAAACTTGTTATAATGACACATTTCTTTTCATTATTATAGCAAAAAAAAATGTACAAGCAGTGCTGCCTCACACAACAAGATGACAGAAATTGATGAGTGATAACTTTTTAAAGACCTGATGGGGAAAAAAGTGATTTTATTTCCGGTTAAGTGACAGAAAAGAGCCTGTCATTTTCATACAGACTATATAATGTACATTATCCCCTCTGCAGCTCTTCTGAGAGGAGGATTCCTTTTCTATTAGAGCCTTTTTGGTTGTGATATTGAGGATGTTGCTTTATTACTCATTGGACAGGATGTTCTGTCATCTGTATAACCTTCAGCCATCAGAGTAATTTCTGAAATCCTGTTCTTTTAACGATGGATAATGTCTCACAAAAATGCATCGTATTATATTGAGAAGACGTACTTGTTAAAGTCAGCCACCCTTCTTGCTTTGATGACATATAAACTTTCTACTTATAATGAGAGAACTTTTTCCCTCATAACGAGATGCTGTGAAAGTTTGGGGAGGGTGAAAGTTTTTTCTCAGTGTGGAAACTCCTTTAGAGAAACTATATACACTACAGCTTAGTGACAAGGAAGAGAATTTCATATATTAATGAAGAATAAAATCCTTTATTCTTTGGTTTAAAAGATGTTGTTTTCCTTGCATAGATAATGTTATGAGAAACGCTGTTTTCCAAACTTCACTTCCATCTGAAATGTGGTAAATATATTTTCTTCAGAAGCTTTTGAAGAACGTAATTGATTTTGTTTATTTTCTTCTGTGTGGAACCTCCTTTAATATCCTCATTATATGAAGGATCAGCCTTTGTTATTCACCTGAAAAATGAATAATAAATGAATAGAGGATCAACACTCTTCATTACTTATGAATTCTTATTTGAGTCATAATTGATGAATGGAGACGTTGCATATATTCTCTGTGTGAGAGGATATTTTATTTATTGTAACATGGTATTGTTAATGCGGTGCAGTATAATAAATGAAAAAGCTTTATGGGCTGCATAGTGCTGCAGCAGAATGAGCAGACATGTAATGAACTGACAACCAGAGGAACCACAATCTTTAAGAGTTTATCAAACTACTTGCACCTTCTAATTAAAGGAAGCACAACCCACCAGGATACATTTACATTTGATTTGATCTGGAGCAGAAAATCTCCCTATTAGCATCCTCCTCCCCATGAATATGACAGTAATTGCAGTCTCACTCTGTTCCTGTTGTCCTTCTCTAGTTGAACACATTTAGCAAATTTACCTCGTACTGTAGGTTATTATTGTGCCATACAGTCTGGGGAATCAAATAAATCACTTAGGTTATCTTATTAATTAAGTCAAAATAAATGTGCTAGAGCCAATTTATTCCTCTCCAAATACCATGGGATCTCCCACTGCAACTAATGGCATAGTCTGACATTTCATAGTCTTAACAAATAACCTGAAGTAATTCATTTAGATTTTTCCAATTAGAGATCATTTCTTGCGGCTGTAACATTGTATATATACATATGAATTTGCATTGCAAGCAGAGCGCAAATGGCGTTAGACCTTTTGTTGTGTTTCCTTTTGAAATCCTACCAGCAGTCTTAATTACGAGGCTATTTAAAATAATCTTGCCTTACATTTAAAATATTTTTTCTTATAACTGCAAGCAGAAAAAACAGCTTATTTTATAGCAAGCTGAAGAGTTATACATAGTTTCACAGCATTATTTGGAGAGGGTTTGTCACTTTCATCACTGATAAACACATTAGTAATTTAGTAAGTGTTCTCCCAGCAACAGCCCAAAGCAGCCTCAGACCCACTGTATAACCCAGGCATATGACAGTGCTGAACCTCTGTGCCCCTGCCCTCACCCGCCCCTCAGGCCCTCAGTGGAATAACACTTGATCCATAGCTCTTGAGTCTCAGTCCACGCCTCCCTTTTATGGCCCGTGGGCATGTGAAGACCCCGAGCCAGCCGTGCTTATCTGACCCTAACCTTGGCGTATGGTGACCTTGACCTGCACCTCACCCCTTCCTCATCCTCAGGGCTACATCTGTTCCTTTCCCTAGGACACCCAAGTAGTTAGTGATATTGAAACATCACCTTGGGGCTCCATTTGTTTTCTCTGGAGAGGTCAGTGAGGGGTTGTCATTAGGACTGAACTTGATCCTCCGCTTCCACATAAATTGGTTCGTCCATGCAAGGAGCGAGCGCACTGTAAATAATGAGCGTGTAATGCTGAACATGAAACAGAATCTCAACACCGTCACTTTATACTTTTCCTTTTTTGTATTATATAGATCCGTCGGTTCCCAGTCAAATGTGGTACCAGAGTACAACTACAATAGCACAAACACATGTAGAGCAGAATTGTAGCTCCTGAAACAAAAGAAGCCTCCATTTGATCTCGCCCAACCTTTTTTTTTTGATAGTTCAAGCTGTCAAAAAAATCCCCAAACACATGCACAACAGCTTTTCTCATCACGTAATTGTAGCCGCTTGAAACGTAAGTCACCTGAAATAAAGCATACGTTGTGTCAGCCTCACAATTGTTTTGGGTGCTGTCATTTCAACTCATTGGTTTGTCCCAGGATGATATCTTGATTGTGATGCCCTTTATTATTGTGCTTAGTGTTTCAGCAGTTCTGTGAATTGGCTGACCTTTTTGCGATTCTTCCCTTTATTCTCTCCAGCAGAAACAAGCGTCCTTGCCACACGGCCGTACCGCGGAAGACAGAGTTGATATTAATATTAATGAACATACACTGACAATGTCACGTTTTAATGGATAATAAATTAAAGGATTCTCATTGATAGTTAACTACGTGTGAGCAATAAACATCACCCAAGACGGGATGCCGTCTTTGTTAGCAGTGCTGTTTTAATAAATCATAAGAGGGGCTGGAAATGGTTTATTCTTTCCTGTCGTGCAGATCAAATTCATGCCAGACACCGTGAAGATGTGTTTGGGAAATTAAAGGGAAGAAAGAAGGCCTCAGAGCGGTATCGTGTTCGCTAACTTTGCCATCTCTATCAGTCTCATGGTATCATATCACGCAGGAGTCAAGGGGGAGGCTAAAGGTTACAACTCTGAAACATAGCATTGATCCTAACACCTGACAGCATCTCTCTCTGGTTCTCACTGTCTCTTTTGTCATTACAACACACGTCATTTGCTGCTTTTGTTATTGCTCTTTTCATGGTCATATACAGTAAAACAAACCGCAAAACCAAGACATAATAACAATAATAACACTATTGTTACCTAGATGCATCGTATATCCACGGTGTTATCAAAGACAGTCGTTTAGGAAAAATGATTCTCTTTTCTTATTCTCTCTATTTCTATTCTGGCCCAGACACGAGGCTGAAACCAAAGGTGTTGTCGAGCCCAATGTGCTCTGCATATCATAAATCAGACCTAACTGACATTTTTTTAAAGAGAATGAATATCCACCCACTCTCTGTGGAAGGGCCATGGTATTTGTATGGTCAATGTGACCTTTCTCCATACCTTCTCAGATTAGGTGTACGACATAGAAAATTGCGCTCTTGCTGCAGTCCATAAATCATACCGGGCCATTTTTTTCTTTAAAGAGGTATGTAAATACCAGTGTACTAGCTAGGTAAACAACACTAACCCTGATACAAATGGCTCGAAAATTGAAGAAAAGCACCTTATTTTTCAGCTGAAATTGCTTTTGAAACCCAGTTCTGGCACATGGGATGAAGGAGCCATGAAATGATTTGTGCTGGGGGAATAGAAATGGGTTGATGATAACCACACTCGACACAGTTCCTGTGCTGGGGAGTTCTAGCAATGATCAAAGATATCATTGTTGCGCATTATTTCCCCCCATGCAGACCCCAAATGAATCTGTATCTGAAGTGACATCCACCCCCATGCACTCAGAGCATATTTCGTTTTAGGGGACAAAGGCCCTCCACCACAGTATAGCGAGGGCCGAGCTTAACCAGTCAGTCCTGCTCCTGCCGTACAAGCCTTCAGAGACCGACTATTGCACGTTGAATAACACAGTGAAAATATTCAGTGTGATTCCTTTGCAGTATGATTTGTTTTAATATGAATTATTACACTATTGCATGATGCACAAACCAGAGAGAGATCTTGTTTCTAAAAAAGATAGAAGCTGAAGTTTTCCAAGTCGGGGAAGAAATTTCTAAATTATAGTCTCTGTCAGAATAACAGGATACAGTTTTGTTCAGCTACTGGAATTGAAGAGAAATCCTGTGCCGAAGAAAGAGGCTTTGCTGTAATCTACAACAACAAATGCATTTACAGTAGCAATCAGAGTCGACCAATGGACATAGTATACAACAGAAATGTTACATGATTGGGATTTATTTGCAACACTGCTGTGCGATTTAAAAAAAAAAATGGGTCCCATTGGTTGTAGAATGTATACAGTAGATTTGCAGAAAATGTCTCTTCCCAGTCCTTATCCATGTGGAACTTTTCTTACTATCAAGTGTAGACAAAAGGGTATTAATCTGGTCAGCATCTTCATCAGGCCTCATGAGCCAGACTGCGTCTTTGGCTCCACTGTGACTGCCTTAAAAACCCCAAAACATGCTCAATGCAGAATGCCGTGTTACTTGTGACAATATAGTTACCACTTCTTCTTCTAAGTATCCTTCTATGGGCTTTTTTGGCAACTCATCAACACCTGCAATCCTGCACAGTGAGTCTCAAGGAGAGCTGCAGGGCACAACCCATGACAGCCAAAGGGACAGCTAATTCCCAACATCTGGTACAAGCCGGTGCTGTCCGTAGTTATCACCATGATCGTAGTATCGCTGCGGTGGACGCTGCTTGGCAGCTTGTGGCATCAGACTGTTGAAGAATCACCCCCATCGTGTTCTAAGCAGAATGGGCGGAGAGCAAACTGTTTCATTTCAGCACGGTGGACCATTGATGCCTGCAGTAGATCCCCTGTTATCTAATCAAACAGCACTGGTCAGTTATGATGCCAACTCCTAAATCCACAGCCGTCTGTAAAGCCGTGGGGGGAGATTAACCGCTACAGCGCCAATGTCCTACATTCAAAGACTTCCTCTTAAGATCTCTTTTCCTGGAAAGTACAGTTATCCATACAAGCAAACACAGACAGACATACACAGACATACAGCCTAAAGTAAGAGTCCTTCATGCTGTAATGGGGCTATCACAAAGACCACACAGCTTGCATTTTGGAAGAAGACTTGATGCTTTCTAAACCCTCTTTGTCTGAGACCACTAGAATATCTCAAAGAGGCTTGAGCCTCTGCCATCGTAGCGCATTGGAGAATGTGTTGTTTTGCCATGTAGGTGCCGCCTTGTGTCTAAGATCCCACATAAGTAGGAGAGAATAAGAACTCACAAAGAAAGGTGGCCCGAGACATTTATCCTTTTCTGTCTTACGGTCTGCAGGAGCCCTAATAAGAGCACGCTTTCTGCAGTTACCCAGCTATGTGGGCGCGCTTCATTATAACCCAAGAAGCAGAAGCTCTCGCATAGCAAGCAAAGCGCTCTGGGCACTTTTTTAATATTTATATCACAGTCTGGTGTGGCAGTAATGATATTAGGGAGCTGACGAAATTCTCCACCCAGCTGGACATGTTAATTGAGAAGGCACGATTTAAAGGCAAAGTTCACATTTGTGCAGATGGTGGGACAATGCAAGATGGCAGACCTAGGTCAGTGTCATTTCCAAGCTATACCTTAATGGCAGCATTTTTTCTCTCTCTCTCTGTCCTTTTTTTCCTCAAGTTTGACACATTCTAGTCCCCGAGGTCCGTAGCAGTCTTTGGGGCTGGTCCCTGTACCTTAGTGCCCTTGACGGAGGACTATATTTTATAGTTGACATAATCGCAAAATTCTCAGTCCCACCTCCACTTTCAGGTTGAGTGTGTGCATTTGTGTGATATGAATATGTGACTGTGTGGAGCTGTTGGTCAAATAGGAAAAAATAGGATAGAAATTAAATGGTAATGATTTAAATGAAAGATTTTTTTTTATGTGTTTCTCTTCTTTTTTCTTTTTCAAATGCACAAATGATGTATCAAAGTGGCCATCTTACCTTGATATTAATGAGCTTTGAGGGTGAAATACATGAATGAAAAATTAGTTGGATTCAGCTGCTCATTTGTTATCAAAAACTGGTACCCGCTGTAGGTTACCACACTGGCTATCTGTGCCCGGGAGAACTGTACCTGAATGTCATGGCACATTGTACAAATATCACATGAAAAAGGACATAATTTCACCGGAGCCGACTGCTGCAGGGCCGAAGTTTATCTTCTACAAATACTTGTCCCCTCACTCGGGGACCTGTCCTTATAAATTATATGCTGCATTTGTGTGGTGACAATGTGGCCATAAATCAATAGTATTTGTATGATTTCAAATAATAATGTTGGATTTAAAATAGATTAACAAGGCTAATTAAATTACAAAGTTATATTACACCAGTGTAAAGAGTGAAATGATTACACTGCTTGCAGGCGTCAGTGAAAGTCATACTGCTGGGAAGCCTAACAGATGGGTTTGTCCTTAGCGAGATGGATACTGTCGCAGCACACATCTACATCAAATTAGAGTACCCAGAGCGAGTCCTCCCCCCACTCTGACCATACACCGGAAAGCAGGTGTCTGCTTAATAATTTGGTCAAAGATCAGTGAGTTAAAGGTTGAGGCCAGGGGCAGAGAGGGCCGGGGTCATCCTGGTGGTAGGGAGGTGGTGAGACATGATCTCCTCAAGTCTGGAACAGCCAAACCCCAAGGTCATCCATTAGTGCTCTGGCCCATTGGTGCTGGAAGACCCACAATAAATTTACTGTGCACCCTTAACCCTTTTAATACTCACCATGACCCAGATGAGGAGATCAGCTCCCTTAGGGAGGGGCACATTACATTATTAGCACTGTGCATCCATTGACAGCTATTATATTCTAACAGTGTATTATGGGTGACTTCATACTGTAAATACTTCAACACAGATCCTGGACAACAATGTGCATTATAACCATTCTTTTAACAATTTTGTTTCATTTTGACTTCAGTATGTTTTAATCAATGAAATTGCCTGAATGAGTCTGAGTTGTGTTAATAATACTGTGGGTGAGATTGCATCTTTAATTTAAATTACTGCAAGATATTTTAATATCTAGAATCCCTCCCCTGGCCATCTGTGATCAGTTTCAAACATGCAGATGATAGTGTCAGCGTCTGGCCAAATTTTCAGAGAACATCTGAGTTATGACTGATCATTATCTGGTCTTTCAAACAATGAATAACTTATCTACCTTTAATGCAATACATTGTTCTATTCTTACAAGAAAAGGTGAGGCTGCACGGAAGAAGGAGAGCGAAATGTCAACAGTGTCAACCACTCCCTTTAAATAGGACTCTCCTATGATCCCTTGCTACCATGCTCGGTCAAACCTTTCCAGGTGTCAAGACTGGGCGTCAGAAAAAGAAATTAAAGTGACATAGTGTTGACAGGAAGAAAAGACATTCCAGTTTTCACCCCTCTCAGGACAATGAGGGAGCCATCACCTCGGCTCAGACACAGGCACTAATGAATCAAGCAACACCTCAACTTCTGCATTGCAGGGGACTTTTGGCCGGGGGCACCCATAGAGTGTCATTGATAATGGGATCCTGTATTGGACTGCTGTTGATTTGATGTCTACCGCAACCTCTCCCATGGCCTGCCATTTTGACACAGCTTAATTTTGCCCCTTGCTCATGAAGACATCCTGTTAGAAGGTGTTGCACAAGTGTTAGGTCCTCATCTTTCCCAGTTATGTCCTCCCTCTCCGAGCCTCAAGACCCAGCAGTGTTTTATTAAGCAAAGAACGCTCAGTTAAATGTATTTTACCCACAAGGTACATGTGTAATAATGTAGGCGTGGGAAGCAGCAGTGTGTTGAAATGAGGTGAAGTTCTTTGAGTTTACTATATGAAATACACAGGGATGGAAAGAGAGAGTACTAGAATATATACTCAAGTAAAAATACTGTTACTTTACAGAAACTTTCACTCGAGTAAAAGCAAAATGACTTGTGTAAGAATGTGTTTGAAAAAAAGTAGAAGCCAGGTCAGTTAAAATTTACTCTGAATAAATGTTAATGTGTTTTTAATTTTAAAAAGAGGGAGAAGTCAAATGCAAGGACATGATGATGATAATGAAATAACATGTAGGCTACAGCATAAATTGCATTAAATGACAAGATGTACACGTGTGGAATAACTTCACGCCACCAAGCATAAAAGAGAAAAAAATGATCAACTAAATTAAAAGAGGCATAAATCAAATACTTCTTGTGGAACCAACAGTAGAAAAAAGCATCACCACAGTAGACGAAACAGACGTGTATCAATAATACAAACTCCAGCCCAACACACATATTGAATCACAGAGGCAGCTGCACAGTTTTTACACGACGCCACGTTGCCAGGCAATGCAGGAGTTGTTGACATTTTCTGGAGAGCGAATCCGTCAGCGAGTTTGTTGTTGCACTCACCTGTCTGAACCTGCGCTCTGAGCCTCGTGCACAACCCTGTCACAATCCTCCTTCACAATCTGCCCCGAGGTTCAACTTCTCATTCAACAGTTTTCAAACATTTTGAGCTGAATGAGCGCTCGCTGAAGCTAAGAGGTCCTAAATGAATCTATAAGTCACCGCTGGAGGATCCACCATCAGCATTTTAGAATTTAGCCAGACCCAGCATGCACCTGTTGTGGGTATTTGATGCAGGTCACTTCATGTACTTGCTGGGTGGAGCATTAAATTAGTGATCTATTAAGGTCCATGCAATTGTTTAATGTATGCCAAAGTAAAGTGATGCTGACCAAAACTTATGATGACGTCACCCTTAATTTCATTGCATTATTGTGTATTTTTTGTGTTGTTCTTCTAAGCCTGGGCGAGGTGCGAACAAACCCCTTCACCTTGAACACATATCTTTTACAGAGTGTCTCCTCTCTGGACAAGAAGCTCTCTGGAGTTGTGCTCTCCTGTGGCCACAGACACACCAGCAGCTTCTTTTAACACATTTTTTGGTCCATTCGCACGGGATTGATGGCAACTTCTTCATGTGAATTTTAGTTTTACTTGTAACAATTGCAAAGTACAATACTTAGGTGAGAATAAAACTACTGTTTTTAAAAATGCTCATCGAAGTACAAGTGCACAACTTTTTTGTTACAGAAATGAAGGTAAATGTAATTCAACTGTTAGGGTCAAGATATTGTTTGTTTGTGGTACAGTATTCCCACACAGTTTCCTCTAATCCACAATTTCTTGTCTGGTATTGTTAGAATTTACTGGGACTTCCAATAGCATTGAAATATGGGAGTTTAATGATATGGGAGGATTTTCAAGCTCTGGCTTCTTATTTGCATTCACAATATGATGCTAACTTGTTTAACCTGGTTAGAATTGGTGGAGTTGCTGTCAGAGTCAAAAACTGACGTGCTGCCTTTCAGGGTTGAACTTTTATATTATTGTTCTGCATGTTCCAATATTGTTTTACGCTGATAGTGCTGTAATTATTTGTTTGATACCAAACTGAAAAAAGTAATTTACTGAAGAAATTGGTTTGTGATTAATATCTGTACCATTACATCCCTAATAGTAATAATTTGTGGTGAAATATTTTATGAATAATACAGATTCTGTCTTTGCAGGCAATTCTTTAAATAATTGGCACTGAGTAGTAATAATGGTATTGAGGAAAAAATGCCAATGGTAATTAGACATTTATTTTTAGAGGTAGAAGAAAAACTACCATGGTACTATTGTTAATATATATAGTGTTGGTCCCCAGGATAGAGTGTCAGTGAATTTCAAAAGAAATTATAAAAAAATGTTGACTTAGTTCATGCACTTTTGTCTTAGATTAGGAGAATTTGCCACTGGACAAAAAAGCCTTAAGGATTCTCACTATTAGATTTTCTGTGCATCCACCCTCTCTTCCACGTCTCCAGCTTTTCCGTCTTGAGCTGTTGTTGGTTTCCCCCCGGCAGACACACCCTGCTCACCCTCAACATCCCCCCGCGTGCAAGGCTGGTGGCTCCATTGTGTGACCTGTTCTCACACTGTTCCATCTCCACATCACGCAGCCAGCCTTTCACAGCAGCAATTCAGCAGCAACAATCACACACTCACGCCTCAAAAAAAAAGACCTCTTGCTCCCTTTGCCAACCAATTAAGAGCCATCTGGGCTTGGACGCAGTAAGAAGGCTGTTACAAAATCATAACTATTTTCATATTTTCATGACATGTTTTTGATGTGGAGATTTAAATGTGTTTGAAAATGAGAGCTGTGTGTGTCCGTGATATATCTTTGCTTCCTAGAAAATAAATCATTTGTGAGCAGGGATAGTGCCCTCATCAATATTTTGTTAATTTGCGCAGAGCCAGTGGAGGGCACAGCGCAGTTTAAAAACACGACAGAGCCAGCCATCGCTTTTGAGGCTGCCATGCAACTGTGTGATTCCCGATGAACTTGAGGTCATAGATTCCCAGTGGCTGCGTAGGGCAGGGAATGGAGAGCAGCAGGGTTCAAGCCTTGGGTCACTGGAGCTTCAGAAGTGACCAGCCAGCTTTGTCCCAGGAGGGATGATGGTGACGGATTCACTGGTGTTTTCTCATGGTCCACTGAACCCTACAGCAAAGACTCCAACTTAGAGCCTGCAGAAAGAGGGAGCAGTCCTCTCATCTCCAGTTCACAGAACTCCAAAAGCGGGGCCGTCTGGATGGGCTCCAGGATGCCTCGAGATACACGAAATCCAGCCACAACCTCACGGTGGCACTGCCAAACCTCATTTCATTCTTTTGCTCCACGTATAATCTGCAGTACACATTAGGCCTCTGACATGCACCGCAATGGTTCATTTCCCCATTGTAGGGAAGTGTTGAACCACTGTGTTGTCAAGTAGGCTTTATAAGGCGAAAAGATATGAATAGAAACTCCACCCTGTCTTTTTTCTTCTCAGTCTAACTAAGTTAAAAGGCTTACTTACCCCTAATCAAAATGGCAAGCCCACTGGCATGGTATGTCCCAGCTGTGGCCCTGGCGCAGCATTTCCCTTCTCCCCGTACATTGTTCTGGGCAGCACATCCAAGAGCTCTTGCTGTGTTATGTACTTAACTGAGGTCAGAGTTGTCATTATCTGGGTCTTGTGGGCACTAAGGCCTCCTCTGATGATAGGACTCCCTTTCAGACCTGCAGCTTTTAGCACTCCCTAAGAGCTAACCTCTGTGAAGACCAGGCAATCGACCACCTGCAAATCTAGCCCAGGGCTGGGACTGCGTTTAAAGGAGTATGCTTTTTGACATCCTGTCACATGTGTGCTGTTTGCCCTAACCTGCTAACCTGGTGTACGTTTAGCACAGATGTTCCATGATTTACCTTTGATCTGATTTTTTTTTTTTTTTTTTTTTTGTTCGGGGCGATTAGTAAAGTTTATATGTACGGGCAGGAGACTTATGTTCAGTTTTTCATCAGGTGGCTCATAATGTCAGAGTGCTGTCATCCAAACACAAGTCAAAATCCAGCGCCTGGATTCGAGCTCAATGACAGACTCACAACACATTGCAGGTATATTTCTTTCTGTGGTGTTTTCTATCATATCAACATTTTAAAGCTCGCACAACATTGGTACATATTGGAAAATTGATCCTTAGAAGCATTTTGGCTCGGATTGAGGAACAAAACACAACAGGAGATGAGTGTTCGTGGAGGCTTAGGTTTTATTTCTTGATCTAAGCACTGTCATCTCCATTCTAGCAACAACTTCCTCATTCATGTCAGCCCCATGGTGTAGTTCTGTTGGGAATTATTTTTCAGAATATACTGCATTTTGAAAAGACATATCTCCCCCACGCCTCTGTTGTTCTCTCATTCTCTTGCTCTCCCTCTCTTACAAACACACACATACACACACAGCAACAAGCACACAACCAGACATGCACAACCCCTCTTAAAACCAGTTCTCCCCCCTATAGCAATTTTGTCAGAAGTTGACAATGTCTTGATTTAGTTGTCTGGCTGTTCCGGCCAGTTTTCCCTGCTGCGCTAATGTGAACAGGACATCCTGCTGGGCACCAAAGAATACCACTTCACGGCAGCCGCATAGCTGGCAGCTTTTATTTATGGCGCTACCGAAATGAATGGGTATTAGTGTCCAAACATTTCACCATGCTCCTGCAGCCACACACAAAAGCCACTGATTTCCAGCAAATCTGCACTTATTTTATTCAAGAAGACTAAAGCTAGAGAGAGGGAGAGAGAGAGAGAGAGACTGAGAGAGAGAGAGAGGGAGAGAGAAAACATTTATAATGACTTAAAAGACCTCAAAAGAAGAATAGGAATTGCGTTTGAAAAGGATTTACGAGACAGAAATCGAAGAGAAAAAAAATGGCCCCTCCATTTCACTGCGTTTTTGTCGGAGTTGAAAATGGGAAATATCTATATCCCTAAAATGACTCAACTTAAGTGCTTATATTCACAAAAAACGCACTTCCTCCACAATCACCCAGTTTTCACTTGCTCTGTTTTGCCCGCTAGTACAAAGCATTGTATTTTATAGGACTGTACCAGGAAGGACAAAGTATTTTTATCATTGCTAAAATTGTAGATTTAAAGTGTCTCCACAAATCACTCTTGCTACCATTTTGCAATCCAGGCTGCCTACTGTCTTGTTAACCTATGAATTTTAAGTGGACCGTTCCCATTAGACTGCAGTAGCAGTGCTGACTCCTCTCGGCTTTTCTGTGGGGAGCAGGCTGAGGCAGAGTGCTCTCCTGGCCCGGTGCTGCACTTTGCCTGGTCTCTGTGTCCAGGACCTCATCAGCACATAGTCCGTCTGTCCTTGTGTCCCTGCCACTCACCTCCCTGCTCTTCATCTGTCATTCCTGCCCTTCTGCAAATACACTCCACTGACATTTTGAAAAACTCTGGCATTCACCCTCAATATGGATTTTTGTTGATTATAGCTTTCTGTCTGTGAAGATTGCACGTATTATTGACTTTGCAATCCCATGACTATTTGCACAGCTTTTTCCACCCCTCTGCATCTCGGTGAAGTCCAGCAATAATATTCACCCTGGTTTCTCATAACCTCTTTTCATTATCCTTTCTTTTTTCATATTTTTTTCAGTTTTTTTCCATATATTTTACTAATCCCCTCTGGCCGCGACCCTTTCTTTATGCCACCAGAGATCAGAGTTTCTGCAAAGCTTCGGTCACTGATGTCATTAAGATTGGATTGATCTGATACACTAGATGTCCATTGGTTAAATGCCCCTGGCCTGAACTCCCTATTGTCCCCTAATTCCAAGCGGCAGCTCTGTTTCACTTGCTGCATAATAGCCCATAGGTTAAAGTTCTGCTGCTTTTGCTTTGAATTTACATCTTTCACAGGCTCCAGTCTCTTGTTCTGAGCTGGCGTTTTCTTTTTTCCCCCCCTTTCATTTCTAGCGAGCCTCATTGCCTGCAGGCAGCGCGGCTGTTTGTGCTGTAGCTTTCCTGACAGTCTCCCACATACAGGCATCTTTTGGAGGGTCAGAGGAGAGCAACTTGACTTAACAGGTCAACGTAAGTGGGCTCCGCCCTTCTCCAGAGGGGAAGCCATGGAGCCCTCCATTAGGAGCTGACCTCCACGTTGCATTGGTCTGGCCCCAGCCAGGGTATCACATGGCTCTGCCTGAGACAGTCTGCTCATTAAAGCCTGCTGCCCATAGCAGGATTAGGCCTTTTCATGGTTTATCCTCTACTCTGACAACTGACAATGGGCGAGGATAGCTGCTTCAAATGGAGTGTGCATATGAATCATGGAATTATAATTGCTCTTTCATGATGAGAATATTGGAAAATCTATCCACATGCACAATGCAAAGAATTAATTGGGGTCTGTTTTCAAGGGCACATTGCTACACTATATGAGCCCGAGAAAACGGGAAGGGTGGTAATGAGGCATTTTCAATACAGCACAGCACCTGTACACAGACCACTGTTTGCACACACACACACACACTCGGATACCTTCTGCCTGTAACCTTTACCCACCATGGTACTTTTACTCAAAGTTTCACTGCACTTAATACACAATGGAGTGCCCTGTTTACTTGTGTTGTGATGTTTTCAAAGAGCAACCCCATTAACAGTGGTGGCCCGTACCCAACGACCCAGTGGTAGCTTCCTAAGGGTGTGCGGGTTATGGAGGGCTGTAGCTTGGGCGCCGAGTAGGAAACTAAGATGACTCTACCTCTTGATCTGTGTGGGAGGGAGAGAGCCGGTGATAGCGAGGCAACAGAGCCGCTATCTGCAGCACCAAGCCCCAGTCATGCTTCCTATTTACACCTCAACTCTGTCTGTTTTCATTATTCATATTTCATGTGGTATCCTGGCATGAAAGAGAGTTATTTCCTTCATGGTGGAGGGCAGGTTAGGGCTGGCTCTCAGGTCGCACAGCTCACAACAAGTTGGGGTGGGGGGGGCGGCTTTTCTGGATTCAAAGCATCAAAGGAGCCTGCACAAATAGAAAAGAAATATTTCCCTTGAGACGTAATGCCCAGTCCTCTGTAGTTATCCAGAACATGTAGCTCTACATAAATCCGATGAGAGAAATCCTCAGTATAAAAAATCCCTAAAGGTAAAATGGTCACTTTTAAATGATTGCTTATAACTGTGCAATGAATGAAAAAAAATCATTACCTAATTTAAAGTGTGAACAACACCATCGTCATTTACATATGTAGTGAAGCTTTTTTCACACTCATCTGTAATAAACACAATGTGATAAGGACCAGGTATATTTAAAAGGTGTTAATGAACTGCTGATTTAATACTCTCTCTTTCAAATTATTCCCCTATCAATGACCACCTGTCTTTATTTTTTTAGAAAAACAATGCATGTTTTTATTTTTGTGAGTTGTTTCTGATTTAAAGTGGCAGGTGTCTAACAGATATATTTACTATTGAAAAGTACAATTTTGGGGAAATACTTACAGTTTCTTAAGTTTCCATTACAGTTCTGAACTTTTCCAATTCTAATGTCTCAAAATGTATAAAGAAATATAAAAAAAAAACATTTGTAGATTTAATTTTACTGCATTTCACTGATTAAAATTTAAAGTAAAAATATTTTACTTCGTCAGACTCCATAGAATATTACTCACTTTATTTGAATGACCACGTGGTGAACAGGGCAAAATTTGTGAGCAACAGAGAAATTCTTTTGGAGAGCTGTCAAAAACAGAAAGAGGCCAGAGAAAAGAAGAACTGAAACTCTGTTCGCAACGCAATTAAACTCTGGTAATGAGGTCAGACATCAGATCCAGTGCAAGTGATATCATTACACAGGCTGAACGGATGGGCCGCTCCAGCTGCCATGCTCTTGCTGTGGGATTAGACTCACTGTCCTGAGGGCAGCACTTTTACTAGGCTGACCCCTGCCTGCCACTGGGGCACCAGCCACCCCCTGGGCTCCTTGGAGCTTTGGCCCACAGTCCTGGTGCCAGTGGCACCAACAGGACTGCGGAGAAGTGAACTGTGCTGCCACGTGGGATGACAGGACTCGCCACTCCATTAGGAAGCACAGAGACAGGCAGGCACCAGCACACAATCCACCCTGTGTTGCCAACTACGAATTACTGGGTTCCTCTATTTCAGTCAGCTCATTTGTAAAAACCAATGAACAATGACAAGGTGATAAAAGGACATTGTATCAGTGATTAGAGAGCTGCTTTTGAACCTGTTGATGGTTAAGATACAGCTCGCAAATAAAACACAACTTTTTCTGGAAAAGGAGTCCTTTCTGCTCAGTTAAAATCATGGTTCATACTTGCAAACAAGATTGAAATAATGAAACATACAGATTGGTAGCAGTCTAATTTTCTTTCCCCATTGTCTAAAGCCTCGTTTGCAAAGTCCCTAGCAGGAGTCGGCTTAATTTGTCTTTTCTTATTTGGTCTGCTTGTGTGTTTTGTGCTGTTCCCTTTTTTGTCTCCCATGATTACTTTGAGGATATCGTTATGACATTCAGCAGCAACAATAATTCTTCTGTTCTAATTCATATCAATTAGTAGGAGACGGTAATTCAAACTGACGGCACAGTGTATCTTGAAAGGCTTGCGAGGATGTTGTGGCGGCAGCATCACTGTGCAGCCAAAAGCCACCCTCCTTTCCCCTTTCTTCCCCCTTTCTGTCTTTCAGTCCACAACAAGGGGCTCCAAGCAAAGAGGACAATACAAGTCGGAGCCAGTACTTTGATAATTAGTTATTGATTGAGAACAATGGCATGGCGTACACTGCCGTATTAGCTAGACGCCAGTAGGTCGCGACACCAAGAGCAGCCATCAAGAAACGAGGGCCAAAACATGCCTGACTCCCCTAATAAGATATTGCTTCATGTTTTTCTCTTTCATTTCCCTCCTCTTTTTCCTTCCTCAGGCATGTTAGTGTTCGGGCTACATGGGGTCAAAAGTATTAATGCTTGTGCACAAACGAGTGCCTGATGAAGGAGAATTTAATTAGAGAATACCCACTCAAGCTTCTCGTACCACATTGCCCTGTTTTTCTTTATTGTTGCTGTGTTTCTAGGACTTTTCATTGCAAGTGCCCACCCTCCCTTTAAAAAAAAACCAAAAACAAAAAAAAACAAAACCAGAAAAACAGCATTGAAAAATATTGTGAATTTTCTGGCACCGCTACCATTGTTTTCATATATACAGAAATAGCAATTGCCAAATGAAATGTACATAAAAATATTGTGAGGCAGTGTTACACATCAAAGACCACCTATTCAAGAAACGTATGTCTGTATGAATTATATTTCATGGCAAGAGTCTGTTGTGTCGTCTAATCTTGGCCAGCCTTTAAATAGAAAAAAAAAACACAGTATCTGGTATTATTTTCCACTGAGCTGTGCATCACATGTCTGACAATCTAGAGGGAAAACAGATGCATCTCACCACACATACTGATGCCTGTATGCTTTCAGCGGCTGATGCATGTCAGAGACGGTGTCGTTTGGTGAAAGTTTGGCTTATAACCAAGCCGTGTTTACATATAACAGAATATCCTCAAGTAATTGCTAGGTCTCCTTGCTAAAGAGGGATGTGTCAGGTTTTGCATCAGTGTGAAAGAAGCTCCCTAACTCACTTCACCTGATCCGTGGCCTGTAAAGATGCACCTGGCATTAAACAGACAGGGCAGGAGCGTCAACTGAACAATGGAGGACTGTCAGGACCGACAGCAGGGCACGGCTCTACCATCACTGCTCTGACAGGGAGGGCCTCAGAGGGTAAACTGCTTTGCTGGAACTAATTAAACAGATGAAGTTATGACATGAATATGCAGATGTTGTTTACATTTTACCATATGGTATTATTTCAGGTAATAACGCACAGGAGAGCCTTCCCACTCATTAATGTGAAGGGATGGAGTGAAAACACTGTCTATCAAGAGACACTCGGAGCGTGTTCGAGAAATATGATCAGACTGACACTCGGGTGTTGAAATCTATTTCGAGCCACTCAATTAACATACATGTTGATAGCTATTACAGTTTGATTTAAATTGTTAGCAGGCTAGATGTTGGACGGGCTATCCCTGATTGAAAGTCGAATTTATCAATTTTCTTCAAATCTATATCTAAATGTGTCAGATTTCCTCTCATTTAAAGTGTAAAATTAATTATCACAACATTGGCAAGGTCTTGTTACCTCGTATGACAATATTTTAGTATAACTAATCTGTAGCCTAAATTCAATAGAGTCACTCATGCAGTTAAATCGTCTTTCAGAGCTGCTGTATGTCTGTAGGTTCCCACTGAGAGACGCCTCAATACACCTGCCATAAATCCAGTTTAATTCTCAATGCACATCCTGCATTTAACTCAACTTCTCTATTTTTTTCTTCTTTTTTTTTTCCAAAGTGTTAAAAGTAGTAGAACTGTCTGAGTTCTTTTTCCCCAGTTTTCATGTGCAGCCTTACCATTCCCCCGGAGCGGGTGCTGAGAGGTTAAGAGGGAAAGGGCCGATGGAGTCGCGTTTAGTAAGAAGTGTGGGATCACGGGGGCCAGCTGGTGGGGTGATGGGGAGCGTAATTGTGCCCGCTGTGTGGATAGGGTGGGGGGTGAAAGGATGGGGTGAGAAGCCCTGGAAAAAAGGGAGGGGAGGGGACACCTCAATTACCTGTGCTCCCTCTGACCCCTCTCTCCCTCTGTCTCTCCACGGACAGACCCACTGTCTGAGAGGCGGGGCACGTTTCCACAGGCAGATGCACACACCCCCCCTCCTTTGTTCGAGATAGCGTTCGCTCCTTTTTCCTGAGCTGCAGAAACTTAATTGCAACAATCTCCTCTCTAATGCATTCCTCCTTTATTTGTCACTGTCAAAAAATTTTTTGAATTTTCTCTTTAAGAAAAAAAAAAAAAATCACAGCATTTTTCTGATGCGTGCTCACGTTTGATCACGGAACTTGGTCAGGCGATATTAGATTAAAGACGTACAACAAAATAAAAAGCGAATTTACCTGAACTGAGCAGTTCTCTCAAACATATTCAGCAGGTTACATGCAGCTGTCATAGTTTATTTTGGAGCTCCTGCTCGGGCTAATACAGTAAGTGACAGAGACTGGTGTAAAATCAATACTTCACAGGAGTGTGATGTCTTAATAAACTCTCTGTGTTGTTCAGACAGGAAAGCTAGACATGTACGAGAAGGACTACAGCGCAGGCCATTGTGAAGCTGTCAAGTCTAGCCCTCAAAAGCAGATGAAGCTGTCAGATTATTAATATGTTTATACTGACAGGCCCCAAGTCCACCCCTAAAACCCTCCCCTCTTTCAATGTCTCTCAAAAAATATGCTCAGCTTCAAAGACAGAGGCCACGGGGTTGGATGCAAGGTCAAAGGCCAAATACATTTTGAAAGCAGATTCTCTTCCTTTTGCAACCTGTTTTTATTGCTGTCGCTCCCCTTCTCTGTGGCGACCATTCAGCTGAAACTTAGGCTGAATTGGCAGCAGCTTTCAAAGCGCTTGGCAGCCTGGTGATCCTCAGGAGCTCTCAGCTGACATCTCTCTGGGCTTGTCTATGCTCAGGGGTCAGCGTGAGCCCTGACTCCCAGGACCCACTCACTCAGGCGCTACCATGAGTCAGTCCCGCAGACTGAAATTAAAATGTGAAAAGCTGTGCGACTGAAGGCATTCCTCGCCCCCCATGGCATTTTCCTTTCTCTGTGACAGTTCCTCTGAGACTGCTTTTTCTTTCATGTTTCTTTTTTCCCTTTAGATTATTTAACAACATGCGAACAGAGCTGTCAAGGAGAGACATGCTTGATCGACAGAGCAAGGGAGTGTCTTAGTCAACATGGGGTTAAATTCGATTTTCTGCATGTTCAGTGCGCTAGTCTCAAGCCAGTTATTGCCTTGGCTTGATGTTTTTTGATGGATCAATTATCCATTATAACATGTTGCGAAGCCAAACATAACAGCAACTATGACACCTGTCACAATCTTCTATTAGGGTAAGGAAATTGAAATAATTTAATGACAGCTAATTTAGTCTTTGTTTTGAATCTCATTATGGCCGCAGTAATTGTGTTCTATAAAAAAAAACTGAAAGTGAAATATGACTGCGCACTCAAAGTAAAGTACCCCGGCTGGAGCTATTAATTTGATATCTCTCAATGGAAACAGAAGTGAATAAATTGCGCTTTATCAGATTCAGACAAACACAACTTTGAAAAGAGTGTGAGATCTTGGAGATTTTTTTTTTTTTTTTTTTTTCACTTTAAAGTCCAGTTTATATTAAGTTAAAGTCTGAGATAACGGTGTTAAAAAAAAAAAAAAACAGATACAAAAAAAACACAACAAAGCCTCAATATTAAACACATATACCAAAAAGTGAACATGTAGACTAATTTAAAAATCAAGCAAAAACACAGAATTTATATTTTATTATCTTTTTAAATATATATATATATATATGATGTTCAGTCCAATCTGTATGATGTCCTCAGCAGCCTGAAACATTAATGAGAATTTACAATTATCACCATGTCATATTTAGCATCGCGCCACCTAACAAGTCAAAGATATTACTCCAGATTGGGACAAAAGCGTTGAGGGCTGAATAGATGTGATATGCTTGTCAATAACACGTATGTGAGAAAGCTGCGTGGGAGCGTCTTATCGGTACATGTGTGCATATACTTGAATTTGCAAGTAAAGAGCCTTATTGGGATTACCCACGGTACATTCTGGTTGGTATCATAAAGAGAAAGAGGGACTAGATGTGTCTGCCTTTTTTTTCAGGGGTTCAGTAAGCTCTCTGTCAATGGTTTGGGGTTGAATTGCCCTGGATAGCTCCCCTCATTCCATGGAATGATCTCAGACCTAATTTACTGGGCAGCTCAGGATCCAAAGCATACAAGGCTCTCCTCTGCATAGAATGTGTGAAATAGATAGAGCAGCCATCCCTCAGATGTGCTGAAGTAATCTTCAGCCAGAGCTGGTCCAGCAGGCCTCACCCCTAAAGGGATTGATGCAGTGTCAAAACCTTTGGCTCAGGGGTCATCCTCTCTTCTTGCCTCCCCAATCTGACAAAAGCTGAATTTCTTTCCCTCACCATTCGTTTCTCTTTTTTCTTCTATTGAATTCATCAGCGAGGGAGGCATGAGATGTGAGATGTGAATGAAACATTTTCATTAGAAGGGAGGAGAATCCCCGGTCAGAGACAAGGCCGGAGCTGATCTGAGCCAATGACATCCCCACCAATTCTTTCTTTCTTTCCTTTTTTTTTTTTTTTTTTTTGTCCTTCTTACTTTCCCCAGCTGTCACTCTCTGTGGTATGTGGCAAGCTGATTGAAATCAGCACTGTGTCAGGGCCGTCATATCTCAGAAAGACATAAAACATGCAGAAACATCAATAAGCAACAGGCCGCTGACAGCTCTCAGGCACCGATGCCGGCGAGGAGAGATGAGGGGAAGGTTAGGACTCTGGGGGGATGCTGTGCAGTTGAAGTGTCTTCTTCAGGCTTCACTGAGACCCAGGGAAGACAAGATAAAGTCTATCAGGTTATCGCCTAGTTCAAGTTGCTTCTCGGACAGCAAGGCCACTGGGACGCTGGATGTCAGAAGATCTGTGCGTGTGTGTGCAAGCTTGTGTGTGTGTGTGTGTGTGTGTGTGTGTACAGTAATCGTGTGTGTGTCCATGTGTGTGTGTGCTCATGCAGGTGTACAGTATTTGGGACTGAGACAGACGCCGCACCTGCTACTAACTGCAAGGTTGATGTTGAATTTGCCTCATTAAAGTTAAGAGAAAATAATTTTTCACTGCATGATGAACATTGTGTCGTGCACTAAGTGTAATTTATGTGATATGCTGAAGCTTTCAAATTAGTATTTTTGAGTTGTATTTGTTGGCGATTTTATTTGTAAAATACCTGGAAAATATTTTCCACTATGAGATTGCAAATCAGCCTTTTTTGTCATATGTGCTTGGAAAATAAGATTGATAATGCACTAGATAAACCCAGTAGTGAGGGCCAAGAGATGCTTTGGGATTTTCCAGTGTATATTTAATTCACTAATGGGAGGTAAAGGTGATAGTCTGTTAGATCACAGTCTGACACTAACTCTTACCAGTGCTAATTAGGCAAGTTTTTAGCCCAGTAAATCTGCTGAATCTCTTGTTTCTCACACCTGATAATGGTCATCGCAGTGCCCTAACCTACCTGTGTAGAATTATGATACGGGACAAATAATCAGCTTTGCAGGATCCCGCCGTTGACGAGCTAAATTCACCAGTAATTAGCATGACACAGGAGCTGATGAAGGGAGCGGAGTTTTGGCTGAAGTTGAAGTTTTCCCCCAAAGTTGAAGCCTATTATTTTTGTGTTGATGGGTTAACGTTGTGGACAGGCGCCCATCTGCATATCAAATGTGACTCCCATTATTTTATGTTTTTCTCTGCTCACAGCGCCTCCCAGCACTCCTCCATGTTCTCCTCCATCTGCCTCCTGTCCATTGATCAGCCTTCCAGGGCATCAGTCTGTTTAACATCTGCTACAAGTTCCAGCAGCTCAGGTAACTATCTAGCTGCTCTCCACCGCCTATTGATCTTCATGTCCACCTGCAGGAACATCTGTTTCGGCATGTCATTTGTCAACGCAACCAGCTACCTTGTTTCGCTTCACATCTTGTCCACTTTCACTCACTCACACAAAGAGATTTACTCCTAAATGCTTGTTAAGTTGGTGTTTGCATTGTTCTAATAATGAATAGTAAATTAGTCACTCATAGTTTTACATCTTGGCAAATAGTAGGTGTCGTGCTTGTTTAATTCACCTTATCTTTAAAGATTAATTTCCCAGTACAACTACTTTAAATTGTATTTAAAAATCTAGATTTAATTCCAAATTAGTTTGTTATGTACCAAGAATCAGACTGTGCATTTGGAGAAGTTGTCTAGTCTAGTGAACTTATAAAGTTTAGTTATTACACTCAAAACATTTACTCTATCATTTGATTGTTTATACAGAACTGCTGATTAAATATTATGTTATTTTGCCTTATAAATCTAAATAATTGCAAATTATTATATTTGCAGAAAATTTGATTTAAACAAGAGAATATTCACAAAGCAAATCACATAACAGAATCTATTATTTGAATAAAACAGATAATTTTTTTACACATCAAGGAAATGTGCTATAAAATATGCTGTAAATTCTGTTTTAAAAGCAGCAGTAATTCACTGGTTTGTACGTCATTAGAAGACAACAGTACACTTTTTATTAATTGTTTTTAATATTTTTCTGGGCTGAAAGCATGAGAGAGAGAGAGAGAGAGAGACAGTCTTGGGTCGAGAAGAGCTCGCATCTTCAAATTTGTCTCCTTCACAGGCTTCCAGAGCTCGGAGGAACCACTGTTGCACAGTTTAATTTGCTCTTTTGTAATGATGGGGCGTAGGTTAGTTAATTTCAATTTTTGATTTCAAAAGCTATCAAATACAGCTCAGATGAGAAATCAATTTTCCCAGCTGCCCTGGCTTTGTGGTGAAAAGAAGTCCCGCCATTGGTGAACAGCCCGTCACATGACCGAGTCAGGGATTAGTTCAGTAGGCCCATGTTGCCACCACCTCAATTACAGGCTGCCTCTTGTCATTTACCTCTATAACATCTCATTCTCAGACACAACTCATATTTAATTCATGAAAGCCTGCACAAGTGTAATTGTAATATAGATTGTTATAGAAAATTTGACCAAATTTAGACCGCAACTTTTTTGTTTGGCATGCCAACAACAGTGATTGAGCCATGTACTGTAATTTGGGATAAACAAAGATTGAACAGTGAATATCTAATTTTACACTCATAAAAAAAAAAAAAACACTGAATAGTGTGTAATTTAAAAATTGTGCAGCTTCACCACACAACAATATGTATATTTATTTTTAACAAAATGATTAATTGTGAAAAATGACAATGATGATTTTAATTGGAAAGACAGTGTCAATAATGACAGTGACGATCATCAACGCCATCATTAGTTGTGTCATGTGATCCGATGACTCTGAGCTGTTCCTCTCACAATAAGCACCTAAATAAAGCTTTTCTGTTTGACTGTGTATAGATCTTTTTGAATTACAGCTGATGGGCCTAACTAGTGTTAAAAATGTCAGGTATCAATACCCTGTAATCTGTCATGTATCAGTAAATCAAATATTAAAAGTGGGCCTGTTTAGTCTTCACTGTAAAAACATATATGTGCTGAATAAATGCTATAAAAATATTTCCCTCCAAACAATTGTTGAAAATTCCTCTTTCATACATGTGTCTAATTGTTGACACTCTGAAACGCTCAAAGCATTTTGGCCCGCGTGTGCCAGCGTATTTCACGTTCTTATGAAGCTTTGGTTTGGAAATTGAATCCGATCCAACATTTCTTTCTCTCAGACGAAGCCTCTTTTCCTTTTTGCACAACACAAATTGACAATTTGTTCAGCAATCACAGAATCTCCTTTTCATATGGATCAGTTCGCAGAACGAAAAGTAGAGTGGGGGCAATTTCTGGACATATCACGAGATTATATCCGTCCGACGGTCGCGTTATCCTATGTGGTTTCCATGACAACTGGGTGAGGCCTCCAATAAAACCAACCTCAGCTGTCATCTCTTCACCTAAAAGCTTTGTAATTGCTCTCATTTGCATACTACAATTAAGTGTGTTAGCTCACAGCAAGAACAATCAACCTCCACTAAAGACTGGGGATAGTATAATTATTATATCAGTGGATTTGTATAAAACATTACTGACGAGCCTTTGTTTGACGTCGGCATTGTGCTGTCAGGCTAGTTTTATCACTTATTTTTGTAAAATATGCATATTACACAGACAGCGGTGGGTAATGCATAGGCATAGTTAAAAAGCTGTCATTACCATTTTCAATCAGAGTATCTGCAGCATGTACACATAAAAGTATTTATTCCAGAAATGATCATTTAGGTTTCTGTCTGTCGGTCAATACAGCGAAAGATATTTTTATCCTTTTTTGATAGGAGGCTTTTTGACTCAGCGGTGCACTTGACTAGCTGGAAAGAGAATGATTTGCAGTAGTGGGAGACAGTTTGAACCGTTGATTGAATGGAAAGGTTATGTGCATTGGGCTCTAAGCATTGTTTCTCTTTCCCTCAGATGCGCAGAGGCTGTAATGAAGAGCTCTTGAACTCCCAGTCAGTGAAGCTGTGACAGGAGTTCAGGAGGATGCCTCTTTGGCTCTGCTGGACGTACACACACACACACACACACACACACACACACACACACACACACACTGGTACACACTCAGGCACACAAGCAGCCAGAGACAGCAACAAACAGCTAATACAAAAATCAAAATGAAGCTGTCACTCATGCATTGTTTCACAAATCACTAGCTTTTCATTTAAAGTGTCCAATGTCCAATCTTCCTGCTGATATTGGAAAAATATCAAAAATCTACCTCTGAGCTTCTCTTCTTCTATTTTCTGTTTTCCCCTTAATATTATTTATTTTTGGGTGCAGCTTTGACATGAAATTAGAGGTGACAAACTTTATATGAGAAACATCTTCATAGAGGCGTAACTCGAGTTTGTGAAGTATGAAAGCAGCCGTCTTTCCAGCCTTCCCTGCTTTATCATCAAGCCTGTGGTACTGCGGCACATCTTTGGGCAGGTACATTTGATTTTGAGTTTTTTGCCTTCAGGCTCTGAATCGAAATGGAAGACCAAATGGCACAAATGGCAAGTGCACCATTCCTAGCTCTCCGCAGCCTCCCAACACAAACTGGTCAAGCAGAAATGAGACCTGCATCAATTTTAATTTGTATTTATCCTGCTGATGACCCGCTCCTTTCACTCTGCCGTTGGAGGCACAAATTACACCCATCATAACTCTGATTCTGAACGGCCCACGGTGTGCTATCAGGAAATTAACATGGTTATATACCACCGGTGGGTTCAAGGTGTCACAACACAATTATACAATCATGCAACCTGACGAGCTCTGACTGGTCGCCGGTGTATGACAACTAAGCTGGAGGGCTACACTGTCTGTCACATCCAGGCGGGCAAGATAAGTTCACTGAAGAGTAGACTGTGCCTCAGTGTCTGCTTCTCTCTATCTAAATCAGTTAAATATCACATGGCTGCTGCCGTCTGGGGTGATTTTATTTTTTTATTTTTTTGGAGGGGGAAGTATAAAGACCTACATCTGAACTTATCTTTGATATGTCAGGTTTTTTTTATTCGGCACAGCAAATCGAGCCTGCAGAATTTGCAAAAAAACATAAATCGCAGTGATATAACCGCCCGTGCATCATTAATAGAATTAAGTCATCAATGAGGAAAGTTTAATGTAAAACCTCATACACGCTGCAGTGCTGTGCGGCAGCTGACTGTGACTTTCAATCAACCCTAATCCTTGTATCTCATAAAACTTAGACCAAAAAAATGAAGGGAAGCTCCCCTGCCTGGATTCCCAGTGTGCTCTCAGTGTCAAGCCATTAGGCTGTGTGAAATGAGGTGCCACTCATGAGTTATAATGCTGCACATCTATAGATGCAATGGTAAAATATAGCCCTTCAATGCTCAGTTCTCAGTTGGAGTTGGGAAAATAATTCTGCTCTGATAGTGGTCCATCCTGCAATATCCCAATTCAAAGTCGCAAAGATATGAAGAGGGCTGTTGGATAAATTCAAAATAATCCACTTCAGGATAGCTGTGAGATTAATGGAAAAAAAAAAGTGTGTGTTTGCTTGTGCGTCTGTGTGCATGAGCAAACATGCGTGTGTGTGTGTGTGTGTGTCTGTGTGAGAATGATGACTGATGAATAAAATATATCAAAAAAACGGCGTCGCGCCAACAACTTTTACATACTGTAGGATGATATTACTAATAAGATTATCCACCTTGACGATGAAAAGAAACGACACACAGAGGAAAAGGGAAAATGACAGCAAACTATTCCTTAAGAGTAAACAGAAGTGGTGGATATAAGCTTTCAGGAAATCTATTTGTGGGATGAAGTATGTTCATTGTATCCAATTTGAAAGCACGTCAATAGAAGACACGCGTTTCTATAACCGGTTGCCACAGAAGTACAATCGATGAAAGTTATATACTGACTACTGCTATACTTCGAGGCACATAACAAAAGCATGCTAACAGCAGTCTGCTCCACTGAAATATTTACCCAGAGGTACTGAAGATGTAACAATGATAAGGAAATAAAGCTAATAAGTGTCACTTTGATGTGACAACAAATTATACATGGTTCTATCAGATCTCATTTCCATTCCACAACACAGAGACAGAGAATACCCTGAAGCATGGCTGTTAATGGGAGCCTCTATCAGCCATCGTGGAAAGCCTGCCTCATTACTCACTCCAACACAACTGTGCCCAGGGTGGTCGATTTCCCCAACGGACACTGGTTCACAGACCAGAGAAGCACTGTGCTGCATATGACTTGTTTTTCAATGCGCAGGGCGCAGATGCCGTCATGCTGCAAGTGTGCGAAATCATTTTTTATCAGGAAATTCATTTGGGCCAAACATTTTTGAATTAAAGAGAATCAACTACATAAAAAAATAAATATGGGATTAGTATTTTTTTTTCAATGCTTTGTTTTGTGTCTAACTCAGAATTATTGTGATGATACATTTATAGCTGGTGCTTTTCCAGGCTACAAGAAAATTGCCCTATGTAGCTATAACCAGCTCCCACTCATCTTCGTTTTCATTATATGTCTGATTCTATACAACCTGATTGTTATTCAGAGAGAATTTTCCATTCGGGAGGGCGCCAAATACGCACATAACCTTCTATCCCTTCCAACCTGTGCAATGAATATTTTAAAACCTTAATGTATATTGGCCATCTGAATTTTCAGCCTAAGTCTCTCTTTTGTCCACATAATCTCAGGGACCCGTTTCCTGCTATTGTGGCTGTAACTGAGAACGCTGGCACTCTGCTTATTTTCTTCACAATTCGAAATCACCGATGCTCTCTGGTTTTACTCTCTCTACCCCTGTTTCTAGCTTCCCTGACAAAGTCAATAGGGGGCATCCCTCATCTGTCAAAAACAAACATCAGAATACTTCTCGTGCTTTTCTCCTCTTTCCTCCTTCCCTCTCTTTGTGCTCACTCTCTCGCTCTCTCGCTGCCTGTTAGACATACTGTAGATTCTCAGTTTGCCGCTCGGTGCAGATTATGAGATTATTAGTTGGGTTGCCTGGTGACCCCAATCAACATGAGCGAGTAAGAGCAGTCAAAACGTATAAGGGAGAAAGTCCTGAAGAAGTAGCTGACCCTCTGGTGACTCTCTCACCCAGAGGGGTGGCAGCAGAGCTTGCTGTGTGTGTTTCAGTGCAATCTGTGGAGCAGATGGCTGGAGTCCTGGGCAGAGAGCAGCAGGTCTCAGCCTGCATGTCACCAGGATGATGTGAGCTGGCTCCCTCCGAGCTTTAGTTAATACCTTCCTGTATCACAGACTTGTTAAGGGTCTGGGCAAAATTCACAGACTCTTTGCAAAAGAACAATACCCCCCCTTCTCTCTCTCTCTCTCTCTCTCTGTCATTCTCTCTCTCTCTCTCTCTCTCTCTGTCGCTCTCTGTTTTGCTCTCTCTCCCTGTGTTGCCTCTCCTGGGTGGTAGTAAATGTTTACTGGCAAGTATTGCCCTTAACCTTCTTGTATTTATATATGTTGATTTTCTGGTTGGGTAGTATTATTAAGACACAGACCTATTTATAGACTTTGGGGGTGAGCAACACAATCTTATATCATCATATAGTAGATATTGTGTGCAATTAATTGAGAAACTGTTGATCATAAAATAACCAGATGTTAGTATCTGTTTTTTTAATTGAGCTAATTAAATACCTTCATCACATTCGTGCAAAAACAATATAAAAATCTAATACTTCCACACTGATATCCAACGTTCTTTACAGTAGCCTCATACATCCTGGAATAGAAATAGAAAGTGATTAATATGACACAGATTAAAGATGTAAAGCAATTTGAATTGCCTGAATAGCACACCCTCAAACTGCAGTGTCAAAGAGTAATTATGGACATTAGGGTTTCTCTATTATAAGATAATGTCCCTGACTAAGTGATTTTACATTGACTTTGATTGAGAAGTTTCTGGTTATAATGAAATCATTAAAGCAAAATCACTCGCGAGGTAAACAAACATTTGCCCGTCTATTGTGCATCCAGCTCTCCCTCTGCCACTTACTGCAGGCTTTAATCTTGGTTACTGGCAGGTAGAGCGGGCTAGGCCGTGCCTTGTGAGGTGCAAGTGGTGCTGCCTCTCCTCCTCTCTCTCTCTCCATCTCTCTCTCTCTCTCTCTCTCATATTATATAAAGAGTGGCAGCAGGCAGAGTGACAGACTGCCCCAAGAGATGACACCTGTCACTGAGGGGAGTGCTGCTAATCTACAAGCCTCATTTTGTTTGAACTCTTTGTCACCTTGCCGTCAAATCCTCATCTTCTCAGTCACTGCCAGCTTCGCTCCCCTCTGCTTCTCTGCTCGCTCTGCTTTGCCCAATCTCTCCACAATATACCTCCACCATCACCACACACAGCACGCTCCTCCAGACGAAAACCAGTGTTCAATGACATATTTCTGCCTACACACATTTATCTATTGAACGCGTGTTGTACATGCTTGTATTTTTTATGTCTTTTATTTTGGATTTATAAATAGGGGTAGTGAGTGCTTTTTGACGACAAAAAAAAAAAAAAAAAAAAAAAGTAAAACCTTGGCGACTCAATGTCTTTTTGAGACGTGTAAAATTGCTTATGTGCCCCCAGCCTATGAGAAGATGATGTGTCCTTGTTCAAATGTTTTTATTTTCCGAACAAAGCCCCATTCATTCATATTGAGATTTGTCTAAGTTAAATTGATCTGAATAGAAATGCAGTCTGGAGTGGCCCAGTCTCTATGGAGCAGCACACTCCACCCCCTGGCCAAATATCTATATTGTCCACTTCTACAGACTGTGCTTTGTAATTATAATATAATTCATTATGTCTATGCTGCATGCGTGACAAAGGAGGAGTCCTCCCCAAAATCCTCCTGCGCTGTTCAGGCAGACCGAACACATTCTTGTTCCCATTTTAAAGCCTGCGGCTTGGAAATACCCTCTCACACCCCCATAAACAATAGGTTTTCCTATTTTGCTTAATTGAGATATCACCCTGAAAATCTGACAGCTCACACCAGCCCCTAACTCAGGCTGAGGGAAATCTATATAGTGACAGGAAATGGAAAGAAAAAAGAGTCAAATAAGACTAAATAACAAGGAATATAATAATAATAATGATAATAATAATAAATGGTTTTAATATTACTTTATTAGATACCACTCAGAATGTTGAAAATATGTTTACTGCATCTATCAAAATTATCAAATTACTTAATGTAAAAGCTGTGATAAACATTGATGTTGAGTTTTTCCCCCTTTTCTTAAGAGAAGTTGTGACAGCAGAAAGAAAAAACATGATATAATCCAAGTTGCAGCGGAGACATCAGCCAACTTCTTTAAATGCCTCCATTAAGTGGAATTATCTTTTCCAGACACATTTTGTATGAATGCGTCCAAAAATCCCCATTCCATTTGGATTGCATGGGGTTTAATTTAATCCTTTTGCTTATTAAAAAAAATAAGATGCAGCATCTTTAACAATAGAAAGGCTAGTCTGCATCGAACACAATGGCTAAGGTTAAATTGAAGGTTGTGTGTACCCTTTGCTGTATTAGAAGAGCATTCATATTCAAATAAAAGCAGGCATCACTGCTTCATGTTGCATAGCAGTGTGCAATTGTGCATTTGTACACACAAAGCAAAACTGCAATGCACAGTTACAGTTTCCTTCTATTAAAAATGAACAACACTCTTTACCTGTTTGTCATTTTGCAGTTGCTTAAACATTGTGTGAGCAATAATTTATTTCTTTTCTCTAAGTCAGACTACTTCAGTGTCTAATACTCAACTAACAATACAGAAAAAAAAAAACTATCCATGGAAAATGTTGTATTCTTCATGCATGTGATTGTTAGCTGACAACATAACCGCAGCTCCAGCCCTGTCAGAGCAGCCAGTGGAGAACAGGCACTGAGAAATCCTCCATCTGACAGTCTTAAAGTCAGTCGCCTCACACAATGAAATCCTGTTGGCAGTTGGGTTGTTCATTTTGTAAATGGCGTTCAGGCCATTTGTAAAAACATGGGTCAAAGTTGAACACGGGATCCGGCGAGTTCATCCAAAAATTCTGAAATCAGAACTTTTATTTGATTCGCTGCTTCATCGTCTACATATTAATTCATGAAAAAAAAAATGTTCTAAGAGCGCTCTTTTGGATGAGACTTGATAGTTGTATAGTTATAAGAAGACGTGTTAGCTTTACAATGCAATGCTAAAATGTGCAAATTTAAGCTCTTCAATTCAATTTGACCAGCATTTCTTTTGTTAATTTCAACACACATACTTTCATAGTACTGTTGAAAATATCAGTCAATATTAATCACGGTTAACAAACACAATCTACGACTATTGACGGCGATAACTCACAAGCTTTTATAATTTCAACCATGTTTGCACATCAGACAGCGGAGAGAGGAAAGTGTTTGTAGCCGGTGTGCAAAGCAAAACTGAGGATCAAACATTTTTGATCTCATGTTTTCATCGGTTTTTGCAGCTAGACAGAAAAATAACGACTTCAAAGTTAAAAGATCATTTCTGACATCTGATTGTCTCAAGCAACATATGCCAACGTGAATTAAAATTCTATCGTCGGAGCAGGTATTTAAAGTCATCTGAGACCTGTTGTAGTTTTATAGCACAATATAAACAGCAGGATCAGGGAGCTGGTTTGTCTGGTAACCAGCAGAGCAACTTGAGCTTTGAAAGAAAATGACTAGTTATCGTAAAACATTTGACACTGACACAACTTTTCTAGCTCATCTGTCTTCCGGCTCTGTTCAGCTATATGTCTCCAGAACTAGTAACAGAAAATCTCTTGTCCTTAAAGATAAAATCCTCACTCACTCATTAGACTGAATGATCAGAAACTATGACCCGGCAGAGTGAATATGAAGAGAAAGTTGGTTGGCTGAAACCAGTGTACAATGCACCGCACACATAACTGATTATTACAAAGCTACCACAAAGATATGACACATTTCACACAAGTTAGTGATTATATATTTTTTTTTTTTTACAATCACAGCCTGCAGTTACAGAGATGGTGACATAAACGTACTATACTATAACAAAATTCTTTAAATACATTAAAAGTCATGATGAAAAATCTTGAGTAACTTTACGTAAAACTAAGTTATCTAAGTAACCAGTGTCTAAAATGTACCAAAGTAATATTCTGATTTTATAGTTAATATGATTTGTTTTAGTGGTTGAAAAACAAATGCAAATTAACAAAATTGTGTTAGTGATGCACAAGCATTGTTTATTTGGATTATATTTTCAGATGTCATACAATCAACAACTTTCCAATCATAATCACAAAGTATATCTTTTGTCTGGTGTTTAAGTGAATCACGCCACCAAGAAAATATACCATGACAATATATCTCTTCATATTATAGTTGATTAACTTCAGATCCAATATGTTCTAATTACAAACAGCACAATTACACTTACTAATAAACTAATTACACATAGCACCTCGCAGACATCTTTGACTTTGTGTCCGAACTTATAAACAAACTTGTGTCCAGCTGCTACAACTCACTTCATATTTCAGGGGGGGTTTTGTATAGTACAGAATTAGCTGTGCGCACACATACACACACACACACACACACACTGGT
The DNA here is from genome assembly GCA_025331565.1 of Holacanthus passer. Classification (NCBI taxonomy): domain Eukaryota; kingdom Metazoa; phylum Chordata; class Actinopteri; family Pomacanthidae; genus Holacanthus; species Holacanthus passer. Next base: position 6,684,131 of record JAFREQ010000003.1, on the reverse strand, counting down.
TATCAGCCCTACAAACCTTCATTTTTTTGCCCAGGCTCTACCTTGTGATGCATTGTCTTTCCCATCCCCCTGTCTTTGTGTCTGGGGAGTCACGTGGCTGTTGGGAAACAAATAATTTCATTGGCTATATTCAGAGCGTGTCTAAGAAGAGCACAGCAGCTTGTCTTGGGAGTCAAGAACTTGGTACAATGTCTTCTGCGATGGGATGGCCAACACAAATGGGCTGGCGCACCTATCCAATTAACACCCCGCCTGCCAATCCCTGTCAGGTCACACGCTGACTCCCATGGCATGCTCTACCTGTCTCCGCTGCTCTCAACACATGCCCAGCTCCAATATAGAATTAACGCCACTTTTCACCTGGTCACGCTGACATGCCATAGATTAGACTGGTGCAGCATGGAGATATGCAAGGCACTCCAAATGAGGGCGCCTGGGGTTAAGATTTCAAATGCAGTGGGGCTATTGTTTTGCCACTCCTTTAATATTAATTAAACTCTGAGGTGAAAATGTTCTTTACCAAACTAGTGCTTAATTCCTCCACAAGTGAACACCTGATAAGAGATTTCATTTAATGACCACCTAGATGTTACAACTTATCGCACCAGTTAAGACCTTAATAAGACCAATAAGCTGCCGGGGCTGAGTGGTTCTTTTGTGTTGTACAATTTGTGAGACATATGCATTTTTATACAATGCTGCAAAGGCAAAAATGTTTAGGGTTCGTTTTTTTCATTTATTTCTTTTTTTTTTTTTGCTTCTGCCCTAATCCCTAAACACAACATAATGCAAATGATTAGAAACTGTAATATTCGGTTCAGGAGGGTTTGTTTAACATAGTTGAAGAATTTAGTAATATTCTTATATGTTATTTGAAAATGTTGACTGTGACCATATGTGATGCAGTTTCATATTTGCAGATGCAGCTGTTGTATACTGTAGCTCGCATGACATCTGTTAGATGGGCAACATTTGCACCATGAAGATAGTGGGAATTAAGTTTGGTAACAGGTAAAGCAAGGACAAGTATGGTCCACTTATTCTTTGCTCTAGTCCTCCTTCATGTTGAACTGAAGCTGTATTCAGGTTCTAGTGGTCTGTCTCTCAAAACAGAATCTGCTGTCTACAGACGAGTACAAGCTTCGGCTTCATCACAGCCACGCTACTGTGATCTTAAGTGTGTTTTATGTTGAAAGATCTAATGACATGCACACACGTGTTCTTGAGGAGTTTTTGGTCAGAAGTTCTTAAATGTGGGACAGAAAGATTGAACAGAACCATGCAGGACTCACGTTTTACTTTTATTTAATGCTGCAAAAAATGACATGACAGACACACAATTCACAGTTCAAAATATAATCACCTTATAAGTTGTGTGTGCCAGCAAACATTTGCAGATTTTTATCCCATTGGAGTTGTGTTTCTGGCCACCCAGCAAACGTGAATCTGATTATTCGACCCCCTCTTTACTCTGCTTTGGTCTCCACCATCTCTTGAGAAAAGTATCTGGGTCTTGTAAGATGTTTGACTTTCTACACCAGATGTAAAACTCATCTCTACATGGCGCTAATTGTCAATGACACAAAGTAAAGCTTTTTGCTATCAATTATGCCAAAATAGCAAATAGACCAAATGTGGCCATGTGGACACAAACAGTAGTGTTTTAGTCATGCAAGCAAGATAAAATAAGTAGGAGCTTAATCTTCTTTAACAATTTGTACTTTCCTACAATTTTCATAGAATACGATTACATAAATTGAAATATGGCCAAAGTGGAGTCACTAAAACCACATGGTCATGTAGCATTCACCATTCCCCACCCTGCATGCCTTCAGGTTTTACCAGGTTTTCTGATATCACAACAGTTTTGCACAAAAAAACATGAACATGTAAAAAAAAAAATGCTTTTAATTGAAGTTCAATTTCATATAAGCAGATCAGTTTGCAGTTACAGAATTCATTAGGTGATCTATACACATCAACATAGTGTGAAAATTAAAAGTAATAAATAATTAAATAGGTGAAACACTGGTAATAACAATAGCCCCAGTATACAAAGATATACAATACATACAAGCAGATATCAAGGTTAAATTCCTGACTACAGTTTAGTTGTGCAAGTTTCAACAAACACTCTTGGCCATTTTTACAGGTGGGAAGCTGGTGAGGGATCATGTCTTTTGGTTGGTAAGTGTGACTTCACGGTTTAGGGTGAGATTGTTGGGTACAATACAGGGCTCTCCCTTCAATTTCCACAACTATTTCCCCATCATTAACATCAGATTCAGCCTGATAACAGTTTAAAGTCCAGTTATATTTTCATACAACTTTGCAGAAGATTCTGAGAATATAGATGGTAAAATAAAGTGCGTTTCTATCTACTAATGGTACATTAAACATGAATGACATGACATGATTACATAGATAAACAAGAACTCTATATAGCGTTGTGTATAGCTTTATATAGCATTTTATTACTGCTTCCCACCTGAAATGGTATTTATGTTATTATAATTAACTGATACCTTTTGCACAGACACATGCTACCCAGAAGAGAAACATCTGTTTACAACTGTTCACTGTGATTAATGTTGTATTAATAAAGCACAACTATGATCACAGATTCAGTAAAATAACAAAACAAGTTGTTCAGAGCAAAGAATGAGTATAAAAAATAAATATATAAATAGTGTCTTTTAAGGTATTATGTCCATTGAAAAACTATTGGAAAAGCTCAATTTGGATTTATTGCTCAGATCCAAATATTTTGTTTGGTTGTTCACATTATTTTTTTAAATGTGGATGATAACAGATTCCAGTGTGAACTGAGGTGCATGTGCAAACACATCATATAAAGAGAAAGAGAGCCAAATTTTTAATGTTGTTTTTTTTGTAGAGCAATGGCTGCTACTTCTGTATGGAGATGTGTGTGGATGTAAAGTCAGAGCCAGGAGTGGTGGGATCATGACATCAAATGACTTCACAGAAACAAATGTCATCCAAAGTTTCAGGATGTCGACGGCTACTTTTAACTACATGTGTCAGAACCTCTCCATGAGTGAGTCTCGCCGGTGAAAACTGTTGAGATTGAAGTTGCATTAGAAACAATCATACCTGTATCTGATCACATATGAAAGTGTCCCAAATCAGAATTGAAAAGATCAGATTCCATGTAATTTGTGCTGTTCACACTGTCATGAAAAAAACAAACAAATCTGAGTCACACATGAGAAAAAAATAATCAGATTTGGGTCACTTGTGCCTTCAGTCTGAATGTAAACTGATATTAAAGACGTTACTTTCTCACTTTCACTTTGAAACACTTAAAACTCCCTCTTGATGAAAAACTATATAATCCACTTCAATTTGACCAAATGCTTACACAGTGTTTCCTCAGTATCGTGGAGGGTTCTGTGATCACTACATTCAAAGCCAGATGAATGAGTTTGCAGGGTTCGGTTTGATTTTTGCAGCAACAGGCTGCATTCAACTGAATGGATATAAGTAAAGTGAATCAGAACACCCTGCAGATGATTCGACTGCCAGCTTCCACTGCCAGGAAATTTTCTGTGGGGAAACTCACAACATGTTGGTCGCAAAGATCGTTTTTACACAACCCACTCACCAGACTGACCGCTGATATTGGACGATTCCTCAAAAACCCAGACTACGTTCTGTGACAACACTTTCGAGCGTTCGCTGCCAAAGTTTTTCAGATGATTATTCCTACAGTATCTGCTCGTGACAAATACAGTATGGTTAAGGTTTGGTTTGGTGGAGGCAACTAAAGCAGCTTGGTTTAGGTTATGGAAAGACAGTGGTCGTGGAAAATAAACCATATGGTTAATGTTAGGCAACAAAATCTCATAGTTGTGGTTGTCATTTAAAATCTTTTTTTCCTCATAATCCCACATTTGGACCATGAGATTTTCATGTCGTATCATCATTGTTCAGTGTCGGATTCTGTTGCAGTTGAGAGAAACTCAATACACTGTAGATTTGTATGAGATTAGTTAGTCTCATGTTGCCAGTGTCCATCCATTTTCTCCTTCTTTGAATACTTAAGTTTTGGATTTTGTGTGTCAATCCAACAGCTGTTTGCCATAGTTTGCCATATAAGCCTTAAACATGGTTTTTACCATGCTTAACTAGGTTCACCAAAATTATTTAAACCATTCAGTGTATGGGGCAAACACATGCAATTGTAAACAAATCATTCAAGAGATGATCAGCAACAGTTTCTATGTTGTATAACACTGCTATAAAAAATGTCTTTGCTTTATAATTTGGGCGTGACAGTTGTTTTTAACTAGCAAATTTATGTCCTATTTTTTTAGATTTCAAAACTTTTTTCACTCTTTTTTAAGCCAGTCACTGTAAAGCAGGTAAGGCGTCCTCAGCCGAAGCCCATCCCCCCCTAAAAGAGCCTCAGGTGGTTTTCTGTGCAGATAAGAGTTTGATACATGACTCCTTGTATGCATGTGTAAAAATTCAATAATACTTTAACCATGGCTTTTCTCTCTGTCAACTCGAGCAAGGGAAATATCATTAGTGTCAAGTTTGCCTGAGATAAATTTTGCTATCCTGGGATGTTACAAACCATTAACATCAAGCAAAGACGTATCACTTTCCAGGACTGAGCATTGCATGTGAAAGGCTACACTCACCTCAGTGGATCCCAGTGGATATTAAGCTAACAGTTGTGGATTCCAGTGGGCTTCTTAGCAAAGAGATCCTCTTTATTACACTGTAAGTCAATGGCACAAATATGATCTGGGTGGTGTGAATCTTTTAGAGGACTCAACCCAGCAGCTTTGTGGGAAGGGGTGCAGCTTGTCTACACTGCATGTAATTTGCAGATTCTTTACACTGTATTGTGTACGCTGACAGGTTTGTGATTTGTTTGCACTTCATGGGTGTCTAATTGATTAAGATTAAAGGAGGACGGTTTGTCTGGCTGTTGTAGAAAATTCCTGGCTGATTTGTATTTGCCATGCCCCTCCTTTTTAAGTGCAAGTACACCCTCTAACTACACACCTAACATGAGCCAACACAGGCCACATGCTGCTCTGCATGCTGGTTCACATGCACTGCATGACACAGCAGCTGAATAAAGCCATCACTTACTCACTGAACAACTGGGCTTGTGGTGTTGCTGTCTGTTCAAGAAACTTAAGAGGTTTTGTTGAACTTCTGCTCATACTGTTATTTAGAAAATTCAATCAAATAGAAAAGCTTTTACACACCATTTTTATATATGCAATGTTTGATAAAATAACCTTCCTGAACATAACCCCAGTATTTAAAAAGTCTCTCTTTATTGTTAAAGCAAAGATGGAATAATCTGTAGGTGGTGCATCAAAATTAAAAGACATACCTTTTTTTAGTATTAAAAAGTAAAAGTAATTGCATTTTTTGACAATATTCACATTTGCAGTTTGGACTCTGTGATGTAATTATACTTGAATGGACCAAATCCCCGTAACTGTTACTTGCTTTAATTAAACCATAAATTTGAAAGGTAGAAATGAAGTGGGCTGAATAACAAAAGGAAATATCATGTCAAAGTCAGAGAAGTGGCTTCATTTTCCTGCTGCAGGCTAACGCTATAAACTACAAAGTACAAGAACTGAATCCTGTCCTACTTCACTTGCTTTGATAGTGGACCACCATGTTATAAATAATGTATTAAAGGATTTACAATGCAGAGAAAGAGAGCTGCTTTCAGACGAATGAAAGTTGCTCTACTAGTGCATGAAAAAAACATGTTAACTCTTTGCAGTCCAGACCCAATCTGAGTTATAAAAGACTTCATATATTTTCTTTTGTATTGTCCAGGTTAAGAGAGTGTTTGGTTTCCTTTTTACAGTTTGTGGTAGCTTATTTTTTCTGCCAAAAGGTGTTTGAGGCCTACTGGGACCACTTAAAAGTTTATGCAGAGCACTAGCCAAGTTGGACAAAAAAGCCTTGAAGTATACACACACTGGCCCCTTTCTCAGAACCTCTCAGCTCTGGCTAGGGGGAGTGTTGTTGGTTTATGAGAGGGAAAATAGCCCCAGCCTTCTGCAAAAGTGAAATGGGATTAAGGCCTTTGTTCAGCCCACAATGGTGAGGGGAATTAGCAATAGTTGTAGGCACTTAGAAGAGCTCTCACACAGAAGCTTATCCCAGATTTTGCACAATAATCATTTGAATATCAACAGTGTTTTGCAACTACAGCGCTAATGTATAAACCTCTCTCTTTTAGATATCGAAATCCCCAAAAGGATTTTTTACCAGTGGCCACATCACAAATATTCACGCTCTCTATGAACAATCATATTTTTTGAGTATCATTGCACTTTATGTGGCAGGAAACATTTTAAAAGTTGAAGTTTGGGACAGAAGTTTTTAACATTTATATTAGTTATGGTGCAAGTTTCCTGTGTTTGTTTGTTGAATTAAAATGTTGCTAAATCACATATGTCATTAAACAGTGATGTGAGTGTTAATGTTAAACCAAATACAACTGATTTACAATATTTCAGCCTTGCTACCAATTTATTGCGATATTTCATTGCAAATTTCTAGCATCACTTTCCTATTTTTGTAAGAATTCAAAAAATTCAATATAAGGAATATTAACTTTAGAGTGAACTTTCCATTTGTCGACCAAATTGCTGACTTATATTCAAAACAACAAAAAAACAGCTTTAGAATAAAATTAAACACATAAGTCAACAACATTAAAAATCAAAAGTTCAGGATGACAAACAACTTTTATGTGCATTAAACTACTTCCTGCTTCAGTACGAACTTTTTATAAAACAGTGTTTTGGTCCTATTAGTATAGAAACACGGGACCCCACTGTCTCTGTTTGACTGCGGACTTATCTGGGATCAGGCGGATCCACTGACAAGCATAACTCTCACAGAGGAGGAATAATTCAGAGCTTCTGCCTCAGTTGAGTCTCACAAGACTGGCCTCAAGAAGTGTGATGGCCTCAGCATTTTTGCCCACACAGTGAAAACGTATTGTCCAAATCACAAAACATTGAGTGAGATCAGCAGACTTGTCAAGAGGCCCTGGCTTGAATATGAATGATGAGAGAAGAGCAGGGTGGTCCTAGTGCTGTTTTGGTGTTAGGCAGGTGAAAATAAGCTCAACTGTCCCCGCCAGCTGCCCATCGCTAAATCAGAAATAGGAGAGCAGAGAGTTTACGGTACAAAAAAAGGGGGGAGAAAAAAATAGCTGTTTAGCACTTTCATGTAAATTAACACCAGTAAAACACACAAATCACCTGCAGACATTGACGTAATTGTCAAAATATATTGAAAATCTTTGTCGTGATTACAATATTTTAATCCCCAACCTGCAATCACAACATAATCTTCCTCAAATTTGATACTTCAGGTAAACTGCAAGTGCTCATGCTGAAATGAAAAAGGCTGGAGGTGGTTTTCCAAAGTGCAGCCACGCATGCATTTTCTGTCAAAATGAAGAAATTAAGACGTAACACCTCCCCTTCTTTCCTGTCCTTAACACATGCACGCACGCTAGTTCAATTCACTCGAGTGTCTGCATAGTTTCTGCATTCAACTGGATACAATGATGCACAAGATGAATAAAGTTATCTCTGCGGCTGAATGGGATGTTGCTGGTGGGAGGGAACAGGGAGGTTCCCTATACGCCCGAGCTGAAAAGAGCTCGGCTTTGAGGGCCAGTGCTGCAAGGGTCAGGCCCCAGCTGCTTTTAGGGGTGAAAGGGACACCAGCGGGCTGGACTGACTCAAGAAACCTAACAAAACCAATCGTGTCAAATAAAGACATCCCAGATTGGACGTTGACAGATCCCTTCCCAAAGTTGCTGAACACACTTCACACATTCAAACTTTGCTCTTGGTTTGTATCATGTGTCACAGTCAGAGTCCCATTTCACTTGTTAAGAGTCTAAAATATAAATCTTTTTTTTTTTTTTTTTTTAAAATTTTGTTTTGGTTTTTGGGTCTGAAATCAACATTTCTGCACAGGTAGGATATTTTTTTAAATCATTGCATGGTGCCAGAATTTTATTCTCAACTTAAAAGTGATGCTCAGATTGTTATAATAAGGGAGCTTCAAAACCAACTTATAAAGTCATCTTTGTTTTTTTACTCAATATTTGTTACTGACTTTCATTCACTTAAAGATTTATATGACTTGTTCAACATGAAGATTTGATTTAGAGCGTTATTATGAGAAGGATTGGATGGTTTCTCATATATTGGACATTGTGTGATGTGTTGAAGTGTGTTGGTAAAACCATAAAACCATCCGCTGCTCTAAAAGTGGTTTGCTGATAGGTTTTACTTACTTTGGAATTGCTATTTTGATGGTGCTTATATATATATATTTTTAAAAAGACATTATAAGTCTTTCTGTCTGTGAGTTTACAGATTTTCAAAGGGTGCAGAAATTCGCTAAGTTTGAATTTGTGGGGGGTAAGTAGGATAATAATCAGGCCACATTATAAGGAATTGATGGTTCATTTTCCCTGTCAGCAGTAGCAGAGCTTTGCCCGAAGATGTGCCGACCTGTGCAGATGGGGTTCAAAGCCAATTTCCATGTTAAAAACTCCACACGGCTCAGAAATCCCTCTGACTGACTCTTGTTGATCAGAGTATGTGACAAGCCTGTCTTTTAAAACAGGTCTGCTCATGTAAGTAGATGGAAGTGTACAAATGTACAACAAACAGTGTGGCCAGGTTTGAGTGTAGTAATAGTGTTGCTTTCATGCATGCCCAGAGGCAATGACATAAAGACAAAAGATAGCTCCTGAGCGTGCTGTCAAAATGGAAAATATGGCCCATTATATGTGTCATACAGTAATTACACAAACTGTAAAAAGTAGTCATTTTCATTTTTTTTTTCAGTTTTACTTTCCCTTTCATCAAATGTGTGTCAAGTGTCGTTACAAAGCTTTAATTCTTGCCAGAAAATCAGTTCAACCATTCATCATCAACTCACATTTAAATTCATTTTCCTTCAGGCTGCTTTTTTTTTTTTTTTTTTTCCCCCTCCTATGTGCCGAGTTTACTCAGAGACAGAAAATCTGTGAGAAGAATAAAGAGATCACTGGGATGGCGGGAATTTGTTTGATGAGTTATGAGATGAACCAATTTAAAAAAGGAAGAAAAAATACATCTGCCAAGTATCCTCCTTGGTGTCCTGAGGACCGCGGCGTTTACGTCACTCTTTATCTTGCTGTCGACTGCTGCCTGAACGCCGTGTGTTTGCACGCATGCACAGACACATACTTGCAGTGTGCAACGTGCAGGGAGGGACAGTTTTACTTGTAACTTCTGCACATAATTACCATGTCCCAGAATTGGCTTTTTTTTTTTTTTTTTTGGTAAAGCCATCTATCTTAATTGCAATCACATATACTTGAAGAAGAGAAGCAAGTGGAGAACAGTCTCATTTTTTAGACTTTGTTCTTTGTTCACTGTTATCACACGACTCTGTGTAATGGTGTCTGTGCTATAAGCTGCTAGCCTGCTCCACCGTGCTGGATATATTATATCCATTGAAATGCCTGCTGGCTGCAGAGTATTAAGTATGGTGAAAACACAATCTTGGTGGGGTGTGTGCGACTAACAATAGATAGAGGCATGATGACTTATTAAACACAGCCAACCGGCAGCATGGCTTTTCTCATTACCTTTTTCAATTCCCAGCCTATAAAGCCTATGGGTCTGGTGACAAAACTCTTGCCATGTAATTCTCTCTCAGGCTGCTTTCATCAGCCGATTTCGTGGAGAAATATGAAGCTGATTTTATCGTACTCTATAAATTCACAAAAGGCCCTCAAGTTGCCCCCATGGAAGACATACCTCATCTCAGTGATGTGCCACCACTATTGCTGATCCCGAGCATTTGATAACAGTACCTCTTCTTTTTAATGATTTGACAGGCGTCAGACATGAGCCCTATAGACACAGCATTTTTTAATACACTTTCCTTTGCTTGTTTACACCAACCTGCTCGGATGAAAGAACATATCTATCATCTTTTACTCTCTCGATAAGTGATATATATTAAAACCTACAGCGGCTTTCCAATTCTATCACTTGTGCACCGTAGCTACACAAAAAGGTTTTGCTGTTGTCACAATAGTGAACATTTTACTTATACAGCTTCAAGTGCATTTATTTTTATAGGGAATTTTTTTTAAATCTTTGCCATCAGGCCTGTTTTACTTCATCAACACACTCATCCAGAGTCTTTGTTCCTGCAGAACGAAACAGGTATAAAATTAAAATTCACAGCCATCAAGTCAGTTGTAAATAACAAAATGACATATTAGACAAACTACAAATTAGCTATTGGAGAACCAGAAGAAAATAAGCACTAAAAAGACACTTACTGTCATATGTTGTTAGATTGCATGTGTTTGAATTTGCTTGTGTTGTAACCAGTTGTATTCACTTTCCTCTTATCTAGTTCTCTCATGTGGTTTCTGGCACATGTGCAGTTTCCTGGTGTACAGCAGGGATTGTTTCCTTTGAAATGTTTTGACTATGGTGTCATTTTTTTTTTAAAAACTTTCATCACGCATGGCTACCTAATCAATTGAAATTCAGCTGCCTTAGCCCCAAGCTCGGTTTGTAACTTAGACCAGCTTTCATCAGCTCTGCCTTTTAAAAATAGAAATCCTTGCTATGATGAAATTTTTGTTTTGAAATGGATATTCAGCTTCTCCACTCTGCTGCAACTGTATTTCAAGTGAGAGAGATTTAAGCAGATGATAGTAAACAAAACTTATTAGTTTTTATACACAGATTTTTTTTTCATAATTAGCACTGCGAGGACTTGATTGCCGTGATGCTTAAAATTAGTGGAGATGTTTGTGGTTTATATCCTAATATAATGCTTCATGTGTCAGTCTTTACATAATCTGGTTTTGATCAGAGCATCTTGGGGTAACATCCCCCCTCAGTCCTAATTAGATTTCCTACATTATAATGTTTGATAATGCCTCAAGGTTTGGTCCCTTCTATCAAAACATTTCTGCAAATATTCCCTCCTGTTAACTCTTTGTGGGCCCACGTTACATAATTATTTCATATTTGCTATCTTCACCTCCATGGGGAAAATATTATCTGCAATAATCATTGTCATCATCATGATTCTCTTCGTGGTCTGTTGGCTCCAAATAAGTAATTTAGTTGTAAAGCAGCTTCATTTATTTTGCCTATTCATTTTTCTTCCTATCATATATCTAAATACAAATCTTCATTTTATAACTGACAGCTTATTACCTCTGAGCACATGCTGATAAATTTAATTCCAATGAGTTAGCTTCCATTTTCGGATCCCATTATCCACTAATGTGGCAGCAGCGTGTGGGAGGAGAGAACTTACAGGACAAGAACTCAGAAAATAAAATATATGTCTTTACATATACATTATTATTATTATTTATTATTATTATTATTATTATTATTCATGACATATTTTTGCAAAAATTGTCAATCTATTCTGGATTTATTTTATATAATGAGGTAAGAAATTTTTTAATTTCAATTTGAGAACATTCATTTTAAAGGTGCACAGTTTTTTTTTTTTTTTAAATAATAAAGTGGCTGCTTTTAAAATTTCTTGCTTTATTTCTCACAGGCTTTCTCAGTGAGAGACAAGTTTGCCAGTGCATGTTCTTCAAATGCCCAAATAAAGCAGAGCTGTGAGTGTGAACTGAGACTTTCAGTGACCAGAGTGTTGCTCGGTTTGTATTTCCCTTCATTCAGAAACATAGGTCCCTCTCTAAAACATATACCTTGTAAGAGAGCAGCATTATGCCACAGTTGGGTCTATTTTGGCCAAGTAAGGAAGTAAGTAAACAATTATTATTAGCTTTGATGTTGGCCTGAATAGCACTCAATTAACAATGTGGCTAATGAGCCCATTAAGGATGAAAGTGTTCTCAACAGGTATGAGAGGATACTGCTGTTTTTGGAGTCTCAGTTCTCAGCATTGAATGCAGCATGAATAACGGTGCTCTTTCTCAAACGCTTCAAAGGCCAAACCTCTACAGCCCAGAGAGCAGAGTTAAATAAAGGTTTGCTTGCAGTTGAAAATATATATATATATCTATAGATGGATAAATATTTTAAGCATAACAAATTTTGGAAGAACAACAAATATCCTGGGAAAAAGTTGCAGAACAGTAAGTCAGGCTAATATTGTGAATAAATAAATTCACCACACATCTCTTGTTTTTTCTGCAGCATTAGGATTTAATTTTTCTTTAAAATGCTTTATAAAACACAAGAAAGCCCCAAATCAATTTGTGTGTTTTTAAAATTTTAACAAATCTTGATTTAATTGCATTTTTAGTGAGAGTAAATATGAGCTCGCCTCAGTCTAATAGCAATCACTCCGCAGTACAAATAGGGCTTGTCTGGTGCAAAGAAAGACAAGTGAAAGAAAGAGACTGAGGCTTTCTGCAGCCACAGCGTTTCCTCTGAAGGACTTCCCACTGAAATGCACTGAAAGCCTCACGCGTGGATTATTTCGACATTATTTGCTGCTGGATTCCAAAACTTCTTGTTAACTAGCAACAACAATTCTTTTATACTGACCGCCTTGTTTGACTGTTTGTTTTACACCCAGAAAAACTCTGGTGTTTTTTTTCCCCCTCTCATTTTACAAAACAAAATGAAAATAAAAGGGAATAAACAATGTCATGAATTATCATTTCTTCTCTCCAAAAGTAAAAAATGTGACCTCACAAAAATTATCATCTATGTTTTGACAATATTGTGAGATGTTTTTTTTAATATAAGTGTGATGAGGGCAAATCTTTCAGTGTGACTTTTTATTCTCTGCTCAGCAATGAACCGACTCCTTCAGCTAAATATTAAAATCTTTTATTTATGTGCAGGTGGAAAATAATAATAATAATAAAAAAAAAAACACTGCAAAAAAAGGGCAAAAATGGTATTTAAAAACAGTCACCGTGCAACAAAACATGACAATAAGTAAAGAAAATGATATAAGAGTATGTTGAATGAATTTATCTATTTGTAAAACCTGCTTGTCTGCAGAAGTTTCAGAATGTTATCAGTAGTTTCAGCTCAAGAATAGCTTGAGGTGTTTTGAGTGTAAATCCGTCTAAAGCTGCCAGCACTGACATACACAGCATATGCTAAATACAGATAAGAGTATTTTTAATAGATCTGCAAAAAGTCTCCCCACATAGCTCAATGGATGTGCTTTGAATGTAGTTGATAAGTTGGCTTAAGCTGAATGCTGTATCCCACTGCAACATTGTGCTACTGGGTGAGCCCATCACAAACTAGCCTTCCAATAAAGACCACTTCCAGGGGAGGGATTATAGAAAAGCCTTCGAGATCAGCTTCATGTCTTACTAGAGTTTCTGATTATAAATAGTGCTATGTTACAGGAAAAAAAAAACTAGCCATTGCCAAGGATCATATGGGGGGGAAAAAAATATCTTTAAGCATTTTATTGACCTACACTGTCAAACTGAGAAGAAGGAGCAGTGTGAGGGACGTTTTTCTAAATTTCCTTAAAAAAATAATTTTACTCTTTTTGATTCAAAATTGGAGTTTTAATTATTTGCATGTATGTTTTGCTTTATTTAAATAAATTTATAAGGCACCAAAATAAGGTTTATTCATTAAAAAAAACTTTCTTTTTTAATAGAAAAATGCTGAAAGTGTGAAAAGAGAATCCAGCAGAAATAACTTCATAGTGTCGGCATTATGCTCCCAAAGTTGCTCTGTGCTCAGGCTCCTGTGTATTAATTTAATGTCTGCGCTCCAAGTTGGCTGAACTCGGGTCGTGAACTTTGCCTCTTATTATTTTAAATGTGAGGAGGGAATTCTTTCCCTTCCACCAGTGTTTCTTTACAACAATTTGTCTCTTCAGAGCCCAACACAAATTCAGAGTTAAAGTCTGTGACGTGATGATAGATAGATAGATAGATAGATAGATAGATAGATAGATAGACAGATAGACAGATAGATAGATAGACAGATAAAAAGTGGAGTAAGTGTTGACTGTCTTTGTTTCTCCTCAGCTCTCCTCAGGTCATCTGATTATGTGGCTGAAGAAATGAGAGGGGCAGATAAGCCTCTTTTATGCTTCCAAGCCACTTAAAGAGCTGAAGCACCAGCTTCTGTTGCTACACTGCGAGGGAAGAAAACAAGTCGTTTGTGTACTACAAAATGGCTTCTCTCTAAAAATGTGTTCCCTCAAATCCTTAATACACTGCGAGCTTTGACAATTTTAGAAAGCTAGGTTCACTTTCACTGCAGTTTCATCACTCACTTTTTTAAAAATTGATATAGTTCAATATTACTAAATAAACTCACACGGCTTCATTTTAATTCAGCATTTATTTTAACTCTTATCAAACTGCTTTTATATCATAATGAAATATCTAATTTTCTCGTATTATTTCTAAATTAACCACAAAGTAAATGTTTGCACGAGCACATTTTTATTGGCTTGACTTTTCAGCAAATAAAATAGAATCTAAGATTGTATTTTATTCCGTGATATGGAAATGTCCTCAGTTCCTGCTGTATGTCACGAGGGCATCTCTTCCCTGCCTCCTTAATAAGGTAGTTCTGCAGGCCTCTACTGTAATATATTTCACCAATAAAGCAATTCCAAAGCTAGCCTGGCCTTTTGACCACCACTGAGAACGTGGAAAGCAGCAGGCCGCCTTTGCTAACTAGGCTTACTCTCTAATATTAGATACCTGTCCCCTGGCTTTTCAGAGGGGGGCTTAGCAGTTGATATTTTCATTTGGTCCTGCCAAGATGCGACACCCCTGCTTTAATCTTGTGTTTGACGTTAAGCGCTCTGTTCATGAAAAGTCTTGGTGAACTTCAACCTTAGGGTGGTGCTGTCATACAAAAATGATGTGGTGGGGGAGTGAAACTGGCTGGTCTATCCTTGACCTCTCCCATTGGCCTGCCAAAGTCTTTCCCCTGCCCTTCTTAATCAGGTGGGACCCTTCCCTTTTAGAGTGGAAGATAGTATATTCTCCGCATCCAGCTGCATCTTTTATACTAACTGGCACAGATGTCCACGGATAAAGACATAGCAGAGAAATCTTGAAGGGAGAGAGCGATGCTGCTGTGTGCTTTTTTTTTTTATTGGTAGGAGAAAAAAAAAAGAAAATCCTCAGAGGTCCATAAAGAAAACTGGGCATTTTAAAAAGTCAATAATAACAAGTCAATATCAAGAAATAATTTTTTTTTTTAAAGAATCTCTTTGATGCTTTAAATTCTCATTAATGAAAATCTCTTTGGAAAATACTGTTGATATGCAAGATTAATGGTCTGAATTGAGACCAGAGTTCACTCCATTTGTTGAGAGGCAATCACTTTTTTTTTTTTTTTTTTTTACCATTTCATCTGAGCCGTGGAACATCAGTGCACATTTGCAGGTATTAGACATGTTTGAAAATATCAGAAGGAAGACGGAGGAGCCCACTAATGAATTTCTTATGATGGGTAACTACCCCTTCATTCAGCTGCAGGTATTGTGCGCTGCTTCCATGTTAGCATTTACCGTGATGTTGAGGACAAACAAGCCACTTCTCTGCAATCGTTAAGATGAGTTTCCCTACTGATTGATGTGTGGAATCAATTGCTCCCCATAGCATCCATGTCAGTCTATTACCACACTGCCTGGTAATGATAGGCTGTTCTCCACAAGATTATAGAGCTCTGTCACAAAGCAACAAAGACTTGCTTCCCTGTGTCTGACCTGGTCTACTATAATTGAGAATAGCTTCATTTTTACTCTGTAGGTAAACAAAAAAAAAATTACAATACTGATGGAAGGATGTCTTTATTATATTTAAAATAGTGAATTTTTATGCTGTAATGTGATGAATTATTGATGATTGAAGTGCTGAATAAAAATGGATTTTTATCGCCGTGCGCCTGAAAAAATATCGCCTTCAAGAGTTTTTGCAAAACTTCTATAAATCTACATTTTTCCTCTCTCATGTTAAAGAAACTATTTCAACAGGCAGGATCGCATTCAAAGCTCATCTCTGATCAGAATTTAAGTCCACCATTTCCAATGCAAACATATTTGAAGTCATCAAAACAACAGGTGTTTTCTCCCCGAAATACCCCTCTGTGTAACTGTCCTTTTTTTTGTCATGTGAATACACCACAGCTCTCTTACTGCCAAGCTGACTGCCATCCAACCCAGCAAGTGCCAGCAGCATTGCAACTCATTTAGTTTGTGGCCCAGAGATGCACCACACAGCCCTGATCCTGATTACACATGATCAAAGATGAGTTCCTCAACAATTTGATTATATATTTGAGCTTGAATAAAATCCACCTGCCTGTGTTCCTCTGGCTAATTGAAAACATAGAATAGAGGGTTTTTTTTTTTATAATTTAATACAACAATTAGCAATTTTTCTTCAGGTTGACCTCAGTCATTTGAGTAAGACTACTGTATGTGCTGCATTTAATTACCTACAGTGAAATTTGATTATCAGAAAATATGGCGCATATCAAGTGATTCCCTGCCCTTAAGTAATATTATTCTGTATGGTTAGAGTTGGAAAAAGATGACATGGAAACTTCAGTCAAGACAAAAGGCACGAGCTAATGAGACTGGTTAGTGATTCAAATTTATGGAAATTTTATTAATTACAGACACCTATCTTTCATCTGTACCATTTGGTGGTGAAGTAATTAAAACCAACAATGACGGTCCCAGCAGTGGAAAAAGCAAACAAGATCAAAGAAAGCGGAGCAGTCAGGAGAAAGTCCCGTATATACTGAACTGGGCCTGGCCGTGGGCAACGGGGCCTCATTAAAGTCTGACTGTGTTGATCATCAATTAACCTGCTTTGTTTTGCTTCTGATTTTAAACTTGCATAACACCACTTTTCCTCTGCTCTTCAGTGATTAAGGGTTTGTGCATAATGTTTGGCTGGAGGTGACCAAGACACATCAGAAGTGCTGCCTCGTGTCGTGGAGGGTCAACTTTTGATGGGTTGATTGGAAAGGACAGTTGACCCGGTGGAGTTAACTGGCCTGAGTGTGTAATAAATAATTTTTGGCTAAAACACCATCATCAAGACCATCTGCTGTTGACCTTATTATTCTCTAAAACAATGTAAATAGGTGTAAAAAGGTGCAGAAAAATTAAAGGTCTTTCTTCCTGTTTGGCTGATTTTTGCTCATGTCTCCTCCAATAAACTGAAAATGAAAAGGATGTTTGAGGCAAATTAAATTGTTATAACAATTTATGCATCACCTTTGCAAATAGTGTGAGGAAAGAATGTAAATACATAGATGCTACATTTATGATGATTCAATTTGTTTTTGATTTGATTTCCATTCATTCACACGATAAACCTTTAATTTGTCTAAAGTAATGTCATTTAAGATGTTTTTCTTCTATCAGCTGCACAAACTGCTTTTTGCAAATTGTGAAAAAGTTGACGGCATCACATTTTCTTTTGCTTTGTTTTTCTTCTTGATATTTTTTGATGATCTCTCTGTGTGAAAGTATGTAAAACAAGCAAATACGTGTTTGAAAATAAGATTTTTCTCAACTGAGCAATGTCGCCAATGTAAATGTTCAAATCAGCCGCTGATCAAGATATTTAAGTTGTTAATTGACTCAAATTCTGAAGTGAAGATTAGCACTGGCCGCTCACGAGGAACCACCAGAGACCTGGAGCTATATGGACAACAAATGGATGGCCAGTCTTAACTTTTATTATGAGCAGTGGAGGTCACATTTAAAATGAGAGATTAGCCGCTCATCACAATATTGGTGGATTATCAACTACCTGCAATGAAAGCAACCCCTGGCTCTGGGTCGATAAGAGTTTGACTGCATTTCGAATTAATTTTCCTCAGTTTAGAGAGCCCGACTCCTATCTTGTTATTGATCACAGCGTTAATCCATAACCAAGCTCATCCTTTCCCCGCGGAACGAGCAGAAAAATATAAAACGAGCCCTGTGGAGGACTCTTGACTCCGTGTAAAAAAAAAAAACAATGGAACAGACTTAGAAGTGATTAGAGTTCATTATGTAAGAATACGTTCCCAGACTATTGTTTCACAGTTCATTTTTGTTTTGATCTTTATGTATTCTTTTTTTTTTTTTTTTTTTTTTTTTCATACCAACATTTATTCTGCTCTGTCTTCCTTTGGTCTGGGTTGTGTTTATACATGACGATTGATTGATTTCCCCGACAGCAGGAGCACTTCACACCTCGGCTGCTTTCTCTGTTTGTCTTCTCCAACAGAGGGACCTCCACTGCGGATGAAATTTAGTCCTGACCTCTGACCTTTGGGTTCAGCGTTTGTCTCCAGTCCAGTGACCACAAACAACTCCTGGATTGCTGTAAATGTCAGTGCAGCGGCGTCTCCGCCCTCTCCCCTGTGAACCATAGGGCTGCACTCAACCTGCACTAATAGGACACTTTTGTGAGAGCTCCATTATCAGTTATGCTGTATTTGATATCTCAGGTTTCCTCCTTATGATGCTTCTATGAACTGAACAACAAGTCATCAAACAAAGCAATGAGGGTCTACCTTTTTACGCTTTGTTAAACATTATTCTTAAAATCTTAAATTTGGTAGCACCCACCTTAAGGTGCTTCGTGCAATCCAAAATTATGTGCTCTTTTAATATTTTTCATTTTATTCTGAAAATTTTAGATGCAGAGTTTAAAAAAAAAAAAAAAAAAATGAGTGCAGGATGAGCTGCTGGAAGTGGCCCATTTAGCACACAAAGCAGCTGGTACCATCTATCATAAGGCTCAGTTATAATAGATTGTAATTCATGTTCTGAAGACATTGGTTGTAATGCATCCCATTTTGAAGCACTTTGCCTCGCCCTTCCCCCACCCATAAACACACACGCTCCCTTTCTCTCCTCTCCGGGCCTCCCGAGGTTGGTGTCTCTGCGTTAGGACTCCATTGTTGCCTACTGCTGGATAATGCCCTTATTAATTGTACCTCTTTGTAAGGTGTCAGCTGTAGCCTCAGATTGAGATGGATGGATCTCTGGAGTCTGCTCCCTGGCCCTCCACAGACGCTCTATCTCTGCACAACACACAGATGCAACAGTGAGTGCTGCCACACTACGACTAAAAGCTGAGATAAAACAGGCATTTTTAATTATTCCACCTTAAAAAAAAAAAAAACATGTTTCCAAACTGAAAAGCCTATTTCAGTCATTGCTAAGGTGAGCTAGCATGCGATGTGTTTTAATTATCTGAATATCTGAGCATACAAACCATAGCAACGATGAAATATCTTCTTTTTTTTTTATTGATTATTTTAGTGTGTTGCAGGAATACTGGTTAATTAGGTGGATTGAAGCCTCCGTGAGATCAACAGCATTAACATCAAATCCTTTCCCTCTCATTAAAGGAAACAGAGTCAATTTAATTAATGCATATTAATCCCCACTGATGCTCATTTTAGCTTTAAAAAAAAAAAAAAAGCGTGGCAGTGTGGACTTTAGATTCTTCCATTTCAAAAAATTCAGGTTTGATCAACATATATAAATTTAATAGTATTTTTCATAATCTTTAGATCCAACAACTGCATTGTGGGTAAAAGCATTACCTGTAGACACTATGATCATTTTTGCTGTTTATTTATTTATTAATATTAGTTGGTTTCAATTAGGGCCGGACGGTAATTCAAGAATATCGATTATCGTCCTGCAGTTTAATCGTGAGTCTAAATAAATGATATGTAAAATTTTGTGTAATTTGGAAAATGCATTGTATTTTTCATAACCATTACATATTTTTCTTAATTGGAAAATTTTATTTTAAATATTTAAGTAAAAAATGACATATTCACCAATTTCAAGGTAATGCTGTCGTAATAATCGCAATATTAATTTTCTCCATATCGTCCCCCTGTTAGCATCTATTCTGCTGATATTGACGGGTATAATTTCTTGTTTGAAAGTTCCCTGCTGCTTACTCTCTCAACATGGCTTCATGAATGTCAGTGGATGCCACTTTAACCGACCCAATGATCACGATCAGACAGTCAACCAGGGTTGTTGAAGTTAAATAACGAGTTGATCTGAAGCCCCTCTGACTGCATGTGTTATAATTTCCCAGAACAAATCAACCGACAGCAACAATTTTACAGAACGCAGAATCGTTACAGAATCGCTTTTACTCAATTTTTAAAGAAAAGAAAATTAATTGATCCAATTTCAAGTGATTCCTCTAGTTTCCATCGAGTGATCAGTCTTTAAGTTTCAAACCATGTTAACACAGAAAGAGGTTGACATGTTCTTTTCCTGCCACTATGTTACCTAAGTGCTCTTGAGCAAGGCATCTCCAGTCAAGCTTGTCTTTAAGTTATCTGTCTTCATTATGGATGTTCCAAAACTGCAGTGGAAATCCCAATAAAATATAGTTCAAAATGTATTTTTTTTATTGCAAGACTTTATCAGATTTATTTTTAACTATATCCGCAAAATTGAGATGTTAACAGGATGCAAAAAATGTTGCAAAGCAAATTGTACAAATATTTTTTATGTCCTTCTCAGAATGAACAAATTCCTTAGCATATCGCAGTTCTTCTAAAGCACTTTATCCACCGTTCTTCTCTGAAACAATACGGTAACTGAACAGGCAGGAGGCTGAAGTAGGAGACAGGAGAGGGGGTGGGGGGGGGGGGAACAGACCAGAAAATGGAGATCCATTCCCTTCAGATCCCATTTAGAGAGGCCCTGCACATTTTTAAAGTGTCAATTGTTTTTGTCTCTTGAAGTGTAGATGGAATGTTTGAATTCCAGTATTAACTGTAGTGCCTGCTGAGTTAAATTATGGTCCCTGGGCTGTGGGGTGGGAGTAATCAATAAGAATACACGAGGCAGTGTGTAATGTGTCTGCTCCTAGCAGCAGGGACACTGTCCCCCTTACCCTGTCCCCCAGCAGGTTAGATAAATATGATACTGAAACAGGGCACACTGGATTATATGATATCAATGTAGAATCAGGGAAGTGCTATTACACTCCCCTAGCCCACTGTGAGTACTATTGACAAGGTTGGCTTTGAACACGGTAGTGTATTGCTCTCCCTCTCTGTCTGTTTCCTCTCTTTTTTCCTCCCTCTCTCTCTCTCTCTCTCTCTCTCTCGCTCTCTCTCTTTTTCTCTGTATAATGTGAACAACCACAGGAGGAAAGGGATCTATATTTCACTTAGCTTTGATTAAAATGGCTATTTTATGCCTGTGCTTTGAAGTTCTGTTTATTGCACCCACAAGTTAATCTGTGAAGGGCGTGCTGTGATCATAATTTCAAAATTTCCTTTTTCCTTTTTTTTTTTTTTTTTTTTTTTTGCATAAAGAGCCAATAACATAATGCACAATCAATATGCAATTGATTTGATTTTCATTGCTCTGTAACATTTTCCTGGATCTTTTCTCTTTCTCATGTTGACCCCTTCAAACGTCCGACCAATTTAACCAGTGTGCCTGTGTTGTTGTTTGGCTGCATACTGGTTGTTCATACAGTAACCTCATATCACTGATCTACTCAGACTATTGATTAACTCTCCCTCCTCGGTGGTTGAAAGGATCAAACCCGGCATGTCTAAAAGGCCATTATCAGCGTCCACTTCAGATAACCTGCTACAACCTGATACAGCCCTTTTCACAGGTCGCAACCTCTCTGCCCTCTCCAGCCATCGAACCTCCCACAGGTCATGAAAACTGCACTGCGTTGATGTCTCGCATGTGGATAATCCATGTCGCTGCCAGACATCTCCGGCAAAATGTCATGTTTCTGCTTTATTGGGTAGTTTTTAGCATAAAGGCAAATGACAGCTTAAAATGCACTTTCTCTCCAAATTAAAACACTGTAGGTGTAGTTGGATTTTTACACACAGCGCAATGTCAGCTCCTAAAATATCACTTAAGTTCTCAGAGTATTGTTTCCAGGAAAAAGAAAACACTTTCATAATAGCCAGGAAAATTCAATTAAAGGGTCACAGCAACAGCCTCCCACCCCCCCAGTCTTCATTTAGACATTCAGTCTTTCCTTCATTTCAATTAAAACCCCAACGAGTGCACTGGGGTCTGGATTTGTTGATTTGTTGTTACACGTTCCAAAGTGCATTTTGCATTCCGAGGAGGAATCTAGATATTAAAGCACTTTTTGGGGGGCCAGGTATTAGTGGCATCGCGGTTGCTTTCGCACAAAAGATTTGGCAGAAGCTAATTTGCATAAGGTCAGAGTCAAGCTCCTGATGGAAGTTGTGCAGCATCCCCGTCTCTTAGCAACACTCTTTCTCTCTTGGTGTCTGTGTTGAATTGACTGGTCCTTGGCACTCATCTTTCACCAAGAAAATTCATAATGAAATGCCACCCGACAACCTGCATCTATCACCAAGAGACACTCCTCACTTCCCTCTCGGGCTGCAATACTTTTACACTGAAATTAATAAATCAGAGCATTGTTTACAGGACACTGCTATGTGTTTGCTTCTTGCTCAGATTTGAAGACTGTTTTTTTTTTAAGGGGGGGAAACATGTTTATTAAGAATTGTGCCAAGATTAGAGGCAAATTAGCAGGTAATTGGAGACACCTGCAAAACAAAGGGGAGGATGGAGAGGTGGTAGTGTGGAGAGCGATAAAGGAAGAGATTGGGCTTCTGGGCTGGCCTCCACCCATTTATTGGTGGGGGAGGCATTTAAAAAGAGGGGATTTGGTATGCTGAGAAAATGACTTCTGTCCTCTGCCATGGTGACAGGATCCAGATGCTGCCAAGAGATGTTAATAGAGGGTCAAATTTTGGACAATAGTATCCATCATTGCTTTCACAACTGCCTCCGAGCTGAACGCTTTCTCTGGTTAAAAGAAGAGATGCGCTCCAATTACTGTTTTTGGCAAAGGCAGCCAGCCATAAACTATACTGTAATTACCACTGCTGATGATTTCTATCATCCTGGTCACATGTGGTCTTTGCCCAGCACATTTAAACTTCCCCTGAAAAGGTCAGATCCGTGCACCTCCATCGCCCACATCCTCCTCGTGCGTCTTCATCATCTTCCTCCTCGTGCGTCCTGGTCGTCGACAACATCCAAGTCATGACAGGTGCTGGGCGGACATTAAACCTGCTGTCGTCGCTCTCCCAAGTCCGCCGCGTTTCACGGCTCATTTCCAGGCAGAGTCTGGCTCTGAGGAGCTCTGTCTGCCTGAGGACACGTCTCTGCCTGCGCTCCGGGAATCATGTCAGCTCTGCTGCTGCTGCTGCTGCACGCACACACACACACACACACGGTCAACACGCTCCTGACACTCACACACACACAATAATATATAGTCTTTATTATTATTATTATTATTATTATTATTATTATTATTGTTATTATTATTATTATTATAGGATATTTAGAACTATAGTGAAAATTTTAAAAAGTTTATGATATATAGATATAAATGAGTTGTGTCATGTTAAGATATCTTATATAAGATATCTTTTAGAAGTTGTGATTAGAAAATGAATAAAATAAATACATTTTTAAAAAAATGAATAATAATTTTTTTTAAAAACTGTTACATCAGGACAGATTATTTACGCGGTGGCCACGTGCGCAAACTCATCACATCTGTAAACTTCCGCATTTTTAACAACTAAATGAAGGAGATTTATTTCTTTTTGTCTTCATTTCCCCCCCTATTTAGATTATTTCAACGCGAATTATTTCATGATCCACTGCCATGAATCGACTGAATGTCTCTGTCCATATATTAATTGATCTGTTATTTATTTTCAGTTATTTCTCACACATAAGAAACTTTTTTAAACCGTGTGTTTTCTGCTCGGTCGCTGTGTATCCGACAACATCAGCATCCAGAGGAAACGTGCTTTCTCGCTCTCTCCTCTTTTTTCTGCCTCCACAGCTTCACTCCTGTGACTCTTAACAGAACCAAACCTCTCATTGTCACCATTTAACAGCGACTTCATTTGGCTCATTCAGAGCTGTGTAAAATTATACCAACACAAATAGATGTAAATAACAAACCTTTTGTGGAGCTTATTGATCGATGCCTGTGTGTGTGTGCGTGTGTGTGTGTGTGAGGGGAAGCACCTGCTCTATCTGTCCATCTCGGGATCATGGACACACCAAGTAGGTCTAATTTCTGAGACGTTCAGTTGGGATGTGTCTCAATTGGGACTGAGATCAGAGGCTGTGATTGTCTATTGGTTCAGATTGGGTTGCTCAGTGCAATCCTGGGAACTTTCATTGCAGTCCGCAGATTGTAATGATGGAGAGCCCTCCATGTGGCAGCACTGATTACATCAGCCAGTCTCTGTGTCTACCTTTCATCTCAGGTATTTATTCGTTCTGTGCACAGCCACAAATAGATACAGCCTCTATAGTGTCTGTGTCTCTGCTCCTATAGGGACAGACAGAGATTAACAATCTGACACTTTCATTTCACTCATTTATTGCTCCTAATTAAAAGGTAAAGTTGAAGTTAAAACATGTCCTGATGTTTACTTTATAAGTTAAAATGCATTTCTAAATAATGTTTCAATGCAAGCTTACCACATGTATTCATTTACTCGAGTAAAAGTATTAATACTGCAATATAAAAGCAGGCTGATGCATTTTGTGTAAATAGTGAAATGTACTCAAAGTAGCAAAAGTAAAAGTACTCATAATTCACGTATATGAATGTTATATTATTATAGGCCATATTATGTTATTGGATTATTATTACTGATGTGTACCATTCTGCTGTTGTAGGAGGTGGAGGTGCAGCTCATTTGAATTATTTTATATTCTGTTTGGTAGTTTACTCTATAACAGTGCATCATATTTTATAAGACTGCACAAGTTTTGTTTGTCAGTTTTTAATATGTGAAGTAACTATAGCTGTGTAATTAAATCAGTGGAGTAAAAAGTACAATATTTCCTTATGAACTGGAGTGGAGTAGCTCAGTAATCAAGGAAATGTACTTAGTTACATTTCACCACTGCTCTGTACAGTCAAAGCCATGTTACACTATAATTTTAGTCATAATGTTGATGTTTGTGTTAAAATCTAATTTTTTTTTTTATTTTCCCCTGCACCAGTATTTTCATTTTGTAATAGGACGGATACTGACACAGTTCCAGAGCAATTTACCAGTAGTCGATTAAGTATTCAGATTCTTGACTGGAGAAAATTTCAGTAGCAACACCCAAAGATTTACCTAAGTGAAAGTACAGAAGTATTGTTGTCTACATAAAGTATCAAAAGTAAAAGTACTTATTATGCTGAATGCAGAGTGTTACATGTATATCAGATTATATATTATATTATCAGATTATTAATGATACACTGATGCATCATTGCCATGTTGTCGTTGTTTGAGGCAAAGTTGTCTGTACTCTGTTGGGTAGTTTAATCTATAACAATGGAGCACATGATATAAACTCATATGTTTTTTATGTTAAATCTCCATCTGCAAGTAGCTACAGTTGTAAAATAATGGAATAAAAGTAGCATATAATGATGGCCAATCCTCAAGTACCTGAAAATAGCACTCACATCGTGTATCTGAGTAAAAGTACTTAGTTACTTTCCAGCCCTGCAGCTGACAATAAATCACACTCATGTGTCTGCAGGTTGTGATCACTATCAGCATGTGATTTCCAGCGTGCTCTTATGAGAACCATCTCTGTGACATATGGAGATGTGTCCTCCCACAGCCACACCTGACTGATCCTGTCTCTCTCTCTCTGTCTGTCTCTCTGCACAGATGATATCACACAGCTGACTGTGTCCCGAACGGCTCTGCTTTACAGTGAAACATGTCATCTGACCATGTCACCCAGCTAAACCCAAATATTGTGCATTGTTGGTAAAGAGAGGTCAGGAAACCGGCGAGTCGGGTATTTCAGGCTGTGTGTTCTCTAATTAAGTATTCATGAAGCGAAGTATAGGTTTACACGACACTGGTGGTTCCGACGGCATCACCCCCCTTCCTCCTCACCTCCCCATGTGTAATGCTCTGCTTTCCCCCCCACCGGCAGACAGGCCATCATTCCTAGTGTACTTCCAGCAATGATATCAAAAAGGTTTTTTGGTCAAGCCAAAGAAGGGTCACTCTAATAATACCCAAGGTCAGTGGTGGGAGCCAGCGAGTCTCCCAGTCATTATTCATTTGTTCACAGAGTTAATAACAGTTGCAGGGGGACGAGAACTTGGAGCCAGTAGCCATGTGATGTCACCAACACATGCCAAGGGATTATGAGGGCAGGCAGGGGACAAGAAGTGTGGATTATACAGGAAAAACACACACACACACACACACACACCAAACAACCTTTACTGCTCCATCAACCAACTACCCATGTTTCCTGCTGGAGTTGTGACAAATACACGGAGATATCACTGAAATATGACAAGTGGCTCATATTGAAGGAGACGACGCTGCCAAATAAAAGGATAAAAGAAATCTTTAAAAATAGTGTTTTCATTTTTTTCATGTCCATCATGTCCAACTTGAATGTTCCTCTGGGAGATATTTAACATGTTTAATGCCCTCGGTTTGATGAGAGAACATGTTTTTAAACCAAACACCGTCGTTCATTTGCAGCCTTTGGGTAAATGGCTGTAATATTGTGGATGTGTTCATGGCGTCCGGCAATTTCAGCTTCACTCATTTACTTCCCTTTTACAAATTATGGTATTTCACAGTCGCTGCATTATATATACGACGGTGTAGTTAAGCACAGCAACAACACTGGAGGGGAAAAAAACTGGAGCCCGTGGCTTTCACACACGGAGAGAATGAACAATGAACACACCTTATTCAGTCATTGGGCAGGCAGCGCACAGCGAACAATGAACCCCTCCCTCCTGTCTAGCACCAGGTCTGATAATGACCACATCCACCACCACTGATAGCACTCCTCTTTTATGACCTACATGAGCATAAATATGGCTCAGATAAAACATTTCAGGAGGGATATTGAGAATATGATCAGCTGTGCATGTGTAGCAGCACAAACTGTGTCTTTTTTTCATGTTTTCATGTTATATGAAAAAAGCCACATGTTGCATTTATATATGTACCTTCTGGTCACTTGATCCATGAAGTGAAATGATGTGGTTTTGCTTTCTGCACAAAAAAGAGGGGGGGAAAAAAATCTCCATATGTTGTTTTGTCTAAACAACATTTAGTCAAACTCTTTGTTGCACGCCTTTGGGTTTGCGCTCTTGTTCTTTCAGTTACATCTGCTGAATAATCAGAAAGGAAATAATCTGCATTTTGATAAATTATGCTGCAGGAATCCATCGTTTTGGCCTCGATCTCAGCACCTAACGTGCGCATACAGTGGATTCCCTGTTTGAGCATAAGGTCAGAGTATAAATATGAGCTGCATTTTGCATTACTTTCAGATGAGTGAAGCTGTCAGACCAATAATATGAGCTTTCAGTCCTACTTTCTGCCACTTATCCCCCATTCTAGGACCAAGGGGTCATGTGAAAATTGAAAGTGACAGTCAAACCAGCATGTTGAACAGGCTGATTGGACTAAGCTGTCATGGCCCAGATCAGAGCTCTTTAACACCAGGCCCATCAGAGGTCTTTCTGTTGAAGATCCCAATACAGGCCAGTTTGCAGGAAAAATAAAATCCTGACGAGGAAAAGAACATTTTATTAATCCATCACAGTCTGAACAGCCATAATAAATTTATAAAAGGTTGATGCAGTGACCAACAAATGTGATTAACAACAAAGACAAAGTTTTTGTAAGTTGTCTTAAAAACCAGAAGAATAGCATTAACAACAAAAACAGAAGCTCAGAGTTCACTGAAGGGCTTTTCTCTCCGACAGGACTCAGCTCTCATTTCCACTTTCAGACGAATGAAGTCCAGTGGTGTTTTTTTTTCCCTTTGTTGGTCGTCGGAATGAAAATGTTTGTATCACCTGTTTTTGCGGATGATTTAATGAGCACATGACGCTGTCACATGAAAGATTTTTTTACTTCATCCAAAGCATCCCCTGTCAATTTACATTTTGTTTCATATGCAGCATTGCATGAAGCTCCGTCAAAAGCAATCAGCTCGCCGTCATCCATTCAGATGATAATAAATCACGTCATTATCACTTTTACTTGGGTCCATCTTTGAAACAGGCGGGAGAATGAAATATTTTTGTCAGGTGGAAGAATAACTTATGATCCTTTTATGTCCTGCTGAGAACCCTTGAAAATAATAATACACCACAGCAGAAGCACATGAACAAGTGAAAGGCAGTGAGTGTTATAAATCTGATGGGATTTGCATATTTTGCCTCCCTAGCAAGAAATATGCAAAAGAAATCACATGACATATGAAAAAAAAGGGAAGCAGTTACAAAACACACTCAGAAGTTAGGGTTCACATGAAGAAGGATATGTTTCTCCAGAACTCACTTGTGATTGAAAATGGAAGGATTTCAAGGTAAAAGCTTCTTGAAGAAAAGATTTTTTTTTTTAATTCTTGTATCTGAAAGACTCAAAGTAAAGAAGATTATTAATCAAATAATCTGTCATAATGTGCTTATTTGACCTTTGTGTCTTTCCTGTTTGAGTCTAACAGTTTCTCTTTGGTTCGCTTCTCTCTTATTTCATCAGATTTACTTTATTAGGCTGTTAAAAATGCTTCAAGAGCCTCTAAACACACTGAAACCTTGGCTGTCAAATAATGTTAGTCCTTGCTGAGGGAGCGCTGTCTGACAACTAAGGAATCAAAGTGTCAAATCGTGTCTCTCCTGCTACGATGGGAGTTCTAAGATTCAAGTTCAGGGTTTCATTATTGTGTGTTCAAAGAAAAAAGGTGTTTTGATTTTCAATTTTGTCAATATATTGATGTGAATCCTGGAGTGTGTGTATTATTATTATTGCTGTTACACCATGAAAGAAAACTCATAAACACATTGGAGGATTTTTCAGAATCTGTCTCCTAAACAAATGTCTTTTTAAAATGAAAAACAAAAGCTCATTATTTGACAATATAATATGTCTATTTCTCAACACACTGAAGATGCAAGAATTCAAAGTTAAAGGAGACTTCACACTGTTGGTTTTTGTCCTGAGCTGTGATTGGCTGAAACATCTTGATTTAACAATGTAGTACAACAGACCCTGTGTCCTCCTACATGTTGTGTGTGTGTATGTGTGAGAGAGACACACACTCACACTCACACACACACACACACACACACACACACACAGAGGAAGGTGTGTGTGTGTACCAGGGTTATGTGAAATTTCTGTTGTTTCAGGTTAAAATCAATAACCTTTTTTCATATATGTTTTCCCATTTAATTTAATTTGCAACATGCAGCTCACGAACTTGATCATCTAATTTCCTCCTTCAGTTAAATTGTGTATATTGGATTTTCTTGGTTTCACACTTAAAATTCTTGGTCACTGTCAGACATTGCTGTGCCTCCACCATTTTCCTTCAAACAGTCAACAATTAAATCTAAAATACTCCTGTTCAGTTGTTTAATGGCTTGGTGAGAACTTCACTCATGTCCTTTCCTCTCTTAACTTAAACACTTCACAATCATCTGAAAACCTTGCGGAGAAACAGAAGAGTTTGATCATTCAGATAACTCCCAGAATTTGCATGTGATCACCACAAAGTATCAACGTAGCTGCAGCGAGACATCCTGTTTGGCTCAGGCATCAGAATCTCAAAAAAAAAAAAAAAAAAAAAACCCCACAGCAAAGCAACAGTTAAATGGTGAGTTACACCCTGAAAATAATTACAACAGTCTTAATTTAATTCCTTGTTTCTGTTTCCTTTTTGCCTCAGTGGTGCCAAAATGATTCACAAGTGTTCTGTGTTGTAAAGGGGGTTCCACATTTTAACTATAAAGGTTCTCCTGAATCCATGAGAGAGTCATGAAACACTTCAGAGTTGTTTTCCTTCTTTCTGTCGACACACACCCAGCAAATTAGAGGAGAGTGTGGAGCAGGTTTTGTACATTAAATTTCCTCACTCACACACACACACACACACACAGACAGACAGACATTAAAGACATTGTTGCTTTAATTGTGTGATACGTGTTTTAATGTAAGAACAAAAACTTGGGCTCGCCTCCTTCCTCTAAAGGATCAGGTAAAAGGCTCCTGCCTTCCAAAAAGCACTCGTCCCGTGTCCATCCCAACATCAGAATTCTCCAACCCATGTTCTCCTTTTTTTTTCTGATTCCACTGATCTGAGCTTGAAATGCGAAGACAGCAAAGCACTAAGCCTTCAAACGTGTGATTTTTTCAAAAGATCTCTAGAAGCAATCTCTGCCTGACTGACCCCTGACAGCTGCAGATCTCTTTATTTCTCTCTCTGCTGGCACTTCATTTGGTAGAAAAGCTCTCAGATTCACACCTCTATCAGGCAGCACAAGTGTTTATTATGTGCATACACACAGAAGATCCCATATAGTGCACACCTCAAAGGCATGTAGGCTGCAGTCTTTTAACAAACATCCTGCAGATTCTGACAAGAAAACATACAGGTTACACTCATTTATACTGCTTTTTGTTTCTTGCACAAAAAATCTTCATATTTCTTGATAAAGATTAAATATTGTCATAGAAACCTGGCTCATATTTATATTCTTCCCAGAGCAATGGAGTCAAGAAACCCAGTGTGATCCATGAAATATGTTCCCTTAATACCAACGATGAACCTGAACTGTATCCTCTGTGCAGACACATCAGATAAAATGGTTTGACTTTCCCCTTGTGTTTGCATTTCTTTCTTTTTTTCCCCCCCACACACAAAAAAACTGATAGTGGTAAAAAAAAAATCCAAATTTGACCCATTGTGTGATAACATGGTTCAAAACAAACACATACATACTGTGAGTAGCAGTTAAATTTAAATACACTTTCCCATTTTGTGAGATTATAAATGTCCACACCACAACAAAATTACCTGAACAATAGCAGGTATTCTTATGTGTAGTTTGTCTTGGTTTTATTATGGCAGCTTTTCCTCCGTCACTGGGTTTGCTGGTGCCTCCCTCTGTGGAAATGAGACTGCAGGCTCTATCATTAGATCGGATGGCAAGTCTTTATGCAAAGTGTTTTGCATAATTACATACCAAAGCCAGAATAGCCACCCTCAAATTTTATGGGTCACAAAGCATCAACAATTGCCGCATTATTGTCCACCAAAGTCCAGCCCCACCAATGACAAGGAACCAGAAAAAAGACGAAGAAGAAGAGAGAGAGTTTAAAAAAAAACTCTGCCTAATCTAAGCTTGGGAGATTGAATTTTCATTCCAATAACAAGTAAAGAAGATTATTGCCAAACTGACAACTTGTTTACATATAGTTGTAAAGTTCAGAGGACTGGCCCAGGCTTTAGTCCACAACATGGGAGCATCGTGAAACGGCTCCAGTTCACATCCACAAACCCCTGTGCAGAATTTAGAAAGTGGAAACTTTTTAAAAAGGAAATTGAGAAGTTCGTCACGTGATTTTGCTCATTTTTATTTCATTTCAAAAAGTATTTATGTATCAGGAAATACTCGATAATATATTATATTATAGCAGGGAGTGTGTGTTTGTAATAGCAATTATACTTATTTTTAATTGTCATTAAATCTGTTTATTATCTGTTTATTATTTGCATCGATCCTGCAGCAGATTCGTTTGAGCTTTAGTTCAGAAACGCTGCTGTCACGATGGTTAATTGAGTCAGTTTAAAGGAGTTTGAGCTTTCATTCACAATAAATTTTGCTGCAGTAAAATAAATAAATAAATAAATAAATAATCCGCTGAATCCGATTATATTAATTGCATTACAAGTCTTGAAGTCGACACAAGAGCAAAACCAGCAATATAAAGCGAATTAAAAACGAAAAACACATCAGAGTGATCTCATTTTATTTTCATTAATCCACACCGAAATTATTATTGCAGGTTATTGATTAATATCAGTTATAGGAATAAATAATAGCACCGCATTGATTTTACATTTTGTCTCATCAGCGTCCTTTTTCAGGCCGTTTTCATCATCACCTCAAACAGAGGACAGATGAAAACAGAAACATCATCACACCAAACAAGTGAATTAAAAGAAAGCAGCAGAAACACGCTTTTAGTTGGACAAAGTGGGGAAAAAAAGCTGTGAGAATCCGGAAACTGTCGATGGAGAGAAAAGGTTTGATTTGTTGATGGATTCTGAGAAATATTCTTTTCAGTCAACCTTTAAAGAGTCCGATGGTCTTTAAAAACGGATCCACTTCACGTGTAAAACCGCTTCACGTGACACATCAGACTGTGATGAGAAAATGTTTGTCAAGAACATCTGATTTTTATTTTTTTCAAAAATGTAAACGTGACCATTAATGAAGCTGCACCGATGAGCTTTTTTAGAGCTTATTGAAGCTGCAACACACAAACTAACAGAGCTTCAATTTCTCTGAGCTTTGTGTTTTTATTCATCTATTTTTTTTTTTAACACTAAAACACATAATTTGTTTTAATTATACATTAAATAAGTGCTATAATAAGTCATTTTCTTCGAGACTCGTCTTTGAATAATGTCAATTAAAATGTGTCAATAAAACATGAGAATTCAAAACTCAGGTTGTTTCCACGGGTTCACGCACTAAATCTGCGTGTTTCTGAAATTTTTACAAACATTTCTAATGAGCCATTTTGCAAGAAAAATAAGAAATAAACCTAAGTTAGACGTGTAACATATAAAAGAGGCAGTCGGAGCTCCGGAGCACGGCTGAGGTTAAACGTGCAGAATAGCGCCATCTCGCTGTCGAGAGCGGCCTCGCACTTTTCTCTCCTCCTCTGCAGAGACCCTCCGTGAAGATTTGTCCTCTCATAAGGTTGACCGGTTTCTGTGTGCACAGCCAGCGATGACAGCAGCCTGCATGCTGCTGTCTTTTGGCGGCCACCACTTCTATGTGTTATCGCTGTTCATTAGAGAGGGGGGTCCCGGAGCGGGTCCCGGGACCTGCGGGGGTCAGTGAGGAGGAGGAGGAGGAGGGGGAGGGGGGTTGAGGCGCGTCCTCAGCGACTTCAGAAGTCATGTCACTGTAATCTAATTCAACTAAATTATCACAGTGGAACATGTACGCTGAGTTGCCCAAGCTGGGGTCCCGGGACGCTGGTGGGTCAGAGAGGGGGGACAGACAGGGTCCTCAGAAACCAGAGGAACCATTTAATTCCTCTTGTGGGTCGTGATGAGTTTTGCAGTTGCACATTTGCAGGATGGGTAAATTTGGAGATGCTCTCCGTTTGATATCAGCTCGTCTGCAGTTTGCGGCAAGTGTGCGCGAAATCCCATCAAGCCTCGTGAAATGTCAGGCGTGGGTCCCCGTGACAAAAAAAAAAAAAAATATTATCACGCGGGGATCCAGGGGATGTGCGCGCGCGGGGACGTGAAAAGGTGCCCGTGAACTGGGAGCGAAAAGAGCCTGAATGTGGTGACAAGAGCAGACTTGATCACACAGTTATTGTCTTTATAATAAAATGTGAGGTTGAGATGAGAGGAAAAATAGTTTCTGCAATAATCATATTTGACTTTTTTTTTCCGGGTGGAAATAAGGAAAGAAAATCCTGCATCACTTGAGCTGTGAGATTCAGTCCAAACTAGAAGTGATGGCTGATGGATGTGAAGTCAAAAATAAAGTTTTCCCTCATTTATTTTTACTTTAATAATATTATTTTCAAGCCAAGTTAAGAAAGCAAAAATCCAACTTCTGCAGCATTTAAAGCCAAATAAAGGTCAAATAAACGCAGCAGAATTGTGCGTTAAAATGCGGTTAAAGACGTGGACGAGAAAAGATTTAAAATCCACGCAGGCCTTTGTATTTTTGTTTTCAGACGTCTGACTTCACTGTAAGATGCTCAATAAAGCTCCGTCCTGCAGAACCGTCAGTGCCATTTAAAAGAACGGCGGAACAACATGTAGATCCATCACACAAAGAAAACATAAACACAACTTCACCACATTCTGATTTTGATGGAAACATGAAATTCATTCTCATGATAAGACTGTTTTTGTTTTAATGAACTGAAATTGCACTTCAAGATTTTCTATTAATTTACAAGAAAAGTTGGAATTATTTTTACATCCTCTCTGTTTTCTTTTCACCTGTGGGACATGTGAACGTGTAGGCTGTTGTTCACTGTGTTGGTGGTGGTGGAAATGATGATAGTGATAATAATGATGACGATGATGGTGATGATGAAGAGTGGACGAGAAATAACGCTCAGGGTGTGAGGTGTTTTTTTTTTCTCCTGTTAGAGCACCTTCAGTCTACCACCAGCATCCACCAGAATTACGCCAAATTAATTTCACAGTTTGAGGAAGCTTTGCCAAGTGCGCGTTTGAAGTTTCGGCAAACACACACACACACATGCACACACGCGCGCGGATCTCCAGAAAGAGCATTTACAGGGAGGAAAATAGAAAACATCTCCATCAGCGGCGGGTGGAGGCACACGAGCCCGCCTCATTAATGCAAAATTGATTAAACATTTAGCACTTATTTGAGCAATTTATGCCACATTTTACATCCGCATAAGCTCATGTCCGGTGTCTTCAATATCACCACAGAGGCGAGCATCATCATCCTCATCACCGTGTACGAGGAGGAGGAGGGGGGTGGAGGGGGGTGAGTAAACAGACCTGCGCAATTGACATTGTCAATTAAGTTGACTTAAATCAGCCATTTCTCAGTAACCACGCACACACACACACATGCCGAGGGGCCTGGAAAGCACGCACGTGAGCTCTAACTTAATGCGCGTGTAAAAGCTGAGTTGCAGTCACACCCAGGCTGCTCCTGCAAACTACTTCAGAGCGACGAGCCTGCAACATTAATGCTGCGACCCCTGGAAGACTGACAACCACTGCGGTGCGCCTAATGGGCATCTTAATAAAGTATCTATGTACCCCGAGTAACAAATCGATACAAGATGTAGGCCTATATCGATCAATACCTATGAAGTAGAAGTCCTGATGAAATAATGCGTTAGGGTTTTGGGAGGCTGAGGTGGGGATGGAGGGTAGATGGAGGTGGGGGGGGGAGGTCTAATATCCAGGAGAGTGTTTGCGGTCTCTTCAAATCATCCCTCTGGCTCACAGCTCGTCCTGGTCCTCCTCTGTGTGTGTTCAAATCTAACTGCATGCTTAAGAAAAAAAGAAAAAGTGGTGTCTCTGCTATAAAGCATTATTGGTCATATTTGATCTGGCCCCATTTCTGCACGACATTTTCCAATATAAATACTTTTTTCTTTAAATATAAAAGACTACAGGCTCGAGATTGAATTTATTTGAGAAGCAGTGTTCAAACTATCATCGTGCGCGCGCGCGCTTGGTTTTAAAGACAATCTGAACCAGCCTCCTGAAAATAAGGGGAAAAATTCAACATGGGGTTTATTCACACTCTTGCTCTACATCAGCTGCAGTTGTCTTGATCTCCCCCCTATTTATATCACCACAAAGCGCTTTTCAAAGTCTGGCACTGTTTTTTCTTTTTTTTTTTTCCAGATGAACTTTGCCATGTTGGTGTTGATTGGTTCTACATTTTCCCCCCCTCAATTTATTTTCTTGCAAAGCACAAATGAAAACTCAACGACGAGGAAGGACTTGCTCAAATAACTCCAGTGCTATAATATTCATGTTTAAAATGATCACTAGTGTTCACGTGTGGACGGAAGCCTGAATGCACCGAGCTCAGGAGGTCGAGAGCCTATAATGTTTCTTCTACAGCTACAACATCCAAACCTCTTATATCCAACATCAAGGGACATAAA
The DNA here is from genome assembly GCA_025331565.1 of Holacanthus passer. NCBI lineage: Eukaryota > Metazoa > Chordata > Actinopteri > Pomacanthidae > Holacanthus > Holacanthus passer. The sequence continues at coordinate 6,648,318 of JAFREQ010000003.1, read as the reverse complement.
AAGAGCTTATGCTGTCAACAGCGCGAATTGCTCAGCCTTATAAATTAAAGGGTCAAATATGATTAGAAGAAAAATCCAAAGTTATCCCTTAATGTTATTTTATTTTAATACAAGCCTCCAAAATAGACTTTTTTTTATTGCTGCTCTCTGATCATGTTAGAAAACTACAGCATCACATTTGGACTCTAAGCAGAAGTGACCACCTTCTCCATTCACACTCACACACACACACACTCACACTCACACACACACACACATAGAGGGACGCAGAGTGGATGACAGGTGCTTAAAACACGCATCTCTTGTAAAGTTACAGCCTAATAGCAGCCGGCAGCTGCTGTCGTGGCTGTGCGAGGAGGCGCCCGCTCGCTTTTTTCCCTTTGTGTTAAAAGTGAGCTGAGGTCTCCGAGGTCTTTAAGCTACAGTTCCAGGGACAGCGGGTAGATGGCACAATTTTCTTACATTTATGGGCGGAATGCAGGGGGAAGCCTCGTGCACTGAGTGTGGAAGGTGAAATGTGTTTTTAAAGGCATAAGATAAAGTGGAAGGATGGTGAGAAAATTACAGAAAGATATGTTAAAAAATAAGGAAAATTTTAAAAATGGAAGAAAAAAGGTTGGATGTTCATTCAGGCGTTATCGCAATTTATAGCCAATTTGTGATGATAATAATAATAACAATAAGGATAATAATAATAATAATAATAGTAATAATAATAATAATAACAATAATTGTTCTTGAAAGGCAGTGCACCAACAAAAGGAACAGGTGTCCCATCATGCCAAGCGTTTGACTTATAGGACACAGAGTAAATGAGCTGCGGTGCCTCAGCCTATATGTGCAATAAAGCGCATGCGGTATGGGCTAATTTGTCATAGTGATAGTGCCAAGGTGCAAATAATGTGCATATTTGTCGCTTAACTGTGCGGGCGTGCGTGTGCGTGTGTGCATGTATGTATGTGAAGGAGACAGAGGAAGAAAGAGAGAGAGAGAGACTGCAAACCATATTCTTATCTTATTCAACAAATAGCTCCACTAATAGCCTGTGAGCCCTAAATAAGTTCTCAGCTTCAGTGTGTAAAGCCCAACAAGCTTCAAGCACCAGCACTGACTCTACTGCACACACACACACACACACACTCGGCCCCGCAACATCCTCAGCAGCCTGTAGGATTTCTTTCTTGGGGGGGTGGATGGTGGTGGTGGTGGTGGTGATAGGGTTGGGGGTGGGGAGGTGTATATAAGGCTACCAGCTCGTGTGTCAAAAGTTCTCACGTCACGCAGACGTAAATAAAAGTGACGTCGCGGCGAGTTACACCTCATTAGTTTTTTTGTGCAATGCTAATAAATGAGCAGAAGTACAAATTATGGAGTCCAGCATATACATCACGCTCTGTCAACTAAAATCAGCCCGGCCAGAGTCGAGATCCGACTCGTTTAAACCTATTCTGAAGCTGCACTTGAGATTTCTGAGTGAGCACAGTGTGTTATAGAGACAAACCCTCAGCGTGCTTTTATTTTGAAATGAGTTTTTTTAATGGTTATACTGGAAATGCCAGTGAAATCATTCTAACTCACTGGTGATGGTGTGTGTGTGCGTGCGTGCGTGTGTGTGTATGATGTCCACCCTTAATTATGAGTGTGATATACCTCAGAGAGAGTTTGGCTGGACAAACAGTGAAAGCATCACTGTATGGATAAATAGCGCTTTCAGCAAGAAGCCCAGGATGAAAAAAAGACCATCAGCATCCCATCATAATCATCATTTTCATCATTATCAAGAGCAACAAAACCACACACTAACACACAAACACACACCAGCAGCAGCAGCAGCAGCAGCAGAAACTGTGGTGAAGTTGGCTTCCAGACCATCCTGATTAAGCCTCTATACAACAAGGCTAATTCTATTTCAGGCCTAACTCTCAACTAAGCCAGTGCTACTACCGACAGGCCAAAGGTTTAGAGCATCACAATAACACGCGCGGGAATAATTGGCATTTAAACCCATCACATACACTTCTGGGATAGTCACACATTCATAAATAAGAAGATGAAAAAGTTCAAATGTGGCGTTCAGGAACTTCAAGCAGTGTTTGTAAAGCTGAGTGATGCAGTTGGAATTTTTTTAAAAAGGTGACCATAATAATAATGCAAATAATTTTTCAATATTATTTTGATTATTTGGATGCTGCTATTTATGATGTATACTGTATGAATTCATGCCATTAATATTTATGGGAGCATCCAAAGGTGAAACTGGCTTCTGCAAATAAAGGAGAAGCCGAGTAAAGAAGGGGGGTCTGCTGTTATAAAATGTTATTATCTGTGGAGGCTGGGCGCCTTATTACAACTGTTGTATCCTATTTCTGAAGTTTAGCAGACATCAACCTTCAGTGCATTATTTTGAAAAACAGGCTGGCGAAAGACTGATCGGTGTTTTTATAGAAAATAACCTTGCAGCAAAAAAAGTGAAGGCGCTCATCGGGCCTGTTGGCTGATTGATTAATTATTTTGTAATTCATTAATCACTTTCATGGGGCAAAAGGGCAACATCCTGCCACAGCAAATTGACTCCAGTCCCCCCCCACCAAACCCCCAACCACCACCCCCACCCCCTCCTCCAACCGACCACACGCACACACACACACACGCACACACAAGGACAAGTTCACACGCATGTGGGGTGAGTAAAAAAACATGAAAAAACTTGTGTTTTCAAATTCATAAATTATAATTTAATACCAAGAACAAATTTACAGCAGAATGCTTGTTTACAATAAGCTAACACAAACAAACAAGAATTGTGTTCAACTATAAACTTTCACACACACTCACATATATCACTTGCAATTAATAATAATAATAATAATCATAAAAAAAGTATCTATACGTTATCAATACCCTGCAGTCATATATTTTTATATATTTATATAAAAACGTGGGTCAGTTTAAACTGTTCATAATTACAATCATGTATCATTCTCTGGTCCATATGTGGCCACGAACAGCCAAAGATCAGTGTTCAATCAGTGATCCCTTTTAATTCAACCACAACATGGTGTTTTTTTTGTGTGTGTGTGTTGAAGAAAAGCCTCAAAACAAGGACAAAATTGCTAGCTTCCAAATGCACACGCGCGCACACACACGCGCACATTCTCACACGCATGCGCGCACGCACTCACGCACACCCACGGCACCTGTCAAAGACCAAAAGGAGCAATAACACTAAAGTTAAAATATCAACTCCTTTTCCAAAACCTGCTCACCCTGTTTCAGTCTGTAGCCTAATAATGAACGTCGTTTCTTTTCTTTTTCTTTTTTGTTTCTTTAAATACAAGGGCTAGTGTACTGAATGCACAGATTATATCTATACAGTCAAAAAAGAGAGAGAGAGAAAACATTTACATTTATATATCAAAGGTAAAATAGGTTAGCGACCTGTGGCCATGCATTCACAGTCTAAATATACATGAAAAAGAAAACATTTTGTAGTAATATGTATATACATTAAAAACATAACTTTCAGTGCTACTAGCTAAGTCTGCCACTCAATTTTGAAGACGTTGTATTACCGAGAAAAAAAAATGGCAACCACAGATTTTTCTTAATCACATATACTTTGTATAAAGGAAAAACTTGTTGAAATGAATTGACCTATATTTACAAGAATACTGCCTCTAATCAGTGTTTTTTTTTTTCAAGTGAAACACACAACTGAAGTTTCAAATCTAATTGTGTCCCCCCCCCCCCCTCAAAAAAAATGTTGCAGGCCTACTTTAACAACGTTTTGATAAGAAATCACATCATGCTTGTCAGGCACTTAATGCTTGAAGTGAATAAAGGGTGACATTTCAGGGACGCTTTAATAATACTGCTATTAAACACTACTCTGGCTAGGCTTCAAACTTTTATGACCCTTGACCTCTACTCTTTTTTTTTTTTTTTTTTTTTTAAACAAGTCAGTTATGCTTTCAGTGCAGTTTGAGCCACCTTCAATGCACATTTAGAGCAACCTGTGTCAAACACCTTTATAACAGCAGGTCTATGCAACTTTCTGTTTTAAAATTATATCCAATTGGAGGGAACTGGTGCCAAATATTCAGAGGTTGGGATGAAATGGGGAAGACTTTTTTTGCAAATAATTTTGAAAACAAAGTGGATCTTGTAACTTCATATTAATAAAGAGCAAAAAAAAAAAAATGTTTCCGCTGGGTCATAAAGTTGAACATGAACTCTCAAAACCTCCCTTTTTCCCAGATGTTATTGGTCATCCTAAGAATATAAGTGCGCTTGCAGCATTAAGCCTAGATTATAAGCCTATACTCCTATTGCTGTGGTTTTAATTCTTTTTAGAACTTTTTTTTTTTAACATTATTTCACCTTTTCAAAATAAATCATTGTCTTAGAAAATAACACCACCTGTACTACAGAAATCACATAGGCCGGTTTGGAACCAGAAAGGAGGAACAAAGAAAGTACAAAACACAGCTATACATGGACACAGGACAAGTCATTTGAGAAAAAGAAAAATTCACGTTTTCTGTATTTTCCCTTTCTCCAGTTTTTTTTTTCTTTTTACCCAAATTATCATTTTTAAATGCACTTAATACTTAAATTTTCCTCATGATGATCAACAAAAATCCCTTTTCCTTTCCCCCCTCATTTTCTTCTTTCATTAAAAAAAGAAGCAGGTTGTTCTGCATGAACACTGGGAGCTTGTATCTGCCATTTTGAAAGTTCAGTGGATGTCTCAATTTTTTTTTTCTTTTTTGGAGTAGTAGAAGGGGGGGGGGGATTCACAGTCATTTACGTCAATGTCTTTCTTCATGAAAGCCAGCCTCGTGTAACAGCCGGTTGGTTTTTTATTCCTTCCACAAAAGCAGCTATAATCATTGTAGTCTCGCAGCCACCACCACCACCACCACCACTTCCACCCCCCCACCATCAACCCCACCTTTTGTTTGTTCGTCTCCTTCTTGGTTTACTGAATTGACATGTAAGGCCAGTTAAAACTGCTCCCCGACAGCAACATATCCCTGATGAGAGTTTCAATTGGGGTTTTACCTACCAATCGGACGAAAAATAACTGTTCTATGACCGAGGAAGAGACTGTGCGGAGGGAAGGCAAGCGGAGTAACAACTTCCCAAACCGTGTTGGCTGGTTGGGATACTGGCTCCGGACATATTCCTCCAGGGCGCACTGGGACTTCTCCTGCAAACTTTCCACATGGGCCACATCTGAGAGGCCACAAGCATCTGAGAGGAGGAGGAGGGGAAAGCAAATAAACATTAATAAAGTGTCACCTCAAGTGTTTTCTCTCACTAGTTTTTTTTTTTTTCTTCCTCCCAGTGTGGTGATAAACTGGCGCAAATTGACACCCTGTCACGTTTGGAATAAATTGAAATTATTCTTATCACATTATATGTAAAAGTGGGGTTTATTTGTCTGGAGGCTTGTTTGTATAAAGTGTATTATATTTTATAATAGCTTGCAATCGTAATAATATCATTGCGCCAAGAGAATAATTACACAGATTTAAAAAAAAAATGTAGCTCTACACTGTGATGGCAACTTCATAATATTATATTTGATTTAAATTCATATGTATGTGAATAAAATAAAAACTTGAATTTCCACAGTCAGGCAGCAGATGATATGTTTCTCTCCTCCCCACTATGCTCGTTTTTTTATCGCTGTTAAAACTCGACTATTTCCCTCGATAAAGCCACTTAAAAGTGAGCTAAATAATTAAGCATATTCATAGCTAAAGACTGTGTTTCAGATGGGCCTGTCTTTCACAGTCAGAGGAAGAGAAGAGGAGGAGGAGGAGGAGGGGGAGGAGGAGGTGGGGAGAGAGAGAGAGGGAAAGACAGGGAGACCTACTGACCTTTAGTGAGCAGAGATTTAGCTCGGAAAAAAGGGCCCATAGCCTACGGAGTTGCCGTCATACTATACCACCAGAGACGCATAATCACTATCTATGCTGCTGCATGTGGGCGGCAGCTGATGATGTGCCAAAAACGCTTGTACGCGCATTGGTTAAGTTTGTAAAGTTTATGCATGACAACAACCAAAACCACCAAAGTAGCAAAGGCGTGTCATTCAAGCTCCAACACACAGCTCATGTTCAAGCCTCAGGTATGGAGATGACAAATTAAGCCATCGTGGGCCCCCATAAAGGCTTCATAATAAAATTCAATGGGCTGAAATATGATTTTTGTTTTTCCAGAATGGGATAACGAGCCACCATGACAACAATGAAATACAGAAGCTGGTGGCTGGCAGGTAGCATATCATAAGACATGCATTCAGTGTATGATTAAACCATTTTTTTTTTAAATTTCCCATTTAATGTTATGGCTAATGTTGAAAAAAAAAAAAAAAAAAAGGGATGTTTCGGTCATGACCTAGTTCTGGAGCAAGTCCAGAGACGCCTTGAATAGCAGGCGCACAGAATAATTGTGCAAATAAAAATTAAAAGCCGCCCCTCCTCAATATCACACAACACTGTTAGGCACTGATTTGTGTCTATCACAGGGTGTGCATGAGGTTGTGCATGCTTTTTCGCGGACCTGTCTGTCCAAGCTAAATGACAAGAGAGCGTTGCAAACCTGCGTTTTGCTTTTTTTTACTGTGTGCAAATGGGACATTAGGCTTGTCTTTCTTTTTTTTTTTCTATTCCCCTCCCCCTCGGAGCCTGACATCATTTATATCTGTCATTCCCAACAAACAAGACGTGGGCTATACACACATTGATAAATGGAGGAAAAAAAATTATCAAAGTGTAGCAATTCATCTGCAAGCTATTGGATTCTCCAGAAGTGTATTAACAGCTTGATTTTATGACGCTTAAGGCAATTATGGCGAAGTTATCAGTCTTATTTAACTGGAGATTATGTTGTGATGTTTTCAGTCAGGCTGCACTTTCCTCTGTTTTTGTTGTCAGTTTAATTAAAAAATCTCTTGTATTGTCTGGTTATTTCCACTTTAGCACTGTGTGTGTGTGTGTGTAAATCACTTGATTAATCAGGTGATTTTTTTTTCTTTATAATTTAGTAGCCTCGAGCTTATAAATAAAAAACCCTTGACCATGAAGGCAGCATGGGTGTTCACCTAGCAGCAACCTCTAGCCAGTGCAGATGTATTTAGGTCAGATTGAGCTGATGTCAGTGTGCATGTTAGTGGCATTCACACAGGCTGAACTTGGAGTGCATGTGCCCGTCTATTGTCTTACCTGTGGTGAAGAGCACAATTGCCTTTAAGCAGCTATATTCGGCAGAGTCAACGTGCAAAGCTTTGAGCTTTTCCACTTGTTCTTGGAAGATCCTAATGTGGTCCATAAAGGCCACCACTCTGTCCGCGGACATGGGGGAGGCGTGAAGGCCAGCCGCCGCCAGGAGAGGAGCCACATGCAGGGGCATGGAGCACTGCGCGGCGTTGAGCACAAATAACTCACTCCACGTCAACCTCAGCAGAGCCACCTGGTCTGTGATCTGCAGGTCTGGAAAGAAGGGAATATTCCTAGCCCACTCCACGGCGCTGAAGAGCATCCTGGCTGCTAGTTCACAAATGTTCTCGATGCCCATGATGTTGTTGGGCTGCATGCATTGGCTGCCATACCGGGACGTCGGGTAGGGCTCCGCTCTCAACAGAAGAGAGATATATCCGGATAAGTAGGAATGGCAGTGCAGTGGGTCTCCATTTGTCAAGGCGAACTGACCGTGGTGTGGCTGTGTGGGTGGCACCCGTCCCCTTTGCACGGCTGCAGTAAAAAGAGAAACTACAGATATTGAAGCCTGAATTCTACAAATCATCACACAACCACTCTGAGCATCTGATATTACACGGTTTTTTTTTAGTTTTTTTTTTTTTTTTTTAGCAAGAGCAGGAATAAACACAGGTGGTGGCTGAATTAAAAAAAACACTTGGACTGCAAGAAAATAAATGACACACAGCACGTTTGCAATATAACACACACACATACACACTATGGGAGTTTTAAAAAAAACAGGACAGGTTGCATTGTTAATAATGAGGCTACAGTGTAGTGAGACTGAAACACGTTTAACACGAGCCATGCATATGTCTGGCTTTAACATGACGTTATTCAGCAACAGCAACATGAGCTGGCTGTGAAGGAACACAAAGAGGGCAAGAGAGACCTTGCATGTTTAACCCTTAACCTACTTAGCAATTCATCTCGCTTTTGCCACACATGCAGGCCTGCTTTTTCCCCGACTCATATCTACGCAAATTCTCGCGCTCGCATGGAGGCTTTGTGTGCAAAAATCTGCAGCGTGGGGTCCAGTTTTTTGGAGCCGGCGAGCAGGACACGGATGCAGGGCTCGGATGTGCAGCTGTAGCCTCAACACGCTATGTCTTAATTCGCCATAATAGCGCGTGAGGCTATATTGTATCATCTATTCAACACAAAATGCATCTGCACGCTGGTGGCTTTAATATAAATTCGATGGCCTTATATGGGTGAAATGCACGGTTCACGTTATTATTATGATGATAGGAGCTGGAGCCGGATGGCTGAGCTCCCCGGTGTCGAGCTCGGCGCGCGGCGGCTCCATGGCGTGCTCCAGCCCGCACAGCCTAGCAGGGAGCAGCCGGGGGAGAGAGAGAGGGAGAGGGAGAGGGAGAGAGCCCAGGCTGGGAGGAAGAAGAGGAGGAGGAGGAGGGGACGTAACATGTCTGCAAAAACACACACATACACACACGGATAAGAAACCAAAAAGTCCCAATACCTTCCCGTCTCATGCCGACTTTGAGGCATTTTTTGAGGCGGCAGTACTGACACTGATTGCGGTGGTGCTGGTCGATTGGACAATTCCTGTTGGCACGGCATGTGTAAGTGAGGTTCCGCCGTACGCTCCGTTTGAAGAAGCTCTTGCAGCCCTCGCATGTGAACTGGCCATAGTGTTTGCCGCTGGATTTGTCCCCGCACACCACGCACTCGATGTGCTGCGGCTGCTTCTCCGACTGCTGCGTCGTCTGGCTGCTCGGCGTGGACTGCGTGTTGTTCGGGGCTCCTTGCACCGGAGTCTGAGGGGTCGGAGGGGCGACCTGAGAGGCTGTCAGATTCAGCTGGCCTGGCTGAGGGGTGGGAAGAGATAGTCCTCCTTGGGTCTGCGAGGAAAGGGTGCCTTGGGTGTCAGCCACATCGTCCTGGGAGCCTCTCCACACTACCATTGCCATATCTATCAGTCAACGTAAAGAAACTTTTTGTCTGCCGTTTTGGTGATAAAATGTCTCAAGGAAACGCGGAAAACTGGGGTTACAACAGCCTCACACACAAGATGCCAAATCTAACCTAATCCACTGTGCAGCTCCCCCCGAAAAACTGTCGCTTTATTGCTGCTGGAGACGCTGCGAGAGCTCAAAACTGATGCGATGGCGAGCTGAGTCGCTGCCTTGCGCTTAAAGGCCAAGTCCAGGGGCGCTTACAGTGAGCCATCCAGCACACCCATGAGCGGGGAAAGGTGGGCTAAATGTGACAACAATCAACCGAGGTAGCATGGACTAGACAGGGAGCGATGGAGCAGCGAGCCCGAGCCTGCAGCAGCAGCAGCAGCAGCAGCAGCACAAAACAATTGGTGAGCACACAACACTGTAGCAGCTACTATCAAGTTCCAGCACAAGTCTTGAAGAAAATCACCAACTGGGTAGTTTAAAAAAAAATCGCGTCTTCTTCCCTTTTTCTTCCTGTGAGGTTGCGCCAGAAAGCGCAGCTGAAGAAGCCAATGTTTTGGAGAAGATGAGCCTGGAATATGAAGACAAACTCTTCTTCTTCCCTCCTTCCTGGAAAAAAAAAGCAGTAAAACAAAAAAAAAAAAACAAAAAAAAAAAAAAAAAAGATCACAACCTGCAAAACCTCCTCCGTGCACTGAAAAATAATAGGAAAAAAAAGGGAGTAGAGAATCAAAGTGATCAAATATGTTAAAAAGGCGGAGGTTAGGAAGTGATTTGCGATTGGTAGGAGCCGGGCTGGCAGAATGCTTTTCTCTCTGATCAGCTCACTGAGCTTCTCTATATAGTGAACTTTGACACGACTGCTGCAACTTAGCACACGTTTCCATGGAGATCAGCTGCCATATAAGGATGGAGAGTGTGTTTGACTGGTCAGGGCTCGCGGACCTCCCCCTGAACCCCATTGGCTAGTCGGCACTTGTGCTACTTGGTACCTTGCCAGATCCAGCATGGAGGTCGAGGAGGGCCGCTTGGTCCTAAAAGGAGTCGTGTTTTGTGCAGAGAAAAGCGGGCATCGTTTCGAGTCAGTCTGTGGGTTATTCTCACATGCACGCCTCGGTTATGAAAAAAAAAAAAAAAAAAGCATGTGCAATTTCCCAAAAAAAAAAATCTCAATTCTTTGCGTCACATTGCTTTTGCAGTATATGAGCTGAAATATCCTTTTTTGTGGGACACACACACACACAGGTACAGGTGCACCTTCTGGACATGATGTGTGCTCATTACAATAAACCTGTCCATCTATTGTGCCCTTATCTTAATCCTTTAGGTATGCGGAGGTAAAGACAGACAAAACACACAAGTGAAAAAAATGGGGAAAATATGACTGCATGACACTTCAAATTAAGATTTTTAGGATGATAATAAATAAAACAGCACGAGAATGTGGTCTTATATAGTCACCCACCATGTGAACAAGACAATCATAATATGGTTGAATTTCCACACTTTCAAGTCCAACTTCCCATATTTGCACAGGCCAATACACCTATTAGCCCTCCTCACCACACCAGGTACCATTCATCTCCATCCACACCTCTTATAAAAATGTTATGATAGGCTACTGACATCATCTGGGCACCCGCTGGAGCCTGCTAATCCCCCACTGACCACAAATAGGCTATCCTAACCCAGCAGGTCAGAAAAAGGCCAAAATCTGGCTCTCCAAAGTCAGACTTTTGTCTTTATGTGGTCAAAATGCGAAATAGCTTTAGCTGTAAATAAGGACTGCTTTAAAAAAAAGAGTCACCTGAGGTTAAAGGGCATGAACTTAGACATTAAGGTGAGAATGGAAGTAGAGCCACTTTCGGATAACAAAAAGCAACACTATAAAAGCTATTTATGGTTTTAGATGCTTCATGATGTCAGATGTCGCCATATAATAAAGATAATGTATAGTTTGAACACATGTAAACAGGGTCACCAAAGCTGCAGCCTGCATGGTTATTAACTTTTTAAGCTTCTACTTAAACACATTAGTTTACTTTGAATGCAAGAGGCTATCAAACTCAAACTGCAGGTAAAAACTTCCTATAGATGAACCTAAAGCCTGTGGAGCTGTGTGTTAGTTGAACAGAGAGCAGCAGCAGCAGCATGCATGCATTGTCCCAGGATGTATTACAGTATATGGGTGCCCCCTAGCGTATGAAGTTTTTTTGCTTCAAACAAGATTCAATTTAGAGGAGCCATCCGACACGGAAACTGCCTCAGTCTCGTCTCCCGCATCGACCAAACTAACGAGCACCATTTTAAACTGATGACTGTTTGTTTAAATTCTGTTTTACATGACTTGGACGGCAAAGCTTTGAGAGTTGCCAAAGTTGGATTTACTTTTTTTTTTTTTTTTTTTTTTTTTTTTTTGCCACTTCAGACAGTCCCAGCGGTGGTATTTACACCAACCTATGTCTTTATTCTAAAGCAAATTTAGCCCATTATATTTTGCCTGCATGACTATTTTGTCGCTTTTATTTACAGATCCCGTCCACATGGAGAGTCTGTAAATAAAAAAATGCACAACAAGCTTTCCGCTCATCAGGATCCAGCTTTGCGCCAAACGGTGAGTATACGCACTTTATTAGGATCAATCGGCAAAGTAGCGATGCTTTATTCCTCTGCTCTAAATTAAATACAGCATAAATAAGCGTGCAGGCTCGTATGTCGTGATAAAAGACGCGGACTGCTGCAGACAGAGCACATAATAACGTACATATATGAGATTTCCACAGTGCGCATTGACTGGCTCATTTTCGCTCATGATTTATATGATGATCACAATAAGCCCAACTAGTTTGCAGACACCCATTCATAAAGTGATTTGCTAGTGAGAGTGAGGCAGGAGGTTGTATTCTTATAGTAACAAACCTACCAAATGCATATGTTGCTGATTCGTCCGTAGCGGGATGCATCTTCTCTCTCTCTCCCTCTCTCTCTCTCTTATTCAGAATATATTTAGTCTCCTCTTTTTCGACACAGTGCTCAGATTGAACCTGGCAAAGCGTCCTCTCCAACAGACGTGGATCAAACACAAAAATAAAAAGGCACGCAGTTTATTGGAAAATTGCAAATGTCTGATCATGCAAAAACTTTGGAGAGCCGAGGCAAGCAACTGAATTCACGTTTATGTGCTGCTGAGGCGAGGAAATTGGAAATCTAAGTTGACCTGTCGTCCGAGCTGGAGGATCATTTGACTGATAGAGGAGGCTTTACAGCGAGCTGAGATCCTGTGCGCCTTTTCTCTCCTACAGTACTGTGGCCACGACGCGCCTGCACGCCGCTGCTTTGTGTGGGCTCCTGAGGAGAGGGAGGGAGGGGAGGGAGAGGGGGGAAGGCAGAACAGACACCTGTCTTTAAGTGTGGGGCGAGCAGGCACTGTGAGATCTGCATATTAGAAATTATATGCAGGCTGGAAGTAAAGGTGCAATAAGACATGTGATTAGAGATGCAATTATAAAAAAATGCAAAAAGTCAAATTTTATTGCAAATTAAACACCGTGCAAGTTTAACTGGAGCCTATAAAAACAGCAGAGACTATTGTGATATTATTATTATCATGACTATTACTATGAGCAATAATAATACTAATACTAATACTAATAATAATAATAATACTGCTGCAACTACTACGAATAGTACAACTATTTGTACTTCTACCACTACTAAAGAAAATAAATAATAGCAATAATAGTAATATTATGCATTGATTCACATTAATAACTATAAATTAAATTATTGCACATTACTCACTACTAAGTAAACAATAATGTTCTAAAAAAATTTTTTGAGCTACACCTCCAGCAATTATACATTATGCAGACAATTAAAGAGGCTATATAAGAAATGATAATAGCCTCATTTAACCTCGCGTAAATCTATACTGGCTTGAACAATTGGCCACCGTTTTTTTTAAACGCATAAACATTTCCACACCAACACAATTGATTTGCTATTTAAACCCCCCTCTAGTCCCAAAAGTCTGGTGCTGCAGTTTTTTTTTATTTGCAGCCTTTAAAAGTTTCCTCTGTGATTAGTAGCTGCTCTCCTTCAAACACAGGATAAAAAGCACTATATGCTCTGCAAGCCTGCGCGCGCACAACAATAGCGCTGCCCAACGGGGACCAGTATCGATTAAGACGAGACAGAGGATGTCGCCTGCACTAAATATTTACTGATCACACACACAAATAGCTGGATCCTTAACGATTTCCCATGCACCGGCTGGGAGAAAGGACTGAATCACTTTATTATTGTTAGTAAAACAAAGCGCACGCGCTGGAGCACAGCAGAGGAGATGTGCTGATTGGGACAAGTGCAGTTAAATTAATCGATAGCCGCTGGATAATAGTTGAGATTTACGGGCTGTGCAAAGAAAAAAGCTCTCACTCATGCATCAGGTTCAACTGACGCACCGTGATTGGTAGCAAAATCAAGCAAAAGTCACCAGATCGAGGATAAAGCTCCAATCAGCGTGAAATGGGTTAAATTAGTTTGCATGCAAATTTGAGTTTAAAAAAAAAATAATTTTAAGATAGATGATCATGGCAGAGGAAAAAAAAAAACCCTGTCACACTTGTGCAAAAAAAAAAGTGCAAACCGCCCTAAAAGTGGTCTTTCATCTTATCTCTGCCTTCACCAAGTCCTTCACGCACGTGGAGGGATGCTGACCCGGGGGTCGTCCAAGTTCCCGGCCTAATTAACCCTTCCAGACCCGCGCGGGAGCAAATGTTAACCAGGCTAATCAACTTCAAGAGATCTGATTGAATTAGATGACTGTGGAATCAGGACAGAAAACTAAATTGTCCCATTTATTTAAAAAAAAAAAACAACAAAAAAAAAACAGCATGAAGATAAATGTTGGTCATTTTTGACAACACACTCCATTTAATATCTAAAATAAAATTAATTCCTGATAACAAACACTTCTTAAAAGGCAACAGGTTCCAGATGTTTCTAGAATTTTAAAATTGCAGCAAACTCTCTTTAAACTCCCACTAATTGATAAAGATCACTTGATTGATGGCTCTTGTGCCCTATAATGTCATTGCATTTTTATCTCCTCTATTGCATAATATCAATCAGCAGGCCTCCAGGTTTTATCTCCTGTCTTTTTATAGCAGTGCTTCATTGTGCTATATATGCAAAGATGAAAAAAAAAAAAACTAGAGCAATTAGTCAAATGTCTGCTTGTACATTTGGCTTCATTAAGGTAAAGAATATTTGCTGACAAAACACAGGCTAATTAAAGTTTCAAGAAGTTACTGTAGACTCATAGAAAGATCATCACAGGAAGAGATAGAAGCAAAACACGAGCAACAGCCTCTCTCATCAGGACATTTTAACATTTAATTTTTCATGATATAAAAGAGTTGATAATTGTGGGGGCATAAAATGATGATCTCAAAAGTAGCGATATTTAGAGATATTTTTTAAAATATAAATTTCATCCTGATAATGTATGTGTGCATATTCTTATTTAGTTTCTTTCTGACTCACTTTGTTTCTTCATGGTTGAACCTTAAACATGGCTTTTACAGACTCTCATGACAAAAGTGTGACTTGTACTTTAAATTATGTTTTTATCATTCTGGCTTCTTAATGATATGTAATTACAAAAAAATTACATTCCATTATGGCAATTAACACTCCCTTATGGTAAATATGGGGCGTGTGTGTGTAAGTGATTTGATTGTATGCATGCACGTGTAAGCTAGATAGAGGCATGTATAAACATTAAGAGAGATATATTCAGATATTCAGCTTTTTTGTGAAAGTGTGCTTTGGTGTGAGCAGACGTACGTACACGTCTTAGCTGAGCCCATTTTATAAAGAGTTCATTCAGCGGTGTAGATCACTTTCTCTCTGTCTGCGTGCCCCAAGGGCCGCTATCTAAAAAGGCAATAGATCCCAGATAGCTCACTGTGTTCAATTTGCCAATGATAGATTATAGTGCCAATTTAAACAGATAGGGATCAATTTGTCTCAATGATCACTCTTTAGGCTGACTGCCAGCACGCTCTTAATGTATTTGTAAATGCTGCTTGTTGGAGTTGTGGCTGTTAAAGTGATCAAAACTGCAGAATGGAGACATGATATGAGAAATGATAAATGATATGTTGTTTGGGCTGCTAAAGACTGCATAGATGGAGCGGACGTGACGGTCGCTCGAGGCGGCAGCACTGTAACAGCGATGACCAGAAGGTCAATGGTTTAACTCCGAGGACTCGCTGGGAAAGTCTGGGTAGGGGAATTGTGTGATAAGTGCTCTCTAACCCTCAGGAACCACTGCTGAAGTACCCTTCGGCAAAGCAGCTTAAACCCCATCTGTCCCAGTGGAGCTGCACAGCAACCGGCGGTACAAGACTGCGGTTGTACTGGGCACTTGTGAGATGTGTCTCTTTGAGTGTGACCTACCCTCCCTTTTCTTTTTAAAGAGGGAGAGTGGGCAGTCCACTCGCCTCACACATTTTTTTTTTTCATGTACTCAGACAGTGAAAAAGTTTAGGAGAAGACACAAGAGAGAAAGCTGTGGCAGCATTCAGTCCTGAGCCCAGACATGGTTCACATGTGGCCCCAAAGGCAGCAGACAGTGGATTGAATTACTGTAACTGAAGGTGTAATGTGGTAGCAGTGTGGGAGATGTATAACTTACACAAACGGATGTAGAAGAGGCCCATTCCAGCTTTCTATTACAGCTATTCAATGTTGGTTTATTTTCTCAAATTTCAGCTGTAACTTTTCATTGGTCAAAATGGCAGCCAAGCTTTCCATAGTGATCATTAATGTCTCATTATCATTAGATTTAACAATTATATCAAACTGATGTCATGTGAAAACATTGTGTCTCAAGGTTTTGTGATTTTCATGTACGTGCATTCAAGAATTTTATGGTTTGAGTAGAAAACACTCACAAGCACAGCTGCGTTTCTTTCGTCCTGAAGATTTTGGACATTTTGGAAACACTCTGAATTTTCCAGTGACTCGTACAATTATGGGATGGCCAATAAAGTATTGTTTGAAGTGATATTAGTAAAATAAGCAGTGTATAATTGCATTTTGCATTAGACCTGACACATCTATAATAAAGTTTTAAGACGTGATATGAGCTGTGTTTCAACTGACTTTCTTTAAACAGAACCCAATGTTGTGCACATTTCAATAACTGATTTACATTTGTTTTACTATGATAGTTTACTGTAAATGTGTAAATAAAGCTTGCTTTAATTCAATGGATCTATTGTTTCAACTGTATGAGACATGCTGTTAAAATCTATAATGACGAGCTGAAAAAAGTGCAGCTCCTTATTTGTTAAATTATCCTCTAAAGCTAAATCAGACCCCGGCTTCATTGATTCTGCAGGATATGTAAAAAAAAATACACCAGAGATTTAGCAAAACCATGTGGGTGCTGCAAGCCTTATGACAGTCTACTATGTGTAATAGCAGCATCTTTCTGTGGTGCAAATGTGCACAATTTACAATTCATGTTTCCTGAAATTAAAGCAAAAGTGTATTTAAGACTAGAATTAACAGCAGTAAAATATTACATGAGGCACTTTTAGCAGCTCCAAGCCTGAAGACTGCAGGCTGAGAAATCAATCAAGCTTAAATGTTTTAACATAAGAATGCATTTCTCTGTGAAAGCGCTGCAGACATAAATTTTATAACTATGAACAAAACCAGCAGCCCATGAATATTGACGATGTTAACTACATCTCTACTTCCACAGGTACCGATTCAACATTTGTGAATGGAACATATTGTATAATAGCAAATTCTGCCATTTGAGGTTTTTCAATCACGCAAATCCACATGTGATCAATGGTCCTTGGGAACTGATGGAGGGAATAAAAAGCAAATGGAATGTGAATGGGGTTTGGTAAGACCTTCACAACGGCAATGAGGAAGATAAGATTTTCTTGGTGCGTAGATGACCTCAAGGTGAAAAGCCATTAAAGAAACACAGAAATCACTTATTCACAGGATCTTGGTTACTTTATCTTTTACATCATCGTACGAGGACACGCAGAAGCTGCTCCTACAGCTCGCACCGTGAGAGACAATACTCCCTGGATGATGTCACCAGAGTCAAATCTTAGACTTGCTCCACTGACAATAAATCGAGAGGGGATTTTGTGGACATGTGATAGCGGCCCAGAGGTTAGAAAAAGACATGACTTATTGTGCTCTCAAATACACTGTGAGGAGTAAACAGTATTTGTTTGTCATGCTCCACTTTATGTATCTTGCTAATTAACTACCATAGTCAGTCATTATATAAGCCAGTGCACTGTGTCTTATTTTTATTATGTTTAATATTTATTTTAAGATAAGTGACATTACTTTATTGCTTAATAAGTTTCTAATCACACAGTTTCAATGGCTGTTCTCATGTATATCAGGCAAACACATGTCATAAACACTACAGTGTTTTTATTTATTTATTTTCTAAAATGCATTGAACAGTGAGATTATACCAGACTTTTGTGTCACAATAACACCAAATCTCAGTCTCAGGAAATGTTATTCATGTATGTTTGGACAAATCAGGACTGACAGGGCAGGTCCACTACACTAAGTGCAGAGGTCAACAAAGAGTTAATTAGGATTAGCTATTCTCAGCTGTATAGTAATGTGATGATTGTCTACAGACGAATGTGTATTTTATGAATGTGAACTGTCATAATAAAATGCTGCACCTCTGTAATGTGAAGCTGACTGATAAGTAAATGTCCAGGTAAATGTTTTCTGTTTCTTGACTTCACAGCTCAGAGTGGCCACGGCCGCATCGATAATGGATCCATGTTGGTTCATGTTAAAATGTAAAGATGTTAAGACGGGGGTGTAACCAACCTGCTGATGATCATCAAAATAAAACACCTGATCGTGTTTGCTTACCACCTCTGTCACATAAGAAACTGGGTGAAAGATTTTTATCTATGAATAACAACAAGGGAATGAGACTGAATAATTAAGTACAACTTTTTCCAAGATGGTCTCTTGATCATATATGTAAGTTATGGAATAAATTATCAGAGTTTTGAAAGAGTCGGCTTTTACATGGCCTGTGATTCATTGTGGTGGAATGAGTTCAAATATAAATCATTGTGCTTGTTACCAGCATGACTGGAGAAGCAAAATGAAAACAGAATCCACAAAAATACAACAACCGTTTCACAAACCTTAACCTGTTAGTTATTTTCACCTCTTATTATAGACAGTGTCAATACTGTTTACAGTGCAATGAGAGTGTTAATGTAGGATTTAAGTAGCAATAAACCACATATACAACACAGTCACGTTGCACATTGCAGGACCTTAATGGCATATATATTTTAGACAATATGATTAGAGTCCATTGTTCAACAGGTAGTGCACAAACTAAAATAAAGGGACAAAGGCGAACTTAAAAGACAGGACATTGACATCCAAGGCGATGGAAAATGTGGTGAACCCACAGGAAAATACTTGGCTGAACAAGCTTCGGCGAATCGCATTCAGAGAGTTACATCTGTTCGTGGATCAATCGACAGGCGAAACAGAGCTGCAATCAACAATGGTGGCTGCGGAGCGCTTTCCGTGCAGCCATAGCATCTGGCACGGAGAAGCTAGAAGGCATTAAAGCAAAGAACAAAAATGAACTTATAAGCCAAGTGTAAACAGGAGCAAGACAAGAGCTACTGGATGATCACCACAGTCTTTGTATTAAAACAAATGTTATAAAGTGGTGTAATTTCCAAGCTGGCACATGAGCGTGTGTTCTTGGGCACAACCGTGAAAAAGAGGTGCCCGCACATGTCCCGTGTTGTCTGAAGTTGAGAAGCCTCATCTGGCTTGCAAAGGAAAAATATCATGAGGGGGGAAAAACCCAACACAAACCTTCAGTTGGTGCACGCTAAATTATTAATTGAGTAGAGGAAGAGTTGGGGCAGCGGTGCACTGGTACTGAGGTGGTAGGTACACAGTGAGCAGTAGGAAGTTATCACAATATTGAACTGCAGCCAAACTCCACTGTTTTTACAATCCACATTTCAATCCTGTCATAGCTTTAAAATTCCTCTCTGAATCTTATCTAAAAGTGCTGTCTCTGTGAGTTAATCAGGAAATATCTAGATTTACCTCATTAAGGAAGTACATGCAAAGAAGAGGCAACTTTAATAGTTTGTCCATTTAGTGTAATTTAGTGGTGGTTAGTCTGATACTGTAGATTAGAGCACTGTTGCACTACGCCCTGTTGGGTAACTCCATAGTTCACCACAATATGACTGATTGGCCTTGAGAAATGCAGTAAGCACATTAAAATTAATTTCTAACTAATTCCTCCAAATTAACATATCGACCACGTACGAACTTGCAAAATAGCTGACGAGACCTCCACAAACACACTTCTGCATCTCATAACTCCTGACATGTGCACTTTGGTACACACTGTATGCACAGGAGATAAACCCACCCACTGGTTCACCTACTAGCTCGCTCAGTCACTACAACCAGTGCTATTTTGCTGCTTCAATAATCTGCAGTCAGATCATTTTTCAGCCATAAAGCCATTAACTATAATGGTTAATGCAATAATATTTTACACAGCTTATTTCAGAGGAGGATTTATAGCTTTGCAGATCATTAGACTGCTCTGGAGTGTTAACTAATACTAACTTCTGGCTCCCTTTTTGAGCCAGATTTTCCTCTGTGAATGAAACACTAGTAAAGCTTAGCCTGTTAAAAAAGGGTGTGACTGATCTCTTCCAGGAAACATACAGTAGGGGACAAATCTGTACAGTCAGGTTGTATAACTGACATGGCAGCGAGCCCACAATGCAAGGATTAGATCCTCCAGAGGAAAACTTTGAAGCAAACGTTGTGTACACCGGCTCAAATAGCAGGTTTGTGTTGCTAATGAGAGCTCATTATATGACTAATAAAATATGTGTCTGAAACGTAAAAGGTTAAGTTTATGCACAGGTAGATAATGTGTTTGTGTATATAAAGAAGTTGTGAGCAAGTAATTTAGTCTATTCAGTATTTATAGCACATGTATGATCATTAATTGCAGCAGGTTTTAATGAAGCATTGGTGTGAAATAAATCCAACGATTAACACAATAAATATCTTTTCTATGCCTGTGCCCAGGTTACTTATGAGTTTCTTAGCCAGTCAAACTAGCAATGGTGTTATACTCACCACCTGCATCACCTGCTTTAAATACCTCTGTTTACTTCTGGACCGGCCATATTCAGCTGTAGCGATAAAAGGTGCATTTTAATACATGAAGAAAGCCACAGTTTGTTTAAACACCATATTGTTTGCAGCTCAAGGTGAAAATAATACCATAAACTACAAGGCTGCCTATAATAATGTGGGTTCACATAACCAGGCTGCAAAAAAAAAGAAAAAAAAAAAGAAGTAAGGCCCATTTCATCAAGCTAATTGCCTGTTTGTGAGAGGGAGCAAACTTTTCTACCACCGCTCTGTTATGGAGGCTCTTTCTTAATCATAAATAGAGCTCTTGTATCCCAGAGGGACTTGCTATTCTAATTTACAATTGAACTAAAGACCAAAGCTATCAATCTTTCACAGACACTTTATTTCTGCCCCCCTTCTCTCTTGTAATTGTGGTGACATAACCATAAACAACAGAGAAAATGCTGCTGTGACTGATCTGTGGAAATGACAGCATTAACACATGAGCTGCACATAAGCACTCCCATCCACTGTGCACGTGACTGTGAGCGCGCACACACACACACACACACACAGAGACACAGAGACACACATCAAGGTGGAACGAACAGTCGGGGCATACGAGGAGTGACACAGGCTTGAAGTTTAAATAGACGCACTGTTACGAAGACACGTTATGAGGCTTAATAAATTTCACTAGTATGAATGAAAATAATGAAAAAATGCCAACACACCAGTTTTGGGGAAAATATGTAGACTCAGATCTAATTAGGCACCGTTCATAGAGGGTTTATAAGTAGTAAATAATGGCATTATTAAAGGTTAATTTATCATTTACCCACCTCTAAATAAATTATTAGACATTAATTCACCTTTATTTTGTAATAATACTGTTATAAAGGTTGCCAATCATTTCCTAATGAGCCATAGTTATAAATGGCACTAAGTCATCATAAGGGTCAGGAGTTTCTCACTTCTATGAGTGTGAATCTATGAATGTTAATAAGTTGTTAATAAAAATATTTTGTTCCTGGTGCACTGCAACCCTTTCCAGAAAGTAATGGGTCTAATCACAACCTGGCAACCCAAGCATTGTTCTCATTAATGCCTTATAATTAATCTATAAGGTATTAATAAGTGATTTATTAAACACTGATAAAGCTATTCATTACAATTCATTCCAAGGATTCAAGGATTCCTTTTCATAAAGTGGTACTGAGGTCTTACATATCATTTTACACACTTTAAATCCACTGCACAGACAACAAGAGGAACACGTCTCAATAGCTTCACATCTCCACCAAAGCCCTGCGAAGGTCTCATGCTGTCAGCGTGCTGCCGCAGAGCCTCGCGCACATTCCTGCTCGCAGTGGCGGTGCAGTGTCACCGCTGCCGCACCGCGTCTCCATGATGCCTTTAATGATGAGTCTTTTAGTTAATGAGTTAATGCAAAAACTCTCAATGTCATCAGCAAAGATAAGAGGGAAGAAAGCGGTGCATTGTACACATAATGACAGGCTCCCTGCTTGCCCCTGAGATGTCACGGGTCAGCCATGTTAAGAATGTGTGTGCCCAATCATCCACTGATCTTTATCTGGTGGGCCTGCAGCTAACCATGACATGGGCCCAATCAGGGGTGCTGATGAATGGACAAAGGGCCCCTTGAATTGTCGAAGCTGCCACATGACTGCCTCTCTACTAAATCATGATGACATTAGCAATCAATATACCAATTACTGAACAAGATATTAAACATGTTCAGTAAAGCAATGATCTTTGCAAACTATATTCCGTACGTTTGGAGGATTTGTGAGGTTTTGTCTAAGTCATAACATCACTGAGTGGTGCGCTGCTGATTTACAAGCTTTTACACTGACGCCTCAAGACAATTTCATGCTTAAAATGACTGATTTAAATACCCACAACAAATTATTTTTAAATACGCCAATGTTTGAAGTTATGAATTGGTTTTATGAGACCTACCTGAACAAAGAAACACATTCATTTGTGCATTCAAAAACAAAGAAGACTGTTTGTGATTAAAGTGAGTTTGTGATACAGTCTAAGTCTATTTATGCCTTTTAACAGAATCCCCCAATGACGGATGCACAAAGTGACAAATTAGGACCTCAGATAGCTTTGGATGGCACAATGAGGTGGAATATAAAAGGTTGAAGGGATAAATTCCAGCCGTCACTGACATCATAAAACCTGACAAATTGTAATAACGGACTGTGTAATCCACACCACTGTCAGTCTCATCTCTTCAAGCTCTCCCTGACACAGTTATAGTCTCAGATTCAAGTCTGCAGCCAGGTTTAGACAAAAAGCCCCATCTGGTCCGGTGGCGTTTGTCTTGTTCTACATTATCTGAAATCAAACGCTCTATTCCACTCCCACCGTTCCATATAGAACAATCAGTCCGGCCCTAATGTGGGAATGTCTGTAATACTCACAAAAGGACGCTGACATTTATACCCAGCAGAAATGAATTAGACGGGGCCTGGATTCCTCCAGTGGCTTTGTGCATGGTACACTAGACTGGGTGGATAGATAATGACACTTTATTACAGGGTCATTATGGCAGGTAGCTCTCAACGATGAAAAGGCAGATCTAGTCAACATGGACAGCTCTGAGACAGGTGACCCAGCATGTTAACAAATATGGCAAATGGGCATTATGGGACTAATGAATTCAAAAGACGCTCTGGGGAAAGATCAACATAATAGCTGGGCCCATCGAAGGATTGCCAAGAGAGATACACATCTTAAGGCTGGTTTAAGGAACTATTCTCAACTATTGTGACCTTGTTTTCCCACAGTGTTGGAAGATGAGAAGAGGAAGAATCTGAAATATTACGAATGGACAGTTGCACATGCTTCATGACTTAGCTGCTTAGCATTGGTATCTCTGGTCTGTCTTTGTGTCTGATCATGATAATCAAATAATCAGGTCATGGGTTTACATTATACTTAAAGTGTTAACACTAAATATGTCAAATTTAGTCTTTCTTTTTTGTTTGAGTCACATGGTTTAGCTTTGGCTAGCATATATTTGCAATTATGTGAGAATGTATGTTCAAACGAATATATTTAAATCATTACGGCAAAGTAGTGAAAGGAGCATGTTGGTCTTCTAATCGATATCAGGTTTTTATCACAAACATTTAAAAATGAAATTTGGGAGATATGTTGTGGCATGAATTAGTTGTTATTCGTCAAAAAATCTTACAGCACGCAACTCTCCCGAAACCCACGAATTTTAATTTTCACATTTGTGTTTGTGTGCGAAAATTATATTCGTGTCACTTAGTGAATTTCATACCTGCTCGTAGACATATTTCTAACTTTAAAGATCAGCTGTTTCCTTCTGTGTCCAGTTG
Source organism: Holacanthus passer (assembly GCA_025331565.1). Lineage (NCBI taxonomy): Eukaryota > Metazoa > Chordata > Actinopteri > Pomacanthidae > Holacanthus > Holacanthus passer. Next base: position 6,624,504 of record JAFREQ010000003.1, on the reverse strand, counting down.
TACTACAAGACTAATCACCTCCTGCCGTCAGCTCCATATTTAACACACAGACATGAGAGTGGTATCGATCTTCTCATCTAACTCTCGGAAAGCGAGGGCAAGTGCATATTTCCCAAAATATTTGCAATTCCTATGTGATTACAAAACAAAAATTGTCAAAATTGCCACCAAAGCCTACATGTCAATGAATTACACGAGCTGTTATGACACGATATTAAGGACAGGCTGCACTCATGGTCGCTGCTGTAAATGACATCAGGTCAAGACAGATGTCATCAAAATGAACTTTATATAATATTACTTTGCCAAACTCAAGTTTAACACTGTGCTGGAGGATCAGGAAGCTTTTCATCTGGATCCCAATTTGTACAATCTATATATCATCTAATTAACTGTAGGACTCTGCCAGTGTGTGGACTGGCAGTGTTTGGCAGTCAATCTGAATACATATTCCCCCACTACAGGGGTTTCCTCCAAAAGTTTAACCCCTGAATCTGAATCCTGAATCATGCCTAGATTTGTGATATTTAGATTTTTTTATTTTTTCATTTTATTCTACATTTTATTTTATAACAATTTCTTTTAATAATATTTAATTATGATTCTTTTATGAGTATTATTTCATACATCATATCTCAAAATGTAACACGCCCCATTTCCCTACGGTATTGGTTTCTTCCACTAGCTATATGTAGGCTATGGCTTAACAATGTGTTGCTGGTTAGTAGAACATCAGTTCTTTATACCAGTGTGAAAATGAAATGCAATTAGTTATACACAATTAATTGCATTTGAGAAAATATAGACATAGTTTGCTTTGCGAGATAGTTGGCTAGTACCCGCTAAAGTTACTGGCCATCTCTCAGTCTGTTTTTTAGCCTTCTGGCTCGCTTACCAGTCGTGACTTGTGGAGCATGGTCATTGCAGTGGAGGCATTGAGGACCCAGGAAGTGAACTTGGAGACAGTCAGGGATTCCTGTTGGAGTCTCTCAGACAGATGTTAAGGTTGTCTTCAATCCTACACTTGGCTATTATTGCCCCCTCCTCTAGTTATACGAGTGTGTGTAGGTGTGGTGTACTTAGGCGAGTGATGATGATGGATCTTTTAAGGAGGCTGAGCAGTTTGGAAAATAGGTTACAAAAGCTCAGTCTGAGATTTTATTGGTAATGGAGCAGACAGTCAGCTCAGTGCTCATGCTGCTTCCTATGCATTGGGTTAGAAAATACAGCTACTGCCATGTTGCTTTCGCCTGTGGCTTTATTATCTATGTTCTCTAAATTAGTTTGCACTGTGGATATCGTCTTTTAATGTGAATTTATAGCCCTTAAAATTTTGTGATGAGGCAGATTTTTCAAGAAAAGAGGCAGCAGTGTCGAAGTGAGAGTCATTTTCAGTCGCCATAACAGCACAAATAATTGACATGAAAATCATTGAATAAATATACAGTGTTTACCCTAATTAGAAATACAAAGCTACAAAAACTGATTTAGCAAAGTTTTAAAATAATCCCCAGAGTCTTTAAATGTCAAATTACAGAATATTGCATCATTATTATTATTTTTCTTTTCAGTAGAAGGACCCTGATTTCTAATTGTGTCCCCCCAGAATTTTGGCATGACACCCCTGGTTTTCACGCTCCTACCAAACATCTCAAAAGCATCTCACAAGATATGAAACGAAACCCAAGAAAAAAAATGTCTGGGTTAAACTCTGTCAAGTGAAAGGTAAAAATGGCCACATCTGCTTCTGCTCTATTCCAGTCACTCACAGGCGTCAGGTTGCTGTTGGTATATCGATACTACTTACAGAACTTGGATGTTCATCCTGTTCTTTTGTCATTGTGCCAAACGTTTACCCAATGAGATCAGTCTAGGTGGCTGCAAATCCTATAACATGAGATTAGCCCTTTTGACTTCACAGACAAGATAATGACATTAGCTAATGTATGAACAATAGAATACCTCTGTGTGCATTCTGATACCTCGCTGAGAGAGACACACAATCACTTTGTTCTGAATTCAACCAGTTTGCTTTCAATTCTCTGTCTCCACATGATCAGCTCAAGGCATTCACAGTCATTTCCATCCAATATGCAACCTGTTTTTCAGGGCCAATTAAACACAAAGGCTTGTTTGTCCTCTGGACTGTATTAGTGGCAGAGCAGAGTCTATTTTCTAGAGCGAATTTCTTAAAAGTGCTCATCACAGCGAGTGATTCTCATCACGTACAGTATGTGCTATTACTGGGTCACACTTGATGCACAAGTGGTTTAACACTGTAGCCTGTAAATAGAAGTTAACCTGACAATGGAGGGACTGATTAGATGCTTCACCTCCAGTTTGTTCTCTTCCCTGAATTCAGACATATTTTTTCTACATGAGGTTAAGTATAAACAGCCTCAAGTTGTGCTTGAATGTGACCCACTGAAGACCTCGGAGGATATTTTGACCACAGACCACATGGCAAGTGGTCAAAGACGAGATCTGAGTACATGTGTAGCCTATTTGAGCCAGTGCTGCTACGTTGTGTGCAACTCTTACACGATGGGGCAAATGGTGGATTTTTTGATTTTTGCGTTGCTGAAACTTAAAGAAGGGGCTTTTAACAACAACAACATCTAACTTGGTCTTTTTCACAATATTATTTATGTATGTAAATAGTAAGCACTTTATTTTGGATTTTCTCCACAGTTGCATTTACATCAATAATGCAAATAAATGACAGAAAGGCCTTTTGGGCAGCATGGGGACTTGATTTAGTTCAAGATATTTAACAGATATTTTGATTCGTTCAGCCGGATAAAAGCAAAGAATGTTTAACAGAAAGATCTCTTTGAAAAGCAGCTGCATCTCATAGCTGCATGGAACACATGTATCCAACCAATGACTTGTTTGATGGAAATGGGCGAAAACGAGACAGTGACAGTTTCATAATGTGATTACACATCATAGCCTTCTGCAAATGAGAGAGGATACTGCTTCTGCATGATATTATCACACAACAATTAGGAGAAAAGACCAGAGGGAAGGTTCAAAGCACAACCAAGGGTGAAAGTCCCTCAGCCAGTGAACTTTGTGACCTGTGGGTTTTCCATGTGACCCCACCAATAAGAAATGCCTGAGGTAATTTAAATCAAGTGGAGGTGTGTCACTTTCAAACAGACTTGGCTGAAGAGCCCTGTCGGAGCAGTGCACTGCTCCCCTGACCAGATGTGTGGGGCGTTTTTTTTTTTTTTTATTACAAGAGAAGGAGAAGCTGATAGTTGCAGGTGCAAGGCTGACATGAGGGCCAGCTTTGCAGGCCTTCATAAAGGGGATATCCATTGCCTGCGTTTAATCAGAGCCAGTGGGACAGGATGGGATTCATTGCTCTTTGATGGAGAGCACTGTTATGAAGATGGACAGTCACTTTGCTCTCTAAGTGAAACCATCGTTTAGCCTCAATTCCCAGAGAAAAGGCCCATTTGTTATCCACAGGGGAGTGCAGCAGGGGTGGTTATGCTAGGTGGAGGCTGCATGCATTTTCCACACAGTTAGCGTGCATAGGCATACATTTATGGTGAGAGGAAACTGACTATCCTAAAGCCACAGTGACATACAATATAGACTTTTAATATCCTTTTATACCAACAGAGTAAAACTGCAACACAGACGCACATCTGTGTATGATCTGTGTGTGTGTGTTGGCACATGTGTGCAAACTCCACACTCACTCACGTGTATTTATCTACTGTATATGTACACATGGTCATAGTGCAACTGTGTGTTACTAAGTTAAAGTAGATGGTGTTACGTCAAATTATCCAACACTATCCAGTATTGGATAAATTGGCAAAACCCCCGAATAACATCAAGTACACACAAGTACAAAAGCACTTAAAGATTAACTCAGCACTAATATAGCCCACTGTGACAATTACCACCAGGCTATTTTTTCATTGAAATTAAGTGTACTTAGCACTTAAATGAGGAAATGAGTGCTACTTACCAAGGCTGTATGTTAAGGTAAAACAAAGCTAAATGCACAAGTCCACAAGATTTATAGAAAAGCCATACCTCTGAGCATGTGCTGCTCACTGCACCAAGCACAACACACAAGACAACTTTTCAAGCAAACCATATGCAACCAAGTCACACAGCAAACTGGGACTACTGCTGACTAAGTCAACCTGGGTCAAATGTGGACAAACAAGACCTTATCTAATGAGATGCTGCCATAGAGTAAAAGTTCAGAGGAGATCAGAGGAACATCTACGTTCACTCAGTGCTCGCAAATGGGCACAAACATGTGAGCTGCTCCAAGACACGACAATCCGAGAGTTCACTGATGGTGTCCCAAAGTTATCAGGCTAAATATCTGGTCGAGTCTGAGTGTTGGTGTAGTGTGAACAGCAAAACACTCTGTGAACTTTGAAAGTCATGTAGTGTGTCCAAGGCATAAGAGTGAGCTGCAACCAGACAAGTAGCCAAATCAGTGGGTACCACTCCCACCAGGTCCAAAATGGCTACCACCATGAGGTGAAAAGCAAAGCTTTTTAAACCTCCTGTTACTGAGCCAGTTACCTAGTCGAAGCAGAAGACAAGCATGAAAAGGTGGATATAAATTGAGGTAGGTTTGTGATGGGACATAAACTTAAGTCAGACATGCTACGCACACATCTACCACTCCAATGACCACACCCTTCCTTTCTGCCTGTGGATGTAAATCAAGAGCTGCAAAATCATCCAAAATGAGTGCATTTCCTGTGGCTAACAGGCTGAGTTATCACCACTTTCCTGAACTGGAGGAGGCGTTTAGATGCCTTTAAAAAAGTGGCTCCTATTAACAGTCTGTCCACTGTTACAGCGCTGACCTCTGTGAGTCTGTTAAGATTCATTTTAGGACAGGTTTATCAAACAGTTTGTTCTTTAACAGGAAAAGAATGAGCCTTGTCAAGGGAGTGACACGGTGAAGAAGACAAGTCTATGTGTAGCCTTAATTCCTTACTCAGTCATCCAAGAAGATGAGAATTACACCATGCATCATTCTGATAAAGACGCTCCGCTCGCCCTGTTCATGAATTTGGACTCAAATTCTAATATGCTAAGTGGGAGTGAGTCTGAAAGGTTAATATATAGGAGAAAAGGCCTTTGATTGGACATGAGTTATTGTTAATGATAATAACTAATCAAATTAAAGAGAATTAATTTGCTGAATTAGATATTGTGTTGCAGGCCCACACCCATACACACATGCACACATAAAGGCGCACGAACACAGAGTCACCACAAAAAAAAAAAACTCAACAAAAACTCCTATCAGGCCTGACATGTTCCTAATTTTCAAAGTCTGGCACTGTGCCCCAGTATCCTTGCCTTAGCTTTTAGTGATTTTAAATCTCCCTGCTGTATCCACTTAAAGGAATTTTCCAGATCCATTGTTTTGTTTCTAAATAACCGAGCTTGACAGGCTTGCCTTGCACCAGTGCTTTATAGTATCAGGGTATGTGTGTCTTTTCAGCCACATGTTGTATTTCACACTTGCATCGCCCTGTCTCAGCTATCACGCCTTTGTTGTGTTTAATGGTATCTCCAGCCTTGGACCACTGATACCAGCTGAGCGGTCAGAGTGTTAGCACTCCTCAATATCTATTACAATTAGTTTTTGATTAAGGAACCCTGCGCGGCTGTTTGAAGCCTTTAATGTTGTGTCAACTGGATGATGATGGAGAGAGCAGCATGGACGCCTCCCAGTAACAAAGCGGCGAGTAAAAGGCTCCGAGTGAACCATTTTATCTTCTTAATGGAAACCAGATGACCTCTCTTTTCTTTTTTTTTCCTCCGTTTTTAATGTTGGAAGTTTTTCTTGAGGTGATACCGACTCAGTATCACTCAGAGTATTCCCTTACTTATGTAATTTATTCCAGCTTCATTTCACCTTTCCTGTATTGGCTTTGGCCAATGATCGCCCTATGTATAAGCTTAGCAAGAGTCCAACAGATCACCTCCACTAAACATCATATATAAACTAATGAAAGGAAACTTTATATGAGAGCTCAAGCTAAGTCACGGCTATAATATCTGGATATTCAGTCATGAGGAAAATAAAATACAACTTTATTAGCATTTGCAAAATTCCAAATCATGAATCTGAATGACTCAACAGAAGTGTTTGCAAAATATATCTCTTGCCAAAAGACTGTGTGGTTTAGGGACTGAGGTACATTAGTGTTGTGTTTTAACAAGTTCACTTCCTTTATTTCTGTCTACATCAAAAAGTGGACCTCAGCCATTTCTGTTTCTTAATCAGGTCTTTGACACTTATGTTAGAAACCCTTGAAAGTGACTTCTCAATCGCTGATAAATGCTTGTAAATATTGTTTTAGTGGTGTGTTATTTTGGAAGTCTTTGAAAGAAGCAGAAAAGCCAGAGCAACGACTTACTTTCCTTATTTTGACATTTACACAAAGTATAATGTACGCTTGGTACAATAGTTTGTTATTCTGAATTTATGCTGTCCCATTGATAATACAAAAACATCTGAAAAGTTACATAAAAAGTACAATTTCCATGATGGTCAAAGTTCAATTTTCATTGTGTTGTGTGTAAGTATGTAGAGTAGCATGTTAGAAAATGATCATTTTCCAACCAAATACAACTTTACCAAAACAAACCACAGACTTCTAGAACTTCCTTTCATCAATTATACTGTGATACATCATCTTTTACAAATATCTACTAGTTTTTTTTTTTTTATTTATGATAGCTAATTTAGACAACTCTTCTGAACATTTTATGCAGCAACCACCATTATAAGTTTGGAAACAAAGTAAACAGTGCCTACTGAGAAATTTCAAAGTAGTCAGAGGATTTCATAAATAAACATGTCAAGAAGTCCAAAGGTCAAACAACCACACTGCCTTTCTGTATTTTAAAAAGCTGCAAAATATTCAGGATTCATGTTCGGAGCACCCTGGTGGTTTTCAGTGATCACATGTTGAAGCAATTCACAGACAAATACCTTCTCCTCTAGTGCTCTGCTCACTTACTGGATGAATGTGAGAAAGTCATAAAAATAGTTCTCTGCATTGCATCAAAATAAACAAAACGATCTTGACAAAAGATGTTTTGTCGAGGCAGAGATTAAACGGCTTTGTCCTGATCAGAGACCATGTTCGCTGTTACTCATTCTGACACTGAATAACCAGCTAACTTGGCTTCAACGCGTCTCTTTCAGTAAAAAAGTGATAAATCAGCTGGGTAATCAATTACTTAGTAAAACAAGAAAAGAGACGTGAACATGCTGGAAACAAGTGATTCTAACAACATGTGTCTGTCCTCAAGAATAATCATGTCGCACATACGCTGACTCCATTACAAACTGCACAATCCAAAATTATTTAATATCCTTTATGAAGGAAAGACGATGAATTCTTAGCATACTGAAGGTCTTTCTAATGTTTGACGCTGCAGAGGACTGCGAGGCCTCTCTGTCACAAACATGAGGGGGAGATAAAAAAAAAAAAAAAAAAAAAAAAAGCCCTGGCATGCAAGCACTCTGATAAGTTGCAGCTTGTGTAGTTTTGTTTAGTTTACTTAATCCCTGAGCTGGAAATGACCTTGTGAACTTGGGTTGGATGTTTTTTCTGCTTCGTCTTTTCTCTTTTCATTTTACTCAGTCAGCAGCTATTTCTCCATACAGTACCTTCGTTACTCTTTGGATGGCTCTCAAATATTTAAATCTCGGAGGCGTAGCTGCCATCCAGCGTATGTGCGCCTCTGCTCTTTTACCAAACTGATCCCGAGCTTTCTGTCTACTACATTCACACATCGAAGGTCAAAGATCGCTGTCCTAGAACGATTACATTCACTCCTTTAGCACCAGCTCGAACCTGCTTTCATCCAACATGCTTTTTGTGCACACATGGCCTATAACCTGGCCAACCTTGGCTTAATCATTACCATGACCTGTTTATCTGATTGTCATGCAGGTAACCATTAATAAGTGTTTACCTCCCGATGACCTCTGAAAATGCGCATGCCGCCTTTGCCCCACAAATGTCAGGCCTATCAGAGAGGTTGGCCTGATTTCCTCTTTTTTTTTCTTTGAAAGTGGCTGCACCTTGGACTCTAATAATTCAACTGGGCCAGTATGATAAAACCCTGCATTTATAGACATGATTCACCTCAAATTGTTTCCAATTTCTTTTGAAAACAGCTCACTCATAGTTCATCCCCAAGCACTGGGATTGCTGTTATGTTATTACTTATATTACTTTACAATTTGGGACAACGGAAAGGAAAAGAAAGGGAGGAAAGGGAGGAGGGAAGAAAGAAAGAAAGAAAGAAAGAAAGAAAGAATAACAGAGAGACAAAAATGAATCTGGCTGAGATTTGTATTGGCTTTGTGAAATCCTGCCATTTCCCAGTGACCAGCCGCGTCTCCCAATCTTGTGTTTAGCTGATGCAGAATGATAACTCACCAGTTGTCTTCCTCAGTGAGATGGGTAATATATAGCTGAGAGGTGTCCTGACATAGTTATAGCTGTTGGTGTCCTCGAAAAGACAAGGAGAGTCAATTACAATGGCAGAGCAGAACGCCTGTACGAATGTCAACTCCCCGCGCAGACGACTGTGATAAATAACACCTGACCTCACACCAGGCGGTGGTTTCTCTGCAGGGCCCGAGACAAGCCAGCACGAGGAAATGTGAAATCAAGGCAGAATGTGAGGCACTTTAGGAGACGGGTGTAGGGCATAGCACGAGAGGACAGGGGACGTCCGTATGAGCAGCAAGACATGTCAGGAAACATAGTACAATTGCACTACTGGTGTTTACTTTATGGCAATGCTGTGAAGATATGAAACTTCACTCGGGGGGTGTTGTGGCAGGCCCTGCTGTTATTCATACCTGTTTCTGACAAGAAAAACAAAGCTCCAACCCGTCCTGCACATACTCTATTTGTCCGCATGAGACATAAAGTAGCAGGTTGGTCTGCCCAGAACTCCCATTGCGCTCGTCTGAGTGTAATCTTTGTTGACAGAAAGCAAGTGTGGGTATCAGGTCACTTTCTATGGCTTCCAGTAATGCACCACCACAGAGTTCTGAAACCAGCAGAGACAGCGTGCAGATTGTTGATGCCTCCGAGTGCAGAGACCTCTGTGCGTGGTCGTGAACAGACTGGATTATTGGGCCCCGGCAAAGCTGACAGTAGCGAGGTGAGGGTAGCAAAAAGCACCGCAATAGCGAGCGCAGCTGAACGTCCTCACCCTCGGTCCACACGTGCATGTACTTTGTGCGTATGCATGGACACGGGTGCGTGTGTGTAAGGGGCAGAAAGGGGCAAGTGGGGGAGTCCCAGGTCCCATGGGAGACATGCTGGCTGAAAGAAGGGAGGAATGAGCAACAGGCAGACACAAGGGCACAGGCAGATGTGTGCAAAGATAAATAAGGAGATAAATCACTGAGTGTCTGGGCCCAAGGCATTTGCATTCCTGAAATGAAACTCCAAGGAGAAACACTGGTGCGTAGCTTCGGTGACTTTAAATAAAATATATACAGTATGTGTGGTGTGTATACGTGTGATGTGTGTTTGTGTGTGGGAGAAAAAGAGACAGAGAGAAGATCATTTTCCTCCCACCGGCTTTACAGCGAAATGTATCACGTTACTTCACAGTAACCTTTGTGCAACCCTAATGAAGTCAAACGACTGTTACCAAGTGACAACAACTCCTGGTGGGTTTCAGCTTTTATCACACGCTGCATTTAAAATGAAATAATGAACTCGAGCAAATTGGAGGTAATTTTGATAACAAGCATTCCTCGGCCCTGCGCGCTAAAATAAATGGTGGACGGGGTCACCTACACATGGCTTTTTCTTGAGGGAGGCCATGTTTGATCTATGGAGGTCCTGGGTTGTCTCAATGTCAAAAAGAAGGACACTCCCCTTCTGGGATCACAGCGCTGCACATCTGATTTTCATGTCCACAGAAAAGACGGCAAAGACAAAAGCGCGTTTGACAGAGAAATGCGCTTTTGAATTCATTTCCAAAGCCTGATCAGATTTTTCCTGCCATAATCAGCTGCTTTGAATGATCAACAGCGGGTGAAAATAGCAGTGGAACAGCCCCCTGTGCTTTCCAGGAAAGAGTATTATAACGTCCCGAGAACATAAAAATATTGCAGGCTTTGCGACTTATTCAATCACAATAAAGAATGCGAGCACATGTAGTGATTTTAGTTTGGAAAGCAGATCTAGTCCTCCCTCTGAGTTATGCGAATATAAAATATTGAAACTAAATTTTGCCGTTCCTACATGATCATTCACCCTGGTCATAACTTTACCAGCGCTGGGACTTTCCCATGAACAGAGCAGGCAGAGAAATGAGAAAACTCATAGTGGGAGGCTCTGGGTGTGTGGGAGGGAGCATGAAGGAGAGACTGTCATCACTAATTCCTTGCCAGGCAGCCCAAGAAGTGTTGACTAACTAATGACCGTGTTTAACAAGTGAAGTGTATCATGCTTGAGGAAACACAGCTGGATATGGGTCCTGTGCATTGAGTGACTCAGAGAAAACAATCCATTGTCTTAAACGCTATCCACCCACAAACACTTTTCTCAAAGCAAGGAGGATATGTGTTCATGAATGAAGTAAAGAGGGAGTTAAATTGGCGAAGGGAAACAGCTGGATTTTTAAAGCAGCATGGTTGGCGGTTGGGTCACAAAGGCATATCTCTGTGGTACTGTGGTGGGAGTGGAGGATAAAACGGTAGTCCAAGGCTCGTAAATGAGGGATAGAAGGATTAGGACGTGAGTGCAAAGAAAAGGAATGCAACTTATCTAAAAGATGTTGGTACAAAAAGGATGAGAGCAACTGAAATGTTTCCTTTATAAATCACGCTGCTGTATAAGCTTGTGCAACAATCAGCGGCAGCTCATTTAGAAGAGAGATGTCATCTTTAATAACGGGTCAAACCGAGTTCAGAAGTGTTATGTGGGAACGTTATAAATTAGTCTGGAAAAAAAAGGAGAAAATCACCTCTTTCGACCAGAAAATACCTCAAAATTACACTGGATTTAAGCATATGTTATCAACTTGTCTGACAATTATTTTAACTCAGATTTGGCATTTGGCAGTTACACTAACATGTGTTGGGATGATGCACTGGAGCCAAGTTAATGTTTTATATTATAACTACAGCACTCACTCCTGGCCAGACTGAGGCTCATGCTGTTTTGTATTCCTCTCAAATGTGTGTTCATAACTCATTTCACATGCCAAGATTCTGTTTGCCTATAATGAGGCAGAAAAAAGTAATTCCATTTTACAACGGCGCTTTGGTTGAACGCTGAACTAGTGTTTCCCTAAAATGTCCTTCTAATGAGCATTTTTGCCCACAATCATTTATGACCACGCTGTAGTTGCCTTTTGACCATGTGATCTGAAAAAAACTGTCCCTATTCAGGGCCTCTCCATTACTTTAATACCCACCCCAAAGAGTATACGCTTAGTCAGCAAAAACAGGTTTCACCAACTTATTTGAGGGAATATACACAACTACCTCAACTCTGTATCCACATGGATTATGTTTTTAGCAGAGTGGCTCAAGAAATGGCAACATCGGTCCACCACTGTGGCCCAGACTGACATCAACAACTATCAGATGGATTGTCATGAATAAATGTACAGATGTTCACAGTCCCCATAGGATGAATCCTGATTACGTTTTACTGGCTCACCAGGATATCAAAGTCTTCCTTTGCTTAGTGAAATATGTCAAAATCTACTACAGATACAAACTGTTACACAGACATTCGTGGTCCCCAGATAATGAATCCTTTTCACTTTAGTGATCCCCTGACTTTTCCTCAAGCACCACCATGAGGTTTTCTATGACATGTCTCCATAAGTATTAAATGGATTGCCATGAGCTTCTCCACACATTCATGTTCCCCTCAGGATGAATAAACACTTACATTGCATCATCAGGCCAAAAATTCAGTTTGTATAACTCTTTGGTTTATGACCTAATACCTGCAGCAACATATTAACATTGGCGTTGTCATGTGAGCATGTTAGCATGCTGACATTAGCATTTAGCACAAAGCAGCACTGTGCACAAATATAGATGTTTAGGGAACTGGGGACAGATTGTGGTCTTTGTTGAATATTAAGAAAGTCACTTGAAGCACAAGACACAACGTGTTTACTGAATTAATATTGAACCAAAACCACCACCTTTCAATAAACTTAATGAAAGTACTTGTTGCCTAAACCCAACCACACACTGGAGTCAGATGCAAACCTCGGGCTCCATCTAACAACCACCCCAGCCTCCACCCTGTGACCTGTGTGTACTTCAAAAATAAGAGAATTATGTTTCCTAACAAAACACACTTAAGCAAACAGTAGTAGTATATAAAAGTAATTTGTGTAAGACAGGGTTGCAGGTTGTGCACTTTGTACACATGCCATCCATTCCAGTCACCTTCCTTGGAGTTTTGTGTGGAATTTGCCAAGGAACATAATTCAGGTAGCAGTTAAGGTGCCTTCAAAATGTACTTTACAAAACAAATTAGTAGCATATAAACATGAGACAGAGCAAAATACTTCTGTGTATGAGTTTAGAAAAATGTACAAATAAAAGTAAGAATTAAAGTTCAGATTGTTGATTCAAACCACCACCTGCTTTTCTCAAGCCAACCACAAACACACACACACACAACACACACACACGCAACAACAACATTCGGTGAGGAAGCTGTCCTAAGCCACTTAAATCTGTGCTATTTGATAGTGTTTGTGAAACGTTTACTTGTGACCTGTGCTCTCAAACTCCTTAAGCCATCCACATGACTGAGGGAAGTGAAGGGCCTTTTAAGGCCCTAAGTATTGCCAGAGTCCTCCTTATATTACTGATGATATCTGTCCTGAGGAGTTTGCTGACTAGATCCCAGGGATCAGAAATAGCCATAAAGCAGATGGGGAAATTACATCTTATCCAACACATACTGAAATGGCCTGTCTGTTGATAGAAAAGGCTCACTACAGTGTCTTTAAGCAGGGATTTAGCCTTTGACCCGTCCTCCTCAAGCCCATGGACACTACTACATCATGACTCAGTGGCCATAGATAGTTTTACACTGCACTGCAACACACTGCTCTCTAATGCTGGTATGTCTGAGAGCTAAACAGGAGTGAGGGAAATCCTTAAGCAAACCATCTGGCAGAAGTACGTAATATGTTCTAGTAGAGAGTTCGGCAAATAGATGTGTATTGTTAAACGACAGCGACAGGACACGTTTGTACAATTTGTGCTGTATGCGCTCTCACAGCAGAGTTTGATTGAATATTGGAGAGACAGAGTGAGAGCGCGAGACAACATTAATCCCTTAAGCCCTTCAATGATGGCCTCTGACCAGGCCATATGAGATCCACTGCCCTATACTAATCTGCTGCAAACAGTGATGAACCCAGAAAGTGGCTCTTGCATTTAACAAACTGTTGACAGCAGGATTATCCAGTTTGCGGCAATGCAGACGTCAGAAATCCCACCATAAGTGCATGTCTCTCCATGTGAACATGTTTTTTTTTTTTTTATTTATAACAGACCTTATGCTGAAATACTTATCATGATATATATGATGATGGTTCAAAACCGTTCTTCAGCTCAGTTACTGATCACTTAACCTCTGTGGGATAATTACAGACAGATGTACAGCAAGATTTGCAGCTTACAAGACCGACGATGTCTACTGACGTCCGCAAGCTGCAAATAAAAAAAGGCCAAACAGTATTTTGTAGCTTATTTTTTCCTCTAGAGAAAACATTTGTGTGCATGATACAAAAGTGTTTTACAGCAATAACTGTCATGCATTTTTATAGTTTCATAACATATTTCATGAAATGCAATAACTACTTCTTTAAAATCATTCTAAACATTGGAGATTCAATAATATTTTTTTTTGGTATTTCTGCTGAACATGGTCAAGGAAGGGGCAACACTTGTTTCTTGGCACATCTCAGCTACAGAGTCCTCGCTTCAAGTCTTGGCCTTGGTCTTTTCTGTCGTTTGCACGTTCTCTTTTCACGCTGGTTTATTTCCTCGTGCTCTGGTTCCCTCCCATGTGTAACATTTCAAATGAAATTGTCAGAATGTTTTTTATTTTTTATTTTAAACGCCAACTAGTAGAAACAATTTTCTTTCATCCCCAAGAAAGACTAAAAATGCTGTCTTTCTTTTATTAATACTGAAACAACATGAAGTTCTACTGTGTGTACACCACAACAGCATTAAATACATAACAGATTAATGAAGGGATTGTGTATATCATTTAGACAATGACATTCTCCTCCATTAGAGTACACAGAAAAATTAGAGTCTCCTAAGTAGATCTGTTAGATCTGTGTTGCAATGTTTTATATGAACCTAAGAAGAGCATTTGATCCAGTGTGGATCTTACAATTTCCATTTCTGTTACAATCCTTTTCTTGCCAACAAGTTTCTTCTGTTATGACTTTTTACATCCAGCGTTGAAGTTTTCTGTCAAAACAGTGACCCAGAAATTGTGAACACTCTTCATAAAGAACATGTTCTTCTTTAGTGGAGATACAAAGAACCCTTTTGCAATAGTTTCTGGGGTTTTGGTCCTGTCTTTATTTCCTACTAATGTCACTCTTAAAACTTTACAATCTTAACTCCACTTAAGGAAGAATCTGCACCATTAACTCACTCTCTCTCTCACACACACACACACACACATACACACAGGTGCTAATGAATAATTAAAGGTGTTGTTTGTTAGTTTAAATGTGTTAGAACACATATACACGTAACACCATCTGATTCATTATCTGTAACACTGTCACCACATCATCTGATAGAATCCTTGAGTTTTGATTGACACTCTCGTCCATATTCACACTCTGCTGATTACGATGCAGGAAGTGCAAAAAGTCGGCTTGATGGGGTCAAATGAGATCCTTGTTTTTGAAAAGTGACAGCGTCTATCAAACAAAGAACCTCTTGCATTACCTTCTCGCTAAATTTGTCCCGTCACTGTTGAGGCCTTGAACCTACAGATACCAAGATGCGAGTGTTAAAGAGTCATTCATTCACATCATGGCGATATTTGCATATTTACAATCTGTTGAATTTCACTGTATCTCACAAATGATTTGCTTGCATCAGTGTTTGACAGTTTTTGGTCAAAACCAAAATTCTTTCGTTCATGTTGCTTCAAGTCAGATCTCCTTGGTCAGAAGAAACAAGTAGATTTACTTCGCATTGTACGCAGAAAGTATTTGCCTGGACGATGGAGCGATTCCACGCTGCTCGACGGCAAAGTCGATTGATGAGCTCCTTGTCCCTCACTGTGGTTGTAGTCGCCAGAGGGGGAGGAGACCAGGCTGACGTCAGGAGTTCTGTGTTTCATCCTCGTACCCATGATAAGCCCGATTAAAACTCTTGGTTAAAGACCCCCTTCCCAATTTTTGGTTTGGAGAGTGGAGTTGCTGATGACAGCGGTCTGTCACAAAATAGTTTGGCAGCCATCAGGGACCAAATCTAGGCCCAGTCGGTGAGCAGGAGGCATAATCCTGTTTTTACCCAGACTGGCAGCTTAAGGGAAAGTGGGGTCCACCATTTGGATTCGCAGATGATGGAGCTGTCTTCCCAGCTGGCCTCTAATCTAGCGGCGGGCGAGAGCACGCCGTGTGCTGCCACTCTCCATAATATGCATTCATCCTGCCATACAGTGAGCGGACATGTTTGAGGACAGCCTGCTAAATGTAATGTTATGTTGCTTTCTCCCATTGTCATCAAGTCTGGTGCTTAGCAGCATGCGGACATGTTAGGGGACAAATCACAAGAAGCAGGGGCAAGACCAGCTCTCTTTATTAAGCACACACTAGGTGCTGTTTGTGACAGACCCTTTTTGATTTACTCTTTACAGTCTTGAATGGCCGGACAGGTTGACGGTGGACAGAGGTGCTGCAGACTCCGGTTCATCCAAGTAACATCCCAGCATGTTCTCAAACTGCTAAGAACAAAGCGAGGGGACTTCTGCTGGAAGAAGCTCGCACAGCAGATTGGGATATCTTAAAAACATTATTTGTAGTTTTGCGACTCCTGTAAATCTAAGAGTCTGGTTCATTTGAAGTTTTGTGTCCCTCGTTGCAAATTGGAGTCTCTTCTGTTCTCTGCCATGAAACTGGAGCTGCAATGACGTCTGTTAATGTGTGTAACATTTCCAGAACTATAAAAGGTGTCAGTATGTTTTTTGTTCTATCCAACGGCTGTGTGTTGTGATGTGTGTGTAAGAAAAAAAAAAAAATTGAATCATACATCTGCATCTTGGTGCAGGTACTGGAGTGGCTAGGGTTGGTTAGAGCTATTTCAGTTCATGGCAGTGATGAATACTTTATCAGAATTACTTCTTTATCAGCAGTGCAGGGTCATATAAAGTTGGATGGCACAGATTATATGATAACTTCCTCTGTACTGGACTCTCTCTTATCACTGTAAAGACAGTGCAGTTGGTTCCTGGTGCAAATTTACTTTGTCTTCAGGAGCAAATCCATTGATTGCAGCGCTTCTACTAAAATGGACAGATTTAACTAATTTTTTAACGTCATAAACGTTGTTATAACAGGGGCCTTAAGTCTTGTTTCTTTTTATATCTCAAAGATTCTAAATATTTCTTGCTTTTCAAGGGCATGTGACAGGGAGAGGATGTTCTGTAGCACTCAACACAAAAGTATCACAAACTAACAAACAAACACTTAAAGATCCAAGAGAGAGGAAGAGCAATGAAGTTGTAATTTACTGTTTGTGAGTTTTGTCAAAACCACAAAGCACCAAAACACAAGTGAATTATTTAGACTGGATCTGAAGAGCTTAAATATTATATTATCCTACACAGACAGGGATATTTATTAGACACACACACACACACACACACACACACACACCTCAGTGTTCTCCGGTTGGCTAGGAATCAGACTTTGCTGAAAGAAAAATCCCTCCAAACTCCCATCCTGATAGAGTCCATTGAAATGCAGACCCCACACCAAGACTAATAGCAATGGGAATCAGCTGAAAATATGTGACATAATCACATTAGTGTCTTAAAGAACACAAAGCGCATAGTCAACTTCCCTTGATCAAGGCACATCTGGAGGGGCAGGGGACTTGAAACAGAGTCCTGCCTTTCCCCTACTGAAATGAAAACAAGCTGTTTCACTATGCTTCCAGGCCAAAGCAGAACAAGAACTTTGACACAGTAATGGATTGCTCCAGCAGCCGCACAGCTTAATGTGAAGATGCCTGAAAAAAGGGGGGAGAAGAGAAGATCTTGAAAGGTTTCAGAATAACGCCCACTGCTTTCCCAGTGCGTTTGAACTCTGACCTGCAAGACTGAACACTCAAAGCTACAATTTTTGCTTGTTCTCCTTTGAAAGTGACTGTAAAGCTCTGTGCAATTGTCCCATCTACGTTAACAATGATGTCCAATTGTTACGATGTTGATATCTGTGATCTGCACACGCTTCCACTTGTGTCTTAAAAATGGACTAGAGTAAAGAAAAACATCTCACAACATTTTCAAAACAATACTTTATAAACTAATGGAAAATATTTCAAAAGGGATAATTTTTCAGAGGTAAACTGGAGTCCTGAAAATGTATACAGCAAGTTGCCAAAGAGTTTCCAGCTGAGCACACACAGAGAGGTGACAGTCATTATAACGGCCTTGTGCTTCGCTCCAAGTGTTCTTTTAAAATATGAATGCCAGTTAATATTTTCCAGAGGTCCTTCTGCACACTTTTAATGCCCACTTTTTGTCTTCTCCCTATCCAAGGAACAAAGACTGGTTTCTGTTTCTGCTCTCAGCCTGCTGTGCGAGTAAGGGCCTGGCCAGCCCATTAACACCCACCTCAACATGTTCCATTCCAGCATTGGGAGCTAATTACAAACACTGGCTAGGCTTAAAAACCTCTTATAGACAGCAAAGAAAGAAAGAAAGAAAGAGTGAGAGTGAGGCATTTGAGGGCGTTAGAGAGAGAGAGAGAGAGGAAGAGAGACATTGAGAGAGAGAGTTTGGTGGGGAGTGAAGAGCGGGGAGGGCCCCAAAGAGGCTAATGAATCCATAGGCAACTCGGCGGCTCTGCTACTGCGTAAATAGTTGTTCACTATATGCACTGCTACTTAGGCAAAATGGGCCTTCAAAATGTTCGGCTTTTGTCGCTCATCAAATTCCTCAAGAGCACAGGCGCTGAAAGGTGTGGCTGTGTTTTATTCTCCCTGCGCCTCTCTCTTTCTTTTCGGCCTTTCAACATCTATTCCTGCGTGGAGTGGAGTGGGGGGTGGGTGGTCGAGCAGCAGCGGCCATAACCCCAAAATAAAGCTGTTCAAATCTGTATTTCATTTGTGTGAGATAAAGAGAGAGAGCGAATGTGTGCCATCAAATGTTAATTTGGGCAGTTTGCACGTTGACAAAAAGTCAGTTTTATGAATTCAGAAAAATTAAGACTGGCTTGCTTTAAAACCAAACCTGAATAACACCTCTGTTTTCTTTTTTTTTTAAAATGTGATCAAACAAGAGATTTTCATATTTATTAGCTGTAATGTTTCACTGAAAAATCTGTGCTTTAACATATGCTATTTTCCAAAAGCTAAATTCAAAATGGAAAAAGATTTTTTATCATCCATAAGAAAGTCATGTAAGTAATAAAAAAAAGTTTCCCGAATTAATTTCTCTGCATTTACCTACATGGTATGTGAATACAAAAAAGACCAGAACCTTTTAAGGCAATGAAATCTTTTGTCTGTTCAGATCAACTCCCTTGTGTCAGAAAATGTATTCTCAGATCTGAAACCTTGAAAGAGAAAGTCCAAATACCTCGCCGTGTAGCAAATGCCCCTCTTACCTTTGTAGTTCAAACTACAAAGATACTGCAGTCTCCCACTGCAGCTCTCGCTCCAATATATCTTAGCAAAAGACACATGACATGCACGCGGCTGACATTCGTTGTGGTTAGCGCAGTAGTTCCCACATGTAACTGTCTCTAATCAAGTCCTGTGCCTCGACGCCTGAGGCGCAGAGATCAGACAGATCTCAAAGTGTGCCATCAACCACAAATTACAGCCCTTGATTTGAGGTTAACTGAGAGCCACTCCTCTAAGAATAACAGAGACAGTTGTATTACCTAGACTGGCAGAAAGCAGTGACAGAGCTTAGGAGCTACAGTTGGTATCAAATTTGACGTGGAATCAGGTATTGTTACAGAAAAGCTGGGGTGTGTGGGACACGCTTCCTCTAGATATTATATTGTATATCATTGTACTGTAAGTTGAATTTGACCAAAATAGTATTATGTAGTGTATCCAGAGGGGAGACTTTGGGGTCTTGGTCAAACACCTTAACTTGCTGATAGTCTGGTCTATCTCCACATGCATGTGCATTGTGCAATCCAACTTTTACTTTCTGGAACACGAGAGCCCTACACAGGTTACGTCTCCTGCCAAATACCTACTAAAGCAACCCGTAAAAATAAAGAGTGAAGACTGTTTTATTTCACCTCGCGAGGAGGTTTTATCATGTGTACTTTTTGGCACGTAAATAAACAGAGCGGGGCTTGAGTGGTAGCCTCATAAGAAGCGGCACAATGACATTTTGGGTGCCAGAGTTTCACTTTTTTTTATGTCAAGGCTTACTTTGCAGTCACCTTATTCAGCGCCTTTAGTTACCACATCATAAAGCTGAGGCAGACATTTTCCCCCTGCTCCTGGCACCTCCCGCTCCTAAATCTACTTTTCAAGAATGCTTGAACTCGTTTGTTAAGATGCGAGCCAAAGTAAAGCAAAAACATTTGTCATTAGTTGGCTGTGGCAGAGGGCTGCCCCAGATGTAGCCCTTGTGCTGGCTTAAATGCAGCGTGTGTGTGTGTGTGTGCACTAACCAGCCCAGCTTATGTGGCTCGTAGGCAAGCGGCCAAGAGAAAGCGGCCTCCTACTGTTTAATGACAATAAATTTACTGCCCCACTCCATATTGCTCTTGTATTTTGTAAACAAGGTTAATGCTCCTTTTAATTGAGTACCTGGTGACAGAATATGACCTTGCTCATGGTGACACTTACCTGAACGTCTCCATCCTACTGTTGTGACACTGTTTTGGATGAAGTGCTAAAAAAAAAATAAAAAAAAAAAAAAAAAAATGCACGTTTGAAATTGCTGTTTCATCTATTGCGGTGGATGGCGCTCGTACTTTCATCTCCTGCGTGTGCACGTCCAATTTTTGTTTCCTTGCTGCTAATCATAGTTTTAAACATATATTTCTCAAGCATTTTCCATTTACACAAAATTAAGGTAACTCCTCTCTTGCTAAATGCGTAATCCACCCTCTTCATTTTTTAAAAAGACAAGAATTACGCACTTCTTATTTCATTCAACTCAAGGTGGTTCTTAGTCTATAAGTGAAAACGTAAAACCCCTTTACGATCACCTCAAAACAGGGATTATGGCTAATTGAGCATTGTAGCCAGATAATTGGGCCCGAGGACCTATCCACATGGCGAGAATAACCCTCCTCGTCTGATTCTGAAAAAGAGACAAAGCCAGGGGGTGGAGTAATGTGAGTTAAGGGATTCTCACCAGCTCTTGTGAGAGCTTGTTTCACATACACAGCTCAAAGTGGAGCTAATAACTTAACGCTAGTGTGTTTTCACTCTTGAGGGGTCTTTCTCCTTGGAACCTAGAACATTCTCCCAGATCCTTTAGTAAGGACTCTTGAGGGACTTTGTTGAGCTTGCCAAATTCTTTACAAAGACTTTCCCTCTCTTTATCTGCCTCTGTCTTGCTCTCTCACACACGCAGGAGCACATGCTTAACGCACACCCACACACACACACAATTATAAGCTCAAAAAAATCAGACTGAAGTGTGTTAGTTACATGTGTCATCTTTTAAGCCAAATTTGTGATCCTCTTTGTGTGCTCTGCATTTTTAAAATTTAAGGTAGCAAACAATGAAGATTTTTCTTTAAATGTGCTTTTATTGGCAATAAAAAATTTTTTTTTAAAAATAGATGCCACTTTCGGTTCAGTGGGTAAAAAAATAGGTTCTAGCTTCTCTAATTAAGAAAACACTTAATAACTGATGTTCTGATATTTATATAAAAATGCTTTATTTTAACTAAAGAGAGGATCATACACGTCTTAACTTCAGCTTCTCTTTAAGATGCTGCAATAGTGACTTAAGTTGTGACATTGACTTCTTCTGGAGCCAAATCTCTGTCGGTAACAGGATCAGATCCCAGCACCACTTTCTCTGCCTTTATTTTTCCCACTCGGCTTTTTATCTAATGTCGAACAGATACAGATATACTGTAAACAAATACTGTTTAATGTAAGCATGTTGACCAGGTTTAAAAAAATAATCAGCATCTTCTGTGTCTTGTTGTCACTGAATATTTATGTTGCTTATAACACCGGCCTAAAAAATCATTTTTGCTTTAAATGAGGGCTGCACCTGACTATAATGTGACGGTGAATTTCCCTTCTCACTACCACACAAAACAGCAACTATACAGTAAACAGCATCTTTCCTTTTCCTGTGAGCTCAACGTCCTCTCATGGAGTCTCTCTGTCTGCAAAAAACACCACAGTCACTCATGAAAAGCAGCTAAATTTAAACTGAAAGTGGCGGAAAAACAATCAAATCACCCCTGACCAGTTGCATGATCACCTCTGACTGCACAGTGTGTTGTTCCAGGGTCAAGACATCCCACTTCCTTATTACATAACTGGCTGGCATTTAAAAGTAGTTTTTTCTGAGGTGTGGCCCAGAGGCTCAATGCCATCTGTCCTTCTGTACCTGTGTAAAAACGAAACACAAATATTTCCTCTGCAAATGAGTTTCCAAATTTCCAAGAACCGAAAGGAGTAAATTCAATGAAATCTTCACCCAGAGAATTGCTCTTTAAGTCAGAAGCTAAGCTAGTGGAAGTAAGTGTGACACTGCTAATGGGGTCTCAATCCTTCTGCAGTGACCCTTACCCCCCTCCCATCCTCTCTCAAGACAAACAGCCCATGACTGCCCTTGACTCCTCCTCTGCTGCGGCAGCTCCATGCCCCAGCTCTCTCCTAGTGTGACCCTCGCTTGACAGTTCTCTCCGAGCGCCAAACTTAAGCTGTCTTTCGCTAAGCCTGGTCTGACGACAGGGGCATCAAGTGATCACCGGTCTCAGTATGAGAGCACGCCCCCCAGTGGGAGGCTTGTTAGTGATCCTCCACTGCTTACAGGAAGAAATGGCCTTTTCCGTTTCCGCTGTCTAGAAACTGTAGACTGAAAAATGACACTTTAAACAGTATCAGTTCAAAGTCTGAGCCGCTCTCTCAGATTGACAGTTTGCCATTGTGAATTGTGGTTTGTTCAAGCAGGAATTTTACAGTATGTGCACAGTGTTGAATGTCTGGTCTCTCAATTCCTCAGTCTAAATATATAAAAAGAACATTATGTGAGTGGATTATTTCAACAAGCTTCTGCACACAATATTCAAATCAAGCAAGGATGGACGACTAAAGAGTCATTGTTGACAGTGTATGAGAGGAAGGGAACTGAAAACAACATGCAAACATCCATAAACCTTTTGTACAGGTGGAAGAAAGAATCATCTCACTCACTGATGTTGAACAATTAAATCAAAAGTTTTTAGAAAGTGAGATACTAATTGTAAAATAAAAATAAAGTAAATAGTATGGTAGTATGGGTTTTTGCTAATACAACTCAACAACAGACAGTACAACAATAGTGCTGGCTGTACAGCTGCTCATCATCATGGCCAGGTCTCAGATGAAATAATGGGTAAGGATCTGATCGTATGTGTCCTCTAACTGAGCTACAGGAAAAGGTCACAAGGAAACATATGGGGAAAAAGAGCTAAAAGAGCATCAGCAGCAGTATGTTGCCTTCTGTTAATATCACATAGCTTTCCATGGATGGTGAACTGTGTGCGTGGCGACCCCGGGACAAGAGCCAAATAATTCTAAAAAGGTCAAAGATTTACTTTGTCTAAATTTTCCCTAAATGCGACTCTAACAAAAACAAACAGTTTACAATTGCTCTGTCTCGGGGCTTGAGGAAATGAAACATTGCCTGCTGTCAGTGGGAAGTTACCCCGGAGAAAAACGATAATAATACAGTATTTAAAGCACAGAATATGCAGAAGAGCCAGAACATGGAGATAAAAGAAGATAACATTTAAAAGAGTGACCATTTACGGCGGTGTTGCATTGATGTTGCATCATTTAGACAAACGCTTAACCAGGATTTAATTCACTGAATGCTCACAGTGCAATGGAAAGCACTTTCACATTTTGTACTCTGTCTCCAACTCTCATATCGCTGACGTCTCTTTTGTATTTGGACACTTTAGCTCTTTGTGGAATCAAAACTAAAATCAACAATATTCTCCAGTTGTAGATGTTCAATCAGCTGACGGAGGTCAATGAGCAACCTGAGCACCATTTCCATGTATATAAATATAAAGAAATCTTATTGAATTGAAGTTCCACTTAATCCAAACAAGAGCACGCCGTCGGTATGGAAACAGCTCGAGCTAATTTGATTAGATAACAGCAGCATCTCTTACTGAAAGTCTTCAGCACTGTACAGAGGGAGCGGTGGTAGCAGTCAGCGGTTAAACCACAGTAGCAGAAAGGTTAATACACTCAGCACATGTTGCCTCTTACAACAGGTGGTGCAGCACGATCGGCGGCTCCCAGCATTCCAGCTTTTCCATGCTGGTGGCCCCTGGTATTCTGGGATTTACGCTGCCTCCCCTCCTTTCAACCACAGAGGCCTGACTGACAAGCTAATCGTTGGGCTGGGATCCCCTCAGCTATTGATTCCACTGCAACACAACACCTCCCAGTCAATGAAACTGCAATATAATGCTTGAGCTGCAAAGAAAAGGGGAGTATTAGCGTGTTGAGCAACTGGAAGAAATTTGCTGCTGCTGCCTCCGCTGCTTGCTCCTCGTTGCAGCTGCTGGTAGGTAGAAACAGAGCGGCACAAATAAAGTAGGGAAAAATGTGTCTCAGGGGGTAGAAGCTTGAAGGGGTAGGTTATTAAAAGCCACAAAGTGGAGCCCATGCTGGGCATAGAGAAATAGCCGCAGCATGGTAGAGGCACAATGGAAAAGAAGGGGGTCTGCTTTCTAAATTGTTCTAATCCTTTGAGTGTTTTATTTCATTCGGGTCTGTAGTTTAAAAACACTGCCTTGGACTGTGCATATGCTTTGGCTCCACTACAAGACATCCAAAAACTGCAGGGTTTGTCAGACCGACTATACATTTTTTTTTTTTTAAGATAAAAAGCCACATTTAATGTTTGATTAAAAGATAAATGTCTTTAATTCATTTTTTACAGCTTTCCAAATTTTGCAATGGCAAAAAAAAAAAAAAAAAATGATCAAAGGTTCTCACAGATGTCGGCACAGATTACTGCAGAAAACAATCTGTCATCAAATTTCACCAAGTTATTTGATCACTCCTTTTACTTTTTAGAATCCAATATGCAGCTACTCTAAATATTGATCTGTGAGGCACAATGGCTGCAACAGTAACCGCAATTAGTCGTATTATTGTTGGTTCCAGTCATTTAGTCAAGTATCCAATTTCCATGCTGTGTGAACACTTAATTAAAACAAATGTGTTACAAATATATATTGGGGATCAGCAGCCTTCAAAAAGCCTCTTGTGGCTCGGTGAGTCAATGCAACAAGGAGGATAGCAAATCAATGTCGCTGGTCACTTATGCCACAGGGATTTAATCAGACGTGAATACTGACAACAACGCCCAGAGAGGACAGTGAAATTATGGCTAATAGCCTCTCTGGGAAAAAGACCAAACATGCTGCTTGTGTCCAGGAAGACCTAAAAAACAACTGTCCAGCATTCTTCATTGTAGATCTGTTTAAAAATGTTGAAGCACTTTTGAAAAACATACAGTGTTCAGACATTAATGAGAGCTGGCAGGAAAAATTCATATCAGTGTTTGATGGGTGGTCATGTTTTCCAGTGTTTTCATGAGTGTCCTCTTTCAATTTCCATATGAGTAACAATGTACTTACTGTAGTGTCAGCCTGACCTCTTCTGATATTT
Organism: Holacanthus passer; assembly: GCA_025331565.1. NCBI lineage: Eukaryota > Metazoa > Chordata > Actinopteri > Pomacanthidae > Holacanthus > Holacanthus passer. The sequence goes on along the minus strand of JAFREQ010000003.1, from coordinate 6,599,360 downwards.
GTGGCCTGTTTATATTTGGTCTTAAACATGTCAAGATAATTGAGTGGATCATATTTGGCTGCAGTGAGAAGGCTGAAGGGTTGTTTCCCACTATGACATGCAAATGAATTGTTGTTGAACTCTGTTGCTACTGGACAGAATATAAGCAGAGGTCACAAAGTCCATACCCACATATACACATACAAGAACAAACATGCAAACACTACAGACTTCCTGTGTGCTGACTACAACTTGATTCACAGACCCAGACTAAAACTGCATGTTATTATTATATAAGTAAGGTAAAAACAAATATATATCGGATAATACAATTAAAACAATGTCTGCATGCTAATGATCCATCAGGGTCAAAAGAAACGACGGCAGACCCGACAGCCACAAATTGTCCTTGCAGCAAATATGACACAGCAGCTATGGTTTGTGGTTGAAGGGAAAGCTCATAGTCCTGGTTTTAAAGGAAACCAATGTTGACTGTTGGTGGGAGACAGAGGCAATCTGTGGTCTCTGGTGTTGAAAATGACACACTTTGTGCATGCAATAATCCACCCCAACCTCCTCCGAAAAGGGTTTTTGTGACAGTGCAACAACCTCCTACAACTTCTTCTTTTGTTACTGTCTTTGACAATCGCTATTCGCACAACCACGAGAGGTTAGGAAAATATGAACATGAGTCATTTGAAGTGTTTTAACAAGTGACAAATGTTGTTTCTTGGATGCTCCCAGAGAATGAAACTACTAGAAGACATGATGGTAATTGTTACACTCGACATTTAAAAACAAGACAGTCTGAAGATGTATTATGTTCTGGCACTGTCAGCTACCAGCTCCAGTTCAGACCCAGTGACTAGTATGAAAAAAAAATATTGGCATCCACATGATGTGCAAAAAGCTCACAAACAAATTTTCACTTTTTGTGAACAATCTTAACCTTTGTAAATGAATTTTTCAAGCATATGAAGTCCAGGGTGCAGAGACTTTATTAGATAGGATTTATAGAAACATACATACATCCAGCGGCAGGAAAACAAATCACGTTCCAAACTCAGCTGAAAAATATTTAATAGTAAAAAATAGCTTTATTTTAATAGAAAAGTATGAACTGTTCACAAGACTGTTGAGCAAAGAGGGTTGGAATCTGAGTGAGAGTTGTTTAGGAACCTAATGCCTATAAATCTCAAAGCATCTGGGTCACTCAATAACCAAAAGGCCTCGTGGATCCTCAAATATGACGTCTTTCACGAAAATAGTTTCCCAATAAAGTGATTAGTAATTTTAATCATTCTTAAGACTGTTTGGCGACTTTTAATAAACAATTTGTCATGACAAGTGCCCAACCTTGGCAAAGGTACGACTCTCTCCAACGACGCGCTAATCATTTCGTCGTGTTCGAGATAATGAAGGAATCAGTAGCAGATGGTTAGTGCACCATAAATAGCAAAGGTAATTAGAGAGCCTGTCAAAACAGAAATGTGCTGTTGGTTCAGGTAAGAAAAAAAAATGCAGCCGATTCTGTAACTGATGGCCCAAGTTTTCTCAAGGGTGCTACGCAGAATCCCTCAAAGAGCAGAACAGATGACTACACCGTCTTTAGCGGCGAAATCACTGGTTAGTTATTGTTTCAAGAATGTTTCCTGATGCCAGATGTAGTTATTGGACCTGATGCCAGACGTGGGAGTGTTATCGTGCAGCTCAACAGGTAGAGAAATGTTTGCTGCAGTAAGATTTCCTATAAGCGAGGAAGATACTAAGAAACGTTGTATTTGTTCCAAAATTGTGGAGTAACACGAGTGATTACACAAAGTGATAAAGACAACATGACAATAATGCTTTGCAATGCTTTGAAGTGGCATGAGGAAGTCCTGCTTTGTTTATATGTGTGAGCGTCTCTGGAGCACTTCCTCTGTGGAGCTGAACAGACAGTGTTTTGAAGCTCTGTTGAGATATTTTCCACATGTTGTATTACAGCTAATGACCTTATAACTCAGGTTTGTGGACATTTTAAAACGGGCCGGCCTGTGATTTATCTCACTGTAATGCACTCTAAACTTAACAAACATGCATTAATAGAATAAAAGTACTTAAGTCCACTCTGTGCATGATGAAGTTTAATCCCTGTTTTAATGTTGCATAAAGTAAATAAACATGTAGTGTATGTGGTGCTGCATGATTCATCATTTAAATATGGCGGCAGCTATTATTATTTCTACGCTTGTTCTCTCCAATTGTTTTCATTGGATATAAGAATCTAGGTTACTGTTTTTCAGGTCATGCTCGGGGAGACATGGGCCAAAATATCTTGGAGTAAAAGAGGGCCAAACTGTTTTCTGAATATTCCCTGTCCCATAACAATGAGCCTGTGCTCTGCATAAACAGCATTGCTCCAACAACATTTTTCAGTCCTCAGCCATTTCTAGGGCAAGCTCGGACCCCTGGGAGCTTACAGAAATATCCACAATATCAGAGTGGCTGCTTTTTTTTTCTGAGGCTCACCTGTGTTGTTTCCAAGGGCCACAAAAGTCAACTGGAGCTGCTCGACGTCTGACAACGAAAGGTTATGAAACCCCTCTTGTTTGCAGGTTTTTGGAATTGGCAGCACTTTCGCCCATTTTGTTTTTTAACACACATGTGTTGGCAATATTTTATATGCAGTTAATGGGCAAATAATACAATGTTTCTAAACCACACCACGCTGTAAATCTAAATGATCTAATTACAGTTTGAAAAGCGTCTGTAATGACAGCAGCATGGGTACACACATCATGTAAAAGTAACCAGATGTCACGTAATGAGCCAGATTCAGCCAAAGTTTAAATCTACCTTAAAATCAAATTAAAGCTCCCCATTCACACGATGAAATTACTGCAATCTGACATAAAAGCTGAAGGTGATTTTGATACATAATCTGCTACAGAAAATTCAAACGCTTCATTGAAATTATAGATGGTAACTCTTAGAATGAGATGAACAAGCGCACACTGTGGTTTCCCGAGGTTTTATTCAATTTAAGGCTCCATAAAAACTAAAATTAGATTTGCCGGAATTGGTGTTTTACATGTTCAATATGTCTCCTGTTAAATGCAACAGTGGCAGCATGTTTCCTAAACATTGTTGACTGACAGATAAAGAGTGTGACCTTTTTTTTTTTTTTTTTTTTTTTTTTTTTTTAAACAGCAGTCATCTGATTAACTTACAGAAATATTTTAACTTAATTCAAGACAAATTAGGTTTTCTGGTCAGTTTAGAAAGTTAAACGGCAGTAAATCCTGAAGCCAGCGGCTCCTAACAAGCCGGTGTTAAGAAGCAATGCTTTCCACTACCTGACTTACTGTATCTTCTAAAGTCTTTTTTCATTTAACCTGATTTGATTTAACCATGTGGTTTTTCAATGCAGTTTCCTCTCTATTCAAACTGATGATTCAGCTGAGGTGGTCCGATGTCCACCCAAGTGTTAAAAATGCAGTGTGTCACATAACTTTGTCTATGAAAATTTAATTTCCAGAACCAAAGTCACTTGTTATACTGCAACTTTCCTCATTTGCAACCACGCTGTCTCTTTTCATCAGTGAAGACCATCATTTAAGACCAGGTTGTCCTCTTATACTAAAAAAACACTTACATCTGGGCTGAACACTATCAGCTCCCTGCACAAGTTAAACTGTGTTGATAATGTAAGAGTCAGCGAAGAAATAAGGAGACAAAAAGCTGAGTCTTTAAATCTCTGTAGGAACAGGATGTCATCCATTGTTTACACAGCTTTTGACAGGTTGATAAGCAGAACAGCAGTAATGTTTCATATCAGCTGCATCTACAATATCAATTATAATCACACATATGCCACTAAAAGTAAAAGAGTAAAAATGTCTATTTAAAAGGGAATCAACTGATAGCGATGACTAGTAATATCTGAAATCTAAGAGTTGATTCTCTTTTTATCACACATGTATTTTCTCACTGATATTTGTGTTTCTGTGCTGACAGTGTGCACCAAAGCAAAGAAAGCCTTACAGTCCTGCAGCCTGTATCTTTGAACACTTGAAATGTCAGCCATAGCACAGCAAATTACTAATTTCCTGTCTGTGGGTACGGCAGCAGGAAGTTAGAGATACATCCTCCCCCCTGGCTGAAGGGAAGGAAACAGTGTGAATGGAGAGAGGATGTCACTGACCTCGCTGAAGAGAGTCAAGGCTTGACCTTGAAGCCTAGCTGACTAAACAGAGAGCTTAAATCACTCAGGGCTGAACATGGACATCACCAGCACAGCTCCCTTCTCATATTCTTATGGCTGTGTTTAATCATTATTCCCTCATAGAGAAAATTTAGATACAGGTTGCTGAAATTCAGTTTGTAATTTTTGCCAGCATGAGCATTACTGAAGACATGATCTTAAATTTTGTTAACAGCAGCTCATCTGTCGGCGTCACTTCCTTATCTAAATAAAGATTCCTTTAAATTGAATGCACTATTAGCAGGTTAATACAGATGAAACAGTGACAGTTAACTATCTCTACATTAGCTGCTCATCCAGTTGAACCGACATGCTGTCTTAAAGTCAGTACTCATCCCACAAAACCTAACATGCTACATGCCTTGGATCATAAAGGTAAGAAGCAACTTCCTGGATTTATGAGCCTACAACATGGGATGAAACCATTTGGTTTTTATTATTCCATTTACTCTTAGCCGGACCACAAAGTGGTTCTGAGAGCCTGTTTTATGTATTCAGCTGCCTTCCCCTCAACAAGCATGTGGAGCCGCTTAAATAAACCATCAACCAGAGCACAGCTGCAACAACAACCGATCGATCGGAGGCAGGTTACCGTCTGAACACTGCGCCGCCAGCACGCTGGCTTCAGCAGGTGGGGTGGGAGTTGTAATTTGCTGCTGAAGGGCTTTTGTGCCTGCCTGACTTCAGAAAAACTGTAACTTGTGCCTCCCTTGATAGATAGCCATGAAGGCTGATAGAATGTGTGTGTTTGGGTGAGATTCGCCGCTGTATAAACAATCGACTCCCTACCTTCCACAACATCTGGGAACTCTCAAGTATCGAGGCAGAAACAAATAACCAGGGACTTGTTAGTTTCTGATTAGATTTTAAACAACTCATCATGGCTCATGGAGTTCCCCTCACTGCGCTGCGTGGCCAGTCATACAGGAATACACAAGACAGAAAATAACGGCAAGACTAAAAACAAATGAACATAGAGGGCTCATCAGCATTCACACACAGGCTTTCATGAAATATCATAAATTACATGCTCATATGTTTTTCTTTTTTTTTTATGCAAACAGTCAAGAGTTTTCAACCGGTTTTAAAGAAAGCCTTTTCTAGTTACAATAAAGCAAACGATTCAAACACTCTAAAGACGGGGCCTCACTGGCATGACAAAGATGGCAATCTCTCAGTGGTATTTAATTCCCTGAATTCTGTGTTCTCACTCTCCTTAATCTCCCCGTTCAAACAAACAAGCAGCATCAGATTCTTCTCCCCGTCGGTCAACTCAGTCATGTTTGCCAGCTCTCCTTGAATGAAGACTGTCCACATTATCAGTAATCCTCTTGTCTGTCTTAGTCTGAAGTCTGGACGAGCTTTGTGAGTAAAGTCTGGACCTTTCTTTGGCTTAGAAAAAAATAAAGGAATTCCTTTTTTTTTTTGCATGAAAGAATTTCATTGCTCACATAAACTGCCTGAAGTTTATCAGTTTGCAGAAGGAGGACGTATGCATCAGTTTCAATTAGAGGCAGAGACAAGAAGTGTTGTGCAAATGAAATCCATCCACAAGAACTGACTCATAAAGCAAAATCACTTATGATGCTTCAATGGATTAAATATTGATCTTGTTTTAATTTTATAGTAACACATACTGTAAATATACAGTTGCAGCCTTTGAAAATTACATCATCATGCTTTCACGACTTTTACTGGCACAGATGTACAACAAACAAGCTGCAGTATAACACAATATCAAATAAACTACATCTGCCTCAGACGCCTCGTTGTGTATCTGCTGTCTGCCCATGCGTTTGACTTACGTTTACACGTTCTCTCTCACACACACATAAGCTCACACAATCGTGTCGGCTGCAGCTGAACTTTTGCACTGCAGCATGGCGCAGGTTCTGCCCCTGCAAATCCGGTTGCTAGACAATCTAAGCCAATTACAGTATGAGGGCAAATGGTTAACCTCTATAATATACATTTCCCAGCCTCTTTCTCTGAGCTTGCTTGTCATCCCCTGGAGAAGAGTTATGCACCAGGGCCCAGTGTCCCAGGCGACCCAGTTTGAATTGGCTCAATTCATTAAGCCAGGACCCGTGCACAAGCCCGAGTTCACACGGCGAAGACACTTGCAGCAAACAGCTGCTGCACATTCCTGATGGGAGGGCCAGGCAGATGTCCAAGGAAAATCAAAGGGAGAGACAGGGGAAAGTTTATGAGCCAGCGTTTGCCAACCTCAATGAGAAGCTCTCCATCCCCTCCTCAAAGACAGGGTGCAGCTGGCGGAACTTGTGGCCCTGTCCTGTTTGCGGCTCCCCTGGTTCTCGCTCGCCCCCTCAAAACACTGCAACAACTCAACATGCTGACAACATCAGATGTCTCCTCGGTGCTCTCTATTTGAACCACAACCACTTTGGCACAAGCAGAGGTGGTCTGGCTGAGGGGCTGGAGTAATCATTAAATTTTATTCCTCTGACATTGTTACGCTGAACCAATTCATTGTAGCATTAAACCTAAAAATAAAAGTTAAGACTGTGCAGCCTTTAGAAAGTAGAAATACAAAATGAGTAAAAACTCAAACTGTTTGGAATTTGAAAACATGCAATTGGGATTTTTTAAAAATTCATTTATACTTGATAGAGTTAAGTGACAACGCCGAATTTAAAGGTGCAATCTACAGGTGTTTTGCGCATATAAATTACAGGTATATCTTCAGACCTAACTGATGAGGTTTGGAGGAAATTATCATTTTGTATTTCTCTAATGAGCATAATTGGAAACGTGCCAGTTTTGCTTCTGCGTTTCCAAAAATTACTAATGTAAACAAACCTTTTGTTTTGCGTCTGCTTAGGATTTTAAAAAATGTAATTTGGACTCTTTCATTTACTTTTATTGTCAAAGTTAATGAGGATGAGATGGTTTTGGATTTCAACATGTAAATATGGGCATATTTTCAGACATTATTCAACATCTTTGATAGGAAAATCACTATTTTGTGTGTTCTTGAAATTATCATAATTGAAAACATATGTCTGTTTGCTACTTTACAAAAAAACAAATACAAACAAACCTTTTACAGATTGGAAAACATTAGTAACAAACAGTGTGAAAGTGACAGCAGGCTCCAGTGCTGATGACTACCGTCGCTCTACGCTCGGATCACGAACCGCGCCTTTGAAGACAACTCTCAAATACCACAGAGCCTCCAGCACGACACAGTCCTCTCATTCATCACTTCACCAACAAGGACAGGAGCATGGTCATGCTTACACTTCTCTCTCTGTGATACTTCTTCTTTGTCCTGCACGCCACCTCCTAACCCACTACTGTCTCAGCTCTATCCCCCTCCAACACCACCACCACCGCCCCCCCGCTCATCTCCACCCCTGCTCCACTGCACACAAACACAGCGTGATGCCAGTTGTAATCACTGTTGGACACAATTTCAGGGACAATTTGAAGACTATTTATTATCCTTGGTCAATAAAAAAAACAAGGGACAAGCATTTTCTGAATGTTCATTTGAAACCTATTGACAGGTTTATAAATGGATCAGTGAGATAGTAATTACGCCACATGTATGGTCTTTATGCGTTTTTCCAGGTTAATTAATTTTGCTCATTCTGGATAAACACATTTAAAGGTCCTCATATTCTCCTGATTTGTCAAATACAATATTAAATATATTGCATGGACCTTCATGTCAGAAAGTAAAATATATGCTTATCTTTTAACATATAACCTACAGAAACACTATAGCTGAGATGTGAAATGGAGTCGACCACACGACCGACTACTCTCTAATAGCTCTAATAACTATAACTACAGCGGTGAGTAAGCTCCTGCCTGGTTACTAAATTGAACATGAAGCTTGTGAGAGTTCCCCTGGGAAAAACATTGATAAAACTAGCGGTAAATGGTGCCGTATCCATCCGTGGCCTCTTCAGATTAGGTGGACGGGACAAACTCCCCTCCAGGGGAAAGTTCCTCAGCAGGGCTCCAGGTAACACAAACCTCTTAATCACACATGACCTGGCAGCTAAGCGAGAGTTAAGCAGCAGCATGGGGCCTCCCATAGTGTTCCCTCCCTTCCTACAACATCATTAGCAGAGGCACATGGTCGGCCTGCATCCATCCCACTGTTTACAAACACCAACAATCAGCGACATGCCAGCGAAACGGCGGCTTATTTTAGAAATTTGTTTATGACGGATTGAAAAGCCTTACAGTCTATACAAAACTATCTGGATCAAGTGAATTCCATATTAAGCCAAGACTTTGGTGTAAACATTTGTAATCCGTTGTGCCAAACCAGATTGCCACTGTAGAATGCCAGTAGGAGTCAGTTTAGACAAAATGCAATTATTGTATTTCAGCAGCAAATAAAAATCATTACAAACACATAATGTTTAATGAGGCATTTACAGCTGAAAAATAGGGTGTTAATGCGTGTTTGTGCAGGATTGCATTGTATAGATCTCTCCTTCAACAGTTTTCAGTGGTGCACACTCACACACACACACACACACACACACACACAACAAGTTCATTTATCAAAGTGAACTTTAAAGGGGAAAAACATCCTGAACAGTGGTTGAAGGTTTATATGTCATCAGCCATTAGAGCAACCTGGGGTGGTGCTCAAGTTGGACGAACAGTCTGAGTGTCCTTGGAAAAAGCTGACAGCAGGTCTACAATATTTTGGTAGAAGAGTCTATAAATATAACATATGTAAGACGTTATCTGTGACAGTCATTGCTATGGCTTCACTGAAGGTATCATGACAATTGTATCAGCTGGGTTTGATCACGACCTTGACTGGAATACTCAATATCCTACATTAGAAATTTACTGTAAATTATTTTGCTTGATCATTTTATGGGCTTCATAGGTAAATAATAATGACAGTGTTCTGTCTTTTAATGACTGCAAAAGAATGTAAGAAGTAAAATAAGGTTACTGAGAGGTATGGACAGATATGCAAACTTTACACAGTCCTGTTACCTGTTTTTATATGCTTCTTCAAATCTTAAAATATTGCAACAAGGATGAAAAGCTGATGCGTCAATAAAAGCAAAATGTGACAAAGTGCAAGTGGAAACAGACTTAGCAGATAAATCATGGCGGACATGAAGCATGTGTCTTAAACATCCACTGAAGTCTCTGCTCCACTAAAGAGAGTAAGAGTGTCGACAGATGAAAACACCATTGTAACATTCCTCAAATTAATACATGAAACAAACATCAATGCCATATTTCTATCATGTTTTCTGGTGCTCATCCAATTACATCATCTTCATGCGCCCTCTTCTTCTGCAATGGTTTATTGGCACCCGACTGGAAAATTAACACCACCAGATGTTTATCTTGACAAACCAATTCCTATTATTCACATGACAGTAGTAGATGGAAATGTGCTTTAATTCACATTTTCCTTTACCAGTTTTCTTAAAATTAGGTTTAAATTTGTGCTACATTTGTATGGAAACTGAGCTCGTGAGTAATCTAATGTTGATCAACATACTGTCCCTAATTAACACAGATTCAATCCCAATGCTCTGAACATACTTGTAAGGAAAAAGAGATCAAAAGTGCATAAGTTTAAAAATGCTTTTAAGGCAACCTCTGCAGTAATCTCCTACAGCAGAGCTTTAATGGCTTCATGGTATATATCATAGCAGCTGCTCGCTTGCTGACGCCCGATGATCATCATATTTATATATTCTAACATTATCATGCACAGTACGGTTGCACAGAAATAATGCCTGAATATCTCTTCCTTCAACACTTGAACAACCCTCTATCAGTATGTGTAATTTGTAAATTTCAAGTGCACGGCTTTGGCAACAACTTTTGCAGAGGGCAAAGGCTAAAGAAGGTCTTTAAGACCTGGGGCAGTTGCTCCACGGGCTGGAATGCAGAGGGAGGCTTGTAAATTAGAGACCTAATGAAAACTCTCTGGTGTCCAACTGAAGCAATCATCTGGTTAGAATCAACCAGTTATTCCACTAATTTCCCTGCCGCTCGCTCCATGCCCTGAATGCCTAATTTAGAAGAAAAGTGCATGTTCCATTTTACACACCTGCAGTTTGAACTCAGGACTGTGATCCCTCCTGCAAACTTTTTTCCTTCGCTCATTTTTAAAAGCTGGGTAAGACAATAAATCAAAGAGAAGAAATCCCCTGTATCTAAAAATACATCAGAACACGAAATTCAACAGGAAAATCTTTCTAGTTTGTTTCAATTTTTATCGTTTAACTGCAAGAAACTTCTTTTAAAACACATAAATGATCAATAATGCAAAATGTTTTAATTTCAGATTTGAAAGGATAAGGTGGATCGTAGGATAAGTATTTGCCTAAAACAAGGTCTAACACATCTCTCCAAAGACGTGGTCACTACCTTCCTTGGAGTTATTCAACCTTTCACCCACTGGGCCCCCTGAATCTGACCTTTAACCAGATGCCATTTGCTGAAAATCTCCCTGCCAGTTTCAACCTCTGGAATCTGCAACACATTATAAGAGGAGAAGGGAACAAAGGCAGTAGATTAGAGGCTGGTTATTAGTTTTCTGATACAGTTTGACAAGGGTCAGATGTGATGATAGGGAAAACAAGTTGAGGGAGAAAAAGTGTCATGATAATGCAACTTTTCTCTCCTAAAAAAAGAGAAACGTACATCTAGTTTGCAGATGGAAACCTGTACTAATGTAAAATAAAATGTCTGTTTCAGAGAAATACAGTAGATGTGTACATTTTGTATGATAACAGTAAATTGTCTTTCAGTGCACAGTTACATGTCCGTGTTTTATTTCTTCCCCTTTTCAGCGTCTGCATGTGGACTGAATATCAAATGGTCAATTTCTCCTGTTTTCACTTCTCGTCTTTGCTGGCTTTAAATGTCTTTGTGGATTTTGCTCCCCCTCAGTCTCATATTATCTCAGTTAGAAAGTGTGTTTTTACCAGGGAGGGCGGCAGTGAGTGGAGGTGCTGATGTATTGAGCAAAGTTGCTTGTCTTTGCTGAAAGCTTTTGTTTCCTGGGGCTCTCTATTCATCACAAAGCCTTTGGTGGGAAGAGACATAAAGACAGGCTCTGACCCTGGTGTGAGCCCTTTGACCTCTGTGAACCCAAGGGGACAGATTTTCAGCAACTGTGCAATCACTATTAGTTGACCGCAGGGTCTGTAGTGGAAAATGGCTGGAGCCAGACAACGTGAATGGAGGGACATGGTGGGAAAATCTGGTAATTTATAGAAGTTGCGAGTCTATTTCAAAAGAGGTGATGGTGGATCAACTGACATGTGAGGTCAAAGGGGATGTTTGGGCATGATTTCCTGCCTGTGTTACTGTAACATCTGTGTGTTAAGAGACGTCTGGGACTAAAGCATTTTGACCCTCAGGGGCATGATCGTGAAAAAAAAAAAAAGTAAACGCTATAGTTAAGAGTGCTGATGTCAATGACCGTGTTTGACATGAAGCCCTCTGGAGCTACTTTTGAAAAGATAAAATCCTCACACCACTAAAAAAAAAAAAAAAAATCTGTTGTTTGTCTTAAAATATTGCGGTTCATTTAACTTTATAATGGTTAATGCATCATTAAATCTCAATGTAAACAATTTTGGAATAACTTAGCATCAAAACTCTCCACATTGCACTTCATTAAATTCACTTTGGAAGACAAAAGACTCTCCTATAAAATGGCCCTGGTCACGGCTCTCCTATGAGACCGGCTGTGATAAAATGGATCGTTTTGGCTCTTGCACTGTCATCTACAAGTGTCCAAGTAAAGAAATACTAGGAGTCCCCAGCCCCAGGGCTAGCCATTAAGTAAATTGGCCTCTCTAGACCTATAGCTGTGTCACTGTCCGTGACGAGCTGCCACCTATTTGACCCATGGATAGGAGTCCAGTGCTGACCAGCAGCTGTTCTGTGGGCTTGTCTTTCCAAGCCTGGGAAGTGGTTCCTAATTAGCCTCCCACACCCATAAATGTGTCCAGTAGGTCAGTCACTCCACGCTCATTGATCGCACTGATGTGTTCTGTGCTGAGGTTTGACTTAAGCTACTTCATCAAAACGAACGAGAGGCAGTAGGCGACACAAGCAGCCTGCGTGTGTCAATAAGAGCCTCGGAGGTAAACATCTTATTGGAGCTGAGGTGGCAGCAACATTTTTGAAAATCCAACATACAAAAAAGGAAAAAAAATGCAATGGTGATTAATTTAACATGAGATGTAATATTTGATTGCAGAGGTGAAACGGATGAAAATTTCTTCCACCCTTTCTATCGTCACCAGCGTTCCCTTTAGATTTATCTCTAATGTCCTATTACAGACATCATGACCGGGTCAATACTTCAGCAGTAGCGACCGCTGGTTATGACGGTAATGATAAATGGATAGAGCTACACTCACACCCGAGCACAATATCATCTCTGGCATGTCAGACACAGGGTTCTCTTTTGCCCGAGTCACAGGAAACAAGTCTTGAGGGCCTGCCCTCCACAATCGCTCCTCCAGATATTTTTCTCGTCCTTTTCTACCCTCCAGGAGTTGTTTTTCTTTCATTTAGCTGGCCTCCACCAATAAAAATGCAAGCCAATTTTCCAGCGCATTAACCCAAGAGATCTTTAATACACAAGAGTTTTGGTGCAAAGGGGACGGCAAGGCCTCATGGAAAGATGGATGGGCCTGCCGACTAAGAGTGGGCAGTTTTCCCACTGCCCTGGTCTTGGCCTGGGACAAAGGCCTCATTGAGTGTGATGCTTGACATCAGCATCATAAACTAGTCATTGCTACAAAGACTCTGACACTTTAAAGTACCAGCTACTGCCGCTTTCTTTTCTCTCCTTGTTATAGCATTGCTTAGGCTAATCACGTCACCGGCAGTTGTTCCTTTTTTCCTGCGTATGCTGATACAAAGACTGGAAATGTAAAATAACGTCAAGCTTGTGAGAGTTTGGATTTCCACTTTCCTTTCTTTCCAGACTATTACGTAAAAAGACAATCTGCCAGATTCCAGTTCATCTTGATTTTGGGGACACCTTTGGTGATAAGCAGTCATTGCTAAGGTTTTGTGCCCACACTGGTCCAACATACAAAGATAATGATGCTTAATGTTGAACTATGCGGTTTCATTCATCAAAATCACATTTAGTTTCCCAGTTGAAAAATCCTGACAGACACAGGATGTTTTTGAGGAAGTGCAGTGTCTATTATATAATACAAACTAGAAATGTATAGAAGATTTATAAGAAAAAAGTTAGTTTAAGCGTGTGCAGTATTTGGCCTGAGGCTATATGTCCGTGGGAACTGTGCATTTTTTTTCTCTCTCTCTTACTTTTGATTTATATTGAACTGTTAATTTATTGTGACTTTTACATGTATGAGCCAGATCTGGGTGGATCACAATTTTTGTACTACAAACAAATCAAACGTGTTGCTAAACAACAGTTCAAAGAGCTGAATGAATAAAATACAATACATAATTGTCTTGCAGATTATGGATCCTAATACTTCTCTATGATTACTGTTTAGATTAGTTACATAAAGTTAGTTATGCTCTGGTTTAATATATAACCACAAATAACAATTCCAGTATTATTTCAACAGAGCAGGATTATGCAACTAAAAGAAAGAAAGAAAAACCAGCTCAATAACCTTAAAGTCATGGCATCAATAAGACAAGGAGATATGAGTACGCCTGTGTCAATGGAAGTCTGATCCTCAAACATGATGTCAGCTCAAAGCCAGTTTCAGATTCTCAATGTCATGGAAAAAGGCAAGGGTGCACTTTAATAGATTAAACACCGAGAGCCAGACAACTGGGCTGCCAGGGAGGTGCTGATGGATGCAGTCACATTTAATATGAATTCATGCCGGATCGCAACAAAAAGTAAAGGGCCACACTGCATGAAACGTACAGTAAACAGCATGGAGCGCAGCGTTTAACGTCGTTATCCTGAGAGAGAAAAAATAATATGGCACTTCTTGGAAAAAGCGACAATGGTCAGTTGCTGTATAAAGCATCTGCAGGCAATGAAAGTAAATATGAGAAGATAAAATGTTATTTCTGTTTGAAGCATTTTAGAATTAAAATTAATTATACAGATTAAAATATTAATTGAAAGATGAAGGGAGAAAAACACAATCCTCCCTTATGATCGCCTATAATTATTAACTGAAATCATCTATATTTCACTCTTTTACATTCATCTACATTGTCTTCATTGATCGGGTCATAATGATGTTTGGCTAGAAGCAGTAACTGTCCTCAAGGGTTTTAGCTGCAGTGCATTAGACGACAAAGCATCTTAATAGAGAGGAGTGTGTGAGAATGACAGAAACAGTGTTTTTATGTGTTTGTGTGTGTGTGTGTGTGTGAGAGAGAAAAAGGGGGGGAGGGGAGGGGGCCTGAGCTCAGACTGAACTCATATACAGGGAAACAGCTGCTTCACATTGCTATCCCATGGAACAATGTGAAGATAGTATGTTTAGACAGGTCTGGGCAAGAATGGAGGTCACCAAACCTTTAGGGGAGATGTCAGTCGTAGCTGTCAGCCACTGGAAACACACAGTGAAATTACATTAGTCCTCGCTGGCTTGTACTGCAGTTTTACTGTGCTCTAATCCTGCAGGGTAATGCAAGAAGAATGTGAAGAAGAAATGAAATTTTCCTCCACTGGCTGCTGTTTATTTCCTCAGTGAGTTTTGTTACAGGGATGCAATTCACACTAAAGTAGCAGAGCACCTGTCAGCGATGTTATTCTGCATGGATACAGAGGGATCCAAGTTGGTCTGATCACAGGCCTTAAAAGAAGGCAAAGACTTCAAAGAAGTGTGACACTATTCATCGTCGTGACCGACAACCTCGCAGCTGCCCCGTCGATCTATAGGGCGAAGTGCTCCACCGTGTTTTTGTCACCTATTTACTCAGGCATGTGTAATAGATCCTTCATGCGTTTGGAAGAAAACTTCAAGGTCTGGAGATTATCACCCTTGCCAGCTGGCTCACATGTGCCTTTGAGTCTATATTTAAATACAGTAAAATGATGAAGAATGAGTCGACGAGGAAACCATTACACATTGGCAAGCCGGTGGCAGCTTAAACATACTGTTCTGAGAGGGTCAGCTCGATACATTATCTCTGAAACATTTTAGTCTACTGATTTATGTATATTGTTCTGGTCTGTAAATGAATAACTTTTATGTTGCTCATTTTTAATGTTAAATATATTAATGTTAAAGTTGCAATTTTAAATATATATATATATATATTTTTTGTCTATCTCATTTTTTAAGGTGATTTATTTGTTATGACAAACTGATAAAGTGAGATAATCTTTTGAGATTACTTGCACATTCACTCTAAACCAGCCTCCACGCTGCCCTGTCTTTTGAGTGACTGTGGCATTATTCTGTTAATAGTTATCTGTCCTCAAGTCCTTGACCTCCCCGAATTGTAAACACGTTTTTTACACCACTCTCAGCACTCTTTGACCAAGGGAGTTTTGTCGACAGTGGGGCCCAGAGATAAGCAAGCAGGGGCTGAACCTGTTCCGGCCTGCACTGCCCTCTGCAGCACCTCTGCTCCACACTCAGTCAAATTTCTCCCAGCGCTGCCGGATCACATGGGTTAATCTCTCCTGACCCTGACTCCTCAAAAGCACAAGCCTGGCTCTTTTGGACTCAGTCCCGGTGAGAGCGCAATGCAGTATACGGTGGAAGCAGACCCCACACACATCCCCTTGTTCACTGGCACCAGTTTGCAGACTTCAGAGTAGTGAAGATAAGGTACAAGAATGTCAGGAAGTCTGACACCAATGAGCGGTATGGTAAACAAACAGTTGCAGACGTCTGCCCGCATCCCCGGCTCCTTAACAACCTTCAATTCCACCCTTTTAAATGTCAGGTTGTGAAATATGGCTCTTTGGCAGGGCTACTAGTTAAACAAATCATGCTGCATTAGCAGGCCCAAAATGTAAGAATTAAAAACACATTTAAAAATTAACATTTATTTCACTACTTCATCAAACTTTCAGCCTCATTTTAAATCATTTCATATAGCAAAGCTTATATGTTCTACAGTTATTAATATTCTTAAAACAAAACAAAAAAAAAAATAAAATCAAGCTGAGACATAAAATAAAAATTGCATAACTTATAACAGGCTTTACATGTAATACTTAAATGCTAACAGCAGTTAATCCAGTATTTGCCTTTTAGCATCATTTAAAAAAGACCAGGTGTTTATTATACATTACAAAGCTGCAGAACGTCCTGGAACTCATTTATATTAGTTGTGCACACGTAGTCAAACGGTCCCACTGCAGCCTCTTGCCAAAGGCACTTAAGCACAAATCACACAATATTGTGTGTGATACATCCACAGAGGTTGCAGGTAGCACTGAGAGGGAACACTGACAATTATATATGCATGGAAGGTAAAAGGAACAGAGGAGGATTTCTATTGGGACACCAACGCTCTGATATCCTTCCCAGGTACTTTGATCCCTCTGGTGTAGTGAAGCAAAAAGCCAATCATTCTTAACCACATAAAAGTTAACAGAGCATGGCCTGGTATTTAGCTTTATGTTTATCTGTGTTATTAATGTGGGCAAGAGGAGCGTGGCCTGTCACTGCGGGTCAGATTGGCAGGTGTTGAGCTGTTCTGACGCCGTGATTTCACAGCCTCTTTGCTTCAGGTGAGTGAAACGACGCTTTAATAGGGGGCTTCAGCCTGACGTGTAAGAGAGTATCACACGCCTCAACAACAACAACCGTCACACTGGAATCGCCGCTTTTATACTTTTGCACTTGTTCTCCCTCAAAGAATAAATAAAAGCTGTGATGAATTGTAATTAGTGTGCCGAGGGGTTGAAAAAGATCATTTGTTGATCTGCTAAATAGACAGTGCTTTGAGAAGAGATAGCATCTGGGGGGGGACAAGTGAGCGGCGGTGGGAGAAAGGCAGATAAAGAAATGTGAGCACGTTTTTACGCATTCTCCGAAACCACAGGCAATCCTGATGAAGATGATAGAGGGAGTCTCTGATTAACCATCCGGTAAGCAGGATGTATGTCCCTGCCAAGGCAGACAAATGGAACTATTGTAATGCTATGACAGTCTTTGATCATTTCTGTGTTCGGGGAGATATCTTCATCAGAAGTGCTCCTTGTTAAAGCTGTCACAGGCTAGCGGGCATAAATATTTGCACTGTATTAGATTCCATGGGCCATCAATATACAATAATTACATTGAACATATGAGCAGCCCAAGGCAATTTTGAACATTAAAGCACATGATTTGTGCTTCTACTTATTTAAATATATGTGTTATTAAAGTGAAGATCTGATAGGAGGGCACACGTATATAAACATAATTTTCAATTTAAGTGGCAGATAATGTAAAAATGTAATTATTACTTATAATAACGCGTTAGATTGCTTTTGTCTTAGATTTGTGCTACTAATGTGATTTATCTCTACTCTCTCTATTATGTGTCCATTTCTTTAGGCGAGCTGACAAAAATGAAGATGTTGAGTTGTAGGCTAATTGTAGACAGCAGCAAACTTTTCACAGTCAGGAGCCCAGCTGTATGGTTCCACTGAATATGCATGGGGCTAAGTATGGTGGAGCCTGAGCCATTAATAATCTTGTCATCACAGCCCAGAACTCCAACTTATTCAGTCATTGTCTAACTTATTTTGCAATCCTCTCGATTCTGACAATCCCCCCCCCCCCAACATTTACTAAAGATCTCACAGCCGGAGACAAAAAAACAAAACCTACCAAAATGTATTGAAACAGTGGTTCACTTTTCTTTAGTGGGATTAAATGCTTTGCAAGGGATTTACCCACATACATACAAAACAACTCCTGGCTGTGTGCAGATATTTTTTCTTATGCTGGTATGTTGAAGTATAACTGTGTGACTGTGTCAATGTGCATGTGGGAGCTGCCCCGGCCCTATAGTGAGCAACTATCAGGAGTGAGAAAAAGAAGGGGGGGGGTGTAAGAAGACTGACGCAAGGTAGCATTTGCAATTGGGAGGTTTTGGTTTCAGGCTCTCCAGTCATCAATCATCCCGGGCCTATTCTGTTCTTTGACAGCTCAGTACAAGGCTTGACATTTAACACTCACGACCCTGGACCAGGCTGTGCTCGAGACCAGAGACTTCAGAAACACAAAAATTGAATAGAATGACACTTTTCCCCTCTTCAGTAAGTGGCAGAACTGAGGCAAAGCAGATACAAATTAATAATTCCCATCTGCAATACACTTCACTCTGGTGAAATTACTGCTTAAGGCCCCGTGTTCCCCCTTTGCCCCTTCCTCTGACATACACAAAACAGCTAAATGAGAAAGTCGAGAGGCCTCTAGGCCTATTAGACTAAATGCTAGTATGTTTTTTTATGTGTGGATGGACTCTGTGAACTTTGTGAGGGGCAGCTTTGAAACTTACAACTCACGAAATCATTAGTAGTGTTTTGGAAAAAAGGGGAGAGCAAAGATATTTTTATAGCTTAATGTTTCACTTAGCAATGCAGCATGATGAAATCTGGATTAATTGTACACATTTCAAATTACGAGGGAACATTCATCTGTCCTTAAGCTGCCTCTGATATTACACTCAAATTTCCAAGGGGAAATGAGCTTATGTTTTGTGACCACATTTGGTTTTCTGCCTTTTTGGGTCAGTAGGTCGCTATAAACATAGCAATAATATTGAAAAAACACTGCTCTGATAATAACCGACGTGACCTGACATCAACTGGATAACGCAGCACTATGGCCTATAAAATACCAGATTTGCAAAATTTGAACAGGCTTTCTTTTTTTTCCAATAAGCACATCTGTCACTCCAGAGATGTGACAATGTGACCTACCCAAAACTACAAAAACTGGTTCAACAGCATTATATAACAAACCCCATGCTCTCTCTCTCTCTGTCTCTCTTCCTCTATCACACATTCACATACACATGTTCGTGACCTGTGATAACTCAACAAAGCGCATGCTTTTCATTTACGCTGTTTTCTCTCAGGCCATACAAGCATGAACATCACTGTCTTTCTTCCCTCGTGGATTTAGTATGTGGACACCGATAACATCGCCTGGACATCAACCATATCCATTCACTCTTATGTCAGGGAATTGATAGCTTCTTTTGGATTGTGTGAGCCACAGAAAATCTCTTCCATCTTTGTGTGCGATACGCTCTGCTTGCTGCATACTAAACATGTTGCCAGACAACTGGTCATGTCTTAACTGTGAAACTGGCAACTATTGTTCGTGCTGCTATTGAACATGCCTCTAACGACTCCAAGGGCAACCTTTCATCTTGCACAAGGTACCAGGGCTCTTAAACCATTTCATATGTTCTGTAAGGCATTTAACAATGTAACATCAGTCTAGGTGCTTAGATAGACAATTATAGAATCATAAAGAAATAGTCAAGTAAAAAAAGTGTTGCGTGAAGTTTTTTACTCAATAATGTAAACGAATGCTTTACAATTTATTAAGGAATACTTAGCACAAATTTAGAATGTCACTTGCGTGTCTCTTGAGGATTTCTGTCATGCTTCTTAATTTGTCACTTTTAATGTGTGCTGAGAGCCACATGCATGCATGACACACAAAATTTGCACATGCATACACACACATACAAAACACACCAGTGCAAATTGTTGTCCAGATGATTGGTTGTGATGTCATCATAGAAAACCTCTTTTCTGAGAAAGATTCATCAGATTATGACCAAAGCCAAGCCTTTCTTGCAACACTCCACTAGCTGCACCATATGGTTGGGTCCTAAAGCCATGGGTGGAGGGTTTAATGACAGAGCGGATGTGCAGCGCACATGCCGAGGGATGTTGGGGGATGGGCTAAAAAAAACACTCATCAAGTCTTTGGCCTGGAAAGGCTGCACAAGGTCAGCTGTGCGGCGGGGGCAGGGTGAGGGAGCCAGACGCATGTCTACAACAAAAGGCAGGTGACCACGGCTAAACTTTGTGCGTAGGAAAAATACAAGAGTGCACAATAAAATATGTTTTCCATCAAGTATCTTTCAAAAAGCTATTCTTCTTATTTAGTATATCAGTAATTAAATGCCCATGTCAGCGCTGACCTGTTTAGTGATTAATAACAACATCTTTCCTCAAATACACGAGGTCGATAGTATAGGCACATCACCAAAATATAGAGACATGGAGATCCAATCCTCTTGGCAAATATGCACAGCTGCCAGTGTGGGGTGTAGGGATGAGTAAACAAAGATGGACTCATAATTAATGTTTACTAAGGCTGATGCAACTGCATGACATTTCTAGTACTGCACGACTTGTCCACTGACCACAAATGATCTCTATAAACACTTTCTTAGTCAGACATCTCTCCTTTAGAGCTGCACACATGTTTAAACACAGATTTCCTAATTCTCCCACCAATTGTGGCCGACTAATGCCTCATTTACACGGCTAAATCGATCTGACGTTGGGAAAAAAAAAAAAAATTCGTACAATACTGAGGTTTATTTGACACCATCTGATTCTGTGCCCTCTAAACATTATGAATATGCATATTTGAAACCCCTAAGTTTCAGGGGAAGAAATCACTTTGGGTTTTTTTTATTCAGCGCATACCACTACAGACACAGCTTTAGGTAATATTAGCCCAGCAGTGGTGAGGTGGGACGCGGGGCAGCCTGAGGAGTAAGAAGGCAGGGCAAATGATTGATGGAGTTGTGGTTTGTCTATAAAGGTCTGCAAAGAGTGCTTGGAGATAATCAGAGAGAGGGTGTCTGCAGGCCTCATAACCCCCCCCCCACCACTACTGCACACAAACATACACACACCCACATGCGCACACATCCGCTGACTCAAGAGAGATGAGACAGGAGCTTCCGAATTATTAAGCAGACAGAAGCACTGATGATGAAATTCTGAAGGTTGGGCGTAACAAGAGGCACCTTACAAGGGTCACAACCTTTTCCTTGCTGGGTGTTTTGTTCTTTGTACCCCCCTCACAACATCACCTTCCCACCTTTGTGTTCACTGGGGGGCAGGTGAGTGGGGGAGTTGTGTTACATCCCTGTTTATCTGTTCATGACCTCTAGCCGGCAATTCTGCACTTGATAAGAGGAGGGCTCGCCTCATAATGTGCACGGCAGCTGATATCAGCCCTGTATCCTTGTGAAATTGATTACCAAGGCCCAGGGAGCGTGCAGAATATAATAAATAGAGATGACACATAAGGCACACATGGACTTGTAGGCTGATGGGTAACACTGCCTCAGCAATTACCTGCTACCCACTTAAAACAGGGGTCATGCAGGGCAGGCTGGCAGTGGAAGGAGTTATGGTTATTTCTTATTTTCTCTGCAGGGTGAGACACTCTGTGAAACATCTCTCTCTCTCTCTGCGTATGGATGTGTGTGTGTGTGTGTGTGTGTGTGTGTTGGGGAGCATGTGTGTAAAGGAGTCAGGGCAGAGCGACTCAAAGGTTTGGGTGTAAAGACCAGGACAAGGTGTGGTTGGGAGGGAAGTAACATTATTTAAAAAATGTCTGATACACAGTTTGAAGCATAACAACAATTATTAATATGAAAGTATTTATTACCGTTTTTTTTACTTTGGATAATTTGGTCTGCTTTCTCATCATAAGCATGCTACAAATTAAATACGGCCTCACCGTGAACAAAATGAATGGGCAAAAATCCCGAAAACCTCAATAACTGAGCTTTAATGGTAAAAGCTCTTTAGTGAATAGGTGCCACAGAGCTGGTGATAAATAAGCTGTAAAAGGAAGCTGCAGGCTTGTCCTTTCACCTGACCCCACAACCAGGCCTCCAGCAATTAATTCATCGGGGCCTTTTTATGCTACAAGTACTGAACAGTACTTTTATCAATTAGTCCAATTACACCAATGCATAATGGCAAGCCAACCTTTCTATTTATATCTTCTTGTAGCCTAAATTAGGATGATTATTGACACTGATTCCAGACGGGCAGTAGATGATGAGTTTTCTTTCTAGTAGCTGAGGTGTAATGACGAATGAACACACTTTGTTAAGGTGCATACTTTGCATAATAATGTATAGTAATTAGGACCATAGATAGATAGATAGATAGATAGATAGCAGAGCAAAACCATCATTATGTAATTAGACAGCATAGTCATAATCATCACACTAAGAATACAATGACTTTCAATATCTCAATATCATCTCATAACATTTACAGTTGAGACATTTTCTTAATCATCTTTAATCTGCGTGCCCTTTATGTTGCCACCAGCCGTCTAGTTTCTGTTCCCACATCCGCGGAGGGACCGTAATCACTCTGGTCAGCCTCAGACTTAAAGATGCCATGGCTGTTTTTCCTCGTCATCAAGCTGCTGCTAATAATCTGTTCACCACACCCCACAACACAAAAACAACTCGACCAGTGGATTCATTCAAAAACACCAGCAATGTAAATGCACCATCTCTGGGCAGCTGCTTCTCACGGGTGAAACCTGAAGCATATATTTATGCTTCAAGTCATTTTTTTTGAATAAGAGGTTGATGCCACATAAAAAGGCACAGAAGAAATATCTATATTTACATGAACGCGATGCTGATGTGTTGTTTGCGGTCAAAACACTTGATGCCTCATGTGTCGTCCCCAGTGGAAACAAGAGTCCAATTTGAAGCAGCTGTTCATCACTTGCTGCCCCTACTGGCCGGTTTAGAGGAGTTAGCAGTCGATGGCGATATAAAATAAAACAGAGATATACACACGACCCAACACATGATCGCCTCCCGGATTACGCCTGGTGTAACTGAGAGAGATAATCAAGAAATTTCTCTTTTGAAAACATTATGCCACTATTTACCAATTTGATATAAGTTGCACAAGACATGGTCTGTGAGAAGTTTGTCAATGTATAATTATATTCCACCGTGTTCACTCACAGGTTTTTATTGATCTCATTCAAATATGGTAATTTATTCCAATTAAGTTATAACTGTCATGGCCTCCCAAACATACAGAAAAAAACATTGTTTCTCTCTGGTTTTAATACATCTACTTGATGCATTTTCTTCCAAACTGTTTTTTGCGTAATAACAAATAAAACAATCCATTTCATGATCCTTGTGCTTTCAAATAACATCGGACTATCAGTAAAAAAGTCAGGGGGGATGTTGACAGGATGTAAGTATTCCAAAATTATTATCATAAAACAGGTTGGAAACACAAACAGGGTTATGTAAAACAGGCCGACCTGTTATGATGATAACAAAATGTGGGGAAAGGCGAAAAATGCTAATTTCTCATTTGTTAGAATTTGAATATTTTGGCTGATTGGTTGCAAAGTAAACACCTTTTTCAAACTGGTAATCTTGCTTTTATCCAAATTAATACAGTAACAAAGTAACACTGTGATGAATAACACATTACTAGCCAACACTGCAAACAACACATTGTGCTTTCAGGCTGTTGTTGTGTTTTTAAAAGAAATCACCAACATCGCAGCTGATTGTGTGCTGCACATTTAGTCGGCCCGAAAGAAAATGTATCTATTCATGGTCTTAAAGTTTCCACCTGAGATATCTGAGCCAGTGCGGTGCATAATGTATGGTTCATTTCAAAAACGGGCACTCCAGTTGCTTAATGTTAGCATAAAGCAGGCCGTGTAGATGTGGTGCTTGCCGTTTCAATGAAGAAATCTGAATGGCTGTAAGCTGCCAGGCAAACCTTTATATCTATTTGTTCCACTTGTCTGGCTCTCAATGAGTTTAATCAGCTGAGAAGAAGCCGTGAGGGGGGTGTTGCCTTACCCGCCCATACATTAGAGAGCCCCCCCTGCACCACACACTCACACTCAAATACACACAACCCCACAGCCCCATTCTCTGTGCATCGATGTGAGAGTTGAGGGTCTCCCTCTCCCCTGTTGCCTTACGGATTATCAAGTACACTTCAATTACTGCCGATCGATACACTTCTGGCTGCAAAAGGGAGTGTGAGGGAAATTAGACAGACTTTGGGTATGGCCGTGACTACAAAGCAATGGATTAACACTGATATGCATCTCTTCATTTACATCAGGAATGGGCCCATTCTCCATCAGCATACTGCACTCTCCTCTGCACGGACGTACATTCAAATAGGTTTTAAGGGGACTTTTTGAAAGATTGCTTCTTTAAGTGCTGGGCAAGGTGAGGGCAAGCCTGTCACATACTGTAGGAGGATTAAAACCTACTGTAGTCGCTGCGGGAAAAGAGACACTGTAACCAGGCGTTCTCACTGAATACGAGGAAAGAGGTCTTGTGTAGAACCATTAATGTCATCATGATAATACTATGTCTTTGTTGGGTTTTCTTGGGTGTGTATGTGTGTGTTGTGCTCCAAATTGGCCGGGACTCATTAAATGATTAAAGACACACTAATCCCAGAGTGCTTCAACACTAAGATTTATAATCCAGCCAGGTTCAAATATTTGCTGTAAAGGAGAAGAAAGGAGCATTTCCACTCTTAGAAAATGCGCGTCAGCAGATAATACAATGGCTGGCGTCGGTAGGAAATAATGCTGGAGCGCTCGTCCTCCTAAACTGAGAGGAAAGGGAAATGAAAGCAGTACTGTGGAAGAGGATAAAAAAGAAGTAAAAGTGTAGGAAGAGATAAGCAGTGGCTGTATCCCCCTGAGGGACGCTGTGAAGGTCTCCCAAGCACGGCCCCTGCCTCTGAACCCCCTCCAGGTCATCTGCCCTCGCTCTCCCACCCTTCCTCTCTACAGAGGCAGTAAAAACACTCCAACACCTGGGTTCCCCCTCTGCTCCGTGCAAGCTACAGTACAACACACCTCCGACCACATTTTTCATACGGCGAACAACACAAGGAAAAAGAGCGGGAAGCGCTTTGTGATTAGGTCTCGACATAAAAACTAAATCCCATCTCTAATACGTTATTGTGAAGGCCAAGTTACAATGACGGCCATTACAACATCTGTAAAGAGGTTATTATTGACTGACCTACAAACATTCCTAAAACATAATGTCACGGATGGTTTTGATTTGAAGACTGAACAGGCTACAAGGTTTATTCCCGACTTTTAAAAATCATCTGCTTGTTTTAGTCTATTGGAAATTAATTACAAGTATTACCATGCGCTCTCTGGAGCTTGTGAATCAAACAGTTTGTTTTGGTGGCGATCATTTAGATTTGTTTCTGTCACCGAAAGCCTGCGTTTACGAGGCCCGCTGAACCACGTCCGCTTCTCTCATCTCGAGGTCAGAGTCACATTACACATTACTGCCCAAAGTGGGAGTTCAGTTTTGCGTCTAAAATGGCCTCCCTCTCCAAATAAAGATGCCTCTCTATTGAAAGCTCCTCACTCCACCATGAATTTGGTCG